>CM038233.1:45358180-46631340 GCA_021442155.1 Cymbidium sinense
GTTTAGGTTCAATTGATTATTTGAAGATAATTGTATGTGTTGATTTAATTAATTTTTATTTTAGAATGATTTAGACCAATTTGACCATTTAGGTGAATTTGAGCTAAATGGGTCAATTGGGTTGACTTCGTCAAATTAGGTTCAACCAAGGGTTTGATTTTGTTCAATAATCAATTTATGATGGATTTGAGTCATTAGTTTCAATTAATTTGGATTGAAATTTGATTTGACCTCAACAACTTTGGTCAAAGGGCTAACTTTGGTTTGGCTCAATTGATGTTCAAGTCATATTCCAAGATCAATTAAAGGTTGGTAGGAATCATTGGTTTTAATTAATTGAGTTTGGAATGAAGTGTGGTTCAATTTGGTTCATGAAGGCTAATTGGGTCGACTTGGGTCAAGTGATCAAATTAGCTTGATTTGACCCTATTGATTGCAATTGACCAATCAAGGATGATCAGTAATCATTGTAGGAGGTTTTGAATAGGTTGGTTCAACACAATTTCGGTTGGATTGAGGTTTGGCTCAAATGGGTCCTTTAGTTCACTTTGGGGAAAGTGAACCTAATGGGTCAATTGAGTTGGTTTGGATTTAATTAGGCTGAGTTGAGTTTGATGATTGATCTAGATTTGATTGATGGTTTTGATTGCAATTGATTTAAGTTTTATTAGATTTTAACTTGTTTGGACATCATGGGTTCAAATGGGCTAGGTTGGGTTGATTGAATTGGTTTGATCATTTGGATTTGATTATAGGTTTCAGAAGAGTTTGGGATGATGATTTGAAGGATTGGAGTGATTTTGTGAAGATTAGTTGTGTTTGATTTGATTGAAGGAGGTTTGGTTTTGGCTAAGTCATTTGGCATGGGCTTGGTTTAAGCCATAGGCTAGGTAGATTTTGTTAGTCCTAAGGTATAACCTGAACCTATGGCGCACCTTACTAAGTCTCTAGGCTTGGGTTTAGTGTTCATTTAGTCACTAGAAGTGTCATATGACTAGGGAGATCCAAGTGTCTAGACAACTCCTAAGTCTAAGATAAAATGAGTCAATCCTCACTCTAAAAGTGAGTTCAACAGATATTGATAGTGGGAACTCATCTTTGGGACAACCCTTATTCAAGTCCCTGAAATCTACACAAATGTATATTTAACCATTCATTTTTTTACTAGGATAATGCTTGCTAACCAAGATGGGTATTTCTCTTCTCGTATAAAACCTACCTTGATTTGCTAACCAAGATGGGTATCTCTAGAGACTTCAAGGTTAGACTATCAAAAGATTTGATATTTTTGGAAAATCATTTGGGAATGTTCAATTTGGAAAGACTTATTTTTGGATTCCAAAGGAAGATAAGTAGAGAGCATGCATGTAACTAGGAAGCCTAGTGAGCACTTCAATCTATCCTACAATGAGACTTTACATATTTGAAAGAGAAGATATATTTTTATTTTAGTTAAAAGTTCTTTAGAATGCTAGGGCTTATAGTCCATCAACATAAGATTGTTGAAATACCCAAGAGGTAAGGATTTATGCTCATAACTTGAAGAAAAAAAGCTACCTCAGATCCTAAATCTTGGAAGCTTTAGCACAACCTAAATCTAAGCAAAAGGGGGACATAAGGGTTTACCTATACAAGAAAGTGTAAACTCATCTAACTCTTTTGGACTTACAACTGCTTGGAGCAGCCACCAGCTAACACCTCCTACAATTCAAAACTATGTAGGCCGGTCTTATGTAATTACAAGATTGTTAGGCTTGTTAATTAATTTGGAAAGAGACTAAAGTCTTAAACTCACTCCCTAAGAGACTAGATCATGACTGACATGAGCATATGACTTAGTTTAAACATAAAATTTCTATAAATTTTTGATCATTTTGACACAATATTTTGGACAAAGGCTTTATGATACTTTATGCCTAAATGCATGATAAAATTTGTTTGTTGGCCAAATAAGAAAAAGAGAGGGTGTATCTCCACTATAAGGGGGAGCTCTCATAGGTCAAGTAGTCCCTAAAGTGCAAGAATGAAGGCTCTCATTTTTAGAATAGTGATATAAGATGACATGCATGATGTTAGACATTCAACATTCACCTAAGGGGTTGCTAAATCTTTTAATTATCTTGATTGTAGCCTAAGCTTTAAAGTGAGGTTCAAAGTTATTTTAAATTTTAGCTATGAGTTGTTAATTGGGTAGAAAAATTAATTTTTTGCTAAGATCTTACTACGTCAAGGCCACACATTCAATCATCAAGCATAAGAGACTATGAAGAAGATGCAATTCTATTGCATAATCTAAACATAACATCAATCATTCATGAATATATTTCATAAAAGAATAAATGGCCGGTGCGGCCGGGTACCGCCGTACACCCAAAAAAAGAAAAAAAAAGGGTAGCCGATCTCTAGCCTAATACAACTTGGATTATAAAATAATATTAGAATTTAGAATTGAAAACATGCTATGGGGGTCTTCATTCTTCATTTCTTCTGCTTCCTTCTTTTGATTTGATTTACTCTAAGGCATCATACGACACCCCAGAACTAAGCCTTCTAGGCATTGCTCATCCTAATCCTTATAACACTAATCCTAATTTCTATTGCAAAATTATATTTTATAAAAATTAAATCTAACTACACCTATAAAACAGATATTAGTTAAACATACATACAATCCCAAGTAGTTATATTTCATAATTTAGACTTAGTACTCTACACATGGGTAACCAGGCCCACCTTTCCTAATGTGGATTATGTTTAGGGGCATAAGCAACCTGCAAGCAAAGGTCCATTGATTATCTGAAGTTTGATTATCCGATGTTTCAAGATAAAGTACTTCTAAAGAGTTAGATAGAATTCTCAAAAGTTGATCAACTTCTATATGATTGCTCATTATTTGACAATGTTCATCATTACCAAAGGTCCAATGACACCAAACATAATGCCAATTTTGGATTACAAATTTTTATTTTTAGTATTTGATAAGCTTTCCATATGTTGAGCTATATCTTTGGGCCAAACATAAGGAATCAAACCATGTTTTATAGCATTTTTAACACAATCAGGATACTAGTTAAATGGGAATTCTATTATTTCATTAGAAGATGGATCTTCAAGCTTTAAATCTACTTCTGAGCTTGAAGATTTAGGTACAAAATAAAACTTTGAGAGCTTCCCAACCTCTCCTAAAAGGTTAGGTGCTGCTTTGACTTCTAACTATGAAATTTTATTTTAAGATAAAAGAGTTAAAGTTAAAGTGTCCACATATCTTTCCAATTTTTCTTAAGTGGATAATTTATGTTCATCCTTTGATGCCAGAATTTTCTTCATCACTATCTAATTCTAATGAAATCTTAAACTTTATTGAGGCCTCCTTTTTAGGAGAATCTTCATCAGAGCTAAATTTTGAATCAATTTGAATTACTGGAGGTTCTTTTTTTTCCTCTTTTTCTTTCTTTTCTTCTTTTTTATTTGTCTAAATGTGTTCTTTAATTTTCTTTAATAGCTTAGTAATGCTTGATTTTATATAATTAGGAATTTTCTTTATTGGCATATAATAGATAGCATCTTCATAAAGTCGAATTTCATGAATGGAAAATTATTATATATCACCTTTTATAGTGTATTCTACTCCATCTCTTATGTATTAAATACACTGATGGAGTGATGAAGGATGTCTCTGAATCAATAATAATGGAATTTCATTTTGCTTTTCAACTCATCTATTTTCAATAATAGGGTGATTGAACCCAAAGACTTCTCTCCTATTTCATCAAACCCCCCTAATAACATTTTATTAGGACTAAGCCTTTATGTATCAATCCTCAAAATGATAATTTTTGGAGTTTATGATATTGAGTGCCAAGATCAATAAGAACTCGATAATTTGATGTTCTCCACCTTAACAAAAAATGTAAATGAGTTGATTATGATTTGTGGTTCCTAAAAGTAAATCTTTATCGAAGAAGGTCACCACAAGAATCTCTTGGGTATAGCTAGCCTCATTTGAGGAAGTTGATGCTAGCTGTGTTAGGTATATTTCTAGGTCAAGTAATGCTAAACTAATGATTTTCTCATTTCTTTAGATAGAACAAAGGCATCATAAATTCTTAATATAGTAGAAAGTTTCCTAAGATGGGTTAAGACATTGTAATCAACCTTAGGAATAGGTGGCCCAACTATTAGATCTTTCTATAATGGTTCATGGCATTGATCAACAACTTGTTTACCTTTATCTTTAGGAGGAGGTAGGTGAGGTGGTAGGACCTTTCCACTATAGAGATCAACTTCAGTGATATCTTTTATATCTGAAGTAGGGCTCATGTTAACCTATCCCTCATTACTAATGTCTTCATCTAAAGACAGATCAAAATCTGAGAGTTTTACTTCTATATTAATAGAATCTCCTTACAAATTAGTCATAAAACTATAATTCTCTAACCTTGATTCACAAAGTGTATCATAATAAGTATGAGAAGTTTCTTTCATATTTCTTTTGTTTTTGTTCATTCATATCATGATCATCATAAATAATAAAAATGTAAGAAATTTCTTTACCAGTAGACTTTTTATTCATATTTTCAAAATGAGTACATAAAGGTAAAGGGATGTTAGGCTTATCCTTTCCATCCTTATCTTACAAAATCCTCTCTGATACAATAGACATTCCTCTCTCATTACTCACTCCAGACATTTGGGTATCTATTGGTGCTGAATGGGGTTGGGGAGGAACTATGTCTTTTGATGCTAGTAGATCAATCTATATGATCTTCTTGCAGGTCTTCATATGATCCTACTTGGAATTTTTAAATTTCATCATTAAATATCTCTTAGAATAATGAGATAAAGTAATTTCCCAATCAATTGAAGGAGAAGCAGTATAAGAGGTTGAAGATTCATCTATAATTATGTTAATGGATGCTTGTCTAAGGTCCATGATGTATTTCTTAAAATTATCACAAACCTTTCTTATAGATTCTTGTAAGTCAAACTTTGAAAGTAAAGTAGTCTTCAATGGTAACCTAGCATTTGATGATATTTGTAATAATTTGGGTCATTAACCTTGCTAACTTCTTCTAGTTTTGGATAAAGCAACTTGAAATCTACCTTTTTCTTTAATTTTTAAAGATCTTCTTCACTGCCTCTCTCTTTAAAGAATAAGTCTAGTTCATTCTTTCATTGAGAGGGCTAGTGGCAGCTTTCTTGGGTGGTGGTGATAATTATTACTATGATGGTCTATGAGGTGAAGGCTACTCTACTTAAACTTTATTTGCTAAAAAAAAAATCTTTTTGGAAACGCTCTGCCATCTTTGTTGGGATGGGTAGGCGTATATTCTTCATGATGCAAATTGATATATATTCAACTAGATTTCCCCTAACATTATGTTAGGATTTATTTAAATTTGAGTTATTCTTCTTATGAACACAAGCATTCATGTTAATTACCCCTCTCACTTATGTAAGAGAGAACTCTTGATTAAGGTTGGAAATAAACATATCCCTGATATGAATCTATATCTAGTGGTGTATGTCGTGTGGCATAGATGGTCATCTAATGATAAAATGGAGATAGTCTCGACCGATATCACTTTCTTTTATCATCTCAAGACTACATTATTCTAGTCTACCAACATTAAAAGGCTATTTAGCCTTATGTTTAGGGAGTTTGATTAGTAGCCATGGGTTGCTTCATCTCAGATATCCCGAGTAGACCAAAGTTTACCATAAAGGTTGCTATGATGTAAGGATGTTCACATGGAAAATAGGTAAATGGATTGGGCTTACACTTATTGGAAAGCCAGAATATAGGGGTGTTCGTATGGTGAACAAGTAGATTGAGCTTACATTTCTTTAGAAATGTCAAGTAGGGATGTTTGTGTGGCAACAGATAGGTTGAGGTTACATCTCTTTGAAATGTCATATGGATAGATTGTTCGCATAGAGAATGTATATATTAGACTTACATTCCTTTGGAATGCCATATGGATATTCATTGTTCACATGGTGAATGTATAAATTGGACTTATGTCCCTTTAGAATGCCTAATAGGAATGTTCACATAATGAACAGATAGATTGGGCTTACATCCCTTTAGAATGTCAATTTTATTGGGTTATAGATTGTTCGCATGAGGAATGTTTAGATTGGACTTACATCCCTTTGGAATGCCATATGGATATAAGTTATTCGCATGGCGAATGTATAAATTAGACTCCTTTGGAATACCATTAGGGTTGTAGAATGTTTGCATGGCGAACATATAGATTAGACTTACATCCATTTGGAATGCCATGTGGATATAGATATTCGCATGATAAATATTAATTTATCACTTTGAGGAGCAGCACATCAGTGATGGAAACATGGTGCCTAAGAATTATCATGGTGTTCACCTTATTTTCAATGAGGCTAACAACCCTCCTCTTAGACCTAGGATTTGATTTAGGCACTAAGATTCTATTAATCTCGAGTGAGGTTGTCACCCCTAATATTAGTAATTAAGATCTCCAACCATAGATCGATAGCTTCCTAATTCATCACTTAGGTTCGTAATTAGTAGCTAAGTGTACAACCTAAACTATAAAAAAATGAGAAAAATAATAAATAAAAAATGAAACTAAATTTAGAATTACAACTAAACTAAAAAGCCAACACATTAAGAAGAAAACCTAGGGTGGCTTAGTTCTGACCAAACACAATTAGATTAGGTGAAACCAAATAAAACCCAAATCTAATAGAACTTAATAGAACTATAAATAAAACATATTTGAGTTGAAATCTAAATTTAATTGAACTCAAGTTGAGGTAATTGGGTTTGATTAGCTCAATTAACTCATTTGAGCTCATAACCATCTAAATCCTAGAAAAATCATATAAAATTAAAACTAGATCAAATCAACCCAAACCAAAAGCACAAATTTAATGCATAGATCTAAATGAACCCAAAAAATAAATCTAAATGAGGTAAAAAATGGTCAGTCAGGTTATTTGACCAAGAGTTGATCGATGTCGGCCCCACCAAGCCAAAGTCAAACTAATCAAAATTTGATTCATTTAAGTCATCATAAATTCTTATATTTTTAAATTAATATAATAAAACATAAAATTAAACAAATCTGAATCAAACGATGACTTAAATTGCCTAATCGGGTCACGTAGCATAAGTGAACCTGAACGTACCTTATTAAAATTAAACTCAGAATAAATGAAAACTAATAAGAATTAAATATTATAAAACACTTTAAAATTATATTTGAGGGTAATTTGACTCTTGCTTAAGTTTGATTTGACTGAATTAGCTATTTGACTAGATTAGGCCCATTAAGCCCAATTTAAGATGAAATGGGCCTAAATCAAAATTAATTTCAAATTAATTACTCCAAATTAATTTAAATACTCCATTAAATATAATTAATGCCCAAACATACTTTAATTTGGATCATATCAGCCATTTGATCCAAATTAATTCGATTAGACCCATTAGACCGAATTTGGGTTGGAATGGGTTCAAATCAAAACCAACTCCAATTTAATTAAAATCAATTACTCTAAATCATTTCAAATATCAAATCAAACATAATTATAACCTTATTTAAACTCAATGGAGATAAACAAATGCATTGAACCTAACTTGACTCATTTGAGCTAAATAGGTCAAGAAAGGTCCAAACTAACTCAACTCAACTTAAGTGGACTGAAACTGCACCAAAAATCTATCACATAGAGGCTAACACTTCAGGCCATGTGGAGTGGAGCTTCAATTCAACAATTGAGGCCATAGAAGAGAGGAGCATAAATAAAAAGATGCCAAAATCCAAGATCCACTTAAACGCAAGCCGAGTCTCCATGTGGTTGACATATAGTAGGCTCTATAGTACTTAAACTAGCAATTTTGACTTCTCCAAGTTTTCTGCCAGCTAGCCATCACCTTCCCAACCACCATTAATGGTGACTTTTAGCTATAATTAAAAAAAGGTGGAAAGAGATCCCATGGTTCTTCTTGGTTAACTTTAAATAACTCTTAGAGCTCCTCTGATCAAAATGACCGCTTTCCACACATAAAATAATAAATTCTAGCCAAATTCTAGTGAAGGGGGTGCAACCTTTGGTGGAGAGAGTGATCAACAAGGAGGCAAGAATATGTATTCATCCCAGAGCTTCATATTGTGCCTAGGATCATATTTGAATTGAGAAATTCATCGGACATCGGCTCTGGCTATGTAATTTCTTCAAAAACTTAAAAAACCAATAGGCTCCCTTTTTGCATGAATGCTCACTCAATTCTATAAATTTCCCATAGAAATCTCTTGCATTTTTTATTTTGAAGCTTCCCCATGCAAAATATGGTACTTTTTAGCAAAGTTCATTAGAAAATGGTGCTTGGAAAAGCGATTCTAGGTGAAAATTCTGTCTACCTAGTCGGGTTCGCCTTCTGTGAGGGAGATGGTACAATAATCATTTGATCCCTCTTAATAGGAACATACGACTATAATGAAAAGGCCTTAAGCTTTGATTTTCCTTATTGGATTGGCAAGGTAAATCTAGACCTTCCGATTATAGATCGGACGGATCCGATCCAATTCATTTTTCCACCCAAATGCATTGTTAGCACTTGCATGGACCAATCAAGCATGGAAATGTGGCTCCAGTCTGATTGGGTTAAGTAGAAAAATAGGAGATTTTTTGGATTTTAAAATTTCTTTAAAATAGCTAAAATTTAAAAAGTTATAAGAAATTAAAATACTTAACAAAAAATTACAAATAAGGGCTCGTTAGATTCTTCTTTTCGATAGAAATCTAATGAACCCAAAAGCTCCAATTATTATTTGATTTATTAAGATTAATTTGATTTTAAATAAAATAAATCTATTTAAATAATCCCAAAAAATATTTATCAACATAACCTAAAAGTTTTGGAGAATGAAACTAACACTGTTACACACTTAACATAAAAATTTCAAGTCCAAATGATGAGTACATTAAAAGTTATTAAATTTTAAAGTTCAAATGCCCACTTTTGCAAAATAATTAATTAAAATTCAAGAAAATTAAAGAAAATAATCAAAATATCTTAAACCATTATAGATGACTCCAACAAACCTTATAAAGATATTAAAATCCTTTGAAGCGTATTAAACCCCAAAATGACATAATTAGGGGATTAATTGAATTAAATAAATAAATAAATTAACTTAAACTTTGAAAATTTATAATAAATCAATCAAAACTCTAAAAATTTTAAATAAACCCTCTATGAATTTATCTTTTAGAGAGGAATTAAAGAAAATTAAAAGCCCTAATTAGTTCCTAATGTGGTGGGCTTAATTTAAGTTACAATGGAATCATTAAAACTTTAAATAACATCAAAATACATCTATAATCAAGATCAAATTTTAAGGAGATGAAACTGGGAAGTAACCCTACTTGTCATAAACATTTCAAAGAAAAATGATTTTTGGATCAAATGTTATTAAATAATTAAATTCTAGGTCAATTTAAATAAAGGTAAAAAAATTACAGAAATTATAAAAAATAATAGAATCAACTCAAAACATTTTTATTAACACTAGAACACTAGAAGAAATATTTTCAAGCTTTTAAATCATATAAATCAAAAATCAATTAATTAGGATTTAATAAGTCATTTAAATCAATAATAATTGAATTTATTAAAGTTAAATTTCAAGAAATAAAATATTAAGCTAAAGTTTGAAATAAAATAATATTTAAACCCTTATTAATAAAATCCCAAATTAAATAAAAAAATGTCACATAATATTCAATTCAAACTAAATTAAACCTTAATATAATTAAACATAAACTTGAACTTAATTTAACTATGTGAAATCCCATTAAATATTAATTAAACTTCAAATTAAACTCTTAAATGTTTTTAAATCATTAAATCATTAATAACATCATTGATCAAATAATAAAATCAAAATTAAAAGCTTCAACAAGTAATTAACTTAAACTAAAATAAACCTTAATCAACTTGATAAAACAACATAATTAAACTGTAATTACGTTTTGACTAAGCATTAAATTTTAACTCTTAATCATTAAACTTTAAATTAAAATAATTATAAATCAAATTCACATTGATTAATCATTGAACAATTAGTAAAATCAAATATGCCAATTAAGTCAAAGCTTACTTAACTATTAATAATCAATCAACAATTAATCTCATAATCACTCAATTAAGTTAATGTTAAAGAAACTAAAATATACACTTAGTTAAGATTGGTTTAGTTGATCATTAAATAAATCAAATTTCTAACTCAAGTTCTTGATTAAGTAAAACTATTTAATATGGTTAAGTTTAATTATTCTTTAATTCAATGTTAGTTAAATAAGTTAAGCATAATCCATAATTAAACTCTTAAATTAATCATCCAATCAAATTAAACGTAATTAAACCCATTGACTTCTAATTAAGGTAGACCCTTAATCATTTTGATAATGAAATTTCAAAAATAAATTAATCAATCATTTAATTATACTAAATTAAATTAAACAAGTCATATTAAGATAATCTTTGAACCAAAATTAACTTAAATCAAATATTTAATCATAAATATACACTAAAATTATAATCAAATCAATCATTACTGATTAGATCATTAATATCTAATTAAATTATTTAAACTCTTTAATGAAACTAATCAAATCCTTTAATCTTGATCATGTTAACTTCAAATTATCTTTAATTAAATTAACCAAATTCTCAAATATGTCAAATCCAATTTGAATAAATCAAACCAAATAGAATAAATTCAGATAACCATTTTCCAATTATCTAAATAAATAAACAAAGACAATTATGAGCATTTAATTAATCATTAAGCACATTTTGATCAGATTAATTATAATAAAGTTAAATAATAATAGACTAAACCCTAATCAAATCAGTGGTGCAATATAATAAACCATGTTTTAAATAAACTAAGAATTCGACCAAGGAAACCTAATAGTCACGTACCAAATATAAACATATGGCCAGGTTAACTTAATTAAGTGTTGATCAATCATTGAATTTTAATTGAACATTTAAATTAAGTAGAAATAAAACAAAGTGATCATTTGAATTAAATTAACAACAAACTAAACAAATTTTGAACCTTAATTAAACTAATCACTTAATCAAATCAAATGAGATAAAAATAAAATTTAAATTAATTCAATTAAACATATAACTAGATTAAATTTTTTGAATAAAATGAATTAAATTAATAATCAACAAACCTTGAGTGTATAGGTTAAATAATCAAATTGAATAATGAGTCATTAATTAAACCAAATTCTAATAAACATAACTGATGAATATAGATAAATAAAACTTGAACAATCAAACTTAATTAAAATCAAGATAAACATTTAATTCACTTAATCTAATCAAACTAACATAAACATTAATAAAATCAAATGATCTTAAAAAAAACTATACAATTAAATAATAATTCAACATTTTGAACAAATCAAGCCAATTAATTAAACTAAATCAGTCAAATCAAATAAGTAAAGATAAAACTGTAAATTAAATTATTATCAAACTAAAATATTCAACATACCATCAATCCAAATAAAAGATCAAATTAAAATTCAATCATATTACAAGTTAGTTAAATTGAAATATATTAACGCGATCAAATTAAATTTAAACAATAATCACAATCAAAATAATAAAAGAAAGTCATTAAGTTTAAATAATATTGAAATGATTCAACAAGTCATATAAAATTAAATCTTTAAAGTGAAATTCAATGAAAGATGACACATCAATTAAATTATTAATGTCTTATTAAATCAAATTAAGACCAAATAAATCCAAAATCAATATCAATAATCAAAACACATGAAGTTAAATAAATTAAAACTCTAAAATTACAAACTAAATTGAATGAACTTTATCCAAGGCTGATTTAATTTAGTTAAATTATTCAAATAAATTTAAATTGATCAATTAAGATACTTAGGTTCTTAGTTTGACCTTTCGAATGAATTTTCACGTCAGGGAGAAAATTTCATTCTATTAGGATTAGGATGCTGAATGGAATAGGTTTTGCCAAAAGGAGAATTTATTCTTATTCTCCATTCTTTAAAATCTAAATTCAACTTTAACAACAAAATAAACCTAAATTTAGAATTAAATCATTAAAAAAATGAAACCATTTAAAGTGAAACTACCCAATGGTAAACTAAATGAATCTTGAATTGAAATCAAAACATATAATTAAGAAAGCCTAGTATAGACTTGCTACACTAACTCGATTCTCACACATTAAAATATTAGGCCATCGATGCTAGACTTAGATTTGATCGATATTTTGTTGTGGTGTATTGATTTTCTTACTTTGTAATGTAATATTTTAGATTGAATGTTAGGATTGTTTGTACATTAGTTTGAATGGTAGGGGATTATTTATTAAACTAATGATGCTTTTTACAAGGTATTGAAAATTATAAATGCTTTCTTTTGCATGTGCTACTTAAGTCCTTAAGCATATTCCATTAGGACAGGTAGGCTTGGTGACTCAAGGTAAGGTGCAAAGCCCCAATATATAAAATATAACTATTTAGTATGAATGTATATTAAATTGGCCTCTATTTTTCATGTCTAGTCAGATTTTCATTTCATAAAAATATATATTTTTGCAATAAGATTAGGACTTTATAGGGTTTAGGATGAGCAGTGACTATAAGGCTTAAACCTAAGAGGCCCTATAATATCTGGAGTGCTCAAATCATGAAGTGTAGATGAAGATGAAAATTAAAGACCCCATAATCATTATAAAGGTAGAGCTTGGCTACCCAATTTATTTTCTTTTCTAAAGTGTACGGTGGTACCTAGCCTCACCGACCTTTTATTCTTTTATGTGATTAATGTTTGGTTATTATGTTACATTGTTTGCACAATATAAATGGTATGCTTTTCATAGATTTTTTAAATGTAAATGTTTGATATGTGATCTAGATGCAATAAGCTCTTTAGGAAAAAAATATTTTTTTGCTTCAACTAAAAACAATAATTAAAATTTTAACTAATTCATAATCTCATAACAAAGCCTAGGATTTCTAAGCAAGAAATAATAGATTTAGCAACTTCTTAGCTGAATGGTTGTATGTTTCAACATCATGCATGCATATTATTTCACTACTATAATAGGGGGTATCCACTCTTACATTATAATAGATAAGGCTTGGCTTTTGAGAGCACTCCCTTATAGTGGAGAACAAGCCTTCTCTCTGATTTAGCCCATAACCAATTTTTATCATGCATGTAGGCAAAAATTCTCTCAAGCTTGAGTCCAAAATGTTGAGCCAAAATGGAATAAAAATAAATAAATTTTATCGCATTAGTTTAGGTCATAATTTGCACACCTATCATGATCTAGTCTTTTTGAGAGTGAGTTTAGGATGCTAGATTCTTTCCTAATTAATAACAACCTAGCTACCTTGCATTTATATAAAACCAACCCACATGGTTTGGAATCATAGGAGGAGTTAACTAGTTGACAACCACTCTAGGTGATTCTAAGTCAAGAAGAGTTAGAATTAGTTCATTCTCTTCGGTGGAAATGAACTAAGTTATCTCACTTTTCTTGAGTAGATTTTGGTCAGGCTCTTAGCTTATGTTAGAACACTTTAGATATAGCCTCATAAGTAATCTATTTCTCTTTTGCTATGGGTGTACTTCCTCACTGGTCACGCATTTTCATAATCTTGTGTTATTAGAATATAAGTCCTAGCTTTCTAATAAAATGTTAGCTTAAATAATCATAATTCTCTACTTCAAAATGTAAAGCCTAATAATAGGATAGTCGGAATGCTTACTATATTTTCTACAGTGTCTAAAAGCATTCTTTTTATTTCTAGTAGGATTATGTTAAGAACTCTTCTTAATTGAGTCCTTTCACTTGATTTCCAAAATTACCAAAATTTTGACACCAAAATTTGAAATCCATATAGATGTGAGCCAATCATCTTAATTGAGAGTAGTCTTAGAAGATTCACATCTCCCAAGATGTAATTAAATACAGAGGCTTGCTCATATAGAGAACTTAAGAACATGACATAAAATAAATCCTGCTTTACTTTATACATGTAAGTAAGAGAAAATTTTTTGGTATATGTTGATCCATCGATCTTAGGCATCCTTATTAGATGGTTAAGTCCATTAGAGGGTGATATCTCTACCTTTCAAGGTGGTATATCATTTCTTGATGTTGTACTTAATCATTTTAATAAGTACCCGGTTAGATCTGTGTGGTGTCCATCTTCATCACATTTTTAAACATAACACATGGTAGCACCTTGGTGCTATTAAAATGGCACTTTGACATTGAGTAATTACCATTATGACATTATAATGCAAGAATTCATGTCATAAAAACTTAAGGGTTTGGAGCCTCAGTGCTATAAGGCCTATGTTATAGTGCCTTAGCATTGCATTTTAAAAAAAGAGGATTAATTTGACAAGCTGACCAGCACCTAGGTGCTAATGATGTGGTGTCACAATGCCAGTCAAAGGTCAGTTTAAAAAGGCTAGTAGACAGACATGCACTTTTAATGAAAAAGAATAAAATTTTATACTAACTCTGTGGCATTGTGTTAGAGCGTCGCAACACCACATCAATGTTTGGTGCACTTTTTGGACATCACATGTTATGAGATTAATTATCATAAATATCATAAATATCTCTTTTTGATTGGTATGATGTTCGTTATGTACATTGACCCATGCCCAAGATTGCGTGTTTAGCACCGTAGCGCTGGTTCCATATTTCAGAAATTGAGAGGCTAGCGCTTTGGTGCTTATAAGGTAGCACCATGATGCTTGGGCTAGTCTATAAATAGGCTCCTTAGGCTATTATTTTTTTATTATAAAGCTTAGGCTATATTCTAGAGTTCTCTTACTCTTTTCCTCTCTTAGTTTGCATTCTACTTTAGGAAAGCCAACATGCTAGTGAAATACATCACTAAGGGAAAGAAGAGGGTAGCTATTAGTGACACTAATATGTTCATTAGTGTAGAGGCAAAAGAACGATACCACCATGCCTCCTACACAAACATCTCATCATGAAGAGGAGTTTCTTTAATTTGTGTGGGAGTGTAAAGAGGATTATCAATGAATAAGGCTAAGAGATGCTGGCCTATAACAATAACTCCAAAGTCATTCCTGTGTTACTAGAATCTTTTGCCAATGTGAAGAAGCACCATAATAATAGAGTTTTCATCAAGAGAAAGCTAGTAAGTTTTGATAGTAGTACTATTAATGCATATTACAATTTCCAAGATGTAGTATATGATTAATATCTCTTTTGTTATAATGATCATCCTGATTTTGATGAAATCCTTAATTTCCTCATTATTATAAATTCTAATGTTTAGTGGAAAAGGCATCAATTTTCCTGCTACTGGCCTCACTACTGAGGCCAAAGCTTGACACTATTTCATTTATGCCAAGTTAATGCCCACTGGAAATATCAATGAGGTGATAAGGAATAGAGCCATTTTGAATTATAATTCAAAAGGGCTATTCTATAGATGTAGGGTGGATCATTTATAATTCTATTTGTAATATGTCTAAATGTAGTACTACTATAGGGTATGATCATTTTTCTCATATTTATTCTTTGTATATTACTATAGGTTCACAAGGGGAGTCTAATGTAGAAGTTCTAAATCAAAAGTCTCCCCTAACAGAAAGGACAATTAAAGGATTTGGCTTAAGAATTGAGGCAGGAGAAACCACACGTGCTTCGCAGTCCAAACCCAAATCCTCTAAGACCTTAAATAAGCAACTCCAAGAAATTAGAGGACAAGTCTCAAATTTAAAAAAATATTGGTGAAAATAATCGACAGCAGTAGAAATTGGGGATGAAATTTAACCACCATATGAGTCAATAGTAACAATAGTTGTCAAGTATGGCTGAGGTTAACTTAGGACTTTTTCATATGTTTGAAAACTATTGCTTTCATGCAGGCTCAGGTTAGGGTTCTTTTCCTACAATGTATCATTATCAGATTTATGTTAGCATCTCGTCGGAGTTGGAAGAAAAAGAAGAGGAGGATGATGACTACAACTATGACTATTAGTTTTCCCCTTCCTTCCTTTTTATTATTTGTATGCCCCTTTTTCCTCTTCTTTTTTGTAATATTTTTTGTAATAATTTTTTTGTGTTAATATAAATGTCTTCATTTCTATGCTTTATGTTTGTCTTTATTATTTTGAATGCTCATGGATTTATAAGCTTAATATTAAAATTTTTAGTTCAAAATGAATAATATTGAGGGTGTAGCACCTCGATGCTACAAAACTAGCACCTTCGCACTGTTAGCTGAAAGACATAAGTTTAAAGTCTTAGAACTGAGGATCTCTCTGCTACATGGATATCACTATGGTATTGTAGATATGACTTAGGTTTAATATTAGAGAGATTAATTCGTTGATGCTACAATATGAGCACTTTGGTGCTATTATTTAGGTGCATAAGATTTAATTTCCTAAGAGTGCAACACCAAGATATTAGCATCACGATGTTATCAGATGAGTGTCCAAAGTTTAATTTTTTTGAGTGCTCAACACCTCAACTTTGAGATATCAACACCTTGGTGCTATTGGATTCATGCCTAAGGTTTAAGATTCCCAAGGACTTATCGCTTTGACACTGGAACCTCAATTCCTTGGTGTCGTTGGATGTGAGCATAAGATTCAATACTTTTGGGGTAATTTGAAATTTTGATAGCATGATGACTTAGCAATGCTATGCTTAATGATTTTTAGTTCAAAGAACCCTTAAGCATCCATCTCCTTTGACCTGGATCTAAGATCAAAAGAGGGAGAATTTTATTTCACATCAGAACCAAGCTCTATGATGGAATGGATTTGAAGATGTAGCGCCCTAGCATTGGGAAAATAGTGTTATGGCGTTGTTCTAATTGATTTTGTAACCTGAGAGGGTAACATTACACCACTAAAGATTGTTTGCATCTAGAAATGAAAGTTAAACATCTCAGCCACCACAATGCTAAATTGTAGTGCCTAGGTGCAGCCAACTGCTTCAAGGCATTTAGAAGCACAAACTACTCTCGATGGTTGATAATCTCTATAAATGGAGAAAAATTGCTCCCCCTTTTTTCTTCTTTTCTCCTTCCTTCCCTCCACACTCTGACTCTAACCATTCCTTTATTGTTCTTACTACCAATCATCTGTACTCTCAACAGCATGCTTCCCTCAATTATGAGAGGATCTCCGTATGCATGAAGTAAATCAAGACTTACTCTCATCAATTCCAGGTAAAATTCTTTTGAAAATTCTTTCTTTACATGATTTCTTCCTAAAAAAAATAAATTTAACTAAAATTTCATCGTCGATCTTGGATGCATTGAGAAATAAAAGAGATTATTGACCTCATTTTGATGAGGTTAATATTACTTCCAAAATTAGTAATTAGGATACCTAACTTAGGAATCTCCTAATTAAATACTTAAGACACTTCACTTAATAGCTTAATGCACCTTTCTAGGATCTAATCTAACTCAAAAAGATTGGATAGACCAAGACCAAATTCAAATCCAAGCCTAAACAAATTGAAATTTAAAGACACTTGAATTAAAATCAAAGTGGATAGAGTAATTAATCTAATTATCTTTTTTAACCCTTAAAGTCACCTTGCCTTTTATATTCTGGATTGGGTGTGTTGTAACAACATTCTCATTTTCCTTTTTAGAATGTACCAGTACACTATTTGATTAGGCGAGGCCCCCATTTTGATAACTCTTTTCTACCCAATATTTGTAGATAAAATAATCTTCAATTGGGTGACGTATAAGTCTAAAGAATGGATAATAGTTGTAATCATCAACTTTATTTACTTGGTATTATAGAGGCTCTGGCAATTACAATCCAAACTTTAGGGCATGTATACAAATCTTATCAGTACATTCTCTTGGAAGATTTGACCTTTTTTCTTATCTTTTATAAACTTTACTATTGGTCACGAGGATATTGTGCCTCCATTTCCCTTTTTATCAACTATGAATGTGAATGTTGTATTCACATCATTCTTCTTTAAATCATGAAACTTAGATTACTTTTCTTTCCCAAAAGGATTATTATTATAGTTGGTATTAAGGCCCTTTTGATTGAGGAGCATTTCAAACTTGGTTACACGATCCAATAATTCTTGGAATGTATTAATCATAGCCATAGCTAGATATGAGGCCATTTGATATTCAATGTCCCCCATGAAGAGTTCTACTAATTTTCCATGTGTTGTTGATCACATTTCATGCTTAGATTTCTCCATCTAGTGATATATTTAGTAACACTTTCATCTTTGTTTCTCTTCTTCAAGATGATATTTGTTATTGTTACTTTCTTGGATGCACCTGCAAATCTCTTGACGAAGAGTGTTTCCAACTTAGTGAAGGTTTTACTAAGTCATTGGGTAAGATTTTTACGTTATATTGCTTTTCAACTTCGATACCATTCAAGGTTGTGTCGATAAGACGTTAAAAATTATCGATGGTGCCATTGTCTTTGATAATTTCATAAATGGATTTAAATTGGCCCAAGTGTTATCCCAGATTTTTTGTCTTTGAAAAGGTGTTACATATCAGCACAGTGTACCCTTTAGGATATTGTACCTGGTCATATTTGGTCAGGTTTGGTTGGCCTTTCCTATCTAGCTATTCAGTAGTCTTTGAAGCAATAAATGTTTTGACTTTCTGGATGATGAGATCTTCTACTTGAGATATGATAATAACATCAGATTCTTGAAAAACAATTAATGTAACTTCTCTTTGGGGTTCTTGCCTTTGTGTTAAAGTTGTTGGCAAGTTTGTGCAGCATTTTGCTTGCCCCAAGTTTCAACTATTGGGTTGATCATCTCCGGTGGATTCCTTGAAGGTATTTGCTTCATTGTAGTTGCTATGAGGTCAAGTTGACTAAATAGCTCTTTCATCAGCCTATGCATTGTTGATTTGGCTGATTTCTTGGTCTCTTCTTTGGTGTTGAGAACCTATTTGTAATTGTAACCTTGTTACAACATCAGTTAGCTCTTCAGTTACTTCAACTTCTACTTGAGCTTCACCTCTAGGTTGTTGATGATTTCCTGATGTTCTTCCTAATTTTATTGTTCGGGTGTCATGTTTCTATTATAAAAATGTGTATCAACCATCAACTTTCATGTAATCAATGTTTTCGTTATTTTGGAAGTCTAAAGTTGATTACTCTTCATTGATTAGGAAATCTTTATCCTCCTAAAAGAGTTCAATATCCACTTCACCGCCCATTCTACTCTTTTCAAACTAGCATTTCTAGTTGATAATAGGAGATTTAGTTCCTTTGACATCTGGTGGGGCTAGCTTATATTGAGTTGTCTCATCCTTGATGACTTGGCAATCTTTAGGTACCCAAATTAATCTGGACCTTTCAGTGGTGGATCTCTATGAATGCATCCTAGATGTCACACTGGTGTTCACAAGATAGATGATATTCTCTTTTTTTGTTAGGGTTATCGCAACCTTCTGACAACTGACCACCAAGTACATTTGTACTAAAGGGCTCGTTGTTAGTGTTCACCGAACATCAAACCCCTAGGCCTTGAGTTTTACTCAAGGCTTACAAGAATTTATTGTGTTGGAGACCTGTCTCACCAACTTCTTAATTCTTTTTTGAAGGTTTCTATTTTCAACAACCTTTAAAACTTTATAGATTTTGGAAGAGATGGTCTCCTCTTTCCATGGTTAATTCTGTGATATGGGATTTGTATATTCATCCTAGAAAGACTTCTTTATATCTCTTATAAAGCTATTCCTCTTGACCCATTGGAGTGATTCAAAGTTGTTATTAGTGGGTATGTTTGCTTCCACTAGTGGTTCGTACTCTTGTTCAGTTTGTATAGGTAATCCCATAGTTTTATGAAAGGCATTGTACCTTCTTTTGGCTCTCCTAAACATCTTAGTTCTAGAGAAAGATGGTTCATGATCATGATTTCTTTGAGCAAAAGTAGTATTTGTGGGATAGTATGCTCCTCTTGTGCACGCTAAGTGGATGGACAATAATCGCCTTGTTTCACAACCATCATATCCTTGGCAGGCATTATCATAATTTCCTCTGACAACCTATCAAAAATAGAACCCCTCTTTGAGGTTAAGGCTTTAGGCTTAGGCTCGTTAGGAATGATCACATTTGGCATCCTTCCTTTGTTAAGCATTTGGCATTCCAAAGTACTTAATGATAGGCTCAATTATAGGTCCAATAGGTAGAAAATGAGACCTCAAAAAATCATTCTAGATTGTTGAGTAGCTCCAACAGAACAAGTGTTGATTACAACATGAGGGAATTTAATAGTGGACCCCTCTCCTAACTTGATAGGCATCATGTTTGTGAAATTTTCCATTCAAGGTTTCAAGCTTGGTCGTAGATCTAAACTTTTAAAAGAATATAACTTGATATTTAAGTCTAAATTGACATTGTATATTTTAATTTTTTTTAACTAGAGATGGAGAGAGAAGTAATCCTCAATAGAGTCGCCAAAAATCTATTCGCTCAAAAAAAAATATCTTTTTGGAAACCCTCAACCATCTTTATTGGGATGGGTAAGATTATATTCTTCATGAGGCACATTGATATATATATATATATATATATATTTATTATATTTCTCTTAACATTTTGTTAGGGTTTATTTAAATCTAGGTTCTACTTAGTAAGAGAGTACTCTTAATTAAAGTTGGAAACAAACATATCCCTAATATGAGTTAGTGTCTAGTGGTGCATGTGGCGTGGCATAGATGGTTGTCTAAAGAAATAATGGAGATAACCTTGATAAAGATCTTATGATTCCATCATCCCAGGCTATGTTATTCTAGTCTACCAACATCAAAGGGCTATTTGGCCTTAATGTCTAGGGAGTTTGATTATTAGCCATGGGTTTCCTTATCAAAGATATCCCGATTAGACCGAGTTTTGCATAGAGACATATGGTGTGTAATGATATTCACATGGCGAATGTAAAATAAATTAGGCTTATATTTATAAAAAAGCTAGAATATAGGGGTGTTCGCATGGCAACCAAGTAGATTGAGCTTACATTTTATGGGGAATGCTAAGTAGGAATGTTCACATGGTGAACTAATAGATTAGGCTTACATGTCTTTGAAATGCCATATGGATATTAATTTTTCACATGGCAAATGTATAGATTGTACTTACATCCTTTGGAATGCTATGTGGATATAGATATTCACATGGTGAAAATTAATTTATGCTTTTGAGGAGTAGCACTTTGGGGTTGGAAATATGGTGCCTAGGTGCTATCATGGTTGCATCAATGCTATTAAAATGGTGCCTTGACATTGAGTAATTAGTACTTTGTGGTGTTTATTTTTGGATGTGGGGTGAGCACCATGCAGATCATAAGGGGTGCTAATTGAAGTGATTGGGTATGACATTAAGGTATGATGTACTATATCAAAAGATGGAGTCATCACCCTATAATGGACCTAATTACCTAATAAGGACTCCTAAGGTATGATGGGTCTTCGAATATACCAGAGATTCTTCCCCTACTTTACATGCATAAATAAAGCAGGGTTTATATTAAGCCAGGTTCTTAAGTTTCCTATGGAGGCTAGCATCCATAGTTAATTACATCCTAAGGAATATAGATTCCTTAAGAATACTCTTGATTAAAGTAGGCAATTATTGTCTCAAAAGATTTCAAGGCTAGGCTATCAACGAATTTATTATTTTGGAGAAATCAAGTGGGATTGTTCAAGGAGAAGACTTATTTTTGGAATCCAAAGGGAGGAAGTAGGAAATGCTCATGATACTAGAAAATCTAATGAGCATTCTAATCTATCCTATGGTCAGGCTTTATATATTTGAAAGTAAAGAGATTTATTTATTTGAGTTGGATTTTATTAGATTGCTAGGGCTTCTAATCCATCAACACAAGATTATGGAAATGCCTAAGAGGTAAGGATTTATGCTTGTAGCATAAGAGAAACAACAACCTGGATCCAAAAATCTAGTGAGCTTTAGCATAAGATAAACCATGACCTAAATCTAAGCGGCAGGTGGACATAATGGTTTACATCCACAAGAGAGGATAAACTATCCAACTCTTTTGGACTTACAACCTCCTGGAGTGGCCACCAGCTAACACCTCCTATGTTTTAAATCTATGAAGTCCAGTATTATAAATTTGCAAGATATCTAGGGTAATTATTTAATATTGGAAAGGAAACTAAAGTCCTAAACCCACTCTCTAAGAGACTAGAGCATGAGTGGTATGAGCATATGACTTAATCTACAAATGAAAAATCTTTTCAATTTTTATTTCATTTTGATGCATTTATTTAGATGTAGGCTTTGGGATTTTTATTTCCTAGATGTATGATGAAATAGATTATTAGATAAATCAGTAAGAAGAGGGTGTTCTACACCACAAGGGATGCCCTCAGGTCAAACATTCCCCTATAGTGTAAGGATGGAGATCCCCATATTCAAGGAAGAAGGAATATGCATGCATGATGTGAGACATACAATCATACAACTGAGTTACTAAATCTTTTAATTATCTTATTTATATCCTAAGCTTTATGGTGAGGTTATGAATTATTTCAAGACTTGGTTATGAGTTGTCAGTTGGGTAGAAAAATTAACTTTTTATCCTAAGAGCCATTATCAGCCACATTAAAGCATCAATCATAAAGAAATTATAAAAATCATATGATCCTAATGCACAATTTAAATATAACAATAAATAATTTTATAAATTAATGTAAAAGAATAAAAGGCTGGTGCAGTCGAATACCGCTATACATCCTGAAAAGAGAAATGATGGGTAGCCGGGCTCTACCCATATATAACCAAGAATATAAAAGAATAATTATAATTTAGAATTGAATACATGCTATGGGGGTCTTCATTTCTTCATTTCATCATATCCTCCTTCTCTTTCTTTTTGATTTGATTTGCTCCATGGGCATCATAGGGCAACAGACTAAGCCTTCGCAACCTGCTCATCCTAATCCCCCCATAGCACTAATCCTAATTCCTATTGCAAAAGTTATATTTATATAGGAAAAAGTAAATCTAACGATACCTAGAAAACATAGGTTAATTAGACATACATACAATCTTAAGCAGTTATCTTTGTAATTTGGACTTAGCACCCTGTACATGGGTAACCAAGCCAACATATTCTAACTTGGATTATGCCAAGGGGTTTAAGCAAACTATAAATAGAACATTTATACATATTTTTAAGCAACCCCTTAAACATAATCCCATGCAGAAGACACGATTAGGCTAAGAGCGGCCTAACATCAAGTCTATGGAACATACACCCTAACATCTAGTCTAAAGTATTACAGCACAAAACTAAACATACATCACACATACACCATCCTAACTAGGACTAGAACTGGTGGCTTAATTCTAATGTGTGTGATAAGGTCTTGTGTAGTATGTCTTAACTAAGCATTAAAGTTATGATTTTCAAAGTGTGGAAGAATTTAATTTAACCATAGAGGTTGGTTCCACTTCAAGTTATTTAGTTGATTTGTAAATTTTAATTTATGCTTCACTTGGTTTCATTTGATTACACGTAGCATCTAAGTGTTATAAAGAGAGGAAAGAGGATTACCCTTCTTTATCCCTACCTTAAGCCATTTTCTAAAGAATATTTTGATGACTTAGTTCTCTTCGGTGAATGGCTTATTATGTATTTTCTTATTAATCCTAAATTTAGGTGAGCCTTAAGTAATTATATTTACTATGAAAGACATCTTAAGATTAATATAATTGAATTACTATCACATAGCACATGTTAAACCATTCCTTTCCATTACTTATAACAAGCATATGATGCAATCCTTAATGTATATGTACATGCAACATATTTTGGCACACTTAAATGATGATTGATGTATATGTTTAGAATTTATATTTTGTTAACTAGATTGTTTATAAATGCAGATCAAAGTTCTGTCCAAATTATAATATCAAAATACATAGGAATGAAATCAAATAAGTAAGTGTTATTGTTAACTAGGGAAGTGAGATAATCAAATGATCTCCTTGAGGCTATTTAAAGCCTTGTATTCCTAGGATGTCTAGACTATATACTTATTAACATTCAAACCTATGTAAATCTATATATGAATCATAGGAAAGAAAGCTTTACATTTACATGTTATATATTTTGGGTTGAATAATTATGAATGCATGTATTTTTAACATCGAAGGTGATTTTCATTCTATAATTAAGTATACATAAACATGTATGAAAGACATAAGCAAGTATGTGCCATTATTTAAACTAGGGAAGTGAGGTAATCAAATGACCTCTTTGGGGATACTTAAAGCCTCATGTTCTTGAGATGTCTAGACTATATGCTTGCTATCTTAAATATATGAATGTATATATGATTAAGAGAATATAAATCATGCAAAAAGTTGTATTTTCATTGGTTGAATTATTTATGCATATGAATTAAAGCTCTATCAAAATTTTAATACCAAAATATATTGGAATAAAATTAAATGAGTACATGCGTTTATTAACCAAGGAAGTGAGGTAATCAAATGAGCTCCTTGGGACTACTTAAAGCCTCGTATTCCCGGGATGTCCAGACTATATACCCATTACCACTCAAACCTATGTAAATCTATATATGAATCATAAGAAAGAGAGCTTCACTTCACATACCTAAACTATAGACACATGCCAATCCTATATGTATTCATAATTATTATCACTTCATATATTAATTATGAATTTATAAACTTCAAAAATTAGATTTGAATTTATTAGTGATAATAGCCACACATATAATTAAGTTAAATCAACACATGCAAACTTACAAAAATTGCTTTTATTTAACTCAATTTTGAAAAGATGAATGTGTGAAACCACATGACAAATAATATTTAAAGTAATTGGAAAGAAGTAATCAAACATAAGCATGCAATTCATTCAATCAAATTATTTCCTACGGACAATTATATTAAATAAAATTATTTTAAAGAAAACCAAAGCGTCTTATTAATTTGGTTTTGGATTTGAGTTGATTTAGAAGAGGAGAGATTATTTGTTTTTTTAATCCCATTCTCATGCTGATAAAATTAATTGATTCAAATAAATATAATAATATGAATTTTATGAATTAATTAGGTTAAATCAATAAGCAAATCATTTAATCACCCTTTCCTATGCTTCTTTAATTTAACTAACACTTAATTATGAGCCACAAAATGATATGGACATGTGAGGAAATAAAATTGCAATGCTCCTAAAGGACTTAATGCAATTAGCTCATAATTAAATATTAATTAAGTCAAAGAATCTAATTAGTACTTTTATGATTTTCCACACTTATGGGTTAATCATAATTTCCTTAAGAGTCTTTATGTTATTAAACACATAAAGAGGAACCCATAATTTTATTGCTAATTATTTGATATGATTTGAATTTTAATTTAATTTGAAATTTCCACTTAATTAATTAATTAGTCACTTAATTAATCCCTATCTCAATTAATTCTCTTAAAATGAAATGGATTTAGAAAGGGGATTACGAAGGAGGTCCTAAGCCTCTCCCCCTCTTCCATTCACTATTAATTAGGGGTCAATAAGCCTTAAATAATTAAATTTTACTATTTTTATTATTAATTAATGACTTAATTAATTAAATAGGATAATTTAGGTTTGAATTATTAATTTTCTCTAATTATTAGGCAATAAATTCCAATAAAATCATAGGAGGCAAAAGTAATCCCATTGAATGGACACACAAAGTTTGGAATCATTTGCCCAATTAATCAGGGCTTAATTAAACTAATTAAGTTTATAATTAAACCCTAATGAAGTTTTAATTACTATTCAAAATCAAATGGAGATAATTTTAATTAATCTTACTCTAAATTACCTTTTAAATGAGTATTTATTTATATATATTTTTATTTTTTTTACAATTAGTTATGATTTTCCAAAGTTTCTGCCATTAAAATGAATTAATTATGGCTAATTAAGCCTAATCCCGTCGACACCATGTTGATCAATAATGTGGCATGTTTTTCACATGGCTAAGATTAGTTACTTAAACCCATCCAAGTCAGCGTTAACATGGATGGCGGCGGACGCGCTTTCATTCCCAACGTTTGATCTAAGATCAAATGGTAAGGATTAAACTTGTGGTTCTTAAAGGATAAAATAAAAATTAATAAGTATTAATCATGGCCAACCATTCCAATCATGTGGAATGGACAGCGGGTGATCTATCGTCTCCCACATGATGGAAGACAGACACCATCCACCTTCAGCCGCCCAATTCTAGCACACTGGAGCTCAGATTAGCTCGAGATTCATCCCACACCTACACAAGGAGGATCCTAAGAGATCTAATGGTTAGATTCACATAAAATCAACATTCACTTTGAAAAAGCCTAAAAAAATTAAGAAATCTTGATTTAAAGGAATAGTGCCCCACCAGAGCTCAAGATCGACAGTGAAACTAACCAAGGTAGCTTCACCTTGACAAGGAGAGGCTATGTTGAGAACATGGTGTGATGCCTCCCCATTATTTGCTCTGTGGACCAAGTACCACCATAATCCTTACTAGAGTTAGCCTAGGAGGTACTTTTGTTGGTCGGAGAGCTCGAGAAGAGGTTTGTTTCACCTTTAGAGCTTGGTGAACATGTGGGTGAAGTTAATTTAGGGATTGGTTAGGATTTGCTAGAGTTGGACAGAGTAGAGCCTTGTCCTATCTTGAGTTGGTGTTTTTAGGTGACCAGAAGGCTATAGGAACTTGGAAATGGCTCTTGGAGTTCATCTCTGTATGGCTCAGAGTCGAATGCTCGCTTTGGATCGAAATGAGAGGGTATACCCCCTCCTCCCTTGGATCGGACGAGCTTGATCTATTTGGCTTCTAGCGGTCGTCTGGCCTTTGCAAGTGACTATGGGTGGCAAGAAATCATCTGAGGTGGCTCGATTTGGTTGGCCAAGTGAGGAGGAGTGGTTGCCTAGGAGGAGGTGGCTATCCTTGGGTTTCCAAATGCTCTAATGAGGGAGAAGAGGTGAAATCACCTCCCATTGGCTCATGGCTGACCCAACCACCTTTAGGTCAGGTGAGCCAGTGTCCTACTTGCTTATGTGGTGGTCTAAGAGGCTGCCAAGTGGATAGGGAGTGGGTTTGACCATTCAAATAGTACATTTCTCCCATATGGTGGCCCTAATACAATTAATTTTGGGTCGATTCGGTTGGGTTTGATTTGGGCTAATCCAAGGTGAGCCAAGGATGGGTCATGCCAAGTTTCATTTGGTTTGGAATTAGTTTGAAATGGGTTTGGCTCAATTTGACCCATGTAGGTCAAATTAGGCTAAGTTGGCTCAAGTTTACCAATTGGTCAAATTGGATCAAACCAAGGGTTGAGTCAAGTTTAAATGAATATTTGGAATATTTTGGTGCAATTAGTTTGGTTCAATTTGGCTTGGATTTGGATTTGACCCATTTGAGTTCAAAAGGGTCAAATGTGTCAAGTTGGCTTGGGTTAGGCATTGGTTCATGTTTAATTGGTTAATTAAAGATGATTGTAGGCTTTGGTTTGAATCAATTTGGGTTTAGTTTTCACTTAGGACAAATTGACCCTTTAGGTCAATTGGGTTCAATCAAGGCTTTGATCATGTTCAATGATCAATTGGGAATGAACTTGAGCCATTGGTTGAAATCAATTTGGGTTAGAACTTGATTTGGCCAAATTTGGTCTTTTAGGTCAAATTGGGTCAACTTGGGACAAAGGGCCAATAAGGCTAGGTTTGGCTCAATTGATGGTCAAGTCATATTCAAGTGTTGATTTTAAATTGATGTGAATCATTGATTTCCATCAATTTAGCTTAGGATGAAATTTGGCTAATTTGGCTCAAGTAGGTTAAGTGGGTTGACTTGGTCAAATGATCAAGTTAACTTGGTTTGACCCAATTGATTGTAATTGATCAATCAATGATGATCAACAATCATCATTGAGGTTTTGATTCAATCCAATTTGGGTTGGATTGAGATTTGGTCCAAATAGGTCAAATTGGTCACTTTGGGTCCAAGTGGATCAATTGGCTATAATGTCTTGGTTTTGGATTGAGTTTGTATATTGAGTTTGGATTGTTTTATAGTTTTGCAATTGATTTGAGTTTGAATGGATCTTGTGTCATTTGGGTATTTTGAGTCAAATGGGTTAGGTTAGATTTGGATTTATTTTGGTTTAATTAGATGTGATTGTGATTGTAGATTTTAGCATGTCTTGAAGTGATGATTGAGGGATTAAATTGATTTGAGAGGAAATCAATTGAATTTGATTTAAAGGAATTTGGCTAAGTACATAGCTTTGAATCATGAGCTTAAGTTTGGTTTGATTGGTTTTTGGTTTGGAGATTAGTTTGACTTGATTATAGATTTAGATGTGATTTAGAATGATTATTAGAGGATTAATTTATTTATGAGAAAATTGATTAAGTTTGATTTGGATTGAAAGAAATTTGGCTATGTCCATGGGGTAAAATCATAGGGCATAGGCTTAAGTTATATGATTTGATATTCAATTTGATTTGAGGCCTGAATTTGATTATTTGTTTAATTGAATTTAGATCAATTGAATTTTTGGTTTAGTTTAGGTTGAGGAGGTAGGCATAAGTTGGGTTTAGGCTTTAGGGTTGGTAGATTATCCTAATCCCTAAGGCATGATTTAAATCCTATGGCTAATACTCCTAAGTCTCTAGGTTGAGGTTAAGTTGTCACCTAATCACTAGATGTGTCTTATGAATAAAGAGCTCTTAGTGTCTAGAAGACTCCTAGATCTATGATGGGGGATTAGACCTTCACTCCAAAAGTGAGGTCAACACACTATAGAATTATAATGCAAGAATTTGTGTCTTAAATACTCAAAGGATCAGCATCTCAGCATTATAAAGTTAGCGCTGTGGTGCCTTGGTGTTGAGTTTTGAAAAATAGGATCAGGTTGACTAGTTGAGCAACACTTATGTGCTAATGATTTGGCATCACGTGCGCTAGTCAAAGGATGGTTTAAAAAGGCTGGCAGATGAACATATGCTTTTAATGAAGAAGGATAAACTTTTTGACCAACTTTCTGGTGCTATGCTAAAGTGCTGTGGTGCTACATAAATAATTGGCCTCGCTTTCTGCATGCCATCGATTAAAAAATTAATTATCATAAATACCATAACTATGTCTTTTTGACTAATGAGGTGAGTATTCTAGTATGCTAACCAACACCGCAGCACTATGCGTTTAGTGCTAAAATGCTAGTCCTGTGTTTTCCAAACTGAGAGGTTAGCACTTTAGTGCTTTAAAGGTAGTGTCGTGGTGCTAAGGCTAATCTATTAATAGGCCCTTTAGGTTACTTATTTTCATTCCTTAGGTTCTATTCTAGAGTTCTCCTACCCTTTTCCTCTCCTAGCTTGCATTTTACTTTATGAAAGCCAACATGTTAGTGAAATATGTCACCAAAGGCAAGAAGAGGGAAACTATTAGCAACTCTAATAGTGTCATTAGTGTAGAGGTGGAGGAATGATAGCACCACGCTCTCCTACATAAACATCTCATCTTAGAGAGAAATTTTTTTTGTTTAATCCGGGTGGGAGTGTAGAGAGATGAACAAGGCCGAGAAGATGACAATAACTCCTTCATTGTTCTCTTGGTGCAAGAATTCTTTGCCAACATGAAGGAGCACCAAAATAATAGAGTTTTCATCTGAATAAAAATAGTAATTTTTGATAGTAGTACTATTAAAGCATATTATAATTTGTAATATATAGTGTAAGATCATTATCTCTTATATTATAATGATCATCCTGATTTTGATGAAATCCTTAATTTTCTCACTGTTAGAAATTATAATATTCATTTTAATGTTCAATGGAAAAGGTGGGAAGATAAGATTATCAATTTTTCTGCCACCAGCCTCACTACTAAGGCCAAATCTAAACACTATTTTATTTTTACCAAGTGAATGCCCACTGGTAATATCTATAAGGTGACTAGGGATAGAGTCATCTTGAATTTTATAATTAAAAAAGGCTTTACTATGGATGGAGGGTGGATAATTTATAAATCTATTTGTAATATGCTTAGAGGTAGTACTACTGTAGGGTATAGTCATTTTTCTCTTATTTATTTTTTGTGTGTTATAGTGGGTGCAAGGGGAGTCTGATGAAGAAGTTCTAATTAAAAGGTCTCTCGTGGCTAAAAGGATAATTAAAAAAAATGCCTTGAAGATTGAGGTGGAAGAAAGTTCAAGCACTCATTAATACAAACCAAAATCTTCCCAAACCTTAAACCAACAACTCCAAGAAATTGGAGGATAAGACTCGAATTTAAGGAAAAGAATTTGTAAAATTAGTCACCAGCACCAGAAATTGGGGAGAAAATTTAACCACCATATGGGCCAGCAGTAGTTTTCATACATAATTGAGTTTAACTCAGTACTTGTTCACATGTTCAAAAACTGTGGCTTTCATGTGAGACTAGGTCAGGCTTCTTTGCCTATGACGCCTCATATCAGCCTTATGTTCGTACCCCGCCAGAACCGGAAGAAAAAGAGGAGGAGGAGAATGACCACGACTATGACCATTAGTTTTCCCCTTCTTTCCTTTTTTCTTATTTATATTTATACTTCCATCTTTTTTGTGATATTTTTGTAATAAATTCTTGGTGTTAATAAAAATGTCATTTCTATGTTTTACATTTGTCTCTATTATATGGAATGCTCTAGAAGTTAAAAACTTAATAATGAAATTTTTAGTTTAAAATGAATAATATTGAAGGCTCAGCACCTTGATGCTGCAAAACTAATGCCATGGTGCATTAATTGAAAGACATAAGTTTGAAACTTGAGAACTCAACATCTCAGTGCTACATGGATAGTACTATGATACTGTAGATATGACTTAGGTTTAATATTAGAGAGGCGCTATAATATGAGGGCCTTGAGACTGTTAGTTTAGTGCCTAATGTTTAATTTCTCAAGAGTTCAAAGCCTTAGTATTGAGATATTAGCACCATATCACTGTTATATAGGTGTCTAAAGTTTAATTTCTTGAGTTCTTAGCACCTCAGTGCTGAGATATCTATGTCTTAACACTGTTGGATTCATACTTAAGGTTTAAGATTTATGAAGACTCATTGCCTCGTCTGGAAGAACCTCGCCTATCTTGAATGTGCACCTAATTCAAAACTTTTTGGATAATTTGAAATTTTAGCAACATAACACTTTAGCAATACTGAGTTTAATGATTTTTAGTGTAAAACACTTTTCTTCCTTATCTTAGATCCAAAATAAATGGTGGGAGAACTTTGTTTCACACTGAAATCAAGTTCTATGGTGGAATTGGATTTCAAGATGTAGCACCTCAGTGATGAGAAAATGATACTAGGTGATGTTCTAATTAATTTTGTAACTTAAAAGGGTAACACTGCAACATTGAAGATACAACACTATAGCATTGTAACTAAAATGCCATTTATGAGAACTTAGCACTGTGCCCTCCTTCTTGACACTATGAAGCAGAGTACCAAAGACATCATTCATGAGGGCTCAACGCCTCGACACTATGGAGAGGGAACTTTGTTATTAAAATAGTTTCTTAGAAAATTCAATGATATTTTATAGAACTTTACTGGCATAACACTTTAGTAATGCAAGATTTAAGAGTCTTTTAGTGCAAGAACCACTCTTCTCCATTGTTCCAGATCCAAGATCGATGAACGGATGATTTTCATCTCCCACCTAACCCAAGTTCAACGCGAAGGCTTTCAAACTTAAAATTCTTGAGATTCTTGTGCTTAAAAATGTTTTTTAACAAAATTGAATTTTTTTCCCTTAGTCGGATCCATGATCAATGGGTGAGACTTTTCATGTCTCACTAGATCCTAGATCAACGTGAAAAGTTTCATGTCTTAGGGGAAAAATTATATAAAAGAATATTTTTAAGAAGTTTTACCTGAAATTAATGATAACCAAATTCAATTTTATTTCATGTGAGAGTTAGAAACCCTTGTGTAGTGGGAAGAAATGTGCTGTAGAGAGAAGAGGGTGCTAGAGAATACTTGGAATTGGAAGTTGGGAGCAAGAAAAGGAGTTGTGGAAGAGAGTAAAATAAGAAAAAATAGAGTGGGTAGTCTTCTTTCTTTTTATAGAGGTTTTTGGGTAACCATTTATGCTTCATAAGAGGTTTTTTGTCCTTTACCTATTCCCCAACTTCCCCCATAGACAATCATCATTATCAGAAAAGTAGTTGGCAGGAGGGTTAGATTTCTTTCTTTTTTAAACTGAACGATGTCAAGACAACACCTAAATGTTGGGATTATAGTGTCACGATGTTGCGTTGCTTAAGTAAATAACTAGCAGGGGTGGTTTGCATTTCTAGATTTTGTAAGGCAGTGATAGTGCTTAGGCACTGTGATTGTAGCACCCCTAGTTTGCATGTTCCATTTATTTTATTTTTTAGATACAAATAGACTTGAATTGGAGCTTTCCTTTATCAACTGTAGAGACATTGGCTACCTTCGTTTCCAGCACTGTATAGATTTTAATGGTTATGTAGTGAACTAATCTCTTAGAAATGATAAACTATGGGCTTCTTCTTAAAGACTAGAGGCTTTACTTAATATTTTTTTGAAGGTATTATTAGTGAAGCCTTTTAACAAAAGGCCACCATACCATAGATATTTTGTAGAAGTATTTCTATAGCATGCTACTCTTGTAGTCAAGGCTCACACTTAAGGCTAAGAATCCTTCATATTAAGATATAATCTACAAGGAATTCACCTGGCGTTGCTTCTCAATGATAAAGTCACCTATAGTAAAATGGTGTTGTGTGCGAGTGAATCACTTCAGTGAAAGTGGACACTAAACCATTTGTATCTCTGCATATCAATCAAAGGCAATACCAATCAAACTACTAATAGATTTCTTGAACAACAAGGCATCACTCTCTTCAGAATTATAGCAACTTGTCCAAAAAATGTGCTAAATATTATGTAGGATTGCCCATCCCATCAAAAACTTTGAAAGAAAGAGGCCCAAATTTATTTGGTAAGGAATAGAATCATATTCCTCAGGATAAGATCTACCCTTTAGAATAAGAGTTGTACTACAAGATTATGCCAATTCTTCTTTCACCTATAATTCCAATGTAGACTTTATGTCAATTTTGGGAGATGCATCATCCGTTGTTTTATGTTCTTGGTGATACTCTCCTAAACCAAGCTTCATCTCATCTGTGGGATGGGACTCTTCTAGTTGTTCTAAAGAATGTGGCTGAGAAAAGTTAAGAATTAGACTTTGGAGTGATTCTATAGTGGCAATCCTCTCCTCCATCTTTTTCTCCATCCTCAAAATCTAATTATCCTTCTTTTGCAACTAAAAGATCAATTATTGAGTGGGATCAGGTACATTATGCTCTTACATACTATTTTGTGTTTCATCTTGCTTATTTTTGGATGCCCTCATATCTACCACGAAGACATGTGCTATGGGTAACTTAGGGTCATCATTTGACAAGTCACCTTGATCTAAGTTGAAATGTTCTTGAATCCTGCTTGCTTTTTTTCTTCAACCTTTTGTGGTGTTTTAATTTGGAGTCGTAAGAACACCATGAAGATCTTAGGGGGAGCTTATTGAAGTGATTAAGAGCAACATTTATGTATGATGTACTATCTCAAAAGATAGAAACATCATCTTACAATGGACTTAATCACCTAATAAGAACTCCTAAGGTAGCTATGTCTTCATATATACTAGAGATCTTTCTCCCATTTTACATGGATAAAGTAAAGTGGGGTTTATTTTAAGCTTGGTTCTTTAATTTTCTATGAAGGAAAGACTCCATAGTTAATTACATCCTAGGAAATGGAAGTTTCCTAAGAACACTCTCGATTAAAGTAATCAATAAAAGTCTCTAAAGATTTCAAGGCTAGACTATCAAAGCATTGTATATTTTTAAAAATCAAGTGGGAAGAGTTCAAAAGGGGAGTCTTATTGGATTCTATAAGAAGATGAGTAGGGAGCATCTAAGATATTAGGAAGTCTAGTGAATTCCAATCTACCCTATAATGAGAATTTATATTTTTTGAAAGAGGAGAACTTATTTTTATTTAAGTTGAAATTTTATTAGAGTGATAGGAATTATAACTTAATAACATAAGATTATAGGAATGCCTAAGAGGTGATGACTTATACTCATAGCAAAAGAGAAATAAGTCTCCTTAGAACCTAAATCTAGGGTGCTCTAGTACAAGTTAAGAGTTCAACATGATTCTACTCAAAAAAAAATGAGTCATAATGGTCCACATTCACAAGAGAGAATGAACACATCCCAACTTTTTTAGACTTACAACTACTTGAAGTGGCTGCCAGCTAATACCTCATACTTTAAAATCATATAGGCTGGTCTTATGTAGATGCAAGATAGCTAGGTTATTATTTAATTAGGAAAGAAGCTAGAATCTTAAACTCACTCCGTAAGAGACTAGAAATGCTTGTTTTGCAAACATAACTTAAACTAATGCTAAATTTACAAATTTTAAAATCAATTCTGACACATTAATTTGAACCAAGGCTTGGGATAATTATGCTTACATGCATGATGAAATTCCATTGTGGGCTCAATTAGCAAGAAGAGGTGTTTTCCACTATAAGGGACTGCTCTCATAGGTCAAGCATGTCCCTTATCATGCAAGAGTAGAGATCCTTTATTTTTAAGAGTGAAACAATATGATATGTTTGGTGTGATAACATACAACATTCAGCTATGGTGTTGCTAAATTTTTTATTTATCTTTATTATGAACTTAGGCTTTAGGATGAGGTTATAAATTGATTAAAACTTAGTTGAAGTTATTAATGAAGGTAGAAAATTTTATTTTATCGTAAAGATCCTATTGCATCCAGGCCACACATCAAATAATTAAACTTTAAGAAACCTAAGAAAATCTTGCCATTTCCATTGCACAAACTAAATACAACCATCAAGCATTTGAATTTCATAAAAGAATAAAAGGCCAACACATCAGGTTCCATTGTACACCCTAGAAAAAAAAAGTTGGTAGTCAAGCTCTACCCTTATACAACCCAAATTACAATTAATTATTACAATTGGATTAAATGCTATGGGGGTCTTCAATCTTTATTCTTCTTTTCTTCCTTTGGTTTAGTTTTCTCTAGGCATCACAGGGCCTCCCAGATCTTTGCCTTCTAGTCACTACTCATCCTGAACCTCATAGCACTAATCCTAATCTTTATTACAAAAATTAAATCTTTATTAATAAATAAATAAAATATAACTAAACAAGCAAAACATATGTTAGCTAAACAAAACATAAAAACCAACCAATTATATTTCACATATTTGGACTTAGCACTTTGCACTTAAGTAACCAAGCTCACCTATCCTAATTGGATTATATTTAGGGGCATAAGGAGCACCTGTAAACAAGAATATTTATATTTTTTTATTATTATAATAGTCCCTCAAGCACAGTCTCACATAAAATATCATTAGGCTAATAACTACATAACATCTAGTCTATACACAAACAATCCTACCATCCAATCTAAAACATATCACCACAACATATACCAGTCTAACCTAATACTAAGGTTGATGGCTTAGTATTCTAATATGTGTGCTAAGGCTTAGTATGATATGTCTTGATTAAGCTTTAAAATTATGATTGTTTATAGTCTTGGTTTTTTTTAAATTACTCATTAAGGGTGGTTTCACTTTAAGTCTTTTAATAGCTTGATTGGATTTTAACTTATGTGTTTCTATTTTTGTTCACTATTTACTTAAGATCTAATCATTATAAAGAGAAGAAATAGGCTTAACTCTTTTATCCCTAGCCTAAGTTATTTTCTAGAGATAGATTATTATGGTTTTAATTCACTTAATGAACTACTTATAAATTTTATTTAGCCTAAGTTTAGATTAGCCTTAATGAATTTCATTTAAACATGAAAGGCATCTTAAGATTAATGAAATTAAGTCACCATCATATGAGTAATACTCCACTACTTCCATTCATTATCAATAATATCCACACTCTTTCATTTTTAATTTTTTATAATATTTGATTTTGTATATACATATACATGCAATATACCCATATTGGTTATTTAATATGTTAAAGGAAAAAAAATAAATATGCTTTATGAATTGATTAGGTTCATTCCATTAATTACATCAATTTGATTACCATTTCCAAGTCGCTTTTTAATTAACCACTTAATCATGAGCCTTCAATGATATGCTTTGGGGAAATAAAATCACCACGTAAAGAGATCTAATGTAATTAGGCTCATGCTTAAGAATTAACTCAATTAAAGAAGAAAAATATTTAAGCTAAATACTCTTATGATTTTCTCACACAAATGGGGAAATCATAATTTATTTAATGACTTTATGTTATTAAACACATAAAGGGATTAATGGGCTAGCACATGATTTATTTAAGTTGATTTAATTTGAATTTATTTATTAATTTCCTTAATTTATCCTTAATTACAAAACATGTTAATTAAATTCATTAAGAAAATACATTTGGAGTTAATTAAGAGAGAGGTTCCAAATTAATTCTCATGTTATCCTTATTATTTTCATTTATTAATTATCCCTAATTACTCAATTTTACTATTCATTAATTTTAATAATTATTAAGTCACTTAAAAGGGGTAATTAGATTAAAATTTAAAATATCTCAAATTACATGGCAAATAATTTGAAGAAAAATATGTGAGATAGAGAACATCCCATAGAATCAACATGGAAAATTTGAAATTAATTAGCCATGTAATTTGATCTTAATTAAAGTAATTAGCCTAAGATACAAACTTTAATTAAGCATTATTTATTATACATTAACTGGGGATTTTATTTTATTTAAATTCTCCTTTATCTAGGCTTTCCAAAATGGTTTTTTTTTGTATTTTTAGATTTTTCTACAATTAGTTATGATTTTTTTTGAAGTTATGGCTACCTAAGATTTTTATGCTTAATTACTCATTTTAAATGGTCGGTGCCACATGGACACTAACATGGTAACACTTTCCATGTGGCACGCAAAGCTATTGTCTCGACGTGATAGCTAACTTCGTGGTAGTGGACATGATTTCGTCCCGATCATCCAATCTCAAATCAAATGGTCAAAATTAATCCCATGATTATAGAAGATTAAATAAAGATTTATAGCATGATTAATCACAATCATCCATTCTAATCATGCAAAGACATGATCCGTCGTCCACGGCGCTAGAAAATAGACATTCCGCCGAGAGCCGGTGGTAGACATGGTTTCGTCTCCATCATTCAATCTCAGATCAGATGGTTGAAATTAATCTCATGATTATGAAAGGATTAAATCAAGATTTCTAGCATAATTAATCATGACTATCTGTTATAATCACGTAGAATGGATGGTAGGTGATCCGTCATCCACAAGTGCCCAAAGACACACACCATCAGCATTTCATTGCTCGATTCGAGCTCCCTAGAGCTCATTTGATTATGAAATTGACTCCAAAATGATCAGCGGAGAGATCTCAGGAGATCCTACGGTGGAAATCGCATAAAAACATAATTTATTTTACAAAAGAGCAACACTTAAAAGCTAATTCTATGGTTGTCAGATTTCTACTTCGTTGTATTTGAGAGACGAAGTCCTATTAAGAAGAACTCGAGTTGCCTCCTCATCGATATGTTAGTAGACCAAATGCCACAGTGGAAGTCACCAGAGTTGGTCTACGGGTGCCTTCTGATAGGAGAATCGATCAGGAATTGATTCATTTCTGGCCATCGAAGTATGGTGAAGGTGTGTGAAAAGTTAATTTGGCTTTGGTGAGAGTTTGGAGAGGTTGGATGAATGGAGCTCTTGGGCTTGAAGGGAGTTTGGTCTCACCAGCGATGGGGTGCAGTGGAGCTCAAGGAATACTCTAGGACTACTTGAGACAATCTAAGGATTGTGTTTATGGGTTTGAATGGATGGGGAGGAGTATACTCTCATCCCTAATTGAGCCAAGGGTTGAGATTAGCTCAGCCTTTGGAAGTCATTTGACCAAAGTGGGTGGCTGGAGGTGATAGGGGACTATTGAGGTGGATGTGAGAGAGGTCATGGAGTAGGACTGCCATGGAGTGTACACTCCTCCTTAGGTGAATAAATGGTTGCCCATGGGTGAGCTCACCTTGTCTTAGCCAAAGGCTGAACCCAATAGTCTTGGGTTAGGTGGGGTTAGTGGTCTTTTGTCCAAGATAGGCCAAAGGTGGCTGCCAAGGTGTGGGGAGTTGGGAAACCCATCCAAATGTGGATTATCCAATTTGGAGGGTTTGGTTCAATGGGTTTGACCCAACCTAGGTTCACCATGGGTTGGGCCCACTTGGGTAGGCCCATGATGACCCAAGGATAAGTTATGCCAAGTTTGGTTGGGGGGCTCAATTTGACTCATGTAAGTCAAATGGGTCATGTTGGGCTAAGTTGACCATTTTGCCTAAATTGGGTCAAAGGGAGAGTTTGGTTAAGTTTAATTGATCATTTGGAATGAATTAGTGCAATTGGTTTGGTATAATTAGAGTTAGATTTGGATTTGGTTCATATGATTTAATTTGAGTCAAATGAGTCATGTTGACCAATTTGACCAAATTGGCCAAATTAGCTTGAGCATGGGTTTGGTCTATGTTAAATTGGTCATTTGTAATTGATTAGAATTGATTTGAATTATGATGTGATTTAGTTCAATTTGACCCATTAGGTCAAATTGGGCTAAGTTGACCAATTAGGTTGGGTTGACCAAATTGGGTCCAATTGAAGGTTGGATCATGTTCAATATTTAGTTGGTGATTTGACTTAGTTTCAACCAATTTGGTTTAGGATTTGACTTGGCTCAATTTTTCCCTTTAGGTTAAATTGGGTCAACTTATGCCAAGAGGCCAAATTGGCTTGGTTAGGTTCAATTGGTTAAGTCATGTTCAATACTCAAATTATGGTTGATGGGAGTCATTGAATGCAATTAATTTGGCTTAGAACATGATTTGGTCTAATTTAGCCTTTTAGGTCACTTTGGTCAACATGGGTTAAGGGCCAAATTAGCTTTGTTATGTCTAATTGATTGTAGTGGAGTGTCCAATAATGACCTACAATTATCAATGAAGAGATTGGATAACTTGATTTGATCCAATGGGAGTTTGATTGAAGTTTGGTCTAATTGGACCTTCTAGGTCATTTTGGGTTAAGTGGTTTAGACAAGTTAATTTGGACCAATTGAGTCCATAGATGGTTGGAGTATTTTCAATGATGAATTTGAAGTTGATTAGTGGCTCTGGCTACAATTGATTTGAATTCAATTGGGGTTTGACTCGTTTAAACCTTTTAGGTCAAATGGGCTAACTTGGGTCACTTAAGTTTAATTAGTTTAGTTGGCTTGATTTTAAGTATTGGAATAGTTTGAAATGATCCATTAGATGATTAGGAAAATTGAGGAAACTGAATTAAGCTTGGTTTGCTTGGGTTGGTTTAAATAGAGTTGTAGGATTGAAGTGGGTAAACTTAAGTTAAGAAGCCAAATTGGCTTGTAGCTTAGATTGGAAAACAAATTCAATCATGGTCAATTCATTGGCATGAGGTTGAGATTTCAACCATTTGGTTTAGGTTTAAAGTGATTGATGGGTATGAGTGTCGGTTTAGGCCTTAGAGTAAGCAGAACCTCCTCATCCTAAGGTAACCTCTAGTTTAAAGGTTATGCTGTACAAGTCTCTGGGTCTGGGTTTAGTGTTCCCTTAGTCACTAGAAGTGTCCTAGCACTAAAGAAACCTAAGTGTCTAGAAGAATCCTAGACCTAGGATTGGAATGAACAATCCTCCTTCCAAAAGTGAGGTCAACACCTCTCATACAATGATTTCCATTTCTTCTTCCATTAAGTGAAGTGGAAAACCACTGCTATCAAAGATGGCTTCGAACTCTTCTTCTACATCCATGGGCTTTATTTCTTATGTCTCACCCTTAATAACCTCTTAAATCACTGAGACTTCCTTTGTAACAATAGAGGCTCCCAAACTGAGGTATTATTCATCTAAAATCTTTATGTTATAAGAAAATAGATGAGGAAGCTCTATCCCCCTACTAGAGATATAAGATGAGGATGACCATTCAGTTCAAAGCCTGGGTGATGAGAGCCTCTCTTTGTAAGTGAATAATAAATGGCCTCATTGTGATGGTGAATGAATTATTGGCTCAATGGCCAATGTGACCTTCCTAACATAAACCTTTCTAGTTTCCATCTTAGGGGAAACTCTATCCCCACCTAAGTTAGCTGACTAATCCCTATGCTAGGTTAATGACATCCTCGAGTGATTGTATTAATCTAGTATAATAAGCATAGGCCGATAAGCTCTATGTCTATTAGAGAAGACTACCTTTCCCTTTCCTTTATTTTGGTTAGTTATGGGTCTCCCTAAAATCTCTCTCTTAAGCTCTCTAGAGACCTATCCCTTCATGAACCCAAGTAACTCCTCCTTCGTGTAGGAGGACCTAAGAGTTCTATGAAAGATATACTGCAATCAACCATGATTTTTTGTATTCACCAATCTAAACTCTTTCTAGTTTCATAAGAAAAAGGGTGAGGTGGAGAACTCACAATTCTATATATATCTTCCTCTCCTTAGGCTGCAAAAAGAGGATAGAATTTGCTACCTCGTATTAGAGGAGAAGTATCTAGAAGGGTATACCCTTCCGTCACCCTAATTTTCTCAATCTATAACAACTATTTTTTGTTTTTTATCTTTCAAAGCTTACCTCCTAAGCCTTCTACTTCTTTTTTTTTTTACTTTTAGTCAATAACGGAGGCTTAAAGGTGGAATCTATCTCAAAAGTGTTGGAAAAGAAGGAAGTAGGTGTCTTTTCAGTAGACAGTTTTGCTTTCTTTGACACGGGGCCTACTTGAACCTTCTCAATGGTCTTTATAGTCATTCTTTTGTTAATGGCAGGAATACTATGGGGCAATCTACAAAAGTTTAGAATAGGCTTTTTATCTTTAATAGTCATATCATTAATAGGAGCAAGAGTTATTTCATTGGAAGTGATGTTTAAATCTCCAAAGCTAGATCCAAACTTGATGACAGAGCCATCAGGTTGTTTGTTACTATTAATAAAAAAGTTGATCCTAGGTGTAGTACTAAAAATGAGTTGTCCAACCTTTTAATGTTTTTCAAACAAGAAAATTGAAAAATTATAATAGGCTTTTATTAACATAATGTAGTCAAATGCCTTTTGACACTTTAGAAAAATTTAGCCATCTTTATTATGGATGGAGTGTTTATTTAAAAGATATATATATATATACGGTTTGAAAATATTGGAGTTATATAACCCTCTTATTTGATTTTAAGAAATAGGGAAGTTCTATAATCCATTTAGTGAATAATGAGTATACTCATCCAATGATGAAATGGAGAGGTACTTAACAAAGTGAAAGGCAATCTTGACCAGTGAAAGACAAAAGTACATTACTAATGTATAGAAATCAAAGTCAATTTCTAAAGATGGAGAGAGGAACTAGTCCTTAGCAGAGTCGCCAAAAAATATCTTTGTTATGAAAATTTATGACACCACATAGATTTTAGGAATTTTTTATTTAGGTAATCAAATATGTTATAAGTAATAAACATATTATCTCAAAAGATAAATATGTTATCCTATAATATATTCAATTACTTAATAAAGACTCCTAAGGCTAATGGTTCTTTTAATATTCTAGAGATTTTTCCCTTGAACTACATGAAAAGTAAGATAAGGTTTATTTTATGTTGGGTTCATAGTTCTCTATAAGTGCAAGCCTTTATAGTTAATTATATCCTAGGAATAAAATTTTTTTTCTAAGAATACTCTCAATTAAAGAAATAGACTTCTATCTCTATGAATTTCAAAGCTTATTTCAAAGGATTGCTAATTTAAAATTCAATAGGGAATGCTTCAAAAAAGAATAATTTTTTTTTAGGCCAATAAGGTTTAAATATGAAATGCTTATAGATAATAGGATGTCAAATAAACATTTCAACTATTCTATAATTAGGCTTTACATTTTTGAAATTGAATTTATTAAAGTTTTGAGTTGATATTTTATTAGAAATCTATAACTTATAGTATAAGACTGTAAAAATGTCTAGTGGTTGAAGACTTACTCTAATAGGATGCTAATCTAAGTCAACAATACTTCTGACATAAGTCAAAAGTTTGACTAAATGTAAATTTTTTTCAGAATTATTAGTTCTTTTTCTACAATAGAAAAATGAACCAAACCTTGAATCTTCTTGACTTATAACTTGCTTGGAAGGGTTGCCACCTAGCATCACTTATGCGATTTTATCATGAGTGCGATCTTATATGTAAGTTGGTTTAGTTGCATTTTGAAGAAAGTTAAGAACATAACTCACTCCCTAACCTTAAGATAATGTTTAACATATTATGCACCTAACTAATGCAAAAAAATTTCCATCTTTTATATATTTTGACTTATAATTCACTTTAAAGGCCTTGTGTATGAATTTATACATATAATGAGATGCAATTAGAAATAAGAAGAGACACTTCACCCAAGAAGGGTGGCCATCCTCAAAGGTCAATTTCACCCTTAAGTGCAATGGGTGAAGCCCAATTCAAGAGGAATGAACAATTTGCTCTCATAATTTGAAATATCTAATTATTTCTAGTTGCTTTCAAGTTATACATAGGGCTTTTAATTTAGGTAAGGTTATGAGTTTTTATTTTATGTTTGAGTTGTTTAATTTTAATGAGGTAAAATATTTAATTTTTTTAAGAGCTTAACATTTTCAGGCAACATATCACAAAGCACATCATAAAAAGATATCAAGAAAATACATATTTTTCCATTTCACACCCCAAAATAAACCATGCTAAAATTAAATTAATAAAATAGGCTAATGTAGCTAGGTACCATAGTACACGCTATAAGAAAAGGAAAATGGAAAATCAAGCTCTACCCTTATATTGCCTAGTATAGAACTAAATGTTTTGATCTATGGTGGTCTTCCAGGGATCATCACCTTCTTTAGGGACCTCCATGGCTTCACAGGGGACTACCAGTTAGTAAAGTGAGCTTCTAATATTCCTAGACCCCATAGATCCTAACATAATTCTATGCTCATATTATATTTTAAAATTCTAAAATAAATTCCTAATCCCTACAAAAATAGATGTCATGAAATACACACAGCACACCAGCAGTTTATATTTCTAAGATACAAGCTTAACATTAGTTATTTTCCAAGCCCACCTGTCCTATTGCACTATACTTAGGGACTTAAGTAGTACTTGCAAGAAAATAAAATTGAATTTTATTTTATTACAGTAGTCTCTTTAAGTACAACCCTATATAAAAAATAACATTAGCCTAAAAGTAATGCCCTTACATCTAGCCTAATGGGCAAATAATCCTATCCATCTAGTCTAAAATATTAGACTACAAACAAAATAAAGCACCACATCATTTCACATCATAGAACATCAGCCAAACCTAATTTTAGGTTTGGAGACCTAATAATCTAGTATGTGAAAGAAAGGCATGTGTGGTATGGCTGCATTAGGTCTTATTTTAATTTGGATTTAGTTTAAGTTTAAAAGTTTATTTAATTTACCGTTGGGTAGTTTCAATTTAAGTGAATAAATTGATTTAAGATTTTATTTCATTTTTATGTTTATTCTTATGTTAAGGTAGAATTTAAGTATTAAGGAATGTAGAATAAAATAAATTATATTTTAGGCAGAACCCATTCTATTCAACATCCTAATCCGAGTAGAATGAGATTTTCAATTGAAGATAAAAATTCACTCTAAGGGTCACATTAAGATTCTAAGTATATTAATTAATTTATTTTGTATTTATTTGAAGGATTTGTTTAAATTCAAATTTAATTGATGTTTATGTGATTTGATTAGGATTTAAATTCTTAATTGGTGTGTAATTCTTAAGTTTCATCTTGTGTTTATGAAAAGTTATTTAAAGATTCTTTATTCTTTACACTTGAGTTTTATTCAAATTTATTAATGCATCTTGACTTAACCAATTAAGAATTTAGATTTGATTGATTCTCTTTTGATTTGATTGATGTTCAATCCTTCTTTTGAAATTTGATTTTAAATATGCTTAGGATTTATTCATCTTTTATTTCTTTTAATTTGATTAATGTTTCTTAATTGAAATTTAAAGTATTTGTTTAAATCTTAACTAAAACTTTAATTATTCATTATTATAATGATTTTTTTTTAAGATTAATACGTTTTGATTTGGTGTCAAGTGTTTTCATTTTATGTTGACTAATTTTAAAATTATTTAGGGTTTAAATAATTTCATGACTTAAGTTTATATTTAATCTTTTATATTATAATCATTTAATCTATTTGATTTAAATTGATATTGTTTATTTGTTTCATTAATATTTAGGTTTATTAACTTGGATGAGTTAACTTAGTTAGTTTAAGTTAAAACTTAATTCAAACTTAATTTAGAAGTTTTGATTTCATTATTTTAAGGAATTCATTATATTTCAATTTCATAACTTAAGAGAATTCATAAATTTATGCATTTTTAATTCATCATGTGGGTTGATTTTAATTGAATATTATATGTTAAAGTTTTATTATTTAATTGAATCTCTCAAGATAAAGTTTTCTTTATCAATTATAACCTAGGATACTTAGAGAATGAACTAGGTGTCAAACCTAACTTAAGCCATTCTAAACTCCTAAGTTATTTAGGTGATTTGATTAATCATTTTTATTTTTTATTTTAAATTATCATTATTCATTAATATTAAATATATTTAAAGTCATATTAATATTAATGAATTTCTTGATTTGGTTATGAAGTTTAGAGGTTGATTAATTTTTATTTTTTTAATTGATCAATTGATTTATTATTAATTTATCAACTTAATAACTTAAGCTTTGATTCATTTTATATTCTAATCATTTCATTAACCCATAGTGCTTTATTACTAAGATTCTTCAATTTCAAAAAGTTAGGAAATTTTCTTTAGGTGTTATGATGTTAATGAAATAATTTTAAATTGATTTCATAAAATTTTATAATTTTTGTATTTTTTGATTTATTATTCATTTTAACTAATAAAAGATTGGAAATTCTACAATTTCTGATCTAAAGGTCATTTGGCTTTGAAATTTTTAGGGCAAGTTGGATTGCTTGCCAATTTAATTTCCCTAAAATTTCATCAGATCATAATGAGATATGCATTTTAGGACTAATTATAGTTTTAATTATTTTAATAAAACCTAAATTAAGTATGTATTAGAAGGAAATAATTAAGGATTTTCATTTTCTTAAATTCCTCTCAAAAATAAATACATAGGAGTTTATTTAAAATTTCTAACGTTTTGGTTGATTTATTGTGAATTTTTAAATTTTAGGTTAATTAAATGATTGATTTTATTCAATTAATTCTTAATTAATGTCATTTTGGAGATTATAAGATTTCAGTGAAGTTTTATATTTTTTTTAATGTCTACTGATTTGAATTATGATGTGTTAGATTGATTTTATAAATTTTCACAAAATTTTATTTATTATTAATTTATTTCACTAAATTAAGGGGTTTGAAAATTTCATATCTTTCAATTTATTTATCAATAAATCCTAAGAAATTTATGTAAACTGCATTTTAACCTTAATTTCAATTCCTTAAAGTTTCAAAATGATTGAATTAATGATTTGAGTTTAATTTGACTTTAATTATTTTTAATTAAACTAAAAATACCCAATAAAATGTTGAGATTTTGGGTTTAATAGATTCCTCTCGCTAAGATGAATTCCTAGAACCTTTTTCACATTTTTTAGTTGAACAATTTATTATTTATGAATTTATGAAGTTTAGTGCATTTTTTAGTTTTTTTTTTATCTTAGAAAATCCTATTTTCCTACTTAATCTAGTTACCACCTGTGCTATGCTATTAAGCATCATTTCACATCTGGCACAATGTCATTAGGCTAGCTAGATCCACGTGGATCCAATTCAAAAGTAGTGGGGACCGCGAGATCATCTAAAGCCATCCAATCAAAGATCAGACAATCAAAATTTAACCTACCTTTCCCTAAGGGAATTAAATTAAATGGTGTGGCCATATCAGAGCCATCTATTCTAAATAGAAATAATGGATGGCTTGAATTTCATCCTTGCTCTTCCATATTCAAAGGGAATTTTTAGTGATTTCAATGGAAAATGATCAAGCCTTTAATTAGAACACATCTATATTGGTTTGATCTCACTTGAGATCAAATTCTTTCACAAAGGCCAAACTAAGGCTAATGGTTGGTCCATTTGATGCATAGCTTGCTGTCGATCCACAATAATGGGAATGCTTTGAACATCTTCATTGGGCTGTGGTTAACCTCTGGAAAGAGGAAATGAGTTTCCTTCTCACCAATCATTGTGGAGGCCGTGCTCCACCTCTTTGACGGTGGGTTTGGTCAAAATCTGGCTTACTGGCGGCAGGAGAACCAAGGAAGGGGTCAGTTCTTCTTCTCTTCACCTCAAAAATGTGTGTGGATGATTAGATAGCCTTGACAAGATCTCTTCTTTCTCTATTTTCATTTATGGACGAGATCCATACATGGAGGAGAAGTCAAGATGGGTTGGTCATGGTGATTGCCATCTTTAGAGGCTAGCTCCAAGAGGTGGATAACTAATTGGGAACAATCTAAATTAGTTAAGATGAGGAGTAGAGGAGGGATGGAGGAAGTGTACTAGATTTTGACTTCATGGAGAGAATTTAAACTTTTCTTCTTCTCATGGTCCACATCACCCTCCATGGTGCCTCTTGGCTTCATGGTATGATCTCAACACCCTTTAGGATTAATGGTTGATTGGAAAGTTAAACCAAGGTAAACCATGAGACAAACTCAAGTTCATTTAAGTTAGACTTTGGTTTAAGTACTTAGGTTTGATCCATTTGATTACCATTTACTTTTGGATTAATTTTGGTTAATTCATTTGATAATTAGATTTATATTTAAATTATAATTCTAATTGCCTATGGGAAAGTTTAGAGACCAATTAATCCAATGGGATTTTAATTTAACTTAAGCTAGTTTTACCCATTTGGTTCAAGATGAATTAAATTGGATCTCCTATCTCAATTGGTAACTTCAGGATTTTAAATTAAACTTAATTTTGCTCAATTGGTTATTCATGATATTTCAAATTGATTTATTTTGTTATATTTGGAGTGAATTTTAATTTTAAACCATTTGAACCCACCTAAAGTTAAGTTGGGTTTTGTTTGAGTTCAATTGGCCAACTTAACATAATCAAAAATGTAATTGGTCTTTAATTATCTTTAATTAAGCATTCAAAAAGATTTAGGTAAATTGGCTTCATTTCATTTGAAGTTTATTTTGAATTTAGACTCAATTTGGCCTAATTTGGGCTTAATGGGTTAACATGGATTTATTTGGGTCAAATTACCAAATTGGTAAATTAATCCCAATAATTATTTATGTTATATTCATTTATAGTTTTCAAATGATTTTAGATGGTTGATTAGAGTTAATCACAATTTTATTTTAATTTAGTTTTCAATAAAGTTGAGTTGGGTTCATTTAGATCAATTGATCTAATTGGCCCAATTTAAGCCTTATTGGATTCATTTAAATTCATATTTCATCATGTTTATTTGATGATTCTAAGACCTAGAATGACTTGATTTGGTCAAATTTTGGTGATTTGACCTTTGATCTAGTGGGACCCACATAGTTTAACCATAAGTCAAATGGCATGATTAACCATCTTGAACCTCATTTGTATTTATTTGTGGGCTCATTTATGTTCATGCATTGATTTTATGCTTTTTTTGTTTGATTTTAATTTGTTTTGATTTTATTTGAATTTCTTTGAATTTAGGTAATTATGAGCTTAAGTAGGTAATTGGTTGACCACCCTAATTATCTTAGTTTAAGCTTAATTGGATTTTATATTTCAATTAAAATGTGTTTGATTGAATTCAAATTCAATTTTGAGTTTGATTTAGGTTTACCTAATCCTATTGAGTTTGGACATATTTTAGTGTGGTTCACTAAGATAGTCTAGTATAGTTTCTAAGGGCTTAATCAAGAAGCTCCTAATCTAGGATTATGTGTCCTAATTAATAGGATTATAGATCATGCTAATCCTCATTCAAAAATGAGGTCAACAATCACGAGGTAGGAAAGAAGCTTATTTTATCACGTGGAATGGAGAATTGAGTAGTTGTGGTGAGACAGAGTAAAAAGGTGCAATGATGGGACTATAGACAAAGTTATGGCATGGCATATTTGATGTGTTTAAATGTTTCGGTGTTTACTATGTGAATCTTTTCACATGAATTATTAATTTTTAGCATCATTTTTATATTATCACTAATTTTCATCAGCACATTTGATTTTACTCCAATGTGTTGAGTATCTACTTTATGAACTAGAACACTTGATATCTCTAATATCTTTCTTTGGACATAAATTAAAAAAATTTCAATGAATTTTTTTTTATTGTCCTTTTATTGCTAAGGTTTTAGCTAAATTTGATAATGTTTTAACATATAATTTATATAGTAGTTTATAAAGTTTTTTAATTATTGATATTTCAAGATCGACTGCCTCAGTGAAATTTTTAAAATAAGACACAATTGCAATATAGGGGTTCCTTTGTGTTGTCTCAAATTTATTTTGTTAACCCCACATACAATGTCATTAAGGCTATTTAAACAAATCTTACTTAACAAAACCTTAAGGATATTTGTCAATCTAGATAAAACTATTGCCCCAACATTGTTGTTATGGAAGGGATTCCTTTTGTGCTACCTCAAATTTCTTTTGATAACCCCACTCTGACCTTAAAATGAATTCATGCCTCTTGTTATCCTTCTTCAACAGTTAGTTCCCAAATAATTTATATTATCTTCTTATTGACAAAAGAAGTAGATTTGAACAATGATACAAGCAATAATTGAAGCCTAATAAAACATGTGTGTTAAACAATTATTTGTTATTTATGATATAGGAAAATCTATGCTAAATTTTAGATTTTTTTTCTAAATACATTATTTAACATAAATGTAATATTAACATAATCTATCACATCATCAACATACCTAGTTAACTTTATTAATTTCTATTTACTTTCATTCTTTGTGATACAAACAGATCATAAAAATAAATGATTATAAGGTGTTTTCTAGAAAATTGAGAATGATTATTATTATTATTATTATTATTATTATTATTATTATTATTATTATTCTATGTAAATGATTTGTTGACATGACTTTTCAATTTGTGATATCGTTATTATGTTATGAAAGATGCTCCCATTATCATATTTTATTTTACTATAATAAATTTAAGAATTCATTTTACAATTTTGAACACATTGCTATCTCTTGCATCTAACTTTCTATTATGAGTTTTCAAGCAAATTATCTTTTACTGGACTTTTATTTCTATGTTTTTTTTTTGGTAAAACTTGGTAATATGTCGATATATAATTTACATGGTCACATAATTAGCTAATATTTCAAGCTTAATATCCACTCATTACATAGTGAAGTTAATATTTTTTTCATATTCCATTTTAAAAATATATTTATTAATATACAATTATTAGTATCATTCAATTCTTTAACATTAATTATTAACATATAATAAAATCTATTGAATATTACTAAATGCCATCATGATTATGGCATTTTAAACATCTAAGACTAACAATCACAAGCATTATCATTCAAAAAATCCTTATGTTGCATGGAACAAGATTTTCAAATTTGTGTATGATTATCATTTCAATTAAGTTGTAAAAGTTTGACTTTTGATAGTTTTGATGATAGCATTAAATTTCCAAGATCTGAACCTTATAGATTCACATATACAATCATTTATAAATACTATTTTTACTTTTGAAAGAGTTAAAAGTAAATTATGTTTTAAAAATATTTTTAAATAAGATATTTTAAAATTATTATTTTATTTTTAATTATATCGGACATCCTCTAGTTGAAAATTAAAGGCACAATTTTTTTCCAACTGTGGTGTGTGCTAGCCATGGGGACGAGTAAAGGTTAGCATTTTACACAATGAGAACCTGTGTTAGCATTTTACACTATGAGAACCAGCATAATAATAATAATAATAATAATAATAATAATAATAATAATAATAATAATAATAATAATAATAATAATAATAATAAAATAATATTGAGAACTAATGAAAGCAATGCCCTAATTTAAGATAATTTTTTGTTATTTATTTGTTTAAAATATTAAAACATGTTCATATAGTCATTTTTGTTTTTCTAAAATTAAACTTATTTACTTTCAAAATAAAAGTACTTTTAGAAGCTCTTTAAAAACTATAGTTTCCATCATAGTTTAGGCACTCTCTACATGCAACATCACGTAGAATAGAAAGCATTGACAATATTTGAGGACATGTTTGCTCGTAATATCCTCACAATAGTAAAGAATAATTAAAAATGAGTTAAATATTTAATTAAATCTATAGAGGATTGAAAGGGGTTGTCATATCGATTTATAATGCAGGAGTTTGAACTCATATAATCTAAAGATGTCTTGCTACAAAATATTTATTTTAATTAGTGCTATATAAAAAGTGAACATTTATTCATTTCATATTTTAATTAAAAATCTAAAAATCATCCAAAATAATCAATTAATATTTTATGAATAGAGTCTACTCTAATATCTTTTTGCCCAATTTATAACTTCCCACTCCAAACCTTAAATGCTTTTAAACCTCTAGATGTCCTTCCTCAATATTTAGTTCCCAATATTTTTTGGATGTTAACACACTTTGGTGTTGGCGTCTTCCTCGAGGGCCATTTCTAGGCATTATTTTTGTGCTAGCTTTTATTTTTTATTTTTATTTTTTATCCTTTAGTTCATTCTCCATTTCCTTATGTTTAATCTTTGGCACCCATTCAACCAACAAACTTAATCACATCTTAACCTCCTATCATTTCAACAACACTTTGACAATAAATAACACAAGAACTAGAATTTTGGCACACCATTAATTTTCAATGGATTTGTGAATGTCTTTCACATAGTTCCTCTAGAAAAAGGCATGTAGTCAAGCTTATAGATGTTGTGACCATAGTAGTAGAGGCTTTCAAAAACAACATGAGCATGAGAAAGGCTTCAGCCATGTTGACCCAAACACAATTGTTGTTGCTTCACATAGTAGAGCTCTTCAACAATGGCTTCTACTTAGCCAACTCAACTTCTCACAAACTCTTCTTTGTATCTTTACAAGCTATGAATTGAGCTACTAGTATTGCAGAGGCACTAGCTCCAGCAATTCCTTGAGAAGAATTAGGTCTTACTTGTGTGTTGAAGTTGATATGGATAAAATTTTTTTTTTTTGAAAGCTTGTAGGATAACATAGATGAGAAACTTAAACTCAAACTTTAGTAAGCTCCACTGCAATGAAATATTTTCCATGTTCATGAATATATTAATGTTATCCTCCTCTCAAATAATAAGTACTATATGCCTTTGCTTTTCTTGCATTTTTTACTTTAATTTTATTGAACATAGTGACATGTCTTCCATGTTGTCTTATGTTATCCATCCTAGCATGGCTATTGTACTACAATCTATTAACTTTGGTTATGAATTAAGTAATAGAAAAGTAAGGCAAATTTAATTCATGTTGTATCTTATAACACATCCAAATCATTTATCAAGGATTTAAATGCCATTAGCATTCACCTTAATTACCATAAAAGATCCAACAAATAAGCGATGAGGAATCTTATTAAGCTCAAATTAAATATTTTTCACAATGGAACTGTGTTTACCAAAGTTGTTATAAGATAATTTTAAAGAAGATGATTATGGTTATTAAAATTAGGATCACTTAAAAATTTTTAGATGATTATTTGGTAGGTAGAGTTCAGGTAGGTTTTGTCTTTTTGATTGAGACAACCATAATCGATTAAGACAACATACAAATGACCAAGTCCAATATTTGCTTGGTTCTTAACATTTATCTTATTTTGTTAAAATAAATTTTAATTTATGTATTATGATTATGAAAATATTATACTATTCATCTATGCAGTACAAGAAAGAAGAATAAAGTATAAATGTAGGTCAAATTTGAGTTTAGCAATAGTCAAACCATTCTTTTCATAATTATAGCAAGCTAGTAGTTGAGCTGCTCAATCTCTTTTCTACATTCCACCATGTCCTTCAATAGATGGATATTTGCTATTTTTTAGTGGTAAATGCATTGTTACTTGTGCTTTTGGTGGTTACCACCATGATAGTAATCATCTTCTTGTCCACAAGGGAGATGACTGGATGAATGACTGTTAAGTTTTTTTTTCTCTTAAAAAAGTGAAAAGCAACTAGGTCTGAGAGTATGTTTAGAGTTTTCATTTATTTAATTATAGATTTAGAGAGCACAATGGACATTAGCTACTATTTGACAATGTATTAAGGTTTTTAATGAAACATTGTGATTGATTTTGTGGTTTGTTTATATTCTCAAAAAGAAACTTTTTTTCTAGAACTTTATTATCACTTCTCCCCTATAATGCTCTAAGGTTTCATCTACGCTATCGTAAACATTCTCTAGACATTTCTTGGTTGCCATAAAACTACAGTAATCTAGTTATGCTCATTGAATCTTAATGAGACCAACTTACATGATTAGGAAGCATTTTTTATGTGCCTGAACTCAACAACACCATTACTCAAGTTATAGTAAATTATTGAATGAAATCATGTATTTCAATTCCCTTTAAACATTAAGTCATTACCATTGAATTTGACAAAAAGGTTTGATGTATGAATAGTTACATTGAAAATATTGTAATTGCAAAGACAACCAAAGAGATTGCTATTATCTGAGGGGCGACAGACAGCCGATAGCATTTAACAAGGATTGTAGATTGTTTATTTGAAAATTAGCTAAATTAGATGATTTATTGTATACAAAAAAAGAACTAAGACTAAGTTTTAGATTCCATCAAATTTTAAATTGAACTTACTATTCATCAAAGAAAAGCTATGTTTTCTATGCTATTGCATTAGCAATACTTTTAGACCCTAAACTTATGGAACCTATTAGCCCTCAATAAGAATGGATACATTCCTAAGATTAGAAAGTATCACTTTAACATTTAGAGCAATTAGATCATTTTTTATAAAATAATGGAAGCAAAAATCAATTTTGATTCTAAATGCCATGGTTTTGAGTTTCAGTCTATGCAAGCTATAATATTAAGAAGAGGGATGGAAGATAAGGAGAGAAATCTGTTGGTTTGAATAGAAATTGGTCATGTGAAGGAACAGGCAATAATTTAAATGTATACTTTGCTTTAAATATAAAGCTCTAACTCCGTTCTTAGAAAAACCAATCTTGAAACATATTAAATTTTTTTATTTTATAGTTTATAACTTAAAAATTCATAACATTTAGAAAATATATTAAAATGTATTGTCCGTCGGCTCATATTAAACTCTTCCGAGCAGAATTTCAATCAAGAGGAGTTGTTAAATACATTTCTTGTTCAAAAAGAAGTATGTTTCTGATATTTTGTTGTTCATAACATAGTTCTAATATTATTTAATAATTGTTCTTATTTTAACCGTTAGATATGTCTTAAGAATTTTCTAGCAGGGACAAAATAAGGAGTTTGGCTTTGGCAAAGTTTTTTCCCTATTTCTCTTTGGGTAAAGTATTAACAAATTTTTTGAAATTTTGAGACCTACAACTTAAAAATAATGAATTTTAGGATTTCTTTGGCATTTAAATAATAAATGCATTTTATTTTAATTTAAATAAAAATGTAAAATATATCTTAAATAATTTTTTTTATATTTTTAAAATTAAAGTAATTCTATTTTCTAAAATTCAAAAATATCATTGCCAATATTTTCGTATATTAAAACACATTATGTATATATATATAATTACATAGTTTTGAAAATCAACGTAAATAGGTGATATATTTTCTTTAAACATTGAAATTAATAAATTTTTGTATATTACATTATTAAAAGAAATTTGACTAATTTATTATTGTTACTATCATTTAATTCTATAGCACTAATTATTGCCATATTATTCTAAGCTATCAAATTCCATTTAAAACACTGAAATATTTTAAAATTTATCAAGTGAATTTTAAGATGCATATACTATGAAACAATTTATCAAGTGAATTTTATCAAATTATATAACACCCTTTCAACATAGTTTTGATAAGTTTAACATGCATAATATGAAAGGCTATTCCTGCAAATATCAAGAAGGTAGCTTTATGTTTTCATTTTCTCATACATCGAAATGGTTTAATAAAGAGAAAAACGCACATAACATCATTTTCAAAAACTGAAAAGCACAAGAGTTCCTAAGAAAGACCATTATTTGAAGCTTGCTGATTTCATTATGTGTTTAAACTTAAGTTTCTTAATAAGAAGTTATGATGGCCAAAGGTGTTATAAGAGAAATTTAGAAGTAGATGATTACAGACATTAGAAATTGAAAACACTTGAATTGTCAATGTTTAATCTGTTTAGGACAAGTTGCCTTTTTTTTTTTTTTGATTATGGCAACCATAGTCAATTTAAACCACATAAACTTGATTGTGTCCAATACCCTTTGTTTGATCCACAGCATAACAAGAAATGATGCAATCAATCTTACTTCAAAGTCTTCTCGAATTGCTGCATCTTATTTTCGTCTTCTGTTTTCATCAAAAAGCTCTAAGTTATCATCCTTATTGTCTGCAACTGTTACAATTGGAGCTTCCTTTTTTGCCTTAGCATAAATAAAAAGTGCCATACCGAAAATAGGTCACCAATCGTTACACCAACAGCCTCACTAGGGAATCTTGTAGACAATAAGATTTTACAATTTTCAGTACAGCATGAACTCTATCTCATCCTCAATAATCTGATCCCAGTAGACATGGGTATCATTGGGTAGGAAATCATCAAAAATATTAGGATAGGCTTCGGTGTGGAGCTCGGTGAAAGATATTGTCATTTCGGAGTGCAAAAGCTAATAGAAAGGGTGGGGCGTTTGAATGAAAGCACTAAATGTCCTGCAGAAACTTTAGATGGAAAAAAAAAAAAATCAAAGTGTTATTGAATTACTACAATTACTTATTGGCAATAATTTTAAATTTTTGATAATGTTAGCTTTGCTTAGATAAAATTGAGGAGCTTTTTATAAGTATTTCGGTGGTTTCTGCACCAAAGAATTACCTAAACGCTTATCTATTTTCTTTTATAATAAATATGCAAAGCTTTTTAAAAGTATTTTGATGGTTTTTGTACCAAAGAATTTGCCTAAACACTTGTCTATTTTCTTTTAATTTGAACTCATAATTCTTATCTAACGAGAATAATTCTAATGAATCATAGAACAAAGTAGACAACAAATGATGGTTGCAAACCATTTACTTCCATTCTCTCCATAGCTGCAATGAGCTTATAGCTAAGCTACTTTATTTATTTTTTAGCCAATGCCATGATATGGATCATCTTTTTCTTGTTCAAGAAAATGATGAATGGATGAGAGATTGATAGCTTTTCTGCTTTGAGTGTTTTTTTTTTTGCTTTGATTAAAAGAGTGAAAAGTAATAAACCTCACATGCTTGTTGTATCTTAAAAAGACAATATTATAGCTTTAAAAGCATTTTGTGAGCTCAAAGTTACAAACACTATTACTCATGTCGTCGTGACTTGAAAGAAATTGATAGCCTTGGATTCATTATTTTGAATTTTGATGATAACAAACATACATTAAGAGTTGTTGATATTTATATTTTTTAGTATTTCAGAAAAATTATCAAATTTAATATACTAAAGAAAATTAAGAGCAAAACATAAAAAGATTTAATGGGTGTTTTAGTGGCCCTTAACTTATGTTTTATAAAAAGTTTCACAAATAAGCTCAAAGATTTAAAAATTAACATTATTGATCATTATTATTTAGTTCGCATGTCTTGAAATCTATTACTTAAAATGTTATTTTAAACATTAATGAAAAAAATATATCATAGATTTTTTTATGTTTGTGTTAAAAATATTTGTTAGAATAGTATTAACATAGAATTAATTACAATTTCATAATTAAGTATTTTGTGCTAGGAGAGTACAAACATTTTAATAATTTAAATTATTTGCTTATGACATGATGACAATTTGACAAGTGTACAATGTCAGACACATTGAGCATAGACACATGCCCAACATGTGTTAGACATTTATTGGGCATAGCTAGTATACTCGACAAGAAATTAAATAAAATAAAAAAATGGACATGTGTATTGATCACAAATATCCTAATAACTTAATAAGAAATTATTAAAAAAAACAAAATTATATAATTTCTATTATATTTATTTAATATTTCTAATATTTTCCTTCCTAATTTTGACTAAAAATAAGATGTCTCTACATGGTAATGAATTTTCCAAGAAAAAAATTTATTGTTAATAGATTTTGATCAAAAATAAGATTTAGTTTAAATAAGGTTTAATAAATTCTAGAAATTTTAATATTTGTCAGAGAAATAATTTTTGAATAACGGAAATGTTGTGCATGATGGAATTTGATAATTATTGTATTAATAATTTGTTAAATAATTTTGATAAAAGTTGAACATGCATTTGCATTTATTAATGAAATGATGTATTTATTTGTTAGTGTATAATAAGTAAAGATTCTCGCATATGATGTTTATATAATTTTATATGTATTACATAATCTATACTCTTAATATATTTTTAACATTTAATTGTTTTTTTTTAATTTTTATGTATTATTTTAAAAATTTAAAATATAAAATTTATAATGATGTGTCCAATGTATGTCTATATCCTATATTTCAAATAATAGATATATCCTATCTCGATGCCATTTTGTATTTGTGTTCTTGATGTCCATTAACTATAGTGTGTTGTCGATATTATAGCACTTAAAATATGTTTCATACTATAGGGTATTTTAGTTCTAATCTTTAGTTTTGCCTTAAAATTTCTAGCTAGCTCATTCATGCAAATTAATTTAGGTTGACGTTTTAAATGCTGAGTGGTCAAACATTGAGTGAAGTCGGATTTTGATTGGTCCAGTTTGCTATCTAATAACTTAATGTAATCTAAATATGTTTAAATTCATTAATGAGCTAACAAATTTTATTCATAATTTACTCGTTGACCATCGAGCAAAATATTTGTCAAATAAAAATAAACAAATCAAATGCTGCAAATGCATCTATATTCAATTCATACCTCTTTTTATTTAGAAAAAAAAAGTTTTTATAATTCAAAACACATATTTAATTATAAAAATGCTTCAATAAAACTAAAATATACATTCGTATAGTTATATATTTATACGTATTATATTTTGAATCAGATATTGAGCTTCTTTAATAAAATATAATTTTGGGAAATTTACATGCATAGCACACAAATTCTTATGCATTTACATAGCTAACACCTATAGCTTGTTTTTTAAATGATATTATGCATGCAAAGGTGTTTTTAGTTTAAAAAATAAATTATGGTGCTATTTTTGATTTAATATTAAAAATTTGAGTTTTCTTTATGTAAATATGAAAATTTAGATATTAGATATATAAATATAAGAATTGTAAATGCATGCCCTTTAATTTTAATGGGATATCGAGCTTCTTTTATAAAATTTAATTAATGTGAATATAGATACATAATACTTAAAATTCTAATATTTTCATATCTAACATCAAAACTAATGTATGTACATTTTTAACACACTAAACCTTTTGATAGATCAGAAATATCACTCTCTGTTAATCCCCTAACTTGATCAATGATACAAGCAATAATTGAAGCCTAAATAATCATTTATCTTAAACAATTATTCGTTATTTCTGATATAGGAAAAATCTACATTAAGTTCTAGCTTTTTCCTAAATACATTATTTAATATTAATTTAATTTTGACATCATCTATCAAATCATTAATATGCCTAGTTAACATTAATTATTTCAATTTACTTTTTTACTCTTCTTCATACAAAAGAATCATAAAAAATGAATGATTATAAGGTGTCTTCTTGAAAATGTTACCATGCGAATGATTTTTTATTTTATTTTTACTATATGAATGATTGTTGGCATGAAATATCAAATTTTAATATCATATTTATGTTACCAAAGATTGTCCCTTTAACAGATTTGATTTTACTATATTAAAATTTAGAACCTTTTTACAATTCTAAACACATTGCTATCTCTTGCATCATTCTTTAAAAAGCATTATGAATTCTCGAGCTGTTATTTCTTTTATTGGACTTCTATTGCTATGTTTTTCGTGAAATTTAGACATATATTTTACATGGTCACATAACTAATTAATATTTTGAGTTTCACCCTCACTTAAAAAATAATATAGTTGTAAAAGTTAATTTAATATCTTGTCATTACATAGTGAAATTAATATTCTGTATATTCGATTACAAAAAGATATTAATTAGTATACAATTAATAGTATCATTCAATTCTTTAACATTGATTATTGACATATTATACTAATCTATCAAATCCTACTTATATGGAATCATGATTATTTTAGATATTTTTTTTAAAAAAATCTATTTATGGCCTTTAATCTAATATATAATGTCTTTTCAACATAGTTTTTGCAAGTTTAATGTGCTTATTATGAAAAGTTATTCTTTTAAATGCAAGTTATTTGGACTCGGGTCTAATGACATATATTAGATTAATGTTGGATCTACTGAGAATGGTATTTTAAATATGTTAGACTAACAATCATGAACATGGTCATTCAAAAAATCCTTATGTTGCATGGAGCAAGATTTTCAATTTTGTATATGATTATCACTTCAATTAATTTGTAAAAGTTTGAGTTTTGGTGATAGCGTTAATTTTCCAAGACCTAATCTTTATAGATTTAACCTATACAATCATTTTTAATACTATTTTTATACTTGAAATAGTTAAAAATAAATTATGTTTTTACAAATTTTTAAAATAGGAGATTTAGAAATAATAACATTGTTTTTAATTATTTTCAACATGGTCTGTTGAAAATTAAAGGAAAATTTTTTCGAATTATGGTGTATGGCTAGCAATAGGGGCAAGTAAGGGTGAAATTTATGTGTATTAGCATTTTACACTTTCAGAACCCTAATAATAATAATAATAATAATAATAATATAATAATAATAATAATAATAATAAATATTATTATTATAACTATTGAAAGCAATGGCCTAATTTAGGATACTTCTATTTTTTATTTTATAAAAATATTAGAACATGTTTATATTGTCATTTTTGTTGTTGTAATTAAATTGATTTATTTTAATATAAAAGAACTATTAGAAGTTTTAAATATTTAATAAAAATTTTTTCTCATCATACTTAACCAACACTTCCATTTATTGAGGGAAAAGTGAATGATAGGAACTCTCTACATGCATCATCACATAGAAGAGAAAGCATTGACAATATTTGAGCTCATGTTAGCTCGCAATATCATCATAATTGTAAAGAATAATTAAATAATGAGTTAATCATTTAATTAAATCTATAGGGGATTCAAAGGTGTTGTGATATGTGTTTATAATGCAGGAGTTTGAACTCATATGATCCAAAGATGCCTTGTTACAAAATAATTTCTTAAATTAAAAAAAGCTATATAAAAAGTGGACATATATTCTATTCTTATTATAATTAAAAATCTAAAAATGATCCAAAATAAGCATCTCATATTTTATGAATTGAGTCTACTCTAACCTCTTTTTTCCCAATTTATAAGTTCCCACTTCAAACCTTAAATTCTTTCATGTCTCTTGTTGTCATTTCTCAATAGTTACCCCAAATAGTTTTCGGATGTTAACAAACCTTGGTGTTGGCATCTTCCCCATCCTCAAATGTCATGACGATTTCTATAGGGTCAAGAAAAGTCTTGAAACTAATCTAAGAAGCTATTTCTTCTTTTTGGCGAGAAAAACGAGAAGAAAGTTCTAAGTGAAAGTTCTAGATATAGGTTCTAGTGTTCTTGTTCGCCTAGAATAGTGAAACCTAAAGCCTTGAGCCTATCAGAGTTTGACCAAATTCCAAAAAAGTTGATTGAACTACCTATACCTAAAATTCGGAAACATTGGTATGAATGCTTGAAGCCAATTTGAGTTGAAAACTTCCTTTTTTCTATTTAGTTAGAGTTCGATTTGGGGTATTCATATCTAGGTAGTACTTAATACTAGATTTTATTTCATATTTTTTAATGTATTATTCATTCAACCATAAGTATTTCTTATCCTTATGTTCTTTCTCAATTTCTTTATGTTTAATCTTTGGCTCCCATTCAACCAACAAACTCAGCCCTATCTTAATCTTGTGTCATTTGGACGTGGTAGTTCTTAGCTCTTTTGAAGTAGGAATAAGAGGTGAACGAAGAGATGAGTAGCGCACTTAGTCTTAAACTTTATTGAGGTGATGTCAGCAATAGCTTTAACAATAAATAACACAAGCACCAACATTTCGGTCACCATTTTCTTCAATGGATCTATGAAAGTCTTTCACATAGCTCATCTAGACAAGGGGCATATAGTCAAGCTTGTAGCTCCTGCGACCACAACAGTAGAGGCATCCTCCAAAAACAACGTGAGTTTAAGACTAACATAATTTTTGTTGCTTCACAAACTCTTCTCTATATATTTGCAAGTTGTGACACTACAAAAAAACTATAGATTTTTGATGGACTTTTTTGTTGGAAATAACGGACTAATTTATAGACGGATGTTTCAATCAAAAATATTTTTGATGGAATTACTGACTATGGAGGACGTCGTGGTCGAATCACTTAAACTTAACTGATTTTTTGGTGGAATAACCCATCATAACGTTTTTGATGGATATTTCGGTGAAAAATCTATCGAAAATCATTAATAATTGGGCGACATAACATGCGGCCTCCCCACATGACCCCATTTACTACTGATATCTCTCTCTTTATCTCTCGGCTGGTGACATGATAGAACATAGGGCTCTCGGATTTTCATCCAAAACAAGTATATTTTCTTCATTTTATGGAAATCGAAGGTAAGCCTCGATCTCTTCCTTCCATCTGTATTTTTTCATGATTTCATTTGCTTGTTTGTGAAAAATCTAAATTTGAAGTTATGAGGGATTTTTATTTTATTTAGGTTAAAACTTATCCAAATTTATTTTAGTTTGCTAAATCTTAGTTTAAAATATCCTTTTCCATGTAGATCTACAATTGCACATTTTAGGTTTTGTAATTTTTGAAAATTTTATTTTTGGGATTTTCAGTTATGTGTGTTCTAATTAATTTAATGTGTAAAATAAGTAATTATATGATTAACAAATTTTTGATGAATTTATATATATTTCACAATGTTTGTCATATTTCAGTTTTGTAAAAAAATTAATTTTATGATTATAGGCTACTACGATTAACATTCTAGAAGATGTAAAAAAAATTTGTAGCGAACGGCTTAGATGCTTAGGGCATTACATAAAATTAGGTATTGATTATACAATCATTACTACTTATATAATTGGGATAGAATATTAATTAAATTCTAACACTTTTCTATTTACTCAACTCATGTATATCTGTAGTGATGATCATGGATGTACAATATATTGCATACAAGCAGAAAATGATTAACTAATGAATTATTAAGTGGTGTTAAGCATTTCATGCACATGGTAACTCAAATTTCTTCTTACATTTCTGAAGAAATGTTTCGATGTTCATGTGTGAAATGCAAGAATAAGGCTTTCTGAACATCTAATGAAGTCAGAATAGACTTGTATCATGAGGCTTTCCAACTAAATTATTAGTTTTAAATTTCATATGGTGAGTTCAAGCCATATGTTGATGCTAATAGTGGTGCTTCAACGAGTCATGCATGCCCTTCAAGTGAATATGATTCTTGCCAAACTTATGAAAAAAATTATATATTACTACTAGAACAGAGTACCCCATGGAGGAGGAGCCACTTAATAAAGAAGCTCAAGGCAGTACAATGACCATTGTGGGAAGGATGAACGAAGCACACTAAGCTATCTATGATTGAAAGAATGTTAAGTACTAAAAATGAATTTAATGTGCCACATGAATGCTCTAACCAACATGCAGGATTGCTGAAAGTGACAAACCCATATGAAAACTTAGTTCCTATAGACATATATAGAATAATGAAGTTGGTGTCAAAGTTAGGTCTGAGCTCAAAAATAATTAACTACTATGTCAATGATTATATGCTATACTACAAGGAAAGCACACAGAATATTGAAAGCAAATTTTTCTAAGCACATAGCTTCAAGCCATACAATAAAAAATAATGCAAATAAAAGGATGTATTGCATAAGCATATGTTTTACTTACTGCTAACTCCACATTTGCAGAGACTATGTGCTTCTAAGCATTCAACCAAGCACATGTGATGGCTTCACAATAGAGCAAATACATCACATTTCAATCATACTTATCTTAATTTTACAGCTGAGCCATGAAACGTTAGACTTAGCCATTGTGGTGTTTGTTTCACACTATTAAGTTTGTCTGCATCACCCTATTCATGTTGGCTAGAAATAGTTACACCATTAATTTTTCCACTAGATATATGCATGATAACTCCTTTTGTGTTCTTGAATTTGATCATTCTTGGACCACATAACCCTAAAGAAAAGATTGATGTCCTCTTGCAACCATTGATAGATTAGGTAAAATTTTTTTGAGACGATGGTGTACTGACATATAATATTATTGCAAAGAAAAACTTTCAGATAAAACTAGCACTGATGTGGACTGTCAATGACTTTTTTCATACTAAATATTGTTAGGGTGGAGTATTACTGGAAGTTAGCTTGTCCATACTACATTAATTTATCAAAGGCATTCACTCTTAAAAATGGTTGAATTTTTTTTTATTTGGCTGTCATCACATGTTCTTCCCTGTTGATCATCTTTTTAGAATAAACAATGATATTTTTCATAAAACATCAAGTTGGGAAAGCTAAGCCACCACCAAGATTGAGTAGGGATGATTTATGACATATTGTTAGTTCTTTCTCAACTATAACTAATTCTCCTATGTTATTTGACAATCATATTTTGGGTTATGGTGTAACCCATAACTAGACAAAGAGAAGTATTTTTTAAGGTCTACCCTACCAGAAGTCTATTTTGATAAGACATAATCTTGATGTGATCCACATATAGTCAAATTATTTGAACCCCTCACCACAAACACACACACACACACACACACACACACACACTTTTTTTTATGAATTGATGGAGCACCTGCTTAAACATTCAATTTAAGCCTAATATTTTCCAAAATTTATGTATATTTTTGTATAAATTGAAAATAATTATGAAGAATAAAGCATACCCTGAATGCTCAATATGTAAAGCTTACTTGGCCTAGGAAACTATAATTTTTTGCTCCTACTACTTTGAGCCACATGCACATTCAAATAATGTTAATGGTGTTGGATCTTCAAAGAATGTGTTATCTATTTTTCAACCAACTTGAAAAGCATTGGGTAAAAACACATTTAGATATTTGAATGACAAAGAGAATAGAGCAGCAATAGTTAATATTCTTATAAACTGTGATGATGTTTAACCTTTTTCTGAGTAATCCCTTTTTTATTTTTAATCCAAAATAGAACTTACATAATTATGTCAATTTAATTATTAAGTTCAAGTTATTCATGAACTTCTTAAACTTGAATGATGCTACCACTATTAATTAGAATGTCATAGATGAGTTCTCAACATGGTTTATATTACATGTGAACAATGACCACTAAGATTTTAATATATTTTCTAAGTTAATTGCATAACTTTTATATTCTTCTTAATGTACTAGGTTCATAATTAGATAAATAGAGTGGAGAATGAGGACCTTCACAACCTAGCTTGGGGTTTAAAGTGAATTGTAAGTATGTGACAGATTTATGATGTCAATGGTTATAAATTTTACACAAGTTCTTGGTCTAAAGGAAAGAAAACATATAACTTCCATGTTTGTATTCGATATAATATGCATTTTTTACACAAGTTCTTGGTCTAAAGGAAAGAAAACATATAACTTCCATGTTTGTATTCGATATAATATGCATTCATATGATGAGATAAATTATTATAGAGTTCTACAAAAAGTTGTGCAATTATAGTATCCTGGATCAAATGAGAGGAATGTTGTTTTATTCAATTGTGATTAGTTTGATCCTATGCATAATAAATAAATAAGGAAGCATAAATCATATGGAATCACTGAAGTGAAGTTGACTAGAAAATGTGCTGTATGATCCATTTATTATTGCACATCAAGCCACACAAGTGTATTACTTAAGATATTCAAGAAGAATAAGAGAGAGAATGGAATGAGCTATGGTAATTAAATTCAAACCCAGAGCAAGAGTAAAAGTTGAAAACACTATTAAACTTGCTCATCAAGAGGATGAGATGGTAGGCTTCGAACTTCTAATTGATGATTATGGGAAAAGTTTGTGACACCACATAGATTTTATGAATTGCTTAATCAAATTCATCATTAAAGAATGAACATATTTTCTTAGAAGATGTGGTGTTTATTTTCGGAGTTCATTTCATTGAGGGAGAAGCGGGGCTACCACCAGATCGAGGGTATACTTATTGAGGTGATCAGTTACGACATTGAGGAATAGTATACTATCTCAGAAGATAAAATTCATTACCCTACAATGGACCTAATCACCTAATAAGGACTCCTAAGGCATGATGGGTCTTCGAATATACTAAAGATTTTTCTCTTACTTTATATGGATGAATAAAGTAGAGTTTATTTAAACCACATAATAAAGTTCCCTATAGGAGCAAGCCCCCATAGTTAATTACATCTTAAGGAAAATGAATCCTTTAAGAATACTCTTGATTAAAGTAGGCGATTATTGTCTCCAAAGAATTCAAAGATAGGACTATCAAAAGATTGATTGTATTTTTGAAAAATTAAATGTGATAGATCAAAAGAGAAGAGTTATTATCGTAACCAAAGGCGATGAGTAGGGAGTTCTCATGATATTTGGAAGCCTAGTGAGCGCTTCAATCTATCCTATGGTTGGGCTTCACATTTTTTTTAAAATTGAGCAGATTTATTTATTTGAGTTGAAATTTTATTAGAAATTTAGGACTGATAATTCCATAATACAAGGTTATGAAAATGCCTAAGAGGCAAGGATTTATGCTTATAGCCACAAAAGGAAATAACACATTTGATCCTAAATCTATGGAGCTTTGGCGAGGGCCAAAGCATGACCTAAATTTAAGGCAAAAATAGGTATATGATTTACCTCCACAAAAGAGGATAAACTACATGACTGCTGGACTTATAACCGCCTTGAGTGGCAACCAACTAACTCCTGCTATGCTTTAAATCCATATAGGCAAGTCTTATACTTTTGCAAAATGGCTAGGTTGTTATTATTTAGAAAAGAAACTAAGTCCTTAAACCACTCCCTAAGAGAGTAGAGCATGAGGGGTATGAATAATGACTTAATTTAATGTAAATTTTTATCAAATTCTATTCAATTTAGGACTTTTATTTCAACACAGTCATGGGATTTTATATGCCTAAATGTATGAGAAGTTGATTATGGGCCAAATGAAGAGGGAAAGAGGTGTTCTTCCATCATAGGTTCTCAAAGCTTAAGCCCATTCTATCTGGAACAGATGGAAGCCCTCTCTAATCACGAGTGAAATAATATGATATGCGTGCTATTAAACATACAACATCCAGGTAAGGGGTTGCTAAATATTTTATTATCATGATTTAATACCTAAGCTTTAGGTGAGGTTATGAGTTATTTCAAAAGTTTAATTATGAGTTTGTTAGTGGGATAGAAAATTTATTTTTATCCTAAGAGCTTAATCATATCCAGACCATACAACAATCACCAATCATAAACAAACTATGAAAAGGCATGCTTTTTCTAATGCACATGCTAAACAAAATATCAAATAATTTTATAAAGCTATTGTAAAAGAATAAAAGGCCGATGCGGTCGGGTATCACCGTATAACCTAAAAGAAATATGGGTAGCTCAGCACTACCCTTATATAACGATTACAAAAGAATAATTATAAATAATGAATGTTATGGGGGTCTTCATTCTTCATTCTTTATTCTTCATTTCTTTACTTTGGTTTACTTCATTTGATTTGCTCCATTACTTTTTTCCTTTTGGCTTGATTTGCTCCAAAGGCATCACATGGTACATATGACTTGATCTTATGATCGATGCTCATCTTAATCCCACATAACAATCATCCTAATCCTAATACAAAATTACATTAAAAGTAGAAAAGTAAATCTAGCTACACCTACAAAAAAAATGTTAGCTAAACACACCATACAATCCAAGTAGTTATATGAATAATTTAGACTTAATACCCCACACATGGGTAACCAAGCCCACTTATCCTAACTTGGGTTATGCTTAGGGGCTAAGCAACCTACATAGAAAAAAGCATTCATATTGTTATTTAATGACCCCTTAAGCACAACCCCTATAAAAAGCATAATTAGGCTAATATCAGCTTAACATCTAGACTATGCACATACACCCTAACATCCAGTCTAAAGATAATACATCACAAAACAAGCATACACCACCCAAACATAAAGTTAGAAATGGTGACTTAGTCTAATGTGTGTGCATTAATGCTTGTGTAGTATGTCCTAACTAGACTTTAGAGTTGTAATTTGCTAAGTGTAAGGGATTTAATTTATGAAGGGGTTGATTTCTCCGTAAGTGATTTAATTGATTAGAAGAGTTTACTTAATATTTTTCTTTTGTTTCATATGGCCTACACTTAACGTCTAAGTGTTATAAAGAGAAGAAAGAAAGGGAACCTCTCTTTTATCCCGACCTTAAGTCACTTCTAAAGCAAGTTAATTAACCAATTTTCTTTAGTGAATGGGTTATTATATATTTTAATTAATCTTAAGTTTAGGTTCATTCTAAATGACTTTATTCAAAAAGAAAGACATCTTAAGATTAATTAGGATGAATTACAATCACATAACTCATATTCATTCATTTCTTTCCATCATATATATCATGCATATGAATAAATCCTACAATGTACCTAATCACGCAGATCTGAGGGTATACCATGCAGATCTGAGGGTATACTTATTGAGGTGATCAGGTACGACATTGAGGAATAGTATACTATCTTGGAAGATAAAAGTCACTACCCTACAATGGACCTAATCACCTAATAAGGACTCTGAAGGCATGATGGGTCTTCGAATATACTAAAGATTTTTTCCTTACTTTATATGGATGAATAAAGTAGGGTTTATTTAAACCACATAATAAAGTTCCCTATGGGAGCAAGCCCCCATAGTTAATTACATCTTAAGGAAAATGAATCCTTTAAGAATACTCTCAATTAAAGTAGGCGATTGTTGTCTCCAAAGAATTCAAAGATAGGACTATCAATATATTGATTGTATTTTTGGAAAATTAAATGTGATAGATCAAAAGAGAAGAGTTATTATCATACCCAAAGGAGATGAGTAGGGAGTGCTCATGATATTTGGAAGCCTAGTGAGCACTTCAATCTATCCTATGATTGTGCTTCACATTTTTTTTAAAAATTGAGCAGATCTATTTATTTGAGTTGAAATTTTATTAGAAATCTAGGACTTATAATTCCATAATACAAGGTTATGGAAATGCCTAAGAGGTGAGGATTTATGCTTATAGCCACAAAAAGAAATAACACATTTGATCCTAAATCTAGGGATCTTTAGCGAGGGCCAAAGCATGACCTAAATTAAAGGCAAAAATGGGTATATGGTTTACCTCCACAAGAGAGGATAAACTACCTGACTGCTAGACTTATAACCGCCTTGAGTGGCAACCAACTAACTCTTGCTATGCTTTAAATCCATATAGGAAAGTCTTATACTTTTGCAAAATGGCTAGGTTGTTATTATTTAGAAAAGAAACTAAGTCCTTAAACCCACTCCCAAGAGTAGAGCATGAGGGGATGAATAATGACTTAATCTAATTTAAATTTTTTATCAAATTTTATTCAATTTGGGACTAAATTCATAGCCAAATGAAGAGGGAAAGAGGTGTTCTTACACCATAGGTTCTCAAAGCTTAAGCCCATTCTATCTGGAACAGATGGAAGCCCTCTCTAATCACGAGTGAAATAATATGATATGCGTGCTGTTAAACATACAACATCCAGGTAAGGGGTTGCTAATTATTTTACTATCATGATTTAATACCTAAGCTTTAGGTGAGGTTATGAGTTATTTTAAAAGTTTAATTATGAGTTTGTTAGTGGGATAGAAAATTTATTTTTATCTTAAGAGCCTAATCACATCCAGACCATACAACAATCACCAATCATAAACAAACTATGAAAAGTCATGCTTTTTCTAATGCACATGCTAAACAAAACATCAAATAATTTTATAAAGCTATAAAAGAAAAAGCGATTAACCTGAAAAAGAAATATGGGTAGCTCAACACTACCCTTATATAGCCCGGATTACAAAAGAATAATTATAAATAATGAATGTTATGGGAGTCTTCATTCTTCATTCTTTATTCTTCATTTCTTCACTTTAGTTTACTTCATTTGATTTGCTCCATTACTTTCTTCCTTTTGGCTTGATTTGAATGTTGTTGCTCCAAATGCATCACATGGTACATACGACTTGATCTTATGACCAATGCTCATCTTAATCCCACATAACAATTATTCTAATCCTAATAGAAAATTACATTAAAAGTAGAAAAGTAAATCTAGCTACACCTACAAAATAAATGTTAGCTAAACACACCATACAATCTAAGCAATTATATGAATAATTTAGACTTAACACCCCACACATGGGTAACCAAGCCCACTTGTCCTAATTTGGGTTATGCTTAGGGGCTAAGCAACCTACATAGAAAAAAACATTTATATTGTTATTTAATGGCCCCTTAAGCACAACCCCTACAAAAAGCATAATTAGGCTAATATTAGCTTAACATCTAGACTATGCACATACACCCTAACATCCAATCTAAAGATAATTCATCACAAAATAAGCATACACCAAACCATGCACCACCCAAACATAAAGTTAAAAATAGTGACTTAGTCTAATGTGTGTGCATTAATGCTTGTGTAGTATGTCCTAACTAGACTTTAGGGTTGTAATTTGCTAAGTGTAAGGGATTTAATTTATGAAGGGGTTGATTTCTCCGTAAGTGATTTAATTGATTTGAAGATTTTACTTAATATTTTTCTTTTGTTTCATATGGCCTACACTTAACATCTAAGTGTTATAAAGAGAAGAAAGAAAGGGAACCTCTCTTTTATCTGACCTTAAGCCACTTCTAAAGCAAGTTAATTAACCGATTTCTTTAGTGAATGGCTTATTATATATTTTAATTAATCCTAAGTTTAGGTTCATTCTTAATGACTTTATTCAAAAAGAAAGACATATTAAGATTAATTAAGATGAATTACTATCACATAACTTATATTCATTCATTTCTTTCTATCATATATATCATGCATATGAATAAATCCTATAATGGACCTATACATGCAATGCAAATCTTAGCATAGTCAAATGATGAATGCAAAGAAGTGTATTTGGAATTCCAATATTTCAATTTTTTTGAGTTATGAATGCATGCCTTTTTGATAGAAAAGAGGGGTTTTTTTTCATCCATTAGCTAAATATATATTCACATGTATAAAAGTGTTAACTGAGTACACCGTCATTATTTTCTACACTAGGGGCGTAAAGTACAAGACCTACTTAGGGCCATTTAAAGCCTTGCTACCCCAGGGTGCCCAGACTAATATACCACTTTTTTTAGATACAATGAGATGTATGAGCAACTATAAGAGTAGGAAAACCCATGAAAAAGTTGTGTTTGATTTACTTATTTTGTGATTCTTATTCATTGGTCACATCATACATGCATATGTATAAGACAATTAAGTGAGTACGCCGCCATTATTTTCTGCATTAGAGGCGTAAGGTATATGACATACTTAGGGCTACTTAAAGCCTCACAATCTCGAGGTGTCTAGACTAATATACCACTTTTCTCAAATACATATGAATGTACAAAAGGACCATAAGGATAAGAAGTCATGCAAGAAATTATGTTTGATTTGATTATATGATTTATGATTCTTATTCATTGGCCACATCACATATACATATGTATAAGAGTTTTAAGTAAGTACAATGCCATTATTTTCTACACCAGGGGCGTAAGGTACAAGACCTACTTAGGGCTACTTAAAGCCTTGCTACCGCATGGTGTCCAGACTAATATACCACTTTTCTCAAATACATATGAATGTACAAAAAGAACCACAAGAATAAGGAATCATGCAAGAAGTCAGATTTAATTTACATATGTGATGTGAATTTCTTCCTAAGTCTTAACATGGAGATGCATAGGAGTATATTTAGGCAAATATTGTGTTCTTTTCAACTGAACTATACATTTGTAAATCCTATGTGAATCCATTTAATGTAAGGAAAGAGAACTTCATATTGTATATCTTATATTATCAACACATGAAAACTTATAGCTATTTGTAACTAACTTCACTTCATTTATAATAATTAATTTATACGCTTTTAAAAATAACATTTGATTTAGTAGTGATAATAGCCACACCTATTTAATTTAAATCAACATGTAATTTGACATAAAAGAAACCATTTCATTTAATTAATTTTAAAAAAATGAATGCATGATTATATATGGTAAGAAACATTTAACATGAGTGGAAAGAAATAAAATAACACAAGCATGTGATTTCATTCAAATCAAATTAAGTCCTAAGGACAATCATACTAAATAAAGCCACTTGAAATAAATCAAAGTTTCTTTAATGCCACTTGAAATAAATCAAAGTTTCTTTAATGCCATTTCATTTTTGAGTTTGATTTGATTTAGGAAATGTGAAAGAGGTTTACTGGTCCTAATCCAATTCCCCATGTGTGAGTTAGTTTTGAATCATGAAGAAGTAATTAAGTTGATTTTATGATTTAGTTAGGTTAGGGTATGAATTAAATGGATTAATTAACCCTTACATACACCACCTTAAGTTAATTAACTAATTAATAATGAGCCAACATGATATGCATCCACATGGAAAGTAAATTTGTAATGCTCCTAAGAAATGAAAGGGGCCTAAGGTAATTGGCTCATGATTAATAGTTAATTAAGTTAAGAGATCTTAACTACTTTTATGATTTTCTCACACATGTGAGCTAACCATAATTTCATTATCTCCCCCTTTGGGTTATTGAACACCCCAAGAACTACCAATGATTAAATTAGAAAATTAGATTCAATTGAATTAACTAAGTTCATTAATTAACTAATTAAACCTTAATTACACTTAATGAACCAAAATGAAATTAGCTTAGAGAAAGAGGCAAAGAAGAGAGCATAAGTCTCAATCCCTAAATCTTTTCAATTAATTGATTAAGGTTCATGTATGATTTGGATTTTGATTAATTTTGTTTAATAATTAATTAATTACTTAAGAGGGATTAGAGAAGACTTAAAGAAAAGATTAGAAGAGAGAGTCCCAATCCATTTCCCTAGACTTCATTATCACTAATTTGGTCAAATAATGAACATTTCCCATTTCTCCAAATTCATTATAGGCCAAACTCATGTTCATTTTAATGATAATTTTCCTAGATTCTACTCTAAAATATCTTTAAAATGAGCATAAGTTTGTATTTTTTTGGATTTTTCTAGAATTAGTTATGAATTTAGAAAGTTTTAGGATAAAAAAAAATTAATTAACCTTATTTAGAGTCTTTATCCCCTCGGGCCATGTGGCAGCTGACGCAGCACGCTTTACACATGGCGCAATGGGATTCGCTATTTAAGTTATCATATCTAAGTGCTGACTCAGATGGTGGTGCACGTGGTATCTTCGTGAAATGTTTGATCTAAGATCGAATGACCATTATTTCACCCGTGGTTTCAAAGGATTAATCAAAGGCCTTAAGCATGATCTGATCAGGATCGTCCATCCTAGTCACGTTGGATGGATGATCCATGATCTATCTCCTCCCGAACGATGAAGGATGGATACTGTCCATCATTGGCCATATGATCTGAGCTCACCCAAGTGCAGATGGAGATAAAAATGATCCCACACCTTCTAGAAAGAATGAAAATAAAATCCAACGATGGAAAATGCATGAAATGGAAATTTCTTTCACAAAAGACCAACTTATTTTTATTCAAGGATCAGTTTCAATGGAATACCTCACCAGAGCTTATGACCGGTGGTTCCAACAATTGAGGAAGCTTCATTTGGTAGAAATGAAGCCCTGTTGAGCTGCACGTGCTTTGATTTCTTGTAGTTTTCTTGGAAGACCAATCCACTAGACGAAGGTGGGAGAGCTTGATCGAAATCTACCGTTCAACTATCGGGAAGTTTGGGAGAGGATTCATTCTTGGTCGATTTACTCCAAGGAAGGTGTGTGCAAAGTTAATTGCACTTTGGTTGCGAAATGGAGAAATGGGAATCACTGGTTTGCTCCCCTGTTTCGATTTCATGTAAAACCGAAAATGGGAATTTTGGGGAGCTTGGAAAACTTTGGAAATGGCTCTAGGATTCCTTTCTCTAGCTGTTAGGGTTTAATTGAGTGTGAGTGTCTAGGTTTGAGTGAGAATGAGAGGGTATACCCCCTCATTCTTTGGATCAGATGGCAGCTGTTGGCTTTTCCTTAATTAATTAGCCATTTTAGAGGGTGGTGGAGGTCCTTGGGTGTATGATGTGGCTCAGTTTGGTTGGGTGAGGGTGCGGAGGTGGCTGCCAAGGGAGAAAGTGCTTGTCCTTGGAAGTTTAAAAAGCTCTAATGGGGATGGCAAAGTGATTTCACCTCCCTATGGATCATGGTTGACCCAACCACTATTGAGTATAATCAGCGATGGTCCAAGATTCCTAAGTGGATCTATGAGTGGGTGCCAAGTGGCAAGGGGGAGAAAAATGATCCAATGAGCATGCATTTTATCTCATAGGATGCCTTAAACACAAAGGAAAAATGGTCATTTGGCTATGGGTTTGATTTGGGTAGATTTGAAATAGGTTAAAAGTGGGTTAGCCCAAATTTCAAGTGATTTGGTGTTTGTTTGATTTAATTTGGCTTAATTTGACCAATTTAGGTCAAATTAGGTTAGGTTGAGTCAAGTTGACCAATTGGTCAAATTGGGTCAAACCAAGGGTTAGAGCAAGCTCACATGACCAATTGGAGTGTATTGGTGTCATTGATTTAGTTCAATTTGCTCTCGATTTGATTATGGTTCATTTGGGTTCATATAGGTCAAATGGGTCAGGTTGACCAATTTGGCCAATTTGATCAAATTTGGTTGGGTTAGGTGTTAAGTCAAGTTCAATTGGCTAATTGAAAATGATTGTAGGCTTTAGTTTGGTTTAATTTGGATTCAATTTGGATTTTGGTTAATTTGACCCTTTAGGTCAATTTGGGCTAGGTTAGGTCAAGTTGACCAATTGGTCAACTTGGGCTCTATTATAGCTTTGGTCAAGTTCCATAGGTGATTTGGAATGAACTTGAGCCATTGGTTGCAATCAATTTAGGCCAAATCATGATTTGACCCATTTTTGGCTTTTTAGCTCAATTTGGGTCAACTTGGGTCAAATGACCAATTAGGCTTGGTTTGGCTAAAGTGAAGGTTTAGTCATGTTCAATCATTGACTATGAGTTGGTTTGAATCAATAGTTTTAATAAATTTGGCTTATAGTAGATTTTGGCTAGTTTGGATTTCATTTGGGCTAAGTATTGACTTGGTCAACGGGCTAGGTTGTCTAGGTTTGACCCAATTCAAGATAATTGATTAACCTTGGGGGATTGTTGATCATGTTGTGAGGTTTGGATGGGCTTAGTTCAATCTAATTTGGGTTGGATTAGAACATGGATCAAAAGATCTTTTAGGTCACTTTGGGTCAAGTGAGCCTAAATGGGTTAATTAGCTTGATCATGATTTGATTGAGTTTAGTTTAACTCACACATGAGCCTTGGATTGAATTATAAATCTAATTATAAGTGGTTTGAAGCCAAATGGATTTTTATTCATATGACAATTTCAAGTCAAAAGAGCTAACTTGGGTTTTCCTTGGGTTTGGTTTGATTTGGTTTGAGAATGATGGTTTATGTTTATATTTGGGTCAATGATTGTAGGAATGATTGAATCATAAAGAAAATCCATGAGTTTTGAATTGATTTGGGTATCATTTAGCCAAGTTCAAGAATTTAGCTAAAAGAGCTAAAATTGGGAATTTTGATTTAGGTTTCAATCATTTGGAGTTTGGAATTGATTTGTGATTTAAAATTTGATTTAAGATTGAATTTAATAATTGAGAAAATCTATTGGATTGGGGTTGATTTGAATTTGGTTAAGGCTAAGTCCATAAGATAAAATCAAAGGGCTCAGGAAGCTATTTGAAATTTGCATTCAATCATGGGTTTCAATCATTTGATAGTTGGATTTGATTTTGGAATTTGGATTTGAATTTGATGTTTGGTTTGAAAGAAGGAAGCAACGATTGGGTTTAGGCTATATGATAGGCAAGTCCTCCTAAATCCTTAAGGCATAACCTATTCCTATGGCTAACTCTTCTAAATTTTTATGATTAGGTTAAGTGTTCTCCTAATCATTAAAAGTGTCTTAAGACTAAGGAACTCTTAGTGTTTATAAGAGTCCTAGATCTATGGTGAAGAAGTTGAGAGCTCACTCCAAAAGTGAGGTCAACAAAGGGCGCTCAATAGGTGTTGTGTGACTGACAAGGCACACTACACGTATTGGTGTTGACTGAGGTGATCAACAACGTCCGAAGGATCACATACACTAACATAAATGATCTATCTTAAACCTGAGGTGTAGACAGAATCAAGATTTTAGCGCAATGTAACTCCACTCATGCCAAGGGCATAAGGGAGGAAGAAGGGATCCACTTTGGGATCAAGCATGTGAACCTTATATTAGGGAAGCAGGTTCAGGTTATCCATTAGGGATAAAGGGGTATGGATTTGAATGCAAGATATGATTTGAGTAGAGTATCCGTTGGGGATTAGATTGTAGAACCCATTGGAGATAGACGTTTGATTTAATTTATGACTCACAAGGGAGAATTTTATTTGAGTTAATTGGTGGGGAATCCACCGGGGGATGAAAGTTTGATTTGATTTTTTAATTTATGATTTGAAGCTCCACTGAGGAGGAAATGATTTGGTTTTTGGTCACACATCTGCTAAAGATATGAGCTCGGATCCGCTAGGGATAAGGTGAATGAACCTTCCACTAGGGAAGTAGGTTTAGACTATCCACGAGGAGGATGAGAATTTGGCTTTGAGCACCCACCTGCTGGAGATGCAGGCTTGGATCTGCTAGGGATAAGATAGATTTAATTTGGACTCCGCTATAGGGAAGATGATGAATTTGATGAGATGGATCATGTAGATGTGTGATGGATCCACTAAGAAGGGGATACTATCAGCCTAGACCTATCTTAGATTTACAAATTCAAAGGGATAATCTACCACCCGTGAGGTAGAGCTAACCAACCTAAGGGGTGCCTTTCAGTGTACAATGGTCAAGTTAGGAAGAAAGCATGAGGACTCACATCTTCCTACATAAAGAACCATTAGGGTGATAAGTTGAATGCAACAAATTGAGCCCGACCTAAGGAGATCTACTGAATGAATGCCACTGGGGGACTTATATCAGCTCGATAGTAGTCAAGATAATATCATTTGATTGAATTGCATTCATTTTGATTTATTTTAATTTGATAGATCTCATCGGTGTGCGATGGATCCGCTAAGAAGGAGATAATATCAGTCTAGACCTATCTTAGATTTATAAATTCAAAGGGATAGTCTATCGTCCATGGTGTAGAGCTAACCGACCTAAGGGTTGCCTTTCAGTGTGCAATGGTCAAGTTAGGAAGAAAGCATGAGGACTCACATATTCCTAAACAAGGAACCACTGGGGTGATCGATTAGTTGCATAATAAGTCAAACCTGACCTAAGGAGACTATTGAGAGAGTGTCGACCCGGTATCTCAACTCAAGAGTAGTAAGGAAATTCTTATAGGGAGTTTTGCTGACACTGGCCTAAAGATAGGATGCCTGCTTGGGAAAGGGGCCACCAGGGGCTTGAATTCTTAATCCACAAGAGAAGATGTATTTTGTTTATTTTATGTTTGGGTGGACCCTATTGATTTGTGAGGGACGACACTGAGAAGGAGCTCATATCAGCCTAGTCCTATCTCAGACTTACTGGACCAAGGGAGAATCTTCATATCTGTAAGACAAAATCTCCAACCATAGGGGTGGCTCCTAGGAAAGGGAACTGTCCAATCCAAGAGTAATCAAGGTAGTATCTAAATGGAGCCACTATGGATGTGATCAAAATGAAGTGCCCATAGGGGAGGGGTGTTATCCAAAACCCTGTAAAAGAAAGCTTATAGGTATACGGTGGCCAACTCAAGGAGAAAGCACTGAGACTCACATTCGCCAAGAGTGTTGTATCCACTAGGTGGGTCACTATTAGCATGGTGATAACCAACCAACCTAAGGTGCCCATCGATTTGCAATAATCAGTCTAGAAAGAAAGTGTGTAGGCTTACATCTCTCTAAAGTGGAACTGATCACTGGGATAGTTTGTCTTCACCTCGACAAGGGCTATCTGACCTAGGGTGACTACTAAGTGATGGGTCTTATGTAAGCTTAAAGTTGTCAGGAAGAAAAGAGCCATTGGGGGACTTGCCCTAAACCTCAAATATACTTGACCTAGTCAGTGCATGATGGCTAGTCCAAGAAGAAAGCGCACAGGCTTACATCCTCTTAAATGAAGTCAACATGGGACAACTTTACTGGCTGCACAGTAAGGCCTACCAAACTGACAAGGTGCTCATTAGTTTGTAATGGTCAAGTAAGGAAGAAAGCATGGGGACTCACATCCACCAGACGAGTGACCATTGGGGTGACACACTAACAAGATAGTATATCAGCCTGACCTAGAGCAGCTAATGAGTGAGTGCCACAGAGGGCTTGCTCCCACATCAAAAAAGCTCAAGATTAAAGATATGTGTTCATTTATGTTGTGAAAGAGGTAATGGTATGCCGCTTGGATTCTCTTACATCTATCCTAAACACGTAGAAATGGATGAAATGGTGTCACAGGGGTAATTATGACTCCACCAAGAAAGGATGCCACTTGGGTTCTCTTACACCTAACTTAGTTGTACTAGTTGAAATAGGATGCCTCTTGGGTTCTGTCACACCTATCCTAATAGCACCGGAGAATCACATATAGTTTGTGTTAGTGTTTGAGGAGGGATAGGATGCAGGTTCTCTTACACACCTAAACACTAAATTCATGGCGAAAGAAATTTCTAACACATAAGAGATGGAATTTGATGTTAAAAGAAGTTTATTGATGTTTATTTTAAAATAAGATTTTATGGATAATATTTCTTTAAGTATAACATGTTGATTGGAAGCATCAGGCGCTCTCCCTTATAATTTATAAGGGGATAAGATCCTCCTTGGTAGGCCTTCTCTATGGCAAAAGGGTCTTCTCAAGTGTGTTCAAACTTGCCTCTCATCTTTCAACAGGAAATAACTGGTCTCCTTAGAACTAAAACAAGCTCTCCTACTTGAAAAGCTCTAGGGCAAACTAACTTGTTGTGAGCTTGAATCATTTTGGCTTTGTACAACTGAAGGTTTTAGTATGCTCGGAGGTGTCTCTCCTCTAAACCTTCGAGCTCTTCCAACCGTAACTTAGAATTTTGCTCTGTAGTAATCTTGTTACCCATAGCTATCCTTAGTGATGGGAGTTGGACTTCTAAAGGTAGAATGACTTCGGATCCATACACTAAGGAGAAGGGGTAGATTGAGTTGGAGTTCTATATGTCATACGGTAGGCCCACAAGACTTCAACTAACTGCTCATACCACTATCACTTGTTGTCATCGAGTGTCTTCTTCAATATTTGGATGAGAGTTTTATTGAATGCTTCTATTAGACCGTTTTCCCTCAGGTAATAGATGGTGGAATATCTCTAATCTATGCTGTATCTCAGGGCAAAGTTGTTGATTTTAGTGCTCTTGAATGTAATACCATTATCATATATAATTCATTGAGGCACCCTACTAGACCTATATATGATATGGTTTATGAAAAATTAGAGCACATGTTGAGCTGTGACTTATTTAAGTGGGATTACTTCCTCCCACTTGGAAAAGCAGTTGGTGGCAGCTAGAATGAACCGATGACCCTTGAAAGAAGGAGGATCAATCGGACCAACTATGTCGGTATCTCAACACTTGAATGGCCATGAGGCCAATGTAGAATGTAGAATGTTGGGAAGTTAATGTAGGGACACACCGTGCACCTGACATTGGTGGCATCTCCTAGCTACATCCATGCAGTCTGTAATCATCAAAGGCCAGTAGTATCCTAGTCTTTTGATCTTGGCTTTCATCTTCAGACAGGATTGACACGCTCCACATAAACTTAAGTGTACCTTGGTCATGATCTTACAGGTTTCATGTTTATCTAGACAACGTAATCACATATGATCAATCGTCGCAAAAGTGCCATCCACGAGCATAATAAAGCTCTTCTGATGTGTTGGACTTCTCTTAAGGTAGTTTGCCTATATTTAGATAATCCATGAATGGTTGCCTTCATTGTGACTCCTCATCCTTTTTGGAAATGACAACCTCCCCTTCAAGAGAGAGTCTCTCAATGAGTTCAGCATCAATAAGGGATAACACTTATCTATTTTGGACCTTTATTAGAATGGACTCATCTTCTGGACATGCCAACTCTTTGACAAGCTTGGCTAATGCATCTGCTACTACATTATCTCCTCAAAAAATCTTGTAGATAGTGACCTCTGGGATTTGGGCCAACAACTCCATGGTATACTTGTGATAATGATGGAGCTTAGGCTTCAGAACCTTGGAGGGCCTAATAATTTGGTTGATGACGAGCTGAGAATCCCCAAAGATGTCGATGCCTTGGATGCATAGTGTAATGACTAACTCCAGACTGGAAATCAGAGCATCATATTCAACTTCATTGTTAGTGCATGGATTGGACAAATTATATGAGAATCTCAGCACATCATGGTCTAGATTTAGGAGAACTATTCCTACCCCTACCTTTCTTGGAAGAGTAGATCATGGTTCTTCTCCTTTTTGAAAGGAACCTGCAACATCAAAATATACCTCCCAGTGGCAAATGCTAGTGTCCCCTAAGTTCATGATTTTTCATCGAGGTGGTCATCACTAAGCAGGGAATCAACAGGAAGTGGGTGTGCTACTAAGAAATCTGCTAGTGCTTGTCCTTTCACCTCATGGAGGGAAAGTGATATCAAACTGCGATAAAATCATGGACCAACGTGCCAACCGTCTGAATAGCATCAGCTGTGTCATGAGATATTACAGTGGATTGATCTTAAAGATTAGATTCACCTTATGAGAAAGCATGTAGTGCCGTAGCTTTGTGATGCAAAGATTAAAGCTAGGAAATCTTCTTAAGAGGTGGGTAATTTTCTTAAGTAGGGAGTAGACGAAGACTGAGGTAGTAGAGAGCATTTTCTTTCTCTTCATCATTGGTTTGAGCCAATAAGTGCTAAGGGAGTCATCTAATGCAGTGGTGTAAAGTATCAATAGCTTGCTCAGGATAGGGGCTACTAGAACTACAGCATCATTAGGAAGTGCTTGATGTCTTCAAAAGCATGCTGACACTTGTCATCCCACTTAAACTTATTATCCTTTTTGACAAGTGCTAAGAATGGTTGGCATCTTCTTGATAGTTTGGATATGAAGCATCTTAGATATGCTAACCGCCCTTGGAATGATCTGAGTTGAATTAGACTTTTAGGGGGTGGCATTTCTAAGATAGCCTTAATCTTCTCTGGATTGATTTCTATTCCCCAGTGTTGGATAACAAACCCAAGGAATTTCTCTGAAGATACTCTGAATGCACACATCAGATGATTCATTTTGAGGTTAAATTATCTTAATCGTTCGAGAACTACTTTCAAGTCGAAGAGATGGTCTTCATTTTCTTTGCTTTTGACTACTAGATCATCAACATAACATTCAACTTGATGATGAATGAGTTCATTGAAGATCCGAGTCATGGCCCACTGGTAGGTTGCATCGGCATTTTTAAGGTCGAAAGACATGTCCTTATAGTAATAGATTTTGGTCGAGTTCAAAAAGCAGTGTTTCTTTCATTCTCTGGGGCCATCTTGATTTGGTTGTATCCAGATGAGCCATTAATGAAAGAGAATACTGGATGAGATGAGATAATGTCCACCATTAATTCTGGTATAGGAAGTGAAAATTTATCCTTAGGACATACCTAATTTAGATCCCTAAAATTGACGCATATGTGAATTTGGCCATTCTTTTTTCTAACTAGGATGACATTGTCTAACAAAGAAGGATATTTTTCTTCCTTGATAAAACTTGTGTTGATCAGTTTCTTAATTTCAGAAGTGACCTGCTGTTCAATGTCTAATCGTATGCATTTAAGAGCTTGCTTGATAGGGTTAGCATTAAGTTCTATTGCTAGTTTGTGGACTACTACATCAGGAGATAAACCAGACATTTCTTCATAACTTCATGCGAAGTAGTCCTTAAACTCAGCTAATAGCCTAACTATGTCATTGGTTTCTTCTTCATTCAACAAGAAACTGATGTATGTCAGATGTAGATTATCTTCGATACCAAAGTTAATTTCTTTGAGCTTATTGATGGTTGATCTGATCTCTTCTTAAAATTCTGGTGGTGCATCTTGAACTTCAGGCTCATTTGGTTCATCTGAAGTTTCTAAACATATCTCTTCATAAGAGTTAGCATAATTTGAGAAGAACCTATCAAACCCCAAATGAGTGGTGATGACTAAGCAATGGTTGTCGTCGTCGATTAGACCCACTATGCTGAATCCTAGTCCCGGTCTTGATTGAGAATATCTACTTTAATTATCCCATAACCTTTCAGAGTAATTAGACATGTGTTTAGACCAAGTATGTGGGATTAATCCCTTCTTCACTAAGTTAAACACAAGGCAAATACCAATCAAAAGGAAATTATATTAAATCTTTATATGAATCATCCTCGGGTTCTACATTGGCTTCTTGACTTGAGGATGATGCTCCCAACAAAAATCTCTTTAGCTTGACATCTTTGGATGACTTGAGGGCCTCCTTAACTACTAAACCTTTAACATTTTGGGAAGAAAGTGAGGTTAAAGATAAGGTTCTCAACTACTGTCTGACTGTTCTACATAATAGTGGTTCAGATACATTCATGCTTTGCTTAAAGGCCTAGTCTTTATCACTGTCTAGCTCGAATGTCACCTCCAAAGGGGCCTGCTAAGAGGGGATAGTCAGCGTGCTAACCATATGAGACTCATTCTCCGAACTAGATTCTAAGTCTATATGGATAGTGAGGGTATTCCTGTGAGTCAAAATATAGCTCCTTTTGGGTGGCCAATAGGGGGTAAGTCTTCCACCTCACGCCTCTGATTTGCCTCTCACACGGGTCAGTCATCCAACCCATGTGTTATGGAGGAATGAGCGTGGAATCTAATATCACACTCTGCTCTTCCTCTGTAGTCTCTCACTTGTGTTTTCTTTTTCTTTTTCTTTTTTCTTTTCTTTTTCTTTTTTTTTCTTCTTTTTCTTTTTTTTTTTTGAACTTTTACCAAGTTTGTGAGAATAGACTTTTTGATTTGGAGGAAGATAGTAGACTGTGTCCTTATATATCTCGACCTCTCTAACTGAAAATGGCTTCAAGTCTCTTTTGATGCAATACTCGATTCCACCTCGTCAGAATTTGATGCACTGACATAAAGAGGATGAAACTATGTTATTTTCATGTATCCAAGGCCTACCGAGTAAATCAGTGAAAGATGTATCTAAATCGATTATGTAAAATTTTTCTTCTATTTTCCAATCATTTATCTCCAATGGTGACACTATAGAGCCTAAAGCCTTCTCGCCTTGTTCATTGAATCCTCTTAAGATCATTCGATCTCCTCAAAGTTTGGTGATGCCAATCCTTAAGTAGGAAAGGGCCTTTAGACTCATAATGTTCACTGATGCACCTGGATCAACTAACACCCTAGAGAGTTTGAATTTGCCCATGTCCACTGTGATGTAAAGGGGATGGTTGTGATCTATTGTCTCCAAAAGAAGGTCTTTATTAGTGAATGTAACTCCTTGATCTTTTCTTGAATATAATGCCTCCTCTCCAATAGTGGTCATGACCTAAGCATATTTTGGAATCATGAAGGGCTTTGATCAATGACTCCCTCATCTCTTTGGATAAGACAAGAGCATCATATATACTTAGTTTAGCTAGCAACTTTCTTAGGTGAGTGAGGACATTGTAGTCAACTCTGGGTTGGTCCTTCATAAGCATATCCATAAGTGGAGCATCGTGTGGAGGGGATTCTTGATCACTAGAATAAATGACTTGTTTACCCTTATCTTGAGGTACTACCTTAGGAGGTAGAACTTTATCACTACGGAGGTTGACTTTACTGACTTCAAGAGATGGTTTAATGAAAAGTTCTATTTGCTCATCAAGTTCACCTACAACTTCTCCTATGGGATCATCAGAGTCGGATGACTCCAAATCAATCTCAATGGGTGAACCCTAATGATTTAGGAATGGAAAATCCATTTCTAAATCAGAAGAGAAATGATCAAAACTAGAGTTATAATTATTTTTTGACTTAGAGAGTTTTTGAGAGGAATGAAATGTAGAGTATCAGAAGTGGAAAAGATGTAAGTGAAAGCTTTCTTCATTGATTTCTTTTTTGGTGGAGGTACATGATAAAAGTCTAGCAAAGTAAGTAGGGCAAGAGATTTAATGCCCTTGTCCCCTGATATAATGCTCCTGCTAGAAGAAGAGGTAGTAACTATAATGGTGGATGGAGTACTGGACTCAGATGGTGGTTGCGCTAATGAACTATCCCAGACAAGTAAGGTGGACTACTATTGCTGCTGCTGCTGGGCTGTCACCTTCTTCAAGTTGTCCTTAGCAACTTGTTTAACTTCCTTGGAGTTTGAGGTTTGAGCTGCCTCAGGAACTTGCAAAGGTAATTTTTTCATCTTAGAAATGATTTTCTTTGAGGTTTGGGTTAGGGAGATATCCCAACCTTCCTTTATCTTGAGAAGATCACGCGTATCCCCACGGATTACCCTAACAAAACTAGAGGGTTATTCTAGAAGATATTCTTTAGGGATGATAATGTCACCCAACTTGTAGCTATGCTCAAGCCAGTCCTTAAAGGTAAATAATTGTCTAAGATATGTCTTAGCATGCAGTGGTAGGGGCAATAGTTTGGATTGTGCTCTTGCCCACTTCCTTCGGCCTCCTAGGCTCTAGCAACTAGAAATCAAGCTTCTTTAAGAGGTTCTTAAAGATCTTCCTAACTGCCACCCTCTTGAATAAATATGATTTATTCAATTTATTGATAAGAGTAGGTAAATGATATATACCAGATAGTAGGTAGCTATATTACTACTAATGATGCTGATGATGATACTGCTGAGCATATTGCTAAGGAGGCAGTGGTGGAGGCCACTATGACAACTGAGGTGGCTAGTATGATGGCTGAGGTGGCGGCAAAGGAGGCGGTAGAGGAGACTGCTGAGCTTGAGGTATGTTTGACTGAACCCTAGCTGGCTATTTACCATTATCAACTGTTATGACTGCCCCTAGCTTCTTCTTAAATGCCTTCTGCGGTCTGGGCTTGGTTGGTTGATTAATCTTGGAAATGTAACTATTTGGCTTCCCCTTTTAGACTAACTGCCTTATCAATTAATTTATTAAATGTTTTAATGGTAAACCCTTTAAGCATGAAGGCGATCGGGCGATGAATATTCATGAGAAGAATTTTAATGGCATGTTGTTCAGACAGCTATGATTTGCATTTCATACCTAAATTGCACCATATAAGAATATAAGCAATAAAGGACTCACCGAGATGTTGTTGAGCTACAATGAGATCACCCACAGTTACCCTTTGCTGAGCTCCAGAAATCTTTTAATAAAAAGCTATTCCAACTCAATAAATGTCTTCACTGAACCATTGGGTAGTTTAGCGTACTAATCAAATGTTATGCCTGGCAAGCTAATGATAAATATGTGGAATAAGAGTGCATCACTGCAACTTGCATTGCAACATCCTATCCTAAAATGCACTATGTGTTGTCGGGGGTTCCCACTGCCATCATAGATGTTGAAGAAAGGAGGCATAAAACCCTTATGATATTGGACACCATCAAATTCCTCCAGGTAGGGTCTACCCTTTGGAATAGATGAGCCACCTCGGGCTTGCGCCAACATATCTCTCACTTGCTATTCCACCATGTTTTTAATGTCTTTCTCTTCAATGGAGGTGTTGTCCACCATCTTCCTATGCAAGCTACCACTGTCCTGATCTATTAGAGAAGTGCTCTTAGGTTGATCTAGAACATGTGCTGACTTGGGATGATCTACCTCTATCGATATATGCTATGGGACTGAGGTATGATTTTCAAGGGCTGCTAATAGGACTTTCATCCTCTTCTCCATCTGGTTGATTTGATAATCCTTTTATTTAAGCTATTGACTGAGGTGTTGGGTTGAATGGACGATGTCATCTTTCTCAACCACAACACCTTCCCAATTGTGCTGATCTATTTGAAGGGAGCTCCTAGTGTCAACCATGTGGATTCTAGTCGAATCTTCAAGAAGGTCATCCTCATCAAGATTAAAGGATATCCTCTCATCTTAGAATCTGTGCGATCACTGCCTAAGAGTTCCCTCTTCTCAACAAAGTAATTGGCTATGATGTCATACAAGGAATGATCTAAATGTGCTGGCATAAATACTGGGTGACCGGTGGAGGTGGTCCTTGGAGATGCATCATTGCACATTAGGCCAGCTCTAGGAGGGTCATGCTCAGTAGAAGAGATATGCTCATGAATGCTCATGTGTGGAGTGGTGTCTCTAGGGAGATCTAATGCCATGGGAACTATAACACTATCACCCTCCTCCTCTGCAAATGCTACTGCTACTAGCTCTGAAGATGGTGGCGGTGGTGCGACTATGACACTGCGGGGTCGCTACTCCTATCAAACCATAGTTTAGGTAGAGGGTCCAGTAGGGGAGCTCAATCTCACCTCAATAGGTGGGATGGGGGGAGCAAGATCTCGAGGTTGTAACGGATCACCAAAGGAGAAGGTCTTTCCCCGGATGGGGGCTTCTGAATCTTAGCAGGAGTGGTGGATGCTGGGAGTTATATGAGTGATGGTGGACAATGAGGGGTGCGGTGTAAAGGCAACACCGACTATCCATCAATGGGAGATCTCTACCTATGGAGGGTAGCATCGGTAAGAACAATCCTATCGAATTGACTCGGCAGGGGACAATCAAGAAAATCCGAGCTAATCTGAAGCATATCAGCTCTCTCTCTCACGCATGAGTGGATGCTTAAGCCTTTGTGGTTCTCTACCTATGGATTTGAACCCTAACATTCCTAGGGATCAATGATTGAAAATCAAATAAGGTACCAGAATCCGAGCATCCGTGTTCTCTACCAACCTAGCGTAAGACAGTCCTAAGTTCGGCATAGGGTCTTCTGTGCTCCCTATCCGATCTCTCATAGTATATTTTTGGTGGAGGAGAAGCATCAATCCTCTCATAATCTTCCTCTCCATCTGAGGCTGAGAAGGGATGGAACTTGTTGCTCATTGGAAGTGGAGAGACCTCTCAAGGAGAACCCTCCTCAGCTATGTGAGATGTAGCCTCAAGCTCTTTGGCTGCTCGCTCGTGCTCTATAATCTTTCAATTTTTATTGCAGCATTGTGTATGAGTGAACAAGGCAGAGTGGGAACTAGTACCTACCTCATAAGTGGAGGAGACTATCTCAGAAGCTAAGATAGCCTTCCCCTTCAGGGTAACCAAAGAGAAGGTAGTAGCTAGATGGAAAGGTGCTGAAACTATCTCAGAATGGGGCATGGGAACAACTATAGCTTTCCTCTTCAATGGAGGGTATTCAAAATCAGAGAGCATATCAGATGGTGCCTTGACCCTCATCTGAATGGTGAGTGAGGGCACCCCTCACAAGTAACACAAGCTCCCTCAAAACCTCGACCAAAGAAAATCAGGTGGGTTGAGTCAATATTGAGGAGGCTGGCTCGATCGAAGGCCATGTCCATCCTGAAAGGGAAAGTGAAAACAAACTTCTATGAAGCCATGGATACTACCTATAAAGACTACATCGACTGATCTGAGCTGTATCACTGCAAGTGTTGAAACATAATCTATGCCAAATTTTTTCTTTAATATTCTTGCTAGAAGAATAATATAGATTTGGAATCATGAACCCACACTCAACGATTCAAAGATGCTAAATGGGTTCCAGTGGAGAGATTTTGAATTGGAGGAGACTTTGCCATTTTATTTTGGTTTTAGAACCCATACTCAACCAGTTTAGGTAGGTTGGGTGGGGTTAAAAATTTTGAGTAGAGATTTTCTTAGAGATGTTTGCATTTTGTGTATCTTGTTTGAAAATATTAATGATTTGAAAGTACCTCCACTTAGCAAATTTGAGTATGCTATGAACAGGTTGTGATTGTGCATTTAGAAATTTTTATAGAATGTCTTTGCTTGTGATATGTGAAATGTTGATTTTGAAAATGGAGCTTCTTACTTAACAAATTTGATATGTCAAGTAGAAGCCACATGTGTTTGATTTATATTTGAAAATGAGAGTTTCACTTACCAAATTTGGTATGTTAAATGAAATTCAAATGTGATTGATGCATGTTTGATGTTCTTTTGAAAATGAGACTCTCACTTAACAAATTTGGTATGTTAAGTGGAAGCCCAATTGTGATTGATTTAAGTTTTGCTTATGGGACTCCCACTTAAAAATTTGGTATGTTAAGTGAAAGTCCAAATGTAACTGATGCATGTTTTGCTTTTCTTCAAAAATGGGACTCTCACTTAACAAATTTGGTATGTTAAATTAAAGTCCAAATGTGATGTTTTGAAAAAAAGTCCCTCACTTAACAAATTGGATATGTAAAGTAAAAGTCAAATTTATGTTTTGAAAATGTGACCCTCAACAAATTAAATATGTTAAGTGGAGGTCAAATTTATGTTTTGAAATGAGACTTAACAAATTGAATATGTTAAGTGGAGGTCAAATTTATGTTTTGAAATGAAACCCTCACTTAACAAATTGAATATGTTAAGTGGAGGTCAAACTTATGTTTTGAAAATGAAATTCTGACTTAACAAATTGGATATGTTAAGTGAAAGCCAAAATGTATGTTTTAAAAATGAGACCCCCCACTTAACAAACTGAATATGTTAAGTGAGAGTCAAATTTATGTTTGATTTAAAAGAGAGATTCTCACTTAACAATTGTATATGTTAATTATAATCAAATGCATATGAAAATGAGATTCTCACTAAGAACTTTGACATGTTCAGTGGGAATCAAATGTACATAAAAATGGGATTCTTACTTAACAACATTGACAGGTTAAGTGAGAATCATGAAAATTAGATTCTCACTTAACAACTTTGACATGTTAAGTGGGAATTAAATGTATTTGATGTGCTCTCTTTCTTTTTGGAAAGAGAGGGGAATTCTTTGTTTAACAAATATGGCATGTCAAATAAGATTCCAAAATAGAGGTGAAATTCATTTAACAATTCTTAAGTGTGCTAAATAGATTTCAATAATATGTTTAGATGTCATGTATGTGATTTCTTGATTTTGGAAAGAGAGAAACTTCCAGTCTAGCATATGTGAAATATGTTGAGTGGAAATTCACTTTTATGTTATGATTTGAAAGTAGAATCTTCATTCAACAAATTTGAATATAAAGTTTCATTTTGTGAAAGAATTAATTTTCTTAAAATTTTGATGAACCTTGCTTCACCAAGTTAATGGTAAAAGATTTTTGATTTTTATTATCACTGCCTTCATTGAAAAATTTTATTTTTTTCTTATTGGGGAGCCCAATAGGGTTTCAAGACCTACACGAAGTGAGGTCCTAAAACCTAAAGGATGTTGGCTAACTTTGCTTAAGTATGAAATAAGCTAAGTACCAACGGAAGGAAAGATAGTCTCAAACTCACATAAAATGCAAGTCCACTATCTATGCTTGGAGACAACAATTGTCGACTAGAGATGGAGAGAGGAACCATCTAGAGCAGAGTTGCTAGAAAAATTTGTGGTGTTCATTTTCATAGTTCATTTCATTGGGGACACCAGATCACGAGGTGTACTTATTGAGGTGATCAGTATGACATTGAGGAATTGTACTATCTCAAAAGATAGAAATTCACTACCTACAATGGACCTAATCACATAATAAGGACTTCTAAGGCATGATGGGTCTTCGAATATACCAGAGATTTTTCTCCTACTTTACATGGATGAATAAAGTAGGGTTTATTTAAATTGGGTGATAAAGTTCCTTGTAGAGGCAAGCCCCCATATTTAATTACATCTTAAGAAAAATGAATCCTTAAAGAATACTCTTGATTAAAGCAGGTGATTGTTGCCTCCAAAGAATTCAAAGATAGGACTATCAATAAATTAGTTGTATTTTTGGAAAATCAAATGGGATAGATCAAAAGGGAAGAGTTATTATCAAAACCAAAGGAGATGAGTAGAGAGTACTCATGATACTAAGAAGCCTAGTGAGCACTCCAACCTATCTTATGGTTGGGCTTTACTTTTTTTTTTTAATTGTGGAGATTTATTTATTTGAGTTAGAAGTTTATTAGAAATCTAGGATTTATAATTTCACAAGACAAGGTTGTGGAAATGCCTAAGAGGCGAGAATTTATGCTTGTCACCCCAAAGGGAAACAACAACCTCAGATCCTAAATCTAGGGAGCTTTGGCGAGGGCCAAAGTACGACCTAAATCTAAGGCAAAAATGAGTATATGATTTACCTCAATAAGAGAGGATAAACCACGTTGCTAGACTTATAACCACAGGTGGCGACTAACTCCTCCTACACTTTAAATCTTTGTAAGAAAGTCTAATGCATTTGCAAGATGGCTAGGTTGTTATTATTTAGAAAAGAAAATAAGTCCTTAAACCCACTCCCTAAGAGACTAGAACATTAGGGGTATGAATAATGACTTAATCTATTGTAAATTTTTTTATCAAATTTCATTCAATTTGGAACTTTTATTTTAACACAAGCTATGGAATTTTGTATGCCTAAGTGCATGAGAAGTTGATTATGGGCCAAATTAATAGGAAAAGAGGTGTTCTTCCATCATAGGCTCTCATAGGTTAAGCCCATTCTATCTGGCATAGATGAAAGCCCTCTCTAATCATGAGTGAAATAATATGATATGTGTGTTGTTAAATATACAACATCCACCTAAGAGGTTGCTAAATATTTTATTGTCTTCATTTAATACCTAAGCTTTAGGTCAAGTTATGAGTTATTTAAAATGTTTAATTATGAGTTTGTTAGAGAGATAGAAAATTTATTTTTATCCTAAGAGCTTACTCTCATCCAGGCCATACAAAAATCACCAATCATAAATAAACTATGAAAAGGCATGCCTTTTCTAATGCACAAGCTAAATAAAATATCAAATAATTTTATAAAGCTATCGCAAAAGAGTAAAAGGTGGATGCAGTCAGGTATCATCGTACAACCCGAAAAGAAATGTGGGTACCCGAGCCCTACCCTTATACAACCAGAATTACAAAAGAATAAGTATAAATGATGAATGTTATGGGGGTCTTCATTCTTCATTTCTTCACTTTGGTTTTCTTCATTTGATTTGCTCCATTACTTCTTTTGGCTTGATTTGAATGTGGTTTCTCCAAAGGAGTCACATGGTACATAAGACTTGGTTTTATGACCAATGCTCATCCTAATCCCCATAACAATCATCCTAATCCTAATGCAAAATTACATTAAAAGAAGGAAAGTAAATCTAGCTACACCTGCAAGATGAATGTTAGCTAAACACACCATACAACCCAAGCTGTTATATGAATAATTTGGACTTAGCACGCCAAACATGGGTAACCAAGCCCACCTGTCCTAACTTGGGTTATGCTTAGGGGCTAAGCAACCTGTATAGCAAAAAGCATTTATATTTTTATTTAACAACCCCTTAAGCACAACCCCTATAAAAAGCATAATTAGGTTAATATCGGCTTAACATCTAGACTATGCACATACACCCTAACATCCAATCTAAAAATAATACATCAAAAAATAAGCATACACCAAATCATACAACACCCTAACATAAAGCTAGAAATTGTGACTTAGTCTAATATGTATGCATTAAAGCTTGTATAGTATGTCCTAACTTGGCTTTAGAGTTGTAATTTGCTAAGTGTAAGGGATTTAATTCATGAAGGGGTTGATTTCTCTTTAAGAGATTTAATTGATTTGAAGATTTTACATAATGTTTTCTTTTTGTTTCATATGGCCTACACTTAATATCTAAGTGTTACAAAGAGAAGAAAGAGAGGAAACCTCTCTTTCATCCCCACCTTAAGTCACTAGTAATTCAAGTTAATTAATCATTTTCCTATAGTGAATGGCTTATTATATGTTTTAATTAATCCTAAGTTTAGGTTCATTCTAAATGACTTTATTCAATAAGAATGACATCTTAAGGTTAATTAGGATGAATTACTATCACATAACTCATATTCATTCATTTCCTTCCATCATGTATATCGTGCATATGGATAAATCCTAAGCATACCTATACATGCAATGTAAATCTTAGCACACTGAAATGATGAATGCAAAGAAGTGTATTTGGAATTCAAATATTTTATTTTTTTGAGTTATGAATGCATTCCTTCTTGATAGAAAAGAGGGGTTTTTTTATCCATTAGTGAAATACACATTCACATGTATAAATATTTTAAGTGTGTTTATTGCCATTATTTTCTGCACCAGGGGCATAAAATACAAGACCTACTTAGGGCTACTTAAAGCCTCGCAGCCCTGGGGTGTCCAGACTAATATACCACTTTTCTTAGATACATGTTGATGTTTGAGCAACTATAAGGGTAGGAAACTCCATGCAAATTTTTTAATTTACTTATTTTATGATTCTTATTCATTGGTCACATCTTACATGCATATGTATAAGAGTTTTAAGTGAGTACGATGCCATTATTTTTTGCACTAGGGGCGTAAGGTACAAGACCTACTTAGGGCTACTTAAAGCCTCGCATCCCCCAGGTTTCTTGACTAATATACCACTTTTCTCAGATACATATGAATGTACAAAAAGAATCATAAGGATAAGAGGTCATGCAAGAAATTATGTTTGATTTGATTATGTGATTTATGATTCTTATTCATTTATCACATCACACATAGATATGTATAAGAGTTTTAAGTGAGTACGATGCCAATATTTTCTACACCAGGGGCATAAAGTACAAGACATACTTGTACTTAAAACCTCTCATGACCAGTGTCATAATATACCAATTTTCTCAAATACATATGAATGTACAAAAAGAACCACAAGAATAAGGAATCATGCAAGAAGTAATATTTGATTTGGTTATGTGATTTATATATGTGATGTGAAGTTCTTCCTAAGTCTTAACATAGAGATGCATTGGAGTAAATTTGAGCAAATGTTGTGTTCTTTTCAAATGAATTATACATTTGTAAATCCTATGTGAATTCATGTAAGGTAAGGAAAGAGACAACACATGCAAACTTATAGCTATTTGTAACTAACTTCACTTCATTTATAATAATTAATTTATAGGCTTTTGAAAATAACATTTGATTTAGCAGTGATAACAACCACACCAAATTTAATTTAAATTAACATGCAATTTGACATAAAATGAAACCATTTCATTTAATTAATTTTAAAAGAAATGAATGCAAGATTACATATGACAAGCAACATTTAACATGAGTGGAAAGAAATAAAACAACACAAGCATGTGATTTCATTCAAGCCCAATTAAGTCCTGAGGACAATCATAGTAAATAAAGCCACTTAAAATAAATCAAAATTTCTTTAATGTCATTTCATTTTTGAGTTAGATTTTATTTAGGAAATGTGAAAAAAGTTTACTGGACCTAATCCTATTCCCCATGTGTGAGTTAATTTTGATACGTGAAGAAGTAATTAAGTTAATTTTATGATTTAGTTAGGTTGGGTATGAATTAAATGGATTAATTAACCCTTACTTACATCACCTTAAGTAAATTAACTAATTAATAATGAGCTAACATGATATGCAACCACATGGAAAGTAAATTTGCAATACTCCTAAGAAATGAAAGGGGCTTAAGGAAATTGGCTCATGATTAATAGTTAATTAAACTTAAGGGATCTCACTTAACTACATTCCTAGTTTTCTCATACATATGAGCTAACCATAATTTTATTATCTCCCCCTTTGAGTTATTGAACACCCAAAGAGCTACCCAAGGTTAAATTAGAAAAATAAATTCAATTGAGTTAATTAAGTTCATTAATTAACTAATTAAACCTTAATTAAACTTAACCAACTAAAATGAAATGTGCTTAGAGAAAGAAGCAAAGAAGAGAGCCTAAGTCTCAATCCCTAAATCCTTTAAATTAATTGATTAAGCTTCAGGTATGATTTGGATTTTGATTAATTTTGCTGATTAATTAATTAAGATGTATTAATTAATTAATTACTTAAGGGGGATTAGAGAAGACTTAAAGAAATAATTGGAAGAGGGAGTCCCAATTCATTTCCCTAGAATTCATCATCATTAATAGATGTTAATAAGCTTGATTGATTAATTTACTGTTCATTTGCTTAATAATCACTAATTACATTAAGAAAGGGATTAAGGCTTAATTCATTGATTTCCCTAATTAAGCAGCCAATAAAATCACAAAAAATAGGGGAGGTAGAAGTCATCCCTCTAAACATGCACAAGAAGAATGAGATTAGTTGGATGGTTAATTAGGGAGTAATTAAATTAATTATATTTCTAATAAAACTCTAATTAGGCCAAATTCATTATTCAAAATCAATCAATAATTATTTTCTTAGATTATACTTTAAAATATCTTTAAAATAAGCTTGAGTTTGTATTTTTTAGATTTTTCAAGAATTAGTTATCAATTTAGGAAGTTTCAGGATTAAAAATAAATTAATTAACCCTATTTAGAGCCTTAATTTCGTCTAGCCATGTGGAGGCTGATGTGGCATGCTTTCCATGTGGAACGATGAGATTTGCTATTTAAGTTATCACATCTGAGTGCTGACTCAGATGGCGGCACACATGGTATCTCTGTGGACTGTCTGATCTAAGATTGAATGACCACAATTACACCCGCAGTTTTGAAGGATTAATCAGAGACACTAAGTGTGATCTGCTCAGGATCGTCCATCCCAATCACATGGGATGGATGGTCCATAATCTATCTCCTCCCGAGCGATGAAGGATGGCTAACGTCTATCAATGGCTGTTCGATCTGAGCTCACCTGAACTCGGATGGAGATGAAAATTATTCCACACCATCGGAGAAGCTTGACAATCAAATCCAACAGTGGAAAATGCATGAAATGGAAATTATTTTCATAAAAGACTAACCTATTTTCATTCAGGGATCTATTTCAATGGCATACCTCACCGAAGCTTATGATCAACAGTTCCAATGATTGAGGAAGCTTCATTTGGTAGAAACGAAGCTCTATTGAGCTGCACAAGCTTTGATTTCGTGTAGTTTACTTGAAAGACCAATCCACTAGACAAAACTGGTCAGGCTTGATTAAACTCTACCCTTTGGCTGTCGAGAAACTTAGGAGAGGATTTGTTCTTGCTCAATTTACTCCAAGGAAGGTGTGTGCAAAGTTATTTGCACTTTGGTTATGAAATGGAGAAATGGTAATAACTGGTTTGCGCCCCTATTTCAATTTCATGTAAAACCAAAAATGGGGATTTTAGGGAGCTTGGAAAACCTTAGGAATGGCTCTGGGATTCCTCTCTCTAGCTACTAGGGTTCAATCGATTGTGAGTGTCTAAGTTTGAGTGAGAATGAGAGGGGTATACCCACTCATTCCTTAGATTGGACGAACATGACTGTTTGGCTTTTCCTTGCTCAATTGGCTATTTCAGAGGATGGTGGAGGTCCTTGGGTGCATGATGTGGGTCAGTTTGGTTGGGTGAGGATGTGGAGGTGGCTGCTAAAGGAGGAAGTGCTTGTCCTTGGTAGTTTGAAAAGCTCCAATGGGAATGGGGAGGTGATTTCACCTACCCATGGATCATGGCCGACCCAATCGTTGTTGGGTCAGGTCAACCATGGTTCAAGATGCCTAAGTGGACTTATGAGTGGGTACCAAGTGGTTAGGGGGAGAAAATGATCCAATGAGCATGTGTTTTATCTCATAGGATTCTCTAAAACTAAGGGTAAAATGGTCATTTAGCTCTGGGTTTGATTTGGGTAGATTTGAAAAAGGTTAAAAGTGGGTTAGCCCAAATTTCAAGTGATTTGGATTTTGTTTGATTTTATTTTACTTGATTTGACCTATTTAGGTCAAGTTCAGTTATATTGGGTCAAGTTGACCAATTGGTTAAATTGGGTCAAACTAGGGTTTGGTCAAGTTCACATGACCAACTGGAGTGTACTGGTTTCATTGGTTTGGTTCAATTTGCATTGGATTTGATTATGGTTCATTTGAATTCATATAGGTCAAATGGGGTAAGTTGACCAATTTAACCAATTTGCTCAAATTGGGTTGGGTTAGGTGTTGAGTCAAGTTCAATTAGCTAATTGAAAATGATTGTAGGCTTTGGTTTGGTTTAATTTAGATTCAATTGAGATTTTGGCTAATTTGACCGTTTAGGTTAATTTGGGCTAGGTTGGGTCAAGTTGACCAATTGGTCAACTTGGGCTTAATTATGACTTTTTTCAAGTTCAATAAGTGATTTGGAATGAACTTGAACCATTGGTTGCAATCAATTTGGATAAAATCATGATTTGACCCATTTTGGCTTTTTAGGCCAACTTGGGTCAACTTGGGTCAAATGGCCAATTAGGCTTGGTTTGGCTTAAGTGAAGGTTTAGTCATGTTCAATCATTGACTATGAGTTGGCTTGAATCAATGATTTTAATCAATTTGACTTATAGAGAGTTTTGTCTAGTTTGGGTTTCATTTGGGTTAAGTGTTCACTTGGTTAATGAGCTAGGTTGACGTGGTTTGACCCAATTCAAGATAATTGATTAACCTAGGGTGATTGTTGGTCATGTTGTGAGGTTTGGATGGGCTTAGTTCAATATAATTTAGGTAGGATTAAAACTTGGCTCAAAAAGGTCTTTTAAGTCACTTTGGGTCAAGTAAGCCAAAATGAGTTAATTGGCTTGATCATGGCTTGATTCAAGTTTAGTTGAACTCACACGTGAGCTTAGGATTGAAAGATAAATCCAACTGCAAGTGGTTTGAAGCCAAATGGATTATGATTCATATTATAATTTCAAGTCAAAAGGGCTAACTTGGGTTTGGTTTGATTTAGTTTGACAATAATGGTTTATGTTTATATATGGCTCAATGATTGTAGGAATGATTAAATCATGAAGAAATCCATGAGTTTTGAATTGATTTTGGCATCATTTAGCCAAGTTCAAGAATTTGGCTAAAGGGCTAAAATTGGGAATGTTGATTTGGGTTTCAATCATATGGAGTTTGGAATTGATTTATGATTTGGAATTTGATTTAAGATTGAATTTAATAATTGATAAAATCAATTGGATTGGGGTTGATTTGAATTTAGTTAAGGCTAAGTCCATAAGATAAAATCAAAGGGCTTAGGATAGGATTTGGAATTTACATTCAATCATAGGTTTCAATCATTTGATAGTTGGATTTAATTTTGGAATTTGGATTTGAATTTGAGGTTTGGTTTGAAAGAAAGAAGCAAGGATTGGGTTTAGGCTATAGGGTAGGAAAGTCCTCATAAATCCTAAGGCACAACTTATTCCTTTGGCTGACTCTTCTAATTCTCTAGGGTTAAGTTAAGTGTTCACCTAATCACTAGAAGTTTCTTAAGACTATGGAACCCTTAGTGTCTATAAGAGTCCTAGATCTATGGTGAGGAAGTTGAGAGGTCACTCCAAAAGTGAGGTCAACAGAAGATAAAAATGTTATCCTATAATCACTTAAATAAGGACTCCTATGGCTAATGGGTATTCTTAATATTCTAGAGACTCTTCGATTGAACTACATGAAAAATATGATAAGATTTATTTTGTATTGGTATTGTAGTTCCTTATAAGGGCAATCACTTATAATTAATTACATCTTAGGAATGTGGATCTCCTCCTAAGAATATCCTTGATTAAAGAAATCAGTTCTCATTTTCTATGGATTTCAACTTTGGTTCCAAAGGATGATTAAATTGGAATTTCAAAAGGGAACACTTCGAAGGGGAAAGAGTTCTTTTTGAGGCCAATTAAGATAAAATAAGAAATTCCTATAGATATTGGCATGCCCAATAGGTATTTCAGCTATCATACTATTGGACTTTATATTTTTGAGATAAATTAGTTAAGATTTGAATTGACATTTTTATTAGAAATCTATGGCTTATAATTTAGTAGCGTAAGGCTATAGGAATGCTTAGGATTGAAGACTTATTCCAAGAAGGACGTTTTAGACCCTAAGTCTATACTTGCTTCTAATACACATCAGAGGCTTGACTTAGTTTAATTTAGTCTGCATTAATGATTTAGGCTCATTGGAACCAAATTAAATCTTAGACCAAATTGGTTGAAACCAATGCTTCCAACCCATCATTAATTCAATATTGAACATGATCCAACCTTTTATTGAACCCAATTTGGTCAACCTATCCCAATTAGCTAATTTAGCCCAATTTGACTTAAAGGGTCAAATTGAACCAATTCACTCCATGATCTAAATCAATACAAATCAACTCTTCCAATCAATCACTAATGATCAATTGAACATAGACCTAACCCATGCTCAAGCTAATTTTGCTAATTTGGTTAAATTGATCAACATGACTCATTTGAATCAAATTGAATCATATAAACCAAATCCAAATATAACCCAAATTGAATCAAACCAATCACCCTCATTCACTCCAAATGACCAATTGAACTCACCCAAGTCACCACTTTGACCTAATTTTGTCAAATGGTCAACTTAGTCTAACTTTACACATTTGACCCATATGAGATAAATTGAGCCAAACCCAACCAAACTTGACATGACTCATCCTTGGGTCACCATGGACCTGCCCAAGTGGGCCCAACACATGGTGACCTCAGTTTGGGTCAAACCCATTGAACCAAGTCACCCAAATGGGACAAAATACTTAGTTGGGTGGGTTCTCCACCTTCTTATCCCATGGTAGGCTTTGGATCTACTTAGGCAAGGGGACCATTGACCCAACCTAACCCAAAGCTATTGGACTCAACCTTTGGCCAAGATAGGGTGAGTTCACTCATGGGCATCCATTGGTCCACCTAAGGGGGAGTGTACACCTCACACCAGCCAACTACACTCCCTCAACCTCTCACCCTCAACCACTTTAATAGTCCCCTGCCATCTCCAACTACCTATCCTAGCTAGACAGCTACCAAAGGCTTAACCAATCTCAGCCCTTAGTTCAGTTGGGGAGGAGAGTATAATCCTCCTCATCTATTGAAAATCATCACAAAGCTTCCCTAGAGCATTCAACACAATTCCATACCTTCCCCTAAGCTCCTCATGCACCCCACCATCATCGAGACTAGCTCTTGATCAGACCCGAGAGCTCCATTTGTCCAAACTTCTCAAAACTCCCCCAAACTCAAGTTAACTCTTCCCACACCTTCACCTCATTCTGACAAGCTGAAATGAATTGTTTCCTGAGTGATTCGACCACCGTAGACATCCCAAGTTTAACTCCAGTGAGCTTTGTAGCGATATTTGATCCATAGATTGATCGGCAGGGAGACAACTCATAATCTTATCAGCAGGGCTTTGTCTCTTCAAGACGAAGCTACCTCTATCAGCAGACCAATGGTTTTTAAGTCTGACCAGATAAATACCTAGCAACTGTAGTCTTGGCCTCTAGGTGTTGGTCTTTTTGAAGTGAATCATATTTTAATGCAATTTTTATCGTAGGATCTCCTTAGATTTTTTTTTCTTGATCATTTTGGAGTTGATTTTGCCATCAAACGAGCTCAGATCGAGTGGTGGAAGGAGGATGGTGTTAGTCTTCCAACACTCGTTGGATGACGAATCATAGGCCATCCATTCCACATGATTAGAATGGATGACCACGATTAATCACATTAGAAATTTTGATTTAATCCTTTTGGAATCATGAGAATAATCTTGGTCGTTCAATCCCAGATCGGATGGCCAGGATGAAATTGCATTTGTTGCCACTGAGTTAGCTGCTGTGTTAGATGATTTAAATAGCCAATACTAACTGCCACGTTGAAAGTGTTGCTGCATCAACGTTCACACAGTGTCGACATTTTTAAATGTTAATTAGGCTTTAAAAATATGATTAAATTTCTAGAACTTCAAAAAATCATAACTAATCATAAAAAAATCCAAAAAATACAAATAAACACATTTTTGAAAGGCTAGATAGAGACGAACTTAAGTAAAATAAAATTCTTAATTAACACAAAGTGAACAATGCTTAATTAAGGTTTGAAGCTCAGGTTAATTACTTTAATTAAAGCCAAAGTACTTGGCTAATTAATTCCAAATTTGGTGGGATGATTCTATGAGATGTCATGTGCCTCCCATAAGTTTCTTGAAATTATTTACCATGTAATTTAAATAATTTGGAATTTCAATCCTAATTACCCTCTTTAATCATTTAAATAATTATTAAAATGATTGAAAAATAAAAAATTATATAATTAATGATAATTAATCAAAGCGAACAGTGAAAATAATGTGGAGAAATAATTAGGACCCCTTTCCTAATCAGTTTTCCAAGTGTATTTCCTTAAGAGGGTTAATTAACATGTATAATAATTAGGGAATAGTTAGAAAATTTAATAATAAAAAAAATCAAAATTAATAAATGGTTCCAGTAAGTCATGTATGATCCATTAATTTCCTTTAATGTGTTCAAAAACATAAAGCTATTAAAGAAATTGTGATATCCCATTGGTGTGTGAAAATCAAGAGTATTAATTTAGATTATTTTCTTCTTTAATCTATTTAACACTTAAGCATGAGCATAATTTCATTTAATTTCTTTAGGTGTTTTGCTAATTTTATTTTTCTAAAAACATATCATTGAAGGTTCATGCTCAAGTAGTTAATTATTTCAAAGAAGTTTAGGGAAGTGTAATTAAGTTGATATGCTTAATGGCTTGAACCTAATCAACCCATAAAACCCATGTAATTTCCTTCTTTAAACGTGTTAAATCACAAACATGGGATGGGGTAAATACTAAATATCATTTCTCCTTTTTAGGTTTTAATAACTTAAACATCAAAATCAAATATTATAAGAACTTTGGTTAGTCTTAAGGAATACTTATTTGTCTTGATTGTCCTTAAGATTTAATGTAATACAATAAGTTATGTGGCAATATTTACTTACTTCTTTTCAATTATTATAAAATGTGCATGACATTTGTTTCATATTTCATATTTTTCAAAAAAAAAAAGAGAATTAAAAGAATTTGATTGCATCTAAGTTACACGTGTTGGATAAATGTTATTATATTGTGTGGCTATTATCACTAAAAAATCTCAAATTACTTTTGAAACTATAAGTTAATAATAAATAAAAATGTGTAAAGTCTAATTTGATGTTGGCTATAAATGCTTAAGAAAGTCCCTATTTAGTTATAATTTAAAGGTAGTAAAGGATTGTTTCATCTTCATAGTTCATGTGCTTGATTACATATGTTTGAGTTGGAAAATATATAGCTTGGACATATCGAGAACATGAGAGTTTAAGTCACCCCAAGGAGTCTTAGATAATCTCACTTCCCTGGTTTAACAATGGCATGTACTTGCTTAATTTCATTCATGTGTATGCATGTGCTAGAATTTGGAATAAAACTTTGGTTTACATGAACAAAAAATTTGCTTTTATATAAACCTTCCATAATTTTTATTTCTATGCTTGTGTATATATTTACATGTATTTAAGTTAGCAAGTATATAGTCTAGACATCCTGAGAATATGAGACTTTAAGTAGCTCCAAAGATATCTTAGATAATCTCACTTTATTGGTTTAATAATGGCCCGTACTTGCTTAAATATTTAATACATGTTTGCATATGCTTATCTATTAAATGAAATCTTTCAAGTGTGCAAAATGATCATGCATTAATGATCATCAAGTGTGCAAAATATGAATATATATTGCATGTGATGAATAATAAAAATGAAACAGTGTGTATGCTATTGATGATGAAAGAAGTAGTGGAATATTATTCATGTAATGGCGACTCAATTTTATTAATCCTTAGATGCCTTTCATGTTTGAATAAGACTCCTTAATACTAATCCAAACTTAGGCTTAATAAAACGTTCATAAATGGTTCACTAAGGAAACCAAAGTCATAATAATATACCTTTAGAAAATAACTTAGGCTAGGGATGAAGAGGGTCAAACTGTTTTTTCTGTTCATAATAATTAGATGTTAAGTAGACATCGAATGAAACAAGAAGGTGAAAATTAAAATTAATCAGTCCATTAAAATATTTGAAGTGAAATCACCCATAATGGTTAATTTAAATAATCTTAAAACTTTAGACAATCATACTTCTAAAGCCTAGTTAAGACACACCACACTAAGCCTTAGCACATACATTAGAATGCTAAGTCACCGATTCTAGTGTTAATTTAGGTTAGTGTATGTTATGATGATGTGTTTTATTTTATGTTATAATATTTTTAAACTGGATGTTAGAATTATTTGTGGGTAGACTGGATGTTAGGACATTAGTAGTCTAATGATGTCTTATGCAGGGGATTGTGCTAAAGGGGTCGTTGTAATAATAAATAAATATAAATGTTCTTTCTTACAGGTGCTGCTTATTCCCCTAAGCATAATTCAAATAGGATAGATGGGCTTGGTTACCCAAGTGCAAAGTTCTAAGTCCTAATATAAGAAATATAATTGTTTAGCTTGCATGTTTATTTAGCTAATGTCTATTTTGCAAGTGTAGTTAGACTTTATTTTTCATAAATATATAAGTTTTGTAATAAGAATTAGGATTAGTTCTATGGGGTTTACGATGAGTAGTGGCTAGAAGGTAAAGATCTGGGAGGCCCTATGAAGCCTGGAGAAAACTAATCTAAAGAAGGTAAGAAAAATAAGAGATTGAAGACCCAGATAGCATTCATTTTAATTATAATATTCAATTATAATTTGGGTTGTATAAGGGTAGAGCTCGACTACCCAATTTATTTTCTTTTCTAGGGTGTACAGTGGTACCCATATGCACTGATCTTCTATTCTTTTATGAAATTCTAATGTTTGATTATTGTGTTTAGTTTGTATAATAGAAATGGTATGTTTTTTATAGGTTTCTTAAAGTGTGATGATTTGATGTGTCGCCTAGATTCGATAGGCTTTTTAGGATAAAATTAAATTTTTTATCTTCACTAAATAACTCATAACTAATTTTTAATGCAACTCATAACCTCATTTTAAAGCCTAGGTCATTAACTAAGATAATAAAATATTTAGCAACCATTTAGCTGAATGTTGTATGTTATCACACCATGCATATCATATAGTGTCACTCTTGAATGGGGAGGGTATCCACCCTTGCATGATAGAGGATATGCTTGACCTTTGAGAGGAATCCCTTGTAATAGAGAACACCACTTATAATTGGTTTAGCCCATGACTTATTTTCATCATGCATATATGCTTTATTGTCCCAAGCCTTGGTCCAAAAATAAATGAATCAAATGATCTTAAAAACTTATAAATTTTCAACATTAGTCTAAGTTATATCCACATGCCAAACATTATCTACTCTCTTAGGGAGTGGGTTTAGGACTCTAGATTCCTTCCTAATTAAAAAATAATCTATCTATCCTGCATTTACATGAGACCAACTCACATGGCTTTAAAGCATATGAGCCATTAGCTGGTGACCATTCCAGGTGGTTGTAAGTCCAGAAGAGTCAAGATTGCTTATTCTCTATTATGGATGTAAACCATTATATCACATTTTCCCGATTAGACTTATGTCATGCTTCTAGCTATGCTAAAGCATTTTAGATTTAAGTTCTAAGGCTACTTATTTCCTTCGGGCTATGAGTATAAGTCCGCACCTCTTAGACATTTTCACAATCTTATGTGGTTGGGCTATAAGCCATAGAATTCTAATAAGATTCCAACTTAAATAAAAGTAAATTCTCTCTTTCAAAAATGTAAAGCCTCATTATAGGGTAGATCAGAGTATCCACTAGGCTTCCTAGTATCTTGGGTACTCCCTACTTGTCATACCATAAAATTCATAAATAAGTCCTTCCATTTGAACTTTCCCCCTTGATTTCTAAAAAGGTATATAATCCTTTGATAGTCTAGCTTTCAAATTAAAAAGATACTTATTGACTACTTCAATTGAAAGTATTCTTAAGAAATTCCCATTTCGTTAGATGTAATTAACTATGGAAGCTTGCTTCTATAGGGAACTAAAGAACCCAACATAAAATAAACCCTACTATACTTATCCATGTAAAGTAGGGGAAAGATCTTTGATATATATGTAGACCAATCTACTTTAGGAGTCATTATTAGGTATTCAGGCCTTTGTAGAATGATATTTTTATCTTTTGAGATAGTACATCATACCTTAATGTTGCACCAGATCCCTTCAATAAATATCCCTAAGATCTATGTAGTTTTCCTATGACTCCAAATTAAAACACTACACATACCTTTGAAATGCCAGGATATAGGGTGTTCAAATGATGAACTAGTTATATATTTAGTTTAAAAGTATAAAAGACCAGTGCTTCAATGTAATGAGGATAAGGCCTCGACGCTATCATAATGGTGCCTTGGCACTACTAAGGTGGAATTTTGATAGGATGTGTACGTATAACACTGTAGAGTATTCCGCCTTATCGCCACATGTATAACACCTCAGTGCTTTAATTATTGGTTGGTTTGACTTGTTGAATGGTGCCTTGGTGCTGGAGGTATAATGCTCATGCGTTGTGTTAAGAGAATAAAACCTAAGAGCTTCGTGCCTTGGTGCTATATTTTGGTGCCTCAGGGCTGTACTTTGGCTTTTGGCTCTGGACCTTGGCACCTCAATGTTGTGGGGCAGATCTTTGAAGATTTCATTTTTAAGAGCACGGTGCATTGGCATTGTGCCTTGGTGCCTTGACGCTGTGGGGCAGATCCCTAAAAATTATATCTTTGAGAGCATTGGCACCTCAGCGCTGTGGGGCATCTTTGAAGATTTAATTTTAGAGAGCATGACACTTTAGTGCTATTCCCTAGCACCTTGACATTGTACCCTAGTGCCTTGGTGTTGTACCTTAGCGCAATGGTGTTGTGGGTTGTAAATGTGCATATTGAACCAAATCCTTAAATGTTTTAGTAATTTTTATGAAACTTTCAGCAGAGTAACACTTTAGTGATGCTAAGTTTTTATATTTTTAGTGTAATCCTTCCATGTTCCAGATTTAAGATCAATAGAAGGAGGTTTTCTTTCTTCTCACGCGGGAACTAAGTTCAATGGCGGAGGTATTTGGGCTTCAGAATTCTAGAAAAAAAATTTTATTTTGAGACTTTGGAGATAAGATCAATGGTGATACACTGAAAGTTTACATCGATGGGTTTCGATCTTATTTTGTGTAGGATGAGTGTATTCACACACAATAACTAGCAATTCATTATAGGGAGATGCTCTTGTAGATTTTGAGAGCTGGGGCAAGAGAGGAGAAAGAAGAAAGAAAAATAGGTGTGATAGTAAAAATTTATTTGACACTACATAGAGTTCAGGAATTTCTTATTTGGATGAGCAAATATGGCATTAAGGAATAAATATATTATCTCATAAGATAAACATGTTATCCTATAATGGATTCAATCATTTAATTAGAGACACTTATGGGTAATGGGTCTTTCGTGTACCAGAGATTTTTCTCCTGAACTACATGGAAAAGAAGAATAGGGTTTATTTTAAACTGAGTTTATGGTTTCCTATAAGGGTAAGCCTCTATAGTTAATTACATCTTAAGATGAGTATTTTCCTAAGAATACTCTTGATAAAAGAAATAATTCATTATTTCTAAAGATTTCTAAGTTAGTTTTTGAAGGATTGATATTTGAGATTTTCAATTGGGAGTGGTCCAAAGTGGTTAGAGTTATTTTTGGAAGTCAAACGGGATGAAGTAAGAAATGCATGTTGTAATGGGATGACTAGTAGGCACTTCAATTGTCCTATAATTGGCCTTTCAATTTTGGTATTTTATTTAGATTTTGATTTGACATTTTTTTAGAAATCTAGGACTTAGATTCTAGCAGCACGAGACTACAAAAATGCCTAGGGTTGAAGACTTACTCTAAGAAAGTTGCTTCACAACCTAAGTATACAAGTGCTTCTAACACATGTCAGATGCTCGAATTAGTTTTATTTTGGGAATTATAGGCCGTTTCTCTCACTTGAGGGAACTAACCTATCCCTGACTCTTTTGGACTTATAACCTTCCTAGAGGAGTTTCTAAATAACACCACCTAAGCATATTTTAAATCCATGACGCTAAATCTCATAAATGAAAGATGGCTGTGTTGTTTCATTTTTAAGAAAGGAATCTAAGAATCCTAGAATAATTCCTTAATCCTTAGGATCATGTAGGGTATAAAATGCATCTAACTAATGCACATTTTTTAGATTTTTAAGTATTTTAATTTATGATTCATTTGAAGTATTGGGTATAAAATTTGTGCCTACATGCCATGCAATTACAAATGGTTATGGGAAAAATTATTAAGATGAAGTAGGCTTCACCAACAAGGTGGTCGTCCTCACAGGTCTGATGCCCCTTATGTGCAATGGGAGAAGTGCCCATTCAAGGATTAGAGCAATATAATTTTGTGGTTTCAAGACCTAATTATTTTTAATTGATTTTATGTTTTGCCCTAAAGCTTTAGTTTATGTGAGGTTCCAAATTTATTTATTTATTTATTGCAGTTCTTTAGATTTAAATTGGGTATAAAATTTAATCTTCTCTATGAGCCTAATCATCCAGGCATTCAATCACTAGGAAGGACAATACATAAAGAAACCTAGAAAAATAGGTTGATTATATTACACACCAAAAATAAAAAAAACCAATTTAATTTTAGAAAAAGGCCAATGCAATCGGGTACCACTGTTCACCCCGGAAGAAAGAGAAAACCTACAGCTGAGCTTTGCCCTCATACAACCCAGCCTAGAACTACAAGTCTAGATCCATGGGTCTTGTTTTCATGTTTGTTTCTTTCTTTTGGACATCCATTGGGCTTCACAGGGGACCTCTACACCATCTCCTAGTAGGGTCAGCTCCTGCTAATCCTAGACTCTATAGATTCTAACATAATTTTAAGCTCAAATTTACATTTTGAATTCAAAAATGAATCTTAAACTCTACAAAACAAATGTGAGCAAAATACAAATAGCACACAATAGCTATATTTCATAAACATATTAGCTTAGCATTAGCTGCCTGCCCACCTATCTTATGAACTATGCTTAAGGACTTAAGTGCACGTACAAGAAAAAAGCATTTTAATTTATTTATGATAGCAGTCCTTTCAAGTATAGCCCCATATAGAAGACAATGTTAGATCTAAAAAGGATGTCCTATCATCTAGTCTAACTACAAAACAATCCTAGACATGTAGTCTAAAATAGTACACCATAAAGACATGTGAGGCATATCACATTACAACACAAAAATTCATAAAAAGGAATCACAGAATGGCCTAACCTTAGTCTAGGGTCTGTGACCTAATGACTTAGTGTGCGAAAAAATAAGCTTGTGTAGCAAGACTTTGCTAGGCCTTTTTGGTTCAGGTTTCAATTTGAGTTTTGAGTTTGTTTGAATTTTACAGTTGGATAGTTTCAATTTAAATAATTTAATGATTTGTTTTTATTTTTATTTTTAGTTTTATTTTGTTAAAGTGAAGTTTGGGTTTTTAAGAATGAAGAGTAGGATAGATTCCATTTTTGGGTGGAACCTATTCTTTTCAACATCCTAATCCCTAATGGAATGAAACTTGTTGACCTCATTTTTGGATGAGATTAACTTCACTTTTGAAATCAATAATTAGGATGTCCTAATCTCAAATAGGAATCTCCCAATTCAATACTTAAGACACTATACCTAGTGACCTAGAGCATCTTCCTTGTGTTTAATCTAACCTAATTAGCTTAAGTGGACTCAACCCAAATTTTAAATTTTGATTAAATAAAAATAAATCCAAATAAATCAAAATGAAATCAAATTAAAACAAAGAAACAAATTAAAAACCAAATCAAAGTCAAATCTAGTCAACCCATTTGGCAAAGGTTTGATTTTGGTGGGTCCCACCAAGTCAACCCACCAAGAATTTGACCAAATTAAGTTATTTCAAATGTTTTAAATGATCAAATAAACATGTTTGATCATAAATTTAAAGAAATTCAAATTCATTTAGGCTTTAATTGGGTTCATTACACCACTTAGTCTGAATAACTCTAAGTGGGTCCTATTGGGTTCAAACCCAAATCAAATCAATTCAATTTGATTACTTAAAATAATTTGGAAATGATAATTAAACACAATCCAACCCATCATTGGGTCTAATTTGACCCAAATGAAACCCAACCTTAACCCGTTTAGCCCACTTTGAGTCAAATGTGTTCAAATTAAAATGAACTTACAATAAAATGAAACAAATCACTCTAAGTCATCTCGCATATGTGATCAAGCATGATTGGAGTCCAAACCTAATCTAATTGAGTCAAATTGATCATTTGAACCTAATTGGAATCGAACTTAACCCATTTAGGTTTAAATGGGTTTAAATAAAATGAAATTCAAATTTAAATGAATTAATTAAGTCAACACCCAATCAATCATCAATTAAAGATGATTAAACTCAAAATTACAAGAATTAAATTAAAAGCAAACACATTGAATCCAAATACTTGGTTTGGATTCAAATTTCCAATCCAAGTCAAATGGGTTTAAACTTGAACTCAAACTCATATTGAGTTTGATGTAGACATCCACATATTTGTCTAAGGACTTTGATAAGTGATGTCTAAATCCAAAGTAAAAGAAAATAAAACCAAAGAGGAAGACTGGAGATCTTTGACCAAGACAAGATTCCTCCCCCTTTTCATCATGAAAATGACTTGGTTTTATCCAAGTAGCCTTGGACCCTTGACCACCTCTTAGAAGAATGATTCTAAGGGTTGAAGGAAAGAGGATAAGCCCTACAAAAAAAAATGAAAATCAGCTTCCTCTAAGGGAGAAACCAAGAAGAAACCAAGGAAGAAGGAAAAGAGCCAATGGCTCGGCTAAGGAGAAAAGGAAGATGAATTTCCTTCCTCTCTTCCCAATCCTCATCCAAACATGTTCACAAGGCCAAGGGGGATTGATTCCACTCTTTGGCTGGCCTTATCACCACTGGTGGACAAAATTTGGCTACTTATAAGGCCATAAGCAAGCCCCTTGGCCATATATGGAAAGAAGGGAGGGAAAGCTAATTCCCTCCCTCTTTTCATCCCAAATTGTTCACAAAGACAAGAGATGAAGGAGGAGACCCTTCCCCTGACTCCTCACCATCGGCATCCTGAGAATGGATGGAATTCGAGCTCCATTAATGGTAAAATCCAAGAGAGAGATTCCTTCATCAAAATGAACATTCTATCACATTCTAGAGGTCGAGGCAACCTTAAATGAATCACCACCTCATCCCCTCATTGCTAGGAGGTCGAAGAACGTCCAATGCCATCAGATTTTGATTCTATGTTGGACTAAGAAGAAATCCATAGGGAGGCAAGCTGCCAAATTGCATACACACCTTTGTCACATTGAAATGAAGCTAATGGAGTCAATCCCACCTCCAGAGATCAATAGAATTGAGGTACGCTCTTCCACCATCTCTTTAAGCCATTGGTTTTGGTTCTTTTTGAAACTAAATTGATCTTTAAGTGGATTAAACCACATGGATGGGTTGTAAAAGGGTCCTTGATCATTTTGCATTTGAAAATCATCTACGATTGCTCAAATTTTGGAGAAAATAATAGACAATGTTCATCTCTCGCTAGAGAGTTGCGATATCAAATCTTTGTCATCTGATCCTTCTATTAGGGTTGGACAGTCATGATTTCGTTGGACATCCAATTTTATCATTTGAGGATGTCATGGATCTAATCGGGACCATCCCATCTTCGATCGGACAGTCGAAGATCATTCTGCATGGCACTACTTTTGATGCAGACGCCATGCTGGATCACTATGACCAAATCACACCTCACCATGTGGCGACAGCACCGCCGAGGCTGCCATGTTGGACCGCCATTATAAAAGAGTAAATCATCTTTAAAATTAATTAAAAATTACAAAAAAAATTAAACTTTCATAGAAAAATAAATACAAATCCAAAAATTACAAATGTGGGCTATATGGATTCATCTTGATGAGAGGAATCCATTAAAAATAAAATTCACAAATTATTTTTGGATGTTTTGGTCTTAATTTGAGTTTAAATGAAATTAAATAAAGCTTGTTTAATCACAAATGATTAATCCAATTCAAATGAAACTTTAGGGAATTTAAATTAAGGTTAAAACACACCTTAGCAAAACTTTTCATGAATTAATTCAATGTAATTCATGAGAAATAAAATTTTAAATCTTAAACCACAATTTTAATTAAATAAATTAATAGAAAAAAAAGAATTAATAAAAAAATCTATAAATTCAACAAATCATGAAATAATTTGAGCTAACCTTAATCAAACATCAGCAGTATTTAGGATGGTTTTTTAACATCCTAAATCAAAGAACTTAATTAATTTCATACTTAAAGGTTAAGGAAATAAATAATTCATATTAAAAGTAATTAAACCCTAAGTTAATGAAATCATAAGAACTTTATGAAATTTGAGTACACAATCAATCTAAGATAAGAATGAATTCAAACTTTAATTAAAGTGCTTTAGGTTAACATAAATTCAACTATATGAAATGAGCATAACTTAAAATCTAAAAATAATTCAAAACAAAACCAACTCAAACTAATTATAATGAACCAATTCAAATCAAATCAAATGAAATAATTCAAAATAAATTAAAATAAATTGAAAACTAAACAAAGAATCAAAATCACATCAAATCGAAAGAATGAAATGAAAAATCAAAATTCTAAAGAAAATAATTAATCCTAAATTCCAAACTAAATTTAAATGCAAATCATCTAAATGAAACTAAAGGGGTTAATTTAGATTCTTATGGATCTTAGTTAGACCATTATGATGGATCTTCATCTTAGGATGAAGGTTTCATTCCACTAGGGGTTAGGATGTTGAATAGAATAGATTCCACTCAAAAGCGGGCTTCATTCAACTCTTCATTCTTGAAAACCTAAACTTTACTTTAACAAAATAAAAATGAAAACAAATCACTAAATCATTTGAATTCAAATCATCCAAAGGTAAAATTCAAACAAATTCTAACTCCAAAATGGAAACTTGAATTAAAAAGGCCTAGTAAAGTCTCACTACACAAGCCTATTTTTCATGTACATTTAGATCTGTGGACATTCTAGGATTTTTCCATTAGACTAGATGTTAGGACATTTTTTTTAAATCTAACATTATCTTCTACAGAGGCGGCTATGCTAAAAATAACTGCTATCATAATTAAAAATTAAAAATGCTATTTTCTTGAAGGTATGCTTAATTCCTTAAGCATAACTGATACAATAAGTGGGCTTGGAAAGTAGCTAATGTTAAGCCAGTATGTTTGTTAAATATAACTGTTGCATGCTATTTATATTTTTCTAACAATTGTTTTATAGGGATTATACTTAATTTTAAATTCAAAATGTAAAATTGAGCTAATAATTAGGTTAGGATCTTTGGGGTTTAGGATTAGCAGGAGCTGACCCTACCAGAAGATAGGTACAGTGGTCTTCTATGAAGCCCAATGGATGTCCCTGAAGAAAGAGATTATACTGGAAAGAAGACCCATAGATCTGGACTTGTAGTTCTATCGCTATATAAGGCGAGCTTCATTGCTCTTTCTTTCGGGTGTACGGTATGCAGTATTGGCCTTTTTATTAAATTTAATTAGCTTGATTTATTTTGGGTGTGCAATACAATCATCCTGCTTTTCTAAGTTTTTTTCTATTTTGTGCTTTCCTATGTTCGAATGTCTAGACGATTAGGCTCATAGAGAAAACTAAATTTTATACCCAATCTAAATCTAAACAAATGAAACCAAATTAATATAATTCAAAACCTCACATAAACTAAAGCCCTAAGATAAAACTTAAAATCAATTAGAAACCAATCAGGTTTTGAAAATCATAGAATCATCTTACTTCAATCCTTGAATTGGGCAACTTCTCCCATTGCACATAAGGGACATCTGACTAGTGGGGATGACCGCCTTCTTGGAGAAGCCTACCTTCTATTATTAATTTGACCCATAACCATTTCTAATTGCATGAAATTAGGCATAAATTGCATACCCATGGCATAAAATGATTATCGAGTCAAAATTTATAAATATATAAAAAATGTGCATTAGTTAGATGCATTTCATACCCTATATTATCTTAGGGATTAGGTAGTGATTCTAGGTTCATAGATTCCTTTCTTAAAAATACAATAGCTCAGCCATCGTGCATTCATAAGACTTTGTGTCATGAATTTAAACTATGCTTAGGTGGTGTTAGATGGCAGTCTCTCTAGGCTGGCTATAAGTCTGGAAGATTCAGGGATAGATTAGTTCTCTCAATTGAGAGTAATGATTGATAATTCAAAAAAATAAAAATAGGCTGAGCATCTGACTTCTGTTAGAAGCACTTATAGACTTAGGTTCTAAAGAATCCCCTTCGAAGTAAGTCTTCAACCTTAGGCATTTCTACTATCTTATGCTGCTAGAATCTAAGTCCTATATTTCTAAGAAAATATCAACTCAAAATCTAAATTGAATTCCAATATTTAAAGCCCAATGATAGGGTAGTTGAAGTGCCAACTAGGTATCCCAGTATCAATAAGAATTTCCTACTTCATCCCATTTGGATTCTTAAAATAACTTTCTCTACTTTCGATTGTTCCCATTTGAAAATACCAAATATTAAATCCTTTGAAAATGAATAAAGAAATCTTTAGAAATAACAACTTATTTATTTAATCGAGAGTATTCTTAATAAAAGACCCTTCTTAATATGTAATTAACTATAAGGGCTTGCCTCTCTAGGGAACCATGAACCCAATTTAAAATAAATACTATTCTACTCTTCCATGTAGGTCAAGAGAAAAAACTTTGGTACATGAAAGGCCCATTGACTTTATGAGTCTTTTATTAAATGATTGAATTCATTATAGAATAACATGTTTATCTTTCAAGATAATATGTTTATTCTTTAATGACGTATTGGATCATATAAATAAGAAATTCTTAAACTCTACGTGGTGTCATAAATTTTTTCCACAACACCTTCATCCTAAAATGGAGATTCATCCCAAAGGTCTAACTAAGATCCTTAAGTATCTTGATTAATCCTTTTAATTTTATTTAGATGGTTTCGGTTTGAATTTAGTTAGACTTTTAATTAATGTTTCATTTCTTATCTTTTGGAGTTTAATTTTTCATTTTATTTCTTCTGATTTTATTTTACTTTCATTCTTGATTTAATTTATTCTTTTAATTTTATTTGGTTTGAATTATTTCATATGATTTAGTTTGAATTAATGTTTTGGTTTGAGTTATTTTAGGTTTCTAGAATTATATTCATTTCATTTGGTTTAATTTATGTTAACCTAAGGCACTTAGATTAATGTTTAAATTCATTCTTAGATTAGATTGATTGTAGATCAAAGTTTTATTGAGTTGTTTGATTATGATTTCATTACTTTAAGGTTTAATTACTCTTAATATGCATTATTCATTAAGCCTTAAGTATGGACATGATTAAGTTGTTTGATTTAAGATGTTGGAAGAGTTATCCTAATTGTTTCTGATGTTAATGAAGATCAGTTCAAATTACTTCATGATTTTTTGAATTTATGAATTTTTAATTCATTATTTAATTTATATTGACCTAGAGATTTGAAAATTCAACAATTCCCAATCCAAAGATCAATTGGGTTTGAAATTTTTATGGAAAGTGGGGTTCCATACCAGTTTCATATTTCCAAAGTTTCTTCTAAATTGGAATCTCAATTAGGGTGTAATTAAGGCTTTAATTATTTCATTAAAATCTAAATTAGGCCTAATTTGATGCAAATCATTTAAATATTTCATTTTTCATAATTCCTCTCTAAAAGATGTTTCCAAAAATGGTACATTCATAATTTTTGAAAATTTGGTTGATTTATTAGGATTTAATTACTTTTTGGTTAATTATTTGATTTATTTAATTGAATTAATTACCTAATTAAGCAATTTTATGATTTATTGAGTTCTAATGAGTTCCATTAGTGTTGTTTTATGTTCATTAGGGTTTGTTAAGTTGATTTGAGGTTATTTAATTCATTTTGATTATTTATTTCATTTTATATTAATTTATTTAATTAAAATTGAGGTTTAGGATTTAAAATTTAATATCTCATGAATTAGATTGAAATAATTCATGAACATTTCTCATAAGATGTGCTTTAACTTCAATTTTAGTTCCCCAAAGTTTCATGTGAATTGGGCTAACAGTTTATAATTAATTAGTGTTTAATTAATTTCATTCAAACCTAAATTAAGACCAAAATACCCTAAAATTAAATGGGGATTTTAATTTTAATGGATTCCTCTCATCAAGATGAATCCATAGATCCCAAGTTTCTATTTTTTGGATTTGTATTTTAATTTCTATAAAATTTTAAATTTTCTATGACTTCTAATTATTTTTTTAATTATTTTAATAGAGGTTTTACTGTTTTAAGATCGCTTTCGCTATGTGGCACAGTGACATTCGACCATACAAGCTAAATCTCAATCGTCCATCAAAGATTGAATTGTTCTAATCCGTTATGTGGTTTCTTTAATGGAATTAATTGGATCATTTGACTAGATCTCGGTCGTCCATTCCAAGTAGAAGGATCATATGGTGGAGATCATCTCTCACATATCTCTAGTGATAGATGGACACCATCCATCATTTTTGTCAAAGTTTGGCAGTTACCAATAGATTTTGACTCAATTTTAGTTGCAAAATGATCAAAGATCAATTTGCAACCAATTTATATGGTTTGATCCTCATGGGGATCAAATTCCTTTCATAAAGGACCAAAATTGAATACTTAGGAGGTGGTGGTGGAGCGTACCTTAATTTCGGCGATCACCGGTGGTGGGATTGACTCCATTAGCTTTTTCTCGATGTGATGATGTTGTGCATGCAATTTGGTTGCTTGCCTCCTTGTAGGTCAACTCCTTGACCAATCTCAGCTCGGATTCTGTCAGACTTGGTCATTCTTCGGCTCGTCAGTGGTGAGGGGGTGAGGTGGCAATTCATTTGAAGTGTCTCAACCTTTAGAACATGTTGGAATAGTTAATTTGATGAATGAGATTCTCCCTTGCATTTTACCATTAATGAGAGCTCGGTGGGCACTAGATTTGTTCATTTTCAAGCATGCTGGCAGTGAGAGAATGGGGGAAGGGTTGCCTTCTTCATCTCCTCCTTTAGTGAATGATTTGAGATGAAAATAGGGAGGGAAGAAGCTCTCCCTCCCCTCTTTTTATATATGGGTGAGAGCCATATCCTTAGCCTTCTAGGTGGCTGGATTCCAGCCACCGATGGTGGCAAGGTCGGCCAAGAGGTGGATATCTCCCTTGGCCTTATGAATATGTTCGAATGAAGGATAGATAGAGAGGAAGGAATTTTCCCACTCTTCCTCACTTGGCCGAGGTTCTTATTCTTCCTCTCTTGCTTCTCCACTTGGAGAAAATAAAATTCCATTTGGTTTCTTCTTGGTGGCCTTCAATTAATTCGAATGAATCCAATCCTCTTGAAGCTAAGGTGTGGAATGAAGTGTAGAAGAAGGGAAATTAGACTTGCATTTGTTTTTAGGAATTTTCAAGTCCTCTCCTCTCCTTTAAATTTTACCTCTTTAATTTTCCTATATTTTATGACTTATGGCATCACAATGAAAACATTTAGGCTAATATGTGGCTGCCCAACTCAAACACAAGGTGAATGTGAGGTCAAGTCCAAATTCATTTAGTTTGGATTGGAATTTTGAATCAAATCCAAACATTTGGATTCAAAGTGTTTGATTTTAATTCAATAATTGTAATTTTGAGTTTAGTCATCTTTAACTGATGATTGATTAAGTTTTAATTTAATTAATTCATTTAAATTTAAATTAATTTTGGATTTTATTTCATTTCAACCCATTTAAACCTAAATGGGTTAAGTTCAACTCTAACTGGGTTCAAATTACCAATTTGAGTCAATTAGATTGGGTTTGAACTCTGATCATGCTTAATCACATTTATGAGATGATTTGGAGTGATTGATTTCACTTAATTTCAATTGGCTATGGTCTTAATGGGTTAAGCTTGGGTTTCATTTGGGCCAAATAAAAAATTTTACTAAATTAAACCAAATGATGGGTTGAATTCTGTTTTATTATCATTTCCAAATAAGTTTAAGCAATCAAATTGAATTGATTTCAATTTAAATTTGGTTTGAACCCAATTGGACCCAAGTGGACCCATTTAGGTTCATTTAGACTAAGTGGTCTAATTAACCTAATTAACGTCTAAATAAATTTAAATTTCTTAAGATTCATGATCAAACTTGTTTACTTGATCATTTATAATATTTAAATGATTTCATTTGGTCAAATTTTTGATGAGTTGACCTTTGACTTGGTGGGACCCACTTAAGTTAAACCTATGCCAAATGAATTGACTAGATTTGACTTTGGTTTAGTTTTAAATTCATTCATTTATTTTAATTTGATTTCATTTTGATTTATTTGGATTTGATTTTATTTAATCCAAATTTATAATTTTGGTCAAGTGTAGCTAGGCCATTAAGTTAGATTAAACCCAAGGTGGGTGCACTAGGTCACTAAGTATAGTGTCCCAAGCAATTAATTAGAAAGTTCTTAATCTAAGATTAGGTATCCTAATTATTGATTTTAGAGGTGATATTAACCTCATTCAAAAATTGAGGTCAACAAATGGACTTCCAATATGTGTAGTGGATCGATTATAGTACACTGCACATATTGGTGTTGATCAAATTGATCAACATTACAAGCATAAGCTTTGAGTTCAAATGCAAAATTTTGATTTTTAATTTTGATTTTGATTTTAATTTTTGTTTTGGAATTGATTGTGAAAGATTGGCATATGTATGCCTATACTTGTTTTGGAGTGATTCACCATTATGAAATAAAATTCACTAAGTTCTAAGATGAATAGGGATGTCATTAGGAATGAACCTAAAGGATTGTCTAATCTTAATGCAATCACTATAATTAGAAGAGATGCCTTCAAGGGACTTATTCTTATTTGAGAATAGTTGTTGGAGAGGATGCCTATATGGACACTTACTCCCAATCCATACTACATGATGTTTTAACCAAGGAAAGATATCACTAGAAGATTTACACTTATCTGGTTAGCTATTAGCAGAGGTCTTTGAAAACTTGATTCCAACCTAAATAGTTAAGCTGGGGAAAATGGGCTTAATAGCTTAATCCTAAACCTCAACATTTTAACTACTAAGTAGTGGTCACATGGACTTCATTCCTAGTTTTAGTAGTCTATAAGAATCAGGCTTTCAATGGTTTAATCCATTCCTTTATTTATTTTAATTTCACTTGAAGAGAAGTCATAATACTTGGAGCTTATTCTAAAGAAGTTCAGCTAGTAGGAAGGGGCTTTCAATGGCTTAATTTCATCCTTAGTAGCTTGAAAAGGAAAGGTGTGTTAATAACAATTTCCAATCCATATAAGGATGCCTACTGAGGGACTTACTCCTTTATAATTGGATATTAAGAAGGAGCCTTTATTGGTTTAATCCAACTTGAGTAGCCACAATGAGGAAGAGGGGTCTTAATGACTTATTCTTAGGCCTCAAATTTTTTGCTAATAAGAAAGGGGTCTTTATGACTTATTTTTACCATAAGTAGCCTATTTGACAAGAAAGGGGTCTTCATGACTTGTTCCTATTCTTGTTTTTTAGAAAGAATCCCTACTAAGAGACTTATTTTATTTTAGCTAGCTATTAGGAAGGGGCCTTCAATGGCTTGATTCAACCTAAATAGCTTGGATGGAGGAAAGGAGTCTTGGAAAGAGGTCTTTGATGACTTGATCCTAAACTCACATTTTATTTTGACTTATAAGATAGGGGTCTTAATGTCTTGATCCTATCCTAAGTCATTTTTAGAGGATGCCTATTGTGGGAGTTACTCCAATGTGATTACTTCTTAAGATGTGGCTTTCAATGGCTTAAGGAAGAGGAAAGAGTTCTTAATGAATTTATACTAACCTAATTAGCCTATATGACATGATAGGGGACTTCATAAATTAATCCTATTATGTTGAACAATAAGAATGATGCCAAAAGAGGCTTGCTCCAAATCTATGGGTTGTTAAAAGAAAGGTTGCATATATTGTCTTATTCCCAACTTAAGGATAGAAAGAGTTATGCCATAAAAGGATTACTCTAAATTTATGAGAATGGTGCACAAAAAATTACTCCAAACTCATAGGGAAGACATGAGAAATGCCACAAAAGGCTTGCTCCTAACTCAAAATAAGTCAAGAAAAAGGTATGTTGACCTCATTTTTGTAGTGAGGATTAATATTTCTCATCATAGATCTAGGAAACTTTCTAGACACTTGGATTTCCTTAGTGCTAGGACACTTCTAGTGATTAAGAGAACACTAAACTTAAACTTAAGAACTTAGAGGGCATAACCCTATGCTTAGACTCCACCTTAGGATAAATAAGTTTCACTTATCCTATGGCCCAAATCAAAACTCCTACTTATTCACTCATCCAAACTTAAGCTCATGTAGATGGAGCTAAATCAACCTTAAATTTATCATTTAACACATCCCAAACATCCATAACCCCAATTGGTCCAAGTTGGCTTGGACAAGTCACTTAACCTAAAGTGACCTGAATGGGCTAATTGAAACAAACTCCAATTAAACTCTCATTGGATCAAATCAAGCCATCTAATTATTTCATTAATGATTATGAGTCATTATTGAACACTCCACTATAATAAATTGAACCTAATCAAGTAAATTTGACACCCTTTGACCCAAATTGACCCAATTTGACCTAAAGGGTCAAATTGAACCAAATCAAATCTTAACCCAAATTGGTTGAAACCAATGTCTCTAACCAATCACTAATTCAATATTAAACATAATTCAACCTTCAAGTAAACTCAATTTAGTCAACCCAAACTAATTAGTCCACTTAGACAATTTGACCTAAAGGGCAAATTGAACCCCATAATCCAAATCAATTCAAATCAACTCCACCAATCAATTATAAATGAGCAATTGAACATAAACCTAACCCATGCTTTAGCCAATTTGACCAATTTGATCCAATTGGTCAACATGATCCATTTAACATAAATTGAACCATATGAACTAAATCCAAATCTAACCCAAATTGGATCAAAAAAATTACACTTATTCACTCCAAATGATCAATCGAACTCACCCAAATCACCACTTTGACCCAATTTTGTCAAAATAGTCAACTTAGTCCAACTTGACCCATTCGACCCATATGGGTCAAATTGAGCTAAAATTAACCAAACCAAGCCCAAACCCAACTAAACATGGCATGACTCATCCTTGGGTCCTCATCGGGCTGCCCAAGTTGGCTCAACCCATGGTGAACCCGATTTGGGTCAAACACATTGAACCAAGCCACCCAAATGGGGACAAAATGTCCATTTGGGTGGGTTCTCCATCTTCATCCCCCTTGGCAGCCACCTTTGACTCTTATGGAATAAGTGAACCACTGACCCAACCTAACCTAAAGCTGTTGGGCTCAGCCTTTGGCCAAGAGAGGCAGAGTTCACCCATGGGCATCCAGTGGTCCACATAAGGGAGAGGGTATACCTCATGCCAACCCACTACACTCTCTTAGCCTCTGAATCTCAACCACCTCAGCATTCCCTTGCCATCTCTGACCACCTACCCCAACTAGATGGCTGCCAAAGGGTAAATCAATCATAACCCTTGGCTCAGTTAAAGAAGAGTATACTCCTCCCCATCCATTCAATCATACCTTCTGTTGAGCTTCTCTTGCACCCCACTGCCGGCGAGACCAACTTCTGATCAATACAAAGCTCCTCGTCCATCAAACTTTCTAAACCCCCACCAAACTCAAATTAACTCTTCCAACACCATCACCTCACTCTGATAAGTTGAAATGAATAGTTTTCCAAGCGATTCGACCACCGAAAGACGTCCCAAGACCAACTCCGTTGAGCTTTGTGGTGGCGTTTGGTCTACAAAGCAATTAGTGGGGAGGTAGCTCATGATCTTCTCAATAAGGCTTCGTCTCTTCAAGACGAAGCTACCTCTATTAGCCGACTGCTAATCTTTAGCTTTAAGGAGGTAAAAATCTGGCAACCATTTCTTTGACCCCTTAGTGTTGGTCTTTTTTTGAAGTGAATCATGTTTTCATGTGATTTTCACTATGGGATCCTCTTTGATTCATTCCCTGATCATTTTGGAGTGAATTTTGCCATCACATGAGCTTCAATGAGCTAAAATCGAGTGGTGGAAGGTGGACATTATCCATCTTCTAGCACTAGTGGGACGACAAATCACTGACCGTCCATTCCACATGATTAGAATGGATGGCCGTTATCAAACACATTAGGAATTTTAGTTAAATCCCTTTGGCATCACGGGATTAATATTGGTTGTCTGATTTAAGATCATACAACTTGGATGAAACCACGTCCACTGTCGCTAACTCAATTGCCACGTCAGACGATTTAAGTAGCCAATACCACGTTGCCATATGGAAGGCGTTGCCACGTCAACGTCCATGTGGAGCCAATGGTTTAAAGGGTTAATTAGGTTTTTAAAAATGTAATTAAATGGCTAGAACTTCAACAAATCATAACGAATTGCATAAAAAAATCCAAAAAAATATAAATAAACCAATTTTGGAAAGGTTAGATAGAGAAGAATTTATGAAAATGAAAATCCCTAATTTATGCCCAGTGAATTGTGCTTAAAATGTTTGAAGCTTATTCTAATTATCTTAAATAAGGCCAAATTACTTGGCTAATTAATTCCAATTTAGTGGGATGATTCTATGGGATGTCCTCTACCTCCCGTAATTTGTTTTGGAATTATTTGCCATATAATTTGCAGAATTTGGAATTTCAATTCTAATTAACCTTTTAATAAATTAAATAATTATTAAAATTGGTGAACATTAAAAATTAAATGATTAATACTATTCAATCAAAATGGACAGTGGGAATAGTGAGGAGAAATAATTAGGCCCCCTTTTTTAATTATTTCTCCAAATGTATTTTCTTAAGAGGGTTAATTAACATGTTTAATAATTAGAGATAATTAGGAAAGTTAATGATAAAATAAAAATCAAACAAAATTAATAATTAGTTTAGATAATTCAAAGATAACCCATTAATTTTCTTTTATTTGTTTAACAACATAAAGTCAATAAAGAAATTATGATTAACCCATTGGTATGGGAAAATCATATAAATATTTAACTTTGACTTTTCTTTCTTTAATCCAATTAACCCTGAAGCATGAGCTTAATTGCATTAGATTTCTTTAGGGGCATTGCAAATTTTACTTTCCTAAACGTATATCATTGAAGGTTCATGATCAAGTAGTTAATTAAATTAAAGAAGTTTAGGAAAAGGGTAATAAAATTGATGTGGTTAATAGTTTGAACCTTCAACTCATAAAATTCGTTTAGTTTTTTTCTTTATATATATGAAATCAACAACATGGGATGGGGTAAGTGATAAGTATAATTTCTCCTCTTTAAGGTTTAATAACTTAAACATCAAAATAAAATCTTACAAGAACATTGGCTAGTCTTAAGGAATACTTATTTGGCTTGATTGTCCCTAGGATTTAATGTAATTAAGTATGCTATGTGATAATATTTAATTACTTTTTTTCAATTATTATAAAATGTGAATATCATTTGTTTCATATGTTCATGTTTTCAAAAACCATATCAAATAAAAATGAGAATTAAAAGAATATGATTGCATTTAAGTTGCATGTGTTAGATAAATGTTATTACATGGTGTGACTATTATCACTAATAAATCTCAAATTACTTTCGAAACTATAACTTAATATGAAGGAAAAATGTGTAAAGTCTAATTTGACATTGGTTATAAATGTTTAATAAAGTTTACATTTAGTTATAATTTAAAGATAGTAAATGATAGTTTCATTTTCATAGTTCATGTGCATGATTAGAGATGTTTGCGTTGGCTAGTATATAGTATGGATATCCCAAGAACTTGAGGCTTTAAGTTGCCCCAAGGAGGTCTTAGATAATCTCACTTTTCTGGTTTAACAATGGCACATATTTTCTTAATTTCATTCATGTGTATGCATATGCTAGAATTTGGGATAAAACTTTACTTTGCAAGATGAAAAAAATTTGCTTTTACATAACCTTAACATGATTTTCATTTCTATTCTCATGTGTATGGTTACATGTATTTAAGTTGTTATGCATATAGTCTAGATATCTTAGGAATATAAGACTTTAGGTAGCCCCAAGGAGGTCAAATATAATCTCACTTCCTTGATTTAATAACAATACGTACTTGCATAAATCTCTAATACATGTCTGCATATGCTTAACTATGAAATAAAAATCTTTTTATCTACCAAATTAATGCATTAATGATCATCAAGTGTGTAAAATATAAATATGTATTGCATGTGCAAATATTTATATTAAATCAAATATCATGAACATTAAAATGAGGAAGTGTGTATGCTATTGATGATGAAAAAAGTAGTGGAATATTATTCATGTAATGGTGACTCAATTTTATTAATTCTAAGATGGCTTTCATGTTTGAATAAGATTCCTTAAAATTAATCTAAATTTAGGCTTAATGAAATGTTCATAAATGGTTTATGAAAGAAATCAAAGTCAAAGTTATATACCCTTTAGAAAATAACTTAGGGTATTGATGAAAGGGATCAAACCTCTTTCTTCTCTTCATAATAATTAGATGTTAAGCAAGCATTAAATGAAATAAAAAAGTGGAAATTAAAATTAATCAATCCATTAAAAGATTTGAAGTAAAACTACCAAAATTTATTATTTTAAATAATCCTAAAACTTTAGACAATCATTCTTACAAAGCCTAATTAAGATACACCCACTAAGCCTTAGCACACACATTAGAATGCTAAGTCACAAATTCGAGTGTTAAGTTTGGTCAGTGTATGTTATGATGATGTGTTTTGTTTTATGATGTAATATTTTTAGACTGGATATTGGGATTATTTGTGCATAGATTGAATGTTAGGATGTCAGTACTCTAATGATGTCTTATGTAGAGGATTGTGCTAAAGGGGCTGTTGTAATAATAAATAAATATAAATATTCTTGTTTGCAAGTGCTACTTATGCCCATAAGCTTAATCCAATTAGGAGGTGAGCTTAGCTACCCAAGTGCAGGGTGCTACGACCAAGCATGTGAAATATAATTTCTTGGCTTGTATGTTTGTTTAGCTAATGTCTATTTTGTAGCTGTAGTTAGACTTCATTTTTCATGAATATGCAATCTTTATAATAGGATTAGGATTAATGATATATGGTTTATGATGAACAGTGGCAAGAAGTGGAAGACCTAGGAGGCCTTGTGAAGCCTAGAGAAAAAATATCCAAGGAAAAGAAAGAAGAACAAAGGATTGAAGGCCCCCATAATATTTATTTTAATTGTAATATTTAATTATAATTTGGGTTGTATAAGTGTAGAGCTCGGCTACACAATTATTTTTTTAGGGTGTACGGTAATACCCGGTAGCACTGACCTTTTATTCTTTTATGAAATTCTAAATATTTCATTATTATGTTTAGATTGTTCAATAGAAAGGGCATGCTTTTTATAGGGTTCTTAAAGTGTGTATGTTTGATGTGTGTCCTAGATGTAGTAGGCTCTTTATGATAAAATTAAACTTTTTATCCTCACTAAATAACTCATAACTAAATTTTAATGTAACTCATAACCTCATTTTAAAGCCTAGGATTTTAATCAAGATAATAAAATATTTAGGAACCCTTTTGTTGAATGATTGTATGTTATGACATCATGCATATCATATTATTTCTCTCTTGAATATAGAGGATCTCCACTCTTGCACGATAGGGGATAGGCCTGACCTATGAGAGCAGTCCCTTGTAGTGGAGAACATCTCATCTTGTTGATTTAGCCCTCAACTCAATTTCATAATGCATTTAGACAAAATTATCCCACGCCTTAGTCAAAAAGTAAATGTATCAAATGATTTTGAAACTTTTAAATTTTTAGCATTAGCCTAAGTCATGTATGTACACCAAGATTATCTAGTCTCTTAAAGAGTGAGTTTATGATTCTAGCTTCATTCTAAATTAAATAATAGTCTAACTATCTTGCATCTACATAAGACTAGCTTACATAGTTTTTAAGCATATGAGGTGTTAGCTGACAGTCATTCTAGGCAGTTGTAAGTCCAAGAGAGTCGGGATGTGTCTAGTCTCTCTTATGGAGGTAAATCATTATGTCCCATTTTCTTGATTAGAGTTAGGTTGTGCTTCTAACAAGTGCTAAAGAATTTTAGATTTAGGTTATGAGGCTATTATTTCTTTCGAGCTATGAGTATAAGTCCTCACCTCTTAGGCGCTTCTACAATCTTGTGTTGTTGGACTATAAGCCCTAGTATTCTAATAAGATTCTAATATAAATAAAAGGAAATTATCTCTTTTAAAAATGTAAATATTGAAGCACTCACTAGGCTTCCTAGTATCATTGGTGATTCCTACTTATCCTCTTTTAGAATCGGTGAGGAAGTCTTCCCATTCAAGAAATCTCATTTGATCTCTAATAATAACCAATTCTTTGATAGTATAGCCTTACAATCTTATGAAATACTCTTTGAATACTTTAATCAATAGAATTCTTAAGAAATCTATATTTCTTAGGATGTAATTAATGATGGAAGCTTGCTTCTATATGGAACTAAATAACTCGATGTAAAATAAACCCTACTTCGCTTATCCATGTAAAGTAGGAGAAAGATCTATTGTATATACGAAGAACCATTTACCTTAGGAGTCTTTATTAAGTGATTGAGTCTATTGTAAGGTGATGTTCCTATCTTTTGAGATAGTACATCATACCTTAATATCGCACTCGATACTTCATTAAGTACGCCTTAAGATCTTCGTGGTGTCCCTACAACTCAAAAATTAAAATGTCACATATTTTTTGGTGACTCTACTGGGGAGTGTTCCTCTCTTCATCTTTAGTAGTCAATCATTACCTCCAAACATCGATAGTGGACTTATATTTTTACGTGAGTCTAAGACTATCATTCCTTCCATTGTGCACCTTATATATTTCACCTTTAGGCAGGCGTGGCCAACATCCTTTAGGTTTTAGGACCTCACTCTAGTAGGTCTTAAAACCATTATTGGACCTACAATAGGTAAGAATAATCAATCAAAGGAATTGTCTAAAATAAATTAAATTAAGTCAATCTAAAACTTGTAGAACCTCTTGCCACTAGTATAGAGAAGTTAACTTCATCCAAAATCTTTAAAATTCATTTGAACTCACTCTCTATGAAGTTTAAACTGAACAAAACATTCTCGCTCAAAATTATAAATCTCTCCAATACATATATAAACCTCATCTAATATAATTAGATTTGCCAAATGAAGGTTTGAATTCAAAGTCAAGTTAAAATAACAACAACCAAAGCAAAGCCTAATTCTATGCCTTTCTTTTCCAGTAGTGAAGCAGAAAACTCTGATCCTTTTTCTTTCAAGCATTCAGTTACCATGTCACCTAAAAAGCTTATCTTATCATTTACCTTGGGTGTGGATTTGGCCATGGATTAGGCCATACTCACCCTGTCCCTAGTTATCAAGTTTGTCCATGGGTTCGAGAACTTTAAAGTTACTAATAATGGTCCTACCATCAGCACAGTGAGTAGGGAAGAGGTGACTGACAAAAAGCCACTTATGTAGTTTGATCTCTAATTAGATATTGAGTTCCCATCCCTATAAAGAAAATACTTTGAGGTTCCCATGCCACGAGTACCACTTGTGCCTACCATAGTTTCAGCTAAGACTAGTACTACCTCTATCGCAGCCCCAGCTCTTAAGAGGAAGTTAGTCCTAGAATTTGAGATTATTTCTCTCTCCTTTAAGATTGGTACTAGCTCCCATCATGCACCATTAACCAAGAATCAATGTCACAATAAGAATACGAAGATTAAGAGGTATTATGAGCGCATGGACAAGAAGGTTGAGGAAGCCTCACATGTAGCTGAAGGGGGGTCCATTCGTGAGACCTCTCCTCTTCTTAGTGTAGTAGATTTCACCCTCTCTCAGCTGTAGAGGGAGAGGAGGATGTGAGGAAAATAACAACATCACCCCCATGCCCACAAAGTATTAGACACTGGATAGGGAGAGGAGGAAGCCCTATGTTGGTCTGAGCTCCGTACTCAAGAGAGTAGGGAGAGTCCATGGATGATCCGAGTCTGCCACCATTCTTGACCTGAGATGAATAATCCCTAGAAGTGTAAGGGATCAAATCTATAAATTAAAGGCCATAGAGGCCAAGGTTATTGCCCAAGTGGGTAAGGAAGATAGGAGGAGGTTTTCTAGACAATCGGTGGCCTCAGCATTTATTGATCATTCTGATTTGCGAGCTGATAGCGATGATCATTCATACAGGATAGTTCTCACTAGTTCCAATCATAGAAGGAGACCTTCAGTGAAGAGACATCTAGTGCCATCACCACCACACCACTCCATTCGGTGATCACCATCACTACTTCATGTCCCATCATCCGAAGTACCTGTGAAATACCATAAGTTAGCATTTAGAGAGAAGTCATTCTCATTGGTGATACGATTACATCCCAAGGACCACACTCCATCCACTCTACTAATTGATGTCAGGCCAAGCTCTCATGCTTAACCTCCCACCCCAATGGTAGAGAAGAAAGAGTGGTTGCCCAAGAGCATTGTAGTCACTCCACCACCACAATCGGAGGAAAAGGAAGAAGGAAATGATGAGTTGACTCCTATGATTGTCGAACTGGTCAGAGATAGCACTCCTCTTGTCCAAAACATACAATACATCACCTCTTCAGGATACAGTCCATTAGAAAGTCATCACCCAACATATGTCCTAGTAGTTCATACTGGGTAGAGTGGATGATCGATCATTTGAGGAAGTATTAGAGGACTATCTTGCTGCAATGAGGTAGATTGTTGGAGATGATGAGTTTGACCAAGAGAGGGTATGATAGATTTTAATGCCAATGAGGATGACCTTTTGAATGATACTGTTGAAGTCCACACAGTTGATACCTGAGGATCTTTTCATATAGAATAATCTAGCCAAGAATCTCTTAGCATTATAGTTGAGGAAGGTGAGGCATCAGATTGGACTTAATGGCTTCTCCAACAAATCAAGCTCAAAGATGATTAGATTGATAGGATGGAGAGGAGAGTAGAGGAATTGATGATAGTGGTATTGGCATTGAAAAACCAAGCACCTATCCCTCAAGCCACTCCTATGGAGGCCAACAAACTTAAGTTAGTACATATCTTAGATTTTCCTAAGAGCACTACTCTAATGGATGAGGATACCAAAAGTCTGCATAGGAAGATAACTAATAGTACCTCCATGCATGAAAAAGATATCAAGCATATGGTAGAACAACAAGTGAAGGAGGTGTTGGCACAGGCCCAAGAGTGCTCATCAATTTTAAAAGATATACTCTACATAGAGGAGTTCAATATAGTTCAATACCCCAAGGGTTTTGTACCACCATTCTTTAAGGTATTTGATGGTAGTGGGAACCCTAAGCAGCATATAGAACACTTCAGGTCCAGTTGTTGCAACGTCAGTGGTAGTGACACCTTACTCTTCTAGTAGATTGTTAGTAGTCTTTCTAGAGTGGCATTTGATTGGTACGTCAAATTGCCTAATAGTTCAGTGAAGTCTTTTGTAGAGTTAGAGCAACTTTTTATCAAGAGATTCATAGGAGCTCAATAATGAATAACTATAGGGGACCTCATTATAGAGAAATAAAAACCCAACGAGCTCCTTATTGATTATATTCTTAGGTGGAAAAACCTGAGTATGAAATGCAAACCATAGCTGCAAGAGTAGCATGACATTGAAATTCTTCTAAAAATATTCATAGATCAGTTGCCTTTATGTTCAAGGGCTTTAGTATTAACATATTTGAGAAGTCAATCAGTAAGGCGGCTAATCTACAAGAGGAAGCCAAATAGTTACCTTTCTCAAACCAATCATCCAAACTTAAGCCTGAAAAGTGTTTGAGAAGAAGCTAAGGATAATAGTAGTAGTGGATAAGGGGAAGTAGCAAGTGAGAGCATAGTTTGAGAGGCCTAGAGCTCAGCAGCCTTCACTCCCACCTCCTCTTCCACTACCTCAGCCACCCCAGTAGCCTACACAATAGTGATACTAGTATCCACCACCATGTAGCTATTATCCATCTACTCTTGCTGATAAACTCAACAAGCCATATTCATTCAAGAGGGAGGTAGTCAAGAAAATATTGAAGAACCATGTTAAGAAGCCTTATTTTTAGTTACCTGAGCCTAGAAAGCAAGAGGAAGTGAGTATGAGTGATGATCCTAATTACTGCCCCTATCACTGCATGCTAGGCCATATTTTAGAGGATTTCTTTACATTAAAGAATTGGTTTGAGCTTAACTATAAGCCAGGAGCCATAGTTATCCCTAAAGAATACTTAGTGGAACAACCTTATAATTCTATTAAAGTAATTTTGGGGAAATTTCTGATCCACTTAAGACAAAAGAAGGTTGGAATATCTCTTTATCTTGTACCTTTAAAAAGATTATTTCTAAAATCAAGAAACTTTCTCTGCAAGTGCCTAACTCAGCTCAGACCTCCAACACTAAGGAATGTCTACCAGTTATGAGGGATAACTCAAGGAGGGTGGAAGCCCAACAGCAGCAGCAACCACCACATGCTTGGGATAGTTCCATAGTACCACCACCATCATAGTCTGATGCTCTCTCTCCCACTGTTGTAGTCACTACATCTACTAGCTCCATCACCATCAGTAGGAGTGTTACATCTATGGATGAGGGCACCAAGCCTCTCATACTATTTACTTTACTTGACTTTTAACATGTACCACTGAAATTGAAGAAATTAATGAAGAAGAATAATTCCACTTACATCCTATCAGCTTTTAAATATCTCAGCAATTTTATTATCATTGATAGCTCTCCAAGTCATAATAATAATAATAATATTTGAAATAATTCTAATTATTTCCATCTGATTCAGAAATAGATTGCCTTTTTTGTATCTTCAGGGTTTTCCACTTGAGATAGATTTAGAGTCGTTGGCTTTGATGATCCTTTAGGAGAAGTTGTAGGTATACCCAATGAGTAGATAGAACTTTCCACAAGCTCCTTATCATAAGAAGTCATTTAAGTTAATCTCCATAGTGGCAAAGTTCTACCTTTTATGGTAGCACCTCAAGATAAAGGTAAACAAGTCATTGGTTCCAGTGAGTAGATAGCCCCTCCACAAGATGGTCCACCCTTGGAAATGCTTATGGATGACAAACTTAAAGTTGACTACAACATCCAAGCACATCTTAAAAAGTTGCCGGCTATGTTAAACATATATGATGCCATTATTTTATCCAAAAAAATGAGGGAGTCACTAATCAAAGCATTGCTTGATTATGAAATATGCTTAGCTCAGTTGGATGCTACTAATCCAGCAAGAAAGGAGGCATGTTTTTTAAAATAAGTCCTAAAAGGCACATTCTCAGATGATGTCCTACTACTAGGGATAATAGAGCACAACCGCCCCCTCTACATCACTATAGATGTTGGAAAGTTTAGGCTATCTAGAGTATTGGTTGATCTGAGTGTATCAGTGAGTATTATAAGTCTAAGAACCTTTCCCTACTTGAGGATCAACATCTCTAAACTTTAATCTGAGAAGATGATGTTGAAAGGAATCAATGAACAAAGTAAGAGGGCATTAGGCTCCATAGTGTTGCCTTTGGAGATAGATGATTGGAAGACTAAAGCCAAGTTTTACATGATAGATTTTGATATATCTTTTAATGCTTTGTTAGGGCAACCTTGGATTCATGAGAACAACATGATTCTATCCTCCTTAGTGCTTCAAGTTCATCAAGGATGGAATAAAATATTGTGTCAAAGGAGACCTCTAACTATTTGTAGTACATGAGGTTAAGATTTATAAGGATGCGACCTATTACCTCCCTTAGAAACAAATTATCTTCTCTCATGAACTTAATCAAAATAAAAAAGAAAAAGAAAAAAAGTAAGAAAAAGAAAAAGAGTATGAAAAAGAAAAGAAAAGGGAGGGAGAAGAAGACATTAGAGTAGAAATAGAGCCTGAGATTATATTCCACACATAGTTTATGACTCCATTTGAACAAGTGGGGAGGATGACCGAACCTCCACCAAGACAAGGAAGAGGTAAGTCTAAAGGGAGTTCTAGGGGTGGTAGACCTCCATACCTACTACATACCAGGAGGTTCATTCCAGCATCCAAAAGTACATGTGCCAACTACATAGATTGAGAGTCTAGTTAAGAGGATGAATCATACATAGTGAGCACACCATCTACTTCTCAATGCTAATAGACTCCATTGGAGGTGACACTAGTGCTTGACAACGATGAAGACTAAGTCCCCATGCAAAGCATAAGTTTATCTTAATCTTCTTTATGTGAAATTAGCATAAGTTTATCTTAATCTTCTTTATGTGAAATTATTAGACAACATGTGGGTGCCTCAACTCTAACCCTACTTGCTTCATAGAAAGTTTAGGGTTTGGTAGTTAAAGATGCTCTAAAGATATATGCCAATGCTAAATCTCAAAGGTTTTATCCAGGAACAACATCGTCAAGCCGGGAAGTTGATGTAGAGCTTGAGGATGAATCACTCAAAGAATTAATAGAATTGTCATTTGATTGGTACTTGACTTGGGGGATTATTTATCAAATAAAGGTTTAATTTCACATATATGATCTAAGCACAGGTCAGAGTACTTCAAGAAATTATGGGACAATAAATGCAAGAACACTTAATCAAGACCTAAACTAGGCTTCGATACAGTAGGCCCAATGGATGACGATAATTACTGCTTGGTCATCACTAATCATTTAGAATATGATAGGGTTCTTCTTAGATCACATTAACACATATGAGGAGGTGTGTCTAGAAACTTAAGATGGTCCAGATGATCTCCAAGTCAATGATGCACCTCTAAAATTTGAAGAATAAATCAAATCAAACATCGATGAAGGAATCAACTTGGGTACTGAAGACAATCCACGCCCAATATACATCACTTTCTTATTGAATGAATCTAAAACAAAAGATTTAGTTAGGCTACTCACTAAGTTTATGGATTGCTTTGCATGGAGTTATGAAAAAATGCATTGATTAGCTCCTGATGTAGTAGTTCATAAGCTAGCAATACAATTTGATGCTAACCTCATCAAGCAAGCTCCTAGACACATGTAATTAGACGTTAAACAACAAGTCATTATCAAAATCAAGAAATAAATTGATTCTGGTTTCATCCAGGAAGAGAAGTATCCTACCTGGTTGGTCAACATCATCTTAGTTAAGAAGAAAAATGGCTAAATTCACATATGCATCAACTTTAGGGATCTTAACAAGGCATGTCCAAAAGATGAATTTTCACTACTAATACCAGAATAGATGGCGGACATCCCCTTATCTCATGCAGTATTCTCTTTCATGGATGGTTCATCTGGATATAACCAAATAAAGATGGCACTTGAAGATGAAAGAAACACTGCTTTTAGAACCCTGATCAAAATCTATTATTATAAGGTCATGCCTTTCGGCCTAAAAAATGCTAGTGCCACATGCCAGTGGGCCATGACTCAAATTTTTGATCAACTTATTCACCACCAAGTTGAATGCTATGTTGACAATCTCATGGTCAAGAGTAAAGGAAATGATGATAATCTCTTTGACTTGAGAGTAGTTTTTGATCAGTTAAGATAATATAACCTTAAAATGAACCGTATGAAGTGTGCATTCAGGATAACTTTAGGGAAGTTTCTTGGGTTTGTTATTTGAAACTGTGAGATTGAGATTGACAAGGAGAAGATCAAAGTGATATTAAAAATGCCACCTCCTAAATGTCTAACCCAACTCAGATCATTCCAAGGGAGGTTGGTGTATCTAACATGCTTTATATCCAACCTATTATAAAGATGTCAACCTTTCTTAGCACTAGTCAAGAAAGATGCCAAGTTCAATTGGGATGATAAATGCCAACATGCATTTGAAAGCATCAAGCATTATCTTATGACACTGCCAGTCCTAGCTACGTCTATCCTAAGAAAACCCCTTATACTCTACACTATTTCCTTAGATGACTCCCTTATCTCTTTGTTGTCCCAAGCTAAGGACGAGGGGAAAGAGATCGCACTTTACTATCTCAGTCATCATCTAATACCTCCTGAGGTGGATTATCCACCCATTGAGAAGCATTGCCTAGCTTGGATTTTTGCAGCCCATAAACTATGAAATTTTATGCTCTTCCATAAAGTGAACTTGATTTCTCGAGTCAATACACTATAATATCTCATGACATAACCGATGCTATATGAACGGTTGGCACGATGGTCCATAATTTCATCATAGTTTGACATCACATTCATGCCCCCTCCATGCAGTAAAAAGACAAGCGCTCGTGGACTTCCTAACAGTGCATCCACTTCATGCAAATTTTCTACTAAGTGATGATCTTCCCAATGAACAAATAATGAAATTAGAGGATGCAAACATTCACCATTAGGAGATGTACTTTGATGGTGTGGCTTGCTCTCAAAGAGGAGAAGAACCATAATTCACTCTCCTAGGTAAGACGAGGGTAGGGATAGTCCTCCTCACACCAGATCACGATATGATGAGATTCTCATACCATTTATTTGAACCTTACACCAACAACAAAGTTGAATATGAAGCTTTCATCACCAGTCTAGATTTAGCCATCTCATTAGGCCTCACAAGTATCAGTATCTTTGGGGTTTCACAATTAGTTGTCAATTAGATAGTTTTGTCCTATAAGGTTCTGAAGCCCAAACTTCATCACTACCATAAGAAGAGCATGTAGTTACTAATCCAGATCCCAGAGGTCACAATTTATAAAATCCTTTGAGGAGAAAGTCACTAGATGTCTTAGTCAAACTCGCCAAGGAATTAACATGTCTGGGGGATGAGTTAATATCAATAGAGGTTCACAACATACAAGTCCTATGTTTTATTGAGGTTAAACTCATCAATAAATACACTCTTGATGGGGAGGTTACTATTGTTGAAAAGGATGAAGAGCTGGATTGGAGGAAACCCTTCATTTATTACTTAAATAAAGATAAACTACTTTAAGAGAAATCTTGAGCCCATTAGGTCAATCAGAGGGCACTCTCCTATGCCCTCGTTGATGGTGTCTTATATGGATAGTCTTGTGATCATATGTGGTTATGTTTTTTAGACAAACATGAAGTCCATTAGGTCATGACCAAGGTGCACTCAGGATTATGCATAGCTCATCAATTCGATCCCAAGATGAAAGTCAAAATCAAGAGACTTGGGTATTGCTAGCCAATGATGATCACAGATTGCATGGATGTCGTGAAGTGCTGCCACCAATGCCAAGTACATGGAGTGGTAGATACACTAAGCACTTAACATTCTACATCCAACTTTAGCCTTATGGCCATTCGAGTGTTGGGGTATCAACATAGTGGGCCCGATTGATCTTCTCTCATCCAAAGGTCACCGGTTCATTCTAGCGACTATAGTCTATTTCTCCAAATGGGCGGAAATGAACCTGCTCAGGGAAGTTAAGCTCAACATGTGCTCTAATTTTCTAGGAATGACATCGTGTATAGATTTGGAGTGCCCCGCCGAATCATATTTGATAATGGTATTGCTTTTAAAAGCACTAAGATCAATAACTTCACCCGAAGACACAACATAGATTGGAGGTAATCTACCATCTACTACCCAAAGGTGAATGTTTTATTAGAAGCCTTCAACAAAACTCTCATACAAATATTCAAGAAAATGCTCATTAATAATAAATGACAGTGGCATGAGAAGTTAGTTGAGGCTTTATGGGCTTACCGCAATACCTACAGAACTCCAACACAATTTATCCCATTCTCCTTAGTGTATAATTCTGAAGCCATTCTTCCCTTAGGGGTTTAGCTCCCATCAATAAGGATAGCTATGGGTGGTAAAATTACAATTGAGCAAAATGCTAAACTGCTGTTGGAAGAACTCAAAGGTTTGGAGGAGGGATGCATGTAAACATGTCAGAACCTCAAGTTATATAAAGCAAAAATGGTTCAAGATCATAAAAAGTTGGTCTGCCTTAGAGTTTTTCTAGCTGGAGAGCTTGTCTTAGTTCTAAGGAGACCAATTATGGCCCATCACAACATGGGAGGCAAATTTAAACCAACTTAGGAATACCCTTTCACCTTAGAAAAGGCCTACCAAGGTGGCTCATATGAACTTATCAACCATAAAGGCCAATGCCCGATGCTTTCGATCAATGAGCTTTACCTTAAAAAATATTATGAATAAATAATATCCCGAATAATTTTCCATTAATAAAAATTTTATTTTGACTGAATTATCCTCTATGTTAGAGTATTTTCAGTTAATAAACTCTCAAAGTATTTAGAGTAGGTGTAAGAGAACCCGAGCGACATCTTAACCTTTACTTGCACAATACAAATATAAAATTGCACAGAAACACAAACAAATCAAACACAAACTCCATCACTATGGACTATTCAGAGTTGAGATAAGACCCCTAGTGACCCTCACTTAGTAGCTGCTCTGGGTCAAGTTTGATTCACCATTTGGCTAGTGAATCACCCTAGTGGTTGTCCTTGCCCAGGAAGATGTGAGTCCTCGTTCTTTCTTTTTGGCTCAACCATTGCAAATCGATGAGCCCCTTTTCTTAGCCTGATGTACTTTATTCCATAACTAGTAAGTCATCTTGATAGTCAATCATGTTCTTGGAGGTATGAGTCCACGAGCTTTCTCGGCTATCATATCTTGGATTCAAGTACATATATTAGATTAGGGTAAGACCCACCGCCCTAGTGGCTCATCTTCCTCTTGACTACTTCAAACTTAGGTTCAATCCTCCTCTGTGACTCTCCACTTGGTAGTCACCGTAGGTCGGATAGTAGCTGCTTAGTTGACAATAGACTATCCTGATGATTACTTTCACTTATAAAGATGTCAGCCCCTGATGCTTTCTTTCTAGATTGATCATCCCAAATTGATGGGCACCAAAGGTTGGCTGGTGTTCTCTTTACTAACAAAAACCCACATGGTGGATAATATTGCTCATAAAGATGTGAGACCCCACACTTTCTCTCTAAGTCAACCACTATATATTTACATACTTTATATTTTAGGGATTGAGATAACACCCCTAGAGGAACCTTCCCTGTGGGCATTCAATTTAGATTACGTCCTTGTGACCCCATCTAGACATGTCCCAGGTTACTATCGGATTGGAAAATTCCACCTTCCTAGTTGCTACCCCTTTGGTTAGATGTTCTGTACTGTGGATATACAGACTATCCCATGGGATAGTAAATTTGAGATAGGTCTAAGCCCCTGTGGCTCCTTCTCAGTGTGGCCCATCATAAACCAACAAGGTCCACACTAAATAAACAAACAAAAAAAATAATCAAAGTGAAAACTCTTGTGGATTATGGTAAGACCCCTAGTGATACCTCTTCCCAAGTAGGCATCTTATCTTTTTAGGTAATGTCAACAAAGCTCTCTATAGGAATCTCCTTGATTACTTCAAGCTGAGGTAAGATCCTAAGTGGCTCTCACTTAATAGTCGCCCTAGGTCTGGTTTGGTTCACTATATGATCATCAGGTTCCCCCAATGGTTGATTCACTTTGGAAGATGTGAGTCCTTGAGCTTTCTTCCTAGTTCAACCATCACAAACTGACAGACAACCTTAGGTTGGATAGTCTGTATTGTATGGCCATTAAACTATTCCTCTGGGTTAGTAAATCTAAGGTAAGTTCAGGATTTTATAGTCCTTCTTTAGTGTCACTCATTGCAAATCGATTGCGTCAATGTTCATAATTTTTGGGTTAGGGTCATGACCTCGAAGCTCCTTGCCATAGTGACTATTTTAGGATTAGATTAAGCCATTATGGCCCCTTTCTTGGTAGTTGGTCCCTTAGGTTGAGTAGTATCATTCCGTGGATGAGCAAACTACTCTTTTGTGCTAGTAGATCTAAGATAGGTCTAGCTTCTATAGCTCCTCCATAGTGTGGCCCATCACAAACCAACAGGGTCCATTTCAATTCAATAATCAAACATAAGTCAAAATCAACATGAATTACCAAAGTTAAACAAAATTTCATCAACTAAACTAATTAACCAAACTAAATCAATCAAACTAAATTAACTCTATTTCAAATCTTATTCATCTTTAACAAGGCCCTCATTCATGCTCTTGGCATGATTCAATCCTCAATAAACCCATCTTTGCATATTTAATATGAAGACAAACTTCAAACAGTCATGCTTAGTAAATTTGCATTCATTCCTCGACATGATTAAATCACTGGAAGGATCATTCTTTGTGTCCTTGGAGCAAAGCCAAACTGTCGATACTTCAAATAATATGCAGACGATTCTTGTCCCATGCCCTTGAAATGAATTGAATCACATTTCAAGGGACATGATTAAATCACATTTCAAGGGACATTGGGATCCAAGACCCTTTTACCCTTCTATTTATGCATGGACAGTCTTCATTAATGTGCATAACCCTCTCAGATGCTTTTTATCATCTTGGTCAATGCTAATAGTGCGCTGTACCTTGTCAATTACACCACACCTACTGGGGGTCCTTTCATTTACCTCACTTTTGTAGTGAGGATTAAAATTTCTCATCTTAGATCTAGAAACTTTCTAGACACTTGGATTTCCTTAGTGTTAGGATAGTTCTGGTGATTAAGAGGACACTAAACTTAAGCTTATAGACTTAGAGGGCATAACCCAGAGCTTAGATTCCACCTTAGGACAAATAGATTTCACCTGTCCGAAGGCCCAAACCAAAACTCATATCTATTCACATATACAAACCTAAGCTCATGTAGATGGAGCTAAATCAACCTCAAATTTATCATTGAACACATCCCAAACATCCATAACCCTAATTGATCTAAGTTGACTTGGCCAAGTCACTTAACTGAAAGTGACCTAAAAGGGGTAATTAAATCAAAATCTAATTAAACTCTCATTGGAACAAATCAAGCCATCCAATCCTTTTATTAAGGATTGTGGGTCATTATTGAACACTCCACTAAAATCAATTGAACCTAATCAAGTCAATTTGACCCTTTGACCCAAATTGACCCAAATTGACCTAAAGGGTCAAATTGAACCAAATCAAATCCTAGACCAAATTGGTTGAAACCAATGCTTCTAACCAATCACAAATTCAATATTAAATATAATTCAACCTTCAATTGAACCCAATGTGGTCAACCCAACCTAATTAGCCCACTTAGCCCAACTTGACATAATGGGTTAAATTAAACCAAATCACCCCATAATCCAAATCAATTCAAATCAACTCCACCAATCAATCACAAATGACCAATTGAACATAAACCTAACCCATGCTTAAGCCAATTTGGCCAATTTGGTCAAATTAGTCAACATGACTCATTTAACCCAACCTGAACCATATGAACCAAATTCAAATCTAACCTAAATTGAATCAAACCAATTACACTTATTCATTTCAAATGACCAATTGAACTCACCTAAGTCTCTACTTTGACCTAATTTGGTTAAAATTGTTAACTTAGCCCAACTTGACCCATTTGACCCATATGAGTCAAATTGAGTTAAACTTAACCAAACCGAGCCCAAACCCAACCAAACTTGGCATGACTCATTCTTAAGCTTGCCCAAGTGGGCCCAACCCATGGTGAATCTAGTTTGGGTCAAACCCATTGAACAAAGTCACCCAATTTGGATAAAATACCCATTTAAGTGGGTTCTCCACCACCTTATCCCTTGGAAGCCACCTTTGGCTCTTCTTGGATAAGAGGAGCACTAACCCAATCTAACCCAAAGTTGTTGGGTTCAGCCTTTAGCTAAGAGAGGATGAGTACACCCATAGAAATCCATTGGTCCACTTAAGGGAGAGGGTACACCTCATGCCAGCCCACTACACTACCTCAGCCACCTCAGTAGTCCCCGACCATCTCTAGCCGCCTACCTCGATCGGACGGCTACCAATGGTCGAACCAATCTCAGCCATTGGTTTAGTTGGGGAGGAGAGTATACTCAACCCACTCCATTCAAATTGGACATAGAGCTTCCCTAGGGTATTCCTCACAGTCCCATACCTTATTTCAAGTTCCTTGTGCACCCATTGTTAATGAGGCTAGCTCCCGATTGAACCCTAGAGCCATATCCACAGGAACTTCCTAAACCCCCACCAAACTCAAATTAATGCTTTCCACACCTTTACATCACTCTGGTGAGCTGAAACTAAATGTTTCATGAGAGATTTAACCACTATAAGACATTCCAAGACCAACTCCAATGAGCTTTACAGTGGCATTTGGTCTACAGAGTGATCTGTAGGGAGGCATCTCATGATCTTCTCAGGAGGGCTTCATATCTTCAAGACGAAGCTACCTTTATCAGTGGACCATCGATCTTTAGCTCTGATGACATAAAAATTCAACAACTGTAGCTTTGGCCCCTAGGTGTTGGTATTTTTTAAACTAAATCATGTTTTTGTGTGATTTATACCATGGGATCCCCTTCAATTTCACCATCGAACAAGCTCCATCAACCTCGGATCGAGCGGAGAAAGGCATATGGTGTCTATCTTCCAGTGCTTGTAGGATGATGAATCACTGGCCATCTATCCTGCATTATTAGAATGGATGATTTTGATTAATTATGTTAGAAATTTTGGTTTAATCCCTTTAGAATCATTAAATTAATCTCAACCATCTGATCTAATATCAGACGGTCAAGACAAAGCCACATCCACCACTACTGACACAACTATCACGTCAGATGATTTAAATAGCCAATACTGTAGTGCCACGTGGAAACCACTGATGGTTTAAAGGGTTAGTTTGGCTTTAAAAATATAATTAAATGGCCAAACCTTCAAAAAATCATAACTAATTATTGAAAAATCTAAATAAATACAAATAACCCCATTTTGGAAAGGTAGGACAGAGGAGAATTAATGAAAAATAAAATCCCTAATTTATGCCTAGTGAACATAATTATCTTAATTAAGGCAAAATTACTTGGCTAATTAATTACAAATTTAGTGGGATGATTGCATGGGATGTTCACTCCTCCCATAATTTTCATGGAATTATTTGCCATATAATTTGATCAATTTGAAATTTTAATTCTAATTACTCTTCTTATTCAATTAAATAATTATTAAAAATGGTGAATAGTAAAAATTAAATGATTAATGGTAATAAATCATTATGGATAGTGAGAATAGTGAGGAGAAATAGTTAGGCCCCCTTTCTTAATTATTTCTCCAATTGTATTTCCTTAAGAGGGTTAATTAACATGTTTTATAATTAGGGATAATTAGGAAAGTTAATGATAAAATAAAAATCAAACAAAATTAATAATTCATTCAAATAATTCAAACATAATTCATTAATTTTCCTTTATGTGTTTTATAACATAAAATCATTAAAGAAATTATGATTAACCCATTGGTATGGGAACATCATAATAGTGTTTAACTTATATTTTTTCCTTCTTTAATCCAATTAACTCTTAAGCATGAGTCTAATTGTATTAGATTCTTTTTATTGCATTGCAAATTTTAATTTTTTTGAAGCATATCATTGAAGGTTCATGATCAAGTAGTTAATTAAATTAAAGAAGTTTAGGAAAGGATAATTAATTGATGCGCTTAATGGTTTGAACCTAATCAACTCATAAATTCCATTTAATTTTTTTTAAATATATCAAATCACTAACATGGGATGGGGTAAGTGCTAAGTATCATTTCTCCATTGTAGTTTTTAATAACACAAACATCAAAATCAAAATTTACAAGAACTTTTGTTAGTCTTAAGGAATTTTTATTTGGCTTGATTGTCCTTGGGATTTAATGTAATTGAGTATGCTATGCATCAATGTTTAATAACATCTTTTCAATTATTATAAATTATGCATATTATTTATTTCATATGTTCATATTTTCAAAAAAAAAAAGAAGAATTAAAATATTATGAATGCATTTAAGTTGCATGTGTTGGATAAATATTATTATATGGTGTGGCTATTATCATTAATAAATCTCAAAATACTTTTGAAACAACAAGTTAATTTTAAATAAAAATGTGTAAAGTATAATTTGATGTTGGCTATAAATGTTTAACAAAGTTTACATTTATTTATAATTTAAAGATAGTAAAGGATAGTTTCATCTTCATAATTCATGTGCATGATTACATATGTTTGAGTTGGCAAGTATATAGTCTAGAAATCCCGGGAACACGAGGCTTTATGTAATCACAAGGAGGTCTTAGATAATCTCACTTTCCTGGGTCAACAATAGCACGTACTTGCTTAATTTCATTCATGTGTATGCATGTGCTAGAAATCATGATAAAACATTAGTTTAGATGAACATAAGATTTACTTTTAACCTTTGCATGATTTTTATTTCTATGCTTGTGTGTATGTTTACATATAATTAAGTTAACAAGCATATAGTCTGGACATCCCAGGAACACAAGGCTTTAAGTAGTCCGAAGGAGGTCTTAGATAATCTCACTCCCCTGATTTAATAACATCACATACTTGCTTAAATCTCTAATACATTTCTGCATATTCTTAGCTATGAAAAAAAATCTTATTTTCTATAAAATTCATGCATTAATGATCATCAAATGTGCAAAATATAAATTTGTATTGCATATACAAATATGTATATTAAATTAAATTTCATGAACATTAAAAATGAGAAGGTGTGTTTGCTATTGATAATGAAAAGAAGTAGTGGAATGTTATTCATGTAATGGTGACTCAATTTTATTAATTCTAAGATGTCTTTCATGTTTGAATAAAATTCCTTAAAATTAATCTAAACTTATGCTTAATAATTTTTTCATAAATGGTTCACTAAAGAAGCCAAAGTCAAAGTAATATACCCTTTAGAAAATAACTTAGGGTAGGGATGAAGGGGGTTAAACCTCTTTATTCTCTTCATAATAATTAGATGTTAAGTAGGCATTAAATGATACAAGAAGGCTCAAATTAAAATTAATCAATCCATTAAAAGATTTAAAGTAAAACCATCCATGATGGTTAATTTAAATAATCCTAAAACTTTAGATAATCATACTTTCAAAGCCTAATTAAGACACACCAAGCCTTAGCACACACATTATAATGCTAAGTCACCAATTCTAGTGTTAAGTTAGGTCGGTGTATGCTATGATAATGTACTATGTTTTATGATGTAATTTTTTTAGATTAAATGTTAGGATTGTTTGTGCATAGACTGGATGTTAGGATGTTAGTAGTCTAATGATGTCATATGTAGGGGATTGTACGAAAGAGGCCACTATAATAATAAATAAATATAAATGTTCTTACTTGTGGGTGTCGCTTATTCCCCTAAGCACAATCTAATTAGGAAATGTGGGCTTGGCTACCCAAGTGCAGGTAGCTAAGTTCAAATATGTGAAATATAATTACTTGGCTTGTATGTTTGTTAGCAAATGTCTATTTTATAGGTGTAGTTAGACTTTATTTTTCATGAATATGCAATCTTTGTAATAGGATTAGGATTAGTGCTATGGGGTTTAGGATGAGAAATGGCTAGAAGGCAAGGACCTAGGAGGCCCTGTAAAGCTTGGAGCAAATAGATCCAAGGGAAAGAAAGAAGAATAAAAGGTTGAAGACCCTCATAGCATTTATTTCAATTGTAATATTTAATTGTAATCCAAGTTGTATAAGGGTAGAGCTTAGCTACCCAATTTATTTTTCTTTTCAAGGTGTACGACAGTATTCGGTAGCTTTAGCCTTTTATTCTTTTATGAAATCCTAAATGTTTGATTGTTATGTTTAGATTGTGCAATAGAAAGGGCATGCTTTTTATAGGGTTCTTAAAGTGTGTATGTTTGATGTGTGTCCTGGATGTAGTAGGCTTTTTAGGATAAAATTAAATTTTCTATCCTCACTAAATAACTCATAACTAAATTTTAATACAACTCATAACCTCATTTTAAAGTTTAGGCTTTTAATCAAGATAATAAAAGATTTAGCAACCCCTTAACTTAATGGTTGTATATTATCACACCATGCATATCATATTATTTCTCTCTTGAATATAGAGGATCTCCACTCTTGCACGATAGGGGATAAGCTTAACCTGTGAGAGCAGTCCCTTGCAGTGAAGAACACCTCTTCTTATTGATTTAGACCATAACTCAATTTCATCATGCATTAAGACATATTTATCCCAAGCCTTAAATGTGTCAAATGATTTTGAAACATATAAATTTTTAGCATGAGCCTAAGTCATGTTTGCATACCAAACATTATATAGTCTCTTAGAGTGAGTTTAGGATTCTAGCTTCTTTATTAATTAAATAATAGCCTAACCATCTTGCATCTACATAAGTCCGACCTATATGGATTTAAAGCATATGAGCTGTTAGCTGGCAGCCACTCCAAGTAGTTGTAAGTCTAGTAGAGTCAGGATGTGTCTATTCTCTCTTATGGAGGTAATCCATTATGTCCCATTTTTTTGATCAGACTTAGGTCATGCTTCTAGTAGGTGCTAAAGAATTTTATATTTAGGTTCTAAGGCCACTTATTTCCTTCTAGCTATGAGTATAAGTTCTCACCTATTAGGCATTTCAACAATCTTTTGTTGTTGGACTATAAGCCCCAACATTCTAACAAGATTCCAATTTAAATGAAAGTAAACTTTCTCTTTCAAAAATGTAAAGCCTCACTATAGGGTATATTGAAGCACTCACTAGGCTTCCTAGTATCATAGGTGCTTCTTGCTTATCCTCTTTTAGAATCTATAAAGAAGTCTTCCCATTTGAGCAATTCATTTGATCTTTAATAATAACCAATTCTTTGATAGTCTAGCCTTGAAATCTTTGGAGATATTCATTGGCTACTTTAATCGAGAGTATTATTAAGAAATTCTAATTTCTTAGGATGTAATTATCTATGGAAGCTTGCTTCCATTGGGAACTAAAGAACCCAACATAAAATAAACCCTATTTTAGTTATCCTTGTAAAGTAGGGGAAAGATCTTTAGTATATACGAAGATCCATCTGTCTTAAGAGTTCTTATTAGGTGATTGAGTCGATTATATCGTGATATTTTTATCTTTTGAGGTAGTACATCATACCTCAATGTCCCACCTGACCCCCTAAGATCTGCATGTGCCCATATGACTCCAAATTAAAATACCACAAGGTGCCATAAAGTACTTGTTACTAACTTATGGATGATATGAATGAGGTAAAGGGGTCATAATAACTTAATTCCCAATCCTCAAGTCTTTTGACTAATAAGCAAGAGTCATGGATTTGATCCTTACTTCATTAGTCTAACACTATGAAATGTATTGGAAGGTTTGCATCTATTTCTTAGTTTGACCAATACTTCTTACACATGCATGAAGAAGTTTAGTGAAGAAGGTTTCAAAGAGTTGAAGTATAGTTTTGAGAGATGTATATTTTGGAGCCAATGCTTTACTATACCATAAGCATAGAATTTCATAATTATTCTTTCTTACATTTTCTGTTTCTTTTTTATCTCAAAGTTACATATAACCATGCTAGATGTCTAATCCACTTTTAGGCAAGACATCATAGGGTACTAACCTAAGAATTTTACCTTTTTAAACTTACATGTGACTGTATAGTTCTTAGGCAGTAAAAACAAAAGCCAACTAGTGCTTCTCAAATGAAACTTCTTTCTTTCTTTTTGATTGGATATGTATTTCATTTTATTTTCTTGACATGAATCTATAGCTTATAAGGCCTTCTCTTAGATTCAATAAAGATCAAGAGATTCCTTTGAAGCTTTAAAAAGTGATTGAGAATCAAGGTAAGTAAACTCCTGGATTCTCATGGAGACATTTTCTTTATTTTATTCTTTTGTCCGTGATCAAAAAATGAATTAAAAGGATGAACTTATTAGAGAAATTAAGATTCTCCTAATAAGTTTGAAATTGAATTTCTTAAGTTGATTTATTGCTCCTTTAAGGTTTTATGAAATGATATTTCATAAATGGCTTTGATTAATTCTTGTTTGTGTATTTTTGAACCTTCTAAATTTTACTACAAGATCCTTGAAATTACCTCAAAAGTATATTTTAGGACTCTATATGAAGTGATATGATTATTTTCAAACCATAATGAAGTTTCTTTTCTTTTCTTTTCTTTTCTTCTTTTCATTCATTTTCTTTTTGATAAGACTTTCAATATAACACTCCACTTAATTAAAAGTGAGGTTATCAGAAATCTTGATCATGACCCTTTGATAATTTGTCCTAATTTTTGTGAGAATGAATGCTACAACTATGTAACAAAATATTCTTATAGGGATTTTGAATGTCATATCATATGATTTCAATTTTATTTTCTAGAATTATTTTGATTTGATAATATTCAAATAAGTTATCATTAAGGAGGATAATCTTATGCATGATTTTTTTTTTAAATTTTTAAATGAAGTATGGGTAATAGGAACCCATCTTCAAGGTAAAGACTTTATCTTAATCTAGAGCTTATTTGAAATGCCATCAAACCTAATCTTTTGGACTGCTATATTTGGAGTATATTTTGATTTATTTCCAAATAAAGTAGTCTTTCAATTTTAACATTAAGTCATCAATATTCAACTTATCTAAGAGTTAGATTATTGATATTAATTATAGATCAACTTTTATTTGTAGATTTATTTCTTTTAGTTTGACAATTAGTAATGTAGATTTCTCTTCAAAATTTTAGGGGTGCATCCTAAACTTGAAGTCTTTATAGATATTCAAACACATCTAAATAATATTCATTCAATTGGTTAGAGTGCCTTTGAGGAAAAAGTCTGGACCTTGACTACTTAACAATTTTCATCTTACAATGGCTCCATAGTATTGAATCTCAAACCAACTTTTGAGTTTGAATTCCTTGAATAGGTCATAGGTTTTCTTGCTTGAATCTTATCTATAGGCCACTTGCAAATGGAATCGGATTATGCTTAATTGAATCATTGACATACAAAAGATATAGATTCCTGGAAAAGAAGATCCATTTTCTCTTTAACTTGCAATGTGAGCTCACACAACTCACAAAAGTCGTGATGACTAAGTATCAAGTATCTAATTGTTTTTTTAAGTCAAGGGAAATTCTTAACTGTTAATCATACCCCAATATTTTGATGTGGAGTTTAAAGTTAAAATGTCCATACCATTAGAAACTTCAGACTTCATCCTTTTGCTCTTAGATATAGTCCTTCCATCCCTTTTATTTGCTTTTATTTCTTTCTTTCTTTATTTTATCAAAATTTCTATAACATTTTAATTCTTCATGAAATATTACATTTGATATTTTTCCTATATATAAGATTTACTAGGAGATTGGATGCATACGATTATTTGTTTGAATGCAACATTTGATGTGATTCAATTCTATGTTTTGATTGATTAATCATATTGCATGATATGATCCTTTATAATTCTTTATTTGAATACAATACTTTGTGAGGTCATTTAGGAATGAAAAAAATGACATTCCTAAAGACTCTACACTTATGATTACATAATGGATACAAACATCCTTTCTCAATAATTATTAGTTTTCTTCTTTCATTTCATTTCTTTTAGTTCATTTCCTTTTTTTAAGTTGGGTTGGATAGGACCATCCAAGAGCATTTAAAGTTGTTTTTGAAATTCTGAAGATCTTTTTTTTAGTATCTAAATTTTTATCTTCAATTGACAATTTGATTAAGAATAAGTTCTTCTTTTGAATTGAGTTTTCATCAAATAGAAAACTGCTTTCTTTACTTGATTAAATTTACCTCTCACTATCTTAGCAAGGTTAGATTAGAATTGGGCCTATGTATATTCACTTTCATGTTTATAATTGATGTTGACTTATGTACATGAATCAATAAGTATTCTGGATATATTTCTTTTGAATTTTCAACATCAACTAAAATGTTGATGAGTTCTTAGTAGTATATATTCATCATAGAAGATAACCTAGAACTTTTTATAGTGGAATGCCACATATAGAAGTTAGTTATAATTAAAGAAGGAAAATTATAAAAATATGTAGTGCCTTGCTTAGTGATCATTTCATTTTATTTTGTTTCTTTTAATTCATTTCATTTTGTTTCCCTTTTTTATAGAGCATTATGATGCTTGATTTTGCAAGAAACTTCTCTAAGATGGGCAAAACATTTTGAAGATGATTTATTTACCATATATTTTCAATATCATTTGAGGTGGTATAACTCTACCATCTTAAATTTTATTTCAATAATTTCCCTTTTTATATGGGAGGAGGGTAGGTCTAAATCTATCATCAATAAATCAATATACCTCATGATCTATTCATTTGGAAGATCATCATTTAAAAGAAAACCCTCTAGGGTAAAAGATGTGCTACTAGAGAGTCAAGTATGACTAACACTTTTTACATCATAAAAAAGATTAAAGATAATCTCAAATTGCAGTCAAATCTTTGACCACCATGATAGACATTAAGACAATGTTAGACGGGCACAAGACATTACAAAAGATTTACTTTAGGCTCACTTTGCATGAAAGCATATAATGCCTTAGTTTCTGAGTGGAAAAAACCAAAACTTTCTTCATTAATTTTAGACTAGCAAAGTTCTAAGTGATTTATCTATCAACCTACCAGAGATAGAAATTTCATGCTTTCACTCTGAGCATTAGAAATCTCACCCTTATGACCCAATTTTAAGGTCATGATTTCTTTTGAAGGATTAAAATCTTCATTTATTTTCTTTTTAGGATTTCTCATTACAATTAATTAAGGATATTTATGAAATATCAATCATTCAATGGGAGAAGATTCCCATTAAAGAAGTTGATTTAAATTTATTAAGTTTCAATTTCATTTATTTCAACATTATCAGGAGAATCAAAATTCTCTTTTGCTACCCTCTTTTTTTTCTTTTATTAATTAAAAACAAAAGTGAGATTATATCATGTCATTTCTTTTTATTCACAATGTCATGTCATCTTCTTCTTTTGACTCTCTCCTAAACTCTTAAGGATCCAAGGGTTTTGGAGGATCTAAAAGAGGGTTACCTCCAAGTCACTCCCTAGAATTGACCAATTAGCTTGAACAACAATTTTTTCAAAATTCTAATGGGCATATGGAGATAAATTAAAATTAAAGTTGATTTGCATTTATGTTGAATTTACTTCTATAAGAATAGAAGATTCATATTTATAGTGTTTTAATTTGGAGTCATTATGGACACCATGCAGATCTTAGGGGATACTTATTGAAGTGATCGGGTATGACATTGAGGTATGATATACCATCTAAAAAGATGGAAATATCACCCTACAATGGACTTAATAACCTAATAAGGACTCCTAAGGCAAATGGGTCTTCCCATATACCAAAGATCTTTTCCCTACTTTACATGGAAAAGGAAAGGAGGATTTATTTTATGTCAAGTTCTTCAGTTCCCTATGGAAGCAAGCTTCCATAGTTAATTACATCCTAAGAAAACTCTAGATTAAAGTAGTCAACAAATATCTCCAAAGAGTTCAAAGTTAGATAATCAAAGGATTATTTATTCTTGGAAATCAAATGGGAAGGTTCAATTTGAAAAGTCTTATTTTGGATTCTAAGAGAAGATAAGTAGGGAGCACTCATGATACTTAGAAATCTAGTAAGTGCTCCAGTCTACCCTCTAATGAGGTTTTATATATTTGAAAGAGAAAGTTCATTTTAGTTTGAGTTGAAATTTTTATTAGAATGTTAGGACTTATAATCCATCAACACAAGATTGTTGAATTCCATACGAGGTGAGGACTTAGACTCAAGATCAAAGAAAATAAGCAACCTTGGATCCTAAATTTAGGATGCTTCAGTGTAAGCTAAAAGCATGACCTAAATCTAAATGGGAAGTGAGACATAGTGGTTTACCTCCATAAGAGATGACAAACCCATCCTAACTCTTCTAGACTTACAACTGCCTGGAGTGGCTACTGGCTAACACCTCCTACGCTTCAAAATAATGTATGCCAATCTTATGTAAGTGTAGGAATGCTAAGTTGTTATTTAATTAGGAATGAGATAAGAGTCATAAACTCACTCCATAAGAGACTAGATCATGACTGGCATGAAGAAATGACTTAGGCTAAAATGCACAACTTTTTAAATTTTTATAGCATTTTTTACATAATATTTTGGGCAAAAGCTTAGAAAAATTATGCCTAAATGTCTGATGAAATAGTATTATTGGCTAAATTAGTGAGTGGAGGTGTTCTCCACTACAAGGGATGCCATCATAGGTCAAGCATTCACTTATCGTGCAAGATTGGAGACCCTCCCTGTTCAAGAACAAAATAAGATGATCTGCATGATGTTAGAACATACCTCATTCAGCTAAGGGGTTGCTAAATTTTTTAATTATCTTGATTATAACCTAAGCTTTAGAGTGAGGTTATGAGTTATATTTAAAATTTACTTGTGAGTTATTAGTGAGGATAGAAAAATTAATTTTATCCTAAAGAGCCTACCACATCCAGGCCTCACATTCACACATCACGCTTAAGAAACCTATGAAGAACATGTAATTTCTATTGCACAAGATAAACATAACAATCAAAACATTTATAAATTTTTGTAATAGAATAAGAGGTCTGTGAGGCCGGGTACCACCACCATGCACCTCAAAAAATAGAAGAAGTTGGGTAGCCGAGCTCTACCCTTATACAACCTAGAGCACAAAAGAATATTACAATTATATTTGAATGAAAGTTGTGGGGGTCTTAATTCTTCATCTTTCTTCTTTTCCTCTTGATTTAGTTTGCTCCAAGGCTTCACAGGGCTTCCCAAGACTTTTCCTTCTAGCCACTATGCATCCTAAACCTCATAACACTAATCCTAATCCTATTTACAAAAATTAAATTTTTATGGAAAATAAAATCTAACTACACCTGCAAAATAGATGTTAGTTAAAAAACTATACACACCCAAGTAGTTTATATTTCATAAGTTTGGACTTAGCACCCTACACATGGGTAACCATGTCCACCTGTCTTAATGTGGATTATGCAAAGGGGCATAAAGAACCAGTAAGCAAAAGTATTTATATTCATTTATCATTTTATCAGTCCCTTTAGCATAATCCCAAAAAAACAATAATATTAGGCTAATAGCAGCTTAACATCTAGTCTATGCATAAATAATCCTAACATCCAATTTAAAATATTACATCACAAAATAAAAAAAAATACAAATACATCGTCCTAACTAAGATCTAGAAGTGGTGACTTAGCATTCTAATGTGTGTGCTAAAGCTTGGTATCTAAGGTTGAGAATTATTTAAGTTAAACATGATTGATGGTTTCACTTCAAGTGATTAAAAGAATTGATTAATTTTAATTTATATTTTCTTTTATTCCATTTGATAATTACTTAGCACCTATTATTGTAAAGAGAGGAAAGAAGTTTAACCCCATTCATCTCTATCCTAAGTCATCTTCTAAAGGCATGTTATTAAGATTTTTGGTCTTTTTTAGTGAATGATTTATTAAATATTTTATTAATCCTAAGTTTGGGTTAATCTTAAAGAATCCTATTCAAACATAAAAGAAATCTTAAGATTAATGAAATTGAATTTTTATCATATGGATAATGTTAAATCATTCCTTTTTATCATCAATAGCATGCATATGATTTTGAACTCAACATACCAACACATGCAATAAATTTTTTGGCACACTTAAATTATTGTGAATGCATATATTTTGGTAGAAAGGAGGGATTCCATTCTTTAGCTAAGTACAAATACACATGTATTAAAGATTTAAGCAAATACATGTTGTTGTTAAACTAGGGAAGTGAAGTAATCTAAGACTTTATTGGGGATACTTAAAGCCTCATATTCTTAAGATGTCTAGACTATATACTTGCTATCTTAAATACATATAAATATATACACAATAATGAGAATGAAAATCATGCAAAAGATTGTTTGTTAGCAAATTTATTTATTCATGTAAAGTAAGGCATTATCCAAATTCTAATGTTTGTATACAAGTGAATGAAATTAAGTAAGTTTGTGCTGCTGTTTAAACTAGGGAAGTGAGGTAATCAAAGTCCTTGGGGATACTTAAAGCCTCCTATTCCTGAGATGTCCGGACTATATACTTACTAACATTCAAACACATGTAAACATATACATGAATCATGAAATTAAAATAATACTTTAACATGTTTAAGCTATAAACAAATGTAAGTCACATATAATATTCATAGCCAACATCAGTTTAAATTTCCATCATTAATTTATAATTTTGGAAAGTAATTTTGAAATTTTTTAGTGATAATAGCCACACATATGATAGGATTAATTCAACACATGCAACTTACACATAATTAAATTCAATTGATTCTTTTATTTGAAAACATGAATGCATGATATCAAATGACATACAAATTTATAATGATTGAAAAGGAGTAATTAAGCATTGCTGCATAATACAATCAATCACATTACTTCCTAAGGACAATCAACTTAAATAAAACCATTTAAGACCAACCAAAGTTATTATGAAGTTGGATTTTAGATTGAATTATTAAAATTAAAGAGGAGAGATAACATTTTTTTGTTTTGCCCCATCCCACATTAGTGACTTAATGTGTTTAAGGAAAAGTAATTAAGTGAACTTTATGGATCGATCAAGTTCAAATCTTTAAGCAATTAATTTAATTTCTCTTTCCTAAGTCTCTTTGATTTAATTAATTACTTAATCATGAGCATCTAATGAGATGCCAATGAATAATTAAAATTTGCATGCACTTAATGAGACCTAATGCAAAGAGGCTCATGCTTAAGGGTTAATTAGATTAAAGAATAATCTAATTAAGTACTTACATGGTTTTCCAACACCCATGGGTTAACCATATGTTCCTTAAGGTTCTTTATATTATTAAACACATAAAGAGGAACCCATGAATTTAATTTAAATTATCTAAAGAAATTTTCATTTTTATTTGAATAAATTTCTCCATTAATTTACTTAAATATTCCTTAATCACCATATTCATTAATTAACCCTCCAATGAAAATACACTTAGGAAAGTAACTAGGAAAGAGGCTCTAATAATTTTTCCTCATCATTTCCACTGTTAAATGATTGAACATCATTAATCATTGAAATTTTACTATTTACCAATTTTAATTATCATTAAATTGATTAAAGAGGGCAATTAAGATTGAAATTTTAAATTCTCCAAATCACATAGCCAATAAATCCCAAAAAAATTATGGAAGGTAGCGGAAATCCCACAAGATTAACCCACCAAAATTGAGACTAATTGGCCAAGTAATAAGGCCTTAATTAGGGTAATTAGCCTATACTTTAGACCCTTATTAAGCATTATTCACTATTCAAACAATGGGGATTTTATTTTTATTAAATTTTCCTCTATTTATCCTTTCCAAAATAGGTTTACTCATATTTTTTGAGTTTTTTTTACAATTAGTTATGAATTTTTAAAGTTATGGTTAATAAATTATATTTTTAACAACTAATTAATCCCTTAACCCGTTGGCGCCATGCGGATCTGATGTGGCGACGCTTTCCATGTGGTGCCACAAGATACGCTACATAAAATGTCCCTTGTGGTGGTTGAGTTAGATAGGAAACTAGGCTTACCTACCTTTAGAATGCAATATATCATAATGGTGCCTTAGCACTACTAAGGTGGATATGATGTGTATGTGTAGCACTATAGAGTACTGTGCCTCAGCACCACATGTATAATGCTTCAAAACTTTCATTATTAGTTAGTTTGACCTATTGAATGGTGTCTCGATGCTGGAGGTATAACGCTTAGGCGTTGCATTACGAGAATGAAATTTGAGAGCTTGGCACCTCAGTGTTGGATTCTGGTGCCTCTACTTTAGACCTTGGTGCCTCAATGTTGTGGGGCATATACTTAATGACTTCATTTTATAGAGCATGGCACCTTAGCACTATGCCTTGGTTCCTTAGCACAGTGGGGAAGATCCCTAAAGATTTATTTTTGAGAGCATGATGACTAGGCACTATGTCTTGGTCCCTCGGCACTATGGGGTATCCCAAAAGATTTCATTTCTAAGAGCATGGTGCCTCGGCACTGTACCCTAGCACCATGGCATTGTGGGATGGAAATGTGCATATTGAAATGAATTCTTGAATATTTTAGCGATTTTTATGAAAATTTAGGCAGAGTAACACTTTAATAATACTAGATTTTCATAGTATAATGCTCCCATATTCCAGATCTAAGATCAACAGAGGGAGATTTCTTTTCTTCTTACGCTAGAACTAAGTTCAATGTTGGAGGTCTTTGGGCTTCAAAATTTAGGTACATAAAAATTTTTAGGACTTCAGGGCATTCTTTTTTACTCTGGATCTAGGATCAACGAAGATACGCCTAAAGTTTGCATCGACAGGCTTCAATTTATTTTGTGTAAGATGGGAGCATTCTCACGATAATGAGCAATTCATTATGGGGAGATACTCTTATAGATTTTGAGTGAGCCAGGGCAAGAGAGAAAGAGGAAAAAATTAGGTGCCCTTTGTCCCAAAAAAGGACTCTTAGAGGGGCAACTCCCCCCTTTTTTTGAGAGTTCTTTTTATCCTATAACAGTTCCCCCTACTCCCATGGGTGGCTGTAACGATTGGGGCCAAAATAATAGTTTTCTTGCTTCTTTAAACTATAGATCGTCATTGTAGTGCATCGATGCTAGGATTATAGTGCCTCAATGCTGTACTATAATTTTGATAGTTGGACTAGCAATTGCTTTTCTAGAAGGTCGTGACATTACCTCGGTGCCAAGATTACAAGATCGTGGCACTATGACACAAAAATTATTTTTATTTAATATTTTTTTGATGTGAATAGCAAGTGGCCATGAGCATGCTTGAATTAATGCTAAAGATCAGGGATGTGGATTTGGGGTGCACAAAAGGTTTCTTTAGAGCCTTTGGATTTTTTTTGAAATTTTTTTATTTGCATGCTTCTCTCTTCTCCTCTTTATTTTATTTTATTATTTATTTTATTATTTGATTTGGCTAAGATCTTCTTACCATCTTTTACCTAGGAGTTGGCTATTTGAGTGATTTGATATATCCAAGTTTTTGAAGGAAGCATGATGGAGAGATGAGAGAAATCTTAGCATTTTCTTTGATTTTCTATTCTTTCTTCTAATTTTTCTCTTTTTTGGACTTTAATCTCCTCCCCATTCTCATTCAAATTGAACTTCTATCATGTTTAATCAAGATTTGTAAAGCTTTTGGGTTGGCATGACTTCACTTGGGTTAATTTTGGGTTAAACCTTGGGTTAACTCAATTTGAGCCAAGCTAGTTTGGATTAATTCAATCAATTTATATTGGTTTATTTGAGTCAAAGTTATGCTTCAATTGTGCTTAATTTGATCTTTCAAATTATTATTTTTAGGATCAATTGAATTGATCTATTTTGAATTTAAGTTGATTTAAACTCAATTTGACACACTTTGGCTAAAATAGGTCAAATTAATTTAAATGGCTCAATTACTCATCTTGGGACTTATTTAAGTATTAACTGTGTTTGATAAAATGTTTGAAATGATTTGATCTATTAAAATTCAATTAATTTGAGTTTAATTTTTAAATTTGACCTACATTGACCTATATTGAGTTGAATGGGATTTTGAGCTAAATTTATTTAATTTAAATAATTAGCGCAAGGCCTTAATAAAGCTAATATCATTTAGTTATAACTAAACTTAATTTATATAATTTTAATGTAATAAAACTTTTATCAATTATTTTTTATTTAATCCCCTTTTTTATTATATTACATTAATCTCTTAGTAAAAGAAAATTTTGATTCTGTTTGGCTTATATTTATGTTAGTTTGAAAATGATGTCAACAAATGGACCTCCAATATGAGTGGTAGACTAATAAACTATACCACACATATTAACATTGATCGAATAGAATTTAGATTCAAATTTAATTTAATTTTGAATTTTAATATGACATATTTCTTTTGATGTTTTTGAGTTTATTTATATTATTTTGATTATCAATTAATTTTTATTTTGGTCTATTCGATTTTAATGTGTTTTGATTTATTTTAGATTCATTTTTGTTTCAGTCAAGTTTGGTTCACTTCTTAATTCAAATTAGGCATGATAATCTCATCACATCCAAGGTACTATTCTATACTTTAATTGATAGGATAAAGTCTATATTTGATTTATTTAGGTTTTAAATTTAATATTTGATTTAATTTGCTATTTGATTTTTGGTTGGTTCACCTAGTCAGTAAGCATAGTGTTCTACTTTTTAACCTAAGATTAAGGATCAAAATTACTAAGATTATGAATGATGCTAACCTTATCCAAAAATAAGGCCAACAATACCTTTTAAAATATTTTGTTGCATTTTACTGGATTGATCAATGTTCAAGTGAAGCAAATGATAGATTTTTTACTGGTTGATTAGGAATCTGCTCCCAAATGATGGATTCTTTCTTTTCCAACCCTCACTCAAAGTGCTTAACCCCTCTTCATATTTGGACCATTAAGCTTTGAAAAAGCTTTATTCTCTGATTACTATTGTTATAATTTACGTCATCAGGTGTGAGAAATAATACACTTTTTTGGAACAAAACATCCACTGTCTTTAATATGTCAAACAAGATTAAGTCAATTGTTTCCTATAAACTACGATGCTAGAATTTTAAGCCTTCCTTGCAACGGCATATTTCCTCTACTCTTGAAGCATGGCTGGACCATGGTGTTCTTGTGAATGTTGATTGATTCTTTCGGATATTCCATTCCTACTGGGTTATTACTTGCTTTTTATCTATTGAATTTTAACCTTCCTGCCATGACTTATTTTTACTTTTTTTTGCTGGTTGATGATTGGTGCTTCTAGTGCTTCAGATTACTCTTGGAGATTTTACCTCCTATTTTTTGTGATTGATCTAGACAAGGATGAGGAATCTTTGCTTTGGAAGAATTTGAAGTTGACACAACTCCTGCTTTTCTCCACTGGAGGGCTACAAATATCTTTTCGATTTGGTTCTATGTTTACCAATTTTGTGCAAGTGTTTACCCAATTTTGTATTGATGTTTACTGCTAGAACTTTTGTTTATTAATTTTCTCGGGACCCTGCTGGAGTTGCATCCCTTATAGTGGATTCTAATTGATCCAGATTGCTACTCTTCTTTGAATACCGTTATCTTCTATCCCTGAAAGCTGATTTTGGTAACCGGGGAATCGCTAGTGGCAGTTTGTGGCTTGATCCTTCTAATAGTTGCTTTACTCTGAGTTCAATCCCTTTCAACTTTATTCTTTCTTATTTTCTTTCTTTGTACTTATATTTTTCTAGATGTTTTCTGTGTTGTATCATTCTTCTATTCATTTTGGGTAATTTAAATTGGGCATATCCCTCATTTTTCAAAAAAAAAAAAAAAGATAGAATATGTGAAATCACAAGATATGATAGTTGATAAAGGCCTCCAGGCATGAAAATTTTGTAATATTGTCTCTACAGAGTCTAAATCAGTTTTAATAGACATTTTATATGACCAAACTTTTTTTTAATAAAAGAAATGCAAAATTAACATATGTTTACATGCACTTGATGCATTTATGAAGGCCCTTAAAGCATGAATGCCTTTTCTTACTCTATAAGTCATGTATGTATTATGGCTATTTTATTTATTACATGACTTACAAGCTTATTATGTGTAGAAATTCCAAATCAAGCAATCCTCTGATATAAATTAATGTCATCTTTCTCTTAGCTACAAACTAATTTTATATATTTGATGAACAATAAGATATTGCTTCTTTGTCAAGTTTTTTCAACTTGTAAAGATGTTGGAGTTAACTAAAAAAATTGCATGCTCTCTTGTCCAATTTTATTTTAAATATCTAAATTATGATGGCAATACCTTATATCGTGATGCCATTTTTGAAATATTACATTTTTTTTCTCATATTGAAGAGATTTGAATGTCTTACGAATGAAAGTAACATTTATTTAATAATTCATGTTTTTACTTTAAAAGCAAAGTAAGTAGATTTGATCAATAATATAACCCATAATTGAAACCTAAACATATCATTAGTTTTAGACAACTAAATTTATTTTTAATATATGAATATTTGCATTGACTCCTAAATTTTTCATACATTTTGTCAGCTTATTTTAATTTTGACATCAACTATTTGATCATCAATAAACTTAATTAACTTAATTAATGTTTACATTTGTTAAACTTAATTTTAGTTAACCTTCTCTATCATGGTGAAAAGAAAGAAAATAGTAACAAAATTTAATGACTATAAACTATTTTCTAGAAAATTTTACTATATGATTGGTTTGTGACATGAATTATCTATTTATAACAATTTTTTTTTGTTACCCAAGATTCTCCTCTTCACATTTGGTTTAATCTAGAATATTGAGAATCAACTTTATGAATTAGAATAATTGATATCTCTTATATCTTTCTTTGGATGCAAATTATAAATTTTTCAATAATTGTTTTATTTATTGGACTTTTATTGCAATGGTTTTAGTTGAATTTGATAATGTTTTAGCATATAATTTATATAGTAATTAATAAGGTTGCTTAATTACTTTATATTTTTATGAGTCACTATAGCACCCAAGAGGGCGTTATTAAAAATTTTAACTTCTAGTAGAAAAATAATTTTTGATTTATAATGACAAGATATAATTCTCAATGCAGCAAAAAATAAAGTATAGTAAAGTAAAAAGAGACAATAGACACACAATTTTTACGTGCTTTGGCCAAACTCCAAAATCAGCCTACATCCATGCCTAGCCACCCCTGGCTAGGAATCTACTAAATGTAAAATAGCTTGCAAACTGTACTCTCCTATAATAGGACGAGTACAACCCCTACAATAATATGTACTCTACTACAAAGGGGCGTGTACAACTCCAATATAAATTTTACAGCACGAAAAGAAAAATATAAACTAATAATATTTGATAAAATATATCTCTCTCAAATATACCATGCTATCGAATTTAAAAAGTGAGCTCACAACTTATAAATGATCACTTTACAACTTACAATTTTGACAAAATAGAATACTCACTTAATTTTGATAAGAAATAATAATAAAATAAATATCTTAAAGTGATCTTACTAAGATATTTATGTTATTACAAATTGTACACTAATATAAAAATAATTTCAAAATAAATTTACGATAGTCTATAGCACAATAAAATAAATTTCAGCAAGGAATAATTTTAAGTTTAAGAGAAACTATAACTAGTATGTATATAATAGTATAATGAAGATTAACTCTCTACTAAACTTCTTTTTTCTTAATTATTAAACAATAAAAATAGCAAGCTTTACTAAATTTCAGTAAGATAAAATTATTTAAATAAAAGATATTAGTTGGAATAAAATGATAAGTGATAAATAAAATAATTTAGCTTTTTTATAAATTTTATTTTGATAAAGGAACTTGATATATAATAGACCTAGCATATACTCTAAAACTTCAAGAATAATTTATTTTATTTTAACCAAAATGTTGCTTTCAATTAATTCAACTGATCATAAAATACTTAAATAAAATTAGTATATGATAGATCTAAGTATACTAGTAAGCTTTTAATTAAAAAGAGAGATCTAGCAAATATGAAAATAATTTCAGCAAAATAAATTAATTAAAAATACTTAAAATATACTTCTAACATAGATCTAATAATAAATAAACTTTCAAATAATAATAATGAAAAAATATTTCAAGAAACCAAAAGAAATTTATTGGAAGATAAAAATTTTAGCAAGATGAAATAAAACCTGCAAACTATCACAAGAGTTCTTTTACAAAAAAATGATTGAAGAAACTTAAATGTGAAAAACATAGACTTTGATGTCCAATGATTAATCCATTAAAAAGTTAAATTTAGAAAGTTCAAATTGATGGTAAAAATAGTATGAAAAACTAAAAGAGATTAAGATCAAGAAAAATAAATCAAGTAATTTTAGAAAGATTGTTTAGTTGAAGATGTTGAAGCCTCCAAACCAAGGATTTGATCTTGCAATATTTGGAGAACACTTGGAAAGGAAATCTTGAAAATCTTCTCTTAGATTTGTTGGAGAGATTTTGAATTTGAATGAGTAACACTTTCATGAAGAGAATGAGGGATATTTATAAGCAAGAAGGTGATTTTAAATATTTCAAAGAAATATATTATTGTAACATCATTTTATCATATAATAATATAATATTCAATAAAAATATGATTTATATAAAATAAATATTAAATTCAAATAGCCAAAATTCAGCTAGTCACATGGGCAAGTCAAAAATTATTAAACATGCCTCTTAATATATTCAAAGCATGTAGCTTGCATTCATTATTAAAATCAGTTAATGTTAAAAATATCATAATAAATTCAAATTTAATCAAACATGAGTCATGTAATCTATCAAATTAAATGAAACAAATCCAAGGAATCCATTGGAGATGAAATCAGATCTAAATTCCTTGATTATAAAATGACTTTGGCTGAAATACAAAATTTAATATATTTTTATTAATTTTGAAATATGACATTTAAATATTATGATATAACTTAGATATAATCATACATATGTTAGTTATCATAAAACCTTTAAATTAAATTAAAAATTTTAATTATATTAAGCATATAAACTAGTTACACTCAGTAATTATAATTAGTTATCATTTATTATTTTGATAATTTAAATGTTATATATGAAGCATTGAATGTTAGTTAGATAAAAATTTATATAAATTAACCTCATTATCATTATTAAAATAAATAAAAATAATATGTTAAGTTGTGAGCAAATTAATTCATGCTAATGAACTCATATGAACCTCTAAGATAGTTATAAATGCATATAACCTAAAATATTATATCTTGAGCTTCAATGATTCTATTTTGATCTATCTTTCATTCTTCCACACTTGCAATTTCATCAAATATATTGTGAGATGTCTTGGATATGTAATTAGCTATTAATATATTTGAAACACATAAAACATACTTTAGAACTTCCAAACATACATTTGTTATCATCAAAATTAATAGGATTGAACATGAGGCTCATAAAGTCAACAATATCCCACTTTTTGATGATGACAAACTACTATTGGGTATTGATTTTGATGAAGGTGTAAATTGACCTTTCATCATAGTTTTTTTTAAATGAAAACATTTCTCTTTTATTAAACAAAATTTGTGCATAAGAGATGAATGATGCTCCCCCTAAATATATGCATGAAATAGACTTAATACTAACCAACATTTTACTCTTATCCCCCTTTTGACAACATTATAAAGGGAGAAAAAACTACATATAATTTTAAATATAAGGATCTAACATTCCAAGCATGCATCTTAAAGCACATAGATGTTCTTCTGGTAATGGTTTTGTAAAAATATCTACAATTTATAAATTGGTACTAATGAAATTAATATTAACATCACCTTTCAAAACATGATCCCTAATAAAATGATGTCTAATTTATATATGCTCTATTCATGATTGCTAGATAGGATTTTTGGTCAAACTAATTACACTAATATTGTCACACTGAACTAGAATGTGATCTTGCTTAATACCAAAATCTTTTAATTATTTCTTTAACTAAAGCACCTGAGCAACACAACTACCTATAGCTATGTACTTAGCCTCAACAGTGTATAAAGCTATAGGATTTTGTTTCCTAAATGACCAAGACACAAGGGATGATCCTAAAATTGACATGTGCCTGATGTGCTTTTTCTATGTACTTTGCATCCAACAAAATCAACATCAGAATAAGCAACCAAATCACATGACAAAGAATTTTTAGTATACCATAAACGGAACTTATAAGTGCCTTTCACATACCAAAAGATATGCATGACTGCTATTAAGTGATATTTTTTGAGGTTGGCATGAAAATGAGCACACAAATAAACAATAAATATAATATCAGGCCTACTAGTAGCAAGGTATAAAAGTGAACCTATTATACTCCTATAAAGTTTTTGATCAACATATTTTCTAGATTCATCTAAATCCAAATTTGTGGATGGGCTCATAGGAGTTTTACTATATTTGAATCTTTTCATGTCAAACCATTCAAATAATTCATTTGTGTACTTGGTTTGATAGATGAATGTGTCATTTTCTTATTACTTTACTTGAAGACCTAAGAAAAAAATTAAGTTCTCCCATCATACTCATTTCAAACTCTTTAGACATCAAAGATGAGAACTTATGGCACAAAGATTCATTTGTAGTACCAAATAATATATCATCTACATACACTTGTATGACAATCAAATCATCATCTATGCTCTTAAGGAATAAAGTGATATCTACTCTACCCTTTCTAAATCCATGATTTATCAAAAAGTTACTTAACCTATCATACCAAGCACGAGGAACTTGTTTTAAACTATATAATGCTTTTTTTAATTTATACACATGATATGGAGAATCAAGGCTCTTAAATCCAAGTGGTTTTCTCTACAAAAACATCTTGGTCAATAAATCCATTCAAAAATGCATTATTAACATCCATCTGAAAAGTTTTAAAATCCCTAAAAAAAGCATAAGCAAGGAGTAACCTAATAGATTCTAGTCTTGCTATGGGTGCAAAAGATTCTTCAAAATATATCTTTTAAATTTGTGTGTACCCTTGTGCAACTAATCTAGCTTTATTTCTAACTATACAACCTGAGCTATCTAGTTTATTCCTAAAGACCCATTTTGTTCCAATGACATTTTGATCTTGGGGTTTTGGCACTAATTCCAGATATCATTTCTTACAAATTGATTTAACTCCTCCATAGCAATAATCCAAAAATTATTTTTTAATGCTTATTCTAAATTTTTAGGTTCAACCTCAGATAAAAATAATGAATGATCTACAACCTCTCTACTATGTCTTATGGTCATAACTCCTTTTGAAGGATCTCCTATAATCAGTTCCTTTGGATGATTTTTATTATATTTCCATTCTTTAGGCAATGAATCATCCACATTATCTTCTAAAGATATTTTCTTAAAATTATCAATCTCTTCATCAATCACTTTATTTTTAATCGGATCAATTAAATTTTCATCAAAAATAACATGTATTAATTCTTGTACAATCATTTTTCTCTTATTGAAAACTCTACAAGTTCTTCTAGAAAGAGAGTATCCTAAGAAAATACCATCATCTAATTTGCAATCAAACTTACCTAAAAGCTCTTTTCCATTATTCAAAACAAAGCATTTACATCCAAATACATGAAAGTGTTCAATATTAGGCTTCTTTCCAAAAAATAATTCATAGGGGGACTTCTTCAAAATTGGTCTAAAATAGATCCTATTCATCACATAACATGCCATATTTATAGCTTTTGCCCAAAATTATTTTGGTAATTTATACTCATCAAGCATATATCTACTTAATTCAATTAATATTTTATTTTTTTCTCTCTACTACTCCATTTTTTTAGGGAGTTCTAGGTGCAAAAAAATTATGTCTAATCCCATTTTCATCACAATAATCCTTAAATAATTTATTTTCAGATTCATGAGAATGATTAGTTTAAACCGTATTAATCAAAAGACCTTGTTCTCTTTGAAAATATTTAGAAAACTTTCTAAACTCACCAAAAACATCATCCTTATTAACTACAAACAAAAGCCAAGTATATCTAGGGAAATCATCAACAATCACACAATCATAATTTTTACCACCTAAGCTATTGGTGCTAATTGGAACAAATAAATCCATGTGCAACAACTCTAGAGGCCTAGAAGTATAGAAACTATATTTACTTTAAAATGAACTTCTAGAATGTTTACCAAGAATACATGCATCACAAACATGGTTTGAATGAAAATTTAATTTAGGCAATCCAACTACTAAATCAAGTTTAGCAATTTTATTGAGTGTGTGCATGTTAATATGACATAGTCTCTTATGCCATAACCATATATCATCATGAGTTCTTATAAAACAAAGTAAATTCAAATTCACATCATGAAAGCTCTTTAAATCAATGACATAAATATTTTTATTTCTTTGTCCTACTAAAATAAAATTTTCATTATTTTTTATTATACAATATGATGCTTGAAATACTACATTCAAACCGTTATCACATTATCGACTTATTGAAATTAAATTATGTTTTAATCCTTTTACTAAAAAAACTTATCTAAAGTGATAAAATTCTTACAAATAGAACTAATGCTAATGATATTTCCCCTGACATTATCTCCATATGTAACAAATCCTCCATCACTTGATTCTAAAGTTATGAATTTATCCTTATCTCCCATCATATGTCTTGAACATCCACTGTCTAAGTACCACATGCCTTATTTTATTTTGCTTTGAGGGCTTTCATACAAAAGACAATCACATGTTAACTTTTGGAACCCAAACTATTTGGGTCCACATTCTTAATTTGAAGTAAGATATCTAGCATGTGTGGTTTGTGTAGTGCTTGTATCTTTTGGTACCCATGCATAAGATGATTTATTAGTGTTGTATAATTTACATGCATAGCAATCAAATAAAATATGCTCTTTTCTATCACAAAGTTTAACCAAACATTAGTGTTTGCATATGGCTTAGCATGATAATTAAAAGATATATGAGTGGGATATGTATGATGCAAATAATTTTTATTAAATATTTTGCTTATTTTTACTTGGTGAAGCATTATAATGAACTTGTGATTTCAAACATAATTCTAATCTTGATTTTAACAAGATATTTTCTCTTTCAAATTTACATACAAGTAAGGAACAATCTAACAAATACATATTTTTATTTTTCAAATTATCACATTCATTTTTTAAATAAAAAAAATGCATATCTAAATTTTTATGTTCTTTTTCTAAAGTTTTGTATTTTCTTTTTAATTTTTTTATATTCAATAACTAAATCATTAAAAGCATCATCTAATTCATCATAAGATGTATCATTACATACCTCTTCAGAATCTTAAGTCAAATTCTACATTTGCCATAAGACATATGTTGACCTCTTCATCGGATGAGCAAGTACTTGATTCATTTAAATCTGGATTGGCCCATAAAGCCTTCTTCTTTTGCTTATGGTACATTTTCTCCTTCATGTTTTTTCTTCTCTCCACATCATTCCCTTTCTTCTTTGAATTAGCATGTTATGGAAAATCACCTCTTACATGTCCAGGCTTTTTATAATGGTAGCAATTGATTCCTTCACCTGCAAGAAATTTCTTAATTTAAAATTTATAGTTTTTAGATTTTTTATACCTTCGAATATTTTTCCTTAGCAAGTTCCCAAGCCTTTTGGATATCATGATCACCATATCACTATCACCATCTGAGCTTGAGGTGCTATGCTCCTCACTTTCATCAACTTGTAATGTAATGGCTTTTCCTTTCTCCTTCTCCCTTTTTGTTGAGTTATCCATCTCATCCCTTTGAGCAATAACCTATTCATGTGCTATCAACGAACCCAAAAGCTGATCAAGTGGATAAATAGTTAAATCTTTAGCTTCACTAATAGCTGTTACTTTAGCATCCCATTCTTTTGGAAGACATCTAAGAATCTTGTAGACTAAGTCTTGATTCCTATATGTTTTTCCAAGAGAATTCAATGTGTTAATTATTTTCATGAATCTAGTATACATATTAGAAATAGATTCAGAAGGAGACATACAAAATAACTCATATTCATGAACAAGTCTGTTTATGTGATCATCTTTAACTTCACTAGTTCCTTCATAAGTATTAATTAATTTATCCCATATTTCTTTTGTTGTACTTAACATTGAAATTTTCATGTAATCATCAGCCTATAAAGCACAATGTAAAGTATTGCAAGCCCTAGCATTTAGTTCATCAAGTTATCTTTCAGCTATAGTCCATTCCTCAAAAGGTTGTTCTACTTTAATGCCATTTACTTGTACAACGGGTTTATGATATTGATGTGTCAACATATACCACATCGTGCATCTTGACCTCTTAAAAATGTACTAAGTTTATTCTTCCAATAATGAAATTGTACACTATCTAAAAGTGGAGGTCTATGAGTGGATTATTCCTCTGGCAGTGAACCCTTATGGAAACCTTGTGCCATAATGAAAAGATCTACTCTTGGATGTTAAGCCAATAAAAGAGCCTAAGCTCTGATACCAATTGTGTCACTATAACACCCAAGAGTAAGGGGTCGGGGGGTTGAATTAGGCATTATTAAAAATTGTAACTTATACTAGAAAATTAATTTTTGAATTTATAATTACAAATACAATTCTTAATGAAGCAAAAAAAATAAAGCACATTAAAGTAAAGAGAGACAATATGCACATAATTTTTATGTGGTTTGGCCGAACCCTAAAATTGGCCTACATCCACGCCTAGCCACCCTCGCTAGGAATCCACAAAATATAAAATAGCTTACAAACTGTACTCTCCTATAACAGGGTGAATACAACCCTACAATAATATGTACTATCTTATAAAGGGGCTAGTACAACCCCAATATAAATTTTACAGCATGAAAAAAAAAATACAAAATAATAAATTTTGATAAAATATATCTCTCACAAATATACTAAGCTATCCAATTCAAAATGTGATCTGACAACTTATAAATGATCACTTTATAACTTATAATTTTGACAAGGTAGAATGCTCACTTAATTTTGATAAGAAATTATAAAATAAATATCTTAAAGTGATCTTTCTAAGATGTTTATTTTATTATAATTTATAGACTAATATAAAAATAATTTTAAAATAAATTCACAATAGTCTATAAGACAAAAAAAAAAAAATTCAGCAAAGAATAATTTTAAGTTTAAGAAAAACTATAACTAGTATGTATATAATTGTAAGAATGATTAACTTTTTACTAAACTTCTTTTTTCTTAATTATTGAACAATAAAAACAACAAGCTTTACTAAATTTCAGCATGATAAAATTATTTAAACAAAGGATATTAGTTGGATTAAAATGATAAGTGATAAATAAAATAATTTAACTTTTTATAAATTTTTTTTTAATGAAGAAACTTGATTTATAATAGATCTAACATATACTCTAAATTTCCAGCAATAATTTATTTTATTTTAACCAAAATGATGCTTTCAACTAATGCAAATGATCAAATAATACTTAAATAAAATTCAGATATGATAGATCAAGGTAAACTAGTAAGCTTTTAATTAAAAAGAGATATACCAAAATTAAAAATAATTTCAGCTTAATAAATTAATTTAAAATGTGTAGAATATACTTCTAAAATAGATCCAAGAAGAAATGATATTTCAAATAAGAATAATGAAGAAATATTTCAAGAAACCAAAAGAAATTTTTAGGATGATAAAAATTTCAAGAAGATGAAATAAATCCTACAAAACTATTACAAGAGTTTTTCACCAAAAAATGATTGAAGAAACTTTGATGTGAAAGCTTAGACTTTGATGTCCAAAGGTTAATCAACTAAATAGTGAAAATTGGAAAGAATAAATAGATGATGAAAATAGTGTGGACAACTAAAAGAGATTTGTTGTAAGATGCTGAAGATGTTGAAGCTTGTTTAGTTGAAGATGTTTAGATCAAGAAAAATAAACTCAAGTAATTTTAGAAAGCTTGTTTAGTTGAAGATGTTGAAGCTTCCAAACCAAGGATTTGATCTTGCAATATTTGGAGAACACTAGGAAGGAAAATCTGGAAAGTTTTCTTTTAGATTTGTTGGAGAGATTTTGAATTTGAATGAGCAACACTTTCACGAAGAGAATGAGGGCTATTTATAGGCAAGAAGGTCATTTTGAATTATTTCAAAGAAATATATTATTCTAACATAATTTTATCTTATAGTAATATAATATTCAATAAAAATAAGATTTATAATAAATAAATATTAAATTAAAACAACCAAATTTTGGCTAGTCACATGTGCAAGTCAAAAATAATCAAATATGACTCTTAATATATTCAAAGTATGTAGCAAGCATTCATTATTAAAATAAGATAATGTTTGAAAAGTCATAATGAATTCAATTTTAATCAAATGTGAGTCATTTAATCTATCAAATTAAAGGAAAAAAATATAAGAAATCTATTGGAGATGAAATCAAATCTAAATTCCTTGATTATAATATGACTTTGGCTGAAATACAAAGTTTCATATATTTTTGTTAATTTTGAAATATGACATTTAAATATTATGATATAATTTGGATATAATCATACATATGTTATTTATCATATAACCTTTAAATTTAATTAAAATATTTAATTATATTAAGAATATAAACTAGTTACACATAATAATCATAATTAATTATCATTTATTATTTTGATAATTTAAATGATATGTCTGAAGCATTGAATGTTAATTAGATAAAAATTTATATAAATTAGCCTCATTATCATTATTTAAAATAATTAAAAATAATATGTTAACTTATGAAAAAATTAATTCATGCCAATGAACTCAAATGATCCTCTAAGATAGTTATAAATGCATATAATCTAAAATATTTTATCTTAAGCTTCAAGGAATCTATTTTGATCTATCGTTCATTCTTCAATACTTGCAATTTCATCAAACCTATTATGAGATGTATTGGATATGTAATTAGCAATTAATATATATGAAACACATAAAACATGCATTAGAATATCCAAGCATACGTTTGTTATCATTAAAATTAATAGGATTGAACATTAGGCTTATAAAGCCAATAATTTTAAGATTGACCCCCTCACTTAAAATTATAAAAGAAGATACACAATTTCAATTAGGGTTCCTTCTATGATGTCTAAAACTCATTTAATAACCCCACATAAATTATCAGTATTGAGGTAATTTATACTAATCTTCCTTAACAAAATCATAATTTTTTTTAATCAAGATAAAATTATTACTGCAACAATGTTGTTGCAGAAGCTAACACAAAACAAAATCTCTAATTCATGCAAAATTCATTTGGAAGAGGTACAATAAGACAATTTAAATTGATTTTAGTAGTAACAATCAATTACATATACTTAAATTTGGTTAATCATGATAAGTTTGCAATTGTTATTTCTTAAATGATAAATATCTCTAATACTTTAGATAACATTAGGAAAGATCATTTTGCCTTATTAGTGAGTGTTGATATTTGTTATTGTGATGCAAGTTATTCTCATTACTAATCAAATTTATCTCACAATGGTAGTAGTTATAGTGAGATATTGTGAAAGAACCTTAATATATAGAACATCAATTCTAGGCTTTATGGAGTTTTTATTTGTAACACCATGCAGATCTTGGGGGTTCTAATTTAGATGATCAAATACATCATTAATGGATAAAAATACCATACTAAAGATGAAAATATCACTCTATAATTGATTCGATCACTTAATAAAGACTCCTAAGGCTAATTAGTCTATAATGCACTAGAAACTTTTCCCTTGAACTATATGAAGGGATAGAACATATTTGTTTTAGTGTAAGGTTTGTATATCTTTATAAGGGCAATCCCCTATAATTAATTATATCTTAAGAGAGAGACAATCCCTCCTAAGAAAACTCTTAGTTAACGAAACTGACATTTATCTTTATGAATTTTAAAGTTTTTTTTCAAGGGATGGTTATTTTGGAAATTAAGTGGGATTGATCCAAGAGGAAAGCATTTTTTTGGATGCCAAATGGGATTAAGTAAGAAATGCTTTAGACATTGGGAAGCTCAGTAAGCATTTCAACATATTCTACTATTGAGCTTTATAGCTTTGAAAATGAAGTTATTTATTTGAAATTTAACAATTTATCTAAAAGTTAGGACTTAAATTCTAATAGCACAAGACTATACAAAAAGTCTAAGAGGTGAAGAATTACTCATGTAATAAGGAGAAATAAGATGCTTCCTCAAAGACTATACAGTGGTTCTAACACAAGTTGAAAGCTTGACTTAAATCTAATCACAAGAATTTGGAAATTATTAGCACTTCTTCACTTAAGGATATGACATATTCTGACTCTTTTGAACTTATATCTTGTTTGGAAGGGGGTTGTTAGCTAACACCTCCTAATGATTTTAAACTCATGAGTTTGGTCTTATGAATTGAAGATAGTTTAAGTTGTTGTCAATTAGGAAGGGAAGCTAAGAACCTAAAATCACTTTTTAACTATAAGTTTATGACTGGAATGATATGCATCTAAATAATGAAATAATTTTTAAATTTAACTAATTTTTAAATAATTAATTTTATTTTAAGGCGTGGGGTATGCAAATCATGCATATAATGAGATGTAATTAAAAATGAATTATAATTTAAATTAGAAGAGAAAGTAGACTTCCCCAAGAAGGGTGGTCATTCTCATAGGTTAGATGCCCTCTTATGTGCAATGGGAGAATGACCTAATATAAGAATTTAAGAAGAAATATGCAATCAAGATACATAATTTTAAGGATTTCTAAATTATTTTAATATTTATTTGCAAGGATTTAATTAATAGGATTATGAATTATTATTTTTATATTTGTGTTATTTAATTAGGTTGGGTAGAAAATTAATTTTGTCTTAGCAGCATACCAAAAATCCAACCTTTTCACATAAGCATAAAATTGCAAAAAGAAATCTACAAAAAAACTTATAGTTTTATTACACACCACAAAATTAATTAAATGAATAGGTTGGTGTGGCGGAGAATCGCTATATAGCCTGGAAGAAAAGTATAAATGGATAATCAAACTGTATTATTATATAGTCAGCCTAAAACTAAAGGTTCAATCTATGAGAACTTCATTAACTTTAGGATCATCACCTTCTTTAGGGACCTCCAAATGGGTACAGTCAACTCCTACTAATCCTAAACCCTATAAATCCTAATCTTATTGTAGAATCAATTTATATTCTAAAATTTTAAAAATAAAATCCTAAGCCTTACTAAATAATGGTTAAGAAAAATAAACAGAACATAAGCAGTTTATATCACAAATACCTGAGCTTAGCTCTAGAGATTTTCAAGCCCACCTGTCCTAATGAGATATTCTTGTGGACTTAAGCAAAGGACTTGCACGTAAATAACATTTGTAATTTTTAATTTATCATAGTTTTCTTTAAGCACAGACATCTAGATTAACGAGCAAGCAATCATAGCCATCCTAACTAAAATAGTCATAAGAAAATAATAAAATGTATCACATCACAATAAATATGTCGACCTAACCTAATTCTAGGATCAGTGACCTAGTATTCTAGTCTATGAAAATATAGTTAGTGTGCCAACTCTGTACTAGGCTTTTGTAAGTTTAAGTTTTGATTTAATTTTTATATTTGCTTAATATGTGATATGGTGGTTTCAATTTAAGGGGCTAAATGATTTGGAGTTTCATTTCCAATTTTAATTCATTCTTATTAAGTTTGATTTTAGATATTAAAGAGTGAAGGGAAGATAAGTCTTATTTTTGATAAGACTTAATCTACCTAACACCCTAATCATAATAAAGTGAAATCTTCACTAAAGGGTAAAAATTCACTTAAAGGAGTCTAAACTAATGATTTGTTAATTTTGATTAGTCTTTTTTAATTTCTCACTTCTTTAAGTTTAATTTAATTAAATTCTTAGTTGATTTAATTAAGAATACAAATTTAGTTTGTTATCCTTTATAATGGTTGAAATTTGATTATCAATGTTTGATTTTATAATATTCAATTTTATGTTGGCTATTTGGTTTTAAATTTGAGTAAGTTCAACTTAGTTTAAGGCTCAATTAAAACACAATCCTTTTATTTGGGGTTAACTCAAAGATTTATCAAATTCCTTTAAGTTTTACTATTTAAATTTATTTTAAAATTTCATTTAAATTAACTTATTTAGATGATTTGATTAAATTAGATTTAATTTTAATAGAATTTAATCAATGTTCAAGTTAAGTTGATTTTGATTAAGGTTTAGTCTATTGATATTTAATTTAATCTAATTAAGATTTGATTAATGGATTGTTACTTTTTTATATGGTTTATATTTATTTTGATTTGGTTGATTGAATCTATTTCTTTTGTTTAAATTTCAATTTGTTAAGTTTATTGTATTTCATTGGTTGCAATGGTTTATGTTGATTAATTTGGTTTAATTATTGTTTGAATTTTGTATGTTATGTTAATATTTAATTTAAGTTGATTACTATAATTCAATATAATTAAATTTACTTCCATTAATCTTAAGTTGCTTTAATCTTTTATTTAGCTTCCATTTAAAGAATTATTAAATTCATTTGTTTCATGTATTTTATGTTGTTTAGGTTAATATGATTATTATTTGAGTTAAGGTGATTAGGGGCAACTTTGTGATTTTGTTCTATAAATAATTGTTTTAATGATTATGATGATTGTTCATTGGTTTGTTGAATCATTTTTGCCTTAGGAATTTATAAAGATGAATTACTTAAGACACTAAGTCTAGCCTAAGCATATCTAAATTCCTTAAGGGTATGCTATGAGTAATTAATTATTCATTTTCTTAGATTGAATATTATATTTCTATTTTAATTAATATTATTTCAATTTAAGGTTTGATTGGTTAATTTTATCAAGATTAATTAACTTATGTAATATATGTTGATTGTTTTGATTTTATTATTATTTGAATTTAGTGGTTTAATGTTTTGATTAGGTTTAAATGATTTAATAACTCAATTAAAATATTTTTTAATTGAATTAAGGATATTTACTAATTTTGGAGTTTGTTACTTGGTTGAATTATATTACAATGATTAAGAATTATTTACATTAGTTTAATGATTCATTAATTTTGATTAATTAAATTACTTTACTTAATTTTGACTTTGTTTGATTAAATTGGTTAGGGTTTGGTTAAATATTTAATTGAATAGATTACTTTAATTTTACTTTATTTTATTAAGTGATTAATTTTATTAAAGTTCAACAATTAGTTAAGTTGTGTTTAACTTATTACTTATTCAGTTTAAATGATTATTTTAATTTAGATTTAATGATTGATCAATATTCAATTAAGTTAGCTTGGTTACCTAAATATCTTTATTAAGATTTAATAAATGATTGCTACATGTTTTTAGTTAAATTCTTAGATTATTTGAAGCTAGGTTAACTAGGTTACATGATTAATCTGATTAGGGTTTAATCCATAGTTATTTGAATTCATTAAGGCTAACTTTATTAGAGTGTGATGAATGATTAATTGGGTGTTCATAATTATATTGTTTAATTATTCTAGGTAGTTGAGGTTTAACTAATAGTTATCTTAATTTATCTTATTTTATAAAATTGAGTTTAATTTTGTTAAGTGCTTGATTGATAAATTTAATTAATGACAATTTATGTTTAACATGATTAATTGGATTATTTGATTGATTTAATCAAAGGGATTAATTATATTAATTAGATATTAATCAATTATTTAATTAGCCAGGATTGATTTGATTAAAACTCGATGAATGTTTATAATTAAGTGTTTTAATTTGAGTTAAATTGGACTTAAGGTTTATTTTTTATATGGCATATTTAATTTTTTTATTTAGTTAAATGGTTTGAATTTTCATTAATAATTTGATTTGAATTTTGATTACTAATTTGATTTAGGGTTGATGTTAATCGAGAGTTGATGAACTAATCATGTTTAATTTGATTAAATAATTAATTCAATTAATATTAGATTAGTGATTAATTAAGTATTTAATTAATTTGATTTAGAACTTAATTAAAAAGCTTAAATTGCTTAATGACCAATTGATTTAACTCTAATAAAGTGATTATTTGGTTTCATTATCATTACCTTAATCAAGTGATTATCTAAATTAAAAGTCAATTGATTATTGATTTAGTTAATTATGATTTATTTGGTTAATTTGTTCATTTGAGTAAGGCTGAATTAAAGGTTAATTAAGTTGTAAATTAGTTTAATTTGCAATCAAATCAAAATATTAAAGTTCTATTTGACTATTAATTGAATTTATTAGAAAAATCTTAATTAAGTGTTAAACTCAACTAAGATTAGTTAGATGATTCCTTCAATTAAGGGTTAATTATTGATTAATTAAACCAAATAAGATTATCTTAGTCATAGTTTAATTATGCATTGAAAGTGATTGATTTTATATAGGCTAATTAGAATTTGATTTAGCGATTTAAGTTAATTAATTAACTTTTTGGTGAAGTTTAGTTTAATTTGGTTACATGTGATTAGTTTGATTAATGTTCCAATTAATGATTTGAAGATTTAACTTAACTTGGTTAGGTTTGAAGTTCAATTGATGATTAATTTGGTTTCACATAATTAATTTAATTACATTCTAATTAATGATTAATTAGATTTATTAAGTTTAGTTTGGCTTTAATTGAAAATCAAATTATGTTTGCTTGATATAATTTAGAGTTTAGTTAATGAGGATTTATGTCTTAATTTGTTTACAATTTTGACTTAATATTTAATTATTATATATTTCTTGAAATTAAACAATTATAAATTCAATTAATATTGATCTTAATGATTTATTAAACCCTAAGTATATGATTTTGGGGTTTATCAAACTTCAAAGGATTCTCTAATAGTAATTTGAATATTTAAGGTATTTTCAAGTGTTTCCCAAATTTTTTTGATTTACTTTTAATTAATTTTTTAAATTAGGCCATATAACCTAGAAATTTTGTAACTTTCAAGTTAGTGATCAATAATTTTTGGAAATTTTATGTTAGGTCCTAACACTAATTTCATTTTCCCAAAGTTTTAAGTTAATTGGATCATTATTTTAAGTATAATTAAGATCTATTATTAGTGTTTTTCTAAAACACCATGTAGATCTTAGGGGTACTTATTTGGGTAATTAAATACTTCATTAAGGGATAAATATGTTATCTGAGTAGATAAGCATATTAACCTATAATGGATTTGTTTTCTTAATAGGGACTCTTAAGTCTAATGGTTTTTCAATATATGAAAGATTTTTCTCCTAAACTACATGGAGATGAAGAAAGGGATTTATTTTGTTGTAGGGTTCATAGTTCCTTATAAGGGCAAGCCCCTATAGTTAATTACATCATAGGAATGAAGGATCTCTTCCTAAAAATACTCTTGATTAAGGAAATAGATTTTTATTTCTATGGATTTCAAAGCTTGTCTTAAGAGGATGATAATTTAGAAATTAAATAGGGAATGCTCTCAAAGGGGAAAGTGTTCTTTTGATGACCAATTAGGATTAAGTAGGAAATATCTATAGATATTGGAATGTCTAGTAGACATTTCAACTAACCTGCCATCAGGCTTTATAATTTTAAGATTGAATTTAGTAGAGTTTGAATTGACATTTTATTAGAAATGTAGGACTTAGATTCTAGCAACACAAGACTATAGAAATGCCTATAGTTGAAGACTTACTCCTAGAAGGATGCTTCAAAACCTAAGTCTTTATGTGCTTTTGACATAAATCAAAAGCTCGACCTAATTCAACTTTTGGGAATTATTGGGTCTTTCTCTCACTTGAGGAAATGAACCTATCTTTGACACTTTTGGACTTATCACCTGCCTAGAAGAGCTGCCAGCTAACACCACCTAAATGTTTTAATCCATAGGTTCAATCTTCATGTTATAAAAGATGGTTGGGCTGTTATATTTTATGAATGAATCTATGAACCTAAACTCACTCCCTAACTCTGAGATCATGTTAGGTATGATACGCAACAAATTTCATTTTTTATGTTTAGACCCACAATTCATTTAAGGCCATGGGTATGCAATTTATTCCTACAATGATATGTAGTTGGAAGCAGTTGTGGGCCAAATTAGAAAGAGAAGGCACACTTCCCCAAGAAAGGTGGTCATCCTTAAACATCAGATGCTCCATTATGTGTAATGTGTGAAGCACCCAATTCAAGGAGTATGAACAATATGCTATCATGTTTCACAAAAGCTAATTGTTATTAATGGCTTTTAAGTAATTCCTAGAAATTTAGTTAATGTGAAGTTTCAAGTTTCTTTATTTTTGTTTAAGTTTTTAAGTTTAAGTTGGGTAGGAATGAATCTTAGGTTGGTGACCTAATAATCTAGCCTGCGAAGGAAGGGTTTGTGTGGTATGACTACACTAAGTCTTATTTTAATTTAAATTTGACTTTAATCTAAAATTTATTTAATTTACCATTGGGTGGTTTCAATTTAAATGATTTAATTTATTTATAATTTTATTTCTATTTTTAGATTTATTTTATTTATGTTTTAAGTTTTAAAGAATGAAAGATAAAATAAATTCCACTTTGGGTAGAATTCATTCTATTCATCATTCTAAATTCTAATAGAATGAGATTTTCATCCAAATATAAGAACTCATTCAAAGATCCTAAGTATCTTAATTAACCTCTTTTGGATTAATTTGAGTGATTCCTTTTATGGTGAGCTTGATTTATGTTTTACTTTTTCGCTTAAGGTTAGGGTTTTATGTTAATAAGATTTAGGGATATCATTTCTATTTTACTTCTTTTTCTTTAATTAATGTTTCTTTGGTTTGATATACGACCTTTAGATAAGATTCACAATGCTTTCTTAAATCTTAATTTAAAGTCCATGCTACCATGATTTAGTTTGATTTTGGTTTTCATTTTAAGTTTGATTTGATTCATTTATATTTGATGCTATTTAGTTTATATCTTTATATTATTTTTTTATAATTTAGCTTCATATTTGATCATATGTTCCTTTAGATTTGATTAAATTTTCATTTAATCTTATTTATTTATTTGATTTGGATTGATCTTATTTATTTATTTTAGTTTTGTTTATGTTTATGTTTATGGTTATTAATGTTTATTAGATTGAATGAACTAATTTACTTAAGTTGATATCTTAATTTAAACTTAGTTTTGATTTCATCATTTAAATTATCTATTATGTTTCAATTTCATGATTTATTCATTTATGTATTCTTAATTTATCAATTACGTTTGTTTGATTTCAATTAGTTTCATTTATTCATTTCATTAATGTTATGTTAGTGAATTTGGGTAAGTTAATTTAGTTAGTTTCAAGTAATGATTTCATTCATTCATTTCATTAATTTTTATGTATATGACTTTAAATAAGTTAATTCAATTAGTTTCAATCAATCTTTAGGAAGTCTCAATTTTAACATTTAAGGAATTTATTATGTTACACTTTCTATTTTCTTATTCAAATTAAGCTTAATGTAACATTATATGTTAAAGCTTTATTACTTGGTCTAATTTATTAAGATAAAGTTTTGTTTACTAATCATAACCTAGCTTTCAAGTTATTTGATTAATTTGACTAGTTACTTTCACATATATTTAGGATTATGTTGTTTATTAACTCAAATGAGTTCAAAGGATTTAATGAATTCCATATTTAGATATGAAATTCAGAGATTAATTAATTTTGCATTTCAACCAATTAATTTATCTATTTTGAATTTAATAAATTATTAAGCTAAGATTTGATTAGATTTTATATTCTTAATTATTTCATTAAACCCTAAGTGTATGATTAATTAAGTTCCATTAATGTAGAGGGTATGAAAATTTTTCTTAAGTGTTTTGATGTTTATACTAATATTTTAAATTGATGCTATGAATTTTTATAATTTCTATAATTTTTTGATTTATTATTCATTTATATTGACCTAGAGATTAAAAATTCAACAACTTCAAATCTAGAGGTCACTTGACCTTGAAATAATTATGGCAAGTGGGATTCCCTGTCAATTTAAGGTTTCTGAAGTTTTATCCTAATCAGATGTGTAATTAAGGATTAATTAAAGTTTTATTTATTTTAATAAAACTTAAATTAAGCCTAAATTAAAAGGAATTACTTAGGGGTTTTGATTTTCTTGAATTCTTCTTTAGAAGATGAATCCATAGAGGGTTTAGTTAGAAATTATAGAAATTTAGTTGATTTATTATGATTTTTGAAGTTATGATTAATTATATGAATTAATTAATATAACCAATTATTGAATTATATCATTTTAGGGTTTATTAAATTTCAGAGATTTTTTAATGATGTATATAGGTTCGTTAAGGTTTATTATGATGATTCAAATTAATTTTATAAATTTTCATGACTATTCTAAGTTACTATTAATTTATTTCATTAAATTAATCATTTACGGTTGAAATTTACATATCCATTGAATTACTTTTTATTAAATCATGAAAATTCTATCGAAAGTAGTTTTAACTTTAATTTCAATTACCAAAAGTTTCAAACTAACTCGATTAGTAGTTTGAGTTTAATTTGAGTTTAATTATTTTTATTTAAAGTCCAATTAACTTAAAAATATCCAATAAAAATTACAGATTTTAGATTTAATGGATTCTCTTCTCTGAGATGATTCCATAGAGCCCTTTATTTACATTTTATGGTTGAGTATTTTATTTTTGATAAATTTTTGAAGTTATAGTGATTTTTCTTCAATTTTGAAATCCAAAAAACTCAGATTTTCTCACTTATCATCGTCAGCGCCACATGGTGTTGATGAGGCACCGCGTGATTCATCCATGCAGGATCCATGCAGATTTCATGTTATTTTGGTGATGGGACGCAATTTGATTCAGGCCATCCCATTAGAATCAGATGGCTCAGATTCATCATGAGGTTTTTTATATGGATTTTAATCAAAGATCCGACTAGATCTCGACCGTCCATTCCTAATAGAAGGAACAGATGGTAGAGATTACATCTTTCTTTTTGATAGAGAGAGGTGAATGTCATCAATTAAATTGAAGCAAATTTTGATGATCTAGGTGACATAATCACTTGATTTCATTTACAAATCCATCTGGAGTTCAATTGGAACACATCTACATGGCTTGATCTCATTGGGGATCAAGTTTATTTCAAAAGAACTATGGAAAAAAATTATGACATCACATAGAATTTATTAATTTCTTATTTGGATGTTCAAATTTGTCATTAAGTAAACATATTATCTCAAGAGATAAATATGTTATGCTATAATGGATTCAATCATTTAATAAAAGACTCCTTAGGTTAATGGATCTTTAATATACCATATAGTTTTTTCTTGAACTATATGGGAAGTAGAGCAGTGTTTATTTTAAACTTAGTTCTTGGTTCCCTATAAGGGCAAGCCGATATAGTTAATTACTTCTTAGGAACAAATGATCTCTTCTTAAGATAACTCTCGATTAAAGAAATAAGCTATTACTTTTTTGAATTTCTAAGTTGGTTTCCAAAGGAAATGATATTTTGGAATTTCAATTTGGGAATGCTGCAAGGTGGAAAGACTTATTTTTTGGAAGCTAATTGAGAGTAAGTAGAAAATTCCTATTGATATTTGGGATGGTCAGTAGGCATTTCAACTATCTTATCATTAGAGTTCAAATTTTGGAATTTAAATAAAATTTTAAGTTAACAATTTATTAGAAATCTAGGACTTAAATTCCAGTAGCACAAGGCTGTAGAAATGACTAGGGTTGAAGATTTACTCCAATATGATGCTTCAAAATTTAAGTATATAAGTACTTTTAACATAAGCCAGATGTTCAACCTAGTTTCACTTTTGGAAATTGTTGACTATACCTCTCATTTGAGGGAATAAACCTATCCCTGACCCTTTAGACTTATAACAAACCTGGAAGATCTACCAGCAAACACCACCTAAGCGAATTTTAAATTCATAATGCCTAGTCTTAAGTATGCAAAATAGTTGGGCAGTTGCATTTTAGGAAAGAATCTAAGAACCTAGAATCACTCCCTAATCCCTATGATCATGTAGGGTATGATATGCACTTAACTAATGTACATTTTCCAGCTTTTAAATATTTGAATCATGATTCATTTAAGGTCTTAGGCTATGCATTTTATGCTTAAATGCCATGCAATTAGAAATGATCATGGGCCAAATTAATAATAGAAGGTAGACTTTCCAAAGAAGGCAGTCATCCTCAAAGGTCAGATGCCCCTTATGTGCAATGGGTGAAGTGCCCAATTCAAGACTTTAGAATAATATGATAGCATGCTTCACAAATGCTAGTTATTTCTAATTGATTTTAAGTTTTTCCTAAAGCTTTAATTTGTATGAAATTTCAAGTTTATTTATTTTTTGTTTGAGTTGTTTAGATTTAAATTGGGTAAAAAAATTTGGTTTTCTTAATAGCCTAATCATCTAGGCATTCATCAAAGAAAATACAACACAAAAAGAAATCTATAAAGTCGGGTGATTTTATTGCTCACCCAAAATAAATCAAGCTAATTTTAAATTAGAGAATAGGAAAATGTGGCCAAGTGCTACTGTACACCCCTAAAGAATGAGAAAAATAGGCAGTTGAGCTCTGTCCTTATACAGCCTAGCGTAGAACTATAAGTTTAGACCTATGGGTCATTTTTCTAGGATCATCTCCTTCTTCAAGATCCTCCATTGGACTTCACAGGGGACCTCTGCACCAATCTACTGATAGGGTCAGCTCCTACTAATCTTATACCCCATAGATCCTAGCTTAAGTTTAAGCTAAATTTTACATTTCAAATTCAAAAATAAATCCTAAGCCTTACAAAATGATGTTAGGAAAAATACAAACATCATACAACAGATATATTTTACAAACATACGAGCTTTGCATTAGCTGCTTTCCAAACCAACCTATCCTATTGGGCTATGCTAAGGGACTATTTAGCACCTAGAAGCAAATAACATTTATAATTTGTTTATGATAGCAATCCTTTTTAGCATACGCCCCTCTATAGAAGACAATATTAGTTCCAAAAAGAACGTCCTACCATCCAGTCTAATGGGAAAATAATCGTAGACATCTAGTATAAAATAGTACACCATAAAATAAGAAAATCACATCATCACATACGAGAATATCATAAAATATCATAGATCGATGTAACATAAGTCTTAGGTCTGTAACCAAATAATCTAGTGTGTGATGGAGTTGTGGCAAGACTCTGCTAGGCATTTTTAGATTCAAGTTTCAAATTAGGTTTATAATTTTTAATTTAATTTAATTTTTAGACCTTTTAATTTTTATAACTTTGCTTCATAGGTACGTGTCATTGTTACACCAAAGATTTGAGGTATCAAGACCTCCTTTAGACCAGTAGCTCTGTGACCTCAGGTGTCCAAACTTTATAACATATGTTACTAATTATGAAAATTACTATTTTTATTCTATTAACTTCTTTTAGTTTTAAAATTAGTTTATTTTATCACAAGTGGTTTTAATTTAATTGATTTAATGATTTGTAATTTCATTTTTATTTTAGATGCATTTTTTATGTTAAGATGAAATTAAATTTTCAAGAATAAAGAATGGAATAAATACCAATTTGGATGAAACCCATTCTTATTTTAGAAGCATTTTGGATTTAAATCTAGATTTAATTATTTTATTTTATCTATTTACAATGTTTCCAATTAATTTATTTTATTAGATTCGAAATTTATTTTAATTTAAAACCCAAATGAACCCATCTTAGATTAAGTTGGGTTTACTTATGTCAAATTACTATTTTAGCATAATAAAATGTAATTGTCTTTCAATTCTATTTAATTAAGTATTTGAAATGATTTAAATCAATTGATTTTTTTTTCATTTAAGGTTATATTTTAATCTCAACCCACTTTGATCTAAATTAGGCATAATGGATCAACATGGGTTTATTTGGGTTAAATGATCAAATTGGTCAAATTAATCTTAATAATTTGTTGAGTTATGTTCATTTATGACTTTCAAATGATTTTGGATATTTGATTTAAGTTAATTTCAATTTTATTTTGATTTAGGTTTCAATAAGGTTCATTTGAGTTTATTTGGATCAAATAATTAGTTCATTTGAGACCTTATTGGATTTAGATTCATTTAGATTTATCTTTACACATGTTCATTTGATAATTCTAAGTCCTTAGATTGATTTAGTTTGGTCAAATTTTTGTGGATTAATCTTTGACTTAGTGGGGCCCACATAGGTTAACCCTAAGTCAAATGACAAGATTGACCATCTTGAACCTCATTTAGATTTATTTTTAGGTTCATCTATATTCATGCATTGACTTTATATTATTTTATTTTATTTTAATTTTTTTTGATTTTATTTGAATTTCTTTTAGATTTAGGTAATTTTGGAGCTTATGTAGGTTAATTTGGTTGACCACCCAAATTACCTTAGTTCATTCTCAATTAAATTTTAGATTTTAATTAAAATGTATTTAATTTATTAATTTATTTAAATTTGAGTTTTATTTGGGTTCACCTAATCCTATTGGGTTAAGTCAAATCCTAGAAGGATTCATAAGGTCACAAAATATAGTGTCCTAAGTGCCTCATCAGGAGACTCTTAATCTAAGATTATGCATCCTAACTTCTAGGGTTAAAGATGTGATAACCTTATCCAAAAATGAGGTCAACACAAAGTATGATTTCAACTTAAAATAATAATGTAAGAAACTACATCAACCCAATACAAGATTTCACATAACTTCATAAAAGCATACATGATATGAAAGTACAATGATTTTTAAAATATGAAAAACATGAAAGACTCTTTATTAAAGCTTTATGAATATGATTTTAGTCCAATCAAATAAAGCAAGAACCTTTCGAATCACTTCGAATAAGAATGAAAAGAGCTTAGAGAAATACTTTAACAATGAAGCATATAAATCTTTTCATTCAAAACAAACAAATGAAAACTAATGATATAAAAGATTAAAATGAATTGATCACTCTTACACAAGTCATTCTATATGCTTGAACATTGAAAACAAGATTTGATTTAAACTTATCAAAGGAAATAAAAGAATGATTAATTTCTCAAACACATGGGACAATGGGAGAAAAAATTTGAGGCTATACTTTGTCATTATGGTCATGCCATCCACATATGATGCAATCCTTGGCAAACCACTTTGAATACTTTTAGAGCAATAATGTTCACATACCACATAGTAGAACAATTTCCAATAGAAGGATAAGAAATCACTATGCATGTCAACTTAACATAGTCTAGGACGCTAATTATGAATAATCGACAACTTGCATAAGGCCAAAAAGTATTAAAATTAGAAGTTGTAAAAGAAATAGATGAGATACAAGTAGAAAAGATCTCAAGCAACTGTTGAGAGTTAGCTCATCCTATAGTACTGAGCATAAAGAAGACTTAGTGGAAGCTTTGAGAAGATATAGTGACGTTTGGCTAGACTACTATAGAGATGTTAGGTATTGAAATTAATGTCACTTGCCATAAATTTAATGTCAAGAAGGACACTTAATTGATCATACAAAAATAAAAAAGATAATAACCTTTCACTATGCACATAAATGAAGAAATTAAAATTTATTAGAAGTAGATTTCATTACAAAAGTCTAGTACCTAAAATAGGTCTCTAATTTGATAATGGTGATGATGGAAAATGGCAAGTGGATGATGTGCATAGATTTTACTAACCTTAGCCCAGCTATGCCAAAGATGAGTATCTACTCCCTCAGATCAATGAGCTCAATAAATGCCTTTTTAAGTTACCATATGATGAAGATGCACCTGGGTGATTTAGAAAAGATGACCTTTATTACTAGTGAAGGGATTTTCTCTCACAAAGAGATGTACATTGATCTAAAATTTGCTAGTACTAACAATCAAAGAATGATGGACCAGGTCTTTAAGGGGAAAATAAGGAAAATGTGGAAGCCTATGTAGAGAACATACTAGTTAAAAGAAAGTATCTAGAATAACATATTATAGACATAAATGAGGCTTTTTTTTTATTCTAGAGAAGTATAATATACACCTCAACCATTAAAATATTCATTTATTGGTAGGTGATCTCTTAGAAAAAACACCTTCAAGGATGCTCTCTACTATCTTTATTGAGATGGATAGGAGTATGTTTTTTTCATGTGACAAATTAATATATATTCAACTAGATTACCCCTAACATTACAGTAGGATTTGTTTAAATCTAGGTTCTACTTCTTATGAATGTAAGCTTTCATAATTAATTATCTCTATTACCATAGTAAAAGAGCACTTTTAATTAAGGTTGGAAAAAATAAACATATCTTCTTGATATGAATTGGTGTCCAATAGTATGTGTGATTGTTGACCTCACTTTTGTAGCAAGGATTCAATCTTCCCATTACAGATTTAGGGGTCTTCTAGACACTAAAGAGCTCTTTAGACATAAGACACTTCTAGTGGCTAAGTGAACACTTAACCTAAGCCTAGAGAGTTAAGAGGATTAGCCATAGGGTTTAGGTTATGCCTTAGGGATTAGGATAACCTACCTACCCTGTAGCCTACACCCAATTTATGCCAACCTCCTTAGCCTAAACCAAACCTCAAATTCATTCTAAGCTCAAATCAACGTAACTAAATTCCAATTGAATATCAAATCAAATTAACCTTTTCTAAGCCATATGATTTAACCATATGGACCTAGCCAAAATTCTTTCAATCCAAACCAACACAATTGATTTTCTTAAAACCAATCCAACCCTTCAATCAACTTACTAAAATCTATAATAAAATAAAAATCAAACCAAAATCAAGCCCACCAGAATCAAAGCATAAGGCCTATGATTTAATCCTACAGACTCAGCCAAAATTCCTTCAATACAAATCAAACTCAATTTATTTTCTCAAAATCAATCCAATCATTCAATCATCACTTCAAGCCATACGAAAATCTACAACCAAAACCAATCAAGCCAAAATCAATCTAATGAACCTAACCTAACACATTGGACCTAAAATATTCAAACGACCCAAAATCCATTAAACTCAAATCAATTGCAATCAAAACCTCCAATCAATTTCCAAATCAGTATCCAAATCAATTAAACTCAATTCAACCTAAGATCAAGCCAATTGACCTATTTAGGCTCACTTGACCCAAAGTGACCTAGAGGACCCATTTGAATCAAACTCCAATCTAACCCAAATGGATTGAACCAACCCTTCAAATCTTCTCTATGATGATTATTGATCATCTTAAATAGCCTAAATATAACCAACTCAATTCAATCAAGCCAATTGACCTATTTAGTCTCACTTGATCCAAAGTGACCTAAAGGACCCATTTGAACCAAACTCCAATCTAACCCAAATTGGATTGAACCAACCCTTCAAATCTTCTCTATGATGATTGTTGATCATCTTAAATAGCCTAAATACAATCAATTCAATTCAATCAAGCCAATTGACCTATTTAGGCTCACTTGACCCAAAGTGACCTAAAGGACCCATTTGAACCAAATCTCAATCCAACCCAAATTGGATTTAACCAAACCATTCAAAACCTCCCATGATGATTGTAGATCATCCTTGATTGATCAATTGTAATCAATTGGGTCAAACCAAGTCAACCTAACCATTTGATCGAGTTAACCCACTTAACCTAAATAAGCCAAATGAGCCAAATCTCATCCTAAGCTAAATTAATTGAAACCAATGATTCATACCAACCTAAAATCATTCCTTGAGCATGACTTGATCATCAATTGAGCCAAACCAAACCCAATTGGCCCTTTGACCCAAGTTGACCAAATTTGACCTAAAAGGTCAAATTGGGTAAAATCAAAATCTAACCCAAATTGATTGCAACCATGACTCAAGTTCATTTCAAATGGACTATAAAACATGGTCAAAGCTTGATTGAACCCAAATGACCCATTTAGCCTAAGTTGACCTAAAGGGTCAATTTGGTCTAAATCATACCTAAATCTAAATTGATTGAAACTAAAGCCTACAATAACTTTTAAATGATTAATCAAACATGAACCAATTCCTAACACATGCTAATTTGGCCAATTTGTCCAAATTGGTCAACTTGACTCATTTGACCCATTTGAACCTAAATAACCTAAAAGCATATCTAAACCAAACCAACCCAAATTGATTACTCCAAAACACTTCGAATCATCATTTGAACTTGATCCAAGCCTTGAATTGACCCAATTTGACCAATTGGTAAACTTGACCCAACCTAGCCCAATTTGACCTACATGGGTCAAATTGAGCCAAACCCAATCAAACCAAGCTCAAACCTATTGAAGCTTGGCATGAACCATCTTTGGCTCACTTTGGGTTAGACCAAATCCAACCCAACCCATGTTTAACCTGAATTGACCCAAACCCAATGTGTAAAGCTTGCTAAATGGGATAAATACCACATTTGAAAGGTCAAATCCACTTTCGCTCCACATGGTTGCCTCCTAAACATCCACCTAAGTAGAGGGACACTGGCTCACATGACCCAAAGGTGGTTGGGTCAGCCATGTGCCAAGTGGAGGTGAGTTCACCCCTCTTTCTCCATTGGATCACTTGGCAACCCATGGACACCCACACTCCTCCCATGGCAGCCACTCCTCTTCACTTGGCTAACCAAACCAAGCCACCTCAGCCTCCTCCTGCCACCCACAACCACCTGCGATAGCTGGGTGACCACTAGAAGCCAAGAGAATCAAAGTTCTTTGATTTAATGGAGGAGGGGGTATACCTCCTCATTTCAATCTAGACATAGGACACACACCTTCAGTGAGCTCCCATAGGTCATTTTGAAGCCTCCAGAGAGTTTCCTAAGATCCCTAAGCCTTCCCATCACCAAAAAACATCAAACCGAGATTGCCTGAGAGAGGACAACCTCCATCTTCAAACTCCACCAAAACTTAACCCCATTGAAATTAACTCTTCTCACACCTTCACTGAACTCTAGCGAGTCAAAACAAACTCTCCCCTGAGAGATTTGATCACTAAAAGTACCTCATAGACTAACTCCAGTAAGCATTTTGGTGGCATTTGGTCCATAGAGAAACTAGTGGGGATGCATCATGCCATCTTCTCAACAGGGCTTCACCTCATCGGCATGAAGCTACCTCTGTCAGTTCGCCGCCCAGTCTTGAGCTCCGATGAGGTACTATTCCATTAAACTGAGATTTCATAAATTTTTTTGGGCCTTTTTGAATAAAATGTTGATGTTGCTCAAATCCAACCATTAGATCCCCTAGGATTTTCCTTGTGAAGGTGTGGGATCAATTTTGAGCCAATCCGAGTTTCGACGAGCTCGAATTGGGTGAAGGAAGGCAGACGTTGTTTATCTTCCATCATGCGGGAGATGATAGATCATCCGCTATCCATTATGCATGTTTGGAACATACGACCATGATCTCCCAATTAGACTAATCATGATTTAATTATTAAGAACCATGGGATTAATCCATGTCATCTGATCTTTGATCGGATGGTAGGGATGAAAGCGTGACTGTCATCACCACATTGGGGCTAACTCAGATAATTTTAAATAACCAATCCCACGATGCCACATGGAAAGTGTGCCACATCAGTGATCAGTATGGCGCCGATAGGATTAGGCTTAATTAATGGTTAATTACTCATTTTAATGGTTGAAATTTTAAAAAATCTTAACTAATTGTAGAAAAATAAAAAACGAAAAAAAATACTCATTTTAAAGGTAAAATAGAGGATCTTTTAATAAAAAATAATTCCAATTAATTTTGAATAATAATTCAAGGTTAATTAGGGTTTGAATACATACTTAATTAGCCTAATTAAGCCTAATTACTTAAGTAATTAAATCTAAACTTTGGGAATTGATTTAACAGGGATGGCCTCTACCTCCCATGATTTTCTTGGAATTTATTACCCAGGTAATTATAAAAATTCATATTTCAAACCTTAATTATGCCTTTTAATTAATTTAATGATTAATCAACATCCAAAATAATCAAAATTTATTAATTAAGGCCTATTGATAACTATTTAACAGTGAATGGATGAGGAAGTGGGATTAAGACCTCCTTCTTAATCTCTTTCCTAAATCAATTTCATTTTAAGAGAATTAATTAAGATTGGGATTAATTAAGTGCTTAATTAATCAATTAAGTGGCTAAATTAAATTAAATTGAAATGAAAATCACATCAAATAATTAATAATAAAATTAAGGGTTCCTCTTTATGTGTTATATAACATAAAGACCCTTTAAGGAAATTATGATTAAGCCATAAGTGTGGGAAAGTTGTAAAAGTACTTAATTAGAATCTTTAACTTAATTAATACTTAATTATGAGCCAATTGAATTAGGTCCTTTAGGAGCATTGTAACTTTACTTTACTCACATGTTCATATTATTTTGTGGCTCATTATTAAATGATTAATCAAATTAAAGAAGCATAGGAAAGGGTAATTAAATTATTTAACTTAATCAATTCATAAAATCTTCTTAATTATTTTTCCTTAAACTAATTAAAATTACCAATGTGGGAATGGGACCAAAACATCAAATAGTCTTTCTCCTCTTTAAATCAAATCTAAATCCAAAATCAAATTAATAAGAAGCTTAGGTTTTCCTTAAACAATTTTATTTGATGTAATTGTCCTTAAGAATTGATTTAGTTGAATGATCATGTGTTTATATTTAGTTATTCCTTTCCAATCACACCTAAATGTTGTATTCCATATGATTCCATGCATTCATTCTTTCAAATTTAAGTGAATCAAATGAAAGTTATTTATGTAAGATTGTATGTGTTGACTTAAATTAATTATATGTGTGGCTATTGTCATAAATAAATTCAAACTTATTTTCCAAAGTTTATAAATTGATAACAATATGTGGAGTGATGATAGTTATATATATACAATGTGCTTATGGCTTAGTCATATGAATGTGAAGCTCTCTTTCTTGGATTCATATATAGATTTACATAAGTTTGAATGTTAATAAGTATATAGTATGGACATCCTGAGAATACGAGGCTTCAAGTAGCCCCAACGAGGTCATTTGATTATCACAATTCTTTGGTTAACAGTGACACGTACTTATTTGATTTCATTATTATGTATTTTTGTATTAAAATTTGGATAGGGCTTTAATTCATATGCATAGATAATTCAACTAAAGAAAATAAAATTTTTTCCTGATCTTCATCCTTATAATTATGTATACATTTATATATATTTAAGATAGCAAGTGTTTAGTCTAGACATCTCAAAAATATGAGACTTTAAGTAGCCTCAAGGAGATCATTTGATTATCTCACTTCCCTGGTTAATAATGGCACGTACTTGCTTATAACTTTTATACTTGTGCATGTGTGCTTAATTAAAAGATGAAAAATCTTCTTTTGTTATTAAAAATACATACATCCATAATCATATAAGTCATTGGAATATATTACATGTAAGCTAGTGCTCTCTTTCTTATGATTCATATATAGATTTACATAACTTTGAATGTTAATAAGTATATAGTCTAGGCATCACAAGAATATGAGGCATTAAGTAGCCCCAATGAGGTCATTTGATTGTCTCACTTCCCTGGTTAATAATGACACATACTTATTTGATTTCATTCCTATGTATTTTGGTATTAGAATTTGGATAGAGCTTTAATCTTCATGTATAAATAATTTAATTAACTAAACATGAATTCCAAACATATGCACTCATCATCATCATTTAAGTGTGCCAAAATGCATTGTATGTATAGATATACTAAATGTTAAAGTCATATGCATGTTACATGTGATGGAAAGGAACAATTTGTTATATGTCATGTGATAGTAATTCAATTATATTAATCCAAAGATGCCTTTCACATTGAATAGGATTATTTAAAGTTAACTTAAACTTAGGATTAATAAAAAATATTTAATAAGTCATCCACTAAAGAAAACTAATCATAAAAAGATGCTTTAGAAAATGGCTTAAGATAGGAATGAAAGAGGGTAATCATCTTTCATCTCTTCATAACACTTAGATGTTAAGTGTAAATCAAATGGAACCAATAAAAAGTTAAACTAAAATTTCTAAATCAACTAAGAAACTTGAAGTGGAACCAACCCTTATGATCAAATTAAACTTTCTAAATTTAGAAACTTATAACTCAAATGTTTAGTTAAGACATACTACATAAAGCATTGGCACACACATTAGGATCAAGCCACCACTTCTAGTCCTAAGTTAGGATGGTGTATGTGTGATGTATGTTTTATTTTGTGATGTAATATTTTAGACTAGAAGTTAGGGTGTATGCTTCTTAGACTGGATGTTAGGTCTCTCTTAGCCTAATCATATTTTCTGTAGGGGATTGTGCTTAAGGGGTTGCTTAAAAATGAATATGAATGCCTTGCTTGTAGGTTTCTTAAGCCCCTAAGCATAATCCATATTAGTATATGTCAATTTGGTTGCCCATGGGCAGGGTACTAAATCCAAATTATAGGTATAACTATTTGGGATTGAATATATGTTTAGCTAACCTATATTTTGCAGGTGTAGTTAGATTTACTTTATATATATGAATGTAATTTTGTAATAGAAATTAAGATTAGTGCTATGGGGAATTGGGATGAGCACTGGCTAGAAGGTTTAGTCCTGGGGTGCCCTGTGATGCCTTTAGAGGAAATCAAAACTAAAGAAGGAGAAAGAAGATATGAATAAGTGAAGAAAAGATGACCCCTATAGTATCTAATTTAATTTCTAATTCTAATTATTCTTTTAAATTCTGGGATGTACAAGGGCAGAGCTCGGCTACCCATCTTTTCTCTTTTTGAGGGTGTATGGTGGAATTCAATCACACTAGCCTTTTATTCTTTTATGTTAGTTTATAAAATTATTTGATGTTATGTTTAAATTGTGCATTAGGATTGCATGATTTTTATAATTTCTTTATGTTTGATGCTTTAATGTATTGCCTGTATGCGGTAGGCTCTTAAGATAAAATTAATTTTTCTACCCAATTAATAACTCACAACCAAGTTCTAAAATAATTCATAACCTCACTATAAAGCTTAGGCTATAAACATGATAATTAAAAGATTTAGCAACCCCATAGTTGTTTGGTTGTATGTCTCACATCATGCATGTCATATTCTTTCTTCCTTCAATATGGGGATCTCCGTCCTTGCATGATAGGGGAATGCTTGACTTGTGAGGGCATCCCTTGTGGTGGAGAACACCATCTTCTTGCTAATTTAGCCAACAATCCACTTCATCATGCATTTAGGCAATAAAAATCCCAAGCCTTCCTCCAAAATATTATGTCAAGATGAAATAAAATTTGAAAAGATTTCACATTTATAGACTAAGTAATATGCTCATACCACTCATGCTCTAGTCTCTTAGGTAGTGGGTTTAGAACTTTAGTCTCTTTCTAATTAAATAACAAGCCTAACTATCTTGCAATTTCATAAGACTAGACCGCATGGTTTTGAATAGAAAGAGGTGTTAGGTGGTGGCCACTCTAAGCAGTCGTAAGTCAAAGTCGGACGGTTTACTCTCTTGTGGAAGTAAACCATTATGTTCCCTTTTCTCTTAGATTTAGGTTACACTTTGACTTTTGTTAAATCTCCTTAGATTTAGGATTCGAGGTATCTATTTCCTTCATGTTATAAGAATAATACTCACCTCTTAGGCATTTCCATAATTTTTGTTGATGGATTATAAGCCTTAGCAATCTAATAAGAATTCAACTCAAATAAATAAATCTCTTCACTTTCAAATATATAAAGCCCCACCATAGGATATATTAGAATGCTCATTAAGTTTCATAGTATCATGAGCATTCCCTTCTTGTCTTCCTATAGCTTCCAAAATAAGTCTTTCCACTTGATCTATCCCACTTGATTTTCCAAACATAATCAACCTTTGATAGTCTAGCCTTGAAAACTTTGGGATAATGATTGCCTACTTTAATCAAGAGTATTCTTAGGGAATCTCATTCCCTAAGATATAATTAACTTTGGAGGCTTGCCTCTATAAAGAACTTAAGAACCTGACATAAAATAACCCTTGATTTACTTTTTCATGTAATGTAAGGGGAAAATGTCTGGTATATTTGAATACTCATCATACATTAGGAGTCATTATCAGGTGATTAGATCCATTGTAGGGTGATGTCTCTATCTTTCAAGATAGTACATCATACCTCAATATCACACTTGATCACCTCAATAAGTACCCCCTAAGATTTTCGTAGTGCCCACATGAATCATTTGAAAATAAACACCACAGATTTTTTTGGCAACTCCACTGGGAAGAGTTCCTCTCTCCATTTCTAGTGGACAATTAGTGTCCTAAATCTTCGATAGCAGACTTATATTTTACATAAGCCCAAAACTATATTTCTTTCCATTGGCACCTTGCCTATTTCATCCTTAGGCAAGGGTATCCAATATCTTTTAGGTTTTTGGACCTCACTCCTCTATATCTCTTAAAACCCCTATTAGGTACCCCGATAGGTAATAATAAATTAATTAAAGAAAGGAGATGACCAAATATAAATCAAATAGAATTTATAACCTCTTACCACTAGCTTGGTGAAGCAAGGTTCATTTCATACTTAACAAAACTTCAATAAAATTCAAAGTAAAACTACTAAAATATTTTATAAAATTTTCAAAATCTTTTCAAAGTAAAATCATATGAACTTCACTTAACATAATAAAATTTGCTAAGTGAAGGCTCGCTTTTAAAACAAATTCAAGTAAAGCAAAATTAAAATCATTTAGCGTACCTATATTTGCTAAATGAGGATCCTTTTTTTCAAAATCAAAATTAATCAAAATGACAAACATCTCTTTTAAAAAATCAACATATTCAAACATTTTTTCAAAAAATTAAGTAACTAACTCCATTTAACATACTTAAATTTGTTAAATGAGAGTCCCCCTTTCAAAATCAAAATCAAACATATCCAAAATATTTTCAAACAAAACCAACTCCATTTAACATACCTAAATTTGTTAAATGGGAGTCAACTTCCAAAATTAAAACAAAACCCAACAACCAACATACAATTGGACTCCACTTAGCATACCTAAATTTTTTAAGGGAGGGTTTCCTTTTTCAAAATCAAAACAAAATCAAACATCAATAAACAATATATAATTGAGCTCTATTTAACATACCCTATTTTGTTAAATGAGGGTTTCATTTTGAAAACAAAATTAAAATCAAAACATCCAACATACACTTGAACTCCATTTAACATATCTAAATTTGTTAAATGAGAATTCAATTTTCAAAATTGAAACAAAACCACACTTTAACAAACAAACAATCAAACATACAAGTGAACACCATTTAACATACCCAAATTTATTAAATAAGAGTCTCATTTTCAAAATATAATCAAACCAACATCAATATCAAACATACAATTGAAATCTATTTAACATGCCTAAATTTGTTAAATAAGAGTCCCCTTTTCAAAAATCAAATCAACAAAAAAAATAAACCACACATTTTTGAACCCAATATAACATATCTAAATTTATTAAATGAGAGTTTTATTTTTGAAAATCGAACCAACACATCAACAATCAATAATTGAACCATTAAGAATAAAAAACATTCAAAAATTTTAAACATACAATTGAACCCCAATTAGCATACCTAAATTTTGCTAAGTGAGGGTTCCAAAATCAAATTCCAACAAAAGAAAATAGCAAATACATCTCCAAAAGTCTCTCCAAAATAATTGAACCCCACTCAACATTCCTAAATTTATTGGGGGTGGGTTCCAAAATCATAATCAAACATACAACTCAAGGCAAAGTCTCTTCTCCAAATCTCTAAATCTCTCCCCATTTAGCATACCTAAATTTGTTAAATGAGGGTTCTAATTCAAAATTCAAATCAAAATTAGCAATTCTGGTCAAATATTCAAGGCAAGGGTCTAATTTTGTTCTCTCTTCCAACAATATAGAGATACCAGCCCAGTTCCTTCTTTCCACTTTTAATTAGTTTACCATGTATTTCATCAAGCTAATTTTCTCATTTCCATTTGGTGTGGATTTGGCCATGGAGCAGGCCATACTCACCGGTGCCCCTTTCATTAAGTTTGGCCTTGGATTCAAGCAATTCAATGTCACTTGCAAGGGACCAACCCTCATAACTGTCGGCCAAGAGGAGGTGGCATGGAAGAAGCAGCTTCTTCAGTTTGATGTGCACTCTGATTCTGAGTTTCCCTCTTTGAAGAGGAAGTATGTTATGGTTCTCACACCCCTGTCAGTGCTAGTTGTGCTAGTGCTAGTGCTCATTATGCTAGTGCTAGTAATACAATTTGTTACCCCTACTGTAGTTCCAACATAGGCTAGTACCTCCTCATTCGTTCCCCTTACTCTAAAGGGAAAGGGTATATTGGCTTCTAAGATAGTCTCCCCTACCTTGGAGGTAAGTTATTGTTCTTGTTCCACCCCGCTCACTAAGATTCAGTGCCATAATAAGAACTGTAAAATTAAATGATAGTACGAGCGTGAGGCAAGGCAGATAGATGAGGCCTCCCATGTTACTGGGAAGGGTTCCCCTCATGAGACCTCTCCATTCTTAGGTGGTAGTAGGTTCCACCCCTCTCAACATCAAAGGGAGAGTAGGATTACTGTAGGATCACTACATCACCCTCATTGCTTGCACAGTATGAGACTCAAACTAGGGATATAAGGAAGTCCTACGCTGGTCTATGATCTATTCTTCATCGAGTTGGAAGAGCCCACGGATGCTCGAAGCCTTGTACATTACATGATCTGAAAAGCATAATCCCTACGAGTGTTAGGGATCATATACATAGAGAAAGGGCCTCTGAGGCCAGAGTTACTGCCCAAGCAGGCAAGAGAGAGAGAGAGGAGGAGTTTTGCCAGACATTCAATGACATCCACTTTAATGGATTTACCTGATCGGTGAGTTCTTAGATTTGATCATTATGACTGCATAGTCCTTACCGGTACTGTCAGTTGCAAGAGGAGATCTCTAGTGGAGAGGCAACTGGTGTCCTCCACACTACACCACTCTGCTCACCATCCACCTTCACTAGTTCAGGTTCCAACATCCATAGTCCCCATAAAGTTCCATAGGCTCCCTTTCAGAGAGAGAGAGCTTCTCAATTGATGATCCAACTATGGCCCAAGGATCCCACTCCTTCTATTCCACCAATTTTGGTGATGTCGAGCTCTCCTGCTCAACCTTCCACCTAAACTATGGTAAAGAAGGAATGGCAACCCAAGAGCATCATGGCCTTATCATCACAGTAGTTGGAGGGGGAGAGGGAAGGGGACACTGAGGTAGTCTCCATGATAGTTGAGCCACCCAGGGAGTGCACCCCACTAGCTCAGAGTATTCAGTGCATAGATTCTACAGAGCCTAGTCTAGTAGTTAGTTGTAAGCCAACTTATGTTTTGATAGAGCAGGGCAGAGTAGATGATCATTCTTTAGAGGACATTTTAGAAGACTGTCGTACTGTAGTTAGATAGATTATTGGGAGTGATCATTCTGATTAGGATAAGGGTATGGCCAATTTTGACACCGATGAGGATGACATGTTGGATGACTTAGCGGAAGTCCACATGGTTGATACCAGAGGATCCCTGTAGAGGGAATAACATAGATAAGAAGGTGTTGTAGTTGAGGAAGGTGACACCTCTCACTCAACTCAACACCTCCTCCAGTAGCTTAAGTTGAAGGAAAATCAGATAGACAGGATGAAGAAAATGGTAGAGGAGTTGATGGCAGTAGTTCTAGCCTTGCTGAACTAAGACCTAGTTTCACATCCTTCCCTGATGGAGGTCGATCAACCTGAGTTAGTACATACCCTAGATCATCCCAAGTGCACTCCCATGGATGATGATGCTGGTGGCTTACATAGGAAGGTCATCGATAGTACCTTCGTGTAGGAAAATGACATAAAGTAAATGGTCGAGCAGTAGCTAAAGGAAGCATTGACATTAGCCTAGGAGAGCTCATATGTTCCAAAGGGTAGACCCTACCCAGAGGAATTTGATGTTTCAATATCCTAAGGGTTTTGTGCCACCATCCTTCAAGATCTTTGATGGCAGTCAGAACCCAAGGCAGCATATTGCGTACTTCAGTGCCAAATTATTGCAATGCCAGTGGTAGCGATGCACTTCTTTTCTGCCTTTTTGTCAGTAGCCTATCAGGGATCATATTTGATTAGTATGCTAAACTTCCCAATGGTTTGGTGAAGACTTTTGGAGAGTTAGAGCATCTCTTCATCAAGAGATTTGTAGGAGCTCAGTAAAGGGTAGTTTTAGGTGATCTCATCGTAGATAAAAGAAAACTTGATGAGTCCCTTATTGATTATATTCTTAGATGGTGCATCCTGAGTATGAAATGTTAGCCATAGCTATCTGAGTAACATGTCATTAAGATTCTACTTAAGAATATACATGGCTCGATCCCCTCCATGCTTAAGGGCTTCACTATAAAAATATTTATGAAGCTAATCAGCAAATCAGTTAACTTTCAAGAGGAAGCAAAATAGTTACCCTTTTTAGACCAATCATCTAAGCTGAAGACTTAAAAGATATTTAAGAAGAATCATGGGATAGTTGTGTCAGTGGATAAGGAGAAATAACTAGCCAGAGCATAGTTTGAGAGGCCTAGATTTTAGCAGCTTCCACTACCACCACCTCTGCTGCTATACCACCATGCCATAACAGCCACCACTGCCATCATAATAGCTTACTCAGCAGTTGTATCCATATCCACTGCCAAGTAGCTATTTTTCACCTACTCTTATTGAAAAATTAAGCAATCCATACTCATTCAAGAGGGAGGTAGTCATGAAAATCTTCAAGTATCTTTTGAAGAAGACATATTTCCAGCTACCCAAGCATAAGAGGCCGAAGGAAGTGGGTAAGAATGATGATCCTAGCTATTTCCCCTACCATAGCATGTTAGGTCATGTCTTAGAATATTACATTACTTTTAAGGACTAGCTTGAGCATAGCTACAAGTTAGGAACAATAGTTATTCCTAAGGAATACTTATTAGAACAACCATCTGGTTTTGTTGGAGAAAGCTTTGGGGATACTTTTGATCCTCTCAAGACAAAAGAAGGTTGGGATATTTCTTTATTCTGAACCTCTAAAAAGATCATTTATAAAATCAAGAAACTTTCTCTGCAAGTGCCTGAAGCAACTCAAACCTCCAACACTAAGGAATATTTGCTAGTTATGAAGGACAACTTGAGGAGGGTGGAAGTCCATCAGTAGGAGTAGCAGCCTTCACTTGCCCAAGATAGATCAATAGCACAACCACCATCTAAGTTTAGCACTTTTTCCACCATTATAACTACTACCACCTCTACTAGCTCTTCTTCTACTAACAGGAGCATTTTATCCGTGGATGAGGGCACCAAACCCCTCACTCTGCTTACTTTAATTGATTTTTATTATGTACCACCTTAAAAATTATAGAAATCAATGAAGAAAGCTATTTCCACTTAAATTCTCTCTACTTCTGATGGTCCTAATTCTATTCTTATTAAAAGCTCTCCAAGTCTAAATAATAATAGCTCAAATAGTTCTGATACATTCCCTTTTGATTCTGAATCAAATTTTCCTTTTCTTAATCAATTGGGTTCACCTCTTATGATTTACTTGTAGTCAACCGACTTTGCAGATCCTTAGGAGAAGCTATAGGTATACCCGATGAGTAGGTAGAACTTTCCATAAACTCATTATTTCAAGAAGTCACTGAAGTCAACCTTCACAGTGACAGAGTTTTACCTCCTAGGATAGCACCTCAGGATAAGGATAAATAAGTCATCGATTCTAGTGAGCAGATAGCCTCTCCACAAGATGCTCCACCTACGAATATTCTTATGGAGGACTAACCCAGAGTTTATTATAATGTCCTATCATATCTTAGAAAGTACCCAACTAAGTTGAGCATATATGATGCCCTAGTCTTATCCAAAGAGATGAGAGAATCTCTAATCACAGACTTGCTTGATCTAGAGATATGCTTAGCTTAGCTGACCACTACTAGAGAGGAAGCACACTGCTCAAAAGACATCTTAGGAGTAACATTCAGTGATGAAGACCAACTTTTAGGGACAATCGAGCATAATCATCCTCTCTACATTATAGTGGATGTTGACAGATTCAGGCTATCTAGAGTTCAAGTTAACCCTGGTGCATCAACCAACATTATGATTCAAAGAACCCTTGCCTACTTGAGTTTTGACATCTTTAAACTCTAGAAGGAGAGGATGATGTTGAATGGATTGATTGAACAAGGCGAGAGGGCCCTAGGCTCCATAGTGTTAGCAGTAGACACAGATGATTGGAAGACTGAAGCCAAGTTTGACATAATAGACTCAAATACATCTTTCAATGCATTGCTTGGGATATCGTGGATACATGAGAACAACATGGTTCCATCCTCTTTATATCAGTCCATCAAGTTAATGAGAGGTGGAATTAAGCATTGTGATAAAGGAGATCTTAAACCCTTTATAGTTCAAGAGGTTAAGATATTCGAGGATACGGCCTACTTCCTCCCCCAAAATCAAAAAACCTATTCTCATAAACTTAGTCAAAATCCCCATGTGGGAGAAAAAGAAAGAAAAGAAAAAGAGAGAGAAAATGAAAGTAAAAAAAGAAAATGAGATAGAAAAGAAAAGGGAGTGAGAAATTGACTCAAAGGTGGAAATAGAGCCTGAGATTAGATTCCACCAACAGTTCATTACTCCATTCGAACATGTGGAGAGGATGACTTGACCTCCATTAAGATGAAAAAAAGGAAAGTCCAGAGGTAGTCCTAGGGGTGGAAGACCTCCATACTTACCACCCACTAGGAGATTTGTCCCACCTACCAGAATTACACCTACTATCCATATAGACTTAGAATCTTGTTAAGAGGATAAGTCTTATTTGGTTAGCACACCGGCCAGCTCTTTCTGATAGTAGATCAGTTTGGAGGCGACACTCGAGAAAGACAATGATGAAGACCAGATTCCTAAGCAAAGCATAAGTGTGCCCATGTCCTCCTTGTATAAAACTATTATGCATCAATTGGGAACCTTAGCTCTAACCCCAATTTTCCCACAAAAAGTTAAGGGTTTGGTAGTTAAGGAAGCCCCTAAATCATCCACAACTATGAAGATTCAGAGATTCTTTCCTGGAGCATCATCCTCAGGTCAAGAAGTTGACGTATAACTTGAGGATGATTTATATAAAGATTTAATATAATTACCTTTTAATTGGTACTCACCTTGTGTTAAAAATTTAGCAAAGAAAGGATTAATTCCACATACATGGTTTAAGCATAGGTTAGATTACTTCAAAAGGATATGGAACAACGAATGGAAAAGCTCTCAATCAAGACCAGGACTAGGCTTCAACATGATAGGCCCAGTCGATGATGATGATTATTGCTTAGTCATCACCAATTTATTTGGAATATGATATGTCCTTTTTAAATCACATTAACTCATAAAATGATGTATGCTTTAAAATTTCATATGATCTAGATGATTTCCAAGTCAAAGATACACCGCCAGAGTTCAAAGAAGAAATCAAGTAAACGATAGATGAACTCAAGGAGATCAACGTAGGAACTGAAGACAATCTATGCCCGACATACATCAGTTCTTTATTGATTGAAACTAAAACTTATGGCTTAGTTAGGCTACTTATTGAGTTTAAGGATTGCTTTGCATGGAGTTATGAAGAGATGCCTAGATTGACTCTTGACATAGCGGTCCATAAGCTAGCAATATGGCTTGATGCTAACCCTATCAAGAAAGCTCCTAAACGCATTCGATTAGACATTGAAGAATATGTCATTTCTGAAGTCAAGAAATTGACCAATGCTGGTTTCATCTAGGAAGAAAAATATCCCACCTAGTTGGCTAGTGTCATCCCAATTAAGAAAAAGAATAGCCAAATTCACATATGCATCGATTTTAGGGATTTAAATAAGGCATGTCTAAAAGAAAAATTTCCACTACCAATACTAGAGTTGATGGTGGATATTGCCTCATCTCATGCAGTCTTCTCCTTCATGGATGGGTCATCTGGATATAACCAAATAAAGATGGCCCATGAAGATAAGAAAAATACTACCTTTACAACCTCGATTAGAATCTATTGCTATAAGGTCATGCCTTTATGCCTTGAAAGTATCAGGGCCATATACTAGCAGGCCATGATTCAAATCTTTGATAAACTCATTCATCATCAAGTAAAATGCTATGTCATTGATCTCGTGATCAAAAGAAAAGAAAAGGAAGACCATCTCTTTGACTTGAGAGTAGTTTTTGAGCGATTACGATAATATAACCTTAAAATGAATCCCTTGAAGTGTGCATTCGGAGTAGTTTCAAGAAAATTTCCTAGGTTTACTGTCCAACATCATGGAATCAAAATTAACATGGTGAAGATTAAAGTGATATTAGAAATGCCACCCCCTAAAAGTCTAACTCAACTCAGATCATTCAAAGGCAAGGATGTTGGCATATCTAAGACATTTTATACCCAACCTATCAGGCCGATGCAAACCATTCTCAGCACTTATCAAGAAGGATGCCAAGTTCAAGTAGGATGATTAGTGCTAGCATGCCTTTGAAGAAATCAAGCAATACCTGATGATGCTACTAGTTCTAGCAGGCCCTATCCCAGGGGAGCCTTTGATCCTTTACACTACTGTATTAGATGACTCCCTTAGCACTTTGTTGGCCCAAGCCAATGATGAAGGAAAAGAGAATGTGCTCTACTACTTTAGTAGTCATCTAATTCATGTTGAAGCTACCTATCCACCCATTGAGAAGCATTGGCTAGCATTAATCTTTGCCTCCGAAAAGCTATGACATGACATGCTTTCTGATAAAGTCATCTTGATCTCTATAATCAATCCACTATAATATCTCATGACATGGCTGACACTATCCGAATGGTTTACACATTGGTCCATGAATTTATCACAGTTTGACCTCACTTTTGTACCCATCTGTATAGTGAAAGGAAAAGTACTCATAGATTTCCTAGCAACACACCCACTTTCTGCTGACTCTCAGCTTAGTGATGATCTCCCCGATGAATAATTCATAAACTTAGGGGATACTAGCATTCGCTGCTATGAGATGTATTTTGATTATGTGGCTTTGTGGTATTTATTTTTGGATGTGGGGGGAGGCACCATGTAAATCGTATGGGGTACTTATTGAAGGGATCAGGTATGAGATTGCGGTATGATGTACTATCTAAAGAGATAGAGGCATCACCCTAGAATGGACCTAATCACATATGGTGTTTATTTTTGGATGTATGGGGGGACACCACGAAGATCATAAAGGGTACTTATTGAAGTGATTAGGTATGACATTGAGGTATGACATACTATCTTGAAAGATAGAGGTATCACCTTTTAATGAACATAATCACCTAATAAAGAGTCCTAAGGCATGATGGGTCTTCGAATGTACCAAAAATTTTTTCCCTGCTTTACATGGATGAATAAAGTAGGGTTTATATTAAACTAGGTTCTAAATTTTCCTATGGAGGCAAGCCTCCATTGTTAATTATATCTTAAGAAAAAACAAATTCTCTAAGAATATTCTCAATTGTAGTAGACAATTATCATTTACAAATATTTCAAGGTTAAACTATAAATAAATTGGCTATCTTGGAAATTCAGGTGGGATAGATCAAGTGGAAAGACTTATTTCAAAATCCAAATGAGAATAAGTAGGGAATGCTCATGATACTAAGAAATCAGTGAGTATTCCAATCTATCATATCATTGGGCTTTATATATTTGAAAGTGAAGAGATTTATTTATTTGAGTTCAATTTTATTAGATTACTAGGGCTTACAATCCACCAACATAAAATTATGAAAATGCCTAAGAGGTGAGAACTTATCCTTGTAGCCTGAAGGAAATAACTACTTGGATCCTAAATCTAGGGAGCTTTAGTAAGAGTTAAAGCATGGCCTAAATCTAAGCGACATGTGAACATAATGGTTTACCTCCACAAGAGAGGATAAACTCGCCGACTTCTGGACTTATAATTGCCTAGAGTGGCCACCAGCTAACTCCTCCTACAATTTTAAAATCATGTAGTCAGGTCTTATTAATTGCAAGATAGCTAGGGTAGTTATTAATTTAGAAAGAGACTAAAATCCTAAACTCACTCCCTAAGAGACTAGAGCAGGAGTGGTATGAGCATATGACTTAATCTACAAATGCAAAATCTTTTCATATTTTGTTTTATTTTTGACAAAGTCTTTGGGATTTTTATATGCCTAAATGAATGATAAAGTAGATTATTGGTCAAATCAAAAGAGAAAGAGGGTGAAGCTCCATCAATATGGGTTGCTTTCACAGGTCAAGCGGTCCCTATATGTGTAAGGATGGAGGCCCTCATTTTACAAAAGTGTCTCAAGATGATATGCATGATGTGAGACATACAACCATACATCTAAGGGGTTGCTAAATCTTTTAATTATCTTGCTTAACATCTAATCTTTATGGTGAGGTTATGAGTTGCTTAAAATTTAGTTCTGAGTGATTAGTTGGGATAGAAAAATTAATTTTACCTTAAGAGCCTAACACATACTAGCCACACAATAAAGCATCAATCATAAGTAACTATGCAAAAGCATGTCATTTATAATGTACAATTTAAACATTACATCAATCAATTTATAAACTAACATAAAAGAATAATATGTCGGTGCAGTCGAGCTCCATTATACAACTTGGAAAAAAAAAGATAGGTAGTCGAGCTCTACCCTTATACAACCTGTTGTATGAAAGAATAATTACAATTAGAAATGAATATATGCTATGTGGGTCTTCATTCTTCACTCTTATATCATCATTTCATTGATTTGATTTTGCTTGCTCCAAAGGCATCATAGGGCCTCCCAGGACAAAGCCTTCTAGCCACTACTCATCCAAATCCCCCTACACCATAGCACTAATCTTAATTATTATTTCAAAACTTATATTCATATATGAAAGAGTAAATCTAACTACACCTGTAAAATAGATATTAGTGAAACATACATACAATCCCAAGCATTTATATATATATATATATATATATATATATATTGGACATAGCACCCTGCACATGGGTAACCAAGTCCACCTATCCTAACTTAGATTATGCTTAGGGGTTTGAGCAACCAACAAAGAGAGCATTCATATTTATTATTAAGCATCCCCATAAGCACAATCCCTTGTAGAAAATATGATTAGGCTAAGAGCTACCTAACATCCAATCTACAAAGCATACACCATAACATTCAATCTAAAATATTACATCATAAAACAAATTAATCATCACATCATACACCATCCTAACATAGAGCTAGAAGTGGTGACTTAATTCTAATGTGTGTATTATGGTCTTGTGTGGTATGTCTTAACTATGCATTAGAGTTGTATTTTTCTAAGTTTAGAAAATATTCAAATTAACATCAAGGTTGGTTTCACTTGAAGTTACTTAATGGATTTGTGAATTTTAATTTTAATTTTTATTTTATGTCATATGATTTACACTTAGCAACTAGGTGTTATAAAGAGAAGGAAGAGGATTACCCTCTTCCATCCCTACCTTAAGTCATTTCTAAAGCATATTAATTTGATTTAGTTCTCTTTAGTGAATGGCTTATTGTATGATTTAATTAATCATAAGTTTAGATTCACTATAAATAACCTCATTCGATATGAAAGGCATCTTAAGATTAATTTAATTAAATTACACCATATGACTTATGTTTAATTCTTCCTTTCCATCACATGTAACATGGACATGATTTAATACTTAGCATATCCACACATGCAACATATTTTAACAAACTTAAATGATGAATGTAGATGTATATATTTAAAGTTTATATTCTTTCATTTGATTGAACTTTTTAATCATATTAATTTAAAGCTCTATCCAAAATATATAGGGATGAAGTTAAATAGGTACGTGCCAGTGTTAAACCAGGGAAGTGAGATAATCAAATGACCTACTTGGGGCTAGCTAAAGCCTTGTATTCCTGGGATGTCTAGGCTATATACCCATTTGCATTCAAACATATGTAAGCTTGTACACATGAACATAAGAAAGGAAACTCTAAGTCATATGATTAATCAATTCAATCACTAAGTCAATCATGAATGCATGTGTATTTAGTAACAAAGGGGATCTTCATCATTTGATTAAGCACACATACACAAGTATAAAAGATGTGAGCAAGTACATGCCATTGTTAAATTAGGAAAGTGAGGTAATCAAATGCCCTCCTTGGGGCTAACTAAATCCTCACATTCTCTGGATGTCCAGACTAAACACTTGCTATCTTAAATACATATTAATATTTACCTAACTATAAATATGAGAATCATGCAAAGATTGTATTTTCTTTAATTAAATCATTTAAGCATATGAATTAAAGCTTTATCTAAATTCTAATATCAAAATACATAAGAATGAAACCAAATAAGTACTTGCCGTTGTTAAACCAGGGAAGTGAGGTAATCAAATGACATCCTTAGGGCTGACTAAAGCCTCATATTCCTGAGATGTCCAGACTAAACACCCATTGTTGTTCAAACTCATGTAAATCCATATATTAATTATAAGAAAGATAGCTTTATTTAATATGTTTAAGCTATAAACACATGCAAATCCTATGTGTATTCATAACTATCAACACTCTAAATATTATAGTTGATTCATAAGCTTTAGAAAATAGTTTTGAATTTATTAGTGATAATAGCCACACATATTATAAATTAATCCAACACATGTAAGCTTACATAAAGGAAAATCTTTTGATTTAATTCATTTTGAAAAGATGAATGCATGATTTTAAATGACACACAATATCTAACATGATTGGAAAGGAATAAATAAATATAAACACATGATTTCATTCAATTGATTTAATTCCTAAGGAAAATCATATTAAATAAAGTCATTTATAGTAAACTAATGCTTTCTTAGTATCATTTTTAATTGCATGTTTTGATTTGATTTTGAGGATGTGAGAAAGAGGTTTGCTGATCCTAACCCATTCTCATGTTTTTTAATTAATTTTGTTTAATGAAATGCAATTAAGTTGATTTTTTGGGTTAATTAGGTTGTAGTATGCATTAAGTACATTAACTAACCTTTCCCTATGTTACCTTAATATAATTATCCAAATAATTATGAGCCAATATGATATGCACATGAATTGAAAATTAAATTAGCAATAATCCTAAGAAAGAAAAGGGGCCTAATGCAATTGGCTCATAATTAATGGTTAATTAGGTTAATGAACTTAATTAAGTACCCTTATGTCCTCCCCACACATGTGGATTAACCATAATTTCCCTAAGTGACTTTAGGTTATTGAACACCTAAAGGTCTACCCAAGAAATGATTAATTAAGATTTAATATGACTATGATTTTAATTTAATTAATTAATTGATGTAATTAATTAGCTTAACCTTAATTAATTTTATTTTTAAAAAAAAGTGAAGTGAACTTATGGGGAATGGGCTAGGAAAGAGGTCTCAATCCTATTCTTTAGTTCATTTGCTATTGAGCAATGATTAATAAACTTAATTAACCAATTTATCACTATTCATGGGATTAATTAATCATTAATTAACTTTAAAAAGTAACTAAGATTTAATTTGTCAATTCTCTTAATTAAGTGAGCAATAAATCCCAAAAAAATTATGGGAGGCAAAAGGCATCACATTAAATTAACTGACAAAATTTAGGATTAATTGCTCAAGTAATTAATGAATAATTAAACTAATTATTTTGTTATTAAATCCTAATTAAGCTTTAATTATTATTCAAAATTTATTAAGGATATTTTAAATAAATTTTTCTCTAAAATACCTTGAAAATGAGTATTTATTTTTATTTTTTTAAATTTTCTATGATTTATTATGATTTTTAGAAGTTTTAGCCATTAAAAATGATTAATTAAGTTAATTAAAGCCTAACATCATCAGCACAATGTGGCATGCTTTCCACGTGGCACCGTAGGACTGGCTATTTAAAACTTATCTAACTCAGTGCTTACGTGGTGACAGTGGATGTGCTTTCTTGTCCACCATTCGATCTAGATGGGATAATATAATAATCCCACCTTGTAATTAAATTAGATCAATCTACCAAATCTAATCACGATCGTCTATTTTGATCATGTGAAACTGGTAGTACGCGATCTATCATCCTGCGAGCAATGAGAGATGGAGTTCGTTCATCATTGCTCACTTGATTTGAGCTTACCTGAGCTTGGATCAACTCCAAAAGAATCCCACACCTTCACAACATTGATCAAAGGGGATCCAATTGTCAAGATCGCACGAAATGCAAGTTTTCTTCAAAATGCTCCAACACCTTTTTTCCTAAGGATCAATTTTAATGGCATTCCTCATTGGAGTTCAAGACCGATGGAAAATCTGATTAAGGAAGCTTCATCTAGTATAGATGAATCCTTACTGATCAGCACGAGCCTTAATTTAGTGTAGTTTGTTAGGAAGACCAATACTTGAAGCTTGAGAGGTTGGCGTTGATTGAAGTCTACCCTTCGGTGGTCGGGAAGCTCAAGAAAAGATTCATTCTGCTTAATGAGCCCTAAGGAAGGTGTGTGCAAGGTTAGTGTGAGTTTGGTGGAGAAATAAGTGATTTGGGTTGGAGAGGTGGATGGCTTGCTTTGGCTTGGGTGAAACCAGCAAATGGGGAGCTTGGGAAACTTTGAAAATGCTCTGGAATGGTTTTCGTTGGGTGTTAGTGTTCTCACTAAGGTCTAGTGCTCAGTTTGGAATGAATTGGAGAGCGGTATACCCCCTCCTTCCATTGATTAGATGGATTATCTTAATTTGGATTCTAGGGGTCATCCGACCACCTCAGAGGGTCGTGGGAGGCAGGGAGTGGATGAGCTAGCTCAGTTTGAGTGGGTGAAGGTGTTGAGGTGGCTACAAAGAGGGATAGTGGCTATCCTATGCAAGCCAAGATCTCCAATGGGGAAGGTGAGGTGAGTTCACCTCCCATGGAACTTCCAACCACCCCTTGGGTCAGATTAGGCAGTGTCATTAGTGCCTAGGTGGATCATTGGGAGGGTGCTAAGTGGCCAAGGAATGGAAATGATCATTTACATGGGTGATTGGTCTCATGTGATACCTTTGATCAAAGGGTATCATGTTCATTTGGCATTGGATTTGATTTGGACAGATTTAAAATGAGCCTAAAGTGGGTTAGCCCAAATTTCAAGTCAATTTGGAGTTGATTTGGTTTGATTTGGCTCAAGTTGACTCAAATGGATCAAATTGGGTTAGGATGGGTCAAGTTCACCAATTGGTCAAATTGGATCAAACCAATGGATGGGTCAAGTTCATATGTTCATTTGGGATATGTTTGTGTCATTGGTTTGGTTTAGTTTGTCTTAGATTTCATTTTGGCTCATTTGAGTTCATTTGGGGCAAATAGGTTAAGTTGACCAATTTGACCAAATTGGCCAAATTGGCTTGGGTTAGGTGTTGGTTTGGATTTTGTTGACTAATTGAAGATGATTTGCAAGCTTTAGTTTAAAATAATTTGGATTCAGTTTTGGTTTAGGCTAACTTGACCCATTTGGTCAATTTGGGCTAAGTACGTCAATTCAGTCTAATCATGGCTTTGGTCAAATTAAACAATCAATTTGGAATGAACTTGAGCTATTGGTTGCAATCAATTTGGTTTATATTTTGATTTGACCCAATTTAGTCTTTTAGGTCAATTTGTGTCATCTTGGGTCAAGAGGGACAATTGAGTTTTCTTTGGCTTAAGTTAAGGTCAAATCATGTTCAAATATTAATTTTGAGTTGGTATGAATCAATGGTTGGAAGGGATTTGGCTTAGGTTGCAATTTGGCTAATTTGGGTTCATATGGGTTAATGGTGTTGACTTGGTTAAAAAACTAAGTTGACTTGGTTTGATCCATTTTATGAAAATTGATCAACCTAGGATGACCAACGATCATAATATGAGGTCTAGATTAGCTTAGTTCAATCTAATTTGGGTAGGATTGAAATTTGGTTCAAATAGGTCAAATTGGCCACTTTGGGTCAGGTGAACCAATTGGGTAAGTTGGCTTAATTTTGTGTTAAGTTGAGCTCAGTTGAGTTTATATATGAATTTAGGATTGATATATAAATTCAAAATCAATTGATTTGGGTTTAGTTTTGGTTCGTTTGGATATTTCAAGTCAAGATGGTTAAGTTGGGTTTGACTTGGGTTGATTTTGTTTTGGTTTGATGATTGTATATTTCATTTATATTTGTGAATATGATTGACGGTATGATTGATTCATGAGAAAATCAATTGAATTGGGTTTGAATTGAATGGATTTTGGCTAAGTCCATGGAATTGGTTTATGTGGCTTAGAAAAGATCTTGATTTAGTTTTGATGCTTTAAATGAATTTTTTATTTATATTTGTGAAGATTATTGAAGATATGAATTGATTATGAGAAAATCAATTGAGTTTGGATTGATTTAGATTAATATTTGGCTAAGCCCATGGGATTGATTCAGAGGACTTAGAAAGGGTTTTTGATTTAATTTATTTAGTTTGATTTAGTTTTGATCATTTGAATGTAGATTTGATTTATATTTAGGAAGATGATTGAAGATATGTATTAATTATGAGAAAATCAATTGATTTTGGATATATTTGAAGGTAAATTTGGCTAAGTCCATGAAGGTTGGTCATATGGCTTAGATTTGTATTACATTTGGTTTGGATTTAGTTTGGGTCATTTGATTATAAATTTGATTTATATATGTAGAGATGATTGAATATGTGATTGCTCCATGAGAAAATTAATTGAATTTTCCTTTAAGGTTTGGTTTGAGATGGTGCACATGAATTGGGTTTGGGCTATAGGGTAGGTGAATCTCCCTATTTCCTAGAGCATAGCCTAATCCTATGATTAACCCTTCTATATCTTTAGGCTTAGATTAAGTGTTTACTTAATTGTTAGAAGTGTCTTATGACTAGGGATGTCTTAGTGTCTAGAAGACTCCTAGGTCTAAGAAGAGATTGAGAACTCACTCTAAAAGTGAGGTCAACATCACCTAATAAAGACTCCTAAGGCATGATGTGTCTTCAAATGTACCAGAGATTTTTCCCCTGCTTTACATGGATTAATAAAGTAGGGTTTATATTAATCTGGGTTCTTAAGTTCCCTATGGAGGCAAGTTTCTATAGTTAATTACATCTTAAGAAATTAAATTTCTCAAGAATACTCTTGATTAAAGTGGATAATTATTATCTCCAAAGATTTCAAGGTTAGACTATCAAATGATTAGTTATATTTGGAAAATCAATTGGGAAAGTTCAAGGAGAAGACTTCGCTTAGAATTCAAAGGAAATAAGTAGGGAATGCTCATGATACTAGGAGACTTAGTGAGCATTCTAATCTATCCTATGATTGGGCATTATATATTTGAAAGTGAAGATATTTAATTATTTGAGTTGAAATTTTATTAGATTGCTAGAGCTTATAATCCACTAACACAAGATTATGAACATGCATAAGAGGTGAGGATTTACGTTTGTAACCTGAAGGAAACATCAACCTTATATCTTAAATCTAGAGAGCTTTAGCACAATCGAAAGCACAACCTAAATCTAAACGATAGGTGGATATGAGGGATTATCTCCACAAGAGAGAGTAAACCCATCTGACTTCTGGACTTATAACTACATAGAGTGGCGGCTAGCTAACTCCTCCTATGATTTAAAATCATGTAGTCCGGTCTTATGAATTGCAAGATAGCTGTCATAGTTATTTAATTTGAAAGAGATCAAAATCTTAAACTCACTCTCTAAGAGACTAGAGCATGAGTGATATGAGCATATGAATTAATCTACAAATGTGAAATCTCTTCAAATTTTATTTCATTTTGACACATCATTTAGACAAAGGCTTTAGGAATTTTATATGACTAAATGCACGATGAAGGTTGATTATTGGCTAAATCAAAAGAGTAAGAGGGTGAAGCTCCATTGTCAGGGGTTGCTCTCATAGGTCTAGTTGTCCCTATTGTGTAAGGACAAAAGCCCTCATTTTAGAAGAGTGACTCAAGATGATATGCATGATATGAGACATACAACATACAGCTAAGGAATTACTAAATATTTTTGTTATCTTGATTATAGCTTAAGCTTTATGGTGAGGTTATGAGTTGTTTAAAACTTTAGTTATGAGTGATTAGTTGGGTAATCAAATGACCTCCTTGGGGCTACTTAAAGCCTCATATTCCTCGGATGTCCAAACTATATACTCATTATTGTTCAAACTTATATAAATCTATATATGAATCATAAGAAAGAGAGCTTTACTTGATATCTGCTATATGCTATAAATCATCAAATATTCATAACTATCAACACTCTAAATATTATAATTGATTTATAAACTTTGGAAAATATTTTTGAATTTATTAACGATAACAACCATACATATATTTAATTAAGTTCTAAATGAGTACATGCCATTGTTAAACAAGGGAAGTAAGGTAATCAAATGACCTCCTTGGGGCTACTTAAAGGCTCATATTCCTAGGATGTCTAGACTATATACTCATTATTATTCAAACTTTTGTAAATATGTATATGTATCATAAGAAAGAGAGCTTTACCTGATATGCTGAAGCTATAAACAGATCAAAATCCTATGTATATTCATGACTATCAACACTCTAAATATTATAATCGATTTATAAACTTTGGAAAATAGTTTTGAATTTATTAATGATAACAACCACACATATATTTAATTAAGCTAACACATGCAAGCTTACATAAAGAATATTCATTCGATTCAATTATATTTGAATACATGAATGTATGAAATATATTAATATGCAACATCTAAAGTGATTGGAAAGGAATAATCAATTAAAAATACATTGTTCATTCAATTAAACTAATTTCTAAGGACAATCACATCAAATAAACCTATTTAAAGAAGACCAAAGTTTCTTTATTAGTTTATGACTTGAAATTTTAATTAAATTAAAGAGGAGAAGAATTATTTGTTGTTTTAATCCCATTCCCATATTGGTGAACTTAATTGGTTTAAGGAGATGTAATTAGGTGTATTTTATGAGTTAGTTAAGTTGGATCCTTTATGAAATCAATTAATTATCCTTACCTATGCTTCTTTAATTTGATTAACCACTTAATTATGAGCCATAAATGACATAAGCATGTGAGGAGATAAAATTGCAATTCTTTATAATGACCTAATGCAAATGGCTCATAATTAAGAGTTAATTAAATTAAAGAACCTAATTAAGTACTTTATGATTTTCTCACACTTATGGGCTAATCATAATTTCCTTAAGGGTTTTTATGTTATTAAACACATAAAGAGGAACCCTTAATTTCATTACTAATTATCTGATATGGTTATGATTTTAATTTGATTAATTAAGCCACTTAATTAATTAATTAAACCATTAATAAATATCATTTTAATTAATTTTTCTTTAAAGAGAAATGGACTTAGGAAAAGTGGTTATGAAAGAGGTCCTAACCCCATTCCCCTTGTCCATTCACTGCTAAATAGTGATTAGTGAACTTAATTTAATCAATTTTACTATTTAGCATGCTAATTAACCATTAAATGGATTAAAAGAGTAATTAGGGATTAAATGATCAATTCCCCTAAATAATCATGCAATAAATCCTAAGAAAATTATGGGAGGTAGAGGTCATTCCATTAAACTAACACACAAAGTTTGGGATTAATTACCTAAGTAATTAAGGGGTGATTAAGCTAATTATGTTTTTGATTAAACCCTAATTAAGCCTTAATCATTATTCAAAATTAGTTGAAATTAATTTTAAATGATTTTCCTCTATTTTAACATTAAAATAGTACTTATTTGCATTTTTAGATTTTTCTACAAATTGTTATGGATTTTCAAAGATTGAGCCATTAAAACCAATTAATTAAGCCTAATCCAGTCAGTGCTATATGGACCGCTTATGTAGCGCGCTTTCCACATGGCACCGTAAGATTGGCTACTTAAACCCATCCGACTCAATGCCTACATGGCTAGCAACAGACATGGTTTCATTCCTGCCATCTGATCTAAGATCCGACACTCGAGATTAAACCCATGGTTCTTAAGGATAAAATGAGATTAAATCTAACGGAATAATCACAGTTGTCTATTTTGATCATGTAGAATGAATGATGCATGATCTATCATCCCCTGAGCGATGAGAGATGAATGACATTCTCCTTTCCTTGCTCAATCCGAGCTCACCCGAGCTTAGATGACCACAAAAATGATATCACGCCTTCACAAGGAAGATTCCGATGGATCCAACGATCAAAATCATATAACATACAAATTCCTTTGAAAAGGCCAAAACTTTTTTGAGATTTCTCAATTTTAATGGAAATTATCTCGCTAGAACTCAAGATTGGTAGTGCGGTGCTTGAGGTAGCATCACTTGGACAAGGTGAAACCCTGTTGAGCAACACTTGCATTGATTCCTTTCTCAGTAGACCATGAACTGCTTTGCGCTCGAGCATTGATGGAGTTTCATTCATGCTCGATGGAGTGTGGGGACTGTGTGGTTTAAATTAATTTGACTTTGGCTAAGTATTGGTGGAGTTGGATTGAGTAGAAGGTTGCCTAATTTTAGGTTGAAGGATTCTAGTGATGGGGAGGCTCGGAGAATGCTTTGTGGATTTTGAATTCACTCTCTAAAGCTCTATGAGGGTGTGTGTGCTAGAATTGGCTCAAAATGATGGGGGTATATCCCCCTCCCTTGGATCAGATGGCATGTATTCATCCCTTGATTTTGGCTGTTCAGCCACTGTCTGGGCACCGGAGTGGTTGGAGTCAAGCTAAGGTCGTTCGGTCTGGTTGGTGGACGCTTGGTTGGTGGCTCAAGGTAGCCCCCCTCCATTCTTAGATACTTTAGATTTGGCTAGTGTGCGAAGATGAGTTAACTCACCTCCCCTTGGTCCATAGCTAACCTAGCTCACTTGGGCTAGGTTAGCCACCTAGACTGGGCTCCAATTTAGGTGTGAAGTGGCTGTCATGTGGAAAGGAGAAGAACTGACTTGCTAATTTGGGAAATATCTCATATGGAGAGCTTAATCGAATGGGTAAATCCTTGGATTGGGTTCAATTTTGGGTTGGGTTGGCTTAGGGCTAACCCAAGGTGAGCTTATGATGGATTGGGTCAGGTTTCATTGGTTATGGGCTTGGTTTAAGTGGGTTTGGCTCAATTTGACCCATGTAGGTCAAATTGGGATATGTTGGGTCAAGTTAACCAATTTGTCAAATTGGGTCAAACCAAGACTTGAGTCATGTTCAAATGAGTATTTGGGATATTTTGGTTTAATTGGTTTGAGTCAATTTGGCTTGGATTTGATTTTGGCTCATTTGATTTCATATGGGTCAAATGGGTCAAGTTGACCAATTTGACTAAATTGGCCAAATTGGCTTGGGTTATGGGTTGATTCATGTTTAATTGGTTAATTGAAGATCATTATTGGCTTCAATTTTAATTAATTTGGATTTGGTTTAGATTTAGGCCAATTTGACCATTTAGGTCAATTTGGCCTAAATGGGTCAATTGGGTTCAATTATGGCCTTGGTCAAGTTCAACAATCAATTTGGAATAAACTTGAGCAATTAGTTGTAATTAATTCAGGTTAAATCTTGGTTTGACCCAATTTGGTCTTTTAAGTCAAATTGGGTCAACTTGGGTTAAAGGGCTTGGGTTAGGTTTGGCTCATTTTATGGTCAAGTCATGTTCAGTCATTAATGATAGGTTGATCTGAATCATTGGTTTCAATTAATTTGGTTTAGGATGAGATCTGGCTAGTTTGATTCATGTAGGTTAAGTGGGTTTACTTAGTTAAATGACCAAGTTGACTTAGTTTGACCCAATTGATGGCAATTGATCAACTTAGGGTGATCAACAATCATGATAGGAGATTTGGTAGGCTTGGTTCAATCCAATTTGGGTTGGATTAAAATTTGGTTCAAATAGGCCCTTTAGGTCACTTGGGTCAAGTGAGCCTATGTGGGTCAATTGGCTTAATTTTGGGTTGATTTGGATTTAGTTGAGTTTATATATGGATTTAGGATTGATTTATAGCTTTGGTTGTAATTGATTTAGGTTAAAATGGGTTTTGGATTACTTGAGTATTTCAAGTCAAATGGGTTAGGTTAGGCTTGATTGAATTGGTTTTGGGTTTGGTTCAATTGATTGTAGATTTGGTTTATACTTGGGATGATGATTGGGGAAGTAATTGATTGATGAGAAAATCAATTGGATTTGGTTTAGTTTGAGTGAAATTTTGGTTGTCCATGGGACTAAATCGCATGGCTTATAATGGATTTGGATTTCGTTTTGGATTTTGGTTCAAAAAATGTGAATTCAAATTTCATTTATATTAGAGAAGATGATTGAAGAAGTAATTGATTCAGGAGAAAATCAATTAAAATTGATTTGAATTGAAGGATTTTGGCTAAGTCAATAGGATCAAATCATATGGCTTAGAATAGGTTCGAATTTGATTTGATATTGATTATAGGTTTCAATCATTTGGTTTGGAATTTGAATTTGGTTTTGGTTTTTGAATTTGGATGAATTGAATTTGAGGTTAGGTTTAGGTTAAAGAGGTAGGCATGGCTTGGGTTTAGGCTATAGGTTAGGTAAGTCTCCCTAAGTCCTAAGGCATAGCCAAATCCTATGATTAACCCTTCTAAGTCTCTAGGTTTAGGTCCTTCTAAGTCTCTAGGTTTAGGTTAAGTGTTCACTTAATTACTAGATGTGTCTTATGACTAAGAAGAATCTAGTGTCTAGAAGACTCTTAAATCTAAGGAGAGAAGATTAAATCCTCACTCCAAAATTTAGGTCAACATGCTTCCTCTCAAAGAGGAGAAGAACCACAATTTACTCTTCCATAAAAGGCAAGGTTAGGAATAGTTCTCCTAACTCTAGACTTTGATATGATAAAATTCTCATATAATCTATCTGATCCATGCACCAATATTGAAGCCGAATATGAGACTTTGATTGTCAGTTTGGAGTTAGCCATCTCGATAAGCATCCAGAACATCAACAACTTTGGGATTCCCAACTAGTGGTCAACCAAATCATTGGGTCCTATAAGGTTCTAAAGCCTAGACTCCATTACTATGACAATAATACAATGGCGTAGTTGGTCCAAATCCTAGAGGTTATCATCTACAAGATTCCTCGACAAGAAAATGCTATAGCAGATGCCTTAGCCAAGCTTGCCAAGGACTTGAGATGTCTGGAATATGAGTCAAAATATGCAAGTCCTACCTCTTATTGATACTGAACTCATCAAAAAAAAAAATACTCTTTTGAAGGGGAGGTTGTCATTGTTAAAAAGGATGAAGAGTTGGATTGGAGGTAACCATTCATTGACTAACTAAATAAAGGAAATTTGGCTCAAGAGAAGTCACAAGCACATCAGATGAAGTAAAGGGCACTTTCCTACGCCCTTGTAGATGATGTCATATACTGGCAGTCTTTCGATCATATGTGGTTATGATTTTTAGACAAGCAAGAAGCCCGTAAGATCATGACCAAGGAACATTCAGTATTATGCAGAGCTCACCAATCCAGTCCCAAGATGAAATCCAATATCAAGAGAGTTGGATATTACTGGTCATCAATGATTACAGATTGCATGGATGTAGCTAGGCAATGCTATCAATGTCATGTACACGGGGTGGTCCTACACCAATCAACCAACATTCTACAACCAACATTGGCCTCGTAGCCATTCAATTATTGGGGTACTGACATAATGGGTCTGATTAATCCTCCCTCTTCTAAGGTTCGTCGATTTATCTTAGCTGCTAACGACTACTTTTCTAAATGGGTGGAGGTGATTTCACTCAGAGAGGTCAAAGCTTGGCATGTGCTCTAATTTTTTAGGAACTATATCGTATACAGATTTGGGGTTCCCCATCAATTTATTTTTGATAACTATACTACATTCAAGAGCACCAAAATCAACAACTTTGCACAGAGATATAACATAGATTGGAGATACTCCACCATCTATTATCCGACAGCGAATGGTTTAGCAGAAGCCTTCAATAAAACTATCATCTAAATTCTCAAGAAGACACTTGATGACAATAAATGATAGTGGCATGGCAGTTAGTTGAAGCTTTATGGGCCCACCAGACCATCTACAGAACTCCAACTCAGTATACTCCTTTCTCCTTAGTGTATGCATCCGAAGCTGTTCTACGATTAGAAGTCCAACTCCCATCACTAAGGATAGTTATGGGTATCAAGATCATAATGGAGTAGAACGCCAAGTTGTTGTTAGAAGAGCTCGAAGGTTTAGAGGAGAGATGCCTACGGGCATGCCAAAATCTCGAGTTATATGAGGCCAAAATGATTCAAGCACACAATAAGTTAGTCTGCCCTAGAGCTTTTCAAGTAGGAGAGCTTGTTTTAGTTCCTAGGAGACCAATTATTGCCCATCGCAAGATGTGAGGCAAGTTTGAACCCACTTGGGAAGGCCTTTTTGCCATAGAGAAAGCTACTAAGGAGGATCATATCATCTCATTAACCATAAAGGAGAGCGTTCGATGCTTCCAATCAATGGGCTATACCTAAAGAAATATTATCCATAATATCATGTTTAAAAGCACTTATCATCAATGAAAATTCCATTTGAAGTTTAATCTCTTCAAATTGAAAGCATTTCTGTCTATGAATTCACCATGATGTGTTTAGGATAAGTGTAAGGGAACCCAAGTGAAATCTTATCTTTCATCAACATAACGCAAACACAAGTTACAAAAAATGGAAACAAACACATATCTTTTATCTTCGGCTACTTTTGAGTGGAGATAACACCCCCAGGGGCCTCACTCAGTAGGTGCTCTAGGTAGGGTTGATTAGCTACCTAGCTAGTGTGTCACCCCATTGGTCTTTTCACTCAAGAGGATGTAAGTCTTCCATGCTTTCTTCTTGGCTTAACCGTTGCACACTGACGAGCGCCCTGTTAGTATGGTAGGCCTTACTGCATGGCCGGTAAGCTAGCTCATGTTGGCTTTGTTTAAGAAGATGTAAGTCTCTTACACTTTCTTTTTGAGCTAGCTTTTGTGCATTGATTAGGTCAAGTATATTTAAGGATTATGGTAAGTTCATCGGTGGCTCATTTCCTCCTGACTACTTCAAGTCGGGGTCGAGTCCTTCCTCGAGACTCCCCACTTAGTAGTTTCCCTAGGTCAGATAGTACCTGTCCAACTAATGAAAGACTTTTCCAATGATCATTTCCATCTGTGAAGATGTAAGTCTCCTACACCTTCTTCCTAGATTGATTGTAGCACACCGACGAGCACCTTAGGTTGGCTAGTGTTCTCTATGCTAATAGTGACCCACCCACTCATGGTAGATGTAAGTCCCTATACTTTCTCCTTGAGTTGGCCATCATATACTTATAAGCTTTCTTTTCAGGGATCAAGATAACGCCCCTAATGAAACTTTTCTTGTGGGCACTCTATTTGGATCATGTCCTTGTGACCCTATCTAGACACTACCCGGGTTACTACTGGATTGGACAATCCCCATGTCCTAGTAACCACCCCTGTGGTTGGAAGGTTTGAACTACAGATGTGCATACCTTCATTTTGGATTGGTAAATCTAAGATAGGTTTAGGCTGACATAGCCCCTTCTCCGTGTGGTCCATCACACACTAATAGGGTCCACACAAATATATAAATAAACAAAATATATATTCACTTCTGGATTAGGAGAACATCCCTTTCAGTACTTTTCTCAAGCAGACATCTTATCTTTATGGTAGTGTGAGCAAAACTCCCTATAAGAATCTCTTGACTACTCTTGAGTTGAGGTAAGATCCCCACTAGCACTCACATAGTAGTCGCCTTAGGTCGGGTTTGAATTGTTGTTCATCCAAGAGGTCACCCTAGTGGTTGTTTCTGCTTTGGAATTTGTAAGTCCTCATGCTTTCTTCCTAACACAGTCATTGCACACTAAAAAGAAACCCTCAAGTCGGTTAGTCTTACCCTTGAGTTGGTAAACTATCCTTTTAGATTAATAAATCTGAGACAGGTCCAGGTCGACATAGCCTCTTCTCAGTGCGGTCCATCGCACGCCAACAGGGTCCATCAAATTAAATGAAATCAAATGAAATTAATCCTAACTACTCTTGAGTTGAGGTAAGTTCCCCAGCAGCTCTCACTCAATAGTCACCCTAGGTTAGGTTTGATTTATTACGTGCCCAACTAGTCACCCAGACTGTCCTACTTTGGGAGATGTAAGTCCTCGTGCATTCTTCCTAGCATATTGCACATCGAAAAGCAAACCCTAAAGTTGGATAGTCGTATGCTATATCTAGACCCCTTTGGATTGATAAATCTAAGATAGGCCAAGGCCCGGTAGCTCCTTCTTAGTGGGTCCATTGCACATCGACAGGGTCCTCATCGAATCATAATTATAATCAAACAAATTAAACCAAGTCCATATCCCCCAGTATGTATGCCATTAAAACATGTCAAAACAAATCAAATTAAATAAAATTAAATCAAATTTAGTCTCCCTAGTGGAGTTAAATCACATTCATGTCCCTAGTGGAGCCCAAATCAATAAACAAAACACATAAATAAAATTCAAAACCAACCTCCCTAGTGGAGTCATAATAAATCAAATCAAAATAAACTCAGTCTTGATCCCCAGTGGATTCAAGCTTATATCCCAAGTGGATATGCCCCCAAATCAAACACAAACCAAAAAAATCAAAATCGAACCTATAACCCCAGCGGATTCACCTTCCACAAATTAAATTAAATAAATAAAAAAAAACAGAAAATCAAATTCAAATCGACATCCCCAGTGGATTCCTCCCAAATAATTTGAATATATCAAATCAAATCTCAATCCCTAGCGGATTTCCCCTTTTTTGTCCCTAGCAAAAATCTATCATATCTAATTCATGTATGATTCCCCAACGAATCCTTCTTCATGTCCTTGACATGAAATTATCTTCAACTTGTTTGAATCAAATCTTCTTGACTCTCTTATTCCCTTGGCATGAGATGCATTGCATTGCACTAAGATCATGATTCTATCTACCTCTTGGGTTTAGGTATAGATCATCTCCATTAGCTCTTGCAACCATTCGAACATTGTTGAGTGCCTCGGTCAACGCCAATATGTGTGGTGCGCCATTCAGTTATGCCACACCTACTGGGGATCCTTTAAGTGACCTCACTTTTGGAGTGATGATTTAATCTTCTCATTATGGATTTAGGAGTCTTCTAGACACTAAAGAGCTCCTTTGTCATAAGACACTTCTAGTGGCTAAGTGAACACTTAACTTAAGCCTAGAGACTTAGGAAGATTAGCCATAGGGTTTAGGTCATGCCTTAGGGATTAGGATAACCTACCTACTCGATAGCCTACATCCAATTTATGCCTACCTCCTTAGCCTAAACCAAACCTCAAATTCAATTCATCAAATTTCAATGCAAGCTCAAATCCACGTAACTAAAATCCAATTGCATCTCAAATCAAATTAAGCTTTCCTAAGCCATATAATTTAATCTTATAGACCTAGCCAAAATTATTTCATTCCAAACCAAACTCAATTGATTTTCTTAAAACCATTCCAACCCATTAATCAACCTATAAAATTCTATAATCAAATCTAATCAAATAAAAATCAAACCAAAATCAAGCCCACCATAATCTAAGCCTAAGGCCTATGATTTAAAACTATGGATAGCCAAATTTCCTTCAATCCAAATCAAACTCAATTGATTTTCTTAAAATTAATCCAATCCTTCAATCATCACTTCAAGCCATACCAAAATCTATAATCAAAATAACTTAAGCCAAAATCTATCCAATCAACCAAACCTAACCCATTCGACCTAAAATATTTAAATGAACCAAAATTCATTTAAACTCAAATCAACTGCAATCAGAACCTCCAATCAATTCCAAATCAGTATCCAAACTTAACTAAACTCAATTCAACCCAAGATCAAGACAATTGACCCATTTAGGTTCACTTGACCCAAAATGACCTAAATGACCCATTTGAACCAAACTCCAATCCAACCCAAATTGGATTGAACCAACCCTTCAAATCTTTCCCATGATGATTGTTGATCATGTTAGATAGCCTAAATACACTCAATTCAATTCAATCAAGCCGATTGACCTATTTAGGCTCACTTGACCCAAAGTGATCTAAAGGACCAATTTTATCCAAATCTCAATCTAACCCAAATTAGACTAAACCAAACCATTCAAAACATCCCATGATGACTGTAGATCATCTTTGATTGATCAATTACAATCAATTGGGTCAAACAAAGTCAACCTAACCATTTGACCAAGTAAACCCACTTAACTTATATGAGCTAAATGAGCCAAATCTCATCCTAAGCCAAATTAATTGAAACTAATGATTCATACCAACTTAAAATAAATCCTTGAATATGACTTGATCATCAATTGGTCTGAACCGAACCAAATTTTTCATTTGACCCACGTTGACCCAATTTGTTCTAAAATGCCAAATTAGGTCAAATCAAAATCTAACTCAATTTGATTGCAACCAATGGCTCCAGTTCATTTCAAATTGACTATTGAACATGATCAAATCTTGATTGAACCCAATTTGACCAATTGAACCCAATTGACCCATTTAGCCCAAATTGGCCTAAATCATACCTAAATCTAAATTGATTGAAACCAAAGCATACAATAACCTTCAAATGATCAATCAAACATAAACCAATGCCAAACCCAAGCCAATTTGGCCAATTTAACCAAATTAGTCAACTTGACCCATTTAACCCATTTGAACCTAAATAAACCAAAATTAAATCTAAGCCAAAGCAACCCAAACTAATTACACTAAAGCACTTCAAATCATCATTTGAACTTGACCCAACCAAGCCCAATTGGATCTACATGGGTCAAATTGAGTCAAACCTATTCAGACCAAGCCCAAACCCCTTGAAACTTGACATGACCCATCCTTAGCTCACCTGGGTCAGCCTAAATCCAACCTAACCCATGCTTGACTTGAATTGATAGAAACACAATCAGTAAAGCTTGCCAAATGGGATAAATACCCCATTTCAATGGTCAAATCCACTTCCCCTCCACATGGCTACCTCCTAGACCTCCACCTAAGCAAGAGGAAGATTAGCTCACCTAACCCAAAGGTGGTTGTGTTAGTCATCAGCTAAGTGGAGTTGACTTCACCCCTCTTTCTCGTTTGGCACACTTGGCAACCCAAGGACAACCACTCTCCTCCCATGGTAGCCACTCCTCTTCAATTGGCCAACCAAACTGAGCCACCGCAGCCTCATCCTGCCACCCACGATAACATACGATAGTCGGATGACCAATAGAAGCCAAGGGAATCAAGGTCGTCTGATCTAAGGGAGGAGGGGGTATACCCCACTCATTTCGATCCAAATAGAGGACACACCCTCAGTGAGCTCCCTTAGGCCATTTTAAAGCTGCCAGAGATAATCCTGAGATCCTTAAGCCTTCTCATCATTAGAAAACATCAAACTGAGCTCACCCGAGATATGACAACCTCCATCTCTGTCCAACTCCACCAAAACTCAACCCATTCAAATTAACTCTTCCCACACATTCACTGAACTCTGGCTAGTCGAAACAAACACTCTCATGAGCGATTTGAGCACCGAAAGTATTTCCTACACTAACTACTGTGAGCATTTCGATGGTATTTGGTCCAAAGAGAAACCAAGATGGAGGCATCTCAATAGGGCTTCGCCTCTTCATGGTGAAGCTACTTCTGTTGGTTCATGTCGTTCGTCTCCAACAAGGTATTACTCCATTAAATCAAGATTTCTTAAATTATTTTGGACATTTTTAAAGAAAATGTTGATGATGCTTGAATCCAACCGTCAGATCCCCTAGGATTTCCCTTGTGAAGGTGTGGGATCAATCTTGAACCAATCTGAGTTCTAGCGAGCTCAAATTGGCAGAAGAAGGAGGTTGGTGTCTATCTTCCATCATGCTGGAGATGATAGATCATCCGCCATCCATTCTGCATGATCAAAATGGATGACCGTGATCTCCCGATTAGATTAATCTTGCCATCCATTCTGCATGATCAAAATGGACGACCGTGATCTCCCGATTAGATTAATCTTGATTTAATCCTTAGGAACCACGGGATTAATCTCTGTTGTCCAATCTTAGATCAGATGACGGGGATGAAAGCGCGTTCGTCGCCACCACATTAGCACTAACTTGAATAATTTTAAACAACCAATTTTGCGATGCCACATGAAAAGCATGCCACATTAGTGATCCACATGGCACCGATGGGATTAGGCTTAATTAAGGGCTAATTACTCATTTTAATTGTTGAAACTTTGAAAAATAATAATTAATTATAAAATAATTCACAAAATATAAATAAATACTCATTTTAAAGGTAAAATAGAAGAGAATTTAATAAAAATAGTTCCAATTAAATTTGAATAGTAATTAAGGCTTAATTAGGATTTGAATACATATTTATTTAGCCTAACTAAGCCCTAATTACTTTGGTAATTAGTTTCAAATATAAGGAATTAATTTAATAAGGATGACCTCTACCTCCCATGATTTTCTTGGAATTTATTACCTAGGTAATTAAGGAAATTGATATTTCAAACCTTAATTAACCATTTTAATTAATTTAATGATTAATTAACATTCAAAATAATCAAAATTAGTTTATATATTTACATAAGTTTGAATGTTAATAATTATACAGTTTGGACATCTGAGGCTTTAAGTAGCCCCAAGGAGGTCATTCAATTATCTCAGTTCCCTGGTTAATCAACAAGTATTTATTAGATTTCATCACTATATATTTTGGTATTAAAATTTAGATAGAGTTTTAATTTGCATGTATAAATAAGTTAATTAACTAAGTATGAATTCCAAATATATGCATTCATAATTATCATTTATTGTGCCAAAATGCATTTTATGTATAGATATACTAAATGTCAAAGTCATTTGAATGTTACATGTGATGGAAAGGAATGATTTGATATAAGTCATGTGATAGTAATTCAATTATATTAATCCTAAGATGCCTTTCACATTGAATAAGATTATTTAAAGTTAACCTAAACTTAGGATTAATAAAAAAATATTTAATAAGTCATTCACTAAATAAAACTAAATCATAAAAATATGCTTTATAAAATGGCTTAAGGTATGGATGAAAGAGGGTAATCCTCTTTCTTCTCATCATAACACTTAGATGTTAAGTGTAAATCAAATGAAAGCAAGAAAAATATAACTAAAATGTATAAATCAACTAAACAACTTAAAGTGGAACCAACCCTTATGATCAAATTAAACTATCCAAATTTAAAAAAACTATAACTCAAATGCTTAGTTAAGACATACTACACAAAGCCTTAGCACATACATTAGGACTAAGCCACCACTTTTAGTCTTAAGTAAGGATGGTGTATGTGTGATGTATGTTTTATTTTATGATGTAATATTTTAGACTGGATGTTAGGGTGTATGCTCCTTAGACTAGATGTTAGGTTGCTCCTAGCTTAATCATATTTTTTTGCAGGGGATTGTGCTAAAAGGATTTTGTAAAAATAAATATTAATGCTTTGCTTCCAGGTTGCTTAATCCGTGAAGCAAAATTCATATTAGGATGGGTGGGCTTGGTTACCCATGTGAAAGGTACTAAGTCCAAATTATAAGTATAACTGCTTGGGATTGAATGTATATCTAGCAAACCTCTATTTTGTAGGTGTAGTTAGATTTACTTTTTATATATGAATGTAATTTTGTAATAGGAGTTTAGATTAGTGCTATGGGGGATTAAGATGAGCTGTGGCTAGAAGGCTTAGTCCTGGGGTACCCTATGATGCCTTTGGAGCAAATAAAAACTAAAGAAGGAGAAAGAAGATATGAAGAAGTGAAGGAAAGAAGAGCCCCATAGCATATAATTTCATTTCTAATTGTAATTATTCTTTCAAATTCTAGAATGTATAAGGGTAGAACTTTGCTACCCATCTTTTCTCTTTTTGGGGTTTACGATGGAACCTGACCACATTTATTCTTTTGTGTTAGTTTATAAAATTGTTTGATGTTATGTTTAAATTGTGCTATATGATTGCATGATTTTCAGAGTTTCTTTATGTTTGATGCATTAATGTGTGGCCTAGATGCAATAGGCTCTTAAAATAAAATTAATTTTTCTACCCAACTAACAACTCACAACCAAGTTCTAAAATAATTCATAACCTCACTATAAATCTTAGGCTTTAAACAAGATAATTAAAAAATTTAGTAACCCCATAGCTGAATGGTTGTATGTCTCACATTATGCATGTCATATTCTTTCTTCCTTGAATTTGGGGGATCTCCACTCTTGCATGATATGGGAATGCTTGACCTATGAGAGCATCCTTTATGGTTGAGAACACTCACTTCTCACTGATTTAACTAACAACCCATTTCATCATGCATTTAGGCAATAAAAATCTCAAGTCTTTGTCCAAAATATTATGTTAAAATGAGATAAAATTTAAAAAGAATTTGTATTTGTAGACTAAGTCATATGCTCATACCACTCATACTTTAGTCTCTTAGGGAGTGGATTTAGGACTTTAGTCTCTTTCCAATTAAATAATAAACCCAACCATCTTAACATTCCATAAGACTAGACCACATGGTTTTGAATCATAGGAGGTGTTAGCTGGCAACCACTCTAGGTGGTTGTAAGTCCAGAAGTTGGGCGATTTACTCTCTCTCGTAGAAGTAAATCATTATGTTCCCCTTTTGCTTAGATTTAGGTCACACTTTAACTTGTGTTTAAGCTCCCTAGATTTAAGATCTGTGGTAGCTATTTCTTTCAAGCTATAAGCATAAATTCTCACCTCTTAGGCATTTTTACAATCTTATGTTGATGGATTATAAGCCCTACCAATCTAATAAAAATTCAACTCAAATAAATAAATATCTTCACTTTCAAATATGTAAAGCCCCACCATAAGATAGATTGGAATGCTCACTAGGCTTCCTAGTATCATGGTCATTCCCTTCTTATCTTCCTTTGGCTTCCAAAATTAGTCTTTCCAGTTGATCTACCCAACTTGATATTTTAAAAATAAAAAATCCTTTGATTGTCTAGCCTTGAAATATTTGGTGACAATGATTGCCTACTTTAATCGAGAGTATTCTTAAGGAACCTTATTCCTTAGGATGTAATTAACTATAGATGCTTGCCTCCATAGAGAACTTAAGAACTATAAATAAAATAAAACCTGCTTTACTTCTCCATGTAAAATAGGGGAAAAATCTCTTGTATATTCAAACACCTATCATGCCTTAGGTGTCCTTAGTAGGTGATTAATTTCATTGTAGGTTTATTTCTCTATCTTTTGAGATAGTGCATCATACCTCAATGTCACACCTGATCACCTCAATAAGCACCCCCAATGATCTGTGTGGTGTCTGCACGAAACATCCGAAAATAAACACCACAGTGGTATGGCATAGATGATTGTCTAAGGGAAATAAAAAAATAGTTCTGATCAAGATCCCATGGTTCCATCATCCTAAGACTATATATTCTAGTTTACCAACATTAGTGGGCTACTTGTAATGTCTAGGGAGTCTAATTAGTAGCCATGAGTTGCCTCATCTTAGATATCACGAGTAGTCTAAAGGTTTAGTGTAGGGGTGTTCGAATAGAAAATATATGGGTTGGACTTACATCGATTAGAAAGTCATGAGATTAGACTTACATCTCTTTAGAATGTCATTTTCGTATATATGTGCTTATATGGTGAACAAACTTTAGGACAGTCGCATAGTGAATGGATAGAAGACTAGGCTTATATCCCTTTGGAATGCCAAATGGTTTTTGTGTTCGCATAACAAATGAATAGAAGAATGGGCTTACATCCCTCTAAAAATCTTTTTACATAGGGTTAAGTATTGTGCTTTCATTGTAAGCATAAATCATGCTTACATTGATTAAGAAGCCTCTAGGGTGTTCACATTATGAACACATTGGTTGGGCTTACATCCCTTTGGAATGCCAGAATTATAGGGGCATACATATGGTGAATGAATTATAGTGTGTTTGCATGGAGAATGAAGGAAATACTAGGCATACATCTCTTTAGAATGCTAGAATTATAGGGGTGTTCATAACATGAACAAATTATAGGGTGTTTTCATGGCGAACAGATAGAAAATAAGGTTTACATCTAATTGGAATGCCTCAATTTTATGGGCATTCACATGGTGAATGAATTATATGGTGTTTGCATTGAGAACATATATAAGAATGGGCTTACATCCCATTGGAATGCCAGAATTAAAGGGACGTTCACATGGTGAATGAATTATAGGATGTTTGGATGGCTAATAAATAGAAGACTGGGCTTACATCCCTTTGGAATGCCAGAATTATTGGGGCATTCACATGGTGAATGAATTATAGGGTGTTCACATGACGAACAGATAGAAGACAAGGCTTACATATCTTTGTAATGCAATAATTATAAGGGAGTTCACATGGTGAACAAATTTTATGGTGTTCGTATGGTGAAAGGATAAAACACTAGGCTTACATCCCTTTGGAATGCCAGAATTATAGGGGCATTCGCATGACAAACATTAATAAGTTATTCTAAGGGATGGCGCATCAGCTCTAGAAGTATGATGCCTAGGTGCTATGAAGGGGAGCTCCTTGGCACTATAGATTATGGTGCATGGGCATTATTAGGATGGTGCCTCAGCACTATAGGCACTATAAAATATCTTTGAAAGTAGGTTGGCAAAATGATTAGTGCCTCGGTGCTGACTATGTAGCACCACAACACCTGCCAAAAGAACGTTCAAACAGGTTGAGGTTGGGAAGAGCATTTAACATATAAGAAACTTTTGACCAATGCTATGTTAATATTTGACATGCTTTTTAATTTTGATCGGTTCAAAAATCAATAGTAATAAATGGTAATAAGAGCTCCTTTTGACTGGCATAGTAACCATTTTGACCAACTGACTATGTCTAGGCACTACATGTAAAGCACTATGGCGGTGATTCTTTGTTCCAAAACTGGAGAGGTTAGCATCTCGGTGCTACTAATGTATCACATTGACGCAGATTCTTTGTTCCGGAACCAAGAGTTTAGCTCTTTGGCATTGCTTTGACAATGTTGCGGCCTTAAGCTTGGTTTATAAATAGACCCCTGGGCTACAGATTTTTCATTATGTCATCTTCACTCTGTAAGAATCTTAAGAGCCTTCTTTCTCTCAATATTTTATAATACTGAATAAATAGTCATGCCACTTAAAAGACTTGGTAGCAAGAGGACAGTAGCTTCAAGTGATGCTAATAGGTTTGTTCGTGTGGAAGAGGAGCCCTCATTCACAAGCACCTCATTCAAGATAGAATTTTCCATAATCTGGGTGGGAGGATATAGAGGGTTATCATCGACTGAGGCTAGAAGAAGCTGGCCCATGAAAGTAGCTCTTGCGTTGTTCCAATGGTGTGGGATTTCTTTGCCAATATGAAAGAGCACTAAGATAATAGAGTTTTCCTTTGGGAGAAATTGATAAGTTTTGATAGTACTACCATCAACGCCTATTACAGTTTGCAAAATGTAGTGTACGATCGATATTTTTTTATTATAACGATCATCACAAATTTGATGAAGTCATTGCTTTTCTCACTAGTAGAAATGTCAATATTCAGTGAAAATGATGGGCAAAAATGTTCATCAACTTTCCTGTCACTAACATAATAGTTGAGTCTAAGCCTTGGCATTATTTTATTTCTAGCAAGTTGATACTCACTGGTAATATCAGTGAGGTGACTAAGGATAGGTCCATTTTGAATTTTGATATTCAAAAGGGCTTTACAATATGAAAGATTATTTATAATTTTATTTATAATATGCTTAGAGGTAATATCACTATAGTATATAGTCATCCTTCTTTTATTTGTGGTTTATGTGCTATGGCGGGTGTGTTGGGGGAGACTAATGAAAAAGTTCTTTTTCAAATGCCACCCTGCGGTGCTCCCAGATAGAAAATTTTGTCATCTTACCCAAGAGTCTAGCATCACAATGCTCAATATGTGGCAATGTGATGCTCTTAAGAGAGAAACTTCTTGTTATTTTACCCTAGATTTTAGCACTTTGGCACTCAATATGCAGTGCTACGACATAATTAAGATAGAAATTTTTTGTCATCATGCAAGAGAGGTCAGCATTGTGATGCTCAATATGTAATATTACAGCACTGTTAATATAAATTTCTTGTCATCCTGCCCGAGAGGTCAACAGTGTGGCACTCGATATGCAGTGCAGCGGTACTGGGTAGATAAGACTTAGACTTTGAATTTTGTGAGGTCAATATTCCAAGTGTCCAAAATCATGAAATTAATGCACCATTGTAGTGCTTAAGGAATAGCACCACGTCGCTATGACTAATGTATTTTTTCTCATAAAACCCAAGATCTTGTGCCACGATATCGAATCCATGGCACCTTGGCACTGTTTCATCAATGCTTAAGATTTAACAATTTTTAGAGAAATTTGAAATTTCAGTAGTGTAATTCCTTATGAGTGTTAGATTTTTATGATTTTAGTATATTAACACCCTTCTCCCTTGTTTTGGACCCAAGATCAATTCGAGAGGATTTTATTTCACACTAAAACTAAGTTCAATGGTGGAATAGGCTTTAGGATGTAATGCCTCAGCACTAGAAAAATAGCACTATGACACTACTTTAAAGATGGAAACCCGAGAGCTTAGCATTATGGCTTTAAGATACAACACCACGATGTTGTGAATATTATACATAAACCTGAGAGCTTAGCACCATGGCATGAAATATCTTGCATCTTGGGACTATGGTATGGAGAGTAAATGATTTTATTTTAAGAGCATGGTGCCTCGGTGCCGCGATTCCATGGAGTGGGAACTCCATTTTGAGCTAGATTCTTGTAGAATTTGACAATTTTATATAAAAATTTGACAGCATTAATGCCTTAGCAATGCTAAATTTTACATATTTAGTGCAAACACACTATTCTCTCTTATTCCAGATCAAAGATTGACAAAGGGAGATTTTTTTCTTCTCTTATTGGAACCAAGTTCAACAGCAGAGATCTTTGAATTTCAAGATTCTGATTTTTTTTTTGAATCTTGGGCTTGCATTTATACTTTGGAACCATGATTGATAAAGATGAGCCTCTTTATTTCTCATCAGATTAAGGATCGATAGTGAAATTATTCTAAATTCTTTTAGAGAGAATTATTTAAAGAAAGCATTTCTATAAATTTTTTACCTGGAATCGACAATAGTAAACATCGATCTTGTCTTATCCACGATGAGATCACTCTCTTGTAGTAGTGTAAAGCGCATTATTGAGTATGTAGGAGATCGGGAGCAAGAATGGGTCAAGTGAGTTGGAGGGGGAGTGAGGGAAAATGAAGAAGCAGAAGTGTGTGGTAAATTCACTACTTTCTATTGCTGATTTCTCACTAATAGGATGATTTTTGGCTTCATAACCATTCCCCCTGTTCGTCCCTAGATGGTTATTACTGTTAGGACTAGAATAGTTTTTTCTTGATTTTAAAATTAAAGGTCTTTGTGACAATGCTGCGGCACTGTATTATTTAAGAAGGCAACCATCGAGGGTGATTTGAATTTGTAAACTTTGTAAGGCAGTAACAGCGCCTAGGCACTGTGGTTACAGCACCGCAATGCCCCAAGCTAGGATGTTCAATTTGTTTCATTTTCTTAGAAGCAAATAGCAGGTCAAGTTAGTTCTTGGGATTTCTACTCACCCATGATGGCACAAGATTAATCCATATAAGGTTAAAGTAATACTTAACTTGTCATTAATAAGGATGACTTAGGAGGTGTAGCAACTCACTAAGTGAGTTGTAGCTTTGAGTAGGTTCATCTTAAAGGCAAGTGAATGTTGTTCTTCTTTCCTTTTGAATTCTCATGAGTGAAAAGAGATTCAAATGGATGCAAGAATGTGAAATAGCCTTTCAAGATTTGAAAGAACTATTCACCTTAACACCTCTAGTACAAACCCCATAATTGGTAAGACTTTGTTATTGTATATAGACGTTGGAGTAAATGTAGTGAGCTTTGTGTTGATTAGAAAAAAAGGGAAGAAGTAATGGCTAATGTACATGTGGGGTTTTATTTCGAATGCTGGGTGGACATCACGCAGATCTTAGAGAGTACTTATTAAAATGATCGGGTGTGACATTGAGGTATGATGTACTATCTTGAAAGATGGAAACATCACCCTATAATAGACCTAATCACCTAATAAGGACTCCTAAGGCCTATGGGTCTTCATATATATACCAGAGATCTTTCCCCTACTTTACATGGAAAGATAAAGCGGGGTTTATTTTATGTCAAGTTCTTTAGTTCCCTATGGAAGTAAGCTTCCATAGTTAATTACATGCTAGGAAATGGAAATCCCCTAAGAATACTCTCAATTAAAGTAGCCAATCAATTATCTCTAAAGATTTCAAGGTTAGACTATTATAGAATTGGGTATTTTGGAAAATCAAGTGGGGATGTTCAATTGGAAGGACTTTTTTTTTTGGATTCCAAAGGAAGGTAAGTAGGGAGAACTCATGATACTAGGAAGCCTAGTAAGCACTCCAATCTATCCTATGGAAAGGCTTTATATGTTCGATCAAGAGATTTATTTTTATTTGAATTGAATTTTTATTAGAATGCTAGGGCTTACAATCCGTCAACATAGGATTGTGGAAATGCCTAAGAGGAGAGGATTTATGCTTGTATCTTGAAGGAAATAAGCAACCTTAGATCATAAATCTAGGTTGCTTAACCATATGCTAAAAGAATGACCTAAGTCTATCCGAAAAGGGGACATAATAGTTTATCTCCACAAGAGAGGATAAACTCGTCTGACTCTTCTAGACTTACAACCGCCTATAGTGGCGGCCAGCTAACACCTCCTACACTTTAAATCTATGTAGGCCGATCTTATGTAATTGCAAGATGGCTAAGTTGTTATTTAATTTGAAAGAGACTAAGTCCTAAACTCACTCTTGAAGAGATTATATCATATTTGTCATGGGCATGAACTTAGCCTAAAATGCAAAATCTTATAATTTGTTTATTATTTTTGACACATTTATTTAGACAAAGGCTTTAGGACAATTATGCCTAAATGTATGATGAAATTGAGTTATTGACCAAATTAGAGGGAGGAAGAGTTCTCCACCATGAGGAGGTGCTCTCAAAGGTCAAGCATTGCCTAAAGTGCAAGAATGAAGATCCTCTCTATTCAAGAGTGAAATAAGATGATATGCATGATGTTGGACATTCAACATTCAGCTAAATCTCTTAATTATCTTGATTATACCCTAGGCTTTAGATTGAAGTTGGGAGTTATTTTAAATTTTTAGTTATGAGTTGTTAAATAGGTAGAAAAATTAATTTTGTCCTAAGAGCTTACCGCATCTAGGCCACACATTCAAACATCAAGTTTAAAAAACTATGAAGAAGATGCAATTTATTTTACACAATCTAATTATAACATTCAAGAATTTAGATAAATGTAAAAAAATAAAAGGCTGGTGCGACCAGGTACCGTTGTACACCCCAGAAAAGATAAAATTGGGTAGCTAAGCTCTACCCATATACAACCTGATTTGCAAAAGAATATTACAATTGAAATTAAATTAAATGCTATGGGGGGTCTTCATTCCTTGCTTTTCCTTTTTTCCTCTTTTCTTTTCTTCTTGATTTAATTATGTTCTAAGGCTTCATATGGCCTCCTAGAACAATGCCTTCTAGCCACTTCTCATCCTAAACCCCATAGCACTAATCCTAATTCCTATTGCAAAATTATATTTTTATAGAAAAGTAAAATCTAAATACACCTGGAAAATAGATGTTAGCTAAACAAACATACATTCTCAAGTAGTTATATTTCATAATTTTGACTTAGCACCCATGTACATGGGTAACCAAGCCAACTTATCCAAATCATGGATTATGCTAAGGGGCTAGGCAACCTGTAAGCAAAAGTATTTATATTTATTTCAACAATCCTTTTAGCATAATCCCCTGCAAAAAAAAATAATATTAGGCTAAGAACAGCCTAACATCCAATCTACGAACCACAATTCTAACATATAGTAAAAATCAATACATCATAAAATAAAACATCACATCATAACATACACCATGCTAACTTAGAGTTAGAAGTGGTGACTTAGCATTCTAATGTGTGTGTTTATGCTTAGTGTGGTATGTCTTAGCTAGGCTTTTAAATTATGATTGTAAAAAATTTGGAATTATTTAATTTAATCATGAGGAAGGTTTCATTTCAAGTTTTTTAGAGGATTGATGAATTTTAGTTTATATTTTCTTTTATTTCATTTGATGTTTACTTAGCATCTAAACATTGTAAAGAGAAGAAGAAGGCTTAACCTCTTTCATCCCTACCTTAAATTATTTTCTAAAGAATATTATTATGACTTGATTTCTTTTAGCAAATGACTTATTAAATATTTTATTAATCCTAAGTTTGGGTTAATCTTAAAGAATCCTATCCAACATGAGAGGCATCTTAAGATTAATGAAGTTAAATTGCCATCACATAGATAATGTTGCACTATTCCTTTTCATCATCAATAACATGCATGTGGTTTTGAACTTAGCTTACCTATACATACAATGTATTTTTGGCACACTTAAATGATTATGAATGCATATGTTTTGATAGAAAAGAGAGATCTTCATCCTTTAATTAAATACATACACACATGTATTAAAGTTTTAAGCAAGTATGTGTTGTTGTTTAAACCAGAAAAGTGAGGTAATCTAAGACCACCTTGGGCTACTTAAAGCCTCATATTCCTGGGATGTCCAAACTATATACTTGCTATCTTAAATACATATGAATGTACACACAACTATGAGAATGAAAATTATGAAAAGATTGTATTTTAGTTGAATTTACACATGTAAAGTAAAGTTCTATCCAAATTCTAGTACAAGTACACATAGGAATGAAGTTAGATAAGTACATGCCTTTGTTAACCAAGAAAGTGAGGTAGTCTAAGACCTCATTGGGGCTACTTAATGCCTCCTATTCCAGGGATATCCAGGCTATATGCTTATTAACATTCAAATATATGTAAACCCATACATGAATCATAAAGATAAAGCAATACTTTAACATATTTAGATTATAAACACATGCAAATCCTATGTAATATTCATAACTATTATTAATCCAAGTTTTCATTATCAATTTATAACTTTGAAAATAATTTTGAAATTTATTAGCAATAATAGCCACACATATAATAAGACTAATTCAACACATGCAACTTTCACATAATTAAATTCAATTGACTATTTTTATTTGAAAGCATGAATGCATGATATCAAATGCCATACAATATTTATGATGATTGAAAAGGAATAATTGAACACCTCCACATAATTCATTCAACTACACTAATTCCTAAGGACAATCACATTAAATAAAATCATTTAAGATTAACCTAAGCTTCTTATGGAATTTGACTTTGGATTAAAGTTATTAAACTTAAAGAGGATGAACATTTGTTTCTTTTGTCTCATCCCATGTGAGTGATTTGATGTGTTTAAAGAAAGGTAATAAAATAACTTTTATGGATTAAACAAGTTTAAATCACTAAGCAAATGAATTATTTTCTTTTTTCTATGCTTCTTTAATTTGACTAATCATTTAATCATAAGCCTCCAATGATATGCAAATGAGAAATTCAAATTGTAATGCACTTAGGGACCTAATGGAGTGAGGCCTATAATTAAATATTAATTAAATTAAAGAATTTAATTAAGTACTTATATGATTTTCCCACACCCATGGGTTAATCATAATTTCCTTAAGGGTATTTATGTTATTAAACACATAAAGAGGAACCCATAAATTCAAATTCATCATTAATTTCTTAGTTGTTCCTTAATTAAATCATGATTTAATTAACCCTCACATATGAAATGAACTTAGGGAAGCAATTAGGAAGGAGGTCCTAATCATTCCACTATTAATCAGTGATTAATCATCATTAATTACTTAATTTTTACTATTTAGAATTTGAAATAATTATTAAATCACTTAATGAGGGTGATTAGGGTTTTGATTTCAAATTCTCCTAATTACCTAGCCAATAAATCCTAAGACAATTATGGGAGGCAAAGGACATCTAATTAGATCAATATTTCAAATTTGAATCAATTGGCCAAATGATTAAGGCTTAATTAAGCTAATTAAAGAAAAATTCAAACGTTAATCAAGATTTATTCACTATTCAAATCATATGGAAATTATTTTTATTAAAATCTCCTCTATTTACCCTTTCTAAAATGGTTTAACTCATATTTTTATGATTTTTCTATAATTAGTTATGAATTTTTAAAGATTAGGGTAATTAAAACACATTTTAAAGCGTAATTAATCCCTAATCTCATTGGCGCCACATGAGAGCTGATGTGGCAGCACTTTCCATGTGGCACCATGGGATTGGCCACTTAAACTATCTGACACAGCATGTTGAGTCAGCGACACCAGATGTATTTTCATCCTTGCCATATGATCAGATTAATCACGGTCGTCCGTTCTGATCATGCGAAACTAACAGTGGATGATCCTTTGCCCCCCGAGCGATGAAAGATGGACATCGTCTATCCTCCTCTTCTTGATCTAAGCTCATCGGAGCTCATGAGGCATCATAATCAACTCTAAAATGTTCAAGGGATAGATCTAAGGAGATCCTATGGTGAAAATCACATGAAATCAAAAATTCTTTCACCAAAGACCAACACCATAGGGGATTTCTATGGTTTGCTAGAATTTACCTCACTGAAGCTCAAGATTTGTGGTCTAATGATTGAGGTAGCTTCATCTTGAAAAGATAAAGTCCTATTAAGAAGCTCGTGATTTTCCTTTTCGTCAGTGGCTCTATGGACTAAGGAGTGGTCTCCGATGCTTAAATCAATTGAGATTAATTTATTTTGGATCGCTAGAGCTTGAGGAAGGTGTGGGTGAAGTTAATTCAGATTTCATGAAGTTTAGGTGGAGTTGGATGGAGAAAGGGCTCAAGTTCACAAGGGTTCCATCTCAATGATGATGGGAAGCTCAAGGGGACTCAGGAAGGCTCTAGGAAGCTCGTCTTGACTCACGTGTGTGATTGTAATGAGATGGGGTAGAGTATACTCTTCTTTTTGATTGATCCAATGGTGGGGATGAGTTTTTCTTTTAGTAGACGTCTAACCAGCGCAGGCTACCAGGGATGTCAGGGATGGGCTAAGGTGGAGTGTCTTGAGTGGCTGAAGGTAAAGGGTGGGCTGGCAAGGGCTGAGGTGGAGTGTACCTCCTCCCCCAAGTGTTCTAATGAGAGGGCTTGGGTTAGCTCACCTCAACCTGAGCCATGGCTAACCCAATCAGCTTTGTGTCAGGTTAGTTAGTGGTCTTAGTGTCCAAATGGAGCTTAGGGTGGCTTCCAAAGGAGAGAGAGTGGGTTTGACCACCCAAATGGGGATTTTGTCCCATTTGGAGGGGTTAACCTAATGGGTTTTAGGCTAATTCAGGTTTGAAATAGGTTGGGTTTGATTTAGGCTAACCCATGGTGACCCAAGAATGGGTTATGCCAAGTTTGGTTGGGTTTGGACTAGGTTTGGTTGGGTTTGGCTCAATTTGACCAATGTAGGTCAAATTGGGTTCAATTGGGATAGGTTGACCCATGGGTCAAATTGGGTTAAACTAAGGGTTGAGTCATATTCAAATGATGATTTGGGATGTTTAAGTTTAATTAGTTTGATTCGATTTGAAGTGAATTTCAATTTGACTCATATGGGTTCATATGGGTCAAATGGGCTAAGTTGACCAATTTGATCAAATTGACCAAATTGGCCTAGGCTAGGGGTTGGTTTAGATTCAATTGATGATTTGAAGATGATTGTAGGTGTTGATTTGAATTAATTTGGATTTGAGAATGATTTATATCAATTTGATCTTTTAGGTAAATTTAGGCCAAATGGGTCAATTGGGTTCAATTGGGGCTTGGATCATGTTCAATAATCATTTTGTGATGGATTTGAGTCATTGATTTCAATCAATTTGATTTAGAATTTGATTTGCACTAATTTGGCCCTTTAGGTCAAATTGGGTCAACTTGAGTTGAGAGCCCAAGTTGGCTTTGATTGGGCTTGATTGGTGGTTTAATCATATTCAATACTCAACTTATGATTGATTGGAGGTATTGGTTTCAGTCAATTGAGTTTTAAAAGAAGTTTGGTTCAATTTGGTTTATGTAGGTTAATTGGGCCAACTTGGGTCAAGTGATCAAATAGACTTGGTTTAACACAATTGATTGTAATTGAACAATCAAGGATGATCAATAATCATTATAGAAGATATTAAATGAGTTGGTTCAATCCAATTTGGGTTGGATTGGAGTTTGGCTCAAATGGGCCCTTTAGGTCACTTTGGGTCAAGTGAACCAAATTGGTCGATTGAGTTGAATTGGTTTGAATTAGGATGGATTGAATTTGATGATTGATTTAGGATTGATTGATGCCTTTGATTACAATTGATTTGGGTTTAATTGGATTTTGACTCATTTGGACCCTTTGGGTCAAATGGGTCAATTTGGGTTGATTGAATTGATTTGGTTCAATTGGTTTGATTATAGATATTGGAACGGTTTGAAATAGAGATTTGAATAGTTGAAATGCTTTGGTGAAAAGCAATTATATTTGGTTTCAATTGAATAGGTTTAGGTAGGATGATGGTAGGATTGGTTTTGGTTAAATGTTAATTTGATTTGGCATGGAGCTTGGATATGAAATAAGATTCAATTGGATTTGATTGGATTGATTGTAGGTTTGGTTTTGCATGATTGGGTAGGCATAGGTTTGGTGCTCACATAATCACTAGAAGTGTCCTACGATTAGGGAAGTTATAGTTTCTAGAAGATTCCTAAGTCTAGGATAGGGAGGAAGACTCCTCACTCCAAAAGTGAGGCCAATAGAACTATATTAAGAAATCATTGAGAGGCACTGAGCTACAATATCTACTTATGGAGACACTTAAACTCTTGATCATAGTGTTAACTCAATAACTTAGGCCTTACTTTCAAGCTCACTCGAATAAAATTATCATTAACCACTCGCTTAAGTCAATACTCACCAAACTAGAGCATTTTAAGTAATTATTGAAGTGGTCAATTGAGGTAAGTGAGTTTTAAATTTCATACTTATCTAACACTACAATCAAGGAATAATGACTTATTGACTTCATATTAGACTTCAATGATCGATAAAATAACTCAATGTGTCCAGAATAATCGTGGCATTTGTGTGTAGATATGACTTTAGTAGAGGGTAGAATGAGAGAAGAAATTGTATTTAAGAGCTTAATAAGGATAAGTTTCAAATAATTGGTGAACTTTAAGTTTTGTGTGATGAATAACTTATCATAGTATAAAATTGATGTAGTACAACCACAAGACCCCATGACAAGAGTTAGAACAAATGTATTAAAGAATAATCAAGTGGGTCTCATCATAAGGAGAAACATGCCATGCGAAGAAATTCAAGTTTAAAGAAATGAAGATAATTTGAAGGCATATCATCATATTATTCCATGTTTTATGTTTATGTTCTAATAATTGTATATTGTTACTATTGTTAAAACCTATGTGTATTTCCCTTATAAATGAATCTAAGCATTGTAAAATTAAATATGAGGACTTAAGATCTACATGATAGTACATTTAATTAGTGCATTTAATTAATTATAATTATTTGAATTATAAGAGATGGTTGGTGGCCTAAGGGGAAATAGGTGAAAGTAGTTACTTCCACATATAACCAATTCCCCACCTCTTATTTATTCCCTCCAAGTTCTAAATTTGAAGTGTGTTACATGTATTAAGACTATTGTTCTACTTTTTAATAATGTTAATGTCATTTTGGAATTAAATTTGAAGGAGTTTCTTCATTGGTGAAGGCTAGATGGCCAAACCAAGTAAGAAAGAAGATTTAGTAATCTTCTGCCTAGATACTTTTAATGAATGCTCTAGAATTTATTCACTTTGTGTTTTTGAGTAGTTCTTATTGTTAGAAGTTGGTATGTTCCTCTAATGCATAGAAAAATTGTTTTTCTAATTTTCCTACATAAAAAAAGGGTTCTCTTAATGCTTTAATTAGTTTGCTAACTCTAAGGTTTGAATGGCTAGTGTGTGTTATAGTTCATGTTTAGTTCCATTAAACTCAACCAAATTTTATAAGCTTCACCAAACTATTCCTAAAACAATTTTATTTGAGTTACAAGTGTTTTTATAGCTTTGGTTTTGGGGTTATTAAAAGTTTTATCTACCTAAAGTGTAAATTTAGAGAATGTATCTTATTGTATGGCCATTCTAGAGAGTTTCATGAATTTTAGATTGGTCTAAATATTATTTTTAATACCTAGACTAGTCTCTCAAGCAACAAATTATTTTTAGAGTGGTCTAGGAGAAAATCTAAAAATTAACTGGACCACTCTAAAATTCATGAAACTTTCTAGATAAAAAGTTTTCCACTCTATAATCGTCTTTTGGTTTCATGTAATTTGGATTTTTGGAGTAGAAGTTTTGTTTATGAGAAATTAGGGATCCAAATTTGGGAGTAATTGTTGTCTTATGTTATTTAGCTCTAATTCTTTATATTTATCTCATACCACTCTAAGGAAAGGCCTATTAGGCCTTTCCCTATTCTGCTAATAATATTAGTAGAGCTCGCATCCACCTATTACGTCACCCTATGTTAACCCACTACAACCAATACCAAGAGCTCTACTCGATGGACCTTACAATGAAATAAAGTGAAAGTGGAGATAGGGAAGTTTAAGTTCTTCAAAATTGAACAACTACTAAGAGAAGAAAACTATCTCACCAACATGTTGTCCAGCATTGTAGAGCCATGAGAAAAACCTACCCTTGAACTCAGTATGTCGAGTATAGTAAAAGCTAAGTCATGTCAAATAATAATTGATGCTGGGTTGATCTAATTATAAAGTTTTTGAATACTAGAAAGTTTGAGGAGAAAAGCAAAGATAACAAGAGGGTTCAAGACCAAAGTTACCAAATACATCTTGGTCAAGAAAGGGTTTTTGTGAATGCCAATCATATCCTTAAATTTGAGGTGTGTTAGAGAAAGAGAATATGAGAAGGTACTCAGTAAGGTACACTTAGGAGAATGTGGGAGTCACTTAGGTGATAGAACACTAGCCCATCACATTCTTCACCAAGCATACTTTTGGCTGACTTTGAGAATAGATGTAGAAGACTTTGCTTGGTAAAGTAAAGAGTGACATAAGTTTTCTCCTCTAAATGTACATCTACCACAACCTTTGGTCCTTAGCCCTTCATTATGTGAGGGCTAGATTTAATAAGTACTCACGTACTCGTTAGAGGTCAATACAAGTTCATACTTATTATTATTGGTTACTTTAGCAATTGGATTGAAGCTAATCCACTTGCCAAGGTAATTGCAAAGGTAGTTCAAAATTTTATATATACTGACTTTTTTTATAGGTATAAACTATGGATGCCAATTAAAATATTGGGATAAATGATTTTTAAAAATTCATAATAGTTGGTTGTCTCAATAACTAAATATGTACATGAATATGCTTTCATAATATGCATGTTAAAATTAGCAAAACTACGTTGAAAGGAGTTTATAAATTTGATAAAAGTCAATGTATAAATTCCTTTTCAAAATATTTTAAAATTTTAAAATAAAATATCTATTAGCGAGTTGAATTCGATAGGTTAGCATAATATGTCTATAATAACTGTTAAAGAATTGAATAATGCTTACAATAACATATTAATAAATTTCTTTTCATAATGTAATATTTAAAAACTATTAATTTTCAAAATAATATAAATATATTAAAAACACTTTAAAATATACATAATAAACATGATTTTAATAATAACATTAAAATAAAAAATAAAAAATGATAAAATTGATCTCATGGAGGGCCGTATTATAATTACAAATATTATAATGGATGCAAAATTCTTTTAAAAATATAGGATATTTACCTTATAATTGCACTAACGGAATGAACCTGCTTGAAAATTTTTAGACGTAACTTAAATAAAAAAATAAAATATAGTAATTTAATAATATTTGAACTATGTTGCACACAAACATAATTCTTTTGGACAAAGAAATGAATTTAGTTAATGCTTAAAGTATTCTTTTCGAAGAAAATATGAGACATCTAAATAAATGTAAGAAAAATTGTCAAATTTATATATTTAAACAAATTGTTGGACAATTTTAGTATGTATTCCATAATGTTACAAAGTTTTAAATTATATAATAGATAATAAAAAATTTTAATACACTTCAAGTTTCGTATTAATAAGAATGGAGCTTAGAGCCTTGTCATTAAAGCAAAGTATTAACCTATGCATGGTTTGATATGAGATAAGATAGGCTTACTTATTAAATACCATCATTAAGATTATTGCCTTTCTTCTCCCCCAACTAAAGGAAATATAGACTTTCACAACAGTTTATTTTACTTTTAGAAGTAGTTTTAACCTCCATAAATAATATTGCATCAGTTTTTAAACCACTACAAAATCATTGTATCCGCTTTCTGCTACAAAGCCTTTTAACAAAGCTATAACAGTGGTTTTAATTGCTATAAATCTATACATTTTGTGTCCATTAAAACCATCACAAGTCTATAGATTTAGTGGAGATTTTAACCACCACAATTGCTCCAGAATTATAATGGTTTTAGCTACAACAATTAGCCCATATTTCTAGTGATTAAAACCAACATAAAGCTTACAATTTTTTTAAAAATCAGTACCTAAATGAATCTAATATTTAATCATCTGTCAAAGACATTGCTTACATTGCTTTTGTTGTATGTAGCTATAAATCAGCTTCATAACAATTATATAAATCCTAAATGACAGCTCAAAAATATTATATCAATTCAAAAGGTTTAGAAGACTAAAAAAAGTGAACCAATTTGACAAAAAAAATTTTAAGCTCATAAAGAGCACTATAAAAATACCTAATTTATGCCTAATAATTCGTAGGAATTGCCAAAACAAATAGAAATGTACACATAAGAGCTTACCAAAGAAAATAACTATATTCTAAATAAGTGAAATGAGAAACATGCATAAACAGAAGTTAAGAACCTATACTGGATATCCAAATACATAAATTGTACCACTGAAGCTCCGTAGAGAACAAACTAATTGAAACATCCCACTAACAAATGAAGGAGAGAACATGAAAGTGGTATTAATATCAACAACATTAATTTGAAAGTAATATAAATAAAAACATTACATAAGTTTGATGAACTTAACTAAATATGGATCGACTCCTACTTTTAGGCAACATCAACAACATTTCAATTTCTAAGACTATTTTTTATATTGGACTTACTAGTTATGAAGAAAACTAGAAAATTCAAACCTACTTAGGAATAAAGAAAGTTAGTATTAAGCCTAATTGATGGGATCAAGCTAAGAAGATGAATATTTATAGTTTTATGGTATCTACATGGGAGTGACCATCAAGCAATTAGAAAGAGCAACAACAACCTCTTAGCTACCAACCCTCATATATGCATTGGTCCTTAAATGATATAACTTTCTTGCCCTAAAAAAATATCAAAATAATTATGCAGTTCTTAATATACATAAACAAAAATAAGAACTCAAAGTGAACAACTAAATACATATATTATACCAATGAGGCTTCCTAGAAGACCAAAATAATTTAAACATCCTACTAACAAATGAAGAAGTGGAAATGAAAGCAAAAAAATTCTCCATAAAATTAATTTAGTAAATACAATAAATAAAATCATCACATATATTAGATGAACTTACCATCATTAAGATTATTTCCCTACAAGTAGTCACAATTAAAAATATTATAAGTTCCAACACTATTTTTATATATTATGATTTATAGTTATGAAAAAGCCAATAAAATTTCAACACATTTGGAATAAAGAAAGCTAGTATTAATGGGTTGTTTGGTTGGTTGAAGGAATGCAATGAAAAAGAGAATTTTAGTATTTGGTTTGCTAAAAAAAGAATGCAATGTAAAATTTCAATGCATTATTTTTTAGCTTTATTTCAAATCCAGTGAAAAAGAATAAATATATTTGATGGACACAGACTCAGCTGATGAAAGTTTATATCTTTGTAGTATTTACATAAAAGTAGTCACCACACATATAGGAAGAGCAACAACAACCTAGTTGTTACTTATCCCAATATTTGCATTGGCCACATATTATAGCTATCATAGCTTTCAAAAATATCAAAATAAGTATGTAGTTCTCAAAATAATTAAATGAACCCATTGTGAATAGCCAAATACCTTATATGAGACTTCTTAAGAAAGTAAACTAATCAAACATCTGACTAACAAATTAAGAAGATAACATGAAAATATTAGTAATTTCCACAACATTAAATTTGTAAATAACATTAATAAAAGCATTACATAAGTTATATGAACATCGATGAATATGGATCAACCCTTCCTTGTAGTTAATATCAACAACTTTATAATTTTCAAGACTACTCTTGTATATTGGGCTTGCTACTTATGAAAGAACTTGACATTGAGGAACAAATTTAATATGTATTCCATAATGTTATAAAGTCTTAAATTATATAATACATAATATAATTTTAATACATTTCTTGTTTTTCATTAAGATGAATGGCCTTTAGTTCTTTCTCATTAAAGAAAAGTAAGCAACTATGCATGGTTTGATATGAGATAAGATTAGGCTTATTTATTAACTACTATCATTTTAATTATTGCCTAGTCCTTCACATGAATAATTACTTTTCAAAGAAATATGTTTCTATTTTTCTTATTAGGATAGCTAGCATAGATTAAATTATTTTAAACTATACCTTTCTTAATTATTTTTATTAATAAAACCATTAATTTGATAATTTCTTTATTTATCAGCACTTTCATTCCTTATACTTAAAGTTTTTCTTTATTAGAACTAAACAAGAATTTCATTAAACTTGTTTAGAATCAAACTAGATATTTTGGCTTCCAATATTTTATATAAAATGATCCAAGCGCCCTAAATATTTAATGTGAAACTCTAAAATCTTAGTCAAGTATCAATTCTTATTAAAGGACATGAGATTTGAAGAATTTGGGAGTTAAAGGAAGATTTGATGAGTTGGTGGTTTAAAGTATTCCTAATGAAATGGTGTGAGTACATTCAAAGAGAGTAGAGTCAAATGGGAAAGTCCTTAAAGTAAACTGCTCACTCGTATTTATAGTAGTGGGTTGATAACTATTCCCTCTCAATAACTAGTGTAATGCCTCGGTGCCAAAATCATGGCATCGCAGTGTTGTACCGTACTTCAGCAGCTGGACTGGGCAATTAGGTATCGCCTCAGCACCAATATTGTGATATCGTGGTGTTGTACTATAATTTAACAGTTGGACCGGGCAGTTGTTTCTTCTAGAAAACCTATGAACATAGTGCCATGGCACTATAATAAAAAAAATTATTATTTTATTTTGTTTCATTTATTTTGATGTAAACATCTACTAATTAAAAGTCTACTAAAATATTCTAAGTACCTGATTTGACATTGCATTATATTTTGAATACTTTAAAGTTTCAAATATTTGTAACCAAATGTCACCTAGATCTCTTAACCAAGAATTCTTTTGTACTTATTAAGAAAACCTAGTGTGGTTCTTTTTTTTTTTTTTACATGTAGAACACTTAAAGCATTTAAATTTATTAACAACTATGTATTTTTCTAATTAAAGAACATTATCATTTATGATTTAATTGTTGGAAATTTGACAAGTAAGAAAATTAGCTTCTTATTACAAATTTTAATAACTAGAAGAGAACTTGAAAATGTATGTGATAGGTATTGATGGAATTGGTCCTATCTTTAATTTCTTAAGGAGAAGGGAAAATATTTGAAGATAATTTTTTTTCAATCTAAGGTACCTTGTATACTACATCATCATATATCATTTAATTTAAAGTTATAAGACTAATATTATAAGAAATAATCATACAAATTAGTTAGCCCAAAAAGTTGGTAAGCATTTGAGTCAATATACTCAAACATTATTGAGAAATTAAAGATAATTCAATGAATACATAATAAAATCAAATAATGATAGTAGACCATTAGAAATATATGAAAGGCCATATCCTTCCAGTCAAGGAGAATTTGATCCCTTATAATGCCATAGAAGCTATCTAAAATTACAATAAAAATAAAAATATAAATTATCATAATTATAGAAGTTTGGAGTAGAAGTCTTAATAAAGCAAGATATTTTCACATCTTATTATGACTTTGACCTTTATGAGAATAATAAAATTCAATAATAAGAACACCGAGCATTAGAAAAATTCTCACTACTAATGCAAAAAGATGCTTCACAATATTACCTAAAGCATTTGAGGTGTTTTAGACAAGAGATTTAAAAATAGCAAACTTCTCATGTTTAGCCCTATTTTAAATATATGTAATTGGTTGTTACTACTTGAATAGATCTAAATTGATCTTATAGCAACTTTTTCCAATGAAAATTTATAGAATCAAAAGATTTTTTTTAATGTTGCTTCCACAACAACATTTTTGAGTTATAATTCTATCTAGATTGTCAAATGAGAGGTTTGCTAAGAAATTATAATTTAAATGGCATCAATACAAATAATTTATGTGAGGGCATCAAATGAGATTTGAAACTAAATGAAAGGAACCACTATGTTAAAAGTTGGTTTCTTGTTTTGAATTGTTAGTTGAGATTTCATTATTTAAATGACTTTGTAAATTATATGTCAAGATATTATCAAATTCAGCTATAATTAAATCATAGCAATAGATGATTGATAAAATGAACAACAGTTGGAAAGTTCTTAATGGGCATCCAATGAAAAATGTAAGAGAACTATATTCTCATTTTATGTAGTACACTCAAATGTGGTGGTGGAAGACTCTTTGATAATATAAAAATGATCTTACAAATTGAAAATTCATGTTAACAAATCATTCATATAGTAAAAATATTGTAGATAATTCAATTGAGTTGAAATAATGTATATAAATATGGAAGATAATGTAGATATTTGTATTTCAAAAAATTATTAACATATGAAAATAATCTGTAAGGTCTAAACTATATCAATTAAGCATAAAAAGATCATGGGAAACAAAAAGATCATGGGAAACATAAAAAATTTATTTTCATCCAAATTTACAAATAATTTAATTTAACAAATTATAATTCAAAATTTAAATATTGTGAACTCAAAATTCAAGAAGCAAATATATGTATTTCTATATTTACTGATGTCTAAAAATGCTAACAAAATAATTTCGATCACATGAAATTAAAAGACTCAAACAAATTATATTCTATCAACAAAATGCTTATATATGCAATAACAATATTTTTTATGATTTAATAATTTTTTTCTGCTTTCATCATTGCTCAAATTATTGTATTTGCATCTAACTTGTTTATGTTAAATGACTGTTGAGTGACTTGATGTCAATTTGATGAAATATAATTCGTCATTAATACTTGTGTTTTATTATAGGATCTTACCATGATTGCTAATTGATTATCTTTTAGAATTAAAACATAAGTTTCATTTCCTCATTCCTTAAAAAAAATAGGGAAAATAAAAGCCAATCAAATCTATATAATAGTTTACCAACCAAACCTAATTTAACCTGTTTCCAATATTACAATTTCAAGTGAAAGTTGACCAAATAAAAGCCAAACATTTCAACTTTAATACTTGTATAATAAAAAATGATTGTGGTTGTAGATTAATGACTTCAGTTTTGATATTTATTTAATAAATTATAATCTAAGTTATATTATTAATAAAAATAAAAAAGTTTTAGAAATATAATCCATCAATTGATGCATTCAATGATATTGTACTTTTTTGAGTTGATAACAAATTTTGCCACATAGATAAGCATTGCCACATAGAAGATTCATGATGACAAAAAAAAAAAAAACAAAGTTGATATGCTCATTTGAGTTGACAAAAAATTTTGCAATCTCAAATTCTAAATAATGAAATTTTGAAAAAAACTTGAAATTGAAATGGTTAGAAATAGTAATAAGTTTACTTTTTAGATGTTATCAATAAAATTGATGTGGCACAATGTGCCAATGCAAAAAAAAAATAAAAAAAAAATAAAAAACTGTCATACTATAACAGGACAAGCAAGAAGAGGGAATGCTAAGCTTAAAAGTCCAATTTTACAATTGATATATTTTTTTATATTTATTTGTAATATAGTGTTATAATTCTATTATTAGGAGCATATATATTAATTATGTGTTGTGTTGGGTCACATATGATGTGGGAGATGTAATTCATTCAAAAAGATTTTAAGAAATTAACTAATCAAGATTAATGTGGTTACCATAATGTTAGTAGATAGGATAAATACACAACCCTAGTGAGGATTTGGTGATCCTACCTTATATGAAACTATTAAAAGTTGTCTTTGTTTTGGAAAAAAATTAAAATTATTGTAAGAAAAAAAATATTTGGAGAATTGTAATTGTTGGGCTAGATGGCTGATCAACCCTAGTGAGGATTTAGTGATCCTTCTTTACATCTCAATTTGATCTATAATTTTTAAATTTAATGTGTCAGTTTATACTTTGATTTGTTGTTGTTGAATCTTTCTTTCAACATTTCTCCATCTAAAAAACTAGATAGGTTGTCGGCTAAACTCTAATGTTGGTCAATTACTAATATGACATAAACACTAAATCCATTTTGAATGTTACCTCCAATCCACTTTGGATCATTTCAAGTGAGCTAACATTATGCCACCCCTAAAACTCAACAAAAATTTATTGTATGCAATTATTATATCAAGATATCATTGTCATTAATTTTAGAAGGTAAATTTTATTTAGTTTTAAGTTGAACACAACTTGAAATAATTGGGGAATAATCATTTTGAACTTTAATAGTTTGTAATGACTGATAAATGACATATTTCTTCTTATTCATCAAGAAATATTACGAAAGTGCGTAGGGTAATCATAAAGACAAATTAAAAAAAAATGAAAGCTTACTGATGCCTAAGTTATTTAGATTCATTGATAAATTTTAAAAATCTTTAAACTTTTCCGCCATATTAAATGCTAAAAACACTATAACCTAAAAAATTTTAAGCATACATTATATTTAAGTTATGATGCAACAACTTATGTTTTCTATATGGCAACCTAAAGAATTTTCTCTTCTTTATATTCAGTGCTATTTATGTACTTGATATCATTACTATAGGTATACTCATTATTCAAGAACGCATGATGGTCCATGTAATGCTCTATATGTATCAAAAATTAAATCACAATTTCAAAAAAAAAAATAGTGATAAAAATATGAAATTAAGAATAATATATTGCCCCAAAAGATAAAAATATTGGAATTCACTGATAAATATAGCAATAAATCAAGAAATTCTTTTTATTTTTTATTTTTTATTTTTTGTATTTTAAAATTAGATGGGATTAACAATATAATTGTAAGCAACTACAACACAAAATATGATTTTACTTTATTTATCATCTTAATATAGATTCATCATAAAAGAAATCATTAAAGTTTAGAGAAATCTATAATCATTTTCCTACAACATCACAAAGCATGAAATTAATGGAGCACAATATTTTCACAAGAGAAGCAGAGTGAGGAAAGCATAAAATATTAAAAAATAAATAAAGAGAAAATTGAATAGAATTTGAGTTTTTATATTATAGTGGTTTAGGGAATTGACAATGTCCACTCCCCAAGCCCTCTACTTAGGAATTTCACTGTCCTCTTTATCTGCTCCTTTCAAGGTAAGAAGCCTCTTTCCTTTACAAGTAATAGAGAAAGTCTACACCCTCTTCCAGTCCAAGTAAGAGTACAACTGCTCTAACCTATTTCTTAATCAATTAAACAAAAAAAAAAAAAAACTCAAAGATCTTATAGCCTTTATTAGAGTTATATTCTTTCTTTTTTCTACCTCATATTATCGTGGTGTCCTAAGGACTAAATATCCATTTCAATTCGCTGTTGGTCAATGCTGAAAACCTGGATCCGTCTGAGATAACTTCTACTTTTTTCTTTTTAATTTTGCTGTGATAATTATTTTTAAAGATATTCAAATATTAACTTCACGGGTACTAAAAATAATATCATTTATTTTTAAAACTAAGAAAAAACACTTAAAAATATACTTAGAGGCTGTTTGGGATCACTTTTATATATTATTTATTATTTAATTTTAATTTTGTTTTATTTTTATTTTATTTCAAAGTAAAATAGTTTCATGGTTATTATTGCTTTTAAAAATACTAAAATATCTAACAACTCTATTTAGTATTTTCTAAAATAATATTTTTTATTTTTGAAAATAAAAAATAAAAATACATCAGACAAACATGTTTTTTGAAAGTAGCATAAAAAAACACATAAAAAAGGTCCCAAATAGCCCTTTAATAAACATGTTTTTAGTAATAACATTTAAAAAATGAAAATTAAAAATTAATCTCAACTGTGTCTTATTATTATTACAAATGTAATAATGAAAGATATATTCTTTTAAAAATATAGGATATTGAACTTATAATCATATGTCAAGTAATAAAAAATGCACTAATTGAATGAACCAGCTTGAAAATTTTTAGACGTAACTTATAGTAAAAAATAAAATACAATTATTTAATAATATTTGAACTATGTAGCACACAACAAAATATCATAAACATAATTATTTTGGAGCAGGAAATGAATTTAATTTAACCCTCTTGGTTGAATTTCTACCCGAAGTAGTTTAATATGTGCCAGATGAATTATGATTAGTTAATACTTAAAATATTATTTTTAAAAACATTATGAGTATACTTTTAAGGAAAATTGTCAAATTTTTTTATTTAAGGAAATTGTTGGACAATTTTAATATGTATTCCATAATGTTACAAAGTTTTAAATTATATAATACATAATAAAAAAATTTAATACATTTCAAGTCTTTTTATTAATAAGAATTGTCGTTAAAACAAAGTATTCAACTATGCTTGGTTTGATATGAGATAAGATAGGCTTATTTATTAAATACTATCATTTAGATTATTGCATAGTTCTTCACATGACCAATTTCTTTTCAAGATAATATATTTCTCTTTTTTTCTTCTCTCTCCACTACAAGGAAAAGCTGGCTTTGCCATTAAACCAAATTGAGCAAACTAGTTGAAACATCCAAGACTATTCTTATTGGGCTTGCATGTTATGAAAGAACCTGAAATTGAGGAACAATTTTAAAGATGAATGATCTCTAGAGCTTTGCCATTAAACTAAAGTAACCAACTATGCATGTTTTGATATGAGATAAGATTAGGCTTATTTATTAACTACAATCATTTAAATTATTGCCTAGTCCATCACATGAATAATTACTTTTCAAAGAAATATATTTCTTTTTTTTTTCTTTTCCTCTTTTTCTTATTAGTATAGCTTGCATAGATTAAATTATTTAAAGCTGTATCTTTCTTAATTATTGTTTACTAATAAAACCATTAATTTGATAATTTATTTATTTTTAGCACTTTCACTCTTTATGATAAAAGATTTTACTTTATTAGAAACAAACAATAATTTCATTACATTTGTTTAAGATCAGGCTTCCAATATTTTGTCTAAAATGACCCAAGCGCCATAAATGTTTAATGTAAAACTCTCAAATCTTAGTCATGTATAATTGTTATTACGTGGCATGAGATTTGATAAGTTTGAGAGTTAAAAGTAAAATTTGATGAGTTGGTGGTTTAAAGTATTCTTAATGAAATGGTTTTATAAATTTTAGCTTATGCTTGATGAGTAATAAGTCTCATGTAAAATTTAATGGAATTTAAAACATATCGTATTATCTTGTATATTATAAATCATCTGATTTAGCTAAGATCTGAATATACTAGGTATAACCACTTTTTAAATGAAATGTTAATTAAATATGCAACAATCTATAAATAATTAAGCAAGTAATACTTTTTTTCAATGAAACAACCTTGATTGAATAAGTAAATAAATAAATATTAAAGTCAATATGTTAGACATTATAAAAGGCAGAAAATGCTATTGATTTGAAGTGAAGATAACATGTTGGTTCTCTTTTTTTGTATGAGCTTAGTAAAAGTGGTTATCCTAGAAAGCTCAAAGTGTTGAGCTTCAATGAGCTTATGTATGGTGGTAGGAGCTAATATGCAACCAAAAGGAGGTGTGCAACAATAGGATAATTAATAATACTCTTTCCTTCTTAAACTTCCATTTTACTTGGAGTTGAAATGGAATATGGGAATCTTTCCATCTCAATGGTTAAGATTAATCTTCTACTACATGGAGTGGTGGGTCTCTAATCCAAAAGCTCTAAATATTGCATTAAAGTGTTTAATAAAAAAATTGATGGTAGATCAATGGATGAAGTTCTTCTAGTTCAGTATGTTTTATGCTCCACTAACTGTTGGTTTATATGACATCATGACAAATCAGGTTTGGAGAAATATAATTATGAAATGTGACATGCATTGTGGAAAACCCTATGAATATGAATTAATTTGTAATGGTGAGGTGAAAGATACATCCCAAACTCATGGAGTGACCTACCCATGACCTTCAAAGAGATAAAGAGCTTGACCAATGTTGAATCAAATTCCAATAGCTTTAAAACCCTAAGATAAAGTAATGTACCATGTTGGTTGTTGTTATTGATAAAATTATAATAACTAAGAAGATTACTTCACCAAAAGGAGGTTAATGAGCCCCATAAAACACATTATTGAATTGGGCTTACTTTATTAAGGTTAACTAGTATGATTAATGGGTTGCTGCAAACATCTATTTTCTACTTTAATATATGATTTAGTATATTTATTCTCATCATAGGAAAGTTGTCACTAAAAATTATAAGAAAGAGGAGAGTGTTTCAGCTTGATTTCTTTGAGTGGAAAACACAAAAATACTATAAAAAAAACCATATTTATCTACAATAAAAGTCAACCCCAGCAAAAATCAACTTTTTTACCAATATAAATTCTAATTATTTAATAAAAGTATGATTAAATGTTGAAAAAAATATAAAAGTAAGATTAATATTTGTGAATATTAAATTAGATAAATAAATATTTTGTATATCTAATACTTGATGTCGAATTCAATATGGTTGAAATGAAGTGAAAAAATAGAAATGTGTAAATAAATTAGATATTATTATGTTAAAAAAGAAAAAAAAAACTTTGAAAGTAAATGATAATTTGTTTTTTAATTTCTTATTATATTGTTTGGCCAAATCATTTTTTTAAATAATAGCATGAATTATTATATTAAAGTTGCTTTCAACCAAATTTACATAAAAATAAAGTGTAAAATAAATTTCAAAACTTCAAAAATGTCATATCCAAACAAGATATTTTATTGACATGATTTTTTTTTAAATGACAATTGAATAAGGGATTTTAGGTTTCTTAGTTATCTCCTATATGTTAGTAAGTTTAAGAAACTTTCCACTTTAAATATTTTTCACAAAAGATGTAATATTGTATAGAGGCTAAGAATAAGAACACATTAATCAATTAAAGATTGTAGATTGATTCAAAATGTTTATATGCAATTCATACAATAAAAGGAATAGTCATAATGCATGCTTGGCTCAAGCATTACAAATTACATGTATACTTTCACGACTTTAGAAATCTACTAATAGCATGTATTCACACTTTTTGTTTCTGCATATTAATTTTTAAAGGAAAAAAATTTTTATTACATTAAATAAATATTTTAGAATAGGTGAACCTTACATACTTTATATTAGAATTTAATGAGATGCCATGAATCATATTGGTATCCAATCAAATAGATTGCGAAAGAAAATGCTTGTATGCTTTATTAGTTTGCTATATGCTTTGAAGGTAAGTGTAAAAACTAAATATAAGGTAGCATATAAGTGCTGAAATAGATGTTGTAGGTCAAACAAATCAAATGAATTAAGCATGATAAAGGACGAACTAACATGGATCTACACAAACTCACTTATTGTTAGCATGAAATTGCTATGAGCATGAACCTGTACCATTATTGGATAATGCACAATGATATTTATGTACTCACACTAAGTTCATTATGAAAATGATTGAAAACATGCACAACCAATGAGTCTTCTTGAATAGGTTGAGTCCACCCATGCTACCTATGTGCCCATCATATTGACCCACTTTCCAAGGGTTACTCACCTAGTGTTTAAATCTACTCATCTGGACCACTCAATAAGGCAACTCATCTATCCTACAAGTCCACTCATTAGAGGCACTCATGCTAATAAACAACACATTATAGAGCACTCTGTCAATATGTTAACTCAATGAAGTTGAGCACATAGAAATAACATGTCATATTCCTATATATAACTTACAATCAACTATTACAAAACAATACAATTGTGTTTATAATAGATCCCTCATTCTTAAATAAAGGATACAAACTTTCATATCACTAGATAATGAACTAGAGTAATAATCATTACGTTCTTAGTGGAAAAGAGAGGTGAAGCATTTGTCAATACCCATTAAAGTGAGAGGATTCTCTATCTTGTTGTGCATAATGGAGTGAAGATTAGAACTCTCTTGTGGATGGCTTGAGGCAAGGATAAAGGAAATGGTGTTTTACCATTAAAATTAGTTTGTCTCTCTTTAATATAAATCTTTTTCAAATAACTCTCTTCGCTTATTCTTGCCACATTGTCAATTGAATGTAGAACATTGCAATCTAAGTATTGCATGAAAATGATGGTTTGATGGTAGATCAAAGTTTTGTTGATTGTGGAAGCATATCTTGTAATAACAAGTTGTGTAATAAAAAAAAGAAAAATACTAAAGAAATGTTTTCTTCACTACATTTTTTTTCACAAGATCAATATCTTCTTTAGATAATTTTTTTTGCTTATTATTTTGAATTTAAATAAATGAACAATAATAAGTGAAGATTTAGAATTGAAATCATCAAGAAAGATTTGTAATTAAATTATCTTTGTTCAATCAATTATAGGAGGGTTGAGAGTAAGATTTCTTGGATCATCTTTAAGCTAAGCTATGGATCATGCAAAGGTAATCGGGCCCAATCAAGTGCATGTGGTCAAATTAAGTATAATTATCTCAATCAAAAAGGAAAAAAAGAAAACTTGATGAGCTAAAAAACTAAAGCATCAAATTATGATTCAATTATTCCAATTTTAATGTTTATAATCAATTACTTTTAAATTTCTTTTATAACATTTTGGGTTATCATAACTCCCTATTGAGAAATGTGTAGATATTTAATAAAATTTTTATTAACATTCATCCTCGCTCATGTGTCAAATATTTTATGTCCTTTAGTTTGATTCTAAATGTAATTCCAAGATAAACTAATGTGATGTTGATGAAATGAATGTTTAGAGGCAACATAAAAGAGCTAATTTTTCCCATCTATTCTAATGGGTGGTTCTTAACTAAGGCCCCTTATGTAAGTTTCTAACAAAAACTCAAGCCTTACTTCATGATTTTTTCTTTTCATTGCAATAGCCAAGGATAAACATGATAGGAGGTCAAGATGGGACCATGTTCTCATCTAGAATGTTACCAAATATTAAACATAAAGAGATGTAGAATGAACTAATGCATAATCATTAAAAGTTGAATTAATAAAATTTTTTTAAAAAAACTAGCACTATGATAGAGCCAACAAGTCTTGTTATAGGGAACTTCATGAAAGGATGCAAGCACCAAGAGTTTCAACACTCAAACAACATTTGAGAACTAACTCGTAGATGTGCTCCACCATCTTTGGATGAGATGGGTAAGAGTATGTTTTTTTATGATGAAGGCTGGTATATATTCAACTAGATTTCTTTTAACATTAAAGTTAGGTATTTTTTGATGTCTTGGTTCTACTTCTTATGGTCGCAAGTCTCCATAGTTAATTACCCCTCTTACCGTAATAAAAGAGAGCTCTCGATTAAAGTTGAAATAGACATATCTTTCTGATATGCATTGATGTCTTAGAGGTTTGTGTGGCATAGATGACTATAGAAAATAAGAGTGTAATCTCAATCAAGATCCCATGATTTCATCATCCTAGGATTACATTATTTCAGCCTACCAACACTAGAGGGACATAGCCATAATTTCCAAAGAATCTGATTAGCAGCCATGGGTTGCCTCATTTCAGGTATCTCGAGTAGACTTAATATTTTAGGGTAAGTGGTGCAAAAGTGATCACATGGTGAATAAATTATAAGGTGTTCACATGATGAATATGCAGATATTCACATTGTGAATGAATATAGGGTTGGGCTTACATCCATTTGGAATGCCAAAATTAGGGTTATCCTACGTGGTGGATGGATATGAATTTGTTCATCAAGAGAATGAATTATAGGGTGTTCGCATGGCGAACGGACAGATGCTAACATGGTGAGCACACAAAAGGTTGGGCTTACATCCCTTTGGAATGCCAAAATTGTGGTTGTCCACATGGTGGATGGATATGAATTTGTTCTTATGGAAAATAAATTATAGTGGTGTTCATATAGCAAATGGATATATGTTTATATGGTGAACGAATAGGGGGTTAGGCTTACATCTCATTTGGAATGCTAAAACTAGGGTGTTTGCATGGCAAATAAATAGTAAAATAGGACATAGATCCTTTTAGATTGCCATATAAATGAGTTATCCACATATTGGGTAGAAAAAGTTATGTTTGCATAGAAAACATATACAAAAATTAAATTTTATTAAAAATATATAAAATTCTCATTTTAGGACCCAACGCCTTGGCATTAAGATTTAGTTCCACGGCACTATAATAGTGGAGCCTAGTTCTTTTGTGGCATGACAAAGGCTAGATGAACTGGAGGCTCAATGCCTCAGCGCTACATATGTAGTGCCATGATGCCACCATTATTGGTCATTTAATTATTTGAACTACGCTACGGTGCTGCCTTATAGTGCTGCAACACTGATCAAGATTCCTGACATACATATAATGAATTTTAAGAGGAAATGATAGCCTCATTTTAATGAGCACCGCAATGCCGAGGTCAGAGCATTACGGCGCTGCACTCTTTTCATGCCTGTTAGTTACAAAATTTATTATAGTTAAATCTATCTATTTGATCATACAATAATCGATGGGATGGGCTGACTAGTGCTACAACAGTGCATGTGCATGCAACAACACTATGATCGTGTTATGTAACTCGAGAGGCTAGCACTTCAGCATTAGGTCTAGCCTCTAGGTCCTAATTTATAAATAGAGGACCAGGCTATTAAGGATTTTCATTTAATGATCTCTTATTTTAAGGATTTCCTTTCTCTCTAGCTATTTTTGCTTCCTAATTTTCACTATTAATCATGCCTCTTAGAATAGTTATGGGCAAGAAGAGGGCATCCAACGATGCCAAATGCATCATCAACGTCAACGTTGAGGAGCCGTATCAGCACATTCTCCTTTATAAGCACTTGATTCCAGAAAGGTGTTTTTAAAACCTCAATAGTAGTATGGAGGGGATAATCATAGAGCAAATGTGGCTAAAACTAGCCTATGATAACAACTCGTGCATCATCTCAATGGTGAACAAATTCTTTGTGAATGCACAGAATGATAAAGATAATAAAGCATACATTTGAGGAAAGCTGAAGAGTTTTGGCAACAGTGTTATCAATGCATATTATGATTTCTCTCATATTGAGTATGATCAATATCTCTCTTACTACAATGAGCATCTTAATTTTGATGAGATCATTCTTTTCCTTTGGGCAGAAATGATAGCATGTAATGGAAATGATAGGAGAAAAGGATTTTTAATTTTCCTGTCCCCGGTATGACAGTCGCTTCTAAGGCTTGGTACTATTTCATTTATACCAAGATTATGCCCTCTGATAACATTAGTGAGGTAGCCAAGTACATGGCTATTTTGAATTTTTCTATTCAAAAGGGATTCTCGATTGATATCTGAAAAGTTATTTTTAATTCTATTTGCAATATGTTGAAGGGGAGCACTACAGTCGGGTACGATCAACCTTCTCTTATTGATGGTTTATGTGTAGCGATGGGTGTGGTATGAGGGCTTGATGAGGAGATACTCTTTTATATATATCCTCCAATGAAGAGAGTGATCTAGGGGTTCAGTAATAGATTTGAAGAGAGAGAGAGTTCACATCCTCCAAGATCTTGATCCTGAACTCCTAAGTTCCTTGCCAAGCAAGTTCAAGAGATTGGCAGCTAGGTCTCAGTTGCAAACAAGATGGTAGATAGGAGTAGTTGTAGGGAAAAGGTGCTATAATGAAAATATGACCATCACATGGATAAATAGCAGATGCAATTCTCCTACATAGACCAATTGAACATTACATTGGTCAACATATTTTAGAATTACAATCTTGCAAATCTTAGCTAGGTCCCCTTCTCTACGACACATCAATATCAGCCATGCATGATTACCCCACCAGTATTAGGCACAGAGGAGGAGGAAGAACAGGAAGAAGAGGGCGACAACGAGTACTACTAGCTTTCTCCCATATTTGTATTTTTTATTCTTTTTTTATTTATAATTTATAATTTGTAATTTGTAATTTGTAATTTGTAATTTTCTTTGAAGAAATAAAATTATCTATTATGTTTGTGTTATATGCTTTTATATTTTTTGTTTCTATTGATGCTCCAAGATAAAAAGATAAAATTTAAATTTTTTAATACTTTAAAAATAAATTATATTAAGATGTAGCATTACGTTGATATACCGTCTCGAGGAGATGAAGAACTCGAGGCCTTAGTGCCACAATGCTATCTCGAGATGTTGTGGGATATTATTTCCTCCCCAGTAAAAAATTTTCTAAGTTCTTTTTCACATGCAGTAAGGTGACACAGCACTGTGGCACTATCCCCATAGTGCCATGACATTATGAGATTTTATTTCTTTTTTTATCAAAATTTTCTAAGTCATATTCAAGGTGACACATGGGCATGGCACCGTGATGCTGATGCTATGGTGCCTTGGCACTATGATATTATTTTAGTTATATTTGGGCATGGCACCACGGTGCTGATCCTATGGCGCTCTAGCACTATAGGATTTTGTTAAAGCACCATGATGTTAATTCTTGGGCTCTACGACACCACTCTTGTAACAAGAATACCCGAGAGCACGACACTGATATCAAGCGCCTCGATGCAATAGGCTAAGTTTAGATTTAAATTGCAAAATTTTCAAAAAATTTTAGGAATTTTAGTAGCATTTTTCCTTAGCACTACTAGGTTTTAAAGTCATATAGTGCAAAACACTCTTCTCCCTTATTCTAGATCTAAGATCAATGAAGAGGAGGAGTTTTTGTCTCATGCCAGAATAAATTTCAATAGCAGTGGCCTTCAAATCTCTAAGTTTTCACACTAGATAAAAGATCAATGGTGGGATTTTTATTAAATTAGTAAGAAAGAACACAAATTCTTTACTTGAAGTGAGAAAAATTGGAGTGAAGTGTGAGCATCATTCGGAGAGAGTAGAGTCTAATCGGGGAAGAAAAGCCCTTGGAGTGAACTACACAATCTTATTTATATTAGTTGGCTGAAAACTATTTCCTCTCAATAGATAGGTCGCCTTGGCAGATATGGTCGTACTACACTTTGACACTAGGCGAAGTTAGGCATCTAGGTTCCAAGATCACGGTGTAGTGGTGTTGTACCATAATTTGACAGTTAGACTAAGCAGTTGTTTCTTCTAGAAGGCTAGGGAAGCACCTCAACACTATAACCAAAAATAAAAAGTTGTATTATATTGTCTTGTTACATTTATTTTGATGTAAACAAAATTGACTCCCAACTAATGTATCATATCATTAGGACATGATGCATTCATTGTCTTGATCTTTTATTAGTTATAGAACACACACACACACACACACACACACACACACACACACTCACACACACACACACACACATATATATATATATATATATATATATATATATATATATATATATATATATATATATATATATATATATATATATATATATATATATATATACATATATAATTTATGCAAAATAACTGAAGCTTCTGACATGTTACTCTAAAAATTTTTATGTATTACACAATAATAAATGTAGTTACATGAGTAAAATTTAGCCACAATAGTTGACATGGATTTCTCTAATACAAATAAAAGCTGCATGTACTCTGTAGGCCATAGTAGCCTACCTCTCTCATGCTTCATTGAGATGTTACAAGGTAGCCTCTTGATCACACTCCAATGAAGAAAATGTTTGTTCAAGTTTGGACACCTAAGCATCTACCTGTAAGTAATCTTCTTCTATGGTTGTGATATCTTGTCTGATCATAACCCTCCTTTCTAGCAAATATTGTCTCCTTTACTATAGTTCTCTCAATTCAGTAAAAATATCTAGGAGTTCCACTTTTGCTCTAGAAAGTTCACTTTGCAAGGGTCTCAAGGTTTTGAGACAACGATTTAAATCTTGGCAAATTAAGGAGACTTGATGAGAAATGGCATTGGATGATGTTTCTGTAGTAGTAAGTGTATTTAACAAGACCTTCTCATAGGTAGCGCTCAAAGAGAACAACCCAAATTCAACATCTCTATAGATGGATTCCCACAACTATAATTCTCCCACTTCAAAACCTAAAGTGGCAGAGCAATCTAATAAAGAATTTGACATACATTGAAGTTGGACAGATCAAGTAGAACTTTTAAGTCGACACTTATTAGTAGTTGACAAAAGCTATTATTATATGGTATAAGCTTTTTTAAGAACTATTATGCAAAGGAGTTGAAGTTTTGAGGTGTATTCTAAAAACAAAACAAGAAATTTCCAAGATAAATAATTATCTTTGGACTATATGTTTCTCACTATAGATAGGGCAGCTTTCTACACAAGAACCCAGATCTGAGGAGTCATCTTGGGTCTCACTCACCATTACCCAAGTTGAATCTGATAAAAGTGGTTCAAAACTAGTAGCCACAGTGCCAGACTCCTCTATATTTGTATTCTATATGGTATATATATGATTAGTACTAGTAGGTTGGATGTATAATGGAAAAACTATAGTATCTGTGGATAATACTAGCATGACCATCACTCTCGTTATGCTCTGTTGGTGATTCAACTGGTGAGGCAGAAATATGAATAGAGTTGTATATATCTATAACTCATATATTAGAATCAACTAATGGGGGGATATGGAGGTCCCTATTAGCTTTTTCTTGAGTAGCTAAATTTTGATGCCATAATTTCTTATTACCTTTTTGGTCATCTAATGTTCTTTTAGAAGCATTAGTCATATGTGGAATAGGTTGGACTGGTTTAGTCTTTTGCATTTTATGGTTGTATATGTGAAAGCCTACCTCCAAGAAAGAAGAAAAATTATGGTGGATACACATTAACCATAAATTACTAACTCCTATATGAGTCTCCTATGGGGCTATGTAGAAACTATAACAAATCCCTAAGAGAAGTATTAAGGTCCTTGTTGTAGAGGCTATCGGCAAATGGACTGGTAGTGGGAGTGCTTCCGAGGAATGAGTGTCTATTTTATCCATTATCAGTAGTAACCCGTATATAGGTGTAGCTTGAGTAAATCTAAACTGCGTAGCCACCTTATTGGGGTTGTAACCTTCCATGATTATAGATTCATGACAGAAATAGCATTGCAAAGTGGGTCTCAGTCCAATGAGATATTTTGTGATGTGTCTATATCCTAACTTTGATGATAGTAAGGGAGTGCCTCTATGAGTAAGAGAGTGTATAAGTTTCTGTCCTATACTTTGAATAGATAGACTATAGAAGGATGATATGTGGATAATCTAAAAATGATCTATCATGCGCACTGGAGTGAACATATATGTTCTTATTTGATTCCTATCTATAGAGACTGTAGCTCTATTTAGTTGCATAATCATGGGGAAATTATGCTCTGTGAATAAGATGGTGTCTTAAGATTACTGAAGGCTCCTGAAATATGGGCATGAATACATCCATGTAGATAGTGCCAAGGGCATCCCCATCATAACATCATGAATCAGTCATGACACTTACTCTACCTAATCCACATTATAAGTAGGCTAGTGTTGTAGGCACCAAATGATATCCTTTCACCATGAGCGAGTAAGTTAGCCATCAATAAGGTAAAGGGATGGAATAGACTATTATGCCTAGGAAATATATAGTAGCGTAACCAAGTGGCAATGAAAGCTACTAAAGATATCTCCTCATCGATGCTCTGTGCTAGTATATGATAGGAGTTAAATTTTTATGTTGACTCAAATATAGCCTTAGTGGATGTATGGGCACCATTATTGAATGGGTCTTCAATCCGTGCAACATGTCATAGGTGCATCCCTGAATGAAGGAATCTTTCTGACCACGTATCCAGAGTGATCATATTTTGACATCTGCAACCTATCCTACATTTTTTTAATAGTCTCTGATAATGAGCCAAGACATGGTGTAGTCCTGAAGAATATACATAACTAATTTTTTTATGTTGGCCATCTAGTTGGTGCTGCAATAGTTCATGATATGGTGGAATGTATTCTTCATATGTAGCTCCTATAATTTGTAATCCTGATATATCCTACATATCTGTCATAGTGATTATCATCTTATGTGGATCGATCCAACAAGTATTGGTAGTTCTATCTTAATGTTCCACTATCCTTCTCATCCATGTGAAGGAAAGGTGGCTATAATTAAAGAGTGATGAGTAGACTACCTAATATATGCCATCTTTTCTAAGAACATCATCAAGCATTTGCAAGAATGTGAAGCCCATTATACGTACCCATTGACAACTTATAATGGAGTACCAAAAATTTACTTTGGATCCCAATCTTTTACTTCATTATGTAATATACGGTAACCTAATAGCCTGACAATGCCTGTAGGTGGAGCAGTGTCTTCAGCTGGTTGAAGCACATTCTAATCACCATATTTAAGGTTATTTGTGATTTGTTCTGAAGGGATATCATGACTGTGTATCAATTTTAAACTAGTTATCATGTCATGTGGGTCATAGTTAGTTAGATACTATGAGTCGAATAGTGGGAGATGTGATGATCAAAAAAACCAGTCTTAAAAAATATTCGTGCCTCTTAACATATCTTGGTGCCATGATAACTTGTCCTGTATTTTGGCTATTTTGACCTCACTTTTGGAGTGAGGATTCAATCTTCCCATCTTAGACTTAGGAGTCTTCTTGACACTAAGACTTCCCTAGTCATAAGACACTTCTAGCAATTAGGTAAATACTTAACCTAAGCCTAGAGACTTACAAGGGCTAACCATAGGATTAGATTATGCCTTAGGGATTAGGATAATCTACCTACCCTATAGCTTAAACACAAACTATGTTCACCTTCTTAAGCCATAACCAAACCTCAAATTCAACTCATCATCCAAACTAAATGATTGAAACTTATAATGAAATCAATCCAAACTCAATTGATTTCTTTTTCAAGATCAATTTTATAATCAAATCAACTTGCCAAAATCTACAATCATATGAAATCCAAAACAAATCCAAACTCAAAATCCCTCTTAAGTCATGTGATCTAATTCCATGAACTTAGCAAAATCTCTATTCAAATCAAACCCAAGTCAATTGATTTTCTCATAAACCAATCATATCTTCAATCATCTTTATAAATATAGATGAACTACATAAATGAACCCAAACTAGTCAAATTGCAATCTAAGGGAAATCCCTTGAAATCAATGATTCTTACCAACTCTAAATCAATATTTGAACATGACTTGACCTTCAATTGAGCCAAACCAAACCCAATTGGCCCTCTTGACCCAAGTTGACCCAAATTGACCTAAAAGGCTAAATTGGCTCAAATTAAAATATAAACTAAATTGATTGCAACCAATGGCTCAAGTTCATCCCAAATTAATTGTTGAACTTGGCCAAAGCCATAATTGAACCCAGTTTAACCAATTGAACCCAATTGACCTACTTAGACCAAATTGACCTAAAGGGTCAAATTGGTCTAAATCAAAACCAAATCCATGTTAATTGAAATTAAAGCCTACAATCATCTTCAATTTTTCAACTAAACCCAAACCAATGCATAACCTAAGCCAATTTCGCCAATTTGGTCAAATTGGTCAACTTAACTCATTTGACCCAAATGAACTCGAATGAGCCAAAATAAAATCTAAGATAAACTAAACTAAACCAATAGAACCAAAAGATCCAACATGATCATATGAACTTGACCCAACCTAACTCAATTTGAGCCATATGAGCAAATTGAGCCAAACCTAATCAAATCAACTCCAAATCACTTGAAATTTGGGTTGACCCATTTTTGACTCATTTCAAATCTGCCCAAATTAAATTAAATGCCAAATGAATATTCTACCCTTAGTTAAATAGTATCACATCAGACAAATCACCCATAAAAGTGATCATTTTGATTCCTTGGCCACTTAGCACTCTCCTAATGGTCCACCTAGGCACCTAGGATACTGCCCAACTTGACCCAAGAGGTGGTTGGGTCAGCCATGACCCATGGGGAGGTGAACTCACCTCACCTTTGCCATTGGAGCTCTTGGCTTGCATATAACATCCACTATCCCCCTTGGTAGCCACTTCCAAACCTTCACCCACTCAAACCGAGCCAACTCATCTCCTCCCTGCCACCCATGACCCTCTCAGGTGGCCGGATGGCCACTAAATGCCAAACTCAATCAAGCAGTCCGATCAAGAGGAGGAGGGGTTATAACAAATCATATAAAAATCATAAAAATATAAATAAATATTCATTTTAAAGGTATTTCAGATGAGAATCATTTAAAATTAATCCAAATTGATTTTAAATAGTGATTAAAGCTTAATTACTCCATAATGACTTAAGTAATTAATCCCAAATTTTTTGGGTTAGTTTAATGGCATGACCTATGCCTCCCATGATTTTCTTTGGATTTATTGCTTACTTAATTAGGAGAATTGACCAATTAAGCCCTAATTACTCATTTAAGTTAATTAATGGTTAATTAATCCCATGAATAATAACAAATTGACTAATTAAGTTCAATAATCACTGTCCAATAGTGAATGAACTAATAGAATAAGGTTGGGACATCTTTCCTAATCTCGCTCCCTAAGTTCAATTTATTTTTCAAAAGGAATTTGATTAAGGAATCATTAATTATTTAAATTATAATCATAGCCACATCAAAATTGAATCAATTAAATCATGGGTAGATCTTTAGGTGTTTAATAACCTAAAGGAATCTAATGAAATTTTGGTTTATCTACATGTGTGGGGAAACCATAAGAGTACTTAATTAAGTTCCTTAATCTAATTAACCATTAATTGTGAGCCAATTACATTAGGCCCCTTTTATTTCTTAGGATCTTTTACAAATTTAATTTTTAATTCTTGTGCATATCATGTTGGATTATAATTATTTGGATAATTATATTAACGTAACATAGGAAAGGGTTAATTAATGTATTTAATGCATATTATAACCTAATTGATTCATAAAATCAAATTAATTACATTTCATTAAACTAAATTAATTGACAAATAAGAGAATGAGTTAGGATCAAGAAACCTCTTCCTCATATCCTTAAATCAAATTAAAACATGAAATTAAAAATAGCATAAAGAAGCTTTGGTTTACTTTAAATGGCTTTATTTAATATGATTGTCCTTAAGAATTAATTTAATTGAATGAAATCATGTGTTTATGTTTATTTATTCATATCCAATCATGTTAGATATTGTATGTCATTTTAGATCATGCATTCATCTTTCAAAAACTAATTAAATCAAATGATTTTCCTTTATGTAAGCTTGAATGTGTTGGATTGATTTATAATATGTGTGGCTATTATCACTAATAAATTTAAATTACTTTCTAAAGTTTATAAATCAATTGCATTGATTAGAGTGATGGTAGTTATGAACACATATAGGCTTTACATGAGCTTATAGCTTAGTTTTATGAGGTAAAGCTTTCTTTTTCTTAATTCACATGTAGTTTTACATGTATTTGAATGTTAATAAGTGTATAGTCTGGACTTCCCAAGAATACGAGGCTTTGGCTAGCCCCAAGGAAGTCATTTGATTACATCACTTCCCTAGTTAACAATGACATGTAGTTATTTGATTTCATTTATATGTATTTCTACATTAGAATTTGTATAGAACTTTAATTCTCCTACATAAATGATTCAATCAAATAAAAATGCAAATTTTGCATGATTTTTCTTCCTTTATTTATGTATACATTTATGTGAATTGAGATAACAAAGTATATAGTCTGGATATCCCGAGAATATGAGACTTTAGCTTGCCCCATGGAGGTCATTTGATTACCTCACTTCCTTGGTTAACAAAGGAATGTACTTGTTCATTTCTCTTTACATGTGTATGTATGTGGCTAAAGGATGAAAAACCCTCTTTTCTACTAAAAATGTATGCATCCATAATTGACTGAGCGATTGAATTAATTTATCATGTGATTTAAAGTTTTCTTCCTTATATTCATATACACAAATTTACATACATTTGAATGCCAATGGGTATATAGTCTGGACATCCCAGGAATACAAGACTTTAGCTAGCCCCAATGAGGTCATTTGATTACCTCGCTTCCTTGGTTAATAATGGCACGTACCTATTTAATTTTATCCCTATGTATTTTTGTATAAGAATTTGGATAGAGCTCTAAATCAATATGATTAAATAATTTCATCAAATGGAAAAATATAAACTCCAGATATGCATGAACATTCATTATTTAAGTGTGATAAAGTATGTTGCATGAATAGATATACATAGGATTAAGATAACATGAATGTTATATGTGTTGGGAGAAAGAATTGAACGTAATTTATGAGATAGTAACTCAATTAGATTAATCTTAAGAAGCCTTTCATATTGAATAGAGTTAGTTAAAATGAACCTGAACATAAGATGAATTAAAATTCATCTAATAAGTATTGACTAAAGAGAAATAAATCAAATTAATATGCTTTAGAAAGTGGCTTAACGTAGGATGTAAGGGGGTAATCCTCTTCGTTCTTTTCACAAAACTTAGTTGCTAAGTGTAATCATATGAAACAAAAGAAAACACAAATCAAAATTCTTAAATAAATTAAATAACTTCAAGTGAAATCAACCCTTTATGTTAAATTGAATCCTTCTACATTTAGAAAATTACAACTTTAATGCCTAGTTGAGACACACCACACAAGCCTTAACACACACATTAGAATTAAGTCACCACTTCTAGTCTTAAGTTAGGACAACGTATATATGGTGTATGTTTTACTTTGTGATGTAATATTTTAGACTGGATGTTAAGGTGTAGACCTTGTAGACTCGATGTTAGGCCGTTATTAACCTAATCAAGTCTTCTGCAAGGGATTATGCTTAAGGGGTTATTTAAAATAAATATAAATGCTCTCTTTCTTAGTTTCTTAAGCCCCTAAGCATAGTCCAAGTTAGGACATGTGGGCTTGGTTACCCATGCATAGGGTACTAAGTTCAAATTATGATATAACTATTTGGGATTGTATGTATTTTTAGTTAACCTCTAGTTTGCAGGTATAGTTAGATTTTTTCTATTTCCCATTTAAATGTAATTTTATAATTAGAAATTAGGATTAGTGCTATGATGGAATAGGATGAGCAGTGGCTAGAAAGCATTGACCTGGATCAAATGAAGGGATGAAGACATGAAGATATGAAGAATGAAGAAAGGGAAGATCCTCATAGCACGTATTCATTCAAATTATAATTATTCTTTTATATTTTGGGTTGTATAAGGGTAGAGCTTTGCTACCCATCTTTTATTTTCTGGGTTGTACGGCAGTACCCGACCACACTGGCCTGTTATTCTTTTGCGGTAATTATAAAATTAATTAATGATTTGTTTAAAATTGTGCATTAGAAATGGCATATTTTTCCATAGTTTCTTATGATTGATACTTTAATGTGTGGCTTGGATGCGTTAGACTCTTAGGATAAAAATTAACAACTAATCTCATAACCAAATTTTTAACAACTAGTAAACTCACCACAAAGCCTAGGTCTTAAATAAAATAATTAAAAGATTTAGTAACCCCTTAGATGAATATTGTATGTCTCATGTCATGCATGCATATTTCTTCTTCCTTTAAAATGGGGGACCTCCATCCTTACACGATAAGGGATTGCTTGACTATGAGTACATCCCTTATGGTGGAGAACACCCTATTCTCTCTGATTTGGCCAATAATCTACTTCATCAAAATTTAGGCATATAAAAATCCTAAAGCCTTTGTCAAAATGATGTGTTAAAAATAAGAATAAAATTTAAAAAGATTTTGCATTTGTATATTAAATCATATGCGCATACCACTCATGCTCTAGTCTCTTAGGGAGTGGGTTAAGGACTTTAGTCTCTTTCTAATTTAGTAACAACCCTAGCCATCTTATAGTTCATAAGACCAAACTACATGATTTTAAAATTATAGTAGGAGTTAGCTTGCGGCCACTCCAGGCAGTTATAAGTCCAAAAGTTGGATGGTTGATCCTCTCTTGTTGAGGTGAACCTTTACGTTGACCTATCTCTTAGATTTAGATCATGCTTTATCTTATACTAAAGCTCCCTAAATTTAATATTAGAGGTAGCTATTTCCTTCGGGCTACAAGCATAAATCCTCACCTCTTAGGTATTTTCACAATCTTGTGTTGATGGATTATAAGCCCCAGCAATCTATTAAAATTCAACTAAAACAAAATAATTCTCTTTACTTTCAAATATAAAAATCCCAATTAAAGGATAGATTGGAATGCTCACTAGGATTCCTAGTATTATGAGCATTTCTTACTTCCTCCATTTCGATTCCAAAAATAAGTCTTCTCCTTGAACTTTCCCATTTGATTTTTTAAATATATATAATCCTTTGATAATCTAGCCTTGAAATCTTTAGAGATGATAATTATCTACTTTAATCGAGAGTATTCTAAGAGAATTTCATTCTCTATGATGTAATTAGCTATGGAGGCTTACCTCCATAGGGAACTTTAGAACTCAGTTTAATATAAACCTTGCTTTATTCATTCATGTAGAGCAGGGGAAAAATCTTTGATATATTCAAAAACCTATCATGCCTTAGGAGTCCTTATTAGGTGATTAAGTGCATTGAAGGGTGATGGCTCTATCTTTTGAGATAATACATCATACCTTAATGTCATACCTGATCACTTCAATAAGCACCCTTATGATCTATGTGGTGTCCCCCCACATCCAAAAATAAACACCACAGCTATACTATGTGAATCATGGGCCTCAATAAGAGTCCATATTTTGTCTTTAGTAGGCTCAGTGGAAGGTATACCATCTAATCCTTTCCAGATAAATATTACAATCAACTTATAATATATCTGAAATAGAGAAGCACAAAACTTTTAAGAGTTTTATAAATCAATAGTAATATCTAAATTTATACATGAGCTATGCATGTGAGCTTTTTCAATTTAGTCCTTGTTGACCTCACTTTTGGAGTGAGGATTCAACTCCTCCATCATAGATCTATGAGTCTTCTAGATCTAAGAGTCTTCTAGACACTAAGGTCTCCTTAGACACTTCTAGTGGATAAGTGAACACTTAACCTAAGCCTAGAGACTTAGAAGGATTAGCCATACAATTAGGCTATGCCTTAGGACCTAAGAAAACCTACCTAGCCTATAGCCTAATCAGATATATGCCTATCTCCTTAGCCAAATTCCAACCTTAAATCAATTACAATCCAATTAAAATCCCCAAGCCAAAATCAAATCCATAACCCAAACCTAAGCCTATGATTTAACCTTATGGACATAGTCGAACCTTCCTTCAATCCAAATATAACACAATTGATTTTCTCATGAATCAGTTCAATCCTTCAATCATCATTCTGAACCAAATCAATTCTATAATCAAAGCTAATCAACTAATCCAATTCAATCAACTTAACCTAACCCGTTTGAACCCAAGTATTCAAGTAAGCCAAAACCCAATTGAATTTAAATAAATTGCAAACAAAGAGAAAAATCAATCCTAAATTAATATATAAGCTCAACTCAATTCAATTCAACCCAAAATCTAACTCAATTAGCCCAATTGGTCCACTTGACCTAAAGTGACCAAATTGGCCAAAGAGAGCAATTTGACCAAATTGAACCAAACTCTAATCCAGCCAAAATTGGATTGAACCAACTCTTCAAATCTTCTCTATGATGATTATGATCATCTTGGATGGCCTAATTACAATCAATTCAATTCAATCAAGCCAATTGACCTATTTAGGCTCACTTGACCCAGAATGACCCAAAAGACTTATTTGAACCAAATCTCAATCCAACCCAAATTATGTTGAATCAAAACATCCAAAACCTCTCATGATGATTGTTTATCATCCTTGATTGATCAATTGTCATCAATTGAGTCAAACCAACTCAACCTACCCATTTGACCAAATCAACTCACTTATACTACATGAGCCAAACGAACCAAATCTCATCCTAAGACAAATTAATTGAAACCAATGATCCACATCAACCTAAAATTAATCTTTGAACATGACTTGACCATCAATTAGGCCAAACCAAACCTAATTCGCCCTTTGACCCAAGTTGACATAATTTGACCTAAGGAGCCAAATTCGGTCAAATCAAAATCTAACCCAAATTAATTTCAACCAATGGCTCAACTTCATTCCAAATTGGCTATTAAACTTGATGAAAGCCTTGATGGATACCAATTGAACCCAATTAACCTATTTAGCCCAAATTGACATAAATGGTCAATTTATCCTAAATCATTCCCAAATTCAAATTGATTTGAACCAAAGCCTACAATCATCTTCAATTGATCAAATGAACATAAATCAATGCCAAGCCTAGGCTAATTTGGCCAATTTGGCCAAATTGGTCAACCCAACCTATTTGACCCACACGAATTCAAATGAGCTAAAATCAATTCGAAGCCAAATTGAACCAAACCAATTGCAACAAAAATATTCCAAGTACTCATTTGAACTTGACCCAAGTCTTGGTTTGACCCAATTTGACCAATTGGTCAACTTGACCCAACCTAGCCCAATTTGACCTACATGGGTCAAATTGAGCCAAACCCTTCCAAACCAAACCCAAATCTAATGAAACTTGGCATGGTCTATCCTTAGGTTGCCTTGGGTCAGCATAAATCCAACCCAACCCATGCTTGACCCGAATTGACCCAAACCCCAATGGGTAAAGCTTGTTAAAAGGGAAAATATCCCATTTGAATGGTCAAACCCACTCTCCTCCACATGGCTACCTCTTAGGCCTCCACCTAAGCAAGAGGGACACTAGCTCACCTAACTTAAAGGTGATTGGGTTATCCATGAGCCAAGTGGAGATGAGCTAACCTCTCCAAGCCCGTTGGCACACTTGGAAAGCCAAACTGAGCCAACTCAGCAATTAGCAGCCACTCCCCCTCACTCACCCACTTAAATCGAGCCAACTCAGCACCTTCCTGCCACCCACAACCACTTACGATGGTTGGATGGCCACTAGAGGACAAACTAATCTTGTCCATATCGAGAGGAGGGATATACCCCCAATTCATGTCAAGGAGGAATTAAAATGAGCCACTAGAGCATTTTTGTCAAATTCCTATGCTCTCCCCTTGCGAAAAACATCAACCCAAAATAGCATGATCTCCATCTCAGTCCATCTCCACCAAAACTTAACCCCATTCAAATTAACTCTTTCCACACATTCACTAAACTCAGACGAGTCAAAATGAACCTTCCCTGAGCGATTCGAGCATTGGAAGCCCTCCCAAGCATAACTCCAGTGAGGATTTTTGTGACGGTTGATCCACAGAGCCACCGATGAGGAATCTAGGTGTCATCTTCTTAACAGGGCTTTGCCACTTCAAGGCGAAGCTACCTCCGTCAGTTCACCACCCATCTGAAGATTTGGCGAGGTATTTTCTAGCAAATCATGTATTTTTCAAATTGTTTTAGGTCTTTTTGAAGGAAATGTAAATGTCATGCAAATCCAACCATAAGATCCTTGTAGATCACTCCCCTGAAGGTGTGGGATCCATCCCGAGCTCCAATGAGCTTAATTTGGGCAGAGGAAGGTGGATGGTGTCTATCTTCTATCGCTCTAGGTATGATAGTTATTTCATTTAATTGGAATGGATGGCTATGATCTCCTATTATATTTAATTTAGATTTATCCTAAGGGAACTACAGGATTAATCTTCACCATTTGATCTAAGATCTTAGATCAGACGTTGGGGACGAAAACAAGTCCATCGTTTCCACATCATCACTGAGTTGGACAATTTTAAATAACCAATCCCACGATGCCACAGGAAAGGTGTGGCACATCAGGGATCCACATGTCGCCAATGGGATTAGGCTTAATTATTCTTTTTAATCACTAACACTTTGAAAAATCATAATTAATTGTAGAAAAATCCAAAAAAGATAAGTAAATACTAATTTTAAAGGTAAATTTGAGGAGATTTAATTAAAAAATATTCCCATTTGCTTTTGAACAGTAATTAAGGCTTAATTAAAGTTTGAATGAATGCTTAATTAGGTTAATTAAACCTTAATTACTTTATTAATTGATTCCAAACTTGGAAAATTGATTTAATGGAATGACTTCTGCCTCCCATGATTTTCTTGGAATTTATTACCTAGGTAATTAGGGAAAGTGATGTTCAAACCCTAATTACTTTCTTTAATTAATTTAATGATTAATTAGCATTTAAAATAGAAAAATTAATTAATTAAACCTTATTAATCATTGATTAATAGTAAATGGATGAGGGAGAATGATTAGGACTCCCTCCCTAGTCTTTTTCCGAAGTTCATTTCATTATTAAAAGGATTAATTAAGATGGTAATTAATTAAGTGTTTTATTAAATTATCAAATGGCTAAATTAAATAAAACTGAAATGTAAATCACATCAGATAATTAACAATAAAATTAAGGGTTGCTCTTTATGTGTTTAATACATAATGACCCTTTAGAAAATTATGATTGACCCATGAGTGTGGGAAAATCATAAAAGTACTTAATTAATCTCTAATCATGAGCTAATTGCATTAGGTCTCTTAGGAGCATTGAAATTTTATTTTCTCACATGTTCATATCATTTGTGGTTCATGATTAAATGATTAATCAAATTAAAGAAGCATAGGAAAGGATAATTAAGTGATTTAATTAATGATTCAACTTAATTAATTCATAAAATTTATTTAATTATCTTTCCTTGAATTAAGTAAGATTACCATCATGGGAATGGGATTAAAAAAACAAATAATTTCTCTCCTCTTCAAATTCAACTCAAATCCAAAATAAGCTTTTATTTTTTTAATCAATTTTATTTAATATGATTGTCCTTAAGAATTAACATCTTTGAATGAACCATGTGTTTACGTTTAGTCATTCCTTTCTAATCATGTTAGATGTTGTACGTCATGTGATTTCATGCATTCATCTTTTTCAAATTTGAATGAATTAAATGGAATTTATTTATTCAAGCTTGCATATCTTTGCTTAATTTATAATATGTGTGGCTATTATCACTAAATAGTTCAAATCTATTTTACAAAGCTTATAAATTAGTAGTAACATATGGAATGATGATACTTATAAACTCATATAGGACTTGCATGTGCTTATAGCTTAGTTATATAAATGTGAAACTCTCTTTCTTGAATTCATATATAGATTTACATAGGTTTGATTGTTAATGGGTATATAGTCTGGACATTTTGGGAATGCGAGGCTTTAAGTAGCCCCAAAGAGGTCGTTTGATTATCTCATTTCTATGGTTAACAAAGGCACATACCCATTTGATTTCATTCCTATGTATTTTGGTATTAGAATTTGGATAAAGCTTCAATTCATATGCATAAATAATTCAATCAATGAAAATACAATCTTTGCATGGTATCTATTCTTCTAATTTATGTATACATTAATATGTATCTAAGATAGAAAGTATATAGTTTGGACATCTTAGGAATATGAGGCTTTAAGTACTCCCAATGAGGTCATTTGATTATCGCACTTCCCTGGTTAACAATGATATGTAATTTCTTACATCTTTTATACATGTGTATGTGTATGTGATTAAAGAATGAAAACCCTCTATTTTTCTACTAAAAATACATGCATTCATAATTACCTAAATCACTAAAATATGTAGTATGTGGATGTAAAGCTTCTTTCCTTTATTCATGTATATGAATCTACATATGGTTGAATGTTAATAAACATATAGTCTGCACATCCTGAGAATACAAGGCTTTAAGTAGCCCCAAGGTGGTCATTTGATTACCTCACTTCCCTAGTTAACAAAGGCATGTACGTACTTAATTTTATTCCTATGTATTTTTATATTAGAATTTGGATAGAACTTTAATCCATATATATAAATAATTCAATTAAGGAAAACATCACCTCATGCATGACTTTTATCTTTACAGTTATGTGTACATTAATATGTATTTAAGATAATAAATATATAGTCTGACATCCTGGGAATACTAGGCTTTAAGTTGCCCCAAGGAAGTAATTAGATTATCTCACTTCCCTAGTTAACAATGACACGCATATGTTTATATCATTTATACATATGCATGTATACTTGCTTAATGAATGAAAGTCTTCTTTTTCCACTAAGTATGTTTGCATCCTTCATCATTTAATGTGCTAAAATAAGTTGTATGTATAGGTATGCTAAGTGTTAAATCATGTGCATGTTACATGTGATGGAAAGGAATGACTTGATATATGTCATGTGATAGTAATTCAATTATATTGATCATAAGATGCCTTTTATATTGAAGAGGATTATTTAAAGTTAACCCAAACTTAGGATTAATAAGAAAATACATAATAAGCCCTTCACTAAATAGAACTAAATCATAAAATGTGCTTTAGAAAGTGGCTTAAGCTAGGGATAAAAGAGGGTATTCCTCTTTCTTCTCTTCAATAACACTTAGATGCTAAGTGTGAATCAAATGAAACCAAGTAAAACATAAACTATAATTTACAAATCAACCAAACAACTTGAAGTGGAACCAACCTTTATTTAAATTAAATTCTTCTACACTTAGAAAATCATAACTCTAATGCTTAGTTAAGTTATACTGCACAAAGCCTTAGAGTGCACATTAGAATTAAGCCACCACTTCTACTCCTAAGTTAGAATGATATATGAGTGATGTATGTTTTGTTTTGTGATGTAATATTTTAGAGTAGATGATAGGGTGTATGTTTCATAGATTGGATGTTAAGCTGCTCATAGCTTAATCATAGTTTCTGCAGGGGATTATGCTTAAGGGGTTGCTCAAAATAAATATAAATGTTCTCTTTATAGGATGCTTAAACCCCTAAGCATAATGCAAGTTAGGATAGGTGGAATTGGTTACTCATGTGCAGGGTGCTAAGTCTAAATTATAAACATAATTGCTTGGGTTTGTATGTATGCATAGGTAACCTTTGTTTTGCAGGTGTAGTCAAATTTTTTTTTCCTATATAAATGTAATTTTTGCAATAAGAATTAGTAGTGCCTAGAAGGCTTAGTCTTGGGGCACCATGTGATGTCTTGAAGCAAATCAAAAGTAAGTTGAATCAAAGAAGGAAGAAGATAGAAGAATGAAGAAGTGAAGACCCCCATAACATATATTCATTCCTAATTATATTTATTCTTTTATATTCTGGGTTGTATAAAGGTAGAGGTCGATTACCCATCTTTTCTCTTTTGCAGGGTGTACGATGGTACCCGATCGCACCATCCTTTTATTCTTTAGCATTTATTTATAAAACTGTTTGATGTTACAATTAAATTGCACATTTGGATTGCATGATTTTTATAGTTTTTTTTATGTTTGATGCTTTTATGTGGCCTGGATGCAGTAGGCTCTTAGGATAAAATTAATCATTTTACCCTAACTAATCACTCATAATTAAATTTCAATCAACTTATAACCTCACCATAAAGCTTAGAATTTAAATGAGATAATTAAAAGATTCAGTAATCACATAGCTATGTGGTTGTATGTTTAACATCATGCATGCATATTTCTTCTTCAATGAATATGGGGGATGCCCATCCTTGCACGATAAGAGAATTCTTGACCTGTGAGGGCAACCCTTCTGGTGGAGAACACCCTCTTCTCATTGATTTAGCTAATAACCCCACTCTAGCATTTAGGCATACATATTCCAAAGCCTTTGTTTATAAAATTGTGTCAAAAAAATGAAATCAAAATTATAAATATTTATAATTTTTTTATATTAAGTAATATGCTCACACCACTCATGCTCTAGTCCCTTAGGGAGTTGGTTTAGGACTTTAGTTTCTTTCAAATTAAATAATAGTCCTCACTATCTTGCAATTTCACAAGACCAAACCACCTAGATTTAAATGCGTAGGAGGTATTAGCTGGCAGCCTCTCGAAGCATTTATAAGTCCAGAAGATTCAAACAGTCTACTCTCTCTTGTAGAAGTAAACCATTATGTCTCCATTCGTTTAGATTTAAGTCATGCTTTAACTTGTGTTAAGACTCCCAAGATTTATGATTCAATTTTGCTAATTTCCTTCAGGTTACAAGCATAAATCCTCACCTCTTAGGTATTTTCACAACCTTGTGTTGGTGGATTATAAGCCATAGTAATCTAATAAGGATTCAACTTAAATAAATAAATCTCTTCACTTTCAAAAATATAAAGCTCTACCATAGGATAGATTGGGATTCTCACTAGGCTTCCTAGTATCATGATCATTCCCTACTTTTTTCTTTTGGCTTCCAAAATAAGTCTTTCCACTTGGTCTATCCCACTTGATTTTTCAAACATAACCAATCCTTTCATAGTTTTAACATTGGAATCTTTGGAGGTAATGATTGCCTACTTTAGTCAAGAGTGTTCTTAAGAGATTCTATTTCTTAGGTTGTAATTAACTATGGAGGCTTGCCTCCATAGAGAACTAAAGAATCCACCTTAAAATAAACCCTACCTTACTTTTCTATGTAAAGTAAAGGAAAGATCTCTTGTATATTCGAAGACCCATCATGCCTTAGGAGTCCTTATTAAGTAATTTGATTCATTGTAGTATGATGTTTCTATCTTTCGAGATAGTACATCACACCTTAATGTCATACCTTATCACTCTAATAAGTACCATCTACGATCTGCATGGTGTCCAGCCCACATCCAGAAATAATCACCACAGTCCTTTATGAAGATTTATTTTTAAACTCACACCTCTTGACTATATGAGAATATAAATTTAGTTTTAGATCCAAACTCTTTTGATATAATAAATTTGATCTAGCCCCTTTGTACATGATGGATCTTAGTTTAACTTAGATTCAACCCCTTTGGGTATAATAAAATATAAATTAATATTTTAGATCCAACCCCTTTAGGCATGGTGGATCTAATCTAGCCCCTTTAAGTATGATGGAACATAATTTAATTTAGATCTGACCCTTTTGGGTATAATGGAATCTAAATTATTATTTTAAATTTGGCCCCTTTGAGCATGGCAGATTTGAACCCGCCCTTTTGGGCATGATGAATCTTAGTTTAATTTAGATTTGACCCTTATGGGTAATGGAATCTAAATTGTGGTTTTAAATCTAGTCCCTTTGGTCATGGTGGGTTTAATCCAGCCCCATTGGGCTTGATGGATCTTAGTTTAGTTTTGCTTTATTGGACAACGTTTCCTTTTAATAAGAGATCTTGTTTTGCAAGATATGTTAAATTTCCCCATATTAAAAAAATTAATTTCTAATTGAAATAAGAATTTTTTATTTGTAGTTATGCATAATATCTTTTGAGATATTATCTATTTATAGGGGGCATGAGCCTAATGCTTTTTGTATCGATGAACTGATAAGCTTCACCATTGTATACTTTGTCAATGATATATAGACCCTCCCAATTTGGATCAAATTGTTTGCTAACTCGTTGATGTGAAATGATGGGCCTTCTTCATACTAATACTTGTTCACTTATTTTGAAGATTCTTAGATGAACCATATGGTCATAGGCTAAGGTCATTCTTGCTCAATATTTATAGACTTTGTTGGGCTTGTAGTGATATTTCATCAAAGGCTTCAAGCTCTTCATATTGTATTTGAATATTTCTTCTATTGAAAGTTTGCTTTGAACTGTTATGTGGAGTGAAGGTAATTCTTGTCGAAGGGTAGTATTTCTACTGCTCCCAAGACTGAAGAGTTCAATGTTGCTTGCATAGCAATTTTATAAGTGGCATGATATGCCCACAATGCTTCTATTAATTTATCATCTATTCTCTTTTTAATTTTAGAAATACTTTTTTGAGCAGCTTAATTAGCATTTTGTTAAATGCTTCTACCAAACCATTAGCTCTAAGATTATATATTGAGAATATTGGCAATCTATCTTATATTTTTCAATAAATGATAGACTTTGATATTCCTAAAGGCAATACCATTATCCAATATTATTCGTTGAGGTACACTAAATCTATAAATAATATGGTATCGAAAGAACTTTACTACATTGTTTGCTTTAACTTCTCTTAATGGGATTGCTTTTTCCCATTTTAAGAAATAATTAGTAGGAGCTATAATGAAGTGATGTCCTCTAAATGATGGAGGATCTATTGGACTTACTATATCAGTTCCGTAGCTTTTAAATGGCCATGATGCTATTATTGGGTGTATGGTATTGGGTGGTAGATGTAGTGTGTCTACATGTATTTGACATTGATGACATCTTTTAGCATATTCAATGCAGTCCTGTACCATGTTGGTAAACTATGCAGTTTAGTTTATTTTAAAGATTAAGTTATGGTGTTTTATGTTAGAGTCATAGGGAAACCATGCAGCTCTTAGGGGATACTTATTGAATTGATTGAGTATGACATTAAGGTATGATATACTATCTCAAAATATAAAAACCTTACCTAATAATGGACTTAATCACCTAGTAAAGACTCCTAAGGCAGATGAGTCTACATATATACCAAAGATCTTTCCCCTACTTTACATGAAAGAATAAAGCAATGTTTATTTTATATCTGGTTCTTTAGTTCTCTTTGGAGGCAAGCCCCAATAGTAAATTACATTCTAGGAAATGGAAGGTTTCTAAGAACACTCTTGATTAAAGTTGTCAGTAAATGTCTCCAAAGATTCCAAGGGTAGACTATCAAAGAATTGGTTATTGTTAGAAATAAAATGGGAAGAGTTCAAATAAAGTACGGAGCATCCAAGATACTAGAAAGGCTAGTGAATGCTCTAGTCTACCCTAGGATGAGACTTCATATTTTTAAAGGGGAGAATTTATTTTAAAATTTTATTAGAGTGCTAGGACTTATAACCCAACAATAGAAGATTATTGAGAAGCCTCAGAAGTGAGGACTCATAGTCTAACCTGAGGGAAATAAGTAGCCTCAGAACATAGGTCTACAATACTTTACACAAGTTATAAGCATGACCTAAGTCTAATCAAATAGGATGGGATATAGTGGTCCACCTCCATAAGAGAGAATGAACACATCCCAAATCTTTTGGACTTAAGACTACTTGGAGTGGTTGCTAGCTAACACCTCCAATGCTTTAAAACCATGTAGGTTTGTCTTGTGTAAATACAAGATAGTTAAGCTATTATTTAATTAGGAAGGAAGTTAGAATCCTAAACTCACTCCATAAAAAGCTAGATAGTGTTTGGTATGCAAATATGACTTAAAATAATGGCAAGAATTTATAAGTTTTTGGATCATTTTGACACATTTATTTTGGACCAAATCATAGAACAATTATGCTTACATGCATTATAAAATTGTGTTTTGAGCTAAATCCATGAAAAGAAGTGTTCTCCACTACAAGGGACCACTCTCAAAGGTCAAGCTTGTCCCTTATCGTGCAACAGTGGAGATCCTCTATATTTAAGAATGGAACAATATGAGATGCATGTAGTTACAACATATAACCATTCAACTAAGTGGTTTTTAAATATATTATTATTATGTTTATATACTTAGGCTTCAGAATGAGGTTGTCAGTTGAATTTAATTATGAGTTATTTATTGAGGACAAAAAAAAATACAATTTTATCCTAAAGAGGTTACCGCATCTATGTCACACATCAAACATTCACTCTTAAGAAAAACCTATGAAAAATATGACATTTTTATTGCATAATCTAAACATAATAATCAAATATTCAGATTTTTGTAAAATAATAAAAGGCCAATGCAGCTGAGTACCATCGTACACAAAAAAAAAAGAAATTAAGTAGCCAAGCTCTACCCTTATATAACATGAATTACAATTAAACTTTGTAGATGGAATAAATTCTATGGAGAACTTCAATTCTTGTTCTTCTTTCTTTCTTTGGATTAGCTTGCTCTAAGCTTCATAGGGTTTTCCAAGTCTTTGCCTTCTAGCGACTACTCATCCTAAACCATATAGCACTAATCCTAATCCTATTACAAAAACTACATCTTTATGAAATCAAAAATATAACTACACCTGTAAAATGAATGTTAGCTAAAATAAACAGACAAAGCAATTAGTAATATTTCTTGCACTTAGGTAACCTAGCCCACTTGTCATAACTGAATTATGCTTAGGGACATAATCAACACCTACAAGCAAAAGCATTTATATTCATTTATTATTAGAGTGGCCCCTCAAGCACAATACTTTGGATAAAATATTATTAGGTTAATAGTAACCTAACATCTAGTCTATGCACAAGCAATCCTAACATTCGATCTAAAATATCACATCACAAAAATAAAACATGCCACCACAATATGCACTGGCCTACCCTAATACTAGGATTGGTGACTTAGTATTCTAATGTGTGTGCTAAGGCTTAGTATGGTATGTCTTGATTGAGCTTTAAAATTAGGAGTTTCTAAGGTTTAGGATTGTTTAAATTACCCCATTAAAGGTGGCTTCACTTTAAGTCTTTTAGTAGTAGCTTGATTGAGTTTTAACTTATTCATTTGTTTTGTTCACTTCTCACTTAAGATCTAATCATTATGAAGAGAAGAGAGAGATAACTCTATATATATATATATATATATATATATATATATGTACTCATATTTTTACACACTTAATGAATATTGATGCATGGATTTGATTGAAAAAAAAGATTTCATCTCATATTTAATGATATACAAACATGTATAAGGAATTTAAGCAAGTTTGTGCCATTGTTAAACTAGGAAAGTGATATTATCTAAGACCTCCTTAGAGTTACATAAAGACTCATATTCCTAGGATGTCTAGACTATATACTTTCCAATTCAAATACATATAAGCATATGCATAAACATAGAAATAAAATCATGAAAAGGTTGTGTATGAATATCTTTTACTTATGTAAAGCTTAATGGAAAAAAGAAAATGGTTTTACTTTATATTCTAATGTATGCACACACCTAAATGAAATTAAGCAATTACATGCCATTATTAAACCATGGAAGTGAGATTATATAAGACCTCCTTTGGGCTACTTAATGCCTCATATTCTCAAGATGTCCAGACTATATACTTGCCAATTTGAATGCATGAATACATAAGTATAAACATAGGAGTAAAACCATCAATTGCATCTTTTGATTACAAGTAAATGAACATTTAATTTTCACATAGTTAACTATCTAAAATAAGCATTAATTTAAGATTCAAATTATTTAATTCATAATTATCATATAAAATTAAATTAGTTTGAGATTTACTAATGATAATAGTCACACTATATAATAACATTTGGTCAACACATGCAATTTAAATGCAATCATATTCTTTTGACTTTAAACATGAATACATGAAGCACATGGCATGCAAATTTATGATAATTGAAAAGAAGTAATTGAATATCACCACACAACATACTTGTTTCATTACAACCTAAGGACAATCAAGTTAGATAAGCATCCTTAAGTCTAATCAAAGTTTCTTTAATATTTTACTTTGATATTCAAGTTGTAGGAAGCTAAAGAATAGAAAGCAATACTTAAAATTCACCCCATCCCATGTTGGTTATTTAATATGTTAAAGGAAGGATATTAGATATATTTTATGGATTAATTAAGTTCAATATTAATTATATGCATTTGATCACACTTCCTAAGCTACTTTAGTTTAATTAACTACTTAAACATGAGCCTTCAATGACATGATTTGTAAAAATAAAATTTGCAATGCACCTAAAGAGATCTAACATAATTAGGCTCATGTTTAAGAATTGATTAAATTAAAGAAAAAAAGATTTAAGATAAATACACTTATGATTTTCCAACACCCATAGGGAAATCATAATTTCTTTAATAACTTTACGTTATTAAAAACATAAAGGGATTAATGGGTTGCACTTGAGTTACTTAAATTGATTTCATTATTAATTATCATTAATTTACTCAGTATTATTAAACATATTAATTAAACCCTTTAAGAGAATACATTTGGAAATCATCAGGAGAAGGGGTATTAAAATTTTAAAGTTATCCCCACTATTCATATTAATTAATTAAGATTAGTTGTTTAATTTTATTATTCATTAATTTTAATAATTATTAAATCATTTAAAAAGGGTAATTATAATTGAAAATTTACAATCTCCCAAACCACATGGCAAATAATTCAAAGAAAAATATGGGAGGTAGAGGACATCCCATGGAATCAACATGCTGAATTTGGAATTAATTAGCCAAGTACTTTGACCTTAATTAAGATAATTAACCCAAGATTTATATCTTAATTAAGCACTATTCATTAAATATTAATTATCGATTTTATTTTTGTGAAATTCTATTTTTTCTAAGCTTTCCAAAATGGGTTTATTTTTACTTTTTTATTTTTTTATGATTAGCTATAATTTTTTAAAGTTTTGGCTTATTAATTACATTTTAAAAACTAATTAAGTTGTTTTAAACCATCGGTGCCACTTGGATCCTAATGCGGTAGTGCTTTTCTCATGGCATCATGGTATTGGTTATTTAAAACATCTGATGTGGCTATTTACTCAGTGATGGCGAACATAATTTCTTCTTGGTCGTCCGATCTCGGATCGGACGGTCAAGAATATTCCTGTGATTTATGATTAATCATGGTCGTCCATTCTAATCATGCAAAATGGATGGCTAGTGATCCATCATCCCACTAATGCTAGAAGATGGATGCTATCTGCCTTCTACTGCTTGATCTGAGCTCACTGGAGCTCATTTAATGGAAGAATCAAATAAAAAATGATCACAAAAGAGATCTAGGAATATCATACAATAGAAATCAAATGAAATAATATTTCATTTTGAAAAAGAACTACACCTAATGGCCAAATCTACAGTTGTCAAATTTTTACCTCACCGGAGCTAGAGATCGACAGTCTGTCGATAGAGGTAGCTTCATCTTGAAGAGACGAAGCCCTATTAAGATGATCTAGAGCTACCTCCTCACCAATCAGTCTGTACACCAAGTGCTACCTCGAAAGTCACCAGAGTTGTTCTACGGATACCTTCCACTGGTCAAATTGATTGGTAATCAATTTATTTTAGTTCATCGAAGTGTGGTGAAGGTGTGGGGAAAGTTAGTTTGGTTTTAGTGAAGATTTGGTGAGGTTGGATGGATGGAGCTCCCTGATGTAGGTGAAGCTTAGTCTCACTGGCGATGGGATTCATGGGGAGCTCAGGTAAGGCTTGTGAATGCTCATAATGCTCTAGAGAAGGTGTTTGGTGAGTTTGAATTGATGGGAAAAAGATACTCTCCTCCCCAACTGAACTAAAGGTTGATATTGGCTTAGCTTTTGGTAGTTTTTTGACTGGAGGTAGCAAGGGATTAGTGAGGTGGATGTGTGTGAGAGGCTGAAGGAGTGCAGTGGGTCGTCATGGAGTTTACACTCCTCCTTAGGTGGGCCAATGGTTGCGCATTGGTGAACTCACCCTGTCTTGGCCAAAGGCTGAACCCAACAGCCTTGGGTTACATTGGATCAGTGGTCATCTATCCAAAAGGGTTAAAGATGATGCCAAGATGTGGGGAGATGGAGAACCCTGCCAAATGGATATTTTATCGCATTTGGAGGGCTTTGTTCAATGGGTTTAACCCAACTCGGGTTCACCATGGGTTGGACCCACTTGGGCAGGCCCATGGTAACCCAAGGATAAGTCATGCCAAGTTTGGTTGGGTTTAGCTAAATTTGATTGATGTAGGTCAAATGGGCTCAATTGGGCTAACTTGGCCATTTTGACCAAATTATGTCAAAGTGGGAGTTTGGTTAAGTTTAATTGGTCATTTGGAATGAGTTAGTACAATTGGTTTGTTTTAATTTAGGTTAGATTTGGAATTAGTTCATATGGTTCAATTTGGGTCAAATGGTTCATGTTCACCAATTTGACCAAATTGGCCAAATTGGCCAAATTGGCTTGAGCGTGGGTTAGGTCCTTGTTCAATTGGTCATTAGTGATTGATTGGAAGAGTTGATTTGCATTGATTTGGATTAGGGAGTGGTTTGGTTCAATTTGATCTTTTAGGTCAAATTGGGCTATGTAGGTCAATTAGAATGGGTTGACCAAATTGGGTCCAATTAAAGGTTAGATCATGTCCAACATCTAATTGATGATTGGTTAGAACCACTGGTTTCAACTAATTTGGTTTAGGATTTGATTTGGCCTAATTTGGACTTTTAGGTCAACTTGGGTCAAGAGGCCAAATTGGCATGGTTAGGTCTAATTGATTGTAGTGAAGTGTTTAATAATGACCTATAATCATCAATAAAGATATTGAATAGCTTGGTCTGATCCAATGGGAATTTTATTGCATTTTGGTTTAATTGGGTTTTTAGGTCACTTTGGCTTAAGTGGCTTAGTCATGTCAATTTGTACTAATTGAGGCTATGGATGCTTAGAATATATTCAAAGATGAATTTAAAGTTGATTGGTGGCTTTGAATGCAATTGATTTGGGTTCGATTGGGTTTTGGCTCATTTGAACCTTTTAGGTCAAAAGGGCTAACTTGGGCTAATTAAGTCTAATTGATTTAATTAGCTAGATTGCAAGTGTTGAAATAGTTTGAAATGATCCATTGAATAATTAAAATGATTGAGAGAAGTAAATTGAGTTTGGTTTGCTTGTATTAGTTTGAATGGAGTTATAGGATTGAATTTGGTTAGCTTGGGTTAAGAAGCCAAATTAGTTTGGAGCTTAGATTGGAAACCAAATTCAATCATAGTCAATTGATTGGCTTGGTGTTGAGATTTCAATCATTTAGTTTAGGTGTGATTGAATAGATAGGTATGAGTGCCTGTTTAGGCCTTAAGGTAGTTGAAGCTTAGTTGTCCTAAGGTAAGCTCTAGACTTAGAGTCACATATAAGTCCCTAGGCATGGATTTAGGGTCCCCTTAACTGCTAGAAGTATCCTAGCACTAAGAAAACTTAAGTGTCTAGAAGAATCATAAACCTGGGATGGGAGTTATCAATCCTCACTCCAAAAGTGTGGTTAATAAAGCTTTGTCAAAATAAAGCTCCCATCTTTATGGTTGTTGAGCTTTTTAACTTCAAAAATATGTTCATCAGACAACTCATCATTAAGTAGGGAGTCCACCGATAAAGGATGAGTGGCTAAGAAATCATCCAAGGCTTGCCCTTTTGTAGTCTTTTGTGAGACATATGTTATATTAAATTGTAGCAATAAGATAGTCCATTTAGCCCAGTAACCTGTTAAGGTAGGCCTCATCTCCGAAATTTGATTGGGTCAACTTTTGATATTAATATTATTTTGTGAGATAACATGTATTGCTGTAGTTTCTAACTAATGGATATTAATGTTAGACACTACTTTTCAATAGGAGAATATATTATTTCAGCTCTTATTAGATGTCATCTTATATAATATAGACCGTATTCCTTTTCATCTTCATTATTTTGTGCTAGCAGAGCTCGTAGTGATTCTTCCATGATTTTCATATATAATATCAATGGTTTCCCCGTGATTAGCATTTCCATGATTGGGGGATGCAATAAATATTTTTTTATTCTATCAAATGTTTCTTAACAACATTATCCCATATAAAGGGTGCATTCATTTTAATTAATTGAGCAAAAGGTTGTCATCTGCCTGAGAGATTAGAAATATCTTCTAATATAAACTTATCTGCTTTGCAGGGAGTGCAGTTGCTTCAAAGTTTTAGCTAGTGGCATTTCCACTTATGTTTTATTTTAGAGGGATCAATTTTAATCCCTCTATGGTGTATGATAAAGCCTAAAAATTTTTCATATGTCACACAAAGTGTACTTTAGAAGATTCATTTTTAGATTGAAACTCTAAGTCCTATTAAATACGATCCTTCAATTGCCTATATGCTCACTTTGTGTTTTGCTTTTAACTATCAATTCATCGATAAAACACTCTGCATACCTATGTATGAGGTATGCAGAGTTATTACTCTCTGGTAAGTGGCATCTACATTTTTCGAACCAAATGGCATTTTTTGGAGTAATATATGTTGATTGGCCTTGGAAGGATGTGCGCTTCTCATCTACTGGAGCCATTTTAATTTGATTTTATCCCAATGATCCATCCATGATTGAGAACATATCATTGTTGGTTGTATTATCCACCATGAGTTCTATGTTGGGTAATGATAAATCATCTTTTGGGCTTGCTTTATTTAAGTCTCAAAAATCAGACTCATATTTGCCCATTTTTCTTTCTTACTGGGACAATATTAACAATCTAGTCAATAGATTTTTCTTCTCAAATAAACCCTACTTTGATGAGCTTTCTAGTTTCAACGATTACTTGTTCTTTAATTTCTAATCACATTCACCTTAATACTTGCTTTATTGGTTGTACATCAAATTCAATAGCTAGTTTATGTACAACTATATGCAGAGATAAACCTAACATTCATTATAGTTTTATGCGATGTAGTCTTTATATTCATAAAGTAGTGCTTTTAATTCTTCCAATCTTTTTGATGTGAGGTTAGCACTAAGAAAAGTTGGCCTAGCCTTTTCTTTAGTACCTAGGATAATTTCTAGAAGTTCATTGATTGTGGCTTGATTGAATTCTTCGAATTCTTTCAAGGCTACTTTGAGGTCGATTATTAATTCATCTTCAAGCACATTTTCATTCCCATGAGAGGTACCCCTTTATCAATTTGTGGTTTCAAAAAGAATTACTTCCTTATCGAATATGGCATATTATAAATGCATTGAGGAATTTGATGAAGGAATATATCCTAATCACCATTTAGTGAATTTTTTATATTATATGAAACTCTAAATAGTACCACCTTTGGAGAGCCTTTTCAACAAATAAACTTGTGCATTCGATTTTAATAGCTGGACATTATTTCTAATTAGCCTCTTTAGAGCTAATGAAAAGTATTGAGGAATGATGATTAAGATGTCTTCTTTCTCAAAATTATCTTCTTCAAATAGTTCTTACGAGGAATTTGTAGTTCGCTCTTCAACTTTATAGAAGAGGATTCCTCGGTCTATGTAACCCCTCTAAGAGGAACATAAAACATTTTTAGTTGTTCTATGTCTTCTCTCTTTAGAGTTGATAAGGCTTTTATATGTGCTTTTGGTATTAACATTTTTTTCATAGTTTTATCAAAAAATTGAGACTCTGACAATCTTATTAGAGATATGTGTGTTTTTTTCTAATATTTGGTCACACCGCTGGTGTAAGCCACTTCTTTCTTTTGACTTGTTGAGAACCTCTTGGGTACTAATTCCTCTTTATTCTCTTTAGTATCACTACCAAAGTGGTGAATTACCTTTGTTTATTTTGATTTATTAGTAATTTTAATTCTTGAATCACAACACTTTAATGTTAGTTTGATAGATGGAATTTCTTTCTTTTGGGCATTAACCTCTTTAAACTTCTTTGGGATATAGTACTTGGCATTGGCGTAGATCTTGATTTCATGTATCTAGAATGGATTAACGTCTTTATCAATTTGATGCTCTTCACCATTTTGTATATACTCCATGCATTGATGAAGATTCAAGGGTACTATACCATACTCATTAATCCATGGCCTACCCAGGAATGCCTTATATGAAACTTTGGCCTCGATTACATGGAATTTATCTTATGTATATAATTCTCTAAAGCATCTGGATAAGACAATAGAATCTAAGGTTTGCTTGCTTTGTTCATTGAAACCTTATAAGAATATTATGTGCTTATCAAGATATCGAGCAGGAAAAGCTAATGCCCTAAATATCTTGGCTGTCAAGAGATTGACTGAAGCACCTTGGTCAATCAACACTCTCTTTATGCATGTAGAATTAATTTCAGCCATAATAAAGAGAGGTCAATTGTGTTGTTATTTTGAATAGTAAGTTTATATCATTGAAAGTGATAGTTGCTGGCTTTTGCAAGATAAGATCTTCTTTCATCCTCTCTTCAACGAAGAATGTTTCATATTACTCTCAGCTTTGCAAGGACTTTGTTAAAGTCTCTCATATATCCTGAGATAGCATGAGAGCATCATATATACTTAATAGGGATGGAAGCTTGCATAAGTGTGCCAGAATGATATAGTCTACTCTTATTTTGGTAGACTTTTGAGGTTTAGCTAGTCATGGAGGTAAGGCATCTTCATTAATTTGAATATTTTTGCCTCTTTCATTGGCTTTCAATTTTTGAGGCAGAGAAATATTTTTTTACTCTTCAATTGCACTTGTATTACTTCTTCTATCTAAATTTCTTCATCAAAAGAAGTTTTTGAGTTCTATAACTCTTTGGAGTTCCTTAGTGTTCATGAATTTCAGAACTACTGCTTGATTTAGGTCGTAGCTTTTGAGAGCCTAGCTTATTTTCTTGTTTAATAAGCTTTTCTTCAAAATTAGTTGAAATTGTATCAATATTTATCATTGGACATGTTTCTCTTATAATTGCTTATTTAAGCTCTTTTGTGTCGAGCTGTAAATGGTGCATATATTCTACCAACCCAATTTGTCCTTGAGGAGGTTGTTCATACTCTAGAGAATCTATCATTTTTTTTCTTGGATTTTTGTTTTTGAGTTTTCTTATTTTTTCTTGGCTTAGGCGGCTTTGATGTAGAAGGTTCATTATTTTTCAACTATTTCTCCATTTTATATAGAAATTTCCATCTGATTAGGGGAAGTATCCTAGGATTGATTTCATGTTCTAGGGCATTCCTCATCCGAACGTCCACTATAGTAAAAAGAATATTGATCATTCTTTTAGTCTTCTTTGAGATGATTATTTCCCAACCACCTTCTTTTTTTATTTGTACTCATAGAATTTTTTCTTTGTCTTTATTTGTGCTCTGAGTCTTGCTCGACTCGTCTTTCTTATTCGGCTATGCTATAATAACACTTACCTTTTACTTTTAGGATTTACTACGACACTGTATGATAAGGTAAATTTCCCATTGCAATAGCTTTTCTCAACCCAATCTTTGAAGTGAAATAATCTTCAATTAGGTTACTTATATGCTTATGGAAAGGACAATCGTTGGGGTCATCGACCTTGTCTACTTGATATGATCAATGCAGCTCTGGTAGTTATAATCTCAACTTTAGGGTATATTTGAAAATCGTAGTAGTACATTCTCTCTTAAATGAGTATTGCTTAGCCATCTTTTCCTGCAGGGTTGGTACTCTTTTCATTTCCTCTATCAATTTTGTGGTCGGTCGTGAGGTTGATGCACCTCTATTTCCTTTTTTTGTCTTTTATAAATGTAAATGTTGTATTCAAATCATTCTTCTTGGAATCTTACAGCTTGGGTGGCTTTCCTCTTCCGACAAATTTATTACGATAACCAAAATAAAGCCCTTTTTATTTGAGCAACCTTTCAAATTTGCTACATGATCTAATAATTCTTGAAAGGCACTGATTGTAGCCATGGCAAGGTATGGGGCCATTTGATCATTAATATTTCCCATGAGGAGTTCCACTGCATTCTTTTCTGTGAGCTACTCATAGGTTCTTCCATCTGATAATATATTTAGTAACACTCTCATCCTTTCTCCTTTTCTTCAAGCTAATATCTATAATTATTACTTTCTTTGTTGCACCTGCAAATCTCTTAGCGAAGAGTGCTTCTAGCTCAGTGAATAGTTTTACTGAGTCATTAGGTAACTCAACATACCATTTAAAGGACATATAGGTAAGACTTGAATTGATGTAGCAATAAAGCATCATTTCCACTAGTATTTTCACATGATGCCTTAAATTAAGCCAAATGTTGTTGTGAATTATTTATTCCTGAGAAGGTATTGAACATTGGCACTATGTGATGTACTTGATCATACTCAATTAGATATGGTCATCCTTTTTTTACCACCTAATTGGTAGTCTTTGAAGTGATAACTGTTGTGGCCTTTTGACTTATAAGGTCTTCCATTTAGGACTTGGTGAAAATATCTACTTCTTGATGGATATTTATTGTAGCTTCTTCTGAGGCTTCTTGCCTTTGTGTTGGGAATGTTGCCAAGTTGGATATAGTATTTGGTATACCATCCATTTCATCCGCCGTGTTACTCATTTATGGAGAAGTTCTTAGAGGCATTCACTATGTTGCATTCACAATCAAATTAAGCTTAACAATTAGCTCGTTCATCTGCACGTTCATTTTGCTAAGGTGAGCGTTGAGTTGACTGATCTCTTGATCTCTTTCCTAGAGTTTAGAACCCATTTGTCATTGTCACCTTATTACAATATCAGCTAGCTCTTCCATCACCTCAACCTCTACTTGAGCTTTGGCTTCAGGTTGTTGGTTATTAAGGTTCTCTTGGTGTCCCCCTTCATGTCGTTGTTTGGGTGCCATGTTTTATATTTCACAAATGTGTGTTAACCATACAAACATTCGACCTTCATGTGATCAATATCATCATTACTTTGGAGGTGTGGGATTGATTGCTCTCCATTAGCTGAGAAATCTTTATCTTAGTAGAAGAGTCGGTTGTCTTCCTCATCATCCACTAGATAAGTTTTTCCAGACCATCATTTCTAGTTGATGATTGGAGATTTTGTTCCTTCATCATCTGGGAGGGTGAGCTTTCAATCAATGATTTAGGGTTCTTTTGGTATTTGTATTATTTGGGATCTTTTAGTGGTGGATCTTTGGGAACTAATTATAGATGCCACACTTCGGTGTTCACTGAATGTATTTTGTGGTTTTGGGACCTTCCAACAACTGTCCACATAGTATTTTGGTGTCGAAGGGCTTGTTGTCGATGTTCACCGACTATGATGCTTGCAAACTTGGAGTTTGATTGTAAACGGGCATGGTATTTATGAATATTCTTACCTATTTTGAGGTAGGAGTTTATAGGATTGGCGACCTAACTCATAAATGTTTTTATTTTCCTTTGAAGGTTTGTATTTTTGACCACTTTTAGAACCTTGTAAATCTTGTAAGAAATGGATTCCTTCTTGCGTGGTTGAATTTACAAACAGGGATGTATATGCTTATCTTAGCATGACTTCTTCATATCTCTTCCTTAGCTATTTCTTTTGACCCATTGGAGTGGATCAAAGTTGTTGCTGGTAGGTATACTTGCCTCCACTAGTTGGTTGAGTTGTTGCTTAGCATGCACGAGCAATCCAATAGCTCTGTGGGTAGCATTATACTTTATGCAAACCCTTTTAGATGTTTTAGCACCTGAGGAAGGCACTTTGCAGTCATGCTTGCCAGGGAAAATGTATTATCATGTGGGTTAGTATATTCCCATGATGCATTGCTGAGTGAGTTGACAATGATGGATTTCAACTTGGGTCTAGTGGACATCATATCGTCAGCTATGGTGGTTGGCATTTTCATTGATAATCTCTTAAAGATAGAAACCCTCTTTGAGTTTAGAGTTTTAGGGTTGGGCATGTTTGGGATGATTACATTCGGTTGCTTCACCTTGGTGAATGCCTTTGGCATTCTAGTGCCCTTGATCACAAGCTTAGTGATAGTCTAGCAGGATTTGAATAAGCTCTAAGATTATTTCAAACGAGAGAGTAGCTCTAGTGGAACCAACATTAATTTAGCTTGAGGGAATCTTATTATGGATCCCTCACAGAGTTTACAATCATCAAGTCTTTGCGATTGAGAAACTTGATTATAGATCTTAAAATTTTAAAATATTATAATACTTTATTCAAATCTATGACAACACTATATATCTTCAACCAAAGATGGAGAGAGAAGTAAATCCATAGTGGAGTCACTAAAAATCTAATTGCTAAAAAAACACCTTCAATGATACGCTCTATCATTTTTGAATGAGATGGGTAGGAGTATATTTTTTTTATGAGGCAGATTGATATATATTCAACTAGATTTCCCCTTACATTTAAGTTAGGGTTTATTTTGACCTGAGTTTTACTTCCTATGGTCACATGCCTCCATAGTTAATTACCCCTCTTACCGCAGTAAGAGAGAACTCTCAATTAAGGCTCAAAATAAACATATCTTTCTGATATGCATTAGTGTCGTAGATGTGTGTGTGGTAAAGATGATTGTAGGAAATAGGAGTATTATTCCTATCACAATCCTATGGTTCCGTCATCCCATCCTACCAACATCAAAGGGACATAGTCGTAATATCCAGAGAATCTAATTAGCAACCATTGGTTGCCTTGTTTTAGGTATCTTGAGTAGACTTTAGAATTTTTGTGTAGGTAGAGCAAAAGTGTTCAGGTGGTGAACAAATTATAAGGTATTCACATGATGAATGTGCAGATATTCACATTGTGAATGAATATAAGGCTCGGCTTACATGCCTTTAAAATGTCATAATTAGGGTTGTCCAACATGTTGGACGGATATGAATTTTTCACATGATGAACAAATTATAGGTTGTTTGGATGGCAAACAGATAGCTATTCACATGATGAATGTATAAAATGTTGGGTTTACATCCCTTTGGAATGCCAAAATTAGGCCGCATGGTGGACGGATATGAATTTTTTTGCATGATGAATGAATTATGGTGTTCATATGGTTAATGAATAGAGGGTTGGTCTTACATCCCTTTTGGAATGCTAAAATTAGGGTGTTTGCATAACAAAAAAATAGTAAAATTGAATTTACATCATTTTAGATTTCCATATAAATTAGCTATCCATATAATAAGTAGAAATAGTTTTGTTTGTATGGCAAATGGATAAAAAATTGAATTTTATTAAAGAAATATAAACTTCCTCATTTTAGGACCAGGCACCTCAGCATTATGAATTAGCGCCATGGAACTATGATAGTGAATCCTAGTGCTTATATGGCATGACACGGGTCAAATGAGCTAGAGGCCCAGCGCCTCAGTGATGCATATGTAGCATCACGACACTGCCATTATTGCTTATTTGATCATTTGAATAGTGTTGTGATGCCGCCTTGTAGTGCTGCGACATTGGTCAAGATTCTTGATAGACATACAATGGGTTTTAAGGGGAAACAACATCCTCATTTTAATACCACCGTTGCACCAGGGCCAGAGTACTAAGGCATTAAGCTCTTTTCACATGCATCGATTATGAAATATATTATAATTAAATTTATCTTTTTGATTGCATAGTAATCGACGGGATGGCTAACCAATGCCTCGACACTACATGTGGACACTATAGCATTATGGCCGTGTTCTGTAACCTGAGAGGTTAGCACCTCAGCATCGGGATTGGGCATAATGGTGCTGGGTCCTGATCTATAAATAAAGGCGTAGGCTATTAAGGATTTTCATTCAAAGATCTCTTCTCTTAAGGATTCCCTTTCTCTCTAGTTATTTTTTTCTTTTAATTTCTACTATTAATCATGCCTCTTAAAAGAGTTATGGGTAAGAAGAGGCATCCAATATTGACAACCACTTCATTTGTAATGCTGCCAAGGAGAAATATCAGCATGCTCTCCTTCATAAGAACTTAATTCCTGAAAGGGGTTTCTAGAATCTCGGTTGCAGTGTGGAAGGGATAATCATAGAGTGAAGGTGGCTCAAATTGGCATACAACAACAACTTATGTATCGTCCCAGTGGTGCACGAATTCTTCATGAATGCACGGGACAATAGGACAACAAAGCATATGTTCGAGGAAAGCTGGTATGTTTTGGCACTAGTACTATAAACACATATTATGATCTCCATAATGTTAAGTGTGATCAATATCTATCCAACTACAATGGTCATCTTGATTTTGATGAGATCATCCTTCCTCTTTATGGCAAAAATTAAAGCATGCAATTGTAACAATAGGAGGAAAGGATTATCAACTTTCTTGCCGCCAATATGACAGTCACTTCTTAGACTTGGAACTATTTCATTTTTGGTTGGCTTATGCCCTATGATAACATTAGTGAGGTAACCAAGTACTGGGCTATTTTGAATTTTGCTATTCAAAAAGGGTTCTAGATCGATATTGAGAAAGTTTTTCTTAATTTTATTTGTAATATGCTGAAGAGGAGCACTACTATTGGGTACGACCACCTTTCTTTTATTTATGATTTATGTGTAGCGGTGTGTGCGGTAGGGGGCCTGATGAGGATGTACTCTTTCAGAAGCCTCCTCTAATGAAGAGGGTGATCGAGGGATTCGAGAATAGATTTGAAGTGGGAGAGGTTTCACGTCCTCCCTGATCTAGGTCTCGAACTACTAAGTCCCTAGCTAAGCAAGTTCAAGAGATTGGCAGCCAGGTCTCAAACTTGGAAAAAAGGGTAGATAAGACAAGTCATAGGTAAGAGATGCTGGAATGCAAATATGACCATCATATGAATTAATAGTATATGTATATCCCACTTCAATACTGCACTAGTCAACATGTGTGATTACCCAACCAGTATCAGCCCTATGTGATTACCCCGTCGATATCAAACATGGAGGAAGAGGAAGAAGAGGACAAGGAGGGTGTTGACAAGTATACTACTAGCTTTTCCTTATTTGTTTTTTTCTTTATTTATTTTTCTTTTATTTATAATTTGTAATTTATAATTTGTAACTTTCTTTGAAGAAATAAAATTTTTCTTTTTATTATGTTTGTGTTGTATGCTTATATATTTTTGTCACTATTGATTCTCCAAAATAAAAAGAATAAAATTAAACTTTTTTAACACTTAAAAAAGTTATATTAGAATGCAGTGCAATGGCACTGATATGCTAGCACCTCGATGTTAGACATAGACTAAAGAACTTGAGAGAAGGGCATCATGGTGTTGTCTTGCGGCACCGCAGTGTTGTGGGATATTATTTCCTCCCCAACATAAATTTTTTAAAGTCCTTTTTCAAATGTTGCAAGGTTACACAATGTTGTAGTGCTATCACCACAGTGCCACGATGCTATGGGATTTTATTTTATTATTTATACAAATATTCTAAGTCATATTCTAGGTGACATGTGGGTATGGCATCGTGGCACCTATGATATTATTTTAGTTGTATTAGAACATGGTGCTGCGGCGCTGATGCTATGGTATTGTGGCGCTATAAGATTTTCTTAAAGTGCTACAATGCTAATTCTTGGGCACTATAGCACCGCTCTTATAACATGAATACCCGAGAGTGTCGCGTCACGATGCTGATATCCAATTCCTCGGTGCTATAGGACAAATTTTGAAATTAAATTATGAATTTTTCAAAAAATTTCAAAAATTTTGGTAGCATTTTTCCTTAGTAGTGATAGGTTTCAAATTGTATAATACAAAACACTCTTCTCTCTTATTCAGAATCTAAGATTAATGGAGGGGAGGGGTTTTTGTCTCACATCGAAATAAATTTTAACGCCAAAGGTCTTCAAATGTCCAAAATTTTACACTAGATCAAAGACCAACGGTGGGATTTTTATTAAACTATTAAGAAAGAACACAAATTCTTTACTTAAAGTGACAAAACTTGGAGTTAAGTGTGAGCACATTCTAAGAGAGTAGAGTCAAATGGGAAAGAAAGTCCTTGAAGTAAACTGCTCACTCCTATTTATAGTAGCGGACTGATAACTATTCCCTCTTAATAGTTGGTGGAACACCTTGGCGCCAAAATCATGGAGCCATAGTGTAGTACTGTACTTTAACAGCTGGACTGGGAAACACCTCAGCACTAATATCGTGATGTCACGATGTTGTACTGTAATTCGACAATTGGACTCTATAGTTGTTTCTTCTAGAAGACCAGGCAGTGCCATAGCACTATAACAAAAATAAAATATTTTATTATTTTATTTTGTTTCATTTATTTTCATGTAAACATCTACTAATTAAAAATTTGATAAAATATTCTAATTACATGATTTTACAATACATTATATTTTGAATACTTTAAAATTTCAAATATTTGCAACCAAATGGCATCTAGATCTTTTAACCAAGAATTCTTTTGTACTTTTTTAACAAAACCTAATGTGGCTTTTTTTGGGTGATTACATTTAAAACACTTAAAGTATTTAAATTTATTAACAACTAAGCATTTTTCTAATTAAAGAACATGATCATTTATGATTTAATTATTATCACGTTGAATTCTGATGTGGACGACAGTGGAACATGATTTTTGCATGGGCCGTTCGATCTAAGATCAGAAGGCCACATTTAAACGTGTGATTTTGAAGGGTAAAATAGTGGTTATATGCGTGATTAGATTAGGACCATCCATTCTGATCACGTGGAATGGATGGTCCGTGATCTGTCTCTTTCCAAGCGACGAGAGATGGATACCGTCCATCGATCGTCATTCGATCTGAGCTCACCCGAGCTTGGATGAAAATGAAATTGATCCCACACCTTCAGGGAAGCATAAAGAACACATTTAATGATGGAAATCGCACGAGACACAAGTTTTCTTCATAAATGACCAACCTATTTTGAGCTAATGATTAATGATAAACCTCACCGGAGCTTGTGATCAGTTGTTCCAATGATTGAGGAAGCTTTGTTTGGTAGAAATAAAGTCCTATTGAGCTTCACGAGCTTTGATTTAGTGTAGTTTGGAGGACCAACTCATGCCACACAAGCAATCGATCTTGATCGAACTCCACCCTCCGACCATCTGGAAACTTGGGAAATGATTCATTTTGGCTCGTGTAGGTCCAAAAAATGGTCTGTACAAACTGAATTGCACTTTGGTTGCAAATGAGGAAATGGAAATCACTGGTTTTCTCCCATGTTTTAATTTCATGTAAAACCAAGAATGGGGATTTTGGGGAGCTCAGGAATTGCAAGAGGAGGCACTGGGATCTCGTTCCTTGGCTGTTAGGGTTGAATCGAGTGTGAGTGTGTGTGTGTTTGAGTGAGATGAGGGGGGTATACCCCCTCCTTCCTTGACTTAGACGTTGGTGATGGTTTCAGCTTGGTGGATCAATGGTTGAGATGGGGAGCTTGATTTGGGCAGAGAATCACTCCACTTGGCCTCACATGAGTGGAGGAAGGGCGAGAGGTGGCTTCCATGGGATTAGTGGGTGTCCTTGGTGGTTTGTAATGTTCTAATGAGAATGGGGAGGTGATTTCACCTCCCCATGAGTCATGGCTGATCCAACCACCTTTGGGTCAGGTCAGCCATGGTCTTTAGTGCCTAAGTGGACCTATGAATGGGTGTCAAGAGGCCAAGGGAGGAAATGACCAAATATTCATGTGTCTTATCTCATGGGATGCCCTAGATCCAAGGGCAAAGTGGTCATCTGGCTATGGGTTTAGTTTGGGCAGATTTGAAATGGATCAAAAGTGGGTTAGCCTAAATTTCAAGTGGTTTTGAGTTTATTTGATTTGATTTAGCTTGATTTTACCTATTTAGGTTAAATTGGGTTAGGTTGGGTTAAGTTTACCAATTGGTCAAATTGGGTCAAACCATGGGTTGGGTCAAGTTCACATGACTATTTGGACTACATTGGTGTCATTGGTTTGGTTCAATTTGCTTTGGATTTTATTATGGCTCATTTGGGTTCATATGGGTCAAATGGGTCAAGTTGATCAAATTGGGTTAGGTTAGGTGTTGAGTCTAGCTCAATTGGCTAATTGAAAATGATTGTAGGCTTTTGTTTAATTTAATTTAGAATTAATTTATATTTTTGCTAATTTGTCCCTTTAGGTCAATTTGGGCTAAGTTGGGTTAAGTTGATCAATTTGTCAAATTGGGCTCAATTGAGGCTTTGGTCAAGTTCAATAATTAATTTCGAATGAACTTGAATCATTAGTTACAATCAATTTGGGTTGGACTGTGATTTGACCTACTTTGGCTTTTTAGGCCAGTTTGGGTCAAATGGCCAATTGGACTTAGTTTGGCTCAATTGAGGGTTTGGTCTAGTTCAATCATTAATTATGAATCTGTTTCAATCACAGGTTTCAGTAAATTTGGCATATAGTGTGTTTTGGCTAGTTTAGGTTTCATTTAGGCTAAAGGTTGACTTGGTCGACGGGCTAAGTTGACTTGGTTTGACCAAATTCAAGACAATTGATTAACATAAGATGATTATTGATCATGATATGAGATTTGGATGAGCTCAGTTCAATCCAATTTGGGTTGGATAAGAACTTGGCTCAAAAAGGCCTTTTAGGTCACTTTGGGTCAAGTGGACCTAAATGGTCAAATGGCTTGATCATGGCTTGATTCAAGTTTAGTTGTATTGATAAAGGGGTTTGAGATGGAAATATAAATACAATTGCAAATGCTTTGGAGCCATATGGATCTTGATTCATATGACAATTTCAAGTCAAAAGGGCTAACTTGGTTTGATTTGGGTTAGCTTGGATTTGGTTTGATAATTATAATTTATGTTTATATTTGGAACAAAGATTGAAGGAATGTTTAAATCATGAAGTAATCTATGGGGTTTGATTTGATTTGGATAGGATTTGACCAAGTTCAAGGAATTGGATTAAAGGGTATAAATTGGATTTTGGTTTGATTTTGGATTTATTTTTTACTATTTGAATTCATATTTCATTTATATTTGGGAATATAAATGAATATATAAATGATTCATGAGCAAATCACTTGAGTTTGGAGTGATTTGGAAGCAAATTTGACCAAGTTTATGGATGTATGTCAAAAGGGCTTAAGTAGGGAATTGATTTAGTTTGATTTGAATTGGCTCATTTGGATTTGGATTTCATTTATATTTGTGAATATGAATGAAGTAATGATTTATTTATAAAAAAATCAATCAAGTTAAATTTGGTTTAAAGGGGGTTTTGATTGAGCATATGAAGGTGGTTCATATGGCTTAAGAAGGGATTTTTGAATTTGAATTTGATTATGGGTCTCAATCACTTAGAGTTTGGAATTGATTTATAATTTGGAATTTGAATTGATATTTGAATTTGAGTTTTGATTTGAGAAGCAAGCAGGGATTGGGTTTAAGCCATAGGGTAGGGAAGTTTTCCAAAGTCCCTAAGGAATAACCTATTCCTATGGCTAAATCTTCTAAGTTTCTAGGCTTAGGTTAAGTGTTCACCTAATCACTAGAAATGTCTTAAGACTAAGGAGCTCTTAGTGTCTATAAAAGTCCCAGATCTATGATGAGGAAGTTGAGAACTCACTCCAAAAGTGAGGTCAACAACGACAAAAAATAAAACTTATTTTACATAATCTATATGTAGTAGAGGAAATATCTATGGTATATGTAGACCCCACTACCATACAAGTCCTTATTAGATGATTGAATCTATTATATGGTGATATATTTACCTTTTGAGGTAGTAAATCAGTTCTTGATGTCATACTAGATTATTTCAATAAGTACCGCCTAAGATTTGCATGGTGTTCCTATACTCTAAATGCAAACACCATAGGGTGATAACTTAAGAAGATTCACAAATAGTCCTATTTCAACTGATCTTGACTTTTCAAATATGATTGAGTGACAATATGTAATGAGATTCTAAAACACTTTAAATAAATCATTAGTTTTCTCCAACCATATATTTGTTATCATCAAACTCAATTTTTTAATCATTTGGGGTTCAAGGAGTCAACAATTAGGATTAAGATTCGAATCAGTGATGAAAATTTGCAATAGAAATTTATGTTATCAAGGCAGTTCATCAGTTGAAAGAGAAAGGTGCAATGACTTTGTTAGAGCTTAGAATCTGAGTAAACAAGAGGATCCTAAATGGTGGTTGGGCTAGCATGCCTCATTTCCTGTTGTGAGAAGATAAGAGTTGCGAAGAAAATTCTCAAGAGTGAAAAAATAATTTATCATTATTATTATTATTATTATTATTATTATCTATTATTTATCATTATTATCTTTTATTCTTATTTATTTTAGTCTTCTTGAGTTAATTATAATTATGAAAGATTAATATATTGAACATTTAAGAATGACCTATGATCACCTAAATAATAAGATGAAGATAAGTTATAATATCCTAATTTATCTATATTAACAAACAAAATCTTCTAATTTATTTTAACTTCAAAATTTTGTAATTTTCACATTAAGAAGTTGACATTTACAAATCATTATGATTGAACATAGAAGTAAATATATTAGTGACAACCTATAAGAATCTAACATTTAGTAATATCTGAAGTATTGTTCTTGAATTACATAGCCCCTTCACTATATAATATTAACATCACTTAAAATCATTATATTATATGTATAATTATTTAATATTATTGATTCATGACTTATTATATTATCTTTTTATAATTTATTAACTATTTCAAAATTTACATTTTAAATTTATTTTGTTAAATTATTTTAAAATTATTGCAATTTTAACTTGTTGATTATGGTGACAGTTTAAACTAATACTATAGTCAGTAATAGATACCATTTTTAAAATTTCTGCTATACACTACTGTCTTTCACCACCAATTTTAGCAATGGGTTAAAATGAAAATAGAACTATTTAATAGTATTATAATTTGTTGCGAACAAAAAGATACTACCAACATTATTCATGTTGATTAGAAATGAATTTACTCTTCTCCTCTTGGTTGAATTTCTACCTAGAGGTGTTTAATTATCTGCTAAATGAATTATGATTAGTTCATTTGAAAAATGTGGCTTCTTGATAAATATAAGAAAAATAATCAAATCATATAATTAAAGCAATTGAAGGACAATTTTAGGATATATTCTATAATGTTATAAAGTTTTATATTATGTAATACATAAAAAAAATTAATATATTTCAAGCTTGTTATTAATAAGAAGGAAGGTTTGAGCATAATCTTTAAAGCAAGTGTCCTACTATGATGAGAAGGATATGAAATATCATTAAACTTATTTATTAACTATAATTAGATTATTTTTTTTTCCTTCACATGACCAATTTCTTTTTAATGCAATACTTTTCTCTATTTTTCTTGTCTTCCTCTTCTTATTATGATGACATGCACAGATTAAATTATTTAAGCTAACCCTTTCTTTGTTAATGTTTGTTATGTTAAGAAAACCACTGATATGATTATTCGTTTATTTTTATTGCTTTCATTATTTAAGATAATTGTCTTCTTTAAAATAAGTTAGAATTTCACAACCCATTTGTTCATGTGAAACTAAAAACATTCTCATTTAAAATAAAAATTGATTTTTTTATTCCAATATTTCATAATAAAAACTATCCTTAATACTCTTATAGTTTAAAGTTAAACTTCCTAATCTTTAGAATGTATCAATTCTTGTTAAAGGATATTTGATTTTAGGAGTTTAAAGTATGCCAAATGCAGCTGTTTTGCAAATTAGCTAATTTTTAAATATATTACATGCAACCATCAGTAGATGCTCTTGAGATTTTATCGACCCCTCTGACCATTCATTCTTATTGGTGGTTATTGCCAAATCAATATTAACAATATAATTTTTCTCACATCTAGTCTTTTCATCAATGCCAAAGGTAATGACTTCTTGCTTATGTGGAATTCAAATGAATGGTTGCATTCAATAATATACTATGACATAAATAATGGCATTGTCGAGTTTGAGCTCATAAAAAATGCTTCCTATACTTGTAAGCTTGTAGCATAAGTGGATCTTTGAAATTTTTTGCAACCAAAAACATCAAAAGAAAGTTAAAGATAACAAAAATGAAATGATCAACCTTGTAAAAGAAAAGTGATAATAAAGTTCAAGATTTAACTTTATTTTCATAGTATATGAACACATCATAAAATCAATCACAATGGAATATTCAAATGCTTAATACTTAGTAGTTAATTACTATTATTGCTCTCTAAATTGTTAATTAAATATCCTAGTTGCTTTTCACTTGCATTGAAAGAAGAAAAAAAATTATAAATCATTCATCCATTCATCTTCTTCATGGATAAGAAGAAGATGTTCACCATCATAGTTGTGACTATCAAAAGAACAAGTAAGAAGCCATTTTCCATGAACAAAATATAGTAAATAACCATTTGGTGAAGGAGATTGCAGAATGTAGAAAAGAGATAGAGTAGCTGCATTACTAGAGTGCTGCAATTATTAAGATGATTAGGTTAAATATTGTTGAATTCTATGATGACCTACAATTGTACTCTATTCACCTTTTTCATGTTGCTTTAAAATATAGTGTAATATTCTCATTGCAATAATAAAGTGAATCATATTCATTCTAAAAAAATATGAGAATTATTATTGGACTCAGTCAAATTCATGTGGTTTAAATTGAGTATCATTATCTCAATCAAAAAGACAATTTTCAATTGTTTCACATTTTAACACCAATAATCATTTATTTTTTAAATTCAATTTATAGAAACTTTGGTCAACATAATTCTCTAATGTGAAATTTACATATATTTAGTTTGACCTTAACAAGATTCACCCTCACTTACTTTATTGGAGCCATCTTGGTCATTAAGGTGAATGTCAATGGCATGTAATGTTTGATTTAGAATTTGGAAGTTCAAAAATTGAATGTCCGACATAGAGAGTTAAATCTACCCTCATTTTTAATAGGTAGTTCATGTCCATAGTTAATTTATTGCAGTATAATAATGATGTTACAAAAGACAACATAAGCCAACATGGAAGACATGTCAATGTGATAAATTACATTACAAGAACAATGGATGACAAGCAAAAGCATCCAATTATAAATATCTGGGAGCAAGATGACATCAATATATTCAAGAACAGGGAAAAATATTCTTTGTGAAGGTTGATTACAAGCTTCCCATGTTTGAGATTTATAATTTTCTCTTGAACCATAAGAAATTCTACTTGCAAACCTATCCCAATTGTAGATCCATTGTAGAAAATGGTGAGCTAAATAGTGGGATGTCAAAAATATTGTTATTGTCATGGCCTCCACAATGTGCAAGACCAAGAGTGCCATCTCTCCATTCACCTCATATGCTCGCTTCACAAGACCTATGGTTATTGCCAAACATGGTTTGATATATTTTCCCATGCTCCATATATCTAAGCCTTTGATATCTATTGATCTCTATTATGTCATGTTCAATGGATAAGAGGTTAAGACAAGACCAAGTTTGTTGGTACAAGTGGGTGTGAATGATTAAATATAAAGAAATGGAGAATGATCTAAGAGATAAATTTTGCTTAAGGTTGAAGGAATAATAATTTAATAACCGAAAATTAAAAACAAGCACAAGTTATTTCCCACACAAAATTATATTTTACTTATCACATAATTATAAAACAACTAATAAAAAAGCAATACATGAATGAGCAGAAATTTGATGCAATAACTAAATGCTCTAAATTAAAATATCGTTATTAAGTAATATTATAACCATATAGCCCACCATAAAATACAACAAACATAATCTCTTTTTAACTAAAAATAAATTTAATCATAACAACTTCTCAAATTTTTTTCCAACAAAAGTTTAATTTTGTCCTAGATGAAGTATTATTAAATTATTAAGTTCATTGTTAGTAAGAATGGAGTTTATTTATATTTAAATTTAAATAAAATATATTTGATGGTGATAATTACTTTTAAAACTACTTAATAATTAATTTGTGTATTTCTAAAAATATTACTCTTATTATTTAAAATAATAAGCAATGATGCTTAATAAAATACATCAAATAAAGACACTTTTACAAACAACATAGAAAATAAAAACAAAAACATAAAAATAAATTTATCTCATAAAGCTTTTAGATATTTAAAATAAAACTCAATTAAAAAGCTTACAATTATTTTAGTTAACTCCAACATCTTTTGAAACTGAAAAAACTTTTCAAAGAAGCTAAAGTAATCATTCATCAGATTGATAAAATTTCTCAGATGCAAAAGATGATAAGAAAATAATCTATATAAGATGATAAGTTGATTGAAAACTTGTTCACATAATAAGTATGTTAAGTCATACAATAAATGGAAAATCACGAAGCAAACTTTTGCTTATGAATTGAAAAATGACTTTTTATTTCGGGGCTTCATAAATGCTCCAAAAGCATATATGTAAATGCTCATTTTTTGTCGTATGAAAATACTTTTTAGTGGCTATTGAAAAAGATTCATATCTTCACTGCTTTCTAAGACTCACAACTAATTCATCTTCTGATCCCAAATAATAATGTTATAGCTCTTTTCATATGATAACAATTATTAATATGCTTTATTTTAACAAGAAAGCCATTTTATTAAGCAAGCAACCTATTTTGGACAAGGTAGATTATAAAGATGCTTATAAATTATATTTCACGTTATGCAATACTTATAATATCTATGATCCTTATGTTTTTGGACATTTATTTATGCCAAAAAATAATATGCAAATAATAAATTATCAGTCCTTTAAAAAAATTATTAACATATGAAAATAATCTGTAAGGTCTAAACTATATCAACACGTGTTTAATATTTTCATAATAACATAAGAAAACAAACAATATATATATATATATATATATATATATATATATATATATATATATATATATATATATATATATATATATATATACACACAAAGACAAAACAATTACAAAATGGATTAGATCAACCATTACATAACAACATTGAATAATAGGGCAAATAAAATCCAATCAAATCTATATAAAAGTTAACCAATCAAACCTATTTTAACCTATTTCCCATATTACAATTTCAAGTTAAAATAGGCCAAATAAAAGCAAAACATTTCAACTTGAATGCCTATATAACAAAAATGATTATGGTCAAAGATTAATGACTTTAACTTTAATAATTATTTAATAAAATTATGATCTGAATTACATTATTAATAAAAATAAAAGTAAAAGATTTAGAAATATAATATATCAATTGTTACATCATAGGGTTTAATACGCTTTTCCCATATGAGTCAAAAAACAAAAAAAAAAGTATGATACACTTTTTTCAGTTCACTAAAAAATTTTGTAATCTGAAATTCTAAATATATCAAAAAGAAAATAAAATGGTTAGATATAATAACAAGCTTACTTTGTAGATGTTATCAATAAAATTTATGTGGCACAAGGTGCCAATGCCAAAAAAAAAATATTCATACTAAAACAGGACAAGCAAAAAGAGGGAATGCTACGCATAGAAGTCCATTAACTAGTAGAAAACTGCATATGAAAAATTGATAATTAGGATAGTTTTACTACTTTTATATTTTTAGATTGATTTGTAATTGAGCATTTTAATTCTATTATTAGGAGCATATGTACCAATTACGTGTTATGTTGGGTCACATATGATGTGGGAGAAGTAATTCATTCAAAAATATTTTATGAAATTAACTAATGAAGAAGAAGGTGGTTAGCATAATGTGAGTAGTGTAATTATTGGGTCTGGGTTGCCCCTCCATCTAATCATTTCCCTTCATTTTTAGAATCTTTAAAATTTCCCTTATATGAATTATTGACTTCACTTTTGGAGTGAGGATTAATCACTCTCATTTTAGGTCTAGGATTCTTCTAGGCACTTAGGTTTTCTTAGTGCTAGGACACCTTTAGTGATTAAGGGAATACTAAATCCAAGCCTAGAGACTTGTAGGGCAAAACCCTAGTCCTAGAGCTTACCTTAGGACAAGTGGGCTTCACCTACCCTAGAGCTTAAATCGACACTCATGCCCATCAATTAATTTAAACCTAAACCAAATGATTGGAACCTAAACCCCAAGCCAAAAATATAAAGTTATCCTAAGCTCAATTTGATCCACCTTATCCCAAGTTAGCTAAGGAAAGTTAGATGGTTTAACCCAATGCTTTCGTCCCTAAGAAGGCCAAATTCGGCTCCAAACTCATATGATTGAAACCAAATCAACTCAAACTCATAAGGTTTCAATTGATATTAATTTAATTTGGTTTCGAATTCAAGCTTTAGACCAAATTAGCTTTAACCTTAACCTAACTTAACTCACTACAATTCTATAACTCCATTCAAACCAATTCAAGCAAACAAACTCAATTTACTTCTCTCATTCATTCTAACTATCCAATGGATAATTTCAATCTATTCCAACACATGTAATCAAGCCAATTATCAATTGAGCTAATCTCAGCTCTTGGTTCAATTAGGGAGGAGAGTGTACTCCTCCCCATCCATTCAAACTCACCACAGACCTTCTCTAGAGGATTCTGAATAGTCCCCAAGCATTTCCTAAGCTCCCCACACACCCTACCACTAGTGAGACCAAGCTCCACCCAAACTCGAGAGCATTGTCCATCCAACCTCATCAAAAATCCATAAAATTTAAATTAACTCTTTCCCTATGTTCTCCAACCCTCAACGAATGAAACTAAATTAATTTTGAATCGATTCAATCACCGGAAGGCATCCCTAGGCCAACTCCGGTGACTTCCATAGCGGTGCTTGGTCCACAAACCAATCGACAAGGAGGTAGGTCAAGTTCTTCTAAATAAGGCTTTGTAACTTTAAGATGAAGCTATCCCTCATCTATGGACTACTAGTCTTCAGCTCCAACGAGGTAAAAATCCAAAAATCATAGATTTGGCCATTAGGTGTTGGTATTTTTCTAAATGAACTATGATTCTATGCAATTTCCACCGTAGGATCTCCTTAGATATCTTACTTGATTACTTTGATTTGAATCTGCCATCAAACAAGCTCAGATCGAGTGGTAGAAGGCAGACAGTGTCCGTCTTCCAATGCTCATGGGACAACTGATCACCAGTCATCTATTTCTTCTATTTTGGGTAATTAAAATGGATGGCCATGTTTAATCACATTAAAAGTTTTGATTTAATCCATTTCTATCCATGGGATTAATCTTGACTATCCAATCTGAGATCAGACGACTAAGACAAAATAGCGTCTACCACCATCGAGTCAGCAGCCATGTTGGATATTTTAAATAACCAATGCCATGATGCTATGTGGAAAGCGTTGTCGTGTCAGCATTCACTTGGCACCGATGGTTTAAAATAATTTAGTTAGCTTTAAAAATGTAATTTAATAGCTAAAACTTCAAAAAACATCATAATGAATTGTAAAAAAATCCAAAAAATGTAAATAAACTCATTTTGGAAAGCTTAGATAGAGGAGAATTTATTAAAAATAAAATATCTAATTAATATTTAATGAATAGTGCTTAATTAAGGTTTAAATCTTAGACTAATTACTTTAATTAAGGCCAAATTACATGTCTAATTAATTCCAAATTAGACATGTTAATTCTATGGGATGTCCTCCACCTCCCATATTTTTCATGAAATTATTAGTCATGTAGTTTGGAAAATTCTAAATTTTCAATCCTAGTTACCCTCTTTAGATGATTTAATCATTATTAAAATTAATGAACAAAAAAATTAAGTTATTGATGTTAATTAATTCATGGAAACAGTGAGGATAATATGGGAATTAATTAGGACCATATCTCCTAATTATTTCCAAATGTATTCCCTTAAAGGGTTTAATTAATATGTTTAATAATTAAGAGTAAACTAAGAAAAATTAATAATGAAATGTAAATGAAATCAATTTAAGTAACTCAAGTACAACCTATTAATCCCTTTATGTGTTTAACAACATAAAGTCATTGAAGAATTATGATTTTCTTATCATTGTGGGAAAATCATAAGAGTAATTAACTTAAATCTTTTTCATCTTTAATTCAATTAATTCTTAAGCATGAGTCTAATTGCATTAAAATTTTTATTTTTCCAAATCATATCATTGAAGGCTCATGTTTAGATGATAAATAAAATCAAAGAAGCTTGGGAAGGGTGATTAAATTGATATAATTCATAGATTGAACTTAATTAATCCGTAAAATATATTTAATTTCTTTTCTTTAACATATAAAAAAACCAACATGGGATGGAGTGAATTCTAAGTATTATTTCCTCCTTTTTAGATTTCAACAACTTTAACATTAAAATTAAACATTAAAGAAATTTTGATTAGATTTAAGAGATGTTTATTTAATTTGATTGTCCTTAGGTTCTAATGAAATTAAGTATGTTGTGCGGTGATATTCAATTACTTCCTTTCAATTATCAAGAATATGCAAGCCATGTGCTTCATGTATTCATGTTTTTAAGTTAAAAGAATATGATTGGATTTAAATTGCACAAGTTGGATAATGTTATTATATGGAGTGGCTATTATCATTAGTAAATCTCAAATTATTTTGAAACTATATGTTAATTATGAATTAAATAATTTGAAGCATAAATCAATGCTCATTATAAATAATTAATTATGTGAAAATGAAATGTTCATTTACTTGTAATCAAAAGATGGCAATTGATGGCTTTATTCCTGTCTTCATATTTATGCATTAATGTATTTGAATTAGCAAAGTATACAGCCAGGACATCCCAAAAATATGAGGCTTTAAGTAGCCCCAAATAGGTGTTAGATAATCTCACTTTCCTAGTTTAATAATGGCACATTCTTGCTTAACTTCATTTATGTGTATGTATATATTACAATATAAAGTGAAACCCTTTTTCTTGTCAATAAGCTCCACATAAGTAAAAGATATTTATATACAACATTTTCATGATTTTATTTCTATTTTTATGTATATGATTATCTATATTTGAATTAGCAAGTTTATAGTCTAGACCTTCCGGGATCACGAGGCTTTAAGTAGCCCTAAAGAAGTCTTAGATAATCTCACTTCCCTGGTTTAACAATGATATATACTTGCTTAAATTACTTATATATATTTGCATATGCTTAAATATGAGATGAAATCTTTTTTCTATCTAATTCATGCATCAACATTCATTGCATAAAAAATACAATACATTGCATGTATATATATATATATATATATATATATATATATATATATATATATATATATATATATATATATATATATATATATATAATCATTATTCATGTGATGGTGACTTAATTTTATTAGTCTTAAGGTGCCTTTCATGTTCGAATAAGATTCATTGAGACTGATCTAAACTTAGGCTAAAACAAAATTCATAAAGGGTCTATTAAGAAAATTAAAGCAATAATGATCTATCTTTGGAAATCAACTTATGTTAGGAATGAAAGTGTTAAGACTATTTCTTCTCTTCATAATGATTAGATCTTAAGTAAGAAGTGAAAAAAATAAAAATGCATAAGTTAAAACTCAATCAAGTTATTAAATGACTTAAAGTAAAATCATCCTTAATGGATAATTTAAGCAATCTTAACCATTAGAAATTACTAATTTTAAAGCCCAATCAAGACTTAGCACACACATTAGAATATTAGTCACCAATCTTAGTATTAGGTTATGTTGTTGTATGTTGTGGTGATATTTTTTTTATTTTATGATGTAATATTTTAGACTGGATGTTAAGATTGTTTGTGCGTAGACTAAATTTTAGCTCGTTATTAGCAATGCTTTGTGCAAGGGATTGTTCTTTAGGGATTACTATAATAATAAATATAAAATACTTTTGCTTATAGCTGCTGATTATGTGTATAAGCATAATCCAATTAGGGCAGGTGGGCTTGGTTATCCAAGTGCAGGATGTTATGCCCAAAAATATAAAATATAACTACTTGGTTTATATATTTGTTTAGCTAATATCTATTTTACAGATGTGGTTAGATTTTATTTTATTATAAAAATGTAACTTTTGTAATATGATTAGGATTAGTGCTATGGGGTTTAGGATGAGTAGTGGCTAGAAGGAAAAGACTTGAGAGGTCTGTGAAGCTTAGAGCAAGCTAATCAAAAGAAGAAAAGAAGAACAAGAATTGAAGGCCCCCATTGCATTTATTTCATTTGTAATCTATTCTATAAAGGGTAAAGCTCGGTCACCCAACTCTTTTTTTATTTTTTGGGATATACAGTGGTACCCAGCTTCATCGACCCTTTAATTATTATAAAAAATCTAAATATTTGATTATTATGCTTAAATTATGCGATAGAAATGACATGCTTTTACAGGTTTCTTAAAGCGTGTATATTTGATGTGTGGCCTGGATGCGGTAGGCTCTCCAGGATAAAACTAAATTTTTTGTTCTCATTAAATTCTAATGCAACATACGACCTCACTCTAAAGCCTAGATATATAAATAAGATAATAAAAGATTTATAAACCCCTTAGCTGAATCATTGTAAGTTATAACAACATGCATGTAATATTGTTCCATTCTTGAAGATAGACAATCTTGACCTTTGAGAGAGGTCTTTTATAGTAGAGAACACCTCTTCTAGCTGACTTAACCCATAACTAAATTTCATCATGCATGTAGGCATAATTGTTCTAAGCCTTAGTCCAAGATAAATTTGCCAAAATGATCCAAAAAATTAAAAAACTTTAACATTAGTCTAGGCCATGTTTACATACTAAACATTATCTAGTCTCTTAGAGAGTGAGTTTAGGATTCTAGCTTCCTTCTTAATTAAATAATGGCCTAACTATCTTACATATGCATAAGACCAGTCTACATGATTTTAAAATGTAGGAGGTGTTAACTGGTAGTCACTCTAGGTGGTTGTAAGTCCAAAAGAGTCGGGATGTGTTCATTCTCTCTTATGGAAGTGAACCACTATATTCCATTCTCTCCAATTAGACTTAGGTCATGCTTTAAGCTTGTGCTAAAGCATTTTAGACATAGGTTTGAGGCAACATGTTTTTGTTTTGCTACGAGTATAAGTCCTCACTTCATAAGCATCTCCACAGAATTATGTTCTTTGGTTATAAGTCCTAGCACTCTAATAAAATTTCAACTTAAACAAAATAAATTCTCTCCTTTAAAAATTTAAAGCCTCATTATATGGTAGATTTGAGCATTCATTAAGTATTTTGGATGCTCCATAAAAATCTTCCTATGGAATCATAAATAAGTCTTCATATTTGAACTCATCCCATTTGATTTTAAAAAATAAATGATTCTTTGATAGTCTATCTTAGAAATCTTTGGCGATATTAATTAACTACTTTAATCGAGAATATTTTTTAAAAATTCTTATTTTTTTAGGATGTAATTAATTATGGGGGCTTGCTTCCATAAGAAACTAAACAATCCAGCTTAAGATAAACATGCTCTACTTTATCCATGTTAAGTTGGAGAAAGATCTCTGATATATACGAAGACCCATATGCCTTTGGAGTTCTTATTAAGTGATTGAGTCTATTTTAGGATGATGTCTCTATCTTCCAAGACATCATACCTTAATGTCACACTTGATCACTTCAATAAGTCCTCACTTCATAAGCATCTCCACAGAATTATGTTCTTGGGTTATAAGTCCTAGCACTCTAATAAAATTTCAACTTAAACAAAATTAATTCTCTCCATCAAAAACTTAAAGCCTCATTATATGGTAGATTTGAGCATTCACTAGGCTTCCTAGTATTTTGGTTGCTCCCTAATTATCTTCCTATGGAATTGTAAATAAGTCTTCATATTTAAACTCATCCCATTTGATTTTAAAAAATAACTGATTCTTTGATAGTCTAGCTTTGAAATCTTTGGCATATTACTTGACTACATTAATAGAGAATATTTTTTGAACATTCTCATTTTTCTAGGATGTAATTAATTATGAGCGCTTGCTTCCATAAGAAACTAAACAATCTAGCTTATGATAAACCTGTTCTACTTTATCCATGTTAAGTTGGAGAAAGGTCTCTGATATATACGAAGACCCATATGCCTTTGGAGTCCTTATTAAGTGATTGAGTCAATTTTAGGATGACGTCTCTATTTTCCAAGACATCATACCTTAATTACACTATCACTTCAATAATTTGCACCCCTAAGATCTATGTGGTGTCCCTACGACTCCAAATTAAAACATCACATGAACTTATAAAAAAGTAGTTTTTTCTTTCGAATAAAGTTTTCAAAATCACTATAATAAAAAGCATACTTGGAGAATTCTAATTGTTAAGCTAGATGCTAAACAACCCTATAAAGAATGTGGTAATTTTTTTTTTTGCAAATCTATTTGATCAATGATTTATAATTTATTTGTGTGAATTTTAATTATGTTCTCTTGCTATTGAATCTTTCTTCCATCATCTTTTCATCTAAAAAAACTATTTATATTGTCAACTAAACACATGCAAAAGAAGATCTACTATAGTTTTAATAGGTGTTGGTGTTTTGTAGAGAAAATTTAGCATTAAAGCTAATGAAAACCTTTAATAAACTTCTATAAACTCCTTATCCATACTAGACATTAAATTTCTACTTTAAAGTGTTTTCAACAAATTTTTTAAATTTAAATCTATTTTCTAAAATGCTATTTTTCCTTATAGTTTATTAGCTAGATTAGGTAGTAGCCATACCTAGCCTTTAAAGAAAATTTGAAAAAAAAAATTTAATAATTAGGCTCGTTTGAACATTTTAAAACTTAATGGATTAGAAGGTGGCACCCACCTTTAACAACTCTAATTTTTTTCAAGACATAGGCTATATTATATTTACTTTATTATTTCTTAGAATGAACAATATAGATTTTGGGTTGGGTAGACTCCAATGTTGGCTGACTACTGTTATGACACAAACATTAAATCCATTTCAATTATTACCTCTAACCCACTTTAGGTCATTTCAAGTGATATAACATTAGGAGACTCCAAAAACTCAATAAAAGTTTATTATATGCAATTATTATATTAAGATATCATTATCATAAATTTTTTAAACATAAATTTTATATACTTTAATTCGAACACAACATGAAATAACCAGGGTAGAACGATCCAGAACATTAATACTTTGCAATGTATGCTAAATGACATTTTTCTACTTTTCCATGAAAGTTTGTATGATCATCTTAAAAAAGATGAATACCCAGTGATGCTCAAGATTCATTGATGAACTTTTAAAATCTTTAAACATTTTCTCTACATGTTATCCCAAGCATACATTATATTGAAGTTATGATGCAACAAGTTATGTTTTTTATATGGCAATTTAAAGAATTTTCCCTTCTTTCTATTTAGTGCTTTTTATGTACTTGATATTATTATTATTAGTGGTATGGTCATCATTCAGGAATCCATAATTGTCTATACAATGTTCTATAAGCTGCCAAGAAATTTATTCACAAATTTTTAAAACAATTGTGATTTAATAAGACATTAAGAAAAACATACTACCACAAAAACATACAAATAATATTCTATGATGAACTTGAAGATAAAAAATTATAGAATTCCCCTCATTGTTGTATTCAAATAAAATGCAAGGAGTGGCACACTATCTTCCAGGTTAGATGAAGAGAGTGCCACACTAAAATAAAAAAAGAATGTGTGAATTGTTGTGTAAAATAAAATTTTCTTTTTAATATTTTTTATTTTTAAAATTTCTAATAATATAAAGAAACAATTACTAACAAATGTAGCAAAAAAGAAAAAAAGTTATTATTTTTGTGTTTTGAAATGAGATGGGATTGAGGATAGAATATGTAAGCAGCTACAACACAAAATATGATTTTATTTTATTTATCACATTCTAAAGAATTCATCATAAAAGAAATTAGTAAAATATGTAGAGACCTACACAACATTCCTTCAACATCACCGAACATGATGATTAGAGTGAAATGGAAAGCATAAAACATTGAAAAAATAAAGAGAAAAAAGAAAAAAAAATTGAATTTTTATACTCGTTTGACAAACTAGCTAATGTGCACTCCCCAAGTCCTTTACCTAAGAATTTAACATTCCTCCCCATCTACTCCTTTCAAGGTAGAGAATCCTCTTTCCTTTACCATTAATGGAGAAACCATACACTCTCTATGACTCTAAGTACGAATACAACTACTCAAGCCTATCTCTTAATCAAATACACAAAAGTCATAGATCATTTTACTTATACTAGAACTATATATATATATATATATATATATATATATATATATATATATATATATATATATATATATATATATATATATATATATATATATATATATATATATATATATATATATATATATATATATATATATTATTATGCTATGGTGAGTCTGCATCACTTCACTTGTACCTTCTTAGGTGATACATAATCTATCTACTTTTCTAGTTTTACAAGTTAATGCATGTAGTTGCAAAACTCTAATACTTAAATAAGTTAATTTAAGCAAACAGAATTAGTTATGCATGTATTTTTTCTTTAATACTTTGCCCATCAAATGGGATATTACCAGTTAGCCATGTGAAGCTTAGAAACTCAAAAGGTATGTTGTAAAATAATGAAGGTTGGGTATTGAAATAACTTCCCAAGGTGTTTCTATTATCTATGCCATGTAAGGATCAAATTGAGGGTTGAAATATATATATCAAAAAATAACATTAGTTTGATAACAATTGTTGTGAATGATACAAACAAAAAAAGGTGGGTGAATTGTTGTCTATAATAAATTTTAAGTTCTTAATTTTTAAATTTTTGATAAAAGTCAAAGTAAGCACTAATAACTAGAGAACATAAAAGAAGCAAAGATATTATATATTTATTTTTTAAAATAGAGATGACATTAACAATAAAATAATTAATCAAAAATATGATTTTTTTATCAATATAATATAGTTCTATAAAAGAAAAAACTCATCAAATTTTATAGAGGTCTAAACCATATTCTTTCATCTTCACAATATAAAAGTAATAGAGCATAAAATTTTCACATAGCAAGTAGAAAGAACAACAAAGCGTAAAAGATACAAATTAAAGAAAAGAGATTGGGAATAAAATTTTATAGTAGCTTACACAACAAGATTATATCCACTCCTCAAGTTCTTCACTCAAAAAATTCACTTTTAACTTTTTGTTATTTATAAGACAAAGATATCTCTACCCAACATGGGCATGAAGAAAATCTACAACATATTTGACTCTAAGAGAGAAGACCACAACTCTAACCCATTACATAATCAAAGTAACAAAAGAAATGTCCAAGACATCAACATATCTTCTATAATGTCAAATCTAGAGCTTTATTTCTAGAGCTTAATTATAGAAATTAGAGGATCAAGGAATGAATTTGGGAAAAAGATAATCAAAGTGCATAACTCACTAAAAAACACTCTTATAAAAGGTTAAATAAAGAGTTCTCTAAAAGAAGACCTATTTTCAATCAAATGCTTAAGTGACAATAACTCTAATACATTCCAAAATTAATATGATAGTGTTTATAGTAATTATAACTGATTTAAAACCATAAACATGTTATCATAGAAATATTGGTCAAATAATCTACTATGATCCCATGATCGTATGATACAATTATTACATTTAGAATATTTTCTCAAAAAAAAAGCCTCTATTTAATCAAACTTGTTGATTTTATCATACAATATGATTTATTACATTAAATTATATTGTAGTTCATTCATTGAATGTCATTGCATAAGAAGAAGAATTATATAGGTCATTATACAATATGATATTCATCAAACATTATGGTCAATTAACATATTTAAGGTATAAAGCATGCGGGGTTCAAAATGTTACTTAAAACAAATCATAGGTACATTGTAACTTAAAGTATGATTAGTTAATAATTTTTTATTTTTTATTTTTTATTTTTTATCAATCAATACAAATTTGTATATCATAATTTAAATGGTCATGTTTGTCATATAATACATTAAAATCAAACAATATGAATGACAATGGTAAAATTATCTTGATTAGTTCTTTTAGTTACATTTTTAAAGTCATTTTGTCATGACTGAAATCTCTCATGTGTATGTTTGTGTAATGTGATTGTTTTACATAAATCTTATACAAGACACATACAAAAAATAAGACTTAAAACATAATTACAAACTCTTAACTACTTAATAATCTACCTTGTTATGTTGGACTTAAGTCTAATATGAGTGTTTAAGCCCTTAAGCTTAGGTTGACAACATCTCTTTCAACTATTTGGTTATTGTTGAAACCCATCCTTTTAATACTAGGATCTAATCTAGGCATTAAAGCTTTTTACAATTAGGGTTATGACACTTCTAGTGGCTAGGGGGAACACCAACCTAAAGCCTAGAAGACTCACAAGGCAACCCTAAGGCTAGATCATGACTCACACTAGGTGGGACAGAATGACTTATGAGGACTCAATTTACCAATTGCCTCACTTAGGTCAATTGGTTCAATTAGCATACCACAACCCACAATTGAACCCATTTTGACCAAATTGGCCAAATTGGTTCACTTTGCCCATCTTGACAATAAAGTTCAATTTGAACCAAATCTCAACCCAACTCAAAATCAACCAAGCCAACACCTACAATTATTTTTAAATTGATGATCAAACATGTCCTAACCATTAATTACACCCAACATAACTCATTTGACCAATTTAGCTAACATAACCCATTTGACCTTCCGCATGGTTAAAACGGATGACCATGATTAAGCACATTAGAAATTTTGAATCTATTTATTTTAATCTGCAAGAATATAATCTTGATCATTCGTTCCACAATCCAATGGTCGAGAACTTGGCAGGCCCGCTACCACTAAGTTAGCTACTACATGGGATGTCTTAAATAAATAACCATGTTGTGCCATGTGGAAAGCATTGTTGTGTTAGTGCTAATGCAATGCCATATGTGTAAATCATTTAATTCGGTCTAAAAATCAATTAAGATAGCCATAACTTCTAAAAAGTATAACTAAATGTAAAAAAAAATAGAAATAAATATATTTTTAAAAGTTTAAATAGAGGCGAATCTAATAAAATTAAAAGCTTTAATTTCTATTATATGAATATTGACTAATTAAGATTTGAAATATTTTTAATTAGTATAATTAAGATCAAATTACTTGGCCAATTCACTTGAAACTCTGGGTGATTGTCATATGAGTTGATCTCTGCCTCCTATAATTATTTCAAGTTAATTGGATGAGTAATTTAAGAAATCCAAAATTTTAAATCAAAAATTGCTATTTTATGTATTTACTAAATAAATAAAAATAGAAAAATTATGAAACTAATAATGGGAGGCTAATTATGCTTTAAAATAATATTTATCACTAGAGAAATTAATTAGGACTTTTATCTTAATTTTTTCTTAGAATCACCCTTAAGGGGCATTATTTAATAAATTAAATCATTAATTACCCTACAGCTTAAAAAATTCATAGTTACTAGCATAGTTCTCTAAAATTTTGACCAAGTCCTCTTTGTGCACAACAAACAAAGTGATTTTCAATGAAATCAAAATGTCAAATTGGTTTAGGCTATTTTGAGTATAATTGATGATTTTGAATTTTCCATATTTCTTCTAATAACCTTTAATTATAAGTCCAATTGCAGCAGAACTTTTAGGGCATATTTACTTCATGTATATGCATCTTCAATAATAATAATAATAATAATTAGGCTTACATTTAGGGTCCCATTAATTTTGTTTGGCTCTTCTGGGATTAATTGGCTAAATAATTAATTAACCTTAATTAATTCATAAAAATCATCCAAATTACTTTTAAATCACATGATGAACAAGAGTGGGTCAAGAGTTAATCTTAATTATTTTATCTCCTCATTATGATTAAATAACTCAAATTTCAAAATCATTATTTAATTAATTTGGTTAGGCTTAAGTGTGATTATCTTTATGTGAATCACTTTAGGAGTTAATGATTTCAAATAAGTAATTTGTTGATGTTTACAATCATTTGTAAATTTGTATTCCACATCTTTCATGCATTCATATTTCAAAAATAAATAAAATATTTTATTTAACTGCATGCTTTAGATTAATAGTGTGGCTATTATAATTATTAAATATTAAATTATTTTCTTCAATAAATTAAAATATTTATTAGCCTAAATACTTATTTTCCTCCCGTTGTCTTATTTTTATTTGTATAACTAATTGTAATCCAGGCTGTATAAGGGTAGTGCTAGGCTATCCATATATTTCTCTTTCCATAGTACCCGACCATAGCGACCACTTATTATTTTAATCGATGATGTTTTCTTGATTTGTTTATATGGATTGCACAATAGAAGTGACAATCTTTTCATAAGTTTATTAAAGTTCGATTGTTTGTTGTATGGCCTAGATGTAATAGGCTCTTTAAGGACATAATCATTCTACCGTAACTAATTAACTTTAATTAAATTTTAAATAACTCGTAACCCCATTTTAAACCCTAGGTACTTAATCAAAAAAATAAAAGATTTAGTAACTCCTTAGCTATATGGTTGCATACTACAATGTCATGCATTCATATTATCTTCTTCCTTACAAATAGAGGGTCTCCACTCTTCCATGATATTGAATATGGCTCAACTTGTGAGAGCAATTTTTTTTTTTGTAATGGAGAACACATCTTATCTCTAATTTAGCCCATAACTATATTTCATCAAGCATGTAGGTATAAAACTTTCCCAAGTCTAAGTTTAAAATACTGAGTTAAATGGAATAAAGTTTGTAAATTTTATTATGTTATTCTGCATCATGGATTTTCACACCATTCATAATCTAGTCTCACATAGAGTGAGTTTAGGATTCAGGATTCTTTCCTAAAAAAAAATAGGCTAGCCATCTAATATTTACATAAGACTGACTCACATAACTTTAAATCATAGAAAGTGTTAGTTGGTAGCTACTAAAGATGGTTGTAAATATAGATGAGTTAGGATATGTCCATTCTCTCTAGTGGAAGTGAATCAATATATTCCACCTTCCCCGAGTAGATTTAAGTCGAGCTCTTAGCTTAAGCTAGATCACTTTAGATATAGGTTTAGATGCTACTTATTTTTCATTTTCTACGGGTGTAAGTTCACACTTCTTAGTCATTTTCATAACTTTGTGTTATTGAAATTTAAGTCCTAGCCTTCTGATGAACTGTCAACTCAAATAAATATAATTTTCTCTCTAAGAAAATAAAAAGCCTTACTATATGAGAGACTGAAGTGCTCACTAGGCTTTCTAGTATCATGAGTGCTTGTTACTCATCCTTTTTTGAAATTCATTAAGAATTCTTTTTATGTTGAGTCTTTCTTATTGATTTTCTAATGATTACAAATTCTTTGACATAAGCTTTGAAATCTTTTGGAAGCAATAATTGACTACTTTAATTGAGAGTATTCTTAAGAAATTCAAATTTTCTAGAATGTAATTAACTATGGAGGCTTGCCTCCATAAGGAACTTAAGAATCTGATATAAAATAAATCTTATTTTACTTTATCCATATATAGTAGATGAAATATATCTGGTATATATAGGCTTGTCTACCTTATGAGTCCTTATTAGATGATTGAATCCATTATATGTGATATTTTTACTTTTTGAGGTAGTAAATCAGTTCTTGATGTCATACTAGCTTATTTTAATAAGTACCCTCTAGGATTTACATGGTGTTCCTATTACTCTAAATATAAACACCATAATATTATTGAGCTCTAATTTACCTTATTATTATATATATTACAGGAAGATTCACAAATAGCCCTATTCCAACTATTCTTGACTTTCCAAATATGAAGGAGCAACAATATGTGATAAGCTTCTTGAAACACTTGAAATAAATCATTAGTTTTCCCCAATCATATATTTGTTAACATGAAATTTAATTTTGTAATCATTTGGGGTTGATCGAGTCAACAATTAGGATTAAGATTCCAATAAGTGATGAAATTTTGCAATAGAAAATTATGTTATCAAGGCAATTCATCAATTAAAGGAGAAAGGTGCAATGACTTTATTAGAGCCTAGAAATTTTTTCAATAAGAGGATCATAAATGGTGTTAGGGCTAGCATGTCTCCTTTCCTATTGTGAAAAGATAAGAGTTGCAAAGAAAAAAATTCCCAAGAGTGAGAAAACAATTATATATATATATATATATAATTTTCAGTTTTACTGATTTTTTGATGTTTAATCCAAATACATAATTGAATGAGAACTATTTATTTATTTTATTTTTATAATTTTTAAAAAATAATTAATTTGAATTAATATAATCTAAACCTATAGTTATCTCCACTATACATACAAGATTCAATGCAAATTCTGATTAAGATCTAAACTCTAAAATATATTCTGAACATTCATTATAGCATGTAAATTCTAGAGCTAAGATATTGAAATAATGGCATTTATCATAAAATAGAAGCAATATTATAATTTAGAATAAGAAATTTAACCAAAAAAATAAACTTGAAATTGTGTATTGGAATGACAAGTTGTAGAATGATAACCTTTAGTAGTAAATCTAGTAGTAATCTAATTTAGAATTAGAAATCTAATAGAAATAAAGCTAAAAAAATAATAATAATCTGATATCAGCTGGGGAAGCCACCGACTGATGGTTGCTCATGAGATCCAAAATAGGGCAACGACTAAAGCTTAATTCCTAATAAATGGCCATTTATCATGGTAGTTTAGATTGTTGATTATGGCGATAGTTTAAACCAATACTATAGTAAGTAATAGATAACATTTTTAAAACTACTACTCTATATACACTGCTATCTTTCACATACATTTTTAGCGGTGGGAAAAAATTAAAATATAGCTATTAAATAATATTATAATTTTGTTGCAAACAACAAAAATACCACAAACAATATTCATTCTCATTAGAAATGAATTCACTCTTCTCCTCTCGGTTAAATTTCTACCTAGTAGAGCTTAATTATGTGATAAATGAATTATTATTAGTTCATTTAAAAATGGGACTTCTTCTTAAATAAAAGGAAAATAATCAAATCATACAATTAAATCAATTGAAGGACAATTTTAAGATATATTCTATAATGTTATAAATTTTTATATTATGTAACAGAAAAAAAAATTAATATATTTCAAGCTTGTTATTAATAAGAAGGAATGTTCGAGCATAATCTTTAAATCAACTCTTCCTTAGTTAATGTTTGTTATGTTAAGAAAGCCATTGATATGATTATTCCTTTGTTTTTCATTGCTTTCATTCTTTAAGACAATTTTCTTCTTTAAAATAAGTTAGAATTTCATAACCCAATTGTTCATGTGAAAATAAAAACATTTTCATTTAAAAAAAATTGATTTTTTTATTCCAATATTTCATAAAAAAACTATCTTTAATACTCTAATTGTTTAAAGTTAAACTTCCCAATCTTTAGAATGTATCAATTCTTGTTAAGGGAGATTTGATTTTAAGAGTGTAAAGTATGCCAAATGCAACTTTTTTGAAATCCTAGCTAACTTTTAAATATATTACATGCAACCATCAGTAGATGCTCTCGATGTTTTATCAACCCCTCTGACTATTCATTCTCATTGGTGGTTATTGCCAAATCTATATTAACAGTATAATTTTGCATACATCTAGTCTTTTCATCAATGCCAAAGGTAATGACTTCTTGCTTATGTGGAATTCAAATGAACGGTTGCATTCAATAATATACTATGACATAAATAATGACGTTGTCGAGTTTGAGCTCATAAAAATGCTTCCTATACTTGTAAGCTGGTAGCATAAGTGGATCTTTGAAACTTTTTGCAATCAAAAACATCTAAAGAAAGTTAAAGATAATAAAAATGAAATGATCAACCCTTGTAGAAGAAAAGTGATAATAAAGTTCAAGATTTAATTTTATTTTCAGAGTGTGTGAACACATCATAAAATCAATCACAATGGCTTATTAAATTTCTTAATACTTGTAGCTAATTACTATTATTGCTCTCTAAATTGATAATTAAATATCCTAGTTTCTTTTCATTTGCATTGAAAGAAAAAAATTTATAAATCATTCATCCATTCATCTTCTTCTTGGACAAGAAGAAAATGTTCACCATCATGGTAGTGACTATCAGAAGAACAAGTAAGAAGCCATTTTCATGAACAAAATATAGCAAATGACCATTTGGAGAAAGACATCATGGAATGTAGAAAAGAGATTGAGTTGTTGCGTTACTGAAGTGCTGCAATTATTGAGATGATTAGGTTGAATATTGTTGAATTTTATGATGACCTACAATTGTACTTGATTCACCTTTTTCACGTTGCTTAGGAAAATAGTGTAATATTATTATTATAATAATAAGGTGAATCTATATTCATTCTAAATAATATGAGAAGTATTATTGGACTCAGTCAAGTTCAGGTGATCTAAATTGAGTATAATTATCTCAATTAGAAAGTAAAATGCTAATTGAGTACTACTTGGTAAACCATCAAAAGACAATTTTCATTTATTTCACATTTAATATCAATAATCATTTATTTCTAAAATTCTCTTTATAGTGACTTTGGCCAACATAATTCTCCAATGTGAAATTCACATATATTTAATTTGAGCTTATCAAGATTCACCCTCATTTTTTTGGAGCTATTTTTGGTCAATAAGGTGAATGTTAATGGCATGTAAACGTTTGATATAGAATTTGGAAGTTCAAAAATTAATGCCCAACATAGAGAGTTAAATCTACCCACATTTTATAATGGCTAGTTCATGTCCATAGTTAATTGATTGCAGTATAAAAGCGACGTTACAAAAGACAACATAAGCCAACATGGAAGACATGTCACTGTGATCAATTACATTAAAATAACACTGCATGAAAAGCAAAAGCATGCGCTTCTAAATATCCAAGAGCAAGATAACATCAATATATTTAGGAACATGTGAAAAATATTCTTTATGAAGTTTGATTTCAAGCTTCCCAAGTTTGAGATTCAAAATTTTCTCTTGAACCATAAGAACTTCTACTTGCAAACTTATCACAATTGTAGATCCATTGTAGAAAATGGTGAGCTAAACATTGGAATGTCAAATTGTTGTTACTGCCATGGCATCCACAGAGTGCAAGACCAAGCACACTACCCATCTCCCCCTTCACCTCTTATGACCCCTTCATAAGAGCTATGGTTATTGCCAAATCTAGTATGACATATTTTCCCATGCTCTAGCCTTTGATGTTTAACGATCTCTGTTATGTCGCATTCAATTGATAGGAGGTCGACAAGACCATGTTTGTTAGTAGAAATGGGAGCCAAAGATTAAATATAAAGAAATGGAGAATGACCTAAAAGATAGGTTTTACTTAAGGTTCAATGAATTATTAATAATCTAAGAAACAAGAATTAAAAACAAGCACTAATTATTTCCCACACAAAATTATATGATAATTTTTACATAATTAAAAAATCAACTAGTAAAAAATCAATACATGAAAGAGTAGAAATTTGAAGTCATAACTCAAGGTTAAAATTAAAATATCCTTATTAAATAATATTAGAACTACATAGCACATTTTAAAATGCAACAAACATAATCTATTTTTAGCTAAAATAAATCTAATCAATTGCCCCTTATCAAATGTTTTCCAAAAAAGTTTAATTTAATGCCAAATGAACTATTATTAAAGTGTAAAGTTTATTATTAGTAAGAATGGAGCATACAGCCTTTTCATTAAAGCAAAGTAACCAACTATGAGAGATAGGATTTTAAATAAATATTATGACCATTTACTGATTATTAATTTTAGATTATTTAATAGCCCTCACTCATGACCAATTTCTATTCAAAGGAATACATTTCACTTTTTTTTTCTTCTCCCTCTTCTTATATGAAAAGCTTTCGTAGATTAAATTATTTAAAGCTACCCCTTTTTTAACTAATTAGTGTTTGTTTAGGAGAACTATTAATATGATAATTGAATTGTTTATTGATCATTGGTTTCATTAATTATAATTTAACATGTATTGATCATGTTAAATTCAAATAAATCTCATTTAGAAACAAAATTAATTTTTCGCATTCATTACTTAATAAAAATTGATCTAAGTGCTAGATGATCAATCTATTCTTAAATAAATATTGAATATTTAAAGTGTTATCCTAAACTATTAGGAACGTATCAATTCTTAATGAGCATTTGGGTTGTGTATCTCTAATCTGTAGATTTTAGAAAATTAGCTTTTGCTTGATGAAAATAAATTCAATGTAAAAGTCAAAGGAATATAAAACTTAATCCTTAGTTCAGTTTGGTTTAACATTAAATCATTTGATATAACTAATTTTCAATATGATTGCAAGCCATCATTAATGCTAATGACTACCACTATTAGATATAGTTCATTGTTACAACCAATGACTACTACCAATATCATCATTGGACTTCATCAACTCCAATATTATTCGTAATTACTATTAGCCACATATGCTACCATTATTTCTAACATTATGTATTATCGTAGCCACACATTTTTGGCCATTGCCAAGAGTACCATCAACCATCATCGTTTATGCCTATAATTAACTCATTTAACTTCAAACCAAGCATAAAAATTATTCTAACGTATTTATTTTCTACTAATTTAAAGTCTAATAAAATATTATAATTTCATGATTTTACATTACATTATATTTCATGATCTCTTAACCAAGAATTCTTTTGTGTTTATTTAACAAAACCTAAAGTGATTTTTTTTTTTTGGGTGATTACATGTATAATAGTCAAGGCATGTAAATTTACTAACAACTATGTGTTTTCTAATTAAAGAACTTGACCATTTATGTCATTATGACTTATAGCTTTATGAGAATAATACAATTCAATAACAACAATACCTTGGATTAGAAAAAAAATTTCAACTGTCATAATCTAACAAAAACAAATTCTCACCACTAATGCAAAAAGATGCTTCATAATATTATCTAAAGCATTTGAGGTGTCTTAGACTAGAGTTGTAAAAATATAAAACTTATGATTGGTTGTTACTACTTGAATAAATCTAAATTATTCTTATAGCAACTTTTCCAAATGAAAATTTATAGAATTAGGAGATTTTTTCAATGTTTGCTACACAAGAACATTTTTAAATTATAAATCTATCAAGATTGACAAATAACCTGAAGGGTTTGTTAAGAAATTATAATTTAATTGGCATCAATACTAAAAATTTATGTGGAGACATCAAATTAGATTTGAAACTAAATGAAAGGAACCAGTATGTTAAAACTGTGTTTCTTGTTTTGAATTTTTAAGTGAGGTTTCTTTATTTAAACAACTTTATAAATTACTATGTAAATTATAAATCAAGATATTATCAAATTTAACTAGAATTAAATCATAATAATAGATGCCTGATAAAATGAACAATGGCTGGAAAGTTCTTAATAGACATCCAATAGAAGATATAAGAGAACTAGATTCACATTTTTTGTAGTAAACTCAAATGTGATGATGGAAGAATCTTTAGTAATATAAAAATTAACTTACAAATTGAAGATTCACGTTAACGAACCATTCATATGGTAAAAATATTATTGGAAGAACCATAGAGTTATTAATTACTAACACATTTTCTATCAGAACGGTGAAAATGTTTCAAAATTATGGTTGACAACTGTAAGGCATTAATTAAGTTAACTAATAGTTATGATGAAATAATGTATAAAAATCTTGAAGATAATGTAGATATTTGTATTTCAGAGATAGAATAAATGATGCTTTAGATTTCAACTATTAGTTGTATTATTGATCAAATAAATGTTTTTTATTCATAAACTAGTAACATGATTTAATAAACAAAAGTTACTTTCAAATATAACATAATAAAATATCTTCAATCTTAGAAATTAAAGATAGAATTTTCAAAATGGCATAGCCATATTAGATATGGCCTTAAAAATTTATGAGGCATTTCAGACCAGTTTTATCTTTTGTTTTTTGTTTTTTTAATTTAATTTAATTTATTTTATTTATATGTGACTTGAAATATAATATATTTTTAAAACTACTTAGCAATTATTTTGTGTATTTCTAAAAACATTACTCATATTGTTTAAAATAATAAGCAATGACACTTAACAAAATACATCGAACAAAGATAATTTTAAAAACAACATAGAAAATAAAAACAAAAACATAAAAAAAATTTCTCTAAGAAAGCTTTTATATATTTAAAATAAAACTCAATTAAAAAGCTTACAATTATTTTAGTTAACTCCAACATCTTTTGAAGCTGAAAAAACATTTCGAAGACGCTAAAGTAATCATTCATCATATAGATAAAATTGCTCAGATGCGATGATTGAAAACTTTTTCACATAAAATGTATGTTAAGTCATACAATAAATGGAAAAGTCATGAAGCAAACTTTTTCTTATGAATCGAAAAATGTCTTTTGCTTTCATGGCTTCATAAATGCTCCAAAAGCATGTATGTAAATGCTCATTTTTTGCCATAAGAAAATAATTTTTATTGGCTATTGAAAAAGAATCATATCTTCACTACTTTGTAAGACTCACAACTATTTGATCTTGTGATCTTTTCAAATGATGGCAATTATTAATATGCTACATTTCAACAAGATAGCCATTTTATTAAGTAGCAACCTATTTTGGACAAGGTAGATTATAAAGATGCTAATAAATTATATGGCATGTTAAGCAATACTTATAATATCTTCGATCCTTATCTTTTTTGAACATTTATTTATGTCAAAAGATTGACATGCAAAGAATAAATTATCAGTCCTTTATTAAAAAAAACATAATAACATAAGAAAATAAAAAATTAATCAAAAATTAATATGTAAAAATTCTTTTTTATTTTATTGAAAGGATGGTTTTCGATTCCCAAACTTAATGTGTCAAATATTTTATGGCCTCTAGTTTGAATGTTAATGTAATTCCAAGATAAAATATCTTGATGTTGATGAAATTAATGTTTAGAGGCAACATAAGAGTGTTAATTTTTCTCATCTATTCTAATGGGTGGTTCATAACTAAGGTCTCCTTGTGTAAGGTTCTCACAAAAATTAAATATTGTGAACTCAAAATTCAAAAAAGCAATTATATATTTTTATATTTACTGATGTCTAAAAATGCTAACAAAATAATTTCTATCGTTTGAAATTAAAAGACAAACAATTTATATTCTATCAATAAAATAATTACTGATGTCTATATTTACTTATATATGCAATAACAATATTTTTAATGATTAAATAATTTTTGTCTCGTTTCAACATTGCTCAAATGACTATATTTGCATCTCACTATGCCCTTACTCAATTTTCAACTCATCTTGTTTATGTTAAATGACTTGTTTTCATTTCTCTTCAATCATTATACTTGACAGTTGAGGACTTGATGTCAATTTGATGAAATATAATTCTTCATTCATTCTTGTGTTTTATTATAGGATCTTACCATGATTGCTAATTGATTATCTTTTAGAATTAAAACATAAGTTTCATTTCCTCATTCCTTAAAAAAAATTCCAAAAATATATCAAAGTTCATATCATTTTATCTATTTTATAAGCTCAATACATAGTTTTCAAATGAAAGCTTCTTTATAAAAATTCCAAGTTGATGTTGAATGTTGATCATAGTTTAGGTGGCCTCAAAGATCATTTAGAATGAGATAAGAACACTATGGAACACCATCTTGAAGGCAAAACAACTACAAAATGGATTAGATCAACCATTACACAGCAACATTGAATAATATGGCAAATAAAAGCAATCAAATCTATATAAAAGTTTCCATATTACAATTTAAAGTTAAAATAGACCAAATAAAAGCCAAACATTTCAACTTGAATGCTTATATAACAAAAATGATTGTGGTCATAGATTAATGACATTAGTTTAGATAATTATTTAATAAAATTATAATTTGAATTATGTCACTAATAAAAATAAAAGTAAAAGAAAATTAAGCTAAAACAAAATTTATAAAGGGTTTATTAAGAAAATTAAAGAAATAATGATCTATCTTTGGAAAACAACTTATGCTAGGAATGAAAGAGTTAAGTCTCTTTCTTCACTTCATAATGATTAGATCTTAAGTAAGAAGTGAAGAAAATAAAAATGCGTAAGGTAAAACTCAATCAATTTACTAAAAGACTTAAAGTAAAACCACTCTTAAGGGTAATTTAAATAATATTAAACTTTAGAAACTCCTAATTCTAAAGCCCAATCAAGACTTAGCATACATATTAGAATATTAAGTCACCGATCTTAATATTAGGTTAGGCCGGTGTATGTTGTGGTGATATTTTTTTATTTTATGATATAATATTTTAGACTGGATGTTAAGATTATTTGTACGTAGACTGGATGTTAACTCATTATTAGCCTAATAATGTTTCATGTAAAGGATTGTGCTTGAGGGACCACTATAATAAATAAATATAAAATGCTTTTGTTTGTAGGCACTGATTAAGTTCACAAGCAAAATCCAATTAAGGTAGGTGGGCTTGGTTATCCAAGTACAGGATGTTAAGTCCAAATATGTAAAATATAACTACTTAGTTTGTATATTTGTTTAGCTAATATCTATTTTGCAACTGTAGTTAGATTTTATTTTGTTTATAAAGATGTAATTTTTGTACTAGGATTAGGATTAGTGCTCTAGGGTTTAGGATGAGTAGTGGCAAGAAGGTAAAGACTTGAGAGTCCTGTGTAGCTTAGAATAAGATAATCAAAAGAAAGAAAGAAGAACAAGAATTGAAGACCCCCATAGCATTTATTTCATTTGTAATCTAATCTATAAAGGGCAAAGCTCAGCTACCCAACTCTTTGTTTTCTTTTTCGTGATATATGGCAGTACCCAGCTTCACTGACCCTTTTATTATTTTACAAAATCTAAATGTTCAATTATTATGCTTAGATTATCCCATAGAAATAACACGCTTTCATAGGATTCTTAAAGTGTGTATATTTGATGTGTGGCATGGATGCGGTAGGCTCTCCAAGATAAAACTAAATTTTATATCCTCACTAAATAACTCATAAATAAACTCTAATGTAACACACAACCTCACTCTAAAGCCTAGATATATAAACAAGATAATAAAAGATTTAGAAATTCCTTAGCTGAATAATTGTATGCTATAACAACATGCTTGTACTATTGTTCCATTCTTGAATATATAAGATCTCGACTAGCTGATTTAGTCCATAACTAAATTTGACCTTTGAGAGAGGTACTTTATAGTGGAGATATTGATTGACTACTTTAAGGGACAATCTTGACCTTTGAGAGAGGTACTTTATAGTGGAGAACACCTCTTCTAGTTGATTTAGCCCATAACTAAATTTGATCATGCATATAGGCATAATTGTCCTAAGACTTAGTCCATGGTAAATGTGCTAAATTGATTCTTTGGTAGTCTAGCTTTGAAATCATTGGAGATATTGATTGACTACTTTAATCGAGAATATTTTTTGAAAATTCTCATTTTCTAGGATGTAATTAATTATGGGGGCTTGCCTCCATAAGAAACTAAAGAACCTAGCTTAAGATAAACCTACTCTACTTTATCCATGTTAAGTGGGAGAAAGATCTCTGATATATATGAAGGCCCATTTGCCTTAAGAGTCCTTATTAAGTTATTGAGTATATTTTAGCATGATGTCTCTATCTTTCAAGACATCATACCTTAATGTCACACTCAATCACTTCAATAAGTCCCACACCAAGATCTGCATGGTGTCCTTACGACTCCAAATTTAAACACCACATGAACTTATAAAAAGTAATCTTTGCTTTGAAATAAAGTTTTCAAAATCACTACAATAAAAAATATAAACTTGGAGAATTCTAATTGTTAAGCTAGATGCTAAACAACCCTATGGAGAATGTTATAAATTTTTCTTACAAATCTATTTGATCTATGATTTATAAATTTTTTGTGTGAATTTTAATTATGATTTTTTGTTGTTGAATCTTTCTTCCATCATCTCTTCATCTAAAAAAAAAAACTAGTTATATTGTCAACTAAACACATGCAAAAAAAGATCTACTATAGTTTTAATAGGTGTTGGTGTTTTGTGAAGAAAATTTGGCATTAAAGCTAATGAAAACCATTAATAAACTTCTATAAACTCCTTATCCATACTAGACATTAAATTTCCAGTTCAAAGAGTTTTCAAAAAAATTTTTGAATTTAAATCTAATTTCTAAAATGCTAATTTTCCTTATAGTTTATTAGCTAGATTAGGTAGTAGCCGCACCAAGCCTTGAAAGAAAATTTGAAAAAAAAATATTTAGACCCATTTGAACATTTTAAAACTTAATGGATTTGAAGGTGGCACCCACCTTTAACAACTCTAATTTTTTTTCAAGACATAGGCTATATTATATTTAGTTTATTATTTCTTAGAATGAACAATATAGATTTTGGGTTGGGTAGACTCCAATGTTGGCTGACTACTATTATGATACAAACATTAAATCCATTTCAAATATTACCTATAACCCACTTCAGGTAATTTCAAGTGATATAACATTAGGAGACTCCAAAAACTATCATTATTAATAATTTTTTAAACATAAATTTTATATACTTTTAACAAGAACACAAAATGAAATAATTGGGGTAGAACCATCTAGAACATTAATACTTTGTAATGTATGCTAAATTACATTTTTCTCCTTTCCCATGAAAGTGTGTATGATCATCTTAAACACAAATAAAAAAGTGATATAACATTAGTTTTTTTTTCATTTTTAAAATTTCTAATAAAATAAAGAAACAATCACTAATAAATGTAACAAAAAGAAAGAAAATTTATAATTATTTTTGTGTTTTAAATGAGATGGGATTGAGAATATAATATGTAAGCAACTACAAGACAAAATATGGTTTTATTTTATTTATCACAATATAAAAAATTCATCATAAAAGAAATTTGTAAATTTTTAGAGACCTATACAACTTTCCTTCAACATCACCAAACATGCATGACGAGTAGAGTGAGATGGAAAACCCTAAACATTAAAAAAATAGAAAGAAAAAACAATACAAATTGAATTTTTATACTCATTTGACAAACTAGCTAATGTGCACTCCCCAAGTCCACTACCTAAGAAGTTAACATTCCTCTCCATCTACTCCTTTGAAGGTATAGTATACATTTTTCCTTTACCATTAATGGAGAAACCATACACCCTCTTTGACTCTAAGTGCGAATACAACTACTTAAGCCTATCTCTTAATAAAATCCACAAAACTCAGATCTTTTTACTTATATAAGAATTATATATATATATATATATATATATATATATATATATATATATATATATATATATATATATATATATATATATATATATATTGCTACCTTATTTATTGTGGTCTCCTAAGGGCTAAATATTCATATGAGTTTGCATCACTTCACTTGTACCTTCTTGTGTGATACATAATCTATCTACTTTTCTAGTTTTACAAGTGGCAAAACTCTAATGCTTAAATAAGTTAATTTAAGCAATTAGAATTAGTTATGCAAGTATTGTTTTTTTAATACTTCACACATCAAATGGGATATTAATAGTTAGCCATGTGAAGCTTATAAAATCAAAAGGTATGCTGTAAAATAATGAAGATTGGGTATTGAAATAACTATCCAAGTTGTTTCTATTATTTATGCCATATAAGGATCAAATTGAGGAGTGAAATATATATCAAAAAAATAACATTAGTTTGATAACAATTATTGTGAATGATACAAAAAAAAAAGTGGTTGAATTGTTGTCTATAACAAATTTTTAATTCTTAATTTTTAAATTTTTGATAAAATTTCAAGTAAGCACAAAAAATTAGAGAACATAAAATAAGAAAAGATACTATATATTTATTTTTTAAAAAAGAGATGACATTAATAAATAAATAAATAATAAACAAGTAGAAAGAATAGAAAAGCATAACAAATACAAATTAAAGAAAAGAGAATGCAAATAAAATATTATAGTAGCTTACTCAACAAGATTATATCCACTCCCCAAGTTCTTCACTCAAAAAATTCACTTTCAACACTTTTTGTAGTTTCTAAGACAAATATGCCTCTATCCAACATGGGCATGAAGAAATTCTACAACATCTTTGACTCTAACTGAGAAGACCACTACTCTAACCCATTACATAATCAAAGTAACAAAAGAAATGTCCAAGACATCAACATATCTCTTATGTTGTCAAATCTAGAGCTTATTTTCTAGAGCTTAATTGCAGAAATTAGATGACAAGGTATGAATTTGGGAAAAAGATAATCAAAGTCAATAGCCCACTAAAAAACACTCTTATAAAAGGTTAAATGAAGAGTTCTCTAAAGGAAGTCCTATTTTTCCATCAAATGCTTAAGTGACAATAGCTTTAATACGTTCTAAAATTAATATGCTAGTGTTTATAGCAATTATAGTTGATTTAAAATCATAAACATGTTCATATAGAAATATTGGTCAAATAATCTACTACGACCCCATGATTGTATGATACACTTATTACATTTAGAATATTTTTCAAAAAAAGGCCTCTATTTAATCAAAGTTGTTGATTTTATCATATAATATGATTTATTACATTAATTTATATTGTAGTTCATTCATTGAATGTCATTGCATAAGAAGTATAATTATATAGATCACTATACAATATGATATTCATCACAAATTATGGTCAATTAACCAATTTAATGTATAAAGCATGTAGGGTTCAAAATGTTACTTAAAATAAATCATAGGTACATAGTATCATAGAGTATGATTAGTTCATAATTTTAATTTTAATTTTTTTATTAATCAATAAAAATTTGTATATCATAATTAAAAAGGTTTAGTATGTCATACAATACATCAAAATCATACAATATGAATGCCAATGGTAAAATTATCTTGATTAGTTCATTTAGTTACATTTTTAATGTCATTTTTCCATGACTGAAAGCTCTCATGTCTATGTGTGTGTAATGTGATCGTTTTACATAAATCTTATACAAGACACATACAAAAATAAGACCTAAAACATAATTACAAACTCTTAACTCCTCAATAATCTTTCTTGTTATGATGGCCTTAAGTCTAATATGAGTGTTTACACTCTTAAGCTTAGGTTGACAACATCTTTTTCAACTATTTGGTTGTTGTTGACCTAACTTTTAGTGAGGTTGATAACCATCCTTTTAATACTAGGATCTAATCTATGCACTAAAGCTTTTTACAATGGGTTAAGACACTTCTAGTGGCTAGGGGGAACACCAACCCAAAGCCTAGAAGACTCACAAGGCTCAACCCTAAGGCTAGATCATGACTCAGACTAGGTGGGACTGAATGACCCTGATTTCAATCCAAACCCCATATATCAAAACCAATTGATCATATCCCACTCAAAGTCCCAAACCTATCCAAACCTTATGTAATTTATGTTCAAGTTAGCCAAATTACCAAGTTGACCTAATATGACCCATTTGGGTCTAAAAGGACTAAACTCAAAATTGATTCAAATAATCTAGATATGAATACAACTAAACTCTTTATAGAACCATTTGAACTTAATTGAAGTCTTATGAGGACTCAATTTACCAATAGCCTCACTTAGGTCAATTGGTTCACTTAGCATACCCCAACTCGCAATTGAACCCTTTTTGACCAAATTGGCCAAATTAGTTCACTAAGCCCATCTTAATCTAAAAGGTCAAATTGAACCACATCTCAACCCAACTCAAAATCAACCAAGCCAACACCTACAATCCCTTTTAAATTGATGATCAAACATGTCTCAATCATTAATTAGACCCAGCATAACTCATTTGACCAATTTGGCTAACATAACCTATTTGTCTTCCATGTAAATAAAATGGATGACCATGATTAATCACATTAGAATTTTTGTATTTATTGATTTTAATCTGCAAGATTAATATTGACCATTCAATCCATGATTGAATGGCCGAGAAGATGGTGCGTTTGCTGTCACTAAGTCAGCTACCACGTGGGATGTTTAAATAAACCACCACACAATGCCATGTGGAAGACAATATTGTATTAGTGCTGATGCAACGCCATAGGTGTAAATCATTTAATTAAATTTAAAAATCAATTAAGATAACCAAAACTTTTAAAAAATATAACTAAATGTAGAAATATAAAAAAAGACAAATAAACTTATTTTTGAGAAGTTTAAATAGAGGCAAATCTAAGAAAATTAAAAGCTTTAATTTTTATTAAATGAATAATGACTAATTAAATTTTGAAATATTTCTTAATTAGTGTAAGTAAGCTCTAATTCTTTGCACAATTCACTTGAAACTCTAGGTTATTATTCCAAGTTAATTGCGTGAGTAATTTAAGAAATCTGAAATTTTAAATAAAAAATTGCTATTTAATTTATTTACTAAATAAATAAAATTAGAAAAATTATGAAATTAATAATGGGAGGCTAATTATTCTTTAAAATAATATTTTTCACTAGAGAAATTAATTAGGACTTCTATTTAATTATTTCTCAAAATAACACTTAAGGCACATTATTTAATTAATTAAATCATTAATTACCCTAGGGCTTAAAAAATTCAGAGTTACTAGCATAGTTCTCTAAAATTTTGATTGTGCACAACTAATAAAGTTATTTTAAATGAAATAAAAATCTCAAATTGGTTTGGGATATTTTGAGTGTAATTAATGATTTTAAATTTTCCAATTTCTTCTATTAACCTTTAATTATAAGTCTAATTGCGACAGAACTTTTAGGGCATATTTACTTCATGTTTATGCATCTTCAAAAAAAAAAATTATTATTAGGCTTACATTTAGGGTATAATTAATATTTTTTGTCTCTCTTGGGCTCAATTGGCCAAATAATTATTTAACTTTAATTAATTCATAAAAATAATCCAAATTAGTTTTAAATCACTTGATGAACAAAAGTTGGTTAAGGGTTAATCTTAATTATTTTATCTCCTCATTAGGATTAAATAACTCAAATTTTAAACTCAAAATTTAATTAACATGATTAGGCTTAAGTGTGATTAAATTTATGTGAATGAACTTAGGAGTTAATGATTTCAAATAAGTCATTTATTGATGTTAACAATCATTTGTAAACTTGTATACCACATCTGTCATGCATTCATATTTCTAAAATAAATAAAAGGATTTTTTTTAACTACATGCTTCGGATTAATAGTGTGTCTATTATAATTATTAAATATTAAATTATTTTCTTCAATAAATTAAAATATTTATTAGTCTAAATATTTATTTTCCTCCCACTGGCATATTTCCATTTTTATAACTATTTGTAATCTGGATAGTATAAGGGCAGTGCTAGGCTACCTATCTATTTTTCTTTCCAAAGTACCTAACCATAGCGTCCACTTATTATTTTAATTGATGATGTTTTCTTAATTTGTTTATGTGGATTGCAAAATAGAAGTGACATGCTTTTCATAAGTTTCTTAAAGTTTGATTATTTGTTATATGGCATAGATGCGATCGGCTCTTTAAGGACTTAATCTTTCTATCCTAACTAATAAACTTTATTTAATTATTAAATAACTCATAATGTGATTTAAAAGCTTGGGTACTTAATCAAAAAAATAAAAGATTTAGTAACCCCTCAGCTATATGGTTGCATAATACAGTATCATGCATTCATATTACCTTCTTCCTTGCAAATAGAGGGTCTCCACTCTTGTATGATAACGGATATAGCTGGACTTGTGAGAGCAATTTTCTTATAATGGATAACATCTCAACTCTCTAGTTTAGCCCATAGCCATATTTCATTAAGCATGTAGGCATAAAACTTTCCCAAGTCTGAGTTTAAATACCGAGTTAAAATGGAATAAAGTTTATAATTTTTATTATGTTATTCTACATCATGGATTTTTATTCCATTCATAATCTAGTCTCTTACAGAGTGAGTTTAGGATTTAGGATTCATTCTTGAATAATAACAGCTTAGCCATCATACATTTTTATAAGACTGGCCCACATAATTTCAAATCATAGAAGGTGTTAGCTGGTAGCTACTTAAGGTGATTGTAAGTCCATATGAGTCAAGATCTATCCACTCTCTCTAGTAGAAGTGAATCAATATATTCCACCTTATTTGAATAGATTTAAATCGAGTTCTTAGCTTATACTAGATCAGTTTAGATATAGGATTAGAGGCTACTTATTTCTCATTTGTTACGGGTGTAAGTTCTCCCCTCTTAGTCATTTCGTTAACTTTGTGTTGTTGGATTTTAAGTCCTTGCCTTCTAATGAAATGTTAACTCAAACAAATATAATTTTCTCTCTAAGAAAATATAAAGCCTTACCATAAGATAGACTAAAGTGCTCACTAGGCTTTCTAGTATTATGTGCACTTATTAATCATCCTCTTTTGAAATTCATTAGGAATTCCTTTTATGTTGAGTCTTTCTTATTGATTCTCTAATGATTACCAATCCTTTGGCATTAAGCTTTGAAATTTTTTGAAGATAACAATTGACTACTTTAATTAAGAGTATTCTTAAAAAAATTATATTTTCTAGAATGTAATTAACTATGGAGGCTTGCCTCTATAAGGAACTTAAACATCCCGCATAAAATAAATTCTGTTTCACTTTATCCATATATAGTAGATGAAATATATCTAGTATAGAGACTTGTCAGCCATATGAGCCCTTATTAGATGATTGAATACATTATAGTGATATTTTTACCTTTCAAGGTAGTAAATCAGTTCTTGATGTCATACTAAATTATTTTAATAAGTATCCCCTAGAATTTATGTGGTTTCCCAATTACTCTAAATACAAACACCATAATATTCTTGACATACCAAAAATGACTGATCAATAATAAGTAATGAGCTTGTTGAAACACTTGAAATAAATCATTAGTTTTCTCCAATCATATATTTGTTATAAAAAAATTTTAGTTTTATCATCATTTAGGGTTCATTGAGTCAACAATTTGGATTAAGATTCTAATAAGTGATTAAAATTTGTAATAAAAAAATCATGTTATCAGGGCAATTCATCAATTGTAGGAGAAAGGTGCAATGACTTTGTTAAAGCCTAGAATTTGAATAAACAAGAGGATCCTAAATGTTGCTAGGGCTAGCATGTCTCCTTTCTTATTATGAGAAGATAAGAGTTGCAAAGAAAACTCCCAAGAGTGAGAAAAAACAATTATATATATATATATATATATATATATATATATATATACATATATATATATATATATATATATATATATATATATATATATGTATATATATATATATATATATATATATATATATATATATATATATATATATATATATATATATATATATATATATATATATATATATATATATATCATTATTATTACTTTATTCTTATTTATACAACAACAAAAAGGCTTTATCCCACTAAGTGAGGTCGGCTACATGAATCCTTCATTTCCATTATGTTCGATTATGTGACAAATTCTCATTCAATTCAAGTATAGTAAGGTCATTTTTTATACAACTTAACCAAGTCTTTTTGGGTCTACCTTTACCTTTCTTAACATAAGGCAAATCTAATGCACGTACTCTCCTAACTAGGCCATTGGACGGCTGACGCTTTTTGTGGCCAAACCATCTAAGATGACTCTCTCTAATATTATCTACCACTAGAGCTACTCCAACTTTTCCCTGAACATGCACATTTCGCATTTTATCTCTAAGAGTAAAGCCACCCATCCACCTGAGCACCTTCATCTCTGCAACACTTAACTTAGTGTCATGCTTCTCTTTTATTGTCCAATATTTTGCACCTTAAATCATTGCAGGACTTACCACCATCTTATAAAATTTTCCTTAAGTTTAAGAGGTACTTTTCTATCACACAAAAGGCTAGATGCATTCCTCCACTTCAACCATCTAACTTGAATTCTACTAATACCATCTCCATCTATTTCACCATCATTTTGAACAATAGAGCCTTAATATCTGAATTGCTCACTCTTTTTAATGACTTTATCACCTAATGTCACAACACTACCACTATAACTTCTACAACTAAAATTACACTCCACATATTTAGTTTTATATTTACTTAAATAAAAACCTTTAGACTCTAAGGTTGACCTCTCTAATTCAAGTTTCTCTTGGACTCCCTCTCTGGTCTTATCAACAAGAAGAATGTCATTAGCAAAACACATACACCAAGGTACATCTTCCTATAAATGCCTAGTAAGAACATCCATAACTAAAGCAAAATGATAATTGCTTAAAGCTTATCCTTGATGTAATCCAATTGAAATAATAAAATATTTTGTCAATCCTCTTTATGTTTGGACACAAGAAACAGCTCTAGTATACATATCCTTAATGACTTGAATATAACCAATATTAACTCTTTTCTTTTCTTGAACTCTCCAAAGAACATTTCTTGAAACTTTATTATCAGCTTTCTATAAATCAATAAATATCATATGTAAATCCTCTTTGGTTTCTCTATACTTCTTCATCAAACCTCTTAACAAATGTATAACATCCATAAAATCTATCTAGCATGAAACCAAACTGATTGTGAGAAATGTTTGTATCACATTGAAAGCTATGCTCAATTACTCTCTCCCATAATTTTAATGTACAACACATTAACTTAATTCGCCTATAATTTGTACACTCTTGTGTATCACCTTTATTCTTAAATATAGGAATCAACAAAATCTTTCTCCACTCATTTGACATCTTTTTAGTCTTTAAAATAACATTAAAAAGATTTATAAGCTGAGAAATTTCTTGATCTCCTAAGCATTTCCACACTTTTATTGGAATATCATCAGGTCATACTATTTTTTCACATTTCATTTTCCTTAAAACTTCTCTAACTTCAGATTTACTAATATGATTATTAAAACAAAATTCCCTATTTTTGTTTAGGGTATTAAGGATGCTAAAATCAATTGTATTTTCAGATTCTTCATTGAAAAGTTTATCAAAATACCTCATCCACCTATTTTCAATATCCTTTTCTAAGAAAAGCACTTTATGATTTTCATCCTAAATACATCTCACTTGAGCTAGATCTATACTTCTCCTATCTCTTTGGTTAGCTAACTTATACATACATCTTTCATCTTATTTGGTATCTAATCTATTGCATAAATCACTAAAAGCTAATTTTTTGCATCATATATTACTTTCTTACAATCTCTACATGCCACTTTATATTTTTTTAAATTCTCTGAGTTTTTACATCTAAACCATGTTTTATAACAACACATCTTATTTTTTATCTTTTCTTGTTCATTCTGACTCCACCACCAACTATTTTTATAAAAAGAAGCTTTTCTTTTTGATTCTCTAAGAATATTTTTAGTAACTTGCTTAATTTCACTTGCTACTTTTTCCTACGTAACATTAGCTTCCTTATGAACATCCCAAATTCTAAGCTCTTGTAGCTTGTTCTTAAAATTATTTTTATTAGTGTTCTTTAAGTGCCCCATCTAATCTTAAAATAATAATTTAATTTATTTTTCATCTTCCAATCTTTCATCTTATAATCTAAGACTAATAATCGATGTTGGGTATTTAAACTTTCATTTGGAATTACCTTACAATCTTCATAATCTAAACGATCTATTTTTCTTATCAAAAAATAATCAATCTGTGTTTTACTAGATCAATTTTTATAAGTAATAATATGCTCATCTCTTTTCTTCAATAAAGTATTAGCAACTACAAAATCATAGGCTAAAGAAAAATCTAATATAGTCCTACCTTCTTCAATAGTCACTCCAAATCCATAACCACCATGAATACTTTTAAAATATTCTACCACTCTATCAATATGTCCATTTAAATCTCTTCCAATAAATACTTTTTCTTCAAAAGGTATCTTTAGTATTAATTTCTCTAATTCATTCCAAAAAGTTTCTTTTGAGCCTACATCCAAACCTACTTGAGGCATAAATACTTATAACATTGATAATCTTAGTATCAACAATAATCTTTAAAGCTATAATTCTATCTTCTCATCTATTAATTTTTATAAAATATTCCTTCAAATTTTTATCTATAATCACACCTATGCCATTCTAATTCGACTTCTACCTGAATACCAAAGTTTAAAACCTAAATTATCAATCTCCTTGGCTTTCTCCCCAACTCATTTATTGTCTTGAACACATAAAATATTTATCTTCCTATGAACCATAATATCTATTAATTCCATTGGTTTACCTGTAAGAGTACCTATATTCAAAGTTCCTAACCTAATTCTAGTATCATGGACTACCTTCTTTACCCTCATTCATCCATAATGTGTGAACCCTTACTTATTTAACAGCGCATCGATCATGGCCCTACACACTTTTCATTATTAGACCATTCTGACACATAAACTTTCAGGACTCCTAGCATTAACACAATGCTTTAAATGATTCATGTCATGATTATTTTGACAAGTTTTACGCTGGCTGTCAACTGCCTATCGCAACCCACCGCTATTTATATCCGGACTTGGGACCAGTAATGGTAGTGTTATACTAAAAAACAAAATCTTCTAATTTATTTAAACTTCAAATTTTCATATTTTTCAAATTCAGAAGTTGACTTTTACATATCATTATGATAGAACATAGAAGTAAATATATTAGTACAACCTACAAGAAGGTAATATTTAGTAATATTTGAAGCTTCGTTCTTTAGTTGCACAACCCCTTCATTATGTGGTATTAACATTACTTAAAATCATTATATTATATTATTTTAAAATCATCACAATATAAATATATTAAGTTTACTGATTTTTATTTTTTAATCAACATATGTAATTGCATGAGCCCTATTTATTTATTTCTTTTATTTTATATAATTTTTAAAAATAATTAATTTAAATCATTATAATCTAAACCTATAATTATTTCTTCTACAAATATGAGGTTCAATAAAAAATATGATTAAGATCTAAACTCTAAAATAAATCTTGGACAAAGCAATACATTTCTGGGATTAAAATATTTAAGCCAACACTTTCTAAGTTAATTTTTTTATGTTAAAAAAACTGTTGATATGAATATTCCTTCATTTTTCATCTGTTTCATTATTTAAGACAAGTGCATTCACTAAAAATAAATTAGAATTTCATTACTGAATTGATCAAGTGAAACTTAAAACATTCTCAATTAGAATAAAAATTGATTTTTTTTTCTTTTAATATTTTATAAAATAAACAATTTTTTTTTATTTAACTATTTAAAGTTAAAGTTTCAAAAGGGAATTATATTTTAAGAGTTTAGTGTATGCCAATTGCAGTCGTTTAGAAAACCTAGCTAATTTTTAAATATATTACCTGTAACCACCAGTAGATACTCTCGACATTTTGTCACCCTCACTATTCATTCTCATTGGTGGCTATTGCCATTACAATATTATCAATATAACTTTGCATACATTCAGTAGTTTCATCAATTCCAAAGGTAATGGTTTCTTGCTTATGGGGAATTGAAATGAATGGTTACATTCAACAATACACTATGACATAGATAATGGTGTTGTCGAGTTTGAACTCATAAAAATGTTTCCTAAACATGTAAGTTGGTAGCATAAGTGGATCATTGCAATTTTTGGCAACCAAAAAACTTCTAAAGAAAGTAAAATATAACAAAAAAGAAACTATAAACCCTTTTAGAAAAAAATGATAATAAAATTCAAAATTTAACTTTAATTTTAGAGTGTATGAACACATCACAAAATCAATCATAATGGATTGTTCAAATACTTAATACTTAGTGGCTAATTACTATTATGTTCTCTAAATCTATAATTAATCAAATGAAAACTTTTACTGTACACTTAATCCTAGTTGCTTTTCACATGCAGTGAAAGAAGAAAATAAACTTATAAATCATTCATCCATTCATCTTCTTCATGGACAAGAAGAAGATGTTCACAATCATGGCAATGACTATTAATAGCAAAAGTAAGAAGCCATTTATCAAGAACAAAATATGCCAAATAAACATTTGGTGAAGGACGTCGTGGAATGTAGAAAAGAGATAGAGTAGATCTAGAAGAGATTAGGTTGAATATTGTTGAATTATATGATGACCTGCAATTGTACTCTATTCACCTTTTTCATGTTGCTTAGGGAAATTGTGTAATGTTCTCACTGTAATAATAAGATGAATCAATATTCATTAAAAAAAAATGCGGGTAGTATTATTGGACTCAGTCAAGTTCATGCGATCTAAATTGAGTGTATTTACGTCAATCAAAAACCAAAATGCCACTTGAGTACTACATGGTAAACCATCAAAAGACAATTTTCAAATGTTTCAAGTTTCAATATCAATAATCATTTATTTTTGAAATTCTCACAACTTTGGCCAACATAATTCTTCAATGTGAAATTTACATATATCTAATTTGAGCTTAACATGATTCTCCCTCACTTACTTTTTTGAGCTTTTATGGTCATTAAGGTGAATTTTAATGGCATGTAAACTTTTCATAAACAATTTGGAAGTTAAAAGTTGAATGGGGGTAAAGGTAGCATAGCCAGTTAAATTTACCCTCTTTTTTAATAGGTAGTTCATGTCCATAGTTAATTCATTACAATATACAAGCGATGTTACAAAAGACAACATAAGCCAACATGGAAGACATGCCACTGTGATCAATTACGTTAAAAGAACAATGCATGAAAGAAAAAGCATGCAATTTTAAATATCCGGGAGCAAGATAACATCAATATAATCAAGAACATTTGGAAAATATTCATTGTGAAATTTGAGTTCAAGCTTCCCAAGTTTAATATTCAAATTTTTTTCTTGAACCACAAGAATTGCTACTTGCAAACCTATCCCAATTGTAAATCCATTGTAGAAAAAGGTGAGCTAAACGTTGAAGTGTTGAAGTGTTCTTGCTGACATGGCTTCCATAGAGTGCAAGACCAAGTGCGCTACCCATATCTTGCTTCACCTCATATGCTCGCTTCACAAGAGCTTTGGTTATTGCCAAATCCGGTTTGATATATTTTTCCATGGTCTTAATCTCAAAGCCTTTGATGTCTATTGATCTCTATTATGTCAAATTCAATTAATAGGAGGTTTAGACGAGACTGGTAGAATTAGGTGCGAAAGATTAAACATAAAGATATGGAGAATGAACTAAAACATGAGATTTACTTATGGTTGAATGAATAATAATTTAAGAAGAAAGAAATAAAAACAAGCACTAATTATTTCTCACATAAAATTATATGATAATTATCACATAATTAAAAAACAACTAATAAAAAAGCAGTACATGAATGAGTACAAATTTGATGGCATAACTCAAGGTTAAAATTAAAACATCCTTATTAAATAATATTAAAACTACATAGCACACTATAAAATACAATAAACATAATCTCTTTTACTAAAAATAAATTTAATCAATTGCCCTTTATCAAATTGTTTCCAACAAAAGTTAAATTTTGTGTAGTTTGATTAAATTATTAAATTTATTATTAGTAAGAATAGAGCTTACAACCTTTTCATTAAAGCAAAGTATATAGCTATGAAAGATATGATTAGAAATTAATATTATTTCTATTTATTAACAATAATTTTTAGATTATTGCAAGGCCCTCGCTCATGGCAAATTTCTATTCAAAGGAATACATTTCAGTTCTTTTTTTCCTCTCCCTCTTCTTATATTAATAGCTTTCGTAGATTAAATTATTTAAAGTGATAACATTTTCAACTAGTTAGTATTTGATAGGAAAACCATTAAAATGATAATTCCATTGTTTATCAATCTTTGCTTTCATGAAATATAATAAAGTTGTTTTAAATATAATTATACAAGTATTTTAATAAACATTTGATCATGTTAAACTCAAATCAATCTCATTTAGAAAGAAAATTAATTTTTGGGTTCCATTATTTAATAAAAAGTGATCTAAGCACTAAATGATCAGTCCTTTCTTAAATAAATACTAAATATTTAAAGTGTTATTCTAAGATCTTAGGTATGTATAAATTCTTAATAGGCATTGGGGTTGAACGGTTAAGAGATGCAGTGTATCTCAAATCTAAAGATTATAGAAAATTGAACGTAAAAGTCCTATAAATTTACAACTTAATCTTTAGTTTAGTTCGGTTTAATATTAAATCATTTTATTTAACCAATTTTTCAATATGACTGCAAGCCATCATTAATTGTAATTACTACCACTGTAAGATACAGTTTGCTATTATAACCAATATCATTTGTAACCAAATGGCACTGAGATCTCTTAACCAAGAATTCTTTTGTGTTTATTTGACAAAACCTAATGTAGTGATTACATGTATAACACTCAAAGCATGTAAATTTATTAACAACTAAGTGTATTTCTAATTAAAGAACATTACCATTTATGGTTTAATTGATGGAAATCTGACAAAAGAAAAAAAGAATCAGCTTCTTATTACAAATTTTGATAACTAAGAGAACTTGAAAAATGATTGTGAAAAGTATTGATGGAATTGGTGCTATCTATAATTTCTTATAGAGTAGGTCATATATTTTAAGATAGACTTTTTTTTTGTCTAAGATACATTATATACTATATCATCATATATCATTTAACTTAAAATGATAAAACTAAATATTATAAGAAATAATCATACAAATTAGTTAGCCTAAAAGTTGGTAGGCATTTGTGTCATTATACTCAAACTTTTTTGAGAAATCATGGATAATAAAACGATAACATGATAAAATCAAATAATGATAGTAATCCATTAGAAATATATGAAAGGAGAATTTGATCCCTTATAAAGCCATATAAGCTATCTAAAAGTACAATAAAAATATAAATTGAAATTATCATAATTATACAAGTCTAGAGTAGAAATCTTAATAAAATAAGACATTTTTACAGGTCATTATGACTTCTAGCTTTATGAGAATGTGATGATGGTAGAATCTTTAGTAATATAAAAATGAACTTACAAATTGAAAATTCACGTTAACAAACCATTCATATGGTAAAAATATTATTTGGAAGAACCATAGAGTTATTAAATACTAACACTTTTTCTATCTGAACGGTGAAAATAAATCAAAATTATTGTTAACAATTCTAAAGCATTAATTAAGTTAACTAAGTATTATATGATCTAATACTTATTCTAAAAATTCAATTGAGTTGAAATAATGCCTAAAATTTGGAAGATAATGTGCATATTTATATTTCAGATTTAAACTAGCTATTTAAAATAAATGATTCTTTAGGATTAAATTATTAGTTCTATTATTCATCAAATATACTTTTTTTTTTAATAAAATGATGGCATGATTTAGTAAAAAAAAGTTACTTTCAAATATAACACACTAAAATATAGCATTTCCAAAATGGTATTGCCATATAAGATATGGCCTTCAAAATAAATTTATCTTTTGTTTTTTTTTTTTTTATTTTATTTTATTTATATTTGATTTTCAAATAAAATATATTTGGTGATGATAATTATTTTTAAAACTACTCAATATTTATTTTGTATATTTCTAAAATATTGCCTTTCCTGTTTAAAATAATAAGCAATGACACTTAACAAAATACATCGAAAACTTTTACAAACAACATAGAAAATAAAAAAAGAAAACCTAAAAATAAATTTATCTCATAAACCTTTTAGATATTTAAAATAAAACTCAATTAAAAACTTACAATTATTTTAGTTAACTCCAACATCTTTTGAAGCTGAAAAACTTTTGGAGAAGCTAAAGTAATCATTCATCAGATAGATAAAATTGCTCAGATGCGAAAGATGATAAGAAAATAAATTGATTGAAAACTTTTTCACATAATAAGCATTTTAAGTCATACAATAAATGGAAAAGTCATGAAGCAAACTTTTGCTTATGAATTGGAAAAAGACTTTTGGGTTCGGGGCTTCATAAATGCTCCAAAAGCATGTATGTAAATGCTCATTTTTTGCCGTAAGAAATTAATTTTTAGTGGCTATTGAAAAAGACTCATATCTTTACTATTTTGTAAGACTCACAACTATTTCATCTTGTGATCTTTTCAAATGATAGCAATTATTAATATGCTGCATTTCAACAAGAAAGCCATTTTATTAAGCAACAACCTATTTTACAAGGTAGGTTATAAAGATGCGTATAAATTATATGGTACGTTATGCAATACTTATAATATCTACGATCCTTATCTTTTTGGACATTTATTTATGTCAAAAAAAAATGATATGCAAATAATAAATTATCAATCCTTTATAAAAAAAATTATTAACATATGAAAATAATCTGTAAGGTCTAAACTATATCAACACGCTTTTTATATTATTCATAATAACGTAAGAAAAAGTAAAATATATAAAAAAATATTTTTTTGTTTTATTGAAAGGATGCTTTTTGATGTCTCAAACTTAATTAAAATTAACCAAAAAAGATCATATATTTATTTTCATCCAAACTTTTAAATAACTTAATTTAACAAATTATAATTCTAAAATTAAATATTGTGAAGTCAAAATTCAGAAAGAAATTATATATTTCTATATTTACTGATGTCTAAAAATGCTAACAAAATAATTTCTATCGCATGAAATTAAAAAACAAACAAATTATATTCTATCAAAAATAATTACTAATGTCTATATTTACTTATATATGCAATAACAATATTTTTTATGATTAAATAATTTTGTCTCCTTTCAAACATTGCTCAAATTACTGTATTTGCATCTCACTATGCCATTACTCAATTTTCAACTCAGCATGTTTATGTTAAATGACTTGTTTTCATTTCTCTTCAATCATTATACTTTTCTATTGAGGACTTGATGTCAATTTGATTCAAAAATGTTTCTTCATTCATTCTTGTGTTTTATTGTAGGATCTTACCATGATTTCTAATTGATTATCTTTTAAAATTAAAACATAAGTTTCATTTCCTCATTCTTTAAAAAACTTCCAAAAATATATCAAAGTTCACATCATTTTATCTATTTTATAAACTCAATACACATCTTTCAAATGAAAGCATATATTGCAAATATGTTTTTTGTTCATATTTAAAATTCCAAGTTGATGTTGAATGTTGATCATAGTTTAGGTGGCCTCAAACCACTACTTGCATACCAAAGATTATTTGGAATGAGATAAAAACTCTATGGAACACCATCTTAAAGACAAAACAATTACAAAATGGATTATATCAACCATTACATAGCAACAGAATAATAGGGTAAATGAAAGCCAATCAAATCTAATAAAAGTTAACCAATCAAACCTATTTTAACTTGTTTCCATATTACAATTTCAAGTTAAAATAGGCCAAATAAAAGCCAAACATTTCAACTTGAATGCCTATATATCAAAAAATGATTGATTGGTTAAAGATTAATGACTTTAATTTTGATAACTAATTAATAAAATTATAATATGAATTACATTATAAATGAAAATAAAAGTAAAAGATTTAGAAATATAATCTATCAATTGTTAAATCATAGGGTTTAATATGCTTTTCCACATATATATGAACTACCTTTTGAGTTCAATAAAAATTTTGTAATCTCAAATTCTAAATATATCAAATTATGTTAATTTTGAAATTTTAAAAAATGAAACTAAAATGGTTAGATATATTAATAAGCTTACTTTGTAGATGTTATCAATAATTTTATGTGGCACAAGGTGCCATAAAAAATAAATTGTCATACTATAATAGGACAAGCAAAAGAGGGAATGCTATGCATAAAAGGCCATTAACTAGTAGAAAATTGTATATGAAAAATGGATAATTAGGATAATTTTACTACTTTTATATTTTGTTTATTTATTTGTAATAAAGCATAATAATTCTATTATTAGGAGCATATGTATCAATTATGTGTTATGTTGGGTCACATATGATGTGGGAGAAGTAATTCATTCAAAAAGATTTTATTTAATTAACTAATCAAGAAGAAGGTGGTTATTATAATGTGTGTAGTGTAATTGCTTGGCTACGCCTCCATCTAATCATTCCCTTCATTTTAGAATCTTTAAAATCTCACTTATATGAACTATAGACCTCACTTTTGTGAGGATTGATCACTCTCATTCTAGGTCTAGAATTCTTCTAGACACTTAGGTTTCTTAATGCTAGGACACTTGTAGGGATTAAGGGAATACAAAACCTTGGCCTAAAGACTTGTAGGGCATAACCCTAGCCTAGAGCTTACCTTAGGGCAGTGGGCTTCACCTACCCTAGGACCTCGACACTCATGTGCATCAATTAATTTAAACCACCAAATGATTAGAACCCAAACCCCAAGCCAAAAATATAAACTTAACCTAAGCTCAATTTGATCCACCTTAACCAAAGTCGGCTAAGGAGGGTAACATGGTTCAACCTAATGCTTCCGGGCTGAAGAAGGCCAAATTCAGCTCCGAACTCATATTATTGAAACCAAATCAACTCAAACTCATAAGATTTCAATTGAACTTAACTGAATTTGGTTTTTGATCCAAGCTTTAAGCCAAATTAACTTGATTCTTAACCCAAGTTAACTCACTTCAATTCTATAACTCCATTCAAACCAATTCAATCAAATCAAACCCAATTTAATTCTATCAATCATTCCAACTATCCAATGGATAATTTCAAACTGTTCCAACACTTGCAATCAAGCCAATTAAATCAATTAAACTTAATTAACCCAAGTTAGATCATTTGACTTAAAAGGTTCAAATAAGCCAACACCCAATCAAATCTAAATCAATTGTTGTCAAAGCCACCAATAAACTTCAAATTCATCATTGAATATATTCCAATCGTCCACAACCTCAATTGATCCAAATTGACTTGACCAAACTAGTTAAAACCCAAAGTAACCTAAAAGGCCCAATTAGACCAAACTTCAATTAAACTCTGATTGGATCAAACCTAGCTATCCAATCTCTTCATTGATGATTGTAGGTCACTATTGAACCTAACTAAGCCAATTTGGCTTCTTGACTCAAGTTGACCCAATTTGACCAGAAGGGCCAAATTATGCAAAATCAAATCCTAAACCAGAATCCAATGCTTTTAATTAATCACCAATTGGACATTAGACATGGTTCAATCTTAAAATGGACCAAATTTGGTCAACCCAACCCAATTGACCTACTTAACCCAAGTTGACCTAAAATGCCAAATTGAACCAAATCACACTCTAATCTAAATCAATTCAAATATATTCTTCCAATTCCAATCAATCACTAATGATCAATTGAATATAGATCTAACCCATGTTTAATCCAACTTGGCCAATTTGGTCAAATTGATCAACATGACCTATTGACCCAAATTGAGCCTTATGAACCAAATCCAAATCTAATCCAAATTGAATCAAACCAATTGCACTAACGCATTCCAAATGACTAATTAAACTTGACCAAACTCTCACTTTGACCTAATTTGGTCAAAATGGTCAACTTAGCCCAATTGAACTCATTTGACCTACATGAATCAAATTGAGTCAAACTCAACCAAACTAAGTCTAAACTCAACCAAACTTGACATGACTCATCCTGGGGTCACCATGGGCCTGCCCAAAACCCAACCCATGGTGAACCCGGTTGGGTCAAACGATAAAACCAAGTCCTCAAACGGGAAAAAATCCCATTTGGAAGGACTCTCCATCTCCCCTCTGTACCATCTTTGGTCCTTCTAGGATAGAGGACCACACTAACCTAACCCATGGCTATTGGGTTTAGCCTTGGCCAAGAGGGTGAGTTCACCCATGTAATCATTGGTCCACCGGGAGGAGTGTATACTCCATGGTAGCCTACTACACTCCCTCAGCTTCTCACACACATCCACCTCGCTACCATTGCTCCAGTGTGGGATGGGCGCCAAAGGGCTAATATCGCTCTTAGTTTAGAAAGGAGTGTATGCTCCTCCCCATCCATTCAAACTCACCACATACCTTCTGCAGAGGATTCTGAATAGTCCCCAAGCATTTCCCAAGCTACCCATACACCTTATCGCTAGTGAGACAAAGTTCCACCAAACTTGAGAGTGTTATTCGTCCAACCTCATAAAAAATTCATGAAATTTAAATTAACTCTTCCCACATGTTCTTCAAGCCTCAACGAATAAAAACAAATTGATTTCCAATCGATTCGATCACTCGAAGGCATCCCTAGACCAACTATGATGACTTCCATGACATTGCTTGGTCCACAGACCAATCAACGGAGAGGCAGCTTGAGATCTTCTCAATAGAGCTTCATCTCTTCAAGATGAAGCTATCACTATGAACGAACCATCAGTCTTTAGCTTTAATGAGGTAAAAATTTGAAAATCATAGATTTGGCCATAAGGTGTTGGTCATTTTCTAAAGGAATTATGGTTTAACGCAATTTCCACCATAAACCTCCTTAGATATCTTATATGATTATTTTGGATTCGATTCCACCATCAAACGAGCTCTGGTGAGCTCAGATCGAGAAGGAAGACATTGTCCGTCTTCTAATGCTCGTTGGACAACTGATCACTAGTCGTCTATTTCGGGTGATTAGAATGGATGGAAATGATTAATCACATTAAAAATTTTGATTTAATCCCTTTGTAATCAATAGATTAATCTTGACCATTCCATTTGAGATCAGATGACCAAGACAAAACTGCATCTACCGCCATTGAGTTAGCAGCCATGCCAAACATTTTAAATAACCAATACCACATCGCCATGTAGAAAGCATTGTCGAAGTCAACGTTCACATGGCACCGACGGTTAAAAAAAATTTAATAATGTTTTAAAAGATAATTAAATAGCCAGAACTTCAAAAAATCATAACAAATAGTAATAAAATCCAGAAAAGTACAAATAAACTCATTTTAGAAAGCTTAAATAGAGGAGAATTGAATAAAAATAAAATACCTAATTAATATTTAATGAATAGTGCTTAATTAAGATTTGAAGCTTAAGCTAATTATTTTAATTAATGCAAAATTACTTGGATAATTAATTCCAAATTTGGCATGTTGATCATATGGGATGTCATCTACCTCCCATATTATTCTTGGAATTATTTATCATTGGGTTTGGGAAATTCTAATTTTTCAATCCTAATTACCCTCTTTAGATGATTTAATAATTATTAAAATTAATGAATAGTAAAATTAAGCTGTTAATGTTAATTAATTCATGTAAATAGTGGGGATAACATGGGAATTAATTAGGACCCCATCTCTTAATTGTTTTCAAATGTATTCTCTTAAAGAGTTTAATTAATATGTTTAATAATTAATGGAAAATTAATAATGAAATGTAAATGAAATCAACTTAAGTGACTCAAGTGCAACCTATTAATCCCTTTATGTGTTTCATAAAATAAAGTCATTAAAAAATTACGATCTTTTTTATTATTATGGAAAATCGGAGTACTTATCTTAAATCTTTTCCTTCTCATTGGTGGTTGTTGCCATTACAATATTATCAATATAACTTTGCATACATCCAGTAGTTTCATCAATTTCGAAGGTACTTCTTGCTTATGTGGAATTGAAATGAATGGTTGCATTCAACAATACGCAATGACATAAATAATGGTGTTTTTGAGTTTGAGCTCATAAAAATGTTTCCTAAACATGTAAGTTGGTAGCATAAGTGGATCATTGCAATTTTGGCAACCAATAAACTTCTAAAGAAAGTTAAAGATAACAAAAAAGAAACTATAAACCCATGTAGAAAAAATGATAATAAAATTCATAATTTAACTTTATTTTGAGTGTATGAACACATCACAAAATCAATCACAATGGATTGTTCAAATACTTAATACTTAGTGGCTAATTACTATTTTGTTCTCTAAATCTATAATTAATTAAATGAAAAATTTTAATATACATTTAATCCTAGTTGCATTTCACATGCATGAAAGAAGAAAAAAACTTATAAATCATTCATCCATTCATCTTCTTCATGGACAAGAAGAAGATGTTCATGATCATGGTAATGACTATCAGAAGCACAAGTAAGAAGCCATTTATCAAGAACAAAAAATGGCAAACAAACATTTGGTGAAGGACATCATGGAATGTATAAAAGAGATAGAGTAGATCTAGAGATGATTAGGTTGAATATTATTGAATTCTATGATGACTTGCAATTGTACTCTATTCAACTTTTTCATGTTGCTTAGGGAAATTGTGTAATGTTCTCACTGTAATAATAAGATGAATCTATATTCATTTTAAAAAAACATGAGTAGTATTATTAGACTCAGTCAAGTGCATGCGATCTAAATTGAGTGTATTTATGTCAATCAAAAACCAAAATGCCAATTGAGTACTACATGGTAAACCATCAAAAGACAATTTTCAAATGTTTCAAGTTTTAATATCAATAATCAATTTTTTTTAAAAATCTCACAACTTTGGCCAACATAATTCTTCAATGTGAAATTTACATATATTTAATTTGAGCTTAACATGATTAACCCTCACAAACTTTTGTTGAGCTTTTATGATCATTAAGGTGAATGTTAATGGCATGTAAAATTTTGATAAACAATTTAGAAGTTAAAAGTTGAATGGGCTAAAGGCAGCATAGACAGTTAAATTTACCCTCTTTTTTTAATAGGTAGTTCATCTCCATAGTTAATTGATTGCCATATAAAAGCAATGTTACAAAAGACAACATAAGCCAACATGGAAAACATGTCACTGTGATCGATTACATTAAAAGAACAATGCATGAAAGAAAAAGCATGCAACTTTAAATATCTGGGAGCAAGATAACATCAATATATTCAAGAACATTTGGAAAATATTCATTGTGAAATTTGAGTACAAGCTTCCCAAGTTTGAGATTCAAATTTTTTTCTTGAACCACAAGAACTCCTACTTGCAAACCTTTCCCAATTGTAAATCCATTGTAAAAAGTGAGCTAAACATTGAAATGTTGAAGTGTTCTTGCTGTCATGGCTTCCATAGAGTGCAAGACCAAGTGTGCTACCCATCTCTTGCTTCACCTCATATGCCCGCTTCACAAGAGCTATGGTTATTTCCAAATCTGGTTTGATATGTTTTTCCATGGTCTTAATCTTGAAGCCTTTGATGTCTATTGATCTCTATTAATGTCAAACTCAATTGATAGGAGGTTTAGACGAGATTTGTAGAACTGGGTGCCAAAGATTAAACATAAAGATATGGAGAATGAACTAAAACATGAGCTTTACTTACGGTTGAATGAATAATAATTTAAGAAGCAAGAAATAAAACAAGCACTAAATATTTCTAACATAAAATTATGTGATAATTATCACATAATTAAAAAACAAATAAAAAAAGCAATACATGAATGAGTACAAATTTGATGGCATAACTCAAGGTTAAAATTAAAACATCCATTATTAAATAATATTAAAACTACATAGCACACTATAAAATACAATAAACATAATCTCTTTTACTAAAAATAAATTTAATCAATTGCCCCATATCAAATTGTTTCTAACAAAAGTTTAATTTTGTGTCGTTTGATTAAATTATTAAATTCATTATTAGTAAGAATTGAGCTTACAACCTTTTCATTAAAGCAAAGTATCTAGCTATGAAAGATATTATTTGAAATAAATATTATTACCATTTATTTACAATTATTTTAGATTATTGCAACTCATGGCTAATTTCTATTCAAAGGAATACATTTCACTTTTTTTATCCTCTCCCTCTTCTTATATTAATAGCTTTCGTAGATTAAATTATTTAAAGCGTTCACTTTTTTAACTTGCTAGAATTTGATAGGAAAACCATTAATATGATAATTCCATTGTTTATCGATCATTGCTTTCATTAAATATAATAAAGTTGTTTTAAATATAATTATACAAGTATTTTAATAAACATTTGATCATGTTAAACTCAAATCAATCTCATTTAGAAAGAAAATTAATGTTGGGTTCCATTATTTAATAAAAGTGATCTAAGCACTAAATCATCAATCCTTTCTTAAATAAATACTAAATATTTAAAGTGTTATTCTCAAATCTTAGGAATGTATAAATTCTTAATAGGCATTAGGGTTGAACCGTTAAGAGATGCAATGTATCTCAAATCTAGAGATTTTAGAAATTAGCTTCGTTTGATGAAAATAAATTGCACGTAAAGTCCAATAAATTTATAACTTAATCCTTAGTTTAGTTTGGTTTAATATTAAATCATTTTATTTAACTAATTTTTCAATATGACTGCAAGCCATCATTAATGGTAATTACTACCACTGTAAGATACAGTTCGCTATTATAACCAATGAATACTGGCAATATCATCATTAGACTTCATTGGCTCTGACATTATCAATAATTAATATTAGCCATCAATGCTATCATTATTTCCATCATTATGTATTGTCGTAGCCACCTATTTTTGGCCATTGTCATGATTACCATCAACCTTCATTGTTTATACTTATAATTAACTCATTTAACTTCAAATCAAACATAAAATTTATTCTACTATATTTATATTATACTAATTAAAAAATTTGATAAAATATTCTAAATACATGATTTTACATTCATTACATTTTGATACTTTAAAATTTTAAATATTTGTAACCAAATGGCTCTGAGATCTCTTAACCAAGAATTCTTTTGTGTTTATTTGACAAAACCTAATGTAGTGATTACATGTATAACACTCAAAGCATGTAAATTTATTAACAACTACGTGTATTTATAATTAAAGAACATTATCATTTATGGTTTAGTTATTGGAAATCTAACAAAAGAAAAAAAATCAGCTTCTTATTACAAATTTTGATAACTAGAAGAGAACTTGAAAAATGACTGTGAAAGGTATTGATGGAATTGGTGCTATCTATAATTTCTTATAGAGTAGGTCATATATTTTAAGGTTGACTTTATTGTGTAAGATACATTATATACTATATCGTCATATATCATTTAACCTAAAATGATAAAACTACATATTATAAGAAATAATCATACAAATTAGTTAGCCCAAAAGTTGGTAGAGATTTGTGTCATTATACTCAAACATTTTTGAGAAATCAAGGATAATAAAGCGATAACATGATAAAATCAAATAATGATAATAATCCATTAGTAATATATGGAAGGAGAATTTGATCCCTTATAAAGCCATAGAAGCTATCTAAAAGTAGATTAAAAATATAAATTAAAATTATCATAATTATAGAAGTCTGGAGTAGAAGTCTTAATAAAACAAGACATTTTCACATGTCATTATGACTTTATGAGAATGTGATGATGGAAGAATCTTTAGTAATATATAAATGAACTTACAAATTGAAAATTTACATTAACAAACCATTCATATGGTAAAAAATATTATTTGAAGAACCATAGAGTTATTAAATACTAACACTTTTTCTATCTGAACGGTGAAAATAAATCAAAATTATTGTTAACAATTCTAAAGCATTAATTAAGTTAACTAAGTATTATATGATCTAATACTTATTCTAAAAATTCAATTGAGTTGAAATAATGCCTAAAAATTTGGAAGATAATGTGCATATTTATATTTCAGATTTAAACTAGCTATTTAAAATAAATGATTCTTTAGGATTAAATTATTAGTTCTATTATTCATCAAATATACTTTTTTTTTTAATAAAATGATGGCATGATTTAGTAAAAAAAAGTTACTTTCAAATATAACACACTAAAATATAGCATTTCCAAAATGGTATTGCCATATAAGATATGGCCTTCAAAATAAATTTATCTTTTGTTTTTGTTTTTTATTTTTTATTTTATTTTATTTATATTTGATTTCAAATAAAATATATTTGGTGGTGATAATTATTTTTAAAACAACTCAATATTTATTTTGTGTATTTCTAAAAATATTGCCTTCCTGTTTAAAATAATAAGCAATGACACTTAACAAAATACATCGAACAAAGACACTTTTACAAACAACATAGAAAATAAAAAAAAAAAAACCTAAAAATAAATTTATCTCATAAACTTTTAGATATTTAAAATAAAACTCAATTAAAAAACTTACAATTATTTTAGTTAACTCCAACATCTTTTGAAGCTGAAAAACCTTTTTGGAGAAGCTAAAGTAATCATTCATCAGATAGATAAAATTGCTCAGATGCGAAAGATGATAAGAAAATAAATTGATTGAAAACTTTTTCACATAATAAGCATTTTAAGTCATACAATAAATGGAAAAGTCATGAAGCAAACTTTTGCTTATGAATTGGAAAAAGACTTTTGGGTTCGGGGCTTCATAAATGCTCCAAAAGCATGTATGTAAATGCTCATTTTTGCCGTAAGAAATTAATTTTAGTGGCTATTGAAAAGACTCATATCTTTACTATTTTGTAAGACTCACAACTATTTCATCTTGTGATCTTTTCAAATGATAGCAATTATTAATATGCTGCATTTCAACAAGAAAGCCATTTTATTAAGCAACAACCTATTTTACAAGGTAGGTTATAAAGATGCGTATAAATTATATGGTACGTTATGCAATACTTATAATATCTACGATCCTTATCTTTTTGGACATTTATTTATGTCAAAAAAAAATGATATGCAAATAATAAATTATCAATCCTTTATAAAAAAAATTATTATTAACATATGAAAATAATCTGTAAGGTCTAAACTATATCAACACGCTTTTATATTATTCATAATAACGTAAAATATATAAAAAAATATTTTTTTGTTTTATTGAAAGGATGCTTTTGATGTCTCAAACTTAATTAAAATTAACCAAAAAAGATCATATATTTATTTTCATCCAAACTTTTAAATAACTTAATTTAACAAATTATAATTCTAAAATTAAATATTGTGAAGTCAAAATTCAGAAAGAAATTATATATTTCTATATTTACTGATGTCTAAAAATGCTAACAAAATAATTTCTATCGCATGAAATTAAAAAACAAACAAATTATATTCTATCAACAAAATAATTACTAATGTCTATATTTACTTATATATGCAATAACAATATTTTTTATGATTAAATAATTTTGTCTCCTTTCAAACATTGCTCAAATTACTTACTGTATTTGCATCTCACTATGCCATTACTCAATTTTCAACTCAGCATGTTTATGTTAAATGACTTGTTTTCATTTCTCTTCAATCATTATACTTTTCTATTGAGGACTTGATGTCAATTTGATTCAAAATGTTTCTTCATTCATTCTTGTGTTTTATTGTAGGATCTTACCATGATTTCTAATTGATTATCTTTTAAAATTAAAACATAAGTTTCATTTCCTCATTCTTTAAAAAAATTCCAAAAATATATCAAAGTTCACATCATTTTATCTATTTTATAAACTCAATACACATCTTTCAAATGAAAGCATATATTGCAAATATGTTTTTTGTTCATATTTAAAAATTCCAAGTTGATGTTGAATGTTGATCATAGTTTAGGTGGCCTCAAACCACTACTTGCATACCAAAGATTATTTGGAATGAGATAAAAACTCTATGGAACACCATCTTAAAGACAAAACAATTACAAAATGGATTATATCAACCATTACATAGCAACACTGAATAATAGGGTAAATGAAAGCCAATCAAATCTAATAAAAGTTAACCAATCAAACCTATTTTAACTTGTTTCCATATTACAATTTCAAGTTAAAATAGGCCAAATAAAAGCCAAACATTTCAACTTGAATGCCTATATATCAAAAAAATGATTGTGGTTAAAGATTAATGACTTTAATTTTGATAACTAATTAATAAAATTATAATATGAATTACATTATAAATGAAAATAAAAGTAAAAGATTTAGAAATATAATCTATCAATTGTTAAATCATAGGGTTTAATATGCTTTTCCACATATATATGAACTACCTTTTTGAGTTCAATAAAAAATTTTGTAATCTCAAATTCTAAATATATCAAATTATGTTAATTTTGAAATTTTTAAAAAAATGAAACTAAAATGGTTAGATATATTAATAAGCTTACTTTGTAGATGTTATCAATAAATTTTATGTGGCACAAGGTGCCAGTGCAAAAATAAATTGTCATACTATAATAGGACAAGCAAAAAGAGGGAATGCTATGCATAAAAGGCCATTAACTAGTAGAAAATTGTATATGAAAAATGGATAATTAGGATAATTTTACTACTTTTATATTTTGTTTATTTATTTGTAATAAAGCATAATAATTCTATTATTAGGAGCATATGTATCAATTATGTGTTATGTTGGGTCACATATGATGTGGGAGAAGTAATTCATTCAAAAAGATTTTATTTAATTAACTAATCAAGAAGAAGGTGGTTATTATAATGTGTGTAGTGTAATTGCTTGGCCTAGGCTGCCCCTCCATCTAATCATTCCCTTCATTTTTAGAATCTTTAAAATCTCACTTATATGAACTATAGACCTCACTTTTGGAGTGAGGATTGATCACTCATTCTAGGTCTAGATTCTTCTAGACACTTAGGTTTCTTAATGCTAGGACACTTCTGGGATTAAGGGAATACAAAACCTTGGCCTAAAGACTTGTAGGGCATAACCCTAGGCCTAGAGCTTACCTTAGGGGCAGTGGGCTTCACCCCTAGGACCTAAACCCGACACTCATGTGCATCAATTAATTTAAACCTGAACCAAATGATTAGAACCCAAACCCCAAGCCAAAAATATAAACTTAACCTAAGCTCAATTTGATCCACCTTAACCAAAGTCGGCTAAGGAGGGTAACATGGTTCAACCTAATGCTTCCGGGCTGAAGAAGACCAAATTCAGCTCCGAACTCATATTATTGAAACCAAATCAACTCAAACTCATAAGATTTCAATTGAACTTAACTGAATTTGGTTTTTGATCCAAGCTTTAAGCCAAATTAACTTGATTCTTAACCCAAGTTAACTCACTTCAATTCTATAACTCCATTCAAACCAATTCAATCAAATCAAACCCAATTTAATTCTATCAATCATTCCAACTATCCAATGGATAATTTCAAACTCCAACACTTGCAATCAAGCCAATTAAATCAATTAAACTTAATTAACCCAAGTTAGATCATTTGACTTAAAAGGTTCAAATAAGCCAACACCCAATCAAATCTAAATCAATTGTTGTCAAAACCAATAAACTTCAAATTCATCATTGAATATATTATCCGTCCACAACCTCAATTGATCCAAATTGACTTGACCAAACTAGTTAAAACCCAAAGTAACCTAAAAGGCCCAATTAGACCAAACTTCAATTAAACTCTGATTGGATCAAACCTAGCTATCCAATCTCTTCATTGATGATTGTAGGTCACTATTGAACCTAACTAAGCCAATTTGGCTTCTTGACTCAAGTTGACCCAATTTGACCAGAAGGGCCAAATTATGCAAAATCAAATCCTAAACCAGTCAATGCTTTTAATTGTCACCAATTGGACATTAGACATGGTTCAATCTTAAAATGGACCAAATTTGGTCAACCCAATTGACCTACTTAACCCAAGTTGACCTAAAATGCCAAATTGAACCAAATCACACTCTAATCTAAATCAATTCAAATATATTCTTCCAATTCCAATCAATCACTAATGATCAATTGAATATAGATCTAACCCATGTTTAATCCAACTTGGCCAATTTGGTCAAATTGATCAACATGACCTATTGACCCAAATTGAGCCTTATGAACCAAATCCAAATCTAATCCAAATTGAATCAAACCAATTGCACTACGCATTCCAAATGACTAATTAAACTTGACCAAACTCTCACTTTGACCTAATTTGGTCAAAATGGTCAACTTAGCCCAATTGAACTCATTTGACCTACATGAATCAAATTGAGTCAAACTCAACCAAACTAAGTCTAAACTCAACCAAACTTGACATGACTCATCACAGGGTCACCATGGGCTGCCAAAACCCAACCCATGGTGAACCCGGGTTGGGTCAAACTGATAAACAAGTCCTCAAATGGGAAAAAATCCCATTTGGAAGGACTCTCCATCTCCACTCCTTGTGACCATCTTTGGTCCTTCTAGGATAGAGGACCACACTAACCTAACCCATGGCTATTGGGTTTAGCCTTTGGCCAAGAGGGTGAGTTCACCCATAGGTAATCATTGGTCCACCTAAGGAGGAGTGTATACTCCATGGTAGCCTACTACACTCCCTCAGCTTCTCACACACATCCACCTCAGCAGTACCCTGATTGCTCCAGTGTCGGATGGCTGCCAAAGGCTGAGCTAATATCAGCTCTTAGTTCAATTAGAAAGGAGTGTATGCTCCTCCCCATCCATTCAAACTCACCACATACCTTCTGCAGAGGATTCTGAATAGTCCCCAAGCATTTCCCAAGCTACCCATACACCTTATCGCTAGTGAGACAAAGTTCCACCAAACTTGAGAGCGTTATTCGTCCAACCTCATAAAAAATCCATGAAATTTAAATTAATTGTTCCCACATGTTCTTCAAGCCTCAACGAATAAAAATAAATTGATTTCCAATCGATTCGATCACCCGAAGGCATCCCTAGATCAACTATGATGACTTCCATGACATTGCTTGGTCCACAGACCAATCAACGGAGAGGCAGCTTGAGATCTTCTCAATAGATCTTCAAGATGAAGCTATCATATCAAACGAACCATCGTCTTTAGCTTTAATGAGGTAAAAATTTGAAAATCATAGATTTGGCCATAAGGTGTTGGTCATTTTCTAAAGGAATTATGGTTTAACGCAATTTCCACCATAAACCTCCTTAGATATCTTATATGATTATTTTGGATTGATTCCACCATCAAACGAAGCTCGTGAGCTCGGTCGAAGGAAGACATTGTCCGCTCTTCTAATGCTCGTTGGACAACCGATCACTAGTCGCCTATTTGGTGATTAGAATGGATGGAAATGATTAATCACATTAAAATTTTGATTTAATCCCTTTGTAATCAATAGATTAATCTTGACCATTCCATTTGAGATCGATGACCAAGACAAAACTGCATCTACCGCCATTGAGTTAGCAGCCATGCCAAACATTTTAAATAACCAATACCACATCGCCATGTAGAAAGCATTGTCGAGTCAACGCGTTCACATGGCACCCAGTTAAAAAAAAATTTAATAATGTTTTAAAAGATAATTAAATAGCCAGAACTTCAAAAAATCATAACAAATAGTAATAAAATCCAGAAAAGTACAAATAAACTCATTTTAGAAAGCTTAAATAGAGGAGAATTGAATAAAAATAAAATACCTAATTAATATTTAATGAATAGTGCTTAATTAAGATTTGAAGCTTAAGCTAATTATTTTAATTAATGCAAAATTACTTGGATAATTAATTCCAAATTTGGCATGTTGATCATATGGGATGTCATCTACCTCCCATATTATTCTTGGAATTATTTATCATTGGGTTTGGGAAATTCTAATTTTTCAATCCTAATTACCCTCTTTAGATGATTTAATAATTATTAAAATTAATGAATAGTAAAATTAAGGCAATGTTAATTAATTCATGTAAATAGTGGGGATAACATGGGAATTAATTAGGACCCCATCTCTTAATTGTTTTCAAATGTATTCTCTTAAAGAGTTTAATTAATATGTTTAATAATTAATGGAAAATTAATAATGAAATGTAAATGAAATCAACTTAAGTGACTCAAGTGCAACCTATTAATCCCTTTATGTGTTTCATAAAATAAAGTCATTAAAAAATTACGATCTTTTTATTATTATGGAAAAATCAGGGGAGTACTTATCTTAAATCTTTTTCCTTCTCATTGGTGGTTGTTGCCATTACAATATTATCAATATAACTTTGCATACATCCAGTAGTTTCATCAATTTCGAAGGTACTTCTTGCTTATGTGGAATTGAAATGAATGGTTGCATTCAACAATACGCAATGACATAAATAATGGTGTTTTTTGAGTTTGAGCTCATAAAAATGTTTCCTAAACATGTAAGTTGGTAGCATAAGTGGATCATTGCAATTTTGGCAACCAATAAACTTCTAAAGAAAGTTAAAGATAACAAAAAAGAAACTATAAACCCATGTAGAAAAAATGATAATAAAATTCATAATTTAACTTTATTTTCGGAGTGTATGAACACATCACAAAATCAATCACAATGGATTGTTCAAATACTTAATACTTAGTGGCTAATTACTATTTTGTTCTCTAAATCTATAATTAATTAAATGAAAAATTTTAATATACATTTAATCCTAGTTGCATTTCACATGCACGAAAGAAGAAAAAAACTTATAAATCATTCATCCATTCATCTTCTTCATGGACAAGAAGAAGATGTTCATGATCATGGTAATGACTATCAGAAGCACAAGTAAGAAGCCATTTATCAAGAACAAAAAATGGCAAACAAACATTTGGTGAAGGACATCATGGAATGTATAAAAGAGATAGAGTAGATCTAGAGATGATTAGGTTGAATATTATTGAATTCTATGATGACTTGCAATTGTACTCTATTCAACTTTTTCATGTTGCTTAGGGAAATTGTGTAATGTTCTCCAATAATAAGATGAATCTATATTCATTTTAAAAAAACATGAGTAGTATTATTAGACTAAGTCAAGTGCATGCGATCTAAATTGAGTGTATTTATGTCAATCAAAAACCAAAATGCCAATTGAGTACTACATGGTAAACCATCAAAAGACAATTTTCAAATGTTTCAAGTTTTAATATCAATAATCAATTTTTTTTAAAAATCTCACAACTTTGGCCAACATAATTCTTCAATGTGAAATTTACATATATTTAATTTGAGCTTAACATGATTCACCCTCACAAACTTTTGTTGAGCTTTTATGATCATTAAGGTGAATGTTAATGGCATGTAAAATTTTGATAAACAATTTAGAAGTTAAAAAGTTGAATGGGCTAAAGGCAGCATAGGCTTAAATTTACCCTCTTTTTTTTAATAGGTAGTTCATCTCCATAGTTAATTGATTGCCATATAAAAGCAATGTTACAAAAGACAACATAAGCCAACATGGAAAACATGTCACGTGATCGATTACATTAAAAGAACAATGCATGAAAGAAAAGCATGCAACTTTAAATATCTAGGGCAAGATAACATCAATATATTCAAGAACATTTGGAAAATATTCATTGTGAAATTTGAGTACAAGCTTCCCAAGTTTGAGATTCAAATTTTTTTCTTGAACCACAAGAACTCCTACTTGCAAACCTTTCCCAATTGTAAATCCATTGTAAAAAAAGGTGAGCTAAACATTGAAATGTTGAAGTGTTCTTGCTGTCATGGCTTCCATAGAGTGCAAGACCAAGTGTGCTACCCATCTCTTGCTTCACCTCATATGCCCGCTTCACAAGAGCTATGGTTATTTCCAAATCTGGTTTGATATGTTTTTGCATGGTCTTAATCTCGAAACCTTTGATGTCTATTGATCTCTATTATGTCAAACTCAAGTGATAGGAGGTTTATACGAGACTTGTAGAACTGGGTGCCAAAGATTAAACATAAAGATATGGAGAATGAACTAAAACATGAGCTTTACTACGGTTGAATGAATAATAATTTAAGAAGCAAGAAATAAAACAAGCACTAAATATTTCTAACATAAAATTATGTGATAATTATCACATAATTAAAAAAACAACAAATAAAAAAAGCAATACATGAATGAGTACAAATTTGATGGCATAACTCAAGGTTAAAATTAAAACATCCGATTAAATAATATTAAAACTACATAGCACACTATAAAATACAATAAACATAATCTCTTTTACTAAAATAAATTTAATCAATTGCCCCATATCAAATTGTTTCTAACAAAAGTTTAATTTTGTGTTTGATTAAATTATTAAATTCATTATTAGTAAGAATTGAGCTTACAACCTTTTCATTAAAGCAAAGTATCTAGCTATGAAAGATATTATTTGAAATAAATATTATTACCATTTATTTACAATTATTTTAGATTATTGCAACTCATGGCTAATTTCTATTCAAAGGAATACATTTCACTTTTTTATCCTCTCCTCTTCTTATATTAATAGCTTTCAGATTAAATTATTTAAAGCGTTCACTTTTTTAACTTGCTAGAATTTGATAGGAAAACCATTAATATGATAATTCCATTGTTTATCGATCATTGCTTTCATTAAATATAATAAAGTTGTTTTAAATATAATTATACAAGTATTTTAATAAACATTTGATCATGTTAAACTCAAATCAATCTCATTTAGAAAGAAAATTAATGTTGGGTTCCATTATTTAATAAAAGTGATCTAAGCACTAAATCATCAATCCTTTCTTAAATAAATACTAAATATTTAAAGTGTTATTCTCAAATCTTAGGAATGTATAAATTCTTAATAGGCATTAGGGTTGAACCGTTAAGAGATGCAATGTATCTCAAATCTAGAGATTTTAGAAAATTAGCTTCTGTTTGATGAAAATAAATTGCACGTAAAAGTCCAATAAATTTATAACTTAATCCTTAGTTTAGTTTGGTTTAATATTAAATCATTTTATTTAACTAATTTTTCAATATGACTGCAAGCCATCATTAATGGTAATTACTACCACCGAAGATACAGCTATTATAACCAATGAATACGGCAATATCATCATTAGACTTCATTGGCTCGACATTATCAATAATTATTAGCCATCAATGCTATCATTATTTCCATCATTATGTATTGTCGTAGCCACCTATTTTGGCCATTGTCATGATTACCATCAACCTTCATTGTTTATACTTATAATTAACTCATTTAACTTCAAATCAAACATAAAATTTATTCTACTATATTTATATTATACTAATTAAAAATTTGATAAAATATTCTAAATACATGATTTACATTCATTACATTTTGATACTTTAAAATTTTAAATATTTGTAACCAAATGGATCTGAGATCTCTTAACCAAGAATTCTTTTGTGTTTATTTGACAAAACCTAATGTAGTGATTACATGTATTACACTCAAAGCATGTAAATTTATTAACAACTACGTGTATTTATAATTAAAGAACATTATCATTTATGGTTTAGTTATTGGAAATCTAACAAAAGAAAAAAAAATCAGCTTCTTATTACAAATTTTGATAACTAGAAGAGAACTTGAAAAATGACTGTGAAAGGTATTGATGGAATTGGTGCTATCTATAATTTCTTATAGAGTAGGTCATATATTTTAAGGTTGACTTTATTGTGTAAGATACATTATATACTATATCGTCATATATCATTTAACCTAAAATGATAAAACTACATATTATAAGAAATAATCATACAAATTAGTTAGCCCAAAAGTTGGTAGAGATTTGTGTCATTATACTCAAACATTTTTGAGAAATCAAGGATAATAAAGCGATAACATGATAAAATCAAATAATGATAATAATCCATTAGTAATATATGGAAGGAGAATTTGATCCCTTATAAAGCCATAGAAGCTATCTAAAAGTAGATTAAAAATATAAATTAAAATTATCATAATTATAGAAGTCTGAGTAGAAGTCTTAATAAAACAAGACATTTTCACATGTCATTATGACTTTATGAGAATGTGATGATGGAAGAATCTTTAGTAATATATAAATGAACTTACAAATTGAAAATTTACATTAACAAACCATTCATATGGTAAAAATATTATTTGAAGAACCATAGAGTTATTAAATACTAACACTTTTCTATCTGAACGGTGAAAATAAATCAAAATTATTGTTAACAATTCTAAAGCATTAATTAAGTTAACTAAGTATTATATGATCTAATACTTATTCTAAAAAATTCAATTGAGTTGAAATAATGCCTAAAATTTGGAAGATAATGTGCATATTTATATTTCAGATTTAAACTAGCTATTTAAAATAAATGATTCTTTAGGATTAAATTATTAGTTCTATTATTCATCAAATATACTTTTTTTTTAATAAAATGATGGCATGATTTAGTAAAAAAAGTTACTTTCAAATATAACACACTAAAATATAGCATTTCAAAATGGTATTGCCATATAAGATATGGCCTTCAAAATAAATTTATCTTTTGTTTTTGTTTTTTATTTTTTATTTTATTTTATTTATATTTGATTTCAAATAAAATATATTTGGTGGTGATAATTATTTTTAAAACTACTCAATATTTATTTTGTATATTTCTAAAAATATTGCCTTTCCTGTTTAAAATAATAAGCAATGACACTTAACAAAATACATCGAAAACTTTTACAAACAACATAGAAAATAAAACAGAAAACCTAAAATAAATTTATCTCATAAAGCTTTTAGATATTTAAAATAAAACTCAATTAAAAAACTTACAATTATTTTAGTTAACTCCAACATCTTTTGAAGCTGAAAAAACTTTTTGGAGAAGCTAAAGTAATCATTCATCAGATAGATAAAATTGCTCAGATGCGAAAGATGATAAGAAAATAAATTGATTGAAAACTTTTTCACATAATAAGCATTTTAAGTCATACAATAAATGGAAAAGTCATGAAGCAAACTTTTGCTTATGAATTGGAAAAAGACTTTGTTCGGGGCTTCATAAATGCTCCAAAAGCATGTATGTAAATGCTCATTTTTGCCGTAAGAAATTAATTTTAGTGGCTATTGAAAAGACTCATATCTTTACTATTTTGTAAGACTCACAACTATTTCATCTTGTGATCTTTTCAAATGATAGCAATTATTAATATGCTGCATTTCAACAAGAAAGCCATTTTATTAAGCAACAACCTATTTTACAAGGTAGGTTATAAAGATGCGTATAAATTATATGGTACGTTATGCAATACTTATAATATCTACGATCCTTATCTTTTTGGACATTTATTTATGTCAAAAAAAAATGATATGCAAATAATAAATTATCAATCCTTTATAAAAAAAATTATTAACATATGAAAATAATCTGTAAGGTCTAAACTATATCAACACGCTTTTTATATTATTCATAATAACGTAAGAAAAAGTAAAATATATAAAAAAATATTTTTTTGTTTTATTGAAAGGATGTTTTTTGATGTCTCAAACTTAATTAAAATTAACCAAAAAAGATCATATATTTATTTTCATCCAAACTTTTAAATAACTTAATTTAACAAATTATAATTCTAAAATTAAATATTGTGAAGTCAAAATTCAGAAAGAAATTATATATTTCTATATTTACTGATGTCTAAAATGCTAACAAAATAATTTCTATCGCATGAAATTAAAAAACAAACAAATTATATTCTATCAACAAAATAATTACTAATGTCTATATTTACTTATATATGCAATAACAATATTTTATGATTAAATAATTTTGTCTCCTTTCAAACATTGCTCAAATTACTGTATTAGCATCTCACTATGCCATTACTCAATTTTTCAACTCAGCATGTTTATGTTAAATGACTTGTTTTCATTTCTCTTCAATCATTATACTTTTCTATTGAGGACTTGATGTCAATTTGATTCAAAAAATGTTTCTTCATTCATTCTTGTGTTTTCTATTGTAGGATCTTACCATGATTTCTAATTGATTATCTTTTAAAATTAAAACATAAGTTTCATTTCCTCATTCTTTAAAAAATTCCAAAAATATATCAAAGTTCACATCATTTTATCTATTTTATAAACTCAATACACATCTTTCAAATGAAAGCATATATTGCAAATATGTTTTTTGTTCATATTTAAAAATTCCAAGTTGATGTTGAATGTTGATCATAGTTTAGGTGGCCTCAAACCACTACTTGCATACCAAAGATTATTTGGAATGAGATAAAAACTCTATGGAACACCATCTTAAAGACAAAACAATTACAAAATGGATTATATCAACCATTACATAGCAACACTAATAATAGGGTAAATGAAAGCCAATCAAATCTAATAAAAGTTAACCAATCAAACCTATTTTAACTTGTTTCCCATATTACAATTTCAAGTTAAAATAGGCCAAATAAAAGCCAAACATTTCAACTTGAATGCCTTTTTTTTTAAAAAATGATTGTGGTTAAAGATTAATGACTTTAATTTTGATAACTAATTAATAAAATTATAATATGAATTACATTATAAATGAAAATAAAAGTAAAAGATTTAGAAATATAATCTATCAATTGTTAAATCATAGGGTTTAATATGCTTTTCCACATATATATGAACTACCTTTTGAGTTCAATAAAAAATTTTGTAATCTCAAATTCTAAATATATCAAATTATGTTAATTTTGAAATTTTAAAAAAATGAAACTAAAATGGTTAGATATATTAATAAGCTTACTTTGTAGATGTTATCAATAAATTTTATGTGGCACAAGGTGCCAGTGCAAAAATAAATTGTCATACTATAATAGGACAAGCAAAAAGAGGGAATGTTATGCATAAAAGGCCATTAACTAGTAGAAAATTGTATATGAAAAATGGATAATTAGGATAATTTTACTACTTTTATATTTTGTTTATTTATTTGTAATAAAGCATAATAATTCTATTATTAGAGCATATGTATCAATTATGTGTTATGTTGGGTCACATATGATGTGGGAGAAGTAATTCATTCAAAAGATTTTATTTAATTAACTAATCAAGAAGAAGGTGGTTATTATAATGTGTGTAGTGTAATTTCTTGGCCTAGGCTGCCCCTCCATCTAATCATTCCCTTCATTTTTAGAATCTTTAAAATCTCACTTATATGAACTATAGACCTCACTTTTGGAGTGAGGATTGATCACTCTCATTCTAGGTCTAGGATTCTTCTAGACACTTAGGTTTCTTAATGCTAGGACACTTCTAGGGATTAAGGGAATACAAAACCTTGGCCTAAAGACTTGTAGGGCATAACCCTAGGCCTAGAGCTTACCTTAGGACAGGTGGGCTTCACCTACCCTAGGACCTAAGCTGACACTCATGTGCATCAATTAATTTAAACCTGAACCAAATGATTAGAACCCAAACCCCAAGCCAAAAATATAAACTTAACCTAAGCTCAATTTGATCCACCTTAACCAAAGTCGGCTAAGGAGGGTAACATGGTTCAACCTAATGCCCCGTGAAGGCCAAATTCAGCTCCGAACTCATATTATTGAAACCAAATCAACTCAAACTCATAAGATTTCAATTGAACTTAATCAATTTGGTTTTGATCCAAACTTTAAGCCAAATTAACTTGATTCTTAACCCAAGTTAACTACACCCATTCAAACCAATTCAATCAAATCAAACCCAATTTAATTCTATCAATCATTCCAACTATCCAATGGATAATTTCAAACTGCTCCAACACTTGCAATCAAGCCAATTAAATCAATTAAACTTAATTAACCAAGTTAGATCATTTGACTTAAAAGGTTCAAATAAGCAACACCCAATCAAATCTAAATCAATTGTTGTCAAAGCCACCAATAAACTTCAAATTCATCATTGAATATATTCCAATCGTCCACAACCTCAATTGATCCAAATTGACTTGACCAAACTAGTTAAACCCAAAGTAACCTAAAAGGCCCAAGTTAGACCAAACTTCAATTAAACTCGATTGGATCAATAATATCCAATCTCCTCAAGTTGATGATTGTGTCACTATTGAACCTAACTAAGCCAATTTGGCTTCTTGACTCAAGTTGACCCAATTTGACCAGAAGGGCCAAATTATGCAAAATCAAATCCTAAACCAGAATCCAATGCTTTTAATTAATCACCAATTGGATATTAGACATGGTTCAATCTTAAAATGGACCAAATTTGGTCAACCCAACCCAATTGACCTACTTAACCCAAGTTGACCTAAAATGTCAAATTGAACCAAATCACACTCTAATCTAAATCAAATATATTCTTCCAATTCCAATCAATCACTAATGATCAATTGAATATAGATCTAACCCATGTTTAATCCAACTTGGCCAATTTGGTCAAATTGATCAACATGACCTATTGACCCAAATTGAGCCTTATGAACCAAATCCAAATCTAATCCAAATTGAATCAAACCAATTGCACTAGCATTCCAAATGACTAATTAAACTTGACCAAACTCTCACTTTGACCTAATTTGGTCAAAATGGTCAACTTAGCCCAATTGAACTCATTTGACCTACATGAATCAAATTGAGTCAAACTCAACCAAACTAAGTCTAAACTCAACCAAACTTGACATGACTCATCCTGGGGTCACCATGGGCCTGCCCAAAACCCAACCCATGGTGAACCCAGGTTGGGTCAAACTGATTAAACCAAGTCCTCAAACTGGGAAAAAAATCCCATTTGGAAGGACTCTCCATCTCCCCACTCCTTGACAGCCATCTTTGGTCCTTCTAGGATAGAGGACCACTGACCTAACCTAACCCATGGCTATTGGGTTTAGCCTTTGGCCAAGAGAGGGTGAGTTCACCCATAGGTAATCATTGGTCCACCTAAGGAGGAGTGTATACTCCATGGTAGCCTACTACACTCCCTCAGCTTCTCACACACATCCACCTCAGCAGTACCCTGACTGCTCCAAGTGGATGGTGCCAAAGGCTGAGCTAATATCAGCTCTTAGTTCAATTAGAAAGGAGTGTATGCTCCTCCCCATCCATTCAAACTCACCACATACCTTCTGCAGAGGATTCTGAATAGTCCCCAAGCATTTCCCAAGCTACCCATACACCTTATCGCTAGTGAGACAAAGTTCCACCAAACTTGAGAGTGTTATTCGTCCAACCTCATAAAAAAATTCATGAAATTTAAATTAACTCTTCCCACATGTTCTTCAAGCCTCAACCAATAAAAAACAAATTGATTTCCAATCGATTGATCACTCAAGGCATCCCTAGATACTATGATGACTTCCATGACATTGCTTGGTCCACGTCCCAACGGAGAGGCGGCTTGAGATCTTTCTCAATAGAGCTTCATCTCTTCAAGATGAAGCTATCACTATGAAACGAACCATCGCCTTTAGCTTTAATGAGGTAAAATTTGAAAATCATAGATTTGGCCATAAGGTGTTGGTCATTTTCTAAAGGAATTATGGTTTAACGCAATTTCCACCATAAACCTCCTTAGATATCTTATATGATTATTTTGGATTGATTCCACCATCAAACGAAGCTCGTGAGCTCGGATCGAGAAGGAAGACATTGTCCGTCTTCTAATGCTCGTTGGACAACTGATCACTAGTCGTCTATTTCGGGTGATTAGAATGGATGGAAATGATTAATCACATTAAAAATTTTGATTTAATCCCTTTGTAATCAATAGATTAATCTTGACCATTCCATTTGAGATCAGATGACCAAGACAAAACTGCATCTACCGCCATTGAGTTAGCAGCCATGCCAAACATTTTAAATAACCAATACCACATCGCCATGTAGAAAGCATTGTCGAGTCAACGTTCACATGGCACCGATGGTTAAAAAAAATTTAATAATGTTTTAAAAGATAATTAAATAGCCAGAACTTCAAAAAATCATAACAAATAGTAATAAAATCCAAAAGTACAAATAAACTCATTTTAGAAAGCTTAAATAGAGGAGAATTGAATAAAAATAAAATACCTAATTAATATTTAATGAATAGTGCTTAATTAAGATTTGAAGCTTAAGCTAATTATTTTAATTAATGCAAAATTACTTGGATAATTAATTCCAAATTTGGCATGTTGATCATATGGGATGTCATCTACCTCCCATATTATTCTTGGAATTATTTATCATTGGGTTTGGGAAATTCTAATTTTTCAATCCTAATTACCCTCTTTAGATGATTTAATAATTATTAAAATTAATGAATAGTAAAATTAAGCTGTTAATGTTAATTAATTCATGTAAATAGTGGGGATAACATTAATTAGGACCCCATCTCTTAATTGTTTTCAAATGTATTCTCTTAAAGAGTTTAATTAATATGTTTAATAATTAATGGAAAATTAATAATGAAATGTAAATGAAATCAACTTAAGTGACTCAAGTGCAACCTATTAATCCCTTTATGTATTTCATAAAATAAAGTCATTAAAAAATTACGATCTTTTTATTATTATGGGAAAATCAGGGGAGTACTTATCTTAAATCTTTTTCCTTCTCATTGGTGGTTGTTGCCATTACAATATTATCAATATAACTTTGCATACATCCAGTAGTTTCATCAATTTCGAAGGTACTTCTTGCTTATGTGGAATTGAAATGAATGGTTGCATTCAACAATACGCAATGACATAAATAATGGTGTTTTTGAGTTTGAGCTCATAAAAATGTTTCCTAAACATGTAAGTTGGTAGCATAAGTGGATCATTGCAATTTTTGGCAACCAATAAACTTCTAAAGAAAGTTAAAGATAACAAAAAAGAAACTATAAACCCATGTAGAAAAAAATGATAATAAAATTCATAATTTAACTTTATTTTCGGAGTGTATGAACACATCACAAAATCAATCACAATGGATTGTTCAAATACTTAATACTTAGTGGCTAATTACTATTTTGTTCTCTAAATCTATAATTAATTAAATGAAAAATTTTAATATACATTTAATCCTAGTTGCATTTCACATGCACTGAAAGAAGAAAAAAAACTTATAAATCATTCATCCATTCATCTTCTTCATGGACAAGAAGAAGATGTTCATGATCATGGTAATGACTATCAGAAGCACAAGTAAGAAGCCATTTATCAAGAACAAAAAATGGCAAACAAACATTTGGTGAAGGACATCATGGAATGTATAAAAGAGATAGAGTAGATCTAGAGATGATTAGGTTGAATATTATTGAATTCTATGATGACTTGCAATTGTACTCTATTCAACTTTTTCATGTTGGGAAATTGTGTAATGTTCTCACTGTAATAATAAGATGAATCTATATTCATTTTAAAAAACATGAGTAGTATTATTAGACTCGGTCAAGTGCATGCGATCTAAATTGAGTGTATATTTATGTCAATCAAAACCAAAATGCCAATTGAGTACTACATGGTAAACCATCAAAAGACAATTTTCAAATGTTTCAAGTTTTAATATCAATAATCAATTTTTTTTAAAAATCTCACAACTTTGGCCAACATAATTCTTCAATGTGAAATTTACATATATTTAATTTGAGCTTAACATGATTCACCCTCACAAACTTTTGTTGAGCTTTTATGATCATTAAGGTGAATGTTAATGGCATGTAAAATTTTGATAAACAATTTAGAAGTTAAAAAGTTGAATGGGCTAAAGGCAGCATAGACAGTTAAATTTACCCTCTTTTTTTAATAGGTAGTTCATCTCCATAGTTAATTGATTGCCATATAAAAGCAATGTTACAAAAGACAACATAAGCCAACATGGAAAACATGTCACTGTGATCGATTACATTAAAAGAACAATGCATGAAAGAAAAAAATGCAACTTTAAATATCTAGGGAGCAAGATAACATCAATATATTCAAGAACATTTGGAAAATATTCATTGTGAAATTTGAGTACAAGCTTCCCAAGTTTGAGATTCAAATTTTTTTCTTGAACCACAAGAACTCCTACTTGCAAACCTTTCCCAATTGTAAATCCATTGTAAAAAAAGGTGAGCTAAACATTGAAATGTTGAAGTGTTCTTCTTGTGTCATGGCTTCCATAGAGTGCAAGACCAAGTGTGCTACCCATCTCTTGCTTCACCTCATATGCCCGCTTCACAAGAGCTATGGTTATTTCCAAATCTGGTTTGATATGTTTTTCCATGGTCTTAATCTTGAAGCCTTTGATGTCTATTGATCTCTATTATGTCAAACTCAATTGATAGGAGGTTTAGACGAGATTTGTAGAACTGGGTGCCAAAGATTAAACATAAAGATATGGAGAATGAACTAAAACATGAGCTTTACTTACGGTTGAATGAATAATAATTTAAGAAGCAAGAAATAAAAACAAGCACTAAATATTTCTAACATAAAATTATGTGATAATTATCACATAATTAAAAAACAACAAATAAAAAAGCAATACATGAATGAGTACAAATTTGATGGCATAACTCAAGGTTAAAATTAAAACATCCGTATTAAATAATATTAAAACTACATAGCACACTATAAAATACAATAAACATAATCTCTTTTACTAAAAATAAATTTAATCAATTGCCCCATATCAAATTGTTTCTAACAAAAGTTTAATTTTGTGTCGTTTGATTAAATTATTAAATTCATTATTAGTAAGAATTGAGCTTACAACCTTTTCATTAAAGCAAAGTATCTAGCTATGAAAGATATTATTTGAAATAAATATTATTACCATTTATTTACAATTATTTTTAGATTATTGCAACTCATGGCTAATTTCTATTCAAAGGAATACATTTCACTTTTTTTATCCTCTCCTCTTCTTATATTAATAGCTTTCAGATTAAATTATTTAAAGCGTTCACTTTTTTAACTTGCTAGAATTTGATAGGAAAACCATTAATATGATAATTCCATTGTTTATCGATCATTGCTTTCATTAAATATAATAAAGTTGTTTTAAATATAATTATACAAGTATTTTAATAAACATTTGATCATGTTAAACTCAAATCAATCTCATTTAGAAAGAAAATTAATGTTGGGTTCCATTATTTAATAAAAAGTGATCTAAGCACTAAATCATCAATCCTTTCTTAAATAAATACTAAATATTTAAAGTGTTATTCTCAAATCTTAGGAATGTATAAATTCTTAATAGGCATTGGGGTTGAACCGTTAAGAGATGCAATGTATCTCAAATCTAGAGATTTTAGAAAATTTAGCTTTTGATGAAAATAAATTGCATGTAAAAGTCCAATAAATTTATAACTTAATAGTTTAGTTTGGTTTAATATTAAATCATTTTATTTAACTAATTTTTCAATATGACCAAGCCATCATTAATGGTAATTACTACGTAAGAAGATCTGCTATTATAACCAATGAATATATCATCATTAGACTTCATTGGCTGCTCGACATTATCAATAATTAATATTAGCCATCAATGCTATCATTATTTCCATCATTATGTATTGTCGTAGCCACCTATTTTTGGCCATTGTCATGATTACCATCAACCTTCATTGTTTATACTTATAATTAACTCATTTAACTTCAAATCAAACATAAAATTTATTCTACTATATTTATATTATACTAATTAAAAATTTGATAAAATATTCTAAATACATGATTTTACATTCATTACATTTTGATACTTTAAAATTTTAAATATTTGTAACCAAATGGCTCTGAGATCTCTTAACCAAGAATTCTTTTGTGTTTATTTGACAAAACCTAATGTAGTGATTACATGTATAACACTCAAAGCATGTAAATTTATTAACAACTACGTGTATTTATAATTAAAGAACATTATCATTTATGGTTTAGTTATTGGAAATCTAACAAAAGAAAAAAAAATCAGCTTCTTATTACAAATTTTGATAACTAGAAGAGAACTTGAAAAATGACTGTGAAAGGTATTGATGGAATTGGTGCTATCTATAATTTCTTATAGAGTAGGTCATATATTTTAAGGTTGACTTTATTGTGTAAGATACATTATATACTATATCGTCATATATCATTTAACCTAAAATGATAAAACTACATATTATAAGAAATAATCATACAAATTAGTTAGCCCAAAAGTTGGTAGAGATTTGTGTCATTATACTCAAACATTTTTGAGAAATCAAGGATAATAAAGCGATAACATGATAAAATCAAATAATGATAATAATCCATTAGTAATATATGGAAGGAGAATTTGATCCCTTATAAAACCATAGAAGCTATCTAAAAGTAGATTAAAAATATAAATTAAAATTATCATAATTATAGAAGTCTGGAGTAGAAGTCTTAATAAAACAAGACATTTTCACATGTCATTATGACTTTATGAGAATGTGATGATGGAAGAATCTTTAGTAATATAAAAATGAACTTACAAATTGAAAATTCACGTTAACAAACCATTCATATGGTAAAAATATTATTGGAAGAACCATAGAGTTATTAAATACTAACACTTTTTCTATCTGAACGGTGAAAATAAATCAAAATTATTGTTAACAATTCTAAAGCATTAATTAAGTTAACTAAGTATTATATGATCTAATACTTATTCTAAAAAATTCAATTGAGTTGAAATAATGCCTAAAAATTTGGAAGATAATGTGCATATTTATATTTCAGATTTAAACTAGCTATTTAAAATAAATGATTCTTTAGGATTAAATTATTAGTTCTATTATTCATCAAATATACTTTTTTTTTTTAATAAAATGATGGCATGATTTAGTAAAAAAAAGTTACTTTCAAATATAACACACTAAAATATAGCATTTCAAAATGGTATTGCCATATAAGATATGGCCTTCAAAATAAATTTATCTTTTTTGTTTTTGTTTTTTTTTATTTTATTTTATTTATATTTGATTTCAAATAAAATATATTTGGTGGTGATAATTATTTTAAAACTACTCAATATTTATTTTGTATATTTCTAAAAATATTGCCTTTCCTGTTTAAAATAATAAGCAATGACACTTAACAAAATACATCGAAAACTTTTACAAACAACATAGAAAATAAAAACAGAAAACCTAAAAATAAATTTATCTCATAAAGCTTTTAGATATTTAAAATAAAACTCAATTAAAAAACTTACAATTATTTTAGTTAACTCCAACATCTTTTGAAGCTGAAAAAACTTTTTGGAGAAGCTAAAGTAATCATTCATCAGATAGATAAAATTGCTCAGATGCGAAAGATGATAAGAAAATAAATTGATTGAAAACTTTTTCACATAATAAGCATTTTAAGTCATACAATAAATGGAAAAGTCATGAAGCAAACTTTTGCTTATGAATTGGAAAAAAGACTTTTGGGTTCTCATAAATGCTCCAAAAGCATGTATGTAAATGCTCATTTTTGCCGTAAGAAATTAATTTTAGTGGCTATTGAAAAGACTCATATCTTTACTATTTTGTAAGACTCACAACTATTTCATCTTGTGATCTTTTCAAATGATAGCAATTATTAATATGCTGCATTTCAACAAGAAAGCCATTTTATTAAGCAACAACCTATTTTACAAGGTAGGTTATAAAGATGCGTATAAATTATATGGTACGTTATGCAATACTTATAATATCTACTATCCTTCTCTTTTTGGACATTTATTTATGTCAAAAAAAATGATATGCAAATAATAAATTATGAGTCCTTTATAAAAAAAAAATTATTAACATATGAAAATAATCTGTAAGGTCTAAACTATATCAACACGCTTTTATATTATTCATAATAACGTAAGAAAAAAAATATATATAAAAAAATATTTTTTTGTTTTATTGAAAGGATGCTTTTGATGTCTCAAACTTAATTAAAATTAACCAAAAAGATCATATATTTATTTTCATCCAAACTTTTAAATAACTTAATTTAACAAATTATAATTCTAAAATTAAATATTGTGAAGTCAAAATTCAGAAAGAAATTATATATTTCTATATTTACTGATGTCTAAAAATGCTAACAAAATAATTTCTATCGCATGAAATTAAAAAACAAACAAATTATATTCTATCAACAAAATAATTACTAATGTCTATATTTACTTATATATGCAATAACAATATTTTTTATGATTAAATAATTTTGTCTCCTTTCAAACATTGCTCAAATTACTGTATTTGCATCTCACTATGCCATTACTCAATTTTCAACTCAGCATGTTTATGTTAAATGACTTGTTTTCATTTCTCTTCAATCATTATACTTTTCTATTGAGGACTTGATGTCAATTTGATTCAAAAATGTTTCTTCATTCATTCTGTGTGTTGTTTTATTGTAGGATCTTACCATGATTTCTAATTGATTATCTTTTAAAATTAAAACATAAGTTTCATTTCCTCATTCTTTAAAAAAATTCCAAAATATATCAAAGTTCACATCATTTTATCTATTTTATAAACTCAATACACATCTTTCAAATGAAAGCATATATTGCAAATATGTTTTTTGTTCATATTTAAAAATTCCAAGTTGATGTTGAATGTTGATCATAGTTTAGGTGGCCTCAAACCACTACTTGCATACCAAAGATTATTTGGAATGAGATAAAAACTCTATGGAACACCATCTTAAAGACAAAACAATTACAAAATGGATTATATCAACCATTACATAGCAACACTGAATAATAGGGTAAATGAAAGCCAATCAAATCTAATAAAAAGTTAACCAATCAAACCTATTTTAACTTGTTTCCCATATTACAATTTCAAGTTAAAATAGGCCAAATAAAAGCCAAACATTTCAACTTGAATGCCTATATATCAAAAAATGATTGTGGTTAAAGATTAATGACTTTAATTTTGATAACTAATTAATAAAATTATAATATGAATTACATTATAAATGAAAATAAAAGTAAAAGATTTAGAAATATAATCTATCAATTGTTAAATCATAGGGTTTAATATGCTTTTCCACATATATATGAACTACCTTTTGAGTTCAATAAAAAATTTTGTAATCTCAAATTCTAAATATATCAAATTATGTTAATTTTGAAATTTTAAAAAAATGAAACTAAAATGGTTAGATATATTAATAAGCTTACTTTGTAGATGTTATCAATAAATTTTATGTGGCACAAGGTGCCGATAAAAATAAATTGTCATACTATAATAGGACAAGCAAAAAGAGGGAATGCTATGCATAAAAGGCCATTAACTAGTAGAAAATTGTATATGAAAAATGGATAATTAGGATAATTTTACTACTTTTATATTTTGTTTATTTATTTGTAATAAAGCATAATAATTCTATTATTAGGAGCATATGTATCAATTATGTGTTATGTTGGGTCACATATGATGTGGGAGAAGTAATTCATTCAAAAAGATTTTATTTAATTAACTAATCAAGAAGAAGGTGGTTATTATAATGTGTGTAGTGTAATTGCTTGGCCTAGGCTGCCCCTCCATCTAATCATTCCCTTCATTTTTAGAATCTTTAAAATCTCACTTATATGAACTATAGACCTCACTTTTGGAGTGAGGATTGATCACTCTCATTCTAGGTCTAGAATTCTTCTAGACACTTAGGTTTCTTAATGCTAGGACACTTCTAGGGATTAAGGGAATACAAAACCTTGGCCTAAAGACTTGTAGGGCATAACCCTAGGCCTAGAGCTTACCTTAGGACAGGTGGGCTTCACCTACCCTAGGACCTAAACTGACACTCATGTGCATCAATTAATTTAAACCTGAACCAAATGATTAGAACCCAAACCCCAAGCCAAAAATATAAACTTTACCTAAGCTCAATTTGATCCACCTTAACCAAAGTCGGCTAAGGAGGGTAACATGGTTCAACCTAATGCTTCTGGGCTGAAGAAGGCCAAATTCAGCTCCGAACTCATATTATTGAAACCAAATCAACTCAAACTCATAAGATTTCAATTGAACTTACAATTTGGTTTTGATCCAAGCTTTTGCCAAATTAACTTGATTCTTAACCCAAGTTAACTCACTTCAATTCTATAACTCCATTCAAACCAATTCAATCAAATCAAACCCAATTTAATTCTATCAATCATTCCAACTATCCAATGGATAATTTCAAACTGTTCCAACACTTGCAATCAAGCCAATCAATTAAACTTAATTAACCCAAGTTAGATCATTTGACTTAAAAGGTTCAAATAAGCCAACACCCAATCAAATCTAAATCAATTGTTGTCAAAGCCACCAATAAACTTCAAATTCATCATTGAATATATTCCAATCCACAACCTCAATTGATCCAAATTGACTTGACCAAACTAGTTAAAACCCAAAGTAACCTAAAAGGCCCAATTAGACCAAACTTCAATTAAACTCTGATTGGATCAAACCTAGCTATCCAATCTCTTCATTGATGATTGTAGGTCACTATTGAATACTCCACTGCAATCAATTAGACCTAATCAAGCTAATTTGGCCCCTTAACCTAAGTTGACAAAAAGTTCCCTAAAGGGCCAAGTTAGGCCAAATCATGTTCTAAGTCAAATTAATTTCAATAAATGACTCTCATCAACCACAAGTTGGATATTGAACATGTCTCAACCACCTATTGAAGCCAATTGAACCTAACTAAGCCAATTTGGCTTCTTGACTCAAGTTGACCCAATTTGACCAGAAGGGCCAAATTATGCAAAATCAAATCTAAACCATCCAATGCTTTTAATTAATCAATTGGATATTAGACATGGTTCAATCTTAAAATGGACCAAATTTGGTCCAACCAATTGCCAAAGTTGACCTAAAATGTCAAATTGAACCAAATCTAATCTAAATCAATTCAAATATATTCTTCCAATTCCAATCAATCACTAATGATCAATTGAATATAGATCTAACCCATGTTTAATCCAACTTGGCCAATTTGGTCAAATTGATCAACATGACCTATTGACCCAAATTGAGCCTTCCAAATCCAAAAATCCAAATTGAATCAAATTGAATTACCAATTGCACCATTCCAAATGACTAATTAAACTTGACCAAACTCACTTTGACCTAATTTGGTCAAAATGGTCAACTTAGCCCAATTGAACTCATTTGACCTACATGAATCAAATTGAGTCAAACTCAACCAAACTAAGTCTAAACTCAACCAAACTTGACATGACTCATCACGGTCACCATGGGCTGCCAAAACCCAACCCATGGTGAACCCGGGTTGGGTCAACGGTAAACCAAGTCCTCAAAATGGGAAAAATCCCATTTGGAAGGACTCTCTCCCCACTCCTTGGTGACCATCTTTGGTCCTTCTAGGATAGAGAGGAACCTAACCCATGGCTATTGGGTTTAGCCTTTGGCCAAGAGAGGGTGAGTTCACCCATAGGTAATCATTGGTCCACCCTAAGGAGGAGTGTATACTACTACACTCCCTCGCCTTCTCACACACATCCACCTGTACCAGCTCCAAGGTCAGGATGGGCCAAAGGCTGAGCTAATATCAGCTCTTAGTTCAATTAGAAAGGAGTGTATGCCCCTCCCCATCCATTCAAACTCACCACATACCTTCTGCAGAGGATTCTGAATAGTCCCCAAGTATTTCCCAAGCTACCCATACACCCTACCGCTAGTGAGACAAAGTTCCACCAAACTTGAGAGCGTTATTCGTCCAACCTCATAAAAAATCCATGAAATTTAAATTAATTGTTCCCACATGTTCTTCAAGCCTCAACGAATAAAAAACAAATTGATTTCCAATCGATTCGATCACCCGAAGGCATCCCTAGATCAACTATGATGACTTCCATGACATTGCTTGGTCCACAGACCAATCAACGGAGAGGCAGCTTGAGATCTTCTCAATAGAGCTTCATCTCTTCATCAGTCTTTAGCTTTAATGAGATAAAAATCTGAAAATCATCGATTTGGCCATAAGGTGTTGGTCTTTTTCTAAAGGAATTATGGTTTAACGCAATTTCCACAATAAAATCTCCTTAGATATCTTATATGATTATTTTGGATTGGATTCCATCAACGAAGCTCGGTGAGCTCGGATCGAAAGGAAGACATTGTCCGGTCTTCTAATGCTCGTTGGACAACTGATCACTAGTCGTCTATTTCGGGTGATTAGAATGGATGGAAATGATTAATCACATTAAAATTTTTGATTTAATCCCTTTGTAATCAATAGATTAATCTTGACCATTCCATTTGAGATTAGATGACCAAGATGAAACTGCATCTACCGCCATTGAGTTAGCAGCCATGCCAAACATTTTAAATAACCAATACCACATCGCCATGTAGAAAGCATTGTCAAGTCAACGCTCACATGGCACCGGTTAAAAAAAAATTTAATAATGTTTTAAAAGATAATTAAATAGCGAGAACTTCAAAAAATCATAACAAATAGTAATAAAATCCGAGAAAAGTACAAATAAACTCATTTTAGAAAGCTTAAATAGAGGAGAATTGAATAAAAATAAAATACCTAATTAATATTTAATGAATAGTGCTTAATTAAGATTTGAAGCTTAAGCTAATTATTTTAATTAATGCAAAATTACTTGGATAATTAATTCCAAATTTGGCATGTTGATCATATGGGATGTCATCTACCTCCCATATTATTCTTGGAATTATTTATCATTGGGTTTGGGAAATTCTAATTTTCAATCCTAATTACCCTCTTAAGATGATTTAATAATTATTAAAATTAATGAATAGTAAAATTAAGCTGTTAATGTTAATTAATTCATGTAAATAGTGGGGATAACATGGGAATTAATTAGGACCCCATCTCTTAATTATTTTCAAATGTATTCTCTTAAAGAGTTTAATTAATATGTTTAATAATTAATGGAAAATTAATAATGAAATGTAAATGAAATCAACTTAAGTGACTCAAGTGCAACCTATTAATCCCTTTATGTGTTTCATAAAATAAAGTCATTAAAAAATTACGATCTTTTTATTATTATGGGAAAATCAGGGGAGTACTTATCTTAAATCTTTTTCCTTCTCATTGGTGGTTGTTGCCATTACAATATTATCAATATAACTTTGCATACATCCAGTAGTTTCATCAATTTCGAAGGTACTTCTTGCTTATGTGGAATTGAAATGAATGGTTGCATTCAACAATACGCAATGACATAAATAATGGTGTTTTTGAGTTTGAGCTCATAAAAATGTTTCCTAAACATGTAAGTTGGTAGCATAAGTGGATCATTGCAATTTTGGCAACCAATAAACTTCTAAAGAAAGTTAAAGATAACAAAAAAGAAACTATAAACCCATGTAGAAAAAAATGATAATAAAATTCATAATTTAACTTTATTTTCGGAGTGTATGAACACATCACAAAATCAATCACAATGGATTGTTCAAATACTTAATACTTAGTGGCTAATTACTATTTTATTCTCGAAATCTATAATTAATTAAATGAAAATTTTAATATACATTTAATCCTAGTTGCATTTCACATGCGAAAGAAGAAAAAACTTATAAATCATTCATCCATTCATCTTCTTCATGGACAAGAAGAAGATGTTCATGATCATGGTAATGACTATCAGAAGCACAAGTAAGAAGCCATTTATCAAGAACAAAAAATGGCAAACAAACATTTGGTGAAGGACATCATGGAATGTATAAAAGAGATAGAGTAGATCTAGAGATGATTAGGTTGAATATTATTGAATTCTATGATGACTTTTGTACTCTATTCAACTTTTTCATGTTGCTTAGGGAAATTGTGTAATGTTCTCACTGTAATAATAAGATGAATCTATATTCATTTTTAAAAAAACATGAGTAGTATTATTAGACTCAGTCAAGTGCATGCGATCTAAATTGAGTATATTTATGTCAATCAAAAACCAAAATGCCAATTGAGTACTACATGGTAAACCATCAAAAGACAATTTTCAAATGTTTCAAGTTTTAATATCAATAATCAATTTTTTTTAAAAATCTCACAACTTTGGCCAACATAATTCTTCAATGTGAAATTTACATATATTTAATTTGAGCTTAACATGATTCACCCTCACAAACTTTTGTTGAGCTTTTATGATCATTAAGGTGAATGTTAATGGCATGTAAAATTTTGATAAACAATTTAGAAGTTAAAAGTTGAATGGGCTAAAGGCAGCATAGGCAGTTAAATTTACCCTCTTTTTTTTTAATAGGTAGTTCATCTCCATAGTTAATTGATTGCCATATAAAAGCAATGTTACAAAAGACAACATAAACATGGAAAACATGTCCGTGATCAATTACATTAAAAGAACAATGCATGAAAGAAAAAGCATGCAACTTTAAATATCTAGGAGCAAGATAACATCAATATATTCAAGAACATTTGGAAAATATTCATTGTGAAATTTGAGTACAAGCTTCCCAAGTTTGAGATTCAAATTTTTTTCTTGAACCACAAGAACTACTACTTGCAAACCTTTCCCAATTGTAAATCCATTGTAAAAAAAGGTGAGCTAAACATTGAAATGTTGAAGTGTTCTTGTCATGGCTTCCATAGAGTGCAAGACCAAGTGTACTACCCATCTCTTGCTTCACCTCATATGCCCGCTTCACAAGAGCTATGGTTATTTCCAAATCTGGTTTGATATGTTTTTCCATGGTCTTAATCTGAAGCCTTTGATGTCTATTGATCTCTATTATGTCAAACTCAATTGATAGGGAGGTTTATCGAGATTTGTAGAACTGGGTGCCAAAGATTAAACATAAAGATATGGAGAATGAACTAAAACATGAGCTTTACTTACTTGAATGAATAATAATTTAAGAAGCAAGAAATAAAAACAAGCACTAAATATTTCTAACATAAAATTATGTGATAATTATCACATAATTAAAAAAACAACAAATAAAAAAAGCAATACATGAATGAGTACAAATTTGATGGCATAACTCAAGGTTAAAATTAAAACATCCTTATTAAATAATATTAAAACTACATAGCACACTATAAAATACAATAAACATAATCTCTTTTACTAAAAATAAATTTAATCAATTGCCCCATATCAAATTGTTTCTAACAAAGTTTAATTTTGTGTCGCTTGATTAAATTATTAAATTCATTATTAGTAAGAATTGAGCTTACAACCTTTTCATTAAAGCAAAGTATCTAGCTATGAAAGATATTATTTGAAATAAATATTATTACCATTTATTTACAATTATTTTTAGATTATTGCAACTCATGGCTAATTTCTATTCAAAGGAATACATTTCACTTTTTTTATCCTCTCCCTCTTCTTATATTAATAGCTTTCGTAGATTAAATTATTTAAAGCGTTCACTTTTTTAACTTGCTAGAATTTGATAGAAAACCATTAATATGATAATTCTATTGTTTATCGATCATTGCTTTCATTAAATATAATAAAGTTGTTTTAAATATAATTATACAAGTATTTTAATAAACATTTGATCATGTTAAACTCAAATCAATCTCATTTAGAAAGAAAATTAATGTTGGGTTCCATTATTTAATAAAAGTGATCTAAGCACTAAATCATCAATCCTTTCTTAAATAAATACTAAATATTTAAAGTGTTATTCTCAAATCTTAGGAATGTATAAATTCTTAATAGGCATTGGGGTTGAACCGTTAAGAGATGCAATGTATCTCAAATCTAGAGATTTTAGAAAATTAGCTTCTGTTTGATTAAAATAAATTGCATGTAAAAGTCCAATAAATTTATAACTTAATCCTTAGTTTTGTTTGGTTTAATATTAAATCATTTTATTTAACTAATTTTTCAATATGACTGCAAGCCATCATTAATGGTAATTACTACCACCATACATTATTATAACCAATGAATACCGGCAATATCATCATTAGACTTCATTGGCTCTGACATTATCAATAATTAATATTAGCCATCAATGCTATCATTATTTCCATCATTATGTATTGTCGTAGCCACCTATTTTTGGCCATTGTCATGATTACCATCAACCTTCATTGTTTATACTTATAATTAACTCATTTAACTTCAAATCAAACATAAAATTTATTCTACTATATTTATATTATACTAATTAAAAATTTGATAAAATATTCTAAATACATGATTTTTACATTCATTACATTTTGATACTTTAAAATTTTAAATATTTGTAACCAAATGGCTCGAGATCTCTTAACCAAGAATTCTTTTGTGTTTATTTGACAAAACCTAATGTAGTGATTACATGTATAACACTCAAAGCATGTAAATTTATTAACAACTACGTGTATTTATAATTAAAGAACATTACCATTTACGGTTTAGTTATTGGAAATCTAACAAAAGAAAAAAATTCAGCTTCTTATTACAAATTTTGATAACTAGAAGAGAACTTGAAAAATGACTGTGAAAGGTATTGATGGAATTGGTGCTATCTATAATTTCTTATAGAGTAGGTCATATATTTTAAGGTTGACTTTATTGTGTAAGATACATTATATTCTATATCATCATATATCATTTAACCTAAAATGATAAAACTACATATTATAAGAAATAATCATACAAATTAGTTAGCCCAAAAGTTGGTAGAGATTTGTGTCATTATACTCAAACATTTTTGATAAATCAAGGATAATAAAGTGATAACATGATAAAATCAAATAATGATAATAATCCATTAGTAATATATGGAAGGAGAATTTGATCCCTTATAAAGCCATAGAAGCTATCTAAAAGTAGATTAAAAATATAAATTAAAATTATCATATGTATAGAAGTCTGGAGTAGAAGTCTTAATAAAACAAGACATTTTCACATGTCATTATGACTTTATGAGAATGTGATGATGGAAGAATCTTTGTAATATATAAATGAACTTACAAATTGAAAATTTACATTAACAAACCATTCATATGGTAAAAAATATTATTGGAAGAACCATAGAGTTATTAATTACTAACACTTTTTCTATCTGAATGGTGAAAATAAGTCAAAATTATTGTTAACAATTGTAAAGCATTAAGTAAGTTAACTAAGTATTATTGATCTAATACGTGTTCTAAAAATTCAATTGAGTTGAAATAATGCCTAAAAATTTGGAAGATAATGTGCATATTTATATTTTTGGTTTAAGCTACCTATTAAAATAAATGATGCTTTAGGATTAAATTATTAGTTCTATTATTGATCAAATATACTTTTTTTATTAATAAAATAATGACATGATTTATTAAAAAATGTTACTTTCAAATACAAATCACTAAAATATAGCATTTCAAAATGGTCTTCAAAATTTTAAGGGCATTTGGGATCAATTTTATCATTTCTTATTTTTTTTCTTTTTTATTTTATTTTATTTATATTTAATTTCAAAGTAAAATATATTTGGTGGTTATAATTAATTTTAAAACTACTCAATATTTATTTTGTGTGTTTCTAAAATCATTGCTCTTTTGTTTAAAATAATAAGCAATGACACTTAACAAAATACATCGAACAAAGAAACTTTTAAAAACACTAGAAAATAAGAACAAAAACATAGAAATGAATTCATCTCATAAAGCTTTTAGATATTTAAAATAAAAACTCAATTGAAAAGCTTACAATTCTTTTAGTTAACTCCAACATCTTTTGGAGCACAAAAAACTTTTCAAAGAAGATAAAGGAATCATTCATCAGATAGATAAAATCGCTCAGATGCGAAAGATGATAAGAAAATAATCTATATAAGATGATAAGTTGATTGAAAATGTTTTCACATAATAAGCATTTTAAGTCATACAATAAATGGAAAAGTCATGAAGCAAACTTTTGCTTTTGAATTGAAAAATGACTTTTGCTTTCGGGGCTTCATAAATGCTCCAAAAGCATGTATGTAAGTGCTCATTTTGGATGTAAGAAAATAATTTTTAGTGGCTATTAAAAAAGATTAATATCTTCACAGCTTTGTAAGACTCACAACTATTTCATCTTGTGATCCCAAATAATAATGTAATAGCTCTTTTCAAATGATAGAAATTATTAATATGCTGCATTTCAACAAGAAGGTCATTTTATTAAGTAGCAACCTATTGGACAAGGTAGATTATAAAGATGCTTATAAATTATATGGCATGTTATGCAATACTTATAATATCTACTATCCTTCTCTTTTTGGACATTTATTTATGTAAAAAAATGATATGCAAATAATAAATTATGAGACCTTTATAAAAAAAATTATTAACATATGAAAATAATTTGTAAGGTCTAAACTATATCAACACGCTTTTTATATTATTCATAATAACATAAGAAAAAGTGAAAATTATAAAAAAATGTTTTGGACATCAACTCATCTTGATGTTTTATGTTTATATTTAAAATTTCAAGTTGATGTTGAATGTTGATAATTGTTTAGGTGACCTCAAACCACTACTTACCTACCAAAGATTATTTAGAATGAGATAAAAACTCTATGGAACACCATCTTAAAGTCAAAATAATTACAAAATGGATTAGATCAACCATTACACAACAACATGGAATAATAGGGCAAATAAAAGAGAACAAAATCTATGTAAAAGTTAACCAATCAAACCTATTTTAACTTGTTTCCCATATTACAATTTCAAGTTATAACAGGCTAAATAAAAGCCAAACATTTCAACTTGAATGCATATATAACAAAAATGATTGTGGTTATAGATTAATGACTTTAATTTTCATAAATATTTAATAAAATTATAATTTGAATTATATTAATAATAAAATAAAAGTAAAAGATTTAGAAATATAATCTATCAATTATTACATGATAGGGTTGAATACTCTTTGGCACATATGAGTCAGAAAACCAAAAATATATGATATACTTTTTTGAGTTCACTAAAAAATTTTGCAATCTCAAATTCTAAATATATCAAATCATGGTAATTTTGAAATTCTGAAAAAATTAAACTAAAATGGTTAGATATATTAATAAGCTTACTTTGTAGATGTAATCAATAAAATTTTTATGGAAGAAGGTGCCAATGCAAAAAAAAAAAAAAAAAATTTGTCATACTATAAGAGGACAAGCAAAAAAAGAGGGAATGCTATGCATAAAAGTCCGTTAACTAGTAGAAAATTGTATATGAAAAGTTGATAATTAGGATAATTTTACTACTTTTATATTTTTTTTATATTGATTTGTAGTAGAGCATTATAATTCTATTATTAGGAGCTTATGTATTTATTATGTGTTATTTTGGGTCACATATGATGTGGGAGAAGTACTTCATTCAAAATGATTTTAATAAAATAACTAATCAAGAAGAAGGTGGTTGGCATAATATGAGTAGTGTAATTACTTGTCCTCAGTTGCCTTTCCATCTAATCATTTCCCTTCATTTTTAGAATCATTAAAATTCTCTTATATGAATTGTTAACCTCACGTTTGGAGTGAGGATTAATCGCTCTCATTTTAGGTCAAGGATTCTTCTAGACACTTAGGTTTCTCTATTCTAGGACACTTCTAGTGATTAAGGGAATGCTAAATTGAAGCATAAAGACTTGTAGGGCATAATCATAGGCCTAGAGCTTCCTTAAGACAAGTGGACTTCACCTACCCTAGGGCCTAAACTGGCACTCATGTCGTCCGATCTCATGATCAGAACCTAAAGCCCAAGCCAAAAATATAAACTTAACCAAAGTTCAATTTGATCCACCAAAACCCAAGTTAGCTAAGGAAGGTAAAATGGTTCAACCTAATGCTTTCGGCCATAAGAAGGCCAAATTTAGCTCCAAACTCATGATTAAAATCAAATCAACACAAACTCATAAAATATCAATTGATCTTAATTGAATTTGGTTTCCAATCAAAGTTTTAAGCCAATTTAACTTTAATCTTAACCCAACTTAACTTAGTTCAATTATATAATTCCATTCAAACCAAGTCAAGAAACCAAACTAAATTTAATTCTCTCATTCATTCTAACTATCTAATGGATAATTTCAACACTTGCAATCAAGCCAATTATCAATTGAGCTAATCTCAGCTCTTGGTTTAATTAGGGAGGAGAGTATACTCCTCCCCATCCATTCAAACTCACCCATAGACCTTCTCTAGAGGATTCCAAATAGTCCCCATGCATTTCCCAAGCTCCCTATATACCCTAATGCTAGTGAGACCAAGCTCCACCCAAACTTGAGAGCTCTGTTTGTCCAACCTCATCAAAAATCCATGAAATTCAAATTAACTCTTCCCACATGTTCTCCAAGCCTCAATGAATAAAACTAAATTTATTTCTAATTGATTTAATCACCGGAAGGCATCCCTAGATCAACTTTGGTGACTTTCATGGTGGTGCTTGGTCCACAGACCAATTGATGGGGATGCAGTTTGAGATCTTCTCAATAGGGCTTCTTCTCTTCAAGCCAAAGCTAGCTCTATCGATGGACCAATAGTCTTTAGCTCTAGCAATGTAAAAATCTAAAAATTATTGACTTGGCCTTTAGGTGTTGGTTATTTTTTAAATGAATTATGGTTTTATGTAATTTCCACCGTAGGATCACCTTAGATCTTTTGATTACTTGATTACTTTGGATTCAATTCTGCCATCAAATGAGCTCCGGTGAGCTCAAATCGAGTGGAGAAAGGAAAACAATGTCTATCTTCCAATGCTCGTTGGACAACGGATCATCGGTCATTTATTTTGGGTGATTAGAAAGGATGACTATGATTAATCACATTAAAAAATTTTATTTAATCCATTTGTAATCATGGGATTAATCTCAACTGGCCAATCTGAGATCGGACAACCAAGACAAAATCGTGCTTGTCGTCATCGTTGAGTCAACACCCATGTCAAATATTTTAAAAAACCAATACCATGATGCCATGTGGAAAGCATTGCCACGTCAGCGTTCACATAGCCCGAACGGTATAAAATAAGTAAATTAAGTTTAAAAATGTAATTTAATAGCCATAACTTTTAAAAAAGCATAACTAATTGTACAAAAATCCAAAAATGGAAATAAACTCATTTGGGAAGATTAAATAGAGGCAAATTTAATAAAAATAAAATACCTAATTAATATTAAATGAATAGTGCTTAATTATGGTTTGAAACTTAGCCTAATTCCTTAATTAAGGCCAAATTACTTTGCTAATTATATCCAAATTTGACATTATGATTCCATGGGATGTCTACACCTCTCCTATTTTTCTTGAATTATTTATCATGTGGTTTGGGAAATTCCAAATTTTCAATCCTAAATTACCCTCTTTAGATGATTTAATAATTATTAAAATAAATGAACAATAAAATTAAGTTGTTAATGTTAATTAATTCATGTAAACTGTGGGGAAAAAATGGGAATTAATTAGGACCCCCATTTCCTCATTATTTTCAAATGTATTCTCTTAAAAGGTTTAATTAATATGTTTAATAATTAAGGATAAATTAATGAAAATTAATAATGAAATGTAAATGAAATTAATTTAAGTAGCTCAAGTGCAACCTATTAATCCCTTTATGTGTTTAATAACATAAAGTCATTAAAACAATTATAATTTTCTTATTATTGTGGGAAAATCATAAGAGTATTTATCTTAAATTTTTTCTTTCTTTAATTCAATTAATTCTTAAGCATGAGTTTAATTGCATTAAAATTTTTATTTTTCCAAATAATATAATTTAAGGCTCATGTTAGTGATTAATAAAATGAAAGAAGATTGGGAAGGGTGATCAAATTGATATAATTAATAGATTGAACTTAATTAATCCATAAAATATATTTAATTTCCTTTCTTTTACAATAAAATAACCAACATGGGATGGAGTGAATTCTAAATATTATTTTCTCATCTTTAGGTTTCAACAACTTGAATATTAAGAGATGTTTATTTATCTTGAATATTAAAATTAAACATTAAATAAATTTTGATTAGATTTAAGAGATGTTTATTTAACTTGATTATTATTAGGTTCTAATGAAATGAAGTATGTTGTGCATGATATTCAATTACTTTCTTCCAATTATCATAAATGTGCATGCCATGTGCTTCATGTATTCATGTTTTAAAGTTAAAAAAATATGATTGGATCTAAATTGTGTAAGTTGGATAAATGTTATTATATGGTGTGGCTGTTATCATTAGTAAATCTTAAACTATTTTGAAGCTATATGTTAATTATGAATTAAATAATTTGAAGCTTAAAACAATGCTTACTATAATTAATTAATTATGTGTAAATGAAATGTTCATTTACTTGTAATCAAAAGATGGCAATTGATAGTTTTATTCCTATGTCCATATTTATGTATTCATGTATTTGAATTGGCAAAGTATATAGTGTGGATATCTCGAGAATAGAAGGCTTTATGTAGCCCCAAAGAGGTCTTAGATAATCCACTTTCTTGGTTTAACAATGACACGTACTTGCTTAACTTCATTTATGTGTAATAATATATTAGAATATAAAGTGAGACCCATTTTCTTGCCATTAAACTTTACATAAGTAAAAGATATTTATACACAATATTTTTATGATTTTATTTTTATGTTTATGTGTATGCTTATGTGCATTTTAATTGGCTAGTATATAGTCTGGACATCTCGGGAACACAAAGCATTAAGTAGCCCCAAAGAGGTCTTAGATAATCTCACTTCCCTAGTTCAACAATGACACATACTTGATTAAATTCCTTATACATGTTTGCATATGCTTAAATATGAGATGAAACCCCTTTTTCTATCAAATTCATCCAACAACGTTCATTCAGCATGTAAAAATATGGGTACATTGCATGTGTGTGTGTATATATATATAAATTAAATATTAAAGAAGCTAAAAAAGAAATAATTTGAATGTTATTGATAATGAAAAGAAGTAGTCGATCATTATTCATGTGATGATGACTTAATTTCATTAGTTTGAAGATGCCTTTCATGTTTGAATAAGATTTGTTGAGACTAATCTAAACTTAGACTAAAAAAAATTCAAAAATGGTCTATTAAGAAAGTTTGTACAATAATAATTTATCTTTGGAAATCAACCTAGCATAGGAATGAAAGAGTTAAGTCTCTTTCTTCTCTTCATAATGATTAGATCTTAAGTAAGAAGTGAACAAATAAAAATGCATAAGTTTAAACTCAATCAAGTTACTAAAAGACTTAAAATGAAACCACCTTTAATAGGTAATTTAAATAATCCTAAACTTTATAAAATCCTAATTCTAAATACTAATCAAGACTTAGTACACACATTAGAATCCTAAGTTACCAATCTTTGTATTAGGTTAGGCTGATGTATGTTGTGATGATATGTTTTGTTTTGTGGTATAATATTTTAGACTGTATGTTAAGATTATTTGTGCATAGATTGGATGTTAGGTCGTTATTAGCCTAATGATATTTTATGAAAGGGATTGTACTTGAGGGACCACTATAATAATAAATAACTATAAAATGCTTTTGCTTGTATGTGTTGATTATGTCCCTAAAGATAATCCAATTAGGGCAGGTGGGCTTGATTATCTAATATATATTTTGTAGGTGCAGTTAGATTTTATTTTTTCATAAATATGTAATTTTTGAAATAAGATTAGAATTAGTGCTATGAAGTTTAGGATAAGCAATAGCTAGAAGGTAAAACTGGGAGGCCAATGAAGCTTAGAGTAAGCTAATCAAAAGAAGGAAAGAAAAATAAGAATTGAAGACCCCCATAGCATTTATTTCATTTGAAAGATTTAATTATAATCTGGGTTATAAAGGTTAAAGTTTGGCTACCTAACTTTCTTTTTTTTTGAAGATGTACAATGGTACCTACCTTCACGGACCCTTTTATTATTTTATAAAATTTAAATGTTTGATTATTATTCTTAGATTATGCAATATAAATGATATGCTTTCATAGATTTCTTAAAGTGTGTATATTAGATGTGTGGTCTGGATGCGGTAGGCTCTCTAAGATAAAACTAAATTTTCCATATTCACTAAATAACTCAAAACTAAATTCTAATGCAACTCACAACCTCACTCTAAAGCTTAGATATATAAATAAGATAATAAATGATTTAGAAATCCCTTAGCTGAATAGTTGTATGCTATAACAACATGCATGCCATATTGTTCCATTTTTTGTTATAGAGGATCTCCACTCTTGCACAATAAGGTGCAAGCTTGATCTTTGAGAGAGGTCCCTTATAGTGGATAACACCTCTTCTAGTTGATTAAGCCCATAATTGAATTTCATCATGCATGTAGGCATAATTATCCTAAGCCTTAGTCCAAGATAAATGTGTCAAAATGATCCAAAAACTCATAAAAATTTAACATTAGTTTAAGTCATATTTGCATACTAAACATTATGTAGTCTCTTAGGGAGCGAGTTTAGGATTATAGCTTTCTTCCTAATTAAATAATAGCCTAACTATCTTACATCTAAATAAGAACAATCTACATGATTTTAAAGCATAGGAGGTGTTAACTAGTAGCCACTCTAGGTGGTTGTAAGTCCAGAAGAGTCGGGATGTGTATATTCTCTCTTGTGGAAGTGAACCACTATAACCCATTCTATTCGATTAGACTTACGTCATGCTTTTAGCTTGTGCTAAAGCATTTTAGACTTAGGTCTCAGGTAGTGTGTTTCTATTTTACTAGGAGTATAAGTTCTTGCTTCTTAGGCATCTCCACAGCCTTATGTTATTAGGTTATAAGTCCTAACACTCTAATAAAATTTTAAATTAAAATAAAATAAATTATCTCCTTCAAAATTTTAAGCCTTATCACGGGGTAGATTGGAGCATTCACTAGGCTTCCTAGTATTTTGGATGCTCCCTACTTATCTTCTTATAGAATCCATAAATAAGTCTTCCTATTTGAACTCATTCCTTTGATTTTAAAAAGTAATTGATTCTTTGATAGTTTAGCTTTGAAATTTTTGGAGATATTAATTGACTAGTTTAATCAAGAATATTTTTAAAAATTATAATTTCTTAGGGTGTAATTAACTTTGTGGGCTGCCTCCATAGGGAGCTAAAGAACCCGACTTAAGATAAATCTACTCTACTTTATCCATGTTAAGTGGGAGAAAGATCTCTGATATATACGAAGACCCATCTATGTTAGGAGTCTTTAGTAGGTTATTTAGATCATTTAAGGATGATGTCTCTATCTGCCAAGACATCATACCTTAATATCACACTTGATCATGTCAACAAGTACCCCATAAGATCTGTGTGGTGTCCCTACGACTCCAAATTAAAACACCACATGAACCTATAAAATGTAGTCTTTGCTTTGGAATAAAGTTTTAAAAATCACTACAATAAAAAAACATACTTGTATAATTCTAATTGCAAGGATAGATAATAATTAACCTTATGGAGAATTTGGTAAATTTTTCTTGTAAATCTATCTGATATATGATTTTTAAATATTTTTGTGTGAGTTTTAATTATGGTTTCTTGCTATTGAATCTTTTTCCATCATCTCTTCATCTAACAAAAATAGTTATATTTAAAAACTAAATACACATGCAAAAGAAGATCTACTTTAGTTCTAATAGGTGTTGGTGTTTTGTGAATACAATTTGACATTAAAGCTAATGAAAACCTTTAATAAACTTCTATAAACTCCTTATCCATACTAGACATTGAATTTCTAGTTCAAAGTGTTTTTAATAAATTTAATAAATTTAAATCTATTTTTAAAATTCTAATTTTCCATATAGTTTATTAGCTAGATTAGGCAGTAGGTATATCTAGCTTTGAAAGAAAATTTGAAAAATAATAAATATTTAGACCCATTAGAACATTTTAAAACTTATTAGATTTAAAGATGGAATCCACCTTTAATATTTCTAATTTCTCTCAAGACATAGGCTATATTTTATTTACTTTATTATTTCTTAGAATGAACAATATAGATTTTGGTTTGGGTAGACTCCAATGTTGGATGACTACTATTATGACACAAACATTAAATCCATTTCAAATATTGCCTCTAACCCACTTTAGGTCATTTCAATTTACTTAACATTAGAAACTCCAAAAACTCAATAAAAGTTTATTATATGAAATTATTACATTAAGATATCATTATCATAAGTTTTCTAAACATAAATTTTATATACATTTAACTAGAGCAAAACATGAAATAACTGGGGTAGAACCATCCAGAACATTAATACTTTGTAATGTATGCTAAATGACATTTTTCTCCTTTTCCATGAAAGTGTGTATGATCATCTTAAACACAAATAAAAAAGACAAATGCCCATTAGTGCTCAAGATTCATTGATAAACTTCTAAAATCTTTAGACATTTTCTCCACATGTTATCCCAAGTATACATTATATTTAAGTTATGATGCAACTAGTTATGTTTTTATATGGCAGTTTAAAGAATTTTCTCTTCTCTTATTTAGTGTTTTTATGTACTTGATATTATTATTATTATTAGCAATATGTACATCATTCAAGAACCCATGATTGTCCATACAAATTGAATTTTTTGTACTCATTTGAGAAATTTGCCAATGTGCACTCCCCAAGTCCTCTACCTAAGAATTTAACATTCCTTTCCATCTACTCCTTTCACAGTAGAAAATCCTCTTTCCTTTACCATTAAAGGAGAAACCATACACCCTCTTTGACTCAATATAACATAGTTCTATAAAATTAGTTATACATGAAGTAAATATGCAGATCTAAACCGTATTCTTTAATAGTTCTATAAAAGAAAAAACTCATGAAATTTTTGAGATATCTAAACCATATTCTTTCATCATCACAACATAAAAGTAATAGAGCACAAAACGTTTACATAACAAGTAGAAAGAATAGCAAAGAATAAATAATACAAATCAAAGAAAAGAGGTTCCAAATAAAATTTTATAGTAGCTTACTCAAGAAGATTATATCCACTCCCCAAATTCTTAACTCAAAAAATTCACTTTTAACATTTTTTTGTTGTTTATAAGACAATGATGCCTCTATCCAACATGGTCATGAAGAAACTCTACAAAATATTTGACTATAAGCCATTAGACCACTACTCTAACCCATTACATTATCAAAGTAACAAAAGAAATGCCCAAGACATCAACATATCTCCTATAATGTCAAATATAGAGCTTTATTTTAGAGCTTAATTGTAGAAATTAGAGGATCAAGATATGAATTTGGGAAAAAAGATAATCAAAGTGCATAACTCAGTAAAAAAACACTCTTATAAAAGGTTAAATAAAAAGTTATGTAAAAGAAGTTCTATTTTCCATCAAATGTTTAAGTGACAATAGCTCTAATACGTTCTAAAATTAATATGATAGTGTTTATAATAATTATAATTGATTTAAAACCATAAACATGTTATTGTAGAAATATTGGTCAAATAATCTACTACGACCCCATGATTGTATGATACAATTATTACATTTACATTATTTTCTCCAAAAAGGCCTCTATTTAATCAAGCTTGTTGATTTTATCATACAATATATTTAATCAAACTTGTTGATTTTATCATTAAATATGATTTATTACATTAAATTATATTGTAGTTCATTCATTGAATGTCATTGCATAGGAAGAATAATTATATAGATAATTATACAATGTGATATTCATCATACATTATGGTCAATTAACCTATTAAAAGTAAAAAGCATGTGGGGTTCAAAATGTTACTTAAAATAAATCATAGGTATATGGTATCTAATAGTATGATTAGTTCATCATTTTTAATTATGAATTTTTTATTAATTAATATAAATTTGTATATCATAATTAAAAAGGTTGTGCATGTCATACAATACATCAAAATCATACAATAAGAATGCCAATGGTAAAATTTTATTGATTAGTTCTTTTAGTTACATTTTGAAGTCATTTTGTCATGACTGAAAGCTCTCATGTGTATGTGTGTGTAATGTGATTATTTTAGATAAATCTTATACAAGACACGTACAGAAAATAAGACTAAAATAGAATTACAAATTCTTTACTCCTTATTAATCTTCCTTGTTATGATGGCCTTAAGTCTAAAATGAGTGTTTACACTCTTAAGCTTAGGTTGACAGCATCTCTTTCAACTATTTGGTTGTTATTGGCCTATCTTTTAGTGAGGTTTATAACCATCCTTTTGATACTAGAATCTAATCTAGGCACTAAAACTTTTTGCAAGTAGGCATAATACACTTCTAATTGCTAGGGGGAATAACAACGCAAAGCCTAGAAGACGCACAAGGCTCAACCCTAAGGCTAGATCATGACTTAGACTAGGTGGGACTGAATGACCCTAATTTCAGTCCAAACCCCATATATTAAATCCAATTGATCATATGGCACTCAAAAGTACAAAACCTATCCAAACCTTACCTAGTTTGTGTTCAATTTAGCCAAATTACCAAGTTGACCTAATATGACCCATTTGGGTCTAAAAGGGCTAAACTCAAAATTGATCCAAATAATCTAGATATGAAAACACCTAAACTTCTTGGAGCACCATTCAAACTTGATTAAAGATTTATGAAGAGTCAATTTACCAATTGCTTCACTTAGGTCAATTGGTTCACTTAGCATACCCCAACACACTGTTGAACCCATTTTGACAAATTGGCCAAATTAGTTCACTTAGCCCATCTTGACCTAAAAAGTCAAATTGTACCAAATCTCAATCCAACTCAAAATCAACCAAGCCAACACTTACAATCAATTGTAAATTAATGATCAAACTTGTCCCAACCATTAACTACACCCAACATAACTCATTTGACCAATTTGGTTGACATAACCCATTTGACTTTTGCATGATTAAAATGGATGACCATGATTAATCACATTAGAATTTTTGAATTTATTTCTTTTGATCTACAAGATTAATCTTGACCATTTAAGATGTCTTAAATAAAGAACCACACGATGCCATGTGGAAAGCCCTGATGTGTTAGTGCTGATGCGATGCTATATGTGTAAATCATTTAATTAGGTTTAAATATCAACTAAGATAGCCAAAATTTCTAAAAAATATAATTAAATATAGAAAAATAAAAAAAATACAAATAAACTTATTTTAAAAAGTTCAAATAAAGGAGAATCTAGGAAAATTAAAAGCTTTAATTTTTATTAAATGAATAATGACTAATTAAGATTTGAAATATTTTTTAATTAGTGTAATTAAGCTCTGATTACTTGGACAATTCACTTGAAACTCTGGGTGACTATCCTATGGGATGATCTTTGCCTCCTATAATTATTTTAAGTTAATTCGGTGAGTAATTTAAGAGATCCAAAATTTTAAATTAGAAATTTCTATTCTATCTATTTATAAAATAAATAAAATTAGAAAAATTATGAAATTAATATTGGGAAGCTAATTATTTTTTAAAATAATATTTGTCACTAGAGAAATTAATTAGGACTTCTATCTTAATTATTTCTCAAAATCATTCTTAAGGGAAATTATTTAATTAATTAAATCATTAATTACCTTAGGGCTTAAAAAATTCATGGTTACTAGCATAGTTCTCTTAAATTTTGGCCAAGTCCTCTTTGTGCACAACTAACAAAGTGGTTTTCAATGTAATTAAAATCTCGAATTGGTTTGGGGTATTTTGAGTGTAATTGATGATTTTGAATTTTCCCTATTTCTTTCATTAACCTTTAATTATAAGTCCAATTGCAGCAGAACTTTTAGGCATATTTACTTTATATTTATGCATCTTCAATATATTTTCTATTATTATTAGGCTTACATTTAGGGTCTAATTAATGTTTTTTGGCTCTTTTGGGCTTAATTGGCCAAATAATTAACTAAGCTTAATTAATTCATACAAATCATCCAAATTACTTTTAAATCACAAGATGAACAAAAGTGGGTTAAGGGTTAATCATATTTATTTTTCTCCTCATTAGGATAACTCAATTTCAAAATTAATATTTAATAAACATAGTAGGCTTAAGTGTGATTATCTTTATGTGAATGACCTTAGGAGTTAGTGATTTCAAATAAGTCATTTGTTCAAGTTTACAATCATTTGTAAATTTGTATTCCACATCTTTCATGCAGTCATATTTCAAAAATAAATAAAAGATTTTATTTAACTACATGCTTTGGATTAATAGTGTGGCTATTATAATTATTAAATATTAAATTATTTTCTTCAATAAATTAAAATATTTATTAGCCTAAATAATATTTTCCTCCTATTGGCTTATTTCCATTTGTATAACTAATTGTGATCCAGGCTGTATAAGGGTAGTGTTAGGCTACCCATCTGTTTCTCTTTCCATGGTACTCGACCATGGCGACCACTAATTATTTTAATTAATGATGTTTTTTATTTGTTTACATGGATTGCACAATAGAAGTGACAAGCTTTCATAAGTTTCTTAAAGTTTGATTATTTCGTGTATGGCCTAGTTATGATAAACTCTTTAAAGACTTACTCTTTCAACTCTAACTAATCAACTTTAATTCAGTTTTAAATAACTCATAACCTCATTTTAAAGCCTAGGTACTAGATCAAAGAACTAACAGATTTAGTAATCCTTAGCTATATGGTTGCATACTACACTGTCATGCATTCATATCTTCTTCCTTGCAAATAGAAGGGTCTTCACTCTTGCATGATAACAAATATGGCTCAACTTGTGAGAGCTATTTTCTTGTAATGGAGAATATCACTTCTCTCTAATTTAGCCCATAACCATATTTCATTAAGCATGTGGGTATAAAACTTTACCAAGTATGAGTTTAAAATACTGAGTTAAAATGGAATAATGTTTATAAATTTTATTATGTTATTCTACATCATGGATTTTCATACCATTCATAATCTAGTCTCTTATAGAATGAGTTTAGGATAAATGATTCATTCCTAAAAAATAATAGCTTAACCATCTTACATTTATATAAGACTGGCCCACATAATTTTAAATCCTAGAAGGTGTTAGCTTGTAGCTATTAAAGGTGGTTGTAACTCCAAATGAGTCAGAATCTATCCACTCTCTCTAGTGGTAGTGAATCAATATATTCCACCTTCCTCAAGTAAGGTTTAAGTCGAGCTCTTAGCTTATGCTAAATCAATTTAGATATAGGTTTAGAGGCTACTTATTTCTCATTTGCAACGGGTGTAAGTTCTCGCATCTTAGTCATTTTCATAACCTTGTATTGTTGAAATTTAAGACCTAGCCTTCTAATGAAATGTCAACTCAAAAAAAATATAATTTTCTCTCTAAAAAACATAAAGCCTTACTATAGGATAGACTGAAGTGCTTATTAGGATTTCTTGTATCATTAGGGCTTATTACTCATCCTCTTTTGGAATCCATTATGAATTTTTTTATGTTGAGTCTTTCTTATTGATTTTCTAATGATTACCATTCCTTTAACATTAAGCTTTAAAATATTTGGAGATAATAATTGACTACTTTAATTGAGAGTATTCTTAAGAAATTCATATTTTTTAGAATTTAATTAACTACAGAGGCTTACCTATATAAGGAACTTAAGAATCCGGCATAAAATAAATTTTGTTTTACTTTATCCATATATAGTAGATGAAATATATCTAGTATATATAGACCTATCTACCTTATGAGTTCTTATTAGATGATTGAATCCATTATAAGTGACATTTTTACCTTTCGAGGTAGTAAATAAGTTCTTAATGTCATACTAGATTATTTTAAGAAGTACCCTCTAGTATTTGCGTAGTGTCCTATTACTCTAAATACAAACCCCATAATATTATTGAGTTCTAATTTACCTTATTATTATATAACTTTAGAAGATTCATAAATAGCCATATTCCAACTATTCTTGACTTGCCAAATATGACTAAGCAACAATATGTAATGAGCTTCTTGAAACACTTGAAATAAATCTTTAATTTTCTCCAATCATATATTTGTTATCATCAAATTTAATTTTGTTATCATTTGGGGTTTATTGAGTCAACAATTAGGATTAAGATTCCAATAAGTGATGAAAAGTTGCAATAAAAAATTATGTTATCAAGGTAATTAATCAATTGAAGGAGAAAGGTGCAATGACTTTGTTAGAGCCTAGAATTTGAATAAACAAGAGGATCCTAAATGGTGCTAGGACTAGCATGTCTACTTTCCTATTGTGAAAAGATAAGAGTTGCAAAGAAAATTCCCAAGAGTGAGAAAACAAACATATATATATATATATATATATATATGAAAGATTAATGTATTGGACTTATAAGAATGACCTATATAACTTAAATAATAAGATGCAGATAAGTTATAATATCTAATTTATCTATATTAATAATCAAAATCTTTTAATTTATTTTAACTTCAAAATTTTGGAATTTTCATATTAACAAGTTGACATTTACAAATCATTATGATTGGAACTTAGAAGTAAATATATTAGTGACAACCTATAAGAATCTAACATTTAGTAATATCTGTAGCTTTGTTCTGAGTTGCATAGCCCTTCATTATGTAATATTAACATCAATTAAAATCATTATATTATATGTATAATTATTTCATATTATTGATTTCATGACTTATTATATTATCTTCTTATAATTTATTAAATATTTCAAAATTTACATTTTAAATTTGTTATATTATATTATTATAAAATTACCACTATATTATATATATATATATATATATATATATATATATATATATATATATATAATTATTAAGTTTTACTAATTTTTTAATGTTTAATCTAAATATATAATTGAATGAGCACTATTTATTTATTTTATTTTTTATATTTTTTAAAAAATAATTAATTTTAATTAATATAATCTAAACTTATAGTTATCTTCACTATACATACACGATTCAATAAAAATTCTGATTAACATCTAAACTCTAAAATATATTATCAACATTCATTATAAAATGTAAATTCTAAAGCTAAGATATTGAAATAATGGCATTTATCATAAAAAATTAGCAATATTCTAATTTAGAATAAGAAAAATAACCAATAAAATAAACTTGAAATTGTCTATTGGAGTCACAAGTTGAGGGTCACTCGCAGCAACCCAAAACTACGCTAGGATTTGTAGAATGATAACCTTCACCAGTAAATCTAGCAGTATTTTCATTTAGAATTAGAAATCTAACCAAAATAAGTGTTGTTACTACCATGGCCTCCACAATGTTGAAGACCAAGTGCGCTACCTATCTCCCACTTTACCTCATATGCCGCTTAATAAGAGCTATGGTTATTGCCAAATTTGGTTAGATATACTTTCCCATACTCTTAATCTCTAAGCCTTTGATGTCTATTGATCTTTATTATGTCTTGTTCAATTGATAGGAGACTATGACAAGACCAAGTTTATTTGTAGAAATGGATACCAAAGATTAAATATAAAGAAATGGAGTATGACCTTAGAGATTAGCTTTACTTAAGGTTGAATGAATAATAATTTAAGAAGCAAGAAATAAAAATAAGTGCTAATTATTTACAACACAAAATTATATGATAATTAACATATAATTAAAAAAAATAACTAATAGAAAAGCAATACGTGAATGAGTAGAATTTTGAAGGCAAAAAAATCAATGTTAAAATTAAAATATCCTTATTAAATAATATTAGAACTACATAGCACACTATAAAATACAACAAACACAATCTATTTTTAACTAAAATTAAATTTAATCAAATGCCCATTATCAAAATTTTTTCAACAAAAGTTTAATTTTGTGCTAGATAAATTATCATTAAATTATTAAATTCATTGTTAGTAAGAATGGAGCTTACAACCTTTTCATTAAGGCAAAGTATCCAACTATGAAAGATATGATTTGAAATAAAAATTATGACCATTTATTTACTATTACTTTTTATATTATTGCATGGCACTCGCTCATGACCAATTTTTATTCAAAGGAATACATTTCACTTCTTTTTTTCCTTTCCCTCTTCTTATATGGATAGCCTTTGTAGATTAAATTATTTAAAGATACCACTTTTCAAAGTAGTTAGTGTATGTTTAGAAAACTATTAATATGATAATTCAATTGTTTATTGATCATTGCTTTCATTAAATAACTTAAATTTTTTTAAATATAATTAAACAAAAAATTTAATTAATAATTTATCATATTAAATTTAAATCAATCTCATTTAGAAACAAAACTAGGTTTTAGCATCCATTATTTAATAAAAACTAACTAAGGGCTAGATGATGAATCCATTCTTAAATAATTAATAAATATTTAAGGTGTTATTCTAAAATTGTAGGAATGTATCAATTATTAATGGGCATTAGGGTTGAAGGGTTTAGAGGTCCAATGTATCTCAAATCTAGAGATTTTAGAAAATTAGCTTTCACTTGATGAAAAAAATTCAATATAAAATTCCAAGAAATTAAAAACTTAATCCATAAGTTTAGTTTAGTTTAATATTAAATCATTTGGTTTAACTAATTTTTTAATATGATTGCAAGCCATCATTAATGCTAATGACTGCCATTGCTAGATAGTTTGTTGTTATAACCAATGATTACTGCTAGTATCATCATTGGATTTCATTACCTTCAGCATTATACATAATTACTATTAGCCACTAATGTTATCATTGTTTTTATCATTATATAATGTTGTAGCCACCCATTTTTTGCAATTGCCAAGATTACCATCAACCATCATCATTTTTACTTATAATTAACTCATTTAACTTAAAATCAAGCATAAAAATTATTTTATTGTATGTATATTCCACTGATCACTAAAAAAATACCTTTGAGGATGTGCTCCACCATCTTTAGATGAGATGGGTAAGACTATATTTTTTCATTAGGCGGATTGATATATATTCAACCAGATTTCCCCTAACATTTAAGTTAGGGTTTATTTTGATCTGGGCTCTACATCTTATGGACACAAGCCTCCATAGTTAATTACCCATCTTACCATAGTAAGAGAGAACTCTCAATTAATGTTCAAAATAGACATATCCTTCTGATATGCATTGGCATCTTAGAGGTGTGTGTGGCACAGATGATTGTAGAAAATAAGAGTGTAATCCTGATCAAGATCTCATGGTTTCATCATCCCGAGATTACATTATTTTATCCTACCAACATTAGAAGGGTATGGCCATAATGTCCAGAGAATTTGATTAGCAGTCATGGGTTGCCCCATTTCAGGTATCTCAAGTAGGCTTAGAATTTTAGTGTAAGTGATGCAAAAGTGTTCATGTGGTGAACAAATTATAAGGTATTTTCATGATGAAGGTATAGATGTTCACATTGTGAATGAATATAAGGTTGGGATTACATCTTTCTAGAATGTCAAAATTATGGTTGTTCTACATGATGGATGGATATAAATTTATTCGCATGGAGAATGAATTATAGGGTGTTCACATGACAAATGAACAGATGTTCACATGATGAAAGTAGGAAAGGTTGGGCTTACATCTCTTTGGAATGCCAAAATTAGGGTTGTCCCCAAGGTGGAAAGATGTGAATGTTTTTGTGTGGCAAACAAATTATGGTGGTCTTCACATGGTGAATGGACATATGTTCATATGATGAATAAATATGGAGCTGGGCTTACATCCCTTTTGGAATGCCAATATTAAGGTGTTTGCATGGCAAAAGAATAGTAAAATTGGGCTTACATCCTTTTGGATTGCCATATAAATGAGTTATCCATAAATTAGGTAGACATAGTTGTGCTTGCATAGAAAATGGTTAAAAAAATTGAATTTTAGTTAAAAAAAACATAATCTTCTTATTTTAGGACCCATAACCTCAACGCTACGATTCAACATCAGGTCATTATGATAGTGGAGTCCAATGCTTATGTGGCATGACACAGGCTAACTGAGTTAGAGGCTCCGTACCTCAGCACTACATATCTAGAGCCATGATGTTTCCATTATTGGTCATTTGATTATTTGAATAGCACTGCGACACCAACGTGTTGTGCAGTGCTGGTCATGATTCTTTACAGATATATAATGAGTTTTAAGGGGAAACACAATCCCATTTTAATGAGCGTCAGATTGAGAGATGTGGTGTTATGCTCTTTTCATGTACGTCGATTACAAAATTTATTATAATAAAATCTATCTTTTTGATTGCATAGTAACTGATAGGATGGACTGACCAATGCTTTGGTTCTACATGTAGGTGTTACAACAGTGTGCCTGTGTTTTATGATTAGAGAGGGAAGCTCCTCGATGGCATGTCTAGGCATTGTGTTCTGATCTATAAATAGATTTTTTATTCAAGCTATTTTTCTATTAATCATGCCTCTTAGAAGAGTTGTGTGCAAGAAGAGGGCATCCAATAATGTCAACAGCTTCATCAGTGATGATGCCAAGGAGCCATAACATCACGCTCTCCTTCACAAGCACCAGATTTCAAAAGGGGTTTTCAAAATCCAAATGACAACATGGATGGGATAATCATAAAGCGAAAGTGGCTCAAACTATCCTATGATAACAACTCATGCATCATCTTGGTGGTGCATGAATTTTTCATAAATGCACGGGACGACAAGGACAGTAAAGCATATATTCAAGAAAAGCTGGTATGTTTTTATAGTATTGCTATAAGTGCATATTAAAATTTCCCTAATATTGAGTACAATCAATATCTTTCATACTATAATGATATTTAGATTTTGATGAGATCATCCTTTTTCTTTGAGATAGAAATGAAAGCATGCAATCTAAATGATAGAAGGAAGGGATTATCAACTTTCCTACTATTGGTATGAGCTTCTAAGGCTTGGCACTATTTCATTTTTGTAAAGCTTATGCTCTCAAGTAACATTAGAGAGGTTACCAAACAAAGGGCTATTTTGAATTTTAGTATTCAAAAGGGGTTTTAGATCAATATCAAGAAATTTGTTTATAATTCTTTTTGCAATATACTGAAAGGGAGCACTACTGTTAGGTATGGCCGTCCTTCTCTTATTTATGATTTATGTGTAATGATGGTTGCATTAAGTGGGGCCTAATGAGGAGGTATTTTTTCAGAAGGCTCCTCTAATGAAGAGAGTGATCAAGGGGTTCAGAAATAGATTTTAAGTGAGAGAGAGTTTACGTTCTCCCCGATCAAGATTTGAAGTGGGTGAACTCCTAAGTGCTTGACCGAGCAAGTTCAAGAGATTGGCCGGGTTTTAGACTTGAATGAAGAAGGTAGATAGGTGTAATCATAGGTAGAAGATTCTAAAACACAAATTTAACTATCATATGGAACAAAAGTAGATTTAATTCTCCGCATGGCCTAGCTCAACACTACCCTGATCAACATATTTTAGAATTACAATCTTACAAATCCTAGCTAGGTATCATTCCTACGATGCCACAATATCAGCCATATGTGATTAACCCATGGGTATCTAGCATGGAGGAGAAGGAAGAAGAGGAAGAGAAGGGTGGTGACAAGTACGATTTCTAGCTTCACCCCATGCCAATTTTTATATTCTTTTCTTCTTTATTTTATTTATAATTTGTAATTTTCTTTGAAGAAATAAAATTCAACTTTTTATTATCTTTATGTTGTATGCTTGTATATTTTTGCTACTCTTGATGCTTCAAGATAAAAGGAAAAAAATTAAAAAATTTAACACTTAAAAAAAGTGATATCAGGATGCAGCGCCATGATGCTGATATGCCAGCTACTCGGCACTAGAGATAGACCAAAGAACACAAGAGGCGGGTGCCATGATGCTATCTTGCGTCGGCATTGTTGGATATTGTCTCCTCCCAAGCAGAAAATTGTTTGTCTTTTTTCACATGTAGCAATGTGACATAGTGCTGCAGTGTTATCCCTAGAGCGCCATGGCATTGTGGTATTTTAATTATTTTTTTATTAAAATGTTCTAAGTCTTATTCCAAGTGACATGTGGGTATGGCACTATGGTGCTGATGCTATGGTGTCATGGCATAGTGATATTATTTTAGTTCTATTAGGATATGGCGCCATGGCACTGATGCTATGCCACAATAGCACTATAGGATTTTTTAAAATGCTACAATGCTAATTCTTGGGTGCTGTGGTGCCACTCTTATAGCATGAATACCCAAGAGCATGACATTGATATCCAGTTCCTCGGCACTATAGGAAAAATTTTGAATTTAAATTCCAAAATTTTAAAATTTTTAGAAATTTGGCAACATTTTGCCTTGGCAGTGCTAGGTTTCAAAACCATATAGTGCAAAGAACTCTTCTCCCTTATTCTAGATGTAAGATCAATAGAGGGGAGAGATTTTCATCTCATGCTAGAATAAATTTTAATGATGGAGGTCTTCAAATCTATAAGTTTTCTACACTAGATCAAAGATCTATAATGAGATTTTTATTAAACTAGTAAGAAAGAATGCAAATTATTTACCTGAAGTGAGAAAACTTGGAGTGAAGTGTGAGCACTATTTAGAGAGAGTAGAGTCAAATGAGGAAGAAAAGTCTTTGGCATAAATTATTCTCTTTTATTGATAGTAGTGGGCTGATAATTATTCTCACTCAATAGCTAGTGTAGCACCTCAGTCCTAAGATCGGTGTTGAACCATAATTTGATAACTAGACTGGATAGTTAGGCTACACGTTGGTTCTAAGATCATAGTACATCGCGTATAATTCAACAGCTAGACCGCAATTTCTTTTAAAAGGCTAGGGAAACACCTTGGCACTATGAACATAGCGCTACGATGCTATAACTAAAATAAAATTTTTTATTATTTTATTTTATTTCATTTATTTTTGATGTAAACAAAATTACACCCCCAAAAAATGTATCATGCCATTAGGGCATGATGCATTCATTATCTTAATCTTCTATCAGTTGTAGTATACATATATAGATATAATTTAAGCAAAAGCATTGAAGCTTTTAAGATGTTAATCTAATAATTTTCATGTATTACATGATAATAGAGACAATTACTTGAGAAAATTTTAGTTACAATAGTTGGCTTGGATTTTGTAATATAGACATAAGAAAACCATAATAGCCAGTCTCTCTCGTGCTTAATGGAGATGTTAAAGGGCATCCTCTTGATCACACTCCAATCAAGAAAGAGTTTGATCATGTATGGACACCTAAGCATCTGCTTGTGAGCAATCTTCTTCTATGGTAGTGACATCTTGTTTGATCATAGCCCTTCTTTTGATAAATATTCTCTCCTCTGCTGTAGTTCTCTTAATTTAGCAAAAATATCAAGGAGGTACATTTGTGCTCTAAAAAGTTTCCTTTGGAAGGATCATAAGGCTTTGAGACTATGCTATAAATCTTGACAAATTAAAGAGACTTGATGTGAAATGGCATTAGATGATGTTTCTATAATAGTAAGTGTATCAGACAAAACCTCCTCTTAGGTAGTGCGCAAAGGGAATAGTCTAAATTCAACATCTCTATAGATGGATTCCCATAACTGCAAAGTAGTCGCGTCGGTGTGGATCCCAGACCTTCTACTGCTTCAAGACCTAGAGTGGTAGCATAATCTAATAAAGAATTTTCCTCTACACAAAAGTTCTACAGATCAGACAAAACTTTTAAGTTAACACTTAGAAGTAGTTAACACAAGGATACTATTATATGGTATAATTTTTATGAAGGACTACCATTCAAGGGAGTTGAAGTCTTGGGGCATATTCTAAAAGAAAAATATGAAATTTCCAAGCTAAATAATTAGCTTTGAACTATATATTTATCACTAGAGATAGGGTGACTTTTTATATAAGAACCCAGATCTAAGGAGTCATCTTGGGTTGCACTCACCATTACCTAAGTCAAATCTAATAAAAGTGGTTCAGAACTAGTCGCCATAGTGCTAGACTCCTAAATACATGTATTTTCCTAGTATTTCTATGATCAACACTAGTAGGTTGGATGTAATATGGAGAAACTATAGTAGTATCTGTGCATAATACCAATGTGAAATCACTCTCCTTTTGTTTTACTTTTAGTTCGACAACTATTGGTGAGGCAAGAATATGAATAGAGTTGTTTATATTTACAATTCGTATATTAGAATCAACTAGTCAGGGGCTATAGAGGCCCTTATTATCTTTCTCTTGAGTAGCTAAAATTTGATGCCATCTTTTCCTACTACATTTTTGTTCATCTAATGCACTTTTAGAAGCATTAGTCATATCTAGTATAGGTTGGATAGGTTTAGTCTTTTATATTTTTCTATTGCATATGTGAAAGCCAAGCCCAAGAAGGAAGAGAAAGTAAGGCAGATCAATATTCAACATAAAGGACTCACTCTTGTATGAGTCTCTTAGGTAGCAATGTAGAAACTGAAATGAGTCTTCAAGCAAAGTGTGAAGGTCTATGTTGTAGAGTCTATCACTAAATGAACTACTAATGGGAGTGCTCCTAAGGAATGAGTGTATATTATATCCATTATTGGTGGTAACTTATATATAGATGTAGCTTGAGTAAATTTGAACTGCCAAGCCACCCAATTAGGGTTGTACCCTTCCAGGAATACAAATTCATGACAACAATAACATAGCCAAGTAGGTCTCAGTCTAATAAGATATTATATGATGTGTTTATATCATGACATTGATGATAGTAGGGAGTTCCTTTATCAGTAAATGAGTCTATCAATTTTGACTTATACTTTGAATAGATAGACTATAGAAGGATGATATGTGGATAATCTGAAAATGATCTATCATGTGCACTAGGGCAAACATAAAGGTTCTTCTTTGATTTTTCTCTATAGAGACTGTAGCTTTGTCAAGTTACATAATTATGGGGAAATTATGCTCTCTAAAATAGGTTGGTGTCTCAGGATAATTGAAGGCTCTTGAAATATGAGCATGAATTCATCCATGTAGATAGTGCCAAGGGCATCCACATTATAATATTATGAATCGGTCATGACACTTATTCTACCTAATACACATTATAAGTAGGATAGTGCTGCAAGCACCAATAATATCTTTTCACCACGAGCAAGTAGGCTAACCAATAGTAAGTTAGAGGGATGGAGTAGTCTATTGTGTCCAGGGAATACAAAGTAGCATAGCCAAGTGGCAATGGAAGCTATTAAATATAGCTCCTCAATGATGCTTTGTGCTAATATATAATAAGAGTTGAATTTTCTTGTTGACTCAAATTTAGCCTTAGTGAAAGTATGGGCTCCATTATTGAATGGATCTTCAATCTGTGTAAAATGTTGTAGGTGCATCCCTCAATGGAGGAAGCTTTCTGATGATTTATCTAGAGTGATCATATTTCAACATCTATGATCTATCCTCCATTCTTTGGATAGTCTCATATAATAACCCAAGGCACGAGTACTCTTAATGAATATATATAATTGCCTTTTCTACAATGGCCATCAATTATCGCTTAAAAAGCTCATGATCTAGTGGAATTCATTTTTCATGGGAATTTCTATAATTGATAATCTTGTTATATCTTGCATATCCACCATAGTGATTATAATCTCATGTGGACTGATCCAGCAAGTATTGGTAGCTCTATCCTAATGTTTCACTATACTTTTGATCCATGATGAAGGGAAGGCGATTGTAATCAAAGAGTGAAGATATGTATATCAACTTTAATAATAGACTACCAAAATTGACTTTGGATCCTAATCTTCTACTTCATAATGTAATATATGATAACCCGGTAGCCTGACTATGCTTGTAGGAGGGGCAATGTCTTTGGCTAGTTGAGGCACATTGTGATTACCAAAGTTAAAGTTATCTGCGACTCATTCTAAAGGGGCATCATGAATATGTGTCAGTTTTAAACTAGTTATCAAGTCATTTGGGTCATGGCCAGCTAGAGACTATGCGTTGGATAGTGGGAGATGTGTTGATCGAATAAATAAGTCAACGGAAGGTATATCATCTAGTCTTTTTCAAATAAACATTATAATCAACCTATAATATATCTGAAATAAAGAATACACAAATTTTAAGAGTTTTATAAATCAACAATAACATTTGAATTTATACATAAACTATGCATGTGAGCTTTTTCAATTTAGTCTTTTATACAGATTTATATTTAAACTCGCTCCTGTTGACCATATGAAAATCTAAATTTAGGTTTAGATCTGGCCCCTTTTGATATAATGGATCTAATCTAGCTCCTTTGGACATGATGGATCTTAGTTTAACTTAGATTTGACCCCTTTGGATATAACGAAGTTTAAATTAGGGATCCCTTTGGGCATGGTGGATCTGATCCAGCCCCTTTAGGCATGATGTATCTTAGTTTAATTTAGATCTAACCCTTATGGGTATAATGGAATATAAATTATGATTTTAAATTTGGCCACTCTAGGCATGGTGGATCTGATCCAGTCCCTTTGGGATTGATGGATATTAGTTTACTTTAGATCCAACCCCTATGGGTATAATGAAATATAAATTGTGGTTTTAAATCCATCCCATTTAAGCATGGTAGATCTAATTTAGCCCTTTTAGGCATGGTGGTTCTTAGTTTAGTTTTGCTTAATTGGACAACATTTCTTTTTGAAAAGAGATCTTGTTTTTCAAAATATATAAAACTTTCCTTATTAATAGAAGAATTTCTTATTTAAATGAGAATATATTATTTATAGTTATGCATAATATCATTTGAGAAAATGTCCATTTATAGGGGGCATGAGCTAATGCCATTTGTATCGATGAACTTATAAGCTCCACCTTCATATACTTTTTCGATGATATATGGACCCTCCAAATTTGATAATTTTTTTTGCTAACTCGTTGATGTGGAATGATGGGCCTTCTTCATACCAATACTACACCTATTTTGATGCTTCATGGATGAATCATACGGTCTTGAGCTCGGGTCTTTCTTTCTCTATATGTTTCTAGACTTTGTTGGGCTTGTAGTTGTAGTTCATTTATGGCTTCAAGCTCTTCATGTATCATATTTGAATATATTTTCTCTGTTGAAAGACCACTTTGAACTGCTATGCAAAGTGAGGTTAATTCTACTTTGAGGGAAAGTATTGCTTTGCTTTGAAGACTAAAGAGTATGGTTCTGCTTGTGCAGCAATTTTATAAGTGGTACGATATGCCCATAAGGCTTCTATTAATTTATCAAGCAATTCTCTTTTATTTTTAGAAAACATTTTCGTGAGAAACTTAATTAACATTTTGTTAAATGCTTTTGCCAAACCATTAGTTCTAGGATTATTTATTTAGTAATATTACCAATCTATTTTATATTTTTCAATAAAATTTGATATTTTTGAAGGCAATATGATTATTTGATATAATTCATTGAGGTATTTTTAATCTTTAGACAATATGGTGTTGAAAAAACTTTACTACATCATGTACTTTAACTTCTCTTAATGTGATTGCTTCTGCCCATTTTAAGAAATAATCAGTAACAGCTAGAATGAAGCAATGTCCTCTAATGATGGAGGATCTATTGGACCTATTATATCAGTTCCCCAGCTTTCAAATAGCTATGATAATATTATTGGATGCATGGTATTGGGTTCTTAATGTAGTGTGTCTACATGTATTTGACACTGATGACATCATTTAGCATATTCAATGAAGTTTTGAACCATGCTAGGCCAATAATATCCCATTTTTTAATTTTGATTTTTATTTTAGGGTCAGATTAGTGTTCTCCACATGAACTTCAGTAATTACTATCTTTACTTCATCTAGTCTGACTCATCGCATCGACATTTGGTCAAACATGTGTTGATATAATGTGTCATTTATAAGAGTGTATCATAATACTCTTTGTGAAATTTGATGAGCCTTTGATTTATTTTTTGGTAGTCCACCACCTTTGAGATATGTGATGAATGGTTCTCACCAGTCATCATCTTCCATCATGATCATGACTTGTTAACTTTTTTTAACTTGAAAAGCTTGTAGGAGGGTTGGTTTTAGTGCTAGCATATTTTGGCCTATTACTATAATTGGATTTACCTAAGGGTCTAACATATCTTTAGCTAATTTAGATAATGTGTCAAGCTTTCCATTGTCTCGATGCAACACCATTTTGATGGTTACTTTAGGGATTTATTTTAAAAGCACCAAGACATGTTTATGTTGAATTAATTTGGCTTATTTATTTTAAATCTTCCAATTATTTGTCGAATTATAAGTTGAAAATCTCCATAAATATGAGGCTTCTTAATTTTCATATTAATTGCTAACTCTAGGCCCATAATTAATGCTTCATATTCGGTCTAATTGTTAGGCTTAGGAAGACTATAGGAATATCACAGTATATCCCTTTGTAGTGTTACAAATATCAGGCCGACTATAATTCACTCTGCAGGTAAGCTTAGAGATTTAGTTGATTTTAAAGATGAAGCTCTATAAAAACCATTCTCTTTTATTTAAAAAAAAAATTTTCTTGAGCAGTTTAACTAGCATTTTGTTAAATGCTTCTACTAAATCATTGGCTCTAAGATTATATATTGAGGAATATCACCAATCTATCTTTTATTTTTTTAATAAAATGATAGACTTTGCTATTATTGAAGGAAATACCATTTTATGATATAATTTATTTTGCTACTTCGAATCTATAAAGAATATGGTCTCGAAAGAACTTTACTACATCGTCTTCTTTAACTTCTCTTAATGGGATTGCTTCTTCCCATTTTAAGAAATAATCAATAGCGGCTAGAATGAAGTGATGTCCTCTAAATGATGGAGGATCTATTAGACCTATTATATTAGTTCGCCAGTGATGGTGCTATTATTGGGTGTATGATATTCAGTGGTCGATGTAGTGTGTTTACATGTATTTGGCACTGATGGCATCTTTAAGCATATTCAATGTAGTCCTGAACTATGCTAGGCCAATAACATCCCATTCATTTAATTTTAATTTTAATTTTAGGGCCATATTGTTGTGCTCCACACAATTCTTCATGAACTTTAGTTATTACTATCTTGGCTTTGTCCGATCCCAAGCATCACAACCACATTTGATCAAATTGGCACTAATATAATGTGTCATTTATAAGAATGTATTGTAATGCTCTTTGTGATTTTTGATGAGTCTTTCATTTATCTTTTGGTAGTCCATCACCTTTGAGATAATTGATGAATGGTTCTCTCCAATCATCATCTTCTATCATGAGCACAACTTCTTAACTTTATTTAACTTTAATGGCTTGTAGAAGGGTTGGTGTTAGTGCTAACATATTTTGGACTATTATTATAAATTGATTTCCTTGAGAGTCTGTCATTTCCTTAGCTAATTTAGCTAATGCATCAGCCTTGCCATTATCTTGATGCGACACCCTTGTGATCTATTACTTTAGGGATTCATTTTAAAAACTCCAAGACATGTTTATGGTAAAGCACTAATTCTAGCTTATTTATTTTAAACATCTCAAATATTGTCAAATTATAAGTTGAAAATCTCTAGAATAATGAAGCTTCTTAATTTTCATATTAATTGCTAGCTCTATGCAATCAATTAATGCTTTGTATTTGGTCTCATTATTAGTTTGAGGCTTAGTAAGACTATAAGAATATCACGATATACTTCTTTGTGATGTTACGGATGTCAGGCCGATTCTAGCTTGCACTATAAACAAGCTAGGTAGTTTAGTTGACTTTAAAGATGAAGCTTCATCAAAATAAAGCTCCCATCCTTATGGTTGATAAAGCTTTTTTAACTTCAAAAATATGTTCATCAGGGAGTCCGCTGGTAAAGGATGAGTAGCTAGGAAATTAGCTAAGGCTTTCCCTTTCATCACCTTTTCTAGGTCATATGTTATATCAAATTGCACCAATAGAACAGTCCATTAAGCCAACCAACCTGTTAAGGTAGGTCTCATTATCACACATTTGATTGGGTCAACTTTGGATATTTGGATATTAAAGTTATCTTGTGAGATAACATGTAATGATATACTTTCTAAGTAATAAATATTTATAATATACGCTTTTCAATAAGAGAATATTTTATTTTAGCTCCTATTAGACATCAACTTATATAATATAAAATATTTTCCTTACCCTTTTCATTGTTTTATGCTAGCAGAACTCCTAGTGAAGCTTAGAAGGCTGTTGTATATAATATCAATGGTTTCCCTATGATTGGCCTTGACAAGATTGGGTGCTATAATAAATATTGCTTTATGTTGCAAAATGCATCTTGACAAGTGTTATCCCATATAAAGGGTGCATCCTTTTTCATTAATTGAGCAAAAGGTTGCAATCTGCCTAAGAGATTAGAAATGAATCTTCTAATATAAGGTAGTATGCCTTGGAGGGAGCGTAATTTCTTTAAAGTTATAGTTTGTTACATTTCCATTATTTCTTTTATTTTAGAGGGACCGATTTCAATCCCTCTATGCCATATGATAAAGCCTAGAAAATTTTCAAATGTCACACCAAAAGTGCACTTTAGATGATTCATTTTTAGATTAAAACTCTTAATTTTATTGAATATGATCCTTAGATCACTTATATGCTTGCTTTGTGTTTTGATTTTTTCTACAAAGTAATTGACATAACACTCTACATACTTATGCATGAGGTCATCGAAGATTCAATCATCACTCTCTAGTAAGTGACACACACATTTTTCTAACCAAATAGCATTACTTTGTATAATATATGTCGATTGATGTATGAAAAGATGTGTGCTTCTCATCTTTTGGAGCCATTTTAATTTGATTATAGATAATCTATCCATGAAGGAGAATATATCATAACTGGATGTATTTTCCACCATGAGTTTTGTGTTGGGTAATGAGAAATTATCTTTTGAGCTTTTTTTATTTAAGACTCAAAAATCAATATAGACTCATATCAACTCATTTTTCTTTCTTGATAGTATAATTTAACAATCTAGTCAGAATATTTTTCTTCCCGAATGAACCCTACCTTGATGAGCTTTTTGGTTTCAATGATTACCTATTCTTTAATTTCTAATTGTATTATGTTTGATACTTTCTTTACTAGTTGTACATCAGATTTGATAGTTAGTTTATGTATAGCTACATCTGGCGATAAACTTGGCATTTCACTATATTTTATGTGAAGTAATATTTATATTCATAAAGTAGTACTTTTAATTCTTCCAATATTTTTGATGTAAGGTTAGCACTACCAAAAGTTACTCTTCTTGGCTTTTAGTTTATTATCAAAAGTTCATGTAAGCGATGCCTTCTTCAAATTCTTTGTGCTTCTGGTTGATTATTAATTCTGTCACATTTTAATATCCTATGAGGTACCCCTTTTAGATTTGTGGTTTCAAAGAGAATTACTTCTTCATCAGATATAGCATAGCATGAACTCATTGAGGAATTTATTGAAGGAATATATCTTAATCCACATGTAGTGAATTTTCCATATCCAATGGAACTCTAAACATTATCCTCTTGCTAGAGCCTTTCGAACAATCAAACTTATGCATTTAATTATGATAGTTGGACATTATTTTTCATTATCCTCTTTAGAGCTTATGAAAGGTATTGAGTAATGATGATTGATATGTCTTCTTCCACAAAATTATCTTCTTCAAATAGTTCTTGCGTGTAATTTATGGTTCGCTCTTCAACTTTATAAAATAGAATAACATGGTGTTTATAACCCCTTCTAGGAGGAACATAGAATACTTTTAATTATTTTATGTCTTTTCTCTTAGGAGTTGATAAGGCTTTTATATGTGCTTTTGGTATTAATGTTATTTCAATAGCCTTATCAAAAAACCTTAGACTCGACAATCTTATTAGAGATATGTGTGTTATTCTAATTATTTGGTCACGCCGGTTGTGCTAGCCTCTTCTTTCTTTTGACTAGTTGAGGCCTATTAGGTACCAATTCCTCTTCATTCTTTTTAGTATCACTACCAAGGTGGGGAATTACCATGGGTTGTCTTGATTCATTAGTAATTTTACTTCTTGAATCACCACTCTTTAACATTAGTTAGATAGGTGAAATTTCTTTCTTTTGAGTGTTAACCTCTTCAATCTTTTAGGGGTATAGTACTTGGCATCATCGTATATCTTAATTTCATGCTTCAAGAATGGATTCATGTCTTCGTCAGTATGATGCTCTTTACTATTTTGTATATATTTCATGCATTGATGAAGAGTCAAGGGTACTATACCATACTCATGAATCCATGGCCAACCTAGGAGTTTCTTATATGCAACTTTGGCCTTGATTACATGAAATTTAGCTTTTGTATATAATTCCCCAAAGCATACAAGCAAAAAAATAGACCCTAATGTTTGTTGGCCTTGTTCATTGAAACCTTGTCAGAATATTATGCTCTTATCGAGGTATTGAGCATCCAAAGCTAATGTCGTAAGTTGTCTTGGCTGTCAGGAGATTGACTGAAGCACTTGAGTTAATCAACACTCTCTTTACATGTGCATAATTAAATTCAACCATAACATAGAGTGGTCGATTGTGTTCATTCATTCTGATTAGTAGTGATAGGGTATGGCTTTTACAAGATAAGATCTTCCTTCATCTTCTCTTCATCAAAGAATGTTTCGTATTACTCTAGGCTTTGTACAGCTTTTATTAAGGTCCCTCATATATCCTTGGATAGCATGATAGCATGATATATGCTTAGTAGGGCAGAAAGCTTGTGTAAGTGTGCCAGAACATTATAATCTACTCTATTTTGGTAGACTTTTGGGGTTTAGATGGTGGTGGAGGTATGACATCATCATTAATTTGAATCTCTTTGCCTCTTTCACTGGCTTTATTTTATTGAGGTGGAGGAATATTTTTTTCTACTCCTTAATTATATTTATTTTACTTATTCTACCTAGCTATCTTCATCAAAAGAAGTTTCTAAGTTTAGTAGCTCTTTAAAGTTCCTAAAGTCTTAATGACTTTCAGAACCACTACTTGATTTAGGTCATAGCTTCTTATAGCCTAAGTTTTTTCTCCGTTTTATTGACTTTTCCTTTGGAAAACATTACTCTTCTTTAGAATCAATAGAAGTTGTAACCATACTTATCATTCAACATATTTCTCATACAATTGATTCTTTAGGCTCTTTTATGTCAAGCTTTAAATTGTGCATATATTCCTCCAACCTATCTGGTCTTTGAGGAGGTTGTTCATTCTCCTCTAAAGAATCTATCAATTTCTATCTCAAATTATTGTTTCTAAGTTTTCTTATTTTTTTCTTGCCTTACAAAGCTTTGATGTAGAAGGCTCATTATTTTTCATCTACTCCATTTTACATAAAATTTCCCTCTAATTGCAAGAAGTATCCTGGTATTGATTTCATGTTCTAGAGCATTCCTCCATAGAATGCCCTCTATAGCTAAAATAATATTAATCATTCTTTTAGTCTTCTTTGAGATGAAACTTTCCTAGCCACCTTCTTCTTTAGTTTGTAGTTATAGAGTTTTTTCTTTATCTTTATTTTTTGCTCTGAGTCTTGCTCAACTCGGCTTTCTCATTTAGCTATGCTGTAACAACCCTTACTTTTTCATTTTTGGGATTTACTAAGATGTTGTCTCATAAGTTAAGTTCCCCACCACAATATCTTTTTTCAACCTAATCTTTGAAAATAAAATAGTCTTCAATCATGTGACTTATATGCCTATGAAAAGGACAATAGTTGGGGTCATCGACCTTGTCTACTTGATTTGGTCGACATGGATCTGGCAATTGTAATCCCAACTTTAGGGCATGCTTGAAAATCTTAGCAATATGTTCTCTTTTGAATGAGTATTGCTTAACAATCTTCTACTGGAGGGTTGGTACTCTTTTCTTTTTCTAAAAGTTGGTACTCTTTTCTTTTCCTCTGTCGGCTTTGTGGCTAGTCACAAGGTTGATGCTCTTTTATTTCTATTTTTGCCTACTATAAACATGAATCTTGTATTTACATCATTCTTCTTGGACTCTTGCGTTGGGCTGCTTTCCTCTTCCAGTAGTGTTATTACGATAACCCAAATTAAGCCTTTTTTGTTTGGGTAATCTTTTAAATTCAACATGATCTAGTAATTCTTGAAAGGTATTGATTGTAGACATGGAAAGGTATGGGAACATTTGATCATCAATATTTCCCATAAGGAGTTTTACATACTTTTTTGTGAGCTAGTGATCACAACTCATGCTTATGTTCTTCCTTCTGATAATATATTTAGTAACACTCTCATCCTTTCTCTTTTTGTCCAAGATGAGATATGTAATTATTACTATCTTTGTTGCACCTGCAAATATCTTGATGAAGAGAGCTTCTAGCTTAGCGAATGTTTTTACTGAGTTGTTAGGCAACTCAACATGCCATTTGAAGGCCATATGGATAAGATTTCTAGCGAAATGGCATAGAAATAAAGCATCATTTTTGCCAATATTTTTGCATGATGCCATAAACTGGGCCTAATGTTGTCGTGGATTTTCTGTGCTTAAGAAGGTATTAAACTTCAGTACTGTGTATCCTTTAGGATACTATACTTGATTGTACTCGGTTGGATATGGCCATCATTTTCCTACCATTTGTTTGGTAGTCTCTGAAGTGATAACTGCTGGGACCTTTTGACTTATAAGGTCTTCCACTTAGGACTTGGTGAAAATATCTACTTCTTGATGTATATTTATTATAGCGACTCTTGGGGCTTCTTGCATTAGTGTTGGAACTATTATAAAATTGGATGTAGTGTTTGGGATACCATCCATTTCAGTTATGGGGTTACTAATTTCTAGAGGATTCCTTGGAGACATTGGCTTCTTTGTAGTCACAATCAAATTAAGCTGACCAAACAGGTCATTCATCATACCGTTCATTTCGTAAAGGTGAGCATTGAGCTGACTGATCTCTTGATTTATTTGCTGGAATTAAGATCCCATGTTTCTTTGTAATCTAGTTACAATGTTAGCTAGCTCTTTGTCACCTCAACCTCTACTCAAGCTTTGACTTTAGATTGTTAGTGATTGGAGTTCTGCTTGGGTGGTTGATTTTGTAGACAGGGACATATATGCTTATCCTAGAATGGCTTTTTCATTGATCTTCCTGAGCTATTCCTTTTGACCCATTAGAGTGGATCAAAGTTCTGCTAGTGGGTATACTTGACTCCACCAGTGGGTTGAATTGCTTGCTCAGTATACACAAGCAATCCAGCAGCTCTACAAGAAGCATTATATTTTCTATGAGCCATTCAAGATGTTTTAGCGACTGAGGAAGATGCTTTACAGTCATGCTTGCCCAGGGAAAAGGTATTATCATGTGAGGTGGTATATTCCCTTGACAGAGTCGTTGAAAATGATGGATTTCAACTTGGGTATGGTGGCAATCCTATCCTCAGTAGGGATGGTTGGTGTTGCCTTTGATAATCTCTTAAAGATAGAAACCCTCTTCGAGTTCAGGGCTTTAGGGTTGGGCATGTTTGGAATGATCACAATTGGCCACTTCCTTAGTGAATGCCTTTGGCATTCCAGTGCCCTTGGTCACAAGCTTAGTGATAGGTCCAGCTGGCAGTAATTGGACTACCTCTGAGATTGTTCCGATCTAATGAGTAGCTCTAGAGGAATAAACCTTAATTACAGCTTGAGGGAATCTTACTGTTGATCCCTCATCGAGTTTTATGGTCATCAAGTTCTTGATATTTTCCATTAAGAAACCTAATTGTAGATCTTAAAATTTTAAAAGATTATAGTACATTATTCAAAACTATGACACGCCATATATTTTCAGCAAGAGATGGAGAGAGGAGTAATTTAAAATGGAGTTTCCAAAAATATGATTGCTAAAAAAACACCTTTGAGGATGCGCTCCACCATCTTTGAATGAGATGGGTAGGAGTATCTTTTTTTCATGAGGTAGATTGGTATATATTCAATTATATTTCCCCAGATATGAATTTGTTCATCTGGCAAATGAATTATATCATGTTTGTATGCTAAATGGAAGGATATTCATGTGGAGAATGTACAAAAGGTTAGGCTTACATCCCTTTAGAATGCCAAAATTAGGGTTGTCCACATGGTGACAGATATGAATCTGTTCGCATGGTGAACAAATTATGGTGTTGTTCACATAAGGAATGGACAAATGTTCATATGTTGAATGAATAGGGGATGGGCTTACATCCCTTTTGGAATACCATATAAATGAGTTATCCACATATTGGGTAGAAATAGTTGTGTATGCATAGAAAATGGATAAAAAAATTTGAATTTTATTAAAAAAAACATAAACTTCTCATTTTAGGACCCAATGCCTCAGTGCTATGATTCAGCACCATGGCACTATGATAATGGAGCCCAATGCTTACTTGGCATAACACAAGCTAGATAATTTAGAAGCTCAATACCTAGGTGCTGTATGTAGCACCATGATGCAGCCATTATTAGTAAATTGACCATTTGGACAATGCTACGATGTTGCGTTGTCAAGCTACGACACTGATCAAGATTTCTGATAGACATATAGTGGGTTTTAAGGGGAAATGATAGCCTCATTTTAATGAGCATCATGGTACTGAGGCCACAACACTGCGGTGCTACATTTTTTTATGTGTGTCGAGTACAAAATTTATTATAATTAAATTTATTTCTTTTGACTGCATATTAACTAACGGGATGGGCTGATCACTGCCTCAGTGTTGCATGTCAGCACTATGGTTCTATGGCCATGTTCTATATCCCAAGAGGGTAGCACCTCACACCTAGACTAGGCGCCAAGGCACTAGATCTTGATCTATAAATAGAGGCCTAAGATGCTACTAATTTTCATTTAGTGATCCCTTCTCTTAAGGATTTCCATTCTCTCTAATTTTTTTTGCTTTCTAATTTCCACTATTAATCATGCATAATAGAAGAGTTATGGGCATGAATTGGGCATCTAATGATGCCAACTACTTAATCAACACTGACACCAATGAGCGATATAAACATGTTGTCCTTCACAAGCACCTAATTATGGAAAGGTGTTTCCATAATCTTGGCGACAACATGGATGGGATAATGATAGAGTCAAGGTGGCTCAAACCTACAACAACAACTCGTGAATCATCCCGGTGGTGCACAAATTCTTTGCGAATGCATGAGATGACCAAGATAACAAATCATATGTTTAGAAAAAGTTGGTAAGTTTTGACAATAGTGCTATAAACTCATATTACGATCTCTCTAATATTGAGAGTGATCAATACCTCTCCTACTACAATGATCATTTTGATTTCAATGAGATCATTCTTCTTCTTTATGATAGAAATGAAAGTGTGCAATGGAAATGATGACAGAAAAGATTATTAACTTTTATGCATCAAATATGACAGTCGCTTCTAAGGCTTGGAATTATTTCATTTTTCTAGGCTTATGCCCTTTGATACCATTAGTGAGGTAACCAAGTACAGGGCTATTTAGAATTTTGTTATTCAAAAGAGGTTTTTGATCGATATTGGGAAAGCTATTTTTAATTTAATTTGTAATATGCTAAAGGGGAGCACTATTGTCGGGTGCAGCCTCTTATTTATGGTTTGTGTGTAGCAGTAGGTGTGGTAGAGAGGAATCATGAGGAGGCACTCCTTCAAAAGTCTCCTCTAATAAAGAGAGTGATCGAGGGGTTCGAGAATAGATTTGAAGTAGGAGAGAGTTCACATTTATTGACCTCATTTTTGGCTAAGGTTAACATCACTTTTGAAATCAGCAATTAGGAAGTTCTAATCCTAGATAGGAATCTCCTAATTTTAAAGTGCTTAGGACACTATACCTAGTGACCTAGTACACCTTCCATTGTTTGAACTAACCTAATGGGCTTAGGAAGAATCAACCCAAATTCAAATTTTAAATTAAATAAAAAAATCCAAATAAATCAAAATAAATTCAAATTAAATTAAATGAATGAATTAAGTACCAAATTAAAGTCAAATCTAGTTAACCCATTTGACATAGATTTGACTTTAGGTGAGTCCCACCAAGTCAAAGGTCAACCCACCAAAATTTGACCAAATTAAATCATTTCAAATGTTTCAAAATCAGATAAACATGTTTAATCATGAATCCAAGAATATTTAATTTATTTAGGCATTACTTAGGTTATTTAGATCACTTAGTCTAAATAAACCTAAATGGGTCTTATTAGGTTCAAACCCAGATCAAATTGAAACCAACTCAATTTGATTGTTCAAAATCATTAGAAAATGATAATCAGACATAGTCCAACTCATCATTGTGTCTAACTCAACAATATAACTTAACCCTTTTCAGGGAAAATGGGTCCAATTGACTTGGAATTGGACTAAACCCTTATGTGGCATGGGTTAAGTCAAATTCTAATCAACCAATGGATACTCAAAGGTGATTTAAACTATAAATAAACCAATAAGAAATGAGTGGAGATTTTTGACCAAGTAAAGATGCTTGGTGGATTTCTATCCTTCCTTTCCTCCAAATTCTTTGAATTTTATCCACGTGAGATTTGACCACCTCTTGGAGGATGGGTCCAAGGTTGAAACATCAATGGATCAAACCTAGAGCAAAAAGGAACTTGGCATCTTCCAAGAGGGAAAAATGGGAGCAAAAGTGAAGCAAGAGAAGCCTACCTCATGGCCAAAGGAAAAAAGGTGAGTAAATAGATTTCACCTCCAGTTCCTTATTCTCAGATGCTCACAAGGCTAAGAGGTATGAAATCCATCCTTTGGCTAAACCTCTGATCACCGGTGGTTGGAATCTAGCCAACTAGAAGGCCAAATACATGGCTCTTGGCCATGTATGAAAAGACTGGTGGGAGAGGCTTTTCTCTCCCTCTTTTCATCCCAAAATACTCACAAAGGGAAGAGAAGAAGAAAGGAAGAATTCCCTCGATCCTTCGCCATCGGCATGTCAGAATTCGACCAAATCCTGTGGCCATCGATCATCCTTTAATGTCAAAATAGTAGAGGGAATCTTTCACCTCAAATTAAGTGTTTCATCACGTTATAGAGGTTGAGGCAACCTCAAATGAATCCTCACCATGTCCCCTCACCGCCGGCGAGCCAAAAAATGGCCAAACTCGACTAAAAATAGTCGTACGTTGGTCTCTAAAGAGTTTGGCTGGGAGATAAGCCACAAATCACGTTCATGACTTCATCACATTGAGGTGAAGGTGTTTGAGTTAATTCCCTACATTGGAGATCATCAAAATTTGGGTATGCCTCACCACCAACCTCTATATCATTCAGTTTTGGTTATTTATGAAGAAAATTTGATACCCATGAGGATCAAATCATATAGATTGATTGTAAATCGATCCTTGATGGTTTTGTAGTTGAAATCATGTCCAAATCAGCCTTAGATTGCCAAAAATTTGTTGAATTTGATGGACAACACCCATCTCTCAATGAAGACATTCATGAAATGGTCTCCAACGTCCAATCCTTCTAATTGGAATGGATGACCGAGATCTAGCTGGTTAATTTGATTAAACCCCTTAAGGAAATCATGGAACAAATCATGAACATTAGATCTTCAATTAGATGACCGAGATCCATCCAATGTGATGTTGCTTTTGATGTGGACATCACGCGGGATCAGCAAGTCCCAATGGCACCATGCCATGTGACAAACATGCCATGTCAACGCTTCCATTTTAAAATGGTAAATCTTATTTTAATTAATTAAAAAATTCTTAAAAAATGCCTCAAAATTTAAAAATTCATAGAAAATAAAATATAAATCCAAAAATGCAAATTAGGGCACCATGGATTCATCTCAACAAGTAGAATCCATTAAATCCAAAATTCTCAATTGAATTTTGATAAATTTGGCTTAATTTAACTTTAAATGAAATCAATTAAACTCAAATTAATCTTAAACCATTAATCCAATTGAAATGAAATTTTGGGGAACTAAAATTGAGGTTTAAAATAAACCTTAGGAAAAATTTCATAAATTATTGCAATGTAAATATAAAAATATAAAATTTTATACCCTAAACTTTATTTTTCAATAAATTAATTAAAATTAAATAAAATTAATCATAAAAATGAATTAATTCACTTAAAATCAACATAACAAACCCTAATGAACTCAGAAACATCAATGAAACTTGGTAAATCAAATAATGTCCTAATTTTGTTAATTATTTGAATCAAATAAATCAAATAAGTTTCCAAAAATTATGAATAAACTGTCTTTGGAAGCATCCTTCAAAGAGGAATCAAAGAAAAATAAAATCCCCAAATGATCCTCATTAAACTAAGATTAATTTTATTTTTAATAAAATAATTTAAACCTAAATTACACTCTAATTATGCTTTTGATCAAAATAAAACATTAGAAATATGAAATTGGCAAGGAATCCCACTTACAATAAAAATTTAAAACCAAATTGACCTTTGGATTGAGAATTGTTGAATTTTGAAATCACTATGTAAATATAAATAGAATAACGAATTAGAAAATTCACAAAATCATAAAATTCATAAAATTACTTGAAATAATCCTAATTAACACTAGAACACTTAAGATAGTTCCCCAATATCCTAAATCAAAGAACTTGATCACTTACATACTTAAGGGTTAATGAAACTAATAATGTATATTAAGTTTAATTAAACCTCATGGTTAATGAACTCATGATCAATTCATTAATGAAATCTTAATCCATAATCAATGAAATCTTTAAGAATGGAGTAAAACAGTAACCTAAGTTTCTTAGGTTAATATAAATCAAACCAAATGAAATGAATATGAATTTAACAAACCTAAACTTAACTTAAACTAAAACATTAATGAAATAAATGTTAAACAAATTCAAACCAAATCAAATCAAATTATAAATAAATTAGAGAGAGAATCAAAACTATATCAAATCAAAGAATAAAATGAAGAACTAAATTTCAAAAGAACTAAAGCATTAATCCAAAATACAAATTAAATTCAAACCCAAATCATCTAATTAAAACTAAAAGGAATAATCATGATATTTAAGGATCTTAGTTAGGCCTTTGGGATTTTCATCTTAAAATGAAGGTTTTATTCTACTAGGGATTAGAATGTAGAATAGAATGGGTTCCACCCAAAATTGGGATCTATTCTACTCTTCATTCTTGAAAACCTAAAATTCACTTTAACAAAATAAAAGTGAACTTAAAAATGAAAACACATCATTAAATCATTTGACTCCAAAGGTAAATCAAACAAACTAAAAACTCAAAATTGAAACTAGAACCTAACAAAGTCTTGCTACACAAGCCAATTTTTTTCACACACTAGATCATTAGGTTATAGACCCTAGACTTAGGTTAAGCTATTATGTGATTCATTTTTATGATTGTTCTATGATGTGCTTCACATGTCTTTGTGGTGTACTATTTTAAATTGCATGTCTAGGATTGTTTGCCCATTAGATTGCATGATAGAATGTTCTTATTAGAAATAACATTATCTTCTATAGGGTACTATGCTAGAAAGGACTAATATTATAAATGAATTAAAATTATTATTTTATTGTAGGTCTGCTTAAGTCCTTAAGTATAGCCCAATATGATAAGTGGGCTTGGCAAGCACCTAATGCTAAGCCTGTATGTTTATGAAATATAATTGTTGTGTGTTGTTTGTATTTTCTTCATATCTTTTTTGTAGGGCTTAAGATATTTATTTTTGAAGTCAAAAATATAAATTTGAACTTAAAATTAGGCTAGGATCTATGAGGTGTAGGATTAGCAGAGCTAACCCTACCCAGAGATGGTGTAGTGTCCTCTATGAATACCAAGATTAGCAGAGCTAACCCTACCACTAGAGTTTCCTGAAGAAGGAGATGATCCTAGAAAGAAGACCCATGAATCTAAACTTGTAGTTCTAGGTCGGGTTGTTAAGGGTAGAGCTCGAATGCCCATTTTCTCTTTCTTCAGAGTGTCCCGTGGTACTTGGATGCATAAGCCTTTCTTTGCTTGATTTATTTTGGGTGCACAATAGAATCAACTTACTTTTTTAGGTTTCTTTGTACGTTGTGCTTTATGTGATGAATGTTTAGATGTAGGTTCATAGAAAAAAATTAAATTTTCTACTTAATTAAAACTAATCAACTAAAACAAAAAAAAACTTGAAACTTCATATAAACTAAGGCCTTAGGCAGAACATAAAATCAATTATAAATAAGTAGCTCTAAAAAACCATGCAATCATATTGCTTCAACTCTTGAATTAGGCACTTTACCCATTGCACATAAGGGCATCTAACCTGTGAGGATGACCACCTTCTTGGGGAAGTCTGCCATTCTTTTAATGGATTATCCCATAATCAATTCTAATTTCATGACATGTGGCATAAAAATGCATACCCAAGTCCTTAAAAGAATTTGGAGTGAAAACATTTAAAATTTAAAAAATGTGCATTAGTTAGATGCATTTCATACCTACATTATCTTAGGGATTAGGGAGTGATTCTAGGTTCTTAGATTCCTCTCATAAAAGACAACAACCTAGTCATGTTGCATACATAAGACTTACCATCATGAGTTTAAAATAGGTTTAGGTCATGTTTACTGATAGACCCTTTATGCTGGTTGTAAGTCTAAAAAAGTTAGGGATAGATTTGTTCTTTCAACTGAGAGGAATGACTGATAATTTCCAAAATGAAACTAGGTTGAGCATTTAATTTTATTTAGAAGCACTTGTAGAATTTGGTTCTGAAGCATCGTCCTTGGAGTAAGTCTTCAACTATAGGCATTTGTGCAATCTTGTGTTATTAGAATCTAAGTCCTAGAATTCTAAGATAATATCAACTCAAAATCAAAATTAAATACTAAAATTCAAAGCCTAATGATAAGATTTTTAAAATGTTTACTAGGCATCCCAATATCAATAGGCATTTCAAACTTCATCTTGTTTGGCCTTCTAAAAGAACTCTTTCCACTTTGGATCATTCCTAATTAAAAACTCCAAAGATCATTCTATTGAAAACCAACTTAGAACTCTATATAAATAATAACTTATTTCTTTAATTGAGAGTACTTATAAGAAGAGACCCTTCTTCCTGAGATGTAATTAACTATAAGGGCTTGTCCTTATAGGGAACCATTAACCCAGTTTAAAATAAACTCTCCTCTACTTCCCATATAGTTCAAGGGAAAACTCTTTGGTATACGAAAGACCCATTAGCCTTAGGAGTATTTAATTAGATGATCGAATCCATTATAAGAAAACATGTTTATCCTTCAAGATAATTTTTTACTCTTTAATGGCACATTTGATAATCCAAATAAGGATTTTCCAAGCTATATGTTGAGTTATAAATTTATCACACAAGGATATTTTTCTAGTGACTCCACTGGGGAATGGTTCCTCTTTCCATCTTTAGAAATAAGCTATGATTTCTATATATTGATAGTGTACTTATGCCACTCACGAGTCAAGACTGCTTTTCTTTTCATTGGATGTATATCCATTTCATTTTTGGTTGGGCTCATCCAACATCTTGAACTCTTCATTTGCCATAATTAAATGATTGGGTCGTAAATCCAACCCTGAAATAAAAAAATAAAAAAGAGAGAGAAACAAATAAAAATTACGTCATTTTTGTTGGACCTAACTCTGGTCAACATGGAATTGATATCATTCCAATGTAAAAAAAGAAATTTTATATTCAAAATAATTTGAAAATTACCTCAAATTTTGAAAAAGTAAATCTCAACATTAAATTTGTCTTTAATTTTACTTTGGCTTTATACTAAAGCTAAAGAGAATCAGGATAGGGTCCTAAATTAGAATTCTTTATTCTAATACATTCAAAGGTAGTAAACACCTAAGGATGTATATTGAAATGAAGGAGCTCCTTAAAATCTTGAGAAAATCCAAATCAAAGGAAGTGACCATAGTCTTACCTATTGCCTCTTACCACTATGAATCAATCTTGAATTGCAATTGAAAAAAAGAATAAACTCAAAAGAAAATGTTAAAGAGGGATATAAAAAAATCATCCCAAAAGAATGCCTTATTGACATTAGGTAGAGGTAAGTTAAGGAATTAAATGTAAGCCTTCGATCTTTATAGGAAGAAATTTTCATAAATACAAATCAACTTTAATCTTAATTCGTCTCCATACGTCCCCTAGAATTTTGAAAAATTAGTTGCTCAACCTGATTGGACAATTCTAAGAAGTGACCTAGAGGTAACCCTCTTTTAGACCTTCTAAAAACCTTGAATCCTTAAGAGTTTAGGAGAGAGTCAAAAGAGATAGATGCATGACATTATGAGCAAAAAAAATGATGACATGATTCACTTTTGTTTGTGATCAATAAAAGAAAAGATAGGGTAGCGAAAGATAATTTTGATTCTCCTAACAAAGTTGAAATGAATGAAATTTAAACCTAATAAATTTAATCAACTTCTTTAATGAAAGTCTTCTCCCATTTAGTGATTGACATTTTATAAATGGCCTTAATTAATTTTAAAGACAAATCCTAATAAAATAAATGAAGACTTCAATCCTTATAAAAAATTATGACCTTTGGATTGGGTCCTAAGGGTGATATTTCAATCTCTACAAGTGAAAGTATGATACTTCTATCTCTGATAGGTTGATAGATAGATCACTTGGGACCATGTTAGTCCAAATTAATAAAAAGAAAGCCTTAGTTTTCTCTACTCAGAAACTAAGGCATTATATACTTTCATACAAAGTGAACTAAGGTGAATCCTTTGCAATGTCTTATGACCCGCCTGACATTATCTTGAGGTCTAGCGGTGGTCAAAGATTTCATGAAATTTGAGATTACCTTTAATCTTCTTTGTGCTATAAAAGGTACAAGTCATACCTGACTCCATCGTAGCACATCCTTTACCCAAGGGTTCTACTTTAATTAATGATCTTTCAAATGAATAGATCATGAGGTCTATTGATCCATTGAGGATAGAGTTAGACCTACTTTCCTTCCGTATCAAAAGAGAAATTATTGAAATCAAATTCAAAATGGTAGTGTCATACCACATCAAATAACATTCAAAAGAAACTGCAAATAAGGCATTCATTGCAAAACTTTAAATAAGATGATTTTCCCATCATAGAGAAGCAGCTTGCAAAATTGAGCATCATAATGCTCTAGAAAAAAAAGAAAAGAAAATGAAATAAAAAAAGAAATTTAAATAAATTAAGGCATTACATAATTTTCTTATTTGACTTTTTTAATTATAAGAAACTTCCTGATTTGGCATTACACTCGAAAGAAGTTCTAGGGTTATCTTATTTGATGAAGATATAATACTAAAAATTTATCAACATCTTCATTGATATGGAGAATTCAAAAAGAAAATCTCTAGATGTTTGTAGATCGAGGTGCATTGGTCAATATCAATTATAAACAATATATATATATATACATATATATGCCCTTTTCTAATCTAATTCTGATAAGGTGATGCCATGTGGATTCAATCAAGTAAGGAAAAGAGTTTTCACATTAATGAAATTTTAATCTTGAAAACCCAAATTAAAAGAACTTAATCTCAATCACATTGTTGATTGAAGATGAGAATCCAAACATTGAAAAAAATCCTAGGAATTCAAGAACATTTTAAATGCCCTTGGATTGTCCTATCCAGCCCAAACAAAAATAAAATTGAATAAAATGAAATAAAAGAAAAAGAATAAATATATGAATTATTTTCATATCCATTCTATATTCATGAGTATTAGGACTATCATTTTTCCAGTCTTAATTGACCTCACTAAGTCTGGTGTTCAATCAAAAAATTAGAAAGGATCATATCATGCAATATGATCAATCAATCAAAACAAAGAATTGAATCATATCAAATGTTGTATTAGGATGAAAAGTTGATTACATCTAATGTCCTAGTAAATTTTGTATATAGGAAAAATGTCATATGTAACATTTCACAAAGACTTGAAATGCTAAAAAGAATGAAAGAAAAAAATTAAAGGGATGGAAGGACTAAATACAAGAACAAATGGATGAAGCCTAAAATTTTTGAAGACGTGGGCATTTTAACTTTAAACACCTCTACATCAAAATAAAGTGGTAGGGTTAGAAGTTAAGAATCATCCCTAACGTAAAAAATAATTAGATGCTTGATACTTTGTCATCATGGCCTTTGCCATGTTGGGTGCGCTCATATGGTGGGTTAAAGAGATAATGGATTTTCTTTTCTAGGAATCCTTATATTTTATATGTCAAAGATTCAATTGATTATAATCTGACTCCATTTCAAGTGGCTTATAGATAATAGCAATAAGCAAGAAAAGCTATGGAACTGTAGAGTCATTGAAGATAAAAATTTGTTAAATAATCAGGGTCCTGACTTTCCCCTTATAGGCATTCTAACAAATTAAATAAATATTGTTTAGATGTGCCAAAAGATCTATGTAATCTTCAAATTTAGGATGCACCCCTAGAGTATGAAGAGAAATTTAAATTTATAAATGCTGAACTAAAAGAAATAAGTCTATAAATAGATGCTAATCTATAAATATCATTTCTTAAAACCTTTAAAAAATAATAAATCAAGTTAAGAAAATAAATTTCAAATTTATCAAGAGAATCCTAACTTTTTTAATAAGATAAACCTTCTCAATTCCCCTATTAATTAGAGACAAAAGAACGAAAAAAATTCTTTAGAAGAATCTAAGAGTTTGTTTACCTTGATTCTCATTCACTTTTAAAAGCTTTAAAGGAATCTCTTGGTCTTTATTGAATTCAAAAGATGGCCTTATAAGCAGTTAAATCATGTCAACAAAATAAAATGAAATACATATCCAATAAAAAAGAAATGTAACATTTTAATTTGAGAAGCACTGGTTGACATTTGTTTTTGCTACCTAAGGACTAAAAAGTCACATGCATGCTTAAAAGCTAACATTCTCTGTTAGTACCATATGATGTTTTTGCCTAAATTGGATTAGACATATAACATGGCCATATATAACTTTAAGATAAAAAAAGGAAAAATAGAAGAAAGAAAAATGATGAAATCCTATTCTTATGGCATAGAAAGCATTGGGTCCAAAATATACCTAAATCCTTCTCCAAAAACATACTTCAACTCTTTAAAATGATCTTCACTAAACTTATTCATGTGTAATAAGTATTAGTGACACTGAGAAATGAAAGAAAACCTTCTAATACCTTTTACTAGTTAGACTAATTAAGTAAGGATTAAGTAGAGGAAACTCTTGCTTATTGGTCAAAAGAATTGAGGATTAGGAATTAATTCACTATGACCCCTTTTCCTCACTCATATCTTTCATAGATTAGGAGCAAGTCCTTTGTGGCACATTTCCTATATATACCATGAGTTGGGAGCAAGCCCTTTTTGGAATCTTTCTCATGTCCTCCCAATGAGTTTGGAGTAAGCCTTTGTGCACCATTCTCATAAGCTTAGAGCAAACCTTTTATGGTACAACTATTTCTTTCTTTAAGTTGGGAGTAAGCCCATTTGTGGCACCCTTCTTACAACTTCAAAAGGGTTTGGAGGAATCCTTTCAGGGCACTATTCTTATTATTCATATGATAGAGTTATTAAGACCCCTTTCATGTCACATAGGCTATTTGGGATTGGAACAAGTCATGAAGACCCCTTTCCAATTAGCCAAATTTTTTAGGATTGGAACAAGTCACTAAGACCCCTTTCCTCTCATTTAGTTATTTAAGTTGAATTGATCCATTGAAGACCTCACCTTAATAGTTGAACATATAAGTGTAAGTCCTAGAAAAGGCATCCTTTCAAATGACAAGGTTAGAATAAAGTCACAACCCCTCCGCCTGTCATGCTACCTAGTTAGATTTGGAATAAGCCATGAAACCCCTCTTCTATTAGCTAAAATATTGAGGATTGGATTAAGTCATTAAGACCCTTTTCCCTTCTTTAGCAGTCTAAGTTGGATTAAGCTACTGAAGGCCCCATCTTTATAGCTAATTACATAAGAGTAAGTCCTATAGCAGACATCCTTTTAAAATGGCTTAGGTTAGGATAAAGTCATTAAGACCCCTATCCTATTAGTCAAAATAAAAATGTCTGGTTTAGGATCAAGTCATCAAAGACCCCTTTCCTCCACCCAAGGTATTTAGGTTGGATTAAGCCATTGAATGCCCCTTTAATAGCTAGTTAGAAAGAACTAAGTCCCTCAATAGCCATTCTTTCTACAAGACAAGGATATGAACAAGTCATGAAGACCCATTTCTTGTCAACTAGGATACTTAGGCTAAGCATAAGTTATGAAGAATCATTTCATATTAGTAAAATATTGAGGTTTAGGAACAAGTCATGAAGATCCCTCTTCCTCATTATAGCTACTCAAGACGAATTAAGTCATGAAGACCCCTTCTTAATAGCCAATCATAAATGAATATGTCCCTTAGTAGGCATCGTTATAAGGATAGGAAAAAGTCATGAAGACCCCTTTCCTTTTCAAGCTACCAAGGTTGGAATCAAGCCATTAAAGGCCCCTTACAATTAGCTGAACTTCGTTAGAATAAGGTCCAAGTCTTATGACTCTTTTTCTAATGAAAATAAAAAAAATTAAAGAATGATAATAAGCCATTGAAGGCCCTATTCTTATGAACTAGTGAGACTAGGAATTAAGTCCATGTGACCCCTACTCAGTAGTAAAAATAGTGAGGTTAGATTAAGCTATTCAAGCCCTTCTCCCCAGCTTAGCTATTTAGGTTGGAATCAAGTCTCTAAAGACCCCTTCCCATTAGCTATCCAGAAAAGAGTAAATCCCTTAGTGGTATCTTTCCTTGGTTAAAACATCATGTAGTTTAGATTATGAGTAAATGTCCATATTAGCATCTTCTCCAACTACTATTCTCAAACAATAGTAAGTCCCTTGAAGGCAACTTCTTTGAGTATAATGAGTGTATTAGGATTAGAACCTCCTTTGGGTCCACTCCTAATGACATCCCTATTCCTCTTAGAACTTAATGAATTTAAGTTGATCACTTCAAATAAGTATCGGCATGTTTATGCCTATCTTTCACAATTAAATCTAAAACACAAATTGAAATCAAAATTTTGAATTTGAACTCTTCAAGCTTATGATTGTAGTGTTGACTAATTCAGTCAACACCAAATATGTGTAGTGTACTTTGGTCGATCCACTACACATATTGGGGTCTATTTATTGACCTTATTTTTGAATGAGGTTAACATCACTTCTGAAATCAGCAATTAGGATGTCCTAATCCTAGATAGAAATTTTGTAATTAAAGTGCTTAAGACACTATACCTAGTTACCTAGTGCACCTTTCTTCGGTTTGATCTCGCCTGATGGGCTTGGGTAGACTAAACCAAAATTCCAAATTTGGATTAAATTAAAATAAATCCAAATAAATCAAAATGAATTCAAATTAAATTAAATGAATGAATCTAAAACCAAATCAAAGTCAAATCTAGTCATCCCATTTGAAATAGGTTTGACTTAGGAGGATCCCACCAAATCAAATGTCAACCCACCAAAATTTGACCTAATTAAATCATTCCAAATATTCTAAATGATCAAATAAACATGTTTAATCCTGAGTCTAAAGAGATTTAAATTATTTAGGCATTACTTAAGGTAATTAGACCACTTCATCTGCATGAACCTAAATTGGTGCTATTATGTTCAAAGCCAAATCAAATTGAAATCAACTCAATTTGATTACTCAAAATCATTTTGAAATGATAATCAGACACAATCCAATTATCATTGGGTTCGACTCAACAAATTCAACATAACCCATTTAGGCAAAATGGGTCAAATTGACTTGGATGGCATGGGTTAAGTCAACTCCTAATCATTTAATGGATAATCACCATAAATAAACCCAAAAGGCAATGAGTGGATAATTTTGACCAATTAAAGATGCTTACTAGATTCCTCTCCTTCCTTTCATCCAAATTCCTTGGATTTTATACAAGTGAGGTTTGACCGCCTCTTGGAGGATGCTTCCAAAGCTAAAAAAATTAATGGATCAGCCCTCAACCAAATGGGAACTTGGCTTCTTTCAAGAGGGAGAAAAGGGAGCAAGAGAAAAGAAAGGGAAGCTTAGTTGATGGTCAAGGGAGGAAAAGAGAGTAAATGGACTCCTCCCCTCCAAATATTTATTCCAAGGTGCTCGCAAGGCCAAGAGGTATGAAATCCATCTTTTAGCCGATCCTCCCACCACCGCAGGCCGAAATTCGGCCACCTAGAAGGCTAAATACATGGCACTCAGCCATGTATGAAAAGAGAGAAGGGAGTGCCTTTGCTCTCCCTCTTTTAATCCCAAAATAGTCACAAAGGGAGAAGAATAAGAGAGGTAGTGTTCCCCAGAGCCCTCACTACTAGTCACGTCAAAATTCAACCAAACTTGGAAGCCACTAATCAGCCTTTAATGGTAAAACACTAGGGGGAGTGTTTCACCTCAAATTGAATGTTTGAATACATTCTAGAGGTCGAGGTGACCTCAAATGAATCCTCACCATGAGTCCTAACCATCGACGATGGAGAATGGCCAAACCCAATAGAAAAAGTCCACACAATGGTCTCCAAGGTGTTTGGTGGAGAGACAAGCCACCAAATCATATCTATAGCTTTGTCACATCGAGGTAAAGGTGCTCAAGTCCATTCCACAACCAGAGATCACTAACATTGAGGTATGCCTCATCACTAACCTCTATAGTATTTGATTTTATTCCTTTTTGAAGGAATTTGATCCCCATGAGGATTAAACTGTATAGATTGATTGTAAATCGATCCTTAATCATTTTGCAATCAAAATCGGCCTTGGATCGAAAAAAATTCTTCGAGTTCAATGGATGATGTTTGTCTCTCATTGGAGACATTCATGAAATGATCTCTCCAACATTCAATCCTTCTATTTGGAATGTATGCTAAGATTTAGCTGAATAATATGATTAAACCCCTTAAGAAAACTATGGAATGAATTGAGACCATCCGATCTTCGATCAAATGATCAAGATCTGTCCCGTGTGGTGCCACTTTTGATGTGGCCACAAGGGATCCCACATGGCCCAACGGCTCCATGCCACATGCCAAAGTTGCCACATCGACGCAGCCATTTTCAAATGGTAAATCTCATTTAATTAATTAAAAAACATTAAAAATGACTAAAAATGCAAATATTCATAAAAAATAAAATATAAATCCAAAAATTACAAATGAGGGCTCTACAGATTCATCTCAATGAGTAGAATCCATTAAACCTAGAATTCACAATTAACATTTTGGTAAATTTAGCTTAATTTGACTTTAAATGAAATCAGTTGAACTTAAATTAATCTCAAACCATTAATCCAATTGAAATGAAACTTTGGGGAACTAAAATTGAGGTTAAAATACAATTTAGGAAACTTTTTCATAAATTATTGCAATGTAATTCATGGAATATCAAATTTCAAACCCTAAACTTTAACTTTAATTAAATAACTTAAAAATAAATGAAATAAATGATAAAAATGAATCAAATCAATTCAAATCAACATAACGAACCCCTAATGAACTTAAAAACATCAATGAAACCTATTGAAACATAATAAATTAGAAAATAGACTAATTTGGTTAATTATTTGAATGAAATCTCTTCGGAAGCATCTTTTAGAGTGGAATCAAAGAAAAATAAAATCCCCAAATAATCTTCATTAAATTAAGTTTAATTTGGGTTTTATTGAAGTAATTAAAATCTTAATTACACCCTAATTATGCATCTAATTAAAAGAAACTTTTGAAATATCAAATTGGCAAGGAACCACACTTGCCATAAACATTTCATGCCCAATTGACCATTAGATTGCAATTGTTGAATTTCCAAATCTCTAGGTCAACATAAAAATAATAATAAATTTAAAATCCATAAAATAACTTGAAATAATCCTAATTAACACCAGAACACTTAGGATAGTTCTCCATTATCCTAAATCGAAGAACTTGATCATATATATTTTTAAGGGTTAATGAGACTCATAATGCATATTAACTTAATTAAACTCTAAGGATAATGAACTCATGATCAAATCAATTAATAAAATCTTAAGCCATAATCAATGAAATATCTAAGAATGGAGTAAAACATTAACCTAAGTGTACTAGGTTAACATAAATAAAACCAAATGAAATGAATATGAATTCAACAAACCTAAACATAACTCAAGTCAAAACATTAATGAAAAAAATGTTAAATCAATTCAAACCAAATCAAATTAAATTAAAAATAGACTAAACCAAGAATGAAAATTAAATCAGATCGAAGAATGAAATGAATGTTAACCTTATTTTGGATGAGGTTAACATCAATTTTGAAATTAGTACTTAGGATGTCCTAATCGTAGATAGGAACCTCCTAACTCAGGACACTGTACCTAGTGACCTAGTGCACCCTCCTTGAGTTTGATCGTACCTAATGGACTTAGGTGGACTCAATTTGAATTCCAAATTTGAATTAGATAAAATAAAATCCAAATAAATCAAAATGAAATCAAATTAAAAAAAATGAATGAACCCAAAACTAAACAAGTCAAATCTAGACATGCCATTTGACATGAATTTGGCTAACATGGATCCAACCAAGTCAAAGGTCAACCCACCAAAATTTGACCAAATTAAATCATTCCAAATGTTCCAAATGATTAAATAAACATGGTTAATCATAAAAATAAATAAATTTAAAATTATTTAGGATTTACTTATGTTAATTAGCCACTTAGTCTAAATAAACCTAAATGGGTCATATTGGGTTCAAACCCAAATCAATATATTTGAACCCAATAGATTAAAATGGGTCCTATTGTGATTTAAAGTGATTTGGAAGTGATAAACAAACATAATCCAACCCATCATTAGGTCTAATTTGGTCAAATTGGTCATTTGGCCTAAATGAAATAAAATATGAAATTAATTTAAATCCTAAATGAATTAATCAATAAAAATATAATCAATCATCAATTATACATAGTAAATCCAAAATTAAAAGAATTAAATCAAAATCAAACACTTTGAATCCAAATTCTTGAAATGGTTTCAAAGTTCCAATCTAATTCAAAAAGATTTTGACTTGACCTCAAACTCACATTGAGTTTGATTTGAGAAGCCGCACACTAGCCCAAAGGTTATGGTAGTGATCCCAAAAGCCAAAAATGAAACCAAAGGGAAATTTTTTAAGGTTTGGACGGAGTAATGATGCAAAATGATGCTTGGCAGATTCCTCCTCTTATCATCATCTAGATTCCTTGGATTTTATCCAAGTGACTTTTGAACTTTGACCACCTCTTGGAGAATGGTTCTAAGGATAAAAATGCAAGGTATCAGCCCCTAAGCTAAAGGAGAATTAGCTTCTTCAAAGTGGGAATGCAAGAGAGAAAGAGGAAGAGAGCCATGAGCCATGGGAGCCATGGGATGCCCTCCTCTTTTCCAATCTCCTATCCAAACATGCTCATAGGACCAAGGGGGATAAAATCCACCTTTTGATAGATCTTTAAACCATTGGTGGCCAAAATCCAGCCATTTAGAAGGCCAATATATGGCTCTCGACCATGTATGGAAAGAGAGGAGGGAGAGCCTCTCCTCTTCCTATTTTCATCCTAAATCATTCATAAAGGAAGGAGAAGAAGAATTATACCATTCCCCTGAGCCCTCACTGATGGCATGCCAGAATTCAACCAAATCTGGCAACCTCCATTTGGCTTCTAATGGAAAATTTGTAGGGAGTGCATTTCACCTCCAATTGAATGTTCCAACACGTTCTAGAGGTAGAAGTGACCTCGAACAAATCTCCACCATGAGCCCTTGATTCTGGTGAGCCAGAGAATGGCCAAACTCAATAAAAAATGAACTTAAGTTGGTTTCCAAGTTGTTTGGTGGGGAGGCAAGCCACCAAATCATGTCCATGGCTGCAACACATCGAAGCAAAGGTGTTTGAGTCGATTCCACCATCGGTGCCACTTTTAACTCAATAAATATCAAATTTTAAACCCTAAACTTCAATTTTAAAGAAATAGACTAAAATTAAATGAAATAAATCATAAAAAAGAATCAAATCACTTTAAATCAATATAATAAACTATAAAGAACTTAGAAACATCAATGAAACTCATTCAAACTTGATAAATCTCAAAATAACTTAGTTATGCAATTATTTGAATTAAATAATTCAAATAATTAACCATAACTTAAATAAATCATAATAAATCAACAAAAGTTTCAAAAAATATGAACAAACACTCTATGGAAGCATCTTCTAGAGAGGAATAAATAAAATAAAATCCCCAAATAAACCTCACTAAATTAAATTTAATTTAGATTTTAATGAAATAATTAAAACCTTAATCACACCATAATTTTGAATTTGATTAAAATGATACTTTTGAAATATGAAATTGGCAAGAGACCTCACTTGCCATAAAAATTTCAAACATAATTGACCTTTTGATTAGGAATTGTTGAATTTCTAAATCTTTAGGTTAATATAAATTAAATAATAAATTAAGAAAATTCATAAATTCTAAAATTCATAAAGTAACTTGAAATAGTCCTCCCCAACATAAAAAATACTTAGGATAATTCTCTAACATCCTAAATCAAAGAAATTGATCACTTACATACTTAAGGGCTAATGAAACTAATAATTAATGTTAAGTTTAATTAAACCTTAAGGTAATGAACTCATAATCAAATAACTTAATGAAACCTTAATCCATAATCAATGTAACCTAAGGATGGGTTAATACATTAACCTAAGTGCCTTAGGTTAACATAATTCAAACAAAAAGAATTAATTCAACAAGCATAAACACAATTCAATAAAACATTAGTGAACACTAAATGCTAAATGAATCTAATATAAATGAAACTAAGTGTTACATCAATTCAAATCAAATTAAACAAATCAAATCAAATTAAAATTAAATAAAAATAATAATAATAATTAAATCAAATCAAAGAAATGAAATGAAGAATCAAATTCCAAAGACAAAATTAAAACATTAGTCAAAATCTAAACTAAATTCAAACCAAAATCATCTAAATGAAACTAAAATTATTAATTGTAATACTTAAGGATCTTAATTAGGCCTTTGGGATAAATCTTCATCTTAAGATGAAGGTTTAATTCCACTAGGATAGGATGTTGAGTAGAATGGGTTCCCTACAAAAGTGAATTCTATCCTACTCTTCATTCTTGAAAACCTAGACTTCACTTTAACAAAATAAAAAGTGAATTTTAAAATGAAAACAAAATCATTAAATCATTTGAATTGATATCACCAAAAGGTAAAATTCAAACAAACTCAAAACTCTAAATTGAAATTTGAACTAAAAAGGACTACTAAAATCTTCCTACACAAGCCTGTTCCCCTAACACCCTTGATCATTAAGTGATAGACTCTACACTTAGGTTAGGTCATTTGTGATTCTTTATGATATTCTATGTTGTGATGTGATGTGCTTCACATATCTTTATGGTGTACTATTTTAGATTACATGTTTAGAATTATTTGCCTGTTATACTAGATGATAAGATGTTCTTTTTAGAACTAACATTATCTTTTGTAGGGGGCTATGCTAGAAAATACTGTTGTCATAAATAAATTAAAAATATTATTTTTTGAAGGTGTGCTTAAGTCCTTAAGCATAGCCCAATGGGATAGGTGGGCTTGGCAAGCAACTAATGCTAAGCCCATATATTTATAAAATATAACTATTATGTGTTGTTTGTATTTTTTTGATAATTATTTTGCAGGGCTTAGGATTTATTTTTGAATTTAAAATATAAATTTGAGCTTAGAATTAGGTTAGGATCTAAGGGCTTTAGGACTAGCAAGTGCTGACCCTACTAGGACATGGTGCAAAGGTCCCATATGAAGCCCAATGGAGGTCTCTAAAGAAGGAGATGATCCTGAAAAGAAGACCCATTGATGTAAACTTATAATTCTAGGCCAGACCATATGGGGCAGAAGAGCTCGGCTACCCATTTGCTCTTTTTTCATGAGTGTATAGCAGTACTCAGCCACATTGGCCTTTCTTTTAAATTAAATTATCAATTTATATTGGGTGTGTAATAGAATCAACTTGCTTTTCTAGGTTTCTTTCAGTGTTGTTCTTCTCTTGTGATGAAACTTGGACAATTAAGCTCTCAAAAAAAAAATTCTACCTAATTAAATTTAATAATTCAAACATAAAATAATGAAATTCAAAAATCTCATAGAATTAAAAGCCCTAGGGAACAACATAAATTCATTTAGAAATAAATTAGCTCTCAAAATCATATAATCATATTGCTCTATTCATTGAATTGGGAAACTTCTCCTTTTACACATAAGGGCTAACCTGTGAGGATGATTGCCTTCTTGGGGAAGTCTACATTCTATTATTAATTTGTCCTATGAATTTCTTCTAATTACATACCATGTAGGCATAAATTACATGCACATGGCCTAAAATGATCATCAAGTCAAAATGTATAAAATTTGAAAAATATGCATTAGTTAGTACATTTCATACCCTACATGATCTTAGGGATTGGGGAGTGACTCTAAGATTCTTAGACTCCTCTCCTAAAAATGCAATAGCCCAACCATCTTGCAAACATAAGACTTGAAATAATGAATTTAAAATGAGCTTAGGTGGTATTAGTTGGTAGCCCCATTAGGCAGGTTATAAGTTCAAAAGAGTCAAGGATAGGCTAGTCCCCTCAAGTGAGAGGAATGGTTGATAATAACAAAAATAAAATTAGGTCAAGCATCTCATTTGTGTTAGAAGCACTTCTAGACCTAGGTTCTGAAGCATCTTCCTTAGAGTAAGTCTTCAACCCTAGGCATTTTTGTAATCTTGTACTGCTAGAATATAAGCCATAAACTTCTAAGAAAATGTTAACTAAAATCTAAATTAAATTTCAAAATCCAAAGCCAATGATAGGATTGTTGAAATGGCTACTAGGCATCTTAATATTAATAGCCATTCCTTACTTTATACCATTTGGCCTCCTAAAAGAACTCTTTCTAATTTGAATCAATACTAATTGAAATTCCAAAGATCATTCCTTTGAAAACTAAGAAAATCTTAGAAATATTGACTTATTTCTTCAATCAAGAGTATTCTTAGGAAGAGATCCATCTTGAGATGTAATTAACTATAGGGGCTTGCCCTTATAAGGAACCTTGAACCTAATTTAAAATAAACCCAGATCTACTTTCCATGTAGTTCAGGAGAAAATGCACTGGTACATCAAAGACCCATTAGCCATAGAAGTATTTTATTAAATGATTGAATCCATTAAATAAAAACATGTTTATCTTCCAATAAAATATGTTTATTCTTTAATGATGCATTTGATCATCAAAATAAAAAATTCCTAAACACTATGTGCTGTCATAAATTTTCCCCACATAAAAGAAATAAATTACAAAAGAACTAAAAATTAATACAAAATTAAAAATAAATTCAAACCCAAGTCATCTAAATGAAACTAAAAAGATTAATTAGGATACTTAAGGATCTTAGTTAGGCCTTTGGGATGAAAATGAAGGTTTCATTCTACTAGGGGTAAGGATGTTGAATAGAATGTGTTCCACCCAAAAGTGGGACTAATTCTACTCTTCATTCTTGAAAACCTAAACTTCACTTTAATAAAATAAAAGTGAACTTAAAAATGAAAACAAATCATTAAATTGTTTGAGTGAAAACCATCCAAAGTTAAATCAAACAAACTCAAAATTGTAAATTGAAACTTCAACTAAAAAGCCCTAACAACGTCTTGCTATGCCTAATTTCTTCACATACTAGATCATTAGGTCACAAACCCTAGACTCAGGTTAGGCTGTTATGTGATTCCTTTTTATTTTATACTTTGTGTTGTGATGTGATGTGCTTCACCTATTTTTGTGGTGTACTATTCAAACTGCATGTTTAAGAATATTTTCCAGCTGGACTGCATGATAGGATGTTCTTTTTAGAACTAACATTATCTTCTGCAGGGTACTATGCTAGAAAGGACTGATATCATAAATAAATTAAAATTATTATTTTCTTGTAGGTTTGCTTAAGTCCTTAAGCATAGCCCAATAGGACAGGTGGGCTTGACAAGCAGCTAATGCTAAGTTTGTATATTTATGAAAAATAATTGTTGTGTATTGTTTGTAGTTTCCCGACATCTTTCTTGCAATGCTTAGGATTAATTATTTAAATTCAAATTATAAATTTGAGCTTAGAATTAGATTAGGATCTATGGGTGTAGGATTAGCAATGCTAAAACTACTAGAAGATGGTGTAGTGGTCCTATATGAAACCCATTAGAGTTCCCTAAAGAAGGAGATGATTCTGGAATGAAGACACATATATCTAAACTTATAGTTCTTGATCAGGCTATATAAGGGTAGAGCTCGGCTACCCATTTGTTCTTTCTTTCATGGTGTATAGTGGTACAATTGCATTGGCCTTTCTTGGCTTGATTTATTTTGGGTGCACAATCGAATCAACCTACTTTTTTTAGGTTTCTTTCTATATTGAGCTTTCTGTGATGAATGCCTATATTTTAACTCATAAGAAAAATTAAATTTTCTACCTATTTAAATTTAATCAACTGAAATAAAAAAAAGCTTAAAACTTCATATAAACTAAAGCCTTAGGAAAAACTTAAATTCAATTATAATCAATTAGCTCTTAAAAATTATGCAATCATATTCCTCTTAACTCTAGAATCACACACTTCACCCATTGCACATAAGGGGCATCTGACCTGTGAGGATTACCGCCTTCTTGGGGAAGTGTACTTTTCTCTTAATGTATTGGCGCATAACCAATTCTAATTGCATGACATGCGGGCATAAAAATGTATACCTAAGATCTTAAAAGAATCTTTAGTCAAAGCATTTAAAATCTAAAAAATGTGCATTAGTTAGGTGTATTTCATTCACTACATGATCTTAGGATTTGGGAGTGAGTCTAGGTTCATAGATTTCTCTCCTAAAAGACAACAACCTAGCCATGTTTCATACATAAGGCTTAGCATCTTGAATTTAAAATGCACTTAGGTTGGGTTTGCTGGCAGCCCCAGTTGGCGAGCTGTAAGTACAAAAAAGTATGTGATAGGTTTGTTTCATCAACTGAAAGGAATGATCGATAATTCCAAAAATGAAATTAGGTCGAGCATCTAACTTATGTTAGAAGCACTTGTTGACTTATTTTCTTAAGCATCCTCCTCGGAGTAAGTCTTCAACACTAGGCATTTTTATAATCTTGTGCTACTATAATCTAAGTCCTAGTCATCTAAGTAAAAATTAACTCAAAATATAAATTTTAAATTCAAAGTCCAATGATAGGAGAGTTGAAATGTTCTACTCTGAGTATCAACAGTCATTTCCTACTTCATCCTATATGGCCTTCCAAAAGAACTCATTTCACTTTGGATCATTCTCAATTGAAAATTTCAAAGATCATTCCTTTAAAACACAACTTAGAACTATGTTGAAATAAAACCTTGTCTTTTTAATTGAGAGTATTCTTAGTAAGAGACCCTTCTTTTTGCAAAGTAATTAACTATAAGGGTTTGCCCTTATAGGGAACCAAAACCCAGTTTAAAATAAACCTTGCTCTACATCCCATGAAGTTCATGGGAAAACTTTTTAGTATATAAAAGACCCATTAGCCTTATGAGTCTTTTATTAGATGATTGAATCCATTATATAAAAATATGTTTATATTTAGAGATAATATAATTACTCCTTAATGATGCATTTGATTATCTATATAAAAATTCCTAAACTCTATGCGGTGTCATAAATTTTCTCCATAATGTCCTTTCCAATCTAGATCTCGAACTCTTAAGTCCCTGGTCATGCAAGTTGAAGAGATTGGTAGCTAGGTTTTGCACTTGTGAAAGAGGATAGGTAGGAGTAGTCATAGGCAAGAGATGCTAGAACACAAATATGACCATCAAATGGATCAATAGTAGATGCAATTTTCCAACATGTCCTAGGTCAACACTGCACTGGTCAACATATTTCACAATTACAATCTTGCAAATCCTAGCCAGGTCACCTTTCCTATGGTGCCTTAGTATCAACCTTATGTGATTATCCCACTGGTATTAGGCACAGAAGAGGAGGAAGAAGAGGAAGGGGAGGGTGGTGACGAGTTCAACTACTAGCTTTCCTATCATTTATGATTTTTTTCTTCTTTACTTTTATTTCTTATTGTAATTTATAATTTACATTTTTGTTTAAGGTAATAAAATTCACCTTTTTATTATATTTGTGTTGTATGCTTATATATTTTTGTCGCTATTGATGTTCTAGGATAAAAAGGATATAATTATTTTTTTTAACACTTAATAAAAAGTCATATCAAGATGCAATGGTGCGGTGTTGATATGCTAGTGCTTCTAGTGGAGATAGAGTGAAGAACCTAAGAGGCGGGCACCACAACTTTGTTTATGAACTTAATTTAACTTGCATAGAAGCACAATAAATGGAACAAAGTTTATGCATTTAGTTCAGATTATCCAAAATGAATAAGTTGAAGAATAATTGTAAATATAAAATATAGAATTTATGAATAATTATAAAATAAATTATTTTGAAATAAATGAATGGTTCATTTTATTTTAGAGAGCATTTAATTTGCCTTAATATAGTTAATCTTAGAAAAATTCTCACCCAGTTCAAGTCCAATAGCTTTATCATTCTGAAATGACTAAAGAATGTGGAGTTGAAGAATTTTCCTACATACTTGAATTTAACTTGATTAGCAGCCTTTGACATATGTTTGTTATCTCCAAATCAATCTTATATGAGATAGGGCTCATGAAGTCAAAGCTTTAATCCTACTCTTATTACAAATTATAATTGGAAAGCAAAGTAAAATCCTAACTATACATATAATATAGAGGTTAATCATAACACATATACACAAAAGAAGTTATATGAAGCTTGGCACTAACTAGTGTCCAAGAACACATGTCCCAATGGATTATGCTATGGGATATATAACACTTACAACCAAAATTTATTAATTTTAAACTTATTATGGTATCCCTTTTTATTGAGCACAACCCCTTGTAAAAAATAATATTAGTTTAATATTGCCTTAACATCTAGTCTACATGCATACACCTTAACATTCAATCTAAAATATTACATCATAAAAAAGCCCAATCCATTATAAAGCATTGTATTAACTTAATACTAATATTTGTGGTCTATCAATCTAAAGTGTGTGTTGAGGCTAATGTGGTATGACAAAGTTAAGCTTTAATATTTAAGTTATATTATATGATTAGAAATTTAATTTATTAGAAATGATGATCATGATTCACATGATTAATATTTTAGATATAAATTTTACATTATTAATTTAACTCATAATTCAAATTAGTCTTAATATTTTGAGGAGCATGAAAAGATATAGATTCCATTTTTTGTAGAAATCATTTCTTTGCAACACCTAATCTTAAGTTATATCAAAATAAGTGAATTGTATGACTTTTAATCATTTCAATGAAGCATTAAGTTATGATTAAGTCCTACATTTGAATAATGCCTAAAGGAGATGTGGAGGATTATCAATGTTATGTGGAGGATTATCAATGACATCATGATTCTCTCTTAAAGATTACTGTTGATATTAAGATTAACAATGTTATAAGTGTTTATGCTCCTCAAGTAGGTTTGGATGTAAGTTCAAAAGAAAAATTTTGGAATGAATTAGAGGGATTAATACAAATGATACCTCTTGAAGAAAAAGTATTTATTGGAGGAGATTTAAATGGAGATGTTGGTAGAGTGGTAGAAGATTTTAAAAGTATTCATGGTGGTTATGGATTTGAGTGACTAATGAAGAAGGTATGACTATATTAGATTTTGCCTTAGTTTATGATTTTGTAGTTACTAATACTTTATTTAAGAAAAGTGATGAACATATTATTACTTATAAAAATGGATCTAGTGAAATACAAATTGATTATTTTTTGATAAGAAAAGTAGATCGTTTAGATTGTAAAGATTGTAAGGTCATTCCAAGTAAAATTTAATTACCCAACATCGATTATTAGTTTTAGATTTGAAGATGAAAAGTTGTAAGAGGAAAAATAAATCAAATTATTGTCTGAGGATTAGATGGGGACACTTAAAGAACACAAATTAAAAATTTTTGAGAGCAAGCTACAAGAGATTAGAATTCGATATGTTCATAAGGAAGCTAATGTTACGTGAGAAAAAGTAGCAACTAAAATTAAGCAAGTTGCTAAAGATGTGCTTGGAAAATTAAAAGAAAATCCTTCTTTTAATAGGAATAGTTGGTGGTGGAGTCAAAATTTGCAAGAAAAGAAAAGAAATAAGAAGCATTGTTATAAAACTTGGTTTAGATGTAAAAACTCAGAGAATTGGGAAAGATATAAAGTGGCTGTAGATTCTAAGAAAGTAATATATGATGCAAAAAAATTTAGCTTTTAGTGATTTATACAATAGATTAGATACCAAAGAAGGTGAAAGATGTATGTATAAGTTAGCCAACCAAAGAGATAGGAGAAGTAAAGACATAGTTCAAGTGAGGTGTATTAAGGATGAAAATAATAAAGTACTTTTCTTAGAAAAGGATATTGAAAATAGGTGGATGAGGTATTTTAATAAACTTTTAAAAGAAGGATCTGAAAGTATGATTGATTTTAGAAACCTTAATACCCTAAAAAAAAATAGAGAATTTCATTTTTATCATCGTATTAGTAAATCTGAAGTTAGAGAAGCTTTAAAAAAATGAAATGTTGAAAAATAGTAAAACCTGATAATATTCCAATAGAAGTGTGGAAATTCTTAGGAGATCAAGGAATTTCTTGGCTTACAAATTTTTTTAATGTTATTTTAAAGACTAAAAAGATGCCAGATGTGTGGAGAAAGAGTTTGTTGGTTCCTATATTTAAGAATAAAGGTGATGAACAAGAGTGTGCAAATTATAGAGGAATTAAGTTAATGTGTCATACATTAAAATTATGGGAAAGAGTAATTGAGCATAGGTTATGATGTGATACAAAAGTTTCTCACAATCAGTTTGGTTTAATGCCAAGTAGATCTACTATGGATGCTATAGAGGTTTGATGGAGAAGCATTGAGAAAGTAAGGAGGATCTACATATGATATTTATTGATTTAGAGAAAGCTTATGATAAAGTTTCAAGAGCTGATATTTGGAGAGTTCTAGAATAGAAAGGAGTTAATATTGGTTATATTCAAGTCATTATGTATATGTATACTAGAGTTGTTACTTGTGTCCAAACACAAGGAGGATTATAGAATATTTTCTATTTCAGTTGGATTACATCAAGGATCAGCTTTAAGCCCTTATCTTTTTTACTTTAGTTATGGATGTTCTTAGTAGGAATTTATAGGAAGAGGTACCTTAGTGTATGCTTTTTTTTATGACATTCTTCTTATTGACAAGACTAGAGAGGGAGTCTAAGAGAAACTTGAATTATGGAGGTAAACTTTAGAGTCTAAAGGATGTCATTTAAGTAGATCTAAAACTGAATATATGGAGTGTAACTTTAGTTGTAGAAGTTCTAGGTATTGTGAATTTAGTGAACAAGCCACACAAGAGGAGTGTTCATATATTTAGGCTTTATTATTCAAAATGATGGTGAAATAGATGGAGATGTTATTAGTAGAATTCAAGTTGGATGGTTGAAGTGGAGGAATGCATCTGGCCTATTGTGTGATAGAAAAGTTCCACTTAAACTTAAAGAAAAATTTTATAAAATGGTGGTAAGACCTGCAATGACTTATGGTATAGAATGCTGGCCAATAAAAGAGAAGCATAAGACTAAGTTAAGTGTTACAGAATTGAGGATGCTTAGGTGGATGAGTGGCTTTTCTCTTAGAGATAAAATGCAAAATGAGTATGTTCGGGAAAAAGTTGGAGTAGCTCCAGTGGTAGATAAGATTAGAGAGATAACTTAAATGGTTTGATCACATAAAGCATTGGCCGTCTGATGACCCAGTTAGGAGAGTAGATGCATTAGATTTGCCTTATGTTAAGAAATGTAGAGTAGACCTAAAAAGACTTGGTTAAGATGTTTTAAAAATGACCTTAGTATACTTGAATTAAATGAGAATTTGATAGGACACAATGGAGATGAAGGATTCATGTAGCCAACCCCACTTAGTGGGATTAAGGCTTGTTGTTGTTGTTGTTGTTGTTGTATAATTAGGAAAATACTTTAATATATTTAAATATCACTTAGAGATATTTCACTCATGCATGCATGTATGTATGTGTATCTCATCTTTCACATTAATTAGTAATTTGTATAAGTAATATATGGATATGCATGTATTTTATAAAAGAAAATTACACACTAATATATATAAGTATACATACATATACACTAAGCATTTGCTAGTATGTGCTATTGTTAAACTAGAAATCAAAACCTCATTCGGACTAGTAGCCATGCGCTTTCGGGTGTCCAAACTATATACTTCCTAGCTATGTATATGTATGTATAAACATGTATGCAAACAAATGAGTTTTTTTTTAATATTTTAAGTAATCAATCAGTTTTTTTAAAATAATTTAATTTCTATATGCTTCATTCTTTGCATTCTCTTAAGTATATGCCATTGTTAAACTAGGGAGATATTTTAAAGAATCTCCTTTGATCCAGTAGCCCTACCCATAGAATTTAGAGGTTATATTGGTGATACATATGATTATTATATATATATATAAAGAAAGTAGTTTTGAAATTTACTAGTAATAATTGCTTTAATAATATAAACTTAACACTTAGAAATTTTAAACATGAATGCATGAACATGTAATCAAATACACATATGTAAGTTGATAGAGATGAATGACTAAGTGTCACAAAGCAATTTACTTAAAACATTAATTTCCAGACTAATCACATGAGTATAACAGTACTTAAACCTAGTTAAGCTTTTTACATAAGGTATTTGACTAAAAGTTATTTAGACACATTTGATTAGATTTTACAATCTAAGATTACCCATATCCTTTTATGGTCATTAAGTGATTTAAAAGTTGCATAAATAATTTTAATGATTTAATTATGGTTTAATGATCATTAATCAAATTAAGCTCAAAAAACTTCAAAATTTTAATAGGACATAAAATATAAGCCCACAAATTATGAAAAAATTGCAAGACATGCATTAATATAAATAAAACATATCCTAAATGTTTTTGCATTTAGGCTTATAAATTATGGTTAGTTTAAGAAATGAAAAAAATATTAAATCATCAATTACACTCAAAATACTTAATCTCAATTAGGGATTTTGATTTCACTACAACCATCTCTATTAACTAAGCTCAAGGAGGGGTTTATCATAATTTTTGAAAACCTACACAATTAGTAATGGATTTTCTAAGTCCTAGACTATTTAATAAATTATTAACAAGTAATTAATCCTAATAATGGTGATTTTGAGTTTTAATGATAGCCATCATGATACTCTTTCTTAAGTGTCTTTGTGTTAGTTGATTGTATTTATGAATATAGATATAAATTTAATAATTCTTTTAAGATTTTTTAAATTATTAAGTAAATTTTGTCATTAAGCACTTTAAAATTAATAATTATTAATCTAATTACCAAAAGTTCATGAAAAGTTTGTGAGAAGTATAATTTGACATGATTAACCTATAATAAAAATTTTAAGTTAATTAAGCATTTATTTTAAGATTATTTAGAAATTTATTATTTTCAATCATTTTCAAATTATCTCAAAATACTTAGAAAAATTTAGAGTTTTTAATATTTTTGGATTGCACTTTGTATTATACCTCTAGAGATCACTCATTTAAAATTTTGGCTTAATGGTTAATTTATTATGAATATTCGAAGTTCAATCTTAATTAATTCAATTAATTAATTTTTTCCTTATTAAGCCCTAATTAAGTTATTTTATCAAATCTGAAAAAATATAATTAATTTTCCTAAAGTCTTTCACATTGGCAAAAATATTTTCAATCATTTTGATATTTTTCTATAATTTTATATTTTAAATTTATTTATTTATTTAACTTATCTTAGAAGAGCCTAAAAAATCTTTTCTTTTGATCTAGGGGACTATTTGACTTAAAATTTGTGTGATTAGTAGATATTTGTAAAGTTATTACCTTAGAAAGATTGAGTTGTATTTTTGGTAATTGATTGATATATTACAAAATTTTCAAGTTCTAATTCGAATATATCAGTTAATTCAATTTTTAATTCCCAATGAAGCCCTAATTAAGTGATTTTTTAGATTTTAAATATTTTAAATGGTTTAAATATTATTTTTAGGTTCCTTGTTATGTGTTATAGTGTTTTAGACTATTTTAATAAATTTTTAAATATTTATTTATTCAAAATATCTTCTCATGAAATTAAAAATATAATAATTTTAAACTAAAACCCCATTTGACTTAAAGTATTTATTATAAGTGGGGATTAAGATCAACTTTAGTTCCTAAATAATTCATCTCATTTTGTTTAGTATTTCTAGATTAATTATAAAATTATTATTTAATTTAATTTCCAAATTAATCTCAAAATATGAATGAAATTTTTTAATTTAAGGTTCATTGGATTTCTCTCATAGAGGGCTTATTTACAATTTTTGATTAGGTATTTTGATTTCTATAATTTTTTGAAGTTTCAGCTATTATTTGACAATTTTTCAAATTTGAAAAATCCACATATGTTTCTACTTAAATCAATTAGTGCAGACATGGCAATTCTTTATGTTTGTCGACACTTGATTTATCCATATAGGGATAAAATAGATTGTGTGGGAAATAATTAGGTATAAACCACCAAATTTTTAATTTAGATAGTTTAGATCAAAAGTGGATATCTAATTATGACTATCCATTCTAATCAATTAGAATGGATGACCCTTGGCTTTTCTTCCTCATGAGATGTGGATCAAGGAGAAAGGGGTGATAAATTTAACCAAAAAGTCACTAAAGTTCACAATTGTTTGGTAATTTTGGTTGGAAATCAATTTTTTTTTCATGTTGAGGAGGTACAAAATGAAAAGTGCAATGAGAATCTAACAAAATATTTTGAATTTATATCATACTTTTCACAAACTTCAAACTTATGGCTTTCCTATAAGATCTAAACTTTATCTCACTCAAGCTAATACTGAATGGATTTTTTTTTTATTCTGAGATGATCCTTGGGCTGAGATGAAGCTTTAGAATTAATTTTCCTGGTTGCCTCCCCTCAAATTACTCCAATCGCCAAGTACTACTTCCTCTTCACCTGAATCTTGGTGTTTTTGTGTGAAAAAATAAGGTATTAGTTGATTATACTTCTTGGGAGGGAGAGAAGGTGTTTTTAGCCAAAAAGGTGAGTTTTTGAGCCTTTTTTCCCCTCTCTTTATGATTGGCTGAAAATCACCATGTGAAGGAGATATGGTGTTGTGGCCATTGATGGTGAGAAGCTAGCATTCATGGTTGGGGTGGTTGAGTGATTAGAATCACTCCAAGAAAATCAAATGGAGTGATGTTAGGAGATGGTGAGGGGATGTGAGGAGATGGTGTGTTTTGGAGCTTTGCACTTTTTCATTCTTTCTCCCCCCACCATTAACTTCTCTCTTCCTTCTCTCCAAGGCTAAAGTATGAGCCCATACATGTAGAGATTGGGTGAGGTTGAGTGTGCATGAGCTTGGTTATGGTTTCATGTGAGGTCCATATCTTTGTGTTTGCTTAAGTTAACCCAATTAGGTTCAAGTTGGGCCAAATATTTGGTTTGATTAATTTGGGTTTACATTATTTTTTAATAATATTTAATTTGTTATTTAGGGTGGTTGATTTTGATTGATTACAAATGATTAGGATTTAATTTGTATTTGACCCAAATTGGCCTAATCAAGTCAATTTGGGTTCACTTGGGTCCATTGGCATAATTGACCAAATTGGACCCAGAGGATGGTTAAATTGAGTTCAATTAAGTACCTTAAATGATTTTGAGTGATCAATATAATTGAATTTGAATTTATTTTAAGTTTGGATCAATGTCCTATATAGGTTTATTGGGTTTAATTTAGGTCAAGTTAATCAATTGATAAAATTGGGCCTGAGGGGCTATTGCATCATGTTCAAATGTTAATATGAAACATGTAAGATAAATTTAATTTGGCTTGCATTAAATTTCATGTAGGTCAAATTGACTAAATTGATTTTAGTTCATCATTGAATGATAATCAAAAGTTAATTTGAAGTGTTCTGAAATACTTGGTTTGGTTCAATTTGGAGTAGATTTGGATTGAATTTTATTTTTCCTTCAAAAGTCCAATTAGGCTAACTTGGGTTAAATGAGCTGATTAGCTGAATTGAATCTTAATTATGATTTAATCAAGTTCAATTACGATTGCAAATGGTTTAAGTTGGTTCAATTTTAAATGGCTTGGATTTATTTTGGGTTTTTCCACTTTAGGCCCAAATGGGTCAAGTCAGGTTGATTGAGCCAATTGGTCAAATCAAACCTCAATTAAGTGATTTGAGTATAATTTTTTTGTTAATGTCATGCTATCAATTAGTTAAAATAAAATTGGATTTGATTAAGTTTCAATCAAGGCAACCTAAATGGGTCAAATGAGCTAATTTAGGCTTAGTAGACTAGTTAACAAATTTGAAACTAAGTGCATTTGGTTTGTGTTTAAGGTTAAGATTAGTGATCAAAAAAAAAATACCTTTGAGGATGCTCTCCATCATCTTTATTGAGCTGGGTTGGAGTACATTTTTTTGTGAAGTAGATTAGTATAAATTTGACTAGATTTTCTTAATAGTACATTAGGGTTCATTTAGATTGAGTTCTACTTCCTATGGACGCAAGCCTCCATAATTAATTACCCCTCTTTGCAATAAATGAGTACTCTCGATTAAGATTGGAAATAATTATATCTTCTTGATATGAGTTGGTGTTTAATGGTGTTCATAATGTGGCATAAATATCTTCCAATTTAAAATGTATATGAGGCGGGAAGGGGATTTGGGGGGGGGGTTGGGAGGTGCGTGTTGTTCCATCATGCTATCATGGTTTTTAGTTTACTTGGCATTTAATGGATGGCACTATAGCATTATGGGACAAATGAAAGATTAGTGCCTCGATATTATAAAGTCAACATTATAATGTTTAGGATTGGATTAATTTATCCTAGTTTGTTCATGTTAACCGACTGGCTAGCACCTTGGTGCTGCATGTGAGCATTATAGTGCCTGTTTCTCTTTTTTCATGAGCAAAAGTCCTAACCTCATAGGCATTTCCTCAACCTTGTGTTGTTGAAATCTAAGTCCTAGCTTTAATAAAATTTTAACTTAAATCTATATAATTTTTCTCTTCCAAAAATAGAAAGCCTCACTATTGGGAGATTGGTGTACTCATTAGCCTCCTAGTACCTTGAGTGCTTCCTACTCATTCTCTCTTAAAATATGGAAATAAGCCTGGCCATTTGTGAACCTTGCAAATTGATTGCCAAAAATAGCAAATCCTTTGCTAACAAGCTTTGAACTTTTTGGAGTTATTAATTGATTACTTTAATTGGAATGCTCTTAGGAGACTCTTATTTCCTAGGATGTAACTAATTATAACAGCTTGCTTCCATAGGAAACTCAAGAACTCAACTACCCATGAAGTAGGGAAAAAATCTCTAGTATTTATGAGACCCATCTGCCATAGGAGACCTTATTTGGTGATTGATTCCATTGTAGAGTGATCTTCCTATATTTTGAGATAGTACATTAGTACGTAATGTTGTACTTGATCACTTCAATAACTACCCCCCTAAGATTTGTGTGGTGTCCCATGAGCACTATAATAAAAACACCACAAGAATGCAATGTTTTTATAATTTTCATGGATCTAGTATACATCTTAAATATAGATTCATTTGGAAGAATACAAAATGGTTAATATTCATGAACTAGTTTATTAATATGTGCAACTTTTACCTCACAAGTTTTTTCATAAGTAGCAATCAGCTTAACCCAAATCTCTCGTGTTATACTTAACATAGAAATTTTGATGTAACCATTAAATAATAAAGAATAATGTAATGTGCAACAAACCTTAGCATTTAATTCATCAAAATCATATTTAGCTATTGTTCATTCATCAAAAGGTTTTTCTACTTTCATGCCATTTACATCAACTCTTGGTGTATAATAATGTTGTGTCAACATATTCCACATACATGCATCTTGACCTCTTAACAAAGTATTAATTTTATTCTTTCAATAATTAAAAGGTACACCATCTAATAGTGGAGATCTATTTATAGCTTGTCCCTCAGGTAGCGAACCCTTAGGAAAATACTATGCCATCATGAAAAATTATCTACTCTTGGATGTTAAGCTAACAAAAGAGCCTAGGCTTTGATACCAATTGAGAGTGACTATGGCATTCAAGAGGGGTGAGGGGGTGGGAGGTGAATTGGGTGTTTTAAAATTTTACAAAGTTAAAGCTTTAACTTTAATTTAAAATAGTGTTAAATAAACAAAAATAATTATGCACAAAAGAATTCAAAAAAGATAAGAGAGACAACATGCACATGATTTTTACGGTTTAGCCAAAAAGTCCAAAATAGGCTTATGTCCTTGCCTAGGCACCCTGGCTAGGAATCTACTATCCCAAGAAAGAAAGATTACAACTCGTACTCTCCAACAACTAGGCAAGTAAAACCCTAATAAAACCTTTTACTCTCATATAATGGATAGTACAATCCCATCTAAAAATAATTTTTAACATAAATAAATATTACATTGATCGCTAAAAAAGCACCTTTGAGGATGTGCTTTGCATCTTTGGATGAGAAGGTCGGGAGTATGTTCTTTCATGGGGTTGATTGACAAATATTTAACTAGATTTTCTCAAACATCACATTAGGCTTTATTTAGACCTCAGGTCTACTTCCTATAGGTGCAAGCCTCCATAATTAATTACCCCTCTTACTACAACAAGAGAGAACTATCAATTAAAGTTAGAAACATGCATATTTTTATACGCAATAGAGTGTTATGATTATAGTATGGTTCAGATGATCGCCTAAAAGTAAATAAGAGTGTAATCTTGATAAAGATCTCATGGTTAGATCATCTTGAGATTACATTATTCCAGCTTACCAACAACATAGGGACATAGCCAAAATGTCTAGAGAATTTGATTAGCAACCATGGGTTGCTTCGTTTCAGGTATCCCGAGTAGACTTAGAGTTATAGTGTAAGTGGTGTAAGAGTGTTCATGTGGTGAATAGATTATAAGGTTTTCATTGAGTGGATGATTATATAGTGTACAAATAGAAGGCTGGTCTTACATCCCTTTGGAATGCCAAAATTAGAGTTGTCCATATGGTTGACGGATATAAATTTGTTCTCATGGTGAACCAATTTTTCTTTTGTGTAGTAAATAGACAAATGTTCATGATGATGAGTAAAAATTTGTTTAACACCAAGTGGAGTATAAGAATTTCTTATTTAGATGATTAAATACAACATTAAGGAATAAACATGTTATCTGAGAAGAAAAACATGTTATCCTATAAGGGATTCAATCATTTAATAAGAGACTCCTAAGGCTAATGGGTGTTTCTTGTACCAATGATTTTTCTGATGAGCTATATGGAAAGTAGAACATGGCTTAATTTAAACTAGGTTCATGGTTCCCTATAGAGGCAAACCCCTATAGTTAATTAAATTTTAAGAAGGGTTTCCTCTTAAGAATACTCTCAATTGAAGAAATAAGTTGTTATTTCTAAAGATTTCTATGTTGGTTTTCAAAAGAATGATATTTGGGATTTCAATTAGGATTGATCCAAAGTTGAAAGATTTATTTTAGGAGACCAAGCGATATGAAGTAGGAAATTCCTATTGATATTGGAATGCCTAGTGGGCATTTCAACTATACTATTATTAGTCATTGAATTTTGGAATTTAATTTATGTTTTGAATTGATATTTTCCTAGAAATCTAGGGCTTAGATTCTAACAACACAAGACTACAACAATTCCTAAGGTTGAAGACTTACTCTGAGGAGGATGCTTTAGAACCAAGTCTACAAGTGATTTTAACACATGTCAGATGCTCAACCTAGTTTTATTTTGGGAATTATCAGTCATTCCTCTTACTTATGGGAACTAACCTATCCCTAACTCTTCTAGACTTATAACCTGCCTGGAGGGGCCGCCGGCTAACACCACCTAAGTGCATTTTAAATTCATGATGCCAAGTCCTATGAATGCACTAACAAATTTAGGGTATGAATTGTAGGGCTATTATATTTTTATGAAAGAAATCTAAGAATCCTATACTCACTCCCTAATCCTTAAGATAATGTAGGGTAAATGCACTAAAAAATTTACATTTTTTTAGATTTTTAACATTTTAACTTCATGATCATTTTAGGCCATGGGTATGCAATTTATACCTATATGATATGCAATTAGAAGAAATTCATTGGCAAAATCAATAATAGAAGGTAGGCTTCCCAATGAGAAGGTGGTCATCCTCATAGGTCAGATGCCCCTTATGTGCAATGGAAGAAGTTATTCAATTCAAGGACTGAAGCAATATGCTTTATTTTTAAGAGCTAATTGGTTGTTAATTGATTTTAAGTTATTCTATAGGGCTTTAAATTTATATGAGGCTTTAAACTTCATTCTTTATGTTTGGAATGGTTAAATTTAATTGGATAGAAAATTTTATTTTTTTCTATAAGCATACGTATAGCATTCATCACAAAAAAGCATAACACATAAAGAAACATAAAAGAATAGGTTGATTCTATTGCACATCCAAAATAAGTTAAACCAAATTTAATTTTATAAAATAGGCTAATGCAATCGAGTACTTCTCTACACCCTAGAATAAGAGAAAATGAGCAACCAAGCTCTACCCTTATACATCACGGCCTAGAACTACAAGTCCAGATCTGTGGGTCTTCTTTCCATAATTATCTCCTTTTTCAAGGACCTCCATTGAGTTTCACAGGGGACCTCTACACCATCTCCTAGTAGGGTCAGCTCCTACTAATTCTAAATCCCCATAGATCCTAACCTAATTCTAAGCTCAAATTTATATTTTTAAATTCAAAAATAAATCCTACGCTAATGTTAAGAAAATATATAAAATATAAACACATTTTACAAACATGAACATTAGTTGCTTTACAAGCCCACCTATCCTATGGGCTATGGTAAGGAACTTTTTAGCTCCTACAAGTAAACAACAATTTTATAATTTTTATTTAGAATGGCAATCCCATTAACACAACCCCCTATAGAGGAAAATTTTAATTCTAGAAATAACATTCTAGCATCCAGACTAATAATAATCAATCCTATCCATCCAATCTAAAATAGTACACCACAAAATAATACAAGTAAATTTCATCACAACTTCACAAAAAATCATAGAATAGCCAAACCTAAGTCTAGGGTCTGTGACCTACAACTCTAATGTGTGAAGAAAGAGGATTTGTGTGGTAAGACATCACTAGGCTTTTAGGTTTTAATTTTTTGGTTTTGAGTATTTGTTTATTTTCCTTTATATGATTTCAATTCAAATGATTTAATAATCTAAATTTTTGTTTTTATTTTAGATACATTTTATCATGTTAAAGTTAGATTAGGTTTTTTAGAATGAAGAATGCAAAAGGTTACATTTTGGGTGGAGCCCAATCCATTCAGTACCCTAGGTCCTACTACAATGATATATTTATTCTAAGGTAAAGATTCATCCTAAATGTTTAACTAAAATCCTAAGTATTTTAATTAAAATATTTTTTTTTAATTTAAAAGCTTGAATTAGTTAAGTTTATTTTGTTTAAATTTCTTTATTCTTTTCATTTAATGTTTTATGTTTTGATTTCTTTATCAATAATGTTGTCATTAATTTTAACTTATGGTTTTAATTCATTTGTTATTATGGTTCAATTTAACTTTCTCTTTATGTCAATTCACTTGTTATTTTGATTTTAGTTTCATTTAATTACCCTTGTTTAATTTATTTTCTTTATTTGTATATTAAATATGTTCTTACTTATATAACTTTAGATTTATTAGGTTCTTAATGTTTATATTCTTTGATTTAATATTTATCTTTTTTAATTGGCATTATTAATTTTGATTTAAGATAAAGCTTTATGTATAATTTCATTTTACTTTTATTTCATTTATTTAATTTTTAGATGCATATAGTTTATTTATTATATTTAAGTGTAGGTGTGTCATTGATTCAATTCAATTTAATCTCATTTGTTCATTTTCATTCATGTTCATTAGCTTAAGTAAAATTATATTCAATTTATTATATTCAATTCTATAGCTCATTTACATTAATAATTCATTCTTGTTTTAATTTATTCATTTCATGAAGTTCTTTAAGGTTTGTTAATGAATTAATACTTTAGGTGATTAATTTTAAATTATATATTTCATATATTATTGAATGGTTTAATTTACTTTAACTAGTTTAAAATTAATGATCATTATATCATTTGGAAGAGATACATAGCCTAATGTATCTTTTATAACTTAAGAAATTTAGAGAAAGTTATTACGTTATATATTAAATTTTCCTTATGTAACTTTTGTTATTTTAAGTTTAATTCAACCTAGCTTAAGGTTTTAATTATACTTAACTTTTCATATTTACATTTATACCATTTCATTCCTTATTCCAAATGGTTTTAATGTATTTATATATTGATAACTTATGAATTGCAAAAGCCAATAAACTTTATATTTCAATTTATAGATAGACTTATTATGGTTTAAGAAAATATTATTGTTAAATATGATTAAGTTTAACATTTTCCTTTAATCTTGATCTTTAATTTAGGTTTTACTATTTTTAGTTGGTTTAGGTATCTTATTTAAGTGTTCTAATATCAATTATAATATCTTAAATTTATATTATATATTTTATAATTTCTATAATTTTTTGGTTTAATATTTCCCTTAAGTTGACCTAAAGACTTGGAAATTAAAGCACTCCTAATCTAGAGGTAAAATGGATTTGAAATTTTTATAGCAAGTGGGGTTCCTTGCCTATTTGATTTCTCTAAAGTTTCACTTTTATGTGTAATTAATGTGTAATTAAGGTTTTAATCATTTCATTAAAACTTAAATTAGACCCAATTTAGTGGAAATTATTGAAAGGTTTTATTTTTCCTTCATTCCCCTCTAGAATATGCATCCAAAGAGGGTTAAATTCATTCATAATTTTTGGATTCCTATTTGATTTATTATATTTTATTTAAATTTAAGTTGATTAAATAAATTAATAAATTTAATTAATCACCTAATTAAGACATTTTGTAATTTATTATGTTCTTATGGGTTTTAATGGCTTACTTATGATCATTAGGGTATATTATAATGTTTTGAATTAGTTTGAATAATCCCATCATTAATTTTATTTATTATTGAGTTATTTCATAAAAATGAAGGTTTAAGATTTGAAATTTCCAATGCTAAGATTTACTACTCAATAAATTATGAAAAAATTACCTAATGTGTGCCTTAACATCAATTTCAACTCCCAAAATTACATTTTAATTTGATTATTAGTTTGAAATTAATTGGGGTTTGAAAGTTTTCATTCAAACCCAAATTTAGGCTAAAATATTCAAAAAATTTTGGGATATTAATTTTAATGAATTCTCTCTTCAAGATGAATCTATAGAGCCCAAGTTTGTATTTGTTGGATTTATATTTAATTTCCTATGATTATTTGAATTTTTATGTAGTTTTTCTTAATTCTTAATTAAAACCCAAATTTTCCATTTCAGCATGTCAGATCTAAGTGGATCTGTTATCGTGCCGCTTTCCATGCAGCACCACATCATTGTGCCATGCGGGATCCATGTGGAATCGCATTTAAAAAGTGGTGCATGTGGGATCGGATGGCCTTGATTCGACCTACGGTTCATCTTAACAGATTTAATTAGAGACATGGCTAGATCTCAGCCGTCTGTTTCTTTTAGATGGTTTCATCTCACTTGAGATCAAATTCCCTCTGAAAAGTGGCAAACCCAAAAGCTTAAGGGAGGTCGTTAATGCCATACCACAGTCCTGGCAATCTCTGATGATGGAGCTGACTCCAATAACTTCAGAACCGTGTGAAAAGCATGTGTGCCAAAGGAATTGAGTTGCCTCCATTTGGATTGCCTCTTAGACAAACTTTGGCTTAAACTTCAGCTCTAGCCAACTCTGTGAGTGAGAAAGGGATTTCAACTTTGTGTGAGGTAAGGAAGGTGATGGGAAGGTTTGTTTTACTTGGGAATTTCTCTATGTGAAGATGACATAGATGTCAAGCCTCTTAAGCATGATTTTCTTCTCCACTTGGTCAACTAAGGTGATTTCATTTCTTTGAACTTAGTTACATGGCTTACTAGCCATCCAACACCTGCCTAAGCTAAAGAGGTGGAAATGGAATGAGGCTATAGGCTTGGAATTGGCTTTACATGGCTTTGACATGCCATGCCATCTTCTTATTTGGATATACTTGAAGTTACTTAATTGACTTAATCGTTCATGTGGATCAACATTAATTAAGTTTAGGAATGATTTGGTTGCATCCTAAGTGAATTAATTGAAGATTAAGTTGAGATCCTTTTGAGTTATGCCATTTAATAATTTCCTTTATTAGTTTGATCTAAGTTATCTAACTTGATGGATTAGCCTTGGATCAATGTTTGTATTGTGTCCATTTAATTATTAATGAACTCTTTAATCAAAGGGTTTCAATGATTTTAAAATTTATAGAGTGCTTACTTTAGGTTCAGTCCATTTTGTTGTAATTGGATTTGGATTGATTTTAATTAGGTCAAATAGTTTATCTGGATCAATTATAGTATTTTTAGTTTTTAATTGGGTAAAGCCAAGGAATTTTGAATGCAATGGATCAAACAATTTCAATTTTATTTCATTTTGCACCCATTTGACCCAAGTTGGGCTTAATGGGTAAAGTTTGGGTTCATTTGGGTCAAATGATCAAATTGGCTAAATTGGACTCAATTATGGATTGGTTTATGTTCCATAATCATATTCAAATGATTTTGAATAATTTATTTAAGTTTACTTGAGTTTGACTTTAAGTTTAAACCCAATAAGTCCCACATAGGCCTATCTAGGTCAATGACCTAATTAGCTTAATTAAGGCCACATTGGACTTATATTCTTTTATATTTATGTTTACATATATTTATATCATCATTCTAATCACTTGAGTTGATTTTATTTGGTCAAATTTTGGTGAGTTGGCCTTTGGCTTGGTGGGGCTCACATAAGTTAAACCTTATGTAATAAAGGGTTGCCCAATCTTTGACCTTTAGTTTGGATTTGGATTCATTTTATTTTATTTCATGGTTTTATGCTTCTAATTTCATTTAACGTGGATTTAGTTTGGTTTTAAGTTTAATTTCTTTATGTTTATATGGTCATTAACTTAATTAAGGTATTTATGTTTAGTTCCTTAATTAAACCCTAATCTAGGCTTAATTAATTTGGTGTATATTTAGGTTGATGATTTGGGTTGAACCTAACAAAGCCATTAAGATAATTTAGTCCAAGGAAAGTGCACTAGATTACTAAGTGTCATGACCTAAGTGCTTAATTAGGAGACCTTCTAATTTAAGGTTAGAAGTATTCAAGATTGTCTTTAGAAGAAATGTTAACCTCATCCAAAAATGAGGTCAACAAATGGACCCCCAATATGTGTAGTGGGCTATCCAAAGTACACTATACATATTGGTGTTGATCAGTTAGTCAACATTAGAAGCATAAGCATATATAGATTTTATTCTTAGTTTGAAGTTTAAGGTTATATTTTGATTTGATTATGAAAGATAGACACATATATGCCTAGGTTTGTTTTAGTTTAAAATGATTCATTCTTAGATATGCAGGTTGCTAAATTCTAAGAAGAATATAGATGCCCTTAATAGTAGATCTAAAGGAAGACCTAATCCTAACATAGTTATAGTAGCCCAAGAAAGTGTCTTCAAGAGACTTTCACTTGTCTAACTGATATTTGAATCATATAGGTTTTTAATGGCTATAATAAGAAAAGAGTCTAGGGACTTATATCTTTTTTCATAAACTAGCCAAGGGGATAGTTGTAATGACTAAACAACATAAGGAAGGATATATTGTATATCCTAAAAAAAAATTCTTTTACAAGATGCATGTTATGGGACTTAATCTTATCTACTTAACTATTAAGAAGAATCCTTTAATGGCTTCATGTCTTCTTAAATAAGTGTAATCATGAAGAGGGGTCTAATTGACTTATTCCTAAACCTCAAGATTTTGGCTTTTAAGGAAGGGTTCTTCGTCACTTGTTCCTAACTTAAGTAGCCGATAAGGATGATGACTTATTCCATTCCTACATTTCTTTACCTAAAACTAGAATAGGGGTCATAATGACTTAAAACCTTATCTAGTAAAATTTAGCTAACAAGAAGGGGCTTCTAATTAGAATAGGGGCCTTAACGAGTTGAACTTTCTCATTTAATAGAATGCCTACTTTGGGGCTTACACCTATGTGAATAGCTATTAAGATGGGGCCTTCAGTGGCTTAATCGAACTTAGCTAGTTAAGAAAGAAGTATGGAGTCTTAATGACTTGTTCTAATCCTCAATTTTTTGGCTAATAGAAGAGGGGTCTTCATGACTTAATCCTATTCTAATTAACTAATTTGATAGGGAAGGTGTATTTAATGACTTTAGCCTAGCCTATGAATACTAGGAATGGTACAATAAAGGGTTACTCTAAGTTTATGAAAAACATGAGGATGATGCAATGAAAGGTTGTATTCTAGCTTATGATAAGTGTGGGAAAAGCATCCTCAAGATGTTTACTCCTATCTTAAAGAGATTACATTTCATGTTTCCACATATGGTAAATCAAACTTGAAGTCATTGCACAAAATTTCTAAACAGGATAACATTCAAAGTTACAAAAGAAATAAAGAGAAACAAAATTTTATTTTGTTAATCATTATCCTTTCGAAATAGAGTACAAGTTACACATAGTATTTCTTTAGGTAACGTCCATTGATTGGTGTCATTGGATGTTCACCATTATAAGTAATAAGATGAAAAGAACCTCCTTCATAGAATTTTTTCCACTACCAATGGTCCTTCCTAGGTTGGCTCAAACTTGCTACCGATCCTACATTGAGCTAAAATTGGCCATTTAAGAACCCAGACTAAGTCTCCTTCTTGGAAAGTTTTATGATGGACAAATTTATCATGTTCTTGAACCATACGTGATTAGTACAATTCAAGTTCTTGCTGAGCTTTCAAGCATCTTCCTCCAAGGCTTTCAAGTTCTTCCAAATGGATTTTATGATTTTGATCTGTAGTAATGTTGTTGTTGACTACTATTCTTAATGAAGGAAACTGCACTTCTAATGGAAGAACTACTTTAATTCCATAAACCAAAGCATAGGGTGTAGACTAAGTTGGTGTCCTGTATGTGGTTTGGTAGGCCCATAAGGCTTCAACCAATATTTCATGCCATTAGCATTTATTTTCATCAAATACTTTGTTCAAGATTCTTACTAAAGTTTTATTGAATGCTTCAGCCAATCAAATTGACCTAGGTTAATAGATTGCCAATTATCTTCAATCAATTTTGTGTCTAGCCATAAAATGATTTAATTTTATGGACTTTAATGATGGACCATTGTTAGATATGATTCGATGAGAAAACCAAATTGATATACAACATTTTCTTGAAAGACTTTTAACACATGATATGACTTTACTTCTTTCAATGGTACCTCTTCATCCCATTTACAGAAGTAATTTATTGTAGCTAATATAAAATGATGCCCTTTCAATGAAGAAGGGTTAATAGGCATTACGATGTCCGTACCCTAGCTTTCAGAAGGCCAAGAGGAAATCGTAGGTGTAGTACATTAGGTGGTTGATGTAAAACTAAACCATGTATCTGACATTGATGGCAATGATGTGTAATTTCCAGGCAATCATTTAACATCGATGGCCAATAATATCCAATTCTTTTGATTATCAATTTCTTCTTGGGTCTAGATTGGTGAGCACCACACAATCCAAAGTATACCTCAATCACAATCTTAAGGGCTTCCTACTTTTCTAAATAGTAGAGCCAAATTTGATCAAATGGTCTACACTATAATACTTCATTAATTAATGCACAAGATTAGGCACATTTGTTTATTTGATTTGCAAGTTACTTGTCTTTAGGAAGCTTACCCTTACTCAGGTAGTCAATGAATGGCTACCTCCAATCACAATCTACTTGACCTTTGGTAAAGGTGGCTATCTTTTGTATTTCTTCTTTCTTACTTATGTAATCTAGATCTATAAGAGATAAAACTTGTTCATTTTGAACTTCTGTAGAAATAGATTCTTTTCTTGGGCTTATAATTCTTTGGCAAGTTTAGCCAAACCATTTTATAGAATTATCTTTATGAGATATTACAAACAATGTTGCATATATAATTATTTTCAAGTAGTTTTCTTGTATATTGATAATAACTAAAGAGCTTTGGGTGCAAAACCTTATAGATCCACTCACTTGGTATATAACCAATTGAGAATCTCCAAACATCTTTATATGTTTGATATCCATAAGAATTGCTAGCTCTAACTTAGTGATAAGAGCCTCATATTCAGCTTCATTATTTGTGTATGGCTTGGCTAGATGATAGGAATATCACATCATCCTTTTATTTAGGGTTATAAAAATTAACCCAATCCTTGCATTCTTGGGATAGATGAATTTAATTCTTTATTTTTCTTAGATGATGATTTACCATCAAAATGCAACTCCCAAGTGGCATTAGGTTCACCTTCTAATGACATGATATGCTCATCTAAGAGGTCATCATTTAAAGGATAACTCTCAGGTATAGGATGTGCTGCTAAAATGTTAGCTACTACTTATCCTTTTATAGCATGAAGACAAATGTAAGTGATCTCAAATTATAAAAGAATCATTGAAAAACATGCTAGACATCCAAAAAATGTTGGGAGGGTCATAAGGTATTCAAATGGATTCACTCTTGATATTAAATTAACTTTATTAGAAAGCATATAATATCTTAGTTTCTGAGTGGTGAAGAAGAATAAGGCTAAAAAATGTTTCTTAATAGGTAGATAATTCTTTTCTTCTTGGATGAGTCTATGGCTTAGATAGTAAAGGGAATTTTCTTTCCCTTTTCATTTACTTGGGCTAATAAAGCCCCATGTGATTCATCCAAAGCCATAGTGTATAAAATTAGTGGCTTTCCCTGAGTTGGAGCAGTTAAAATAAGAGCATTTGTTAAGAATTGCTTCAGGTTTTTAAAAGCATTTTGACATTTTTCATTGCAAATGAATTTGGAATCTTTCTTTATTAGTGCCACAAATGGTTGACACATTTCTAATAAGTTTGATATGGACCTCCTTAAATATGCAAGCCTTCCCTAGAATGACCTTAACTATGTAAGACTTCTAGGTGGAGGCATTTTTATAATGAATTTTATTTTCTATGGATCAAATTTTATCTCATGGTACTGCACTATGAACCTAATAATTTTCTCGAAGTTACTCCAAAAGCACACCTCAACAAGTTCATTTTCAAGTTATAGTGGTGCAACCATTTGAAAACTATCCGTAAATCATATAAATGATCTTTTCATATTTCACTTTTGATGACTAGATCATCAATATAGAATTCGACTTGATTATGAATCAAGCCATCAAATATTCTAGTCATAGCTCTAATATGTAGCCCCAACATTTTTAAGACCGAATGGCATGACTGTGTAATAGAAAATCCCTATAGGATTTTTGAATGTTGTATTCTTTTCATCGTCTCGTTATACCCAAATGATCAATCCATGAATGAAAAGATTTCATACGAATAGGCTATGTCTATCATAAGTTCTAGTATTGGCTACAGGAACTCATCTTTGGGACAAGCCTTTTTCAAGTCTCTAATGTCAACACAAATGTATTTTTTGACAATTCTTATTATTCATAGGGACTACGCTGGCTAGAAAATCAGGATATTTTTCTTCTCGCATAAAGCCAACTTCGATTAATTTCTTTACTTCTGAAATTACTTGATGTCCAATTTCTAGGTGCATTCGCCTAGGAGCTCACTTCACTGGAATGGAATCAGGTTTAATCTCTAATTTGTGCACAACAACATCTAGAGATAAACCTCATTTCATCTTAACTACAAGCAAAGCAATCTTTATATTCAAGAATTAATGTGATTAGCTCTTCAGAATCTTCTAGACCTAGCAAAGTACTAATAAAAGTTAACTTTGGTTCTTTGGCAGTTCCTAGGTTAACCGCCTTTAACTCATTAATAATATATTTGATTTCATCCACATACTCAGGAGGAGCTTCTTGAAGCAAGCAATCATCGAATTTATTTGTTGTTTCTATGGATATTTCCTCTAAAGAGTTAGAAGGAATTTCAAATAGTTGATCTGATTCTAAGTGATTGCTTATCATTAAGCAATTTTCTATATCGTCTACTAGTTCAATGACACCAAACCCAATGCTATCTTTGGAATGTAAATTTTTATATTTTTTATTCCATAAGCTTTTAATGCATTGGGCTATATCTCTAAGCCACACATTTGTAAGAAAACCACATTTCATAGATTTTTTACACAATCAGAGCACCAGTCAAAAGGGAGTTATTTTATGTCATTTGAAAGTGGATCTTCAAGCTTTACATCTACTTTGAGCTTAAGGGTCTATGTACAAAATAAAATTTTGATAACTTCCTCACTTCTCCTGACAAATTAGGTGCCACTTTAACTTCTAATCGAGATATTTTTGTTTCAAACAAGAGGTGTCAAAGTCAAAGTGTCCACATATTTTCTTAACTTTTCAAATATGGAAATCTTAGGTATATCCTTTAATGCATTAATATGTTCTTCATCACTATATGATTTTAAGGGAATCTCAAACCTTATTGAGGCATCTTTTTGATTGGAATCCTCATCAGAACTAGATTCCAAATCAATATGTATCAGTGGAGGTTCTTTTTTCTTCTTTTTTCCTTTCTCTTTCTCTTTTTCTTATTCCTCCTTTTCTTTATTTTTCTCTTTTCATTTGTTTCATTATTTTGTACCTCAATAATGCTGGATTTTATAAAATCATGTGTTGGCTTCTTAGGCATGTAAAAGTTGCATCTTCATAGAGTTCAATTTCATGAAAAGAGATTGGTTGTATATCATATTTTATAATGTATTCCACTCCATCCCTAGTGTACTTAATACACTAGTGGAGTGAAGATGGAACCATTTTATACTCATGAATCCAAGGTCTACCTAAAAGGGCATTGAAGGATGTGTTTAACTCTATGATATGAAACTTACCTTCAATCTTCATTTTTGCTATTTACACCAATAGAGTAATTGAACCAAAGGTTTTCACCAGTTTCATTAAAACCCCTCAATAGAATTTTATCTGAACTGAGTATTCTGGTATCTATCTTCAAGAATGACAATGTTCTGGAGTTCATAATGTTGACTCATATGTCAGGGTCTACCAGAACTCTTGACTGATGTTTTCCACTTTTATAGAGATGTTACGAGATGGTTATGATCAGTGGTCCTCAAAAGTAGATCCTCATCAGAGAAAGTAACTCCTAGGATCTCCTTAAAGTAGCAAGCCTTATCTAAGGAAGTTGCTACTAGTTGGGGTATGTCTATTTCTAAATCAAGTAATGCATGTACTAATGACTCTCTTATTTCTTTTGAATGAACCAGAGCATCATAAATACTCAACCTAGTAGGAAGTTTCTTGAGATGGGCTAAAATGTTGTAGTCAACCTTAAGAAAATTTGCTTGACTCCTGTTTCTTCAGAAAAATATTATGGATTTGAACTCTGATCCATAATTTACTTTCCTTTGTCCTTAGGAGGAGAGGGCAGGAGAGGTGGTAAAACTCTTCTACTATAGAGATTTACTTCAGTGATATCTATAAGGGTTGTGTCAACCTGATCTCTAATATCCTTCTTTAGGGATTGATCAAAATCTGATACTTCTATGTTTATGCTAAGATAATCGCCTTGTAGGTCTTCCATATGGCTATCTATATATGATCTTGATTCACAAAATACATCATGAGAATCTTTTTTTTACTTTCTTTTTCATCATTTTTAATAATATGCTCATCTAAAATAGCAAAGATATGCAAAACATTTTTGGAGGTAGACTTTTTATTTATCTTTTCAAAATGAGTATAAAAAGGTAAAGTCATTGTTGACCTCACTTTTGGAGAGAGGATTGACTCACCCTTCCTTAGACTTAGGATTCTTCTAGACACTAGAATTTTCCTAGTCTTAGGACACTTCTAGTGATTAAGGGTGCACTAAACCCTAGCCCATAGACTTAATAAAGCATACTCTGACCTTAGGTTATACCCTAGGGTAAATAGGTTCTACTTATCCTATGGCCTAAATCATAACTCATGCTTATCCACTCATCCAAAACAAAACCCCAAGCCAACACAATTAGTCCCAATTGGATTTCATTTCATCTCCATGCTCCTTAACCTAAATCAATTCCTTCATCATCTTATGGATCCAACCCAAAGCCCATTCAATTGAATCACGTCCAAGCACTCCAATTATTCAAACCTCTATTTCAAACCCTTTCAAAATCCATGATCAAACCAATTGAACCAAACCAATCCAATTAACCCAACCTAGCACATTTGAATTAAAAGGGTCTCAATGAGCCAAATTCTAACTAAATCCTAATCAATTACAATCAAAGCTATCAATCAATCATAAACCCATCATTAAACTCAATTCTACCCAATTCAACCTAATCCAACTCAATTGACCCATTTGGTTCACTTGACCCAAAGTGACCTAAAGGCCCCATTTGATCCAAAATTCAATCGAAATAAAATTGGATTGAACCAACCCATCCAATATTTCCTATAATGATTATTGATCATCTTTAATAATTCAATTGTAATCAATTGGGTAAAACCAAGTTAACTTGACCATTTCATCAAGTTGACCAATTAATTGAAACCAATGATTCCTACCAACCATAAATTGATCCTTGAACATAAATCAACCATCAATTGAACCAAACCAAGACAACTTGGGCTCTTAACCCAAGTTGATCCAATTTGACCTAAAGGGCCAAATTGGGACAAATCAAATCCTAAATCAAGTTGACTTAAACTGATGACTCAAATCTATCATAAATTAGTTGTTAAATATGATCCAACCTTCAATTGAACTCAATTTGACAAAATAATCCCAATTGACCCATTTATCTGAAATTGACCTAAAGAGTCAAATTGAGCTAAATCATTCCCAAATTCAAATAAATACAAATCAACAGATACAATTATTACAAATCATCATTTGAACCAAACCAACCCTCCACCAAAGACAACTTGGCTAATTTGACCAAAATGGTCAACTTAGCCCATTTGAGCCATATGAACCCATATGAGCTAAATCCAAACCCACTTCAAATTAAACCAAACCAATTGAACCAATACACTCCAAATGATCAAATGAACTTACCCAAATCATGAATTTGACCTAATATGACCAATTGGTCAACCTAACTCATTTGAACCCATTTTGACCTATATTCAAATTGAGCCAAACTCATCCAAACCAATCCAAAATCCAAACAAACTTGGCATGACCCATCCTTGGGTCACTATGAGTCAGTCCAAATGAACCTAACTCATGGTTTACTTGAATTAGGCTAAAACCTATTAGACAAACCCATACAAATGAGACAAAATTCTTATTTGGATGGCCATACCTACCCACTAACCCTTGATAGCCATCTTTAACCCATTTTAGACATGTGGACCACTGGCTCACCTGACCCAAAACTAATTGGGTCAGCCATGAGTCAAATGAGGATGAGTTAACCCAAGCCTTCCAATTGGAGCACTTGGGGTAGGAGGTACAAACTACCTCGGCCCCTGACATTCCTCCAGCCATTCAAGACCCTCCACTTCAACCCCTCATTGACACGTCCAGCAGTCGGACCGTGGATAAAATTGATGACACCAAATAGAGTTTTAAGAATTCCTTATTTAGATGATCAAATGTGTCATTAATGAATAAATATATTATCTCAAAAGATAAATATGTTTTCCTATAATGTATTCGATCATTTAATAAAAGACTCATAAGGCTAATGGGTCTTTTTTGTACCGGAGATTTTTCCCTTGAACTACATGAAAGGTAGAATAGGATTTAATTTTAAACTGGGTTCATGGTTCCCTATAAAGGTAGGCACATATAATTAATTACATCTTAAAAAGGGTATCTTCATAAGAATACTCTCGATTAAAGAAATGAGTTGTTATTCTAAAGAATTCTAAGTTGGTTGTCAAGGGATTGATTTTGGAATTTCAATTGATTGATCCAAATTGGAGAAATTTCTTTGGAGGCAAAATAAGAAGAAGTAGGAAATTCTATTGATACTGGGATGCCTAGCAAGCATTTTAACTATCTTGTAATCGGGCTTTCAGTTTTGGAATTTAATTTAAATTTTGAGTCAACATTTTCTTAGAAGTTTAGGACTTAGATTCTAGCATCACAAGATTACAAAATGCCTAGGGTTGAAGTCTTATTCATGAAAAGGATGCTTCATAACCTAGTATATAGGTGCTTCTGACACATGTCAGATGCTCAACCTAATTTCATTTTTGAGAATTATCAATCATTCCTCTCATTTGAGGGAATTAACCTATTCATGAATCTTTTGGATTTACAAGCTGCATGGAGAGGGTTGCCACCTAATACCACCTAAGTGCATTTTAAATTCATGTCACTAAGTCTCTTCAATGCAAGATGACTGAGCTGTTGCATTTTAAGAAAGAAATTTATGAACCTAGACTCACTCCTTAATCCTTAGAATCATGTGAGGTATGAAATGCATCTAACTAATGCACATTTTTTATATTTTTAAATGTTTTGATTACAGATTCATTTGAGGTCTTTGGTATGCATTTTTATGCCTAATGCCATGCAATCAAAAATGATCATAGGAAAAATCAATAATAGAAGGCAGTCTTCCACAATAAAGTAGTCATCCTCATAGTTTAGGTGTCCCTTATGTGCAATGGGAGAAGTTGCCCTATTCAAGGATTGGAATAATATGATTTCAAGGTTTCAAACCCTAATTGTTCCTAATTGATTTTATTTTTTTTCTAAGGCTTTAATTTTTCTGAGGTTTCAAGTTTTCTTTAGTTATGTTTCAATTGTTTAGATTTAAGTAAGGTATAAAATTTAGTTTTCCTTATGAGTCTAATTGTCCAATCATTCATTCATACAAAAGCACAACACAAAAAGTAACCTAGAAAAGTAGGTTGATTCTATTATGCACCCAAAATAAATCAAGCCATTTTAATTATATAGAAATAGGCTAATGTGGTGGTACTACTATACACCCTGGAAGAAAAGGCAAATGGGCAACCGAGCTCTTCCTTTATATAGCCTAGCATAGAACTACAAGTCTAGATCTATGGTTCTTCGAGATAGTCTCCTTCCTTAGAAACATCCATTGGCTTCATAGGGGACCACTACACCTATCTTTTGGTAGGTCAGCTCCTGCTAATCCTAGACCCCATAGATCCTAACATAATTCTAATCTCAAATTTATATTTTGATTTCAAAATTAATTTTTAAGCCCTGTAGAATAAATGCCACCAAAATACAAACAACATGCATCAATTTTATTTCACAAACATACGAGATTAGCATTAGCTGCTTGCCAAGCCCACCTATCCTATGGGGAATGCTTAAGGATTTAAGTATACCTACAAGAAATAGCATTTTTAATTTTATTTAAAATAGTAATTTTTTCTAGCATAGCCTTGTGTAGAAGATAATGTTAGATTTAGAAGAAACATCCTACCATCCAGTATAACGAGAAAATAATCCTAGATATGTAGTCTAAAATAGTATATCTCAAAGGCATGTGAAGCACATCATATCAAAACACATCACAAGGAATCATAAAGAGTCACAGAATGGCTTAACCTAAGTCTAGGGTCTATTACTTAATGATCTAGTGTGTGAAGTAAATAGGCTTGTGTAGTAAGATTTTGCTAAGCCTCTTTAGTTTATGTTTCAAGTTGGAGTTTGAGTTTGTTTGAATTTTAGCTTTGGATGGTTTCAATTTAAATGGTTTAGTGATTTATTTTCATTTTTTATTTCAATTTTATTTTGTTAAAGTGATGTTTAGGTTTTCAGGAATGAAGAGTATAATGGATTCCATTTTGGATGGAACTCTACTTATTCTACATCCTAACTCCTAATGAAATGATATCTTCATCCTAAGATGAAAATCCATCCCAAAGGTCTAACTGAGATACTTAAGTATCTTAATTAATCCTTTTGATTTCATTTATTTCATTTAAATTTGGATTGATACTTTTCTTTGGAAATTTAATTTGATTTTCATGTTTGGTTTAGTTTTTAGTTTAGTTTGGTTTGAATTATTACATTTGATTTTATTTAAATTAGTTCATTTGATTTAATTTATTTCATTTATTTTATTTGATTTCATTTGACTTAGTGTTTTGAGTTATTTGATTTTGGTTTGTTCAATTTGATTTATTTCAGGTTGTTTAATTATGAATCTATTAACTTAAGATTTAATTACTCTTAATATGATTTATAAATTTCTTTAATCTTTAAGCATGAAAATGATTAGGTTCTTTGACTTAAGATTCTAGAAAACCTTCTTAAGAGTTTTTGATGTTTAATTAAAATTAATTCAATTAATTTCATGATTTAATGACTTAATGAATTTTCTTATTATTCATTATTTGATTAATATTGACCTAGAGATTTGATAAATCAATAATTCCCAATCCAAAGTCAATTGGGTTTGATATTTTTATGGTAAGTGGCTTTACATGGTTTAAATGAGTTTCATTAGTGTTTTAATGTTCATTAAGATTCATTAAGTTGATTTAAGTTTGTTTGATTAATTTTCATTAATTAATTTATTTAATATTAATTTATTTAATAAAAATGGAGGTTCAAGGTTTCAAATTTCATTTCTCATGAATTAGATTGCAATAATTCATGAAACATTTTCCTATGGTGTGTTTTAACATCAATTTTAGTTACTCAAAGTTTCATTTCAATTGGATTAATAGTTAAAGATTAAATAAGGTTTATTCATTTTAGTTAAACCCAAATTAAGGCTAAAATACCCAAAATTAACTAGGGATTTTCATTTTTATGGATTCTGCTCATCAAGATGAATCCATAAAGTCCAAGTTTGCATTTTTTGGAATTATATTTATTTTTTTATGAATGTTTGAAGTTTATGTGATTTTTAGTTAATTTTTAATCAATTTTAAAAGGATTAGCCATTTTTTAATGACGGACCGACGTGGCAGCCACTGTGGTGTCTGCGCTATATGGCAGGACGCTAGTGAGCCACGTAGTTCCTACATGGCATTTGCATAAAAAGTGGTGCCATGCAGGATGATCCTTGGCCGTCTGATGAAAGATCAAGGGTCTAGATCTATCCACAACATTCTTAAGGGCTTAAATTGAACTGTCTGCCTAAATCAAGGCCGTCGATCCTAATAGAAGGATCCGACGACCAAAACTCAATCCCTAAATCCATCGGTGAGACATGGACATCGTCCATCCTTTCACCTAATCATTCGTGATTACGATGAATTGCACTACAATTTTATTTCCAAATCGATCAGTGCTCAATTTAGGACCCATCTATACGGTTTGATCTAATTTGGGATCAAATTACCTTCAAAAAGGGCCAAAACTAACATCTTAGGGAGGTGAGGAAGCATACCTTGATTTTGATGGTACCGGTGATGAGATCGACTCCATTAGCTTCATTTTACCTTAACAAAGGTATGGATGAAGTTTGATGGCTTGCCTCCCTTTAGATTGATCCTTAGACCAACATCGCTTCAGTTTTTTAGTGACATTGGTCATTTTTGGCTTGTTGGAGATGAATTTGTTTGAGGCCGCCCCGACCCATAGAATGTTTTGGAAGCTTCAATTTAATGAAAGAGACTCTCCTTTGGATTTCAACATTATAGGGTTCAATTTTTGTCCGTTCACCGACGTGCTAGTGGCGAGAGGATGGGGGAAGGGTCCCCTCATTCATCCCTTGGCTTGGTGGACATTTTGAAATGAAAAGGGGAGCGAATAGGCTCCCCTTCCCCTCTTTCCATGGATGGCTAAGTGCTTGATTTATGGGCTTTTTTGTGGCTGGATTTCAGCCAACGATGGTGGAAAGACTAGCCAAGGGGTGGATTCAATCCCCCTTGGCCTTGTGAGCAAGCTTGGATGAAGATTGGGAAGAAAGGATGCCTTCTACTTGTTTTCTTCCTTGGCTGAGCACCTTTTTTCCTTCTTTTCTCCTCTCCTTGGCTTCTTCCCTTGGAAAAAGTAGAGTTTTCTTTTACTTTGGCTTTGTTTTCTTCAATTGATGGCAGCCATCTATTGAAATTGAGAGATGGATTGAGGTAGGAAGAGGTGAATTTGAATTTCCCTTCTTTACATGAGTTATTTCTATTAAGTTTTCCTTTTCATTTTTGTTAAAAATTTCCATTCCTTCTTATTTTTCTTTATTTTTATGGTTTATGGCATCACCATCAAAATCCTTGGACTGATGTATGGCTTCCCAACTTAGTCTCAAATGAATATTGCATGTTTGAATCCAATTTAACTTTAATTGAAAAATTAAATCCAATCCAAATAATTGGATTTAAAGTACTTGATTTTAATTTAATTGTTGTAATTTTGAATTCAATCATCTTTAATTGATGATTGTTTGAGTTTTGATTTGATTAATTCTTCTGATTTTAAATTGATTTTGAATCATTTCATTTCAATCCATTTAGCCTAAATGGGTTAAGTTTGGTTCCATTTGAGTTCAAATGACCAATTTGCCTCAATTGGATTGGGTATGAACTCTAATCATGCTTGATCACATGTGTGAGATGATTTGGAGTAATTGATTTAATTTTAATTGGATTTCAATTTGAACCCATTTGACCCAAAGTGAGCTTAATGGTTTAAGCTTGGGTTTCCTTCATGTCAAATGACAAATTTAACCAAATTAGACCCAATGGTGGGTTGGATTATGTTTTATTATCATTTCTAAATGACTTTGAATAATCAGACTAGATTGAATTTCAATTTGATTTAGGTTTAAAACCAATAGGACCCATTTAGGTTCATTTTAGACTAACTGGTCTAATTAACCCAATTAATGCCTAAATCAATTTGAATGTTTTTAGACTCTTGAGCAAACATGTTTATTTGATCATTTGAAACATTTTGAATGATTTAGTTTGGTCAAATTCTTGGTGGGTTGACCTTTAACTAGGTGGGACCCTTTTAAGTCAAACTTATGTCAAATGAGTTGACTAGATTTGACTTTGGAATTTTTTTTGTTTTTTAATTTGATTTCATTTTGATCTATTTGGATTTTTTTTGGAGTTAATCCAAATTTGAAATTTGGGTTGATTCCACCTAAGCCAATTAGGTTAGATCAAACCCAAGGAAGGTTTCCTAGGTCACTAGGTATAGTGTCCTAAGCACTAAATTAAGAGATTCCTATTTAAGATTAGAACATCCTAATTAATAATTTTAGAGTTCAAATTAATCTCATCAAAAAAGGAGGTCAACACGGACAGTTGCCAAATGCTGAATTGATCCAAACCGTTAGATCAATTGGGGAGGAGGGTATACTCCTCCCCATCCAATTCAAACAACATAGAGAGCTTCAGTGATTATTTGCGAGCATCCCCAGAGCATCCCCAATACCTCTTGAGCTCCCCATCACCGGTGAGACCAAACCTGAGTGAAACTGAGCCTTTTGTCTTTCCAACCCCACTCAAACCACATAAAACTTCAATTAACTTCTCCCACACCTTCCCCAAGCTCCAGTGAGCCAAAACGAATCAATTCTCGATCAATTTGAGCACGGAGACCACTCCTAGACAAACTCTAATGACTGTTGCAGTGGCGTTTGGTCCACAGGGCTATTGGTAGGGAGGCAACTCACGTGCTTCTTAATAGGGCTTCATCTCTTCAAGATAAAGCTACCTCAGTGAATAGACTGCCTTTCTTGAGCTCTGACGAAGTTATTTTTTGTTAAACCATAAATCTCTTAATTTTTGTTATTTTGTGAAGAATTTTGTCATTTCATGTGATTTCCACCATAGGAACTCCTTAGATCTTTTCCCTGAATGTTTTGAAGTCTCCCGACACCTCACGAGCTCCAGCGAGCTCCGATCGAGTGGTGGAGGGTGGATGGTGTTCATCTTCCATCCATCGGGTGATGAAGGATCATTCATCATCCATTTTATATGTATAGAATGGATGGGCATGATTTATTCTGTTAGAAATCTTGATTTAATTCATTAAGATCTACAAATTAATCTCCATCATCCAATCCGATTTCGAATGGCGAGGACGAAAGCGCGCTCGCTGCCGCTGACTCAACAAATCACATTAGACTATTTAAGTGGCCTATCCTATGGTGCCACATGGAAAACTTTGATCATCTGTGGCACGAATAGGATTATGGGTTAATTAAGCTTAAAAATATCATTAATTATCCAAAACTTTAAAAATTCATAATTAATTCTAAAAATTCTAAAAATATGAGTAAACTCATTTTGGAAAGGGTAAACATAGCAAAATTTAATAAAAATAGAACCCATTGTGTTTGAATAGTGAATAGTGCTTAATTAGAGCTTGAATTTTTTTCTAATTACCTCAATTAAGCCTTAATTACTTAACCAATTGATCTCAAATGGGATGTGTTGTTTCTTTGGGATGTCCTCTACCTCCCATAACTTTCAGGAGATTTATTAGCTAGGTAATTGTTAGAATTTAAAATTCAAACCTTAATTACCTTCATTAAATGATTTAATAATTATTAAAAATGCAAAATAGTAAAAAAAAGAGTTAATTAAACTTGGTTAATCACTCTTAACAGTGAAATGATGAAGGGGAATGATTACGACCTCTTTCCTAATTATTTCCCTAAATCCATTTCATTTAAGAGGATAATTAACTTATGAATTAATTAAGGAATGATCAAATAATTGAGGATGAAATTAAATCAAATTAAAATGGTAATTAGACCAAATAACTCAAATTGAATTTATGGGTTCCTCTTTATGTGTTCAATAACATGAAGAGCCCTAAGAAAATTATGGTTAACCCATGGGTGTGGAAAAATCATATAAGTACAAAATTAGATTTTTTTTTCTATAATATAATTAACCCTTAATAATGAGCCTCATTGCATTAGGTTCCTAAGTGCATTGCAATTTTAATTTCTCATTTGCATATCATTGGAGGCGCATGGTTGAATGGTTAATCAAATTAAGGAGCATAGGAAAGAAAAACCTAAATCATTTGCTTAATGATTTGAACTTAATCAACCAATAAAATTTATTTAATTACCTTTCCTTAAACACATTAAATCACTCAAATGGGATGGGGTAAGATAGCAAATGTTATTTCTCCTCTTTAAGTTTAATAATTCAAACATAAACATCAAATCCCATAAGAACCTTGGGTTGATTTTAAATAATTTTATTTAATATTATTGTCCTTAGGAATTAATGTAGTTGAATGGATTATATGGAAGTGTTTGATTATTCCTTTTCAATCATTATAAATTCTGTACATCATTTGATTTCATCCATTCATGTTTACAATTAAAAGAATCAATTGAATTTAATTATGTGTAACTTGCATGTGTTGGACTAATCTAATTATATGTGTGGCTATTATCACTAATAAATTTCATAATTATTTTCAAAATAATAAATGAATATTTAAATTGATGTTGGCTATGAATATTCTATGTGATTTACATTTGTTTATAACTTAAACACGCTAAAGTATTATATTATTTTTATTATTCATGTGTATGTTTACATATATTTGAATATTAGTAAGTATATAGTTTGGACATATTGAGAATACGAGGCTTTAAGTAACCCCACGGAGGTCTTAGATTACATCTCTTCCTTGGTTAATAATGGCATGTACTTGATTTCATTCTTATGTATACATATACTAGAATTTGGATAGAACTTTACTTTACATGAATAAATAAATTTATTAACATACAATATTTTGCATGATATTCTGAACATTCTCATGGTTGTGTTTACATTCATATGTATTTAAGATAACAAGTATATATTATGAACATCCCGAGAATATGAGGCTTTAAGTAGCCAAAACGTGGTCTTAGATTATCTCACTTCCCTGGTTTAAACAACGACATGCACTAAACCATTCACTAAAAGAGACCAAACTTATAACAACATGCTTTAGAAAATAACTTAGGATAGGGATGAAAGGGGTTAAGCCTCTTTCCTCTCATTACAATACTTAGATGCTAAGTGAATATCAAATAAAATAAAGTAAAATGTGAATTAAAATCCATCAATCCTCTTAATAACTTGAAATGAAACAACCTTTCATGTTTAAATTAAATAATTCCAAAGCCTAGCTAAGATATACCACACTAAGCTTAAGAACACACATTAAAATGCTAAGTCACCACTTCTATCTCTAAGTTAGGATGGTGTATGTTATGATGTTCTATTTTATTTTGTGATGTAATATTTTAGACTAGATGTTAGGATTGGTGTGCGTGGACTGGGGGTTAGGCCATTATTAGCCTAATGATATTTTTTGTAGGGGATTATGCTAATGGGGCTGCTAGAATAAATATAAATTTCTTTACTTGTAGGTTGTTTAATCCCCTAAACATAATCCATGTTAAGACAGGTGGGCTTGGTAACCCATGTGTAGGGTGCTAAGTCTAAATTATATAATATAACTGCTTGGGCTTGTATGGATGATTTAGCTAACATTTGTCTTACAAGTGTAGTTAGATTTTACTTTCCATGAATATGCAATTTTGCAGTAAGAATTAGGATTAGTGTTATGGGTTTAGGATGAGCAGTAGCTAGAAGGAAAATTCCTGGGATGCCTTGTGAAACCTTGGAGCAATTTATCAAAAGGAAGAAAAGATGAAGAACGAAGACCCCCATAGCATTTGATTCAATTGTAATTGTAGAATTTTATTATAATTCGGGTTGTATAAGGGTAGAGCTCGGCTACCCAATTTCTTCTTTTTTTAGGGTGTACAATGGTACCAGCCACACTAGCCTTTTATTCTTTCATGTAAATCTATGAATGTTTGATTGTTGTGTTTAAATTGTGCAATAGAAATTGCATGTTCTTCATTGGTTTCTTAAGCTTGATGTTTGAATGTGTGGCCTAGATGCGATAGGCTCTTTAGGACAAAACATTAGTTCTTTTTACCCCCATTAATAACTCAAAATTAAATTTTAAAATAACTCATAACCTCATGTTAAAGCTTAGGCTATAATCAAGATAATTAAAAGATTTAGCAACCCCATAATTGAATGATGTATGTTCAAATATCATGGATATCATCTTGTTTGTTTCTTGAATAGTGAAGGTCTCCACTCTTGCATGATAGGGGAATGCTTGACCTGTGAGGGCATCCCTTGTAGTGGACAACACCTCCTCCTGATGATTTGCCAACAACTCTATTTCATCATGCATTTAGACATAATTATCTTCAGCCTTTTTCTAAATGAATTTGTCAAAATGATAAATAAATTTGTAAAAATTTTCATTTAGTCTAAGTCATGTGTTCATGTGAGTCATAATCTAGTATCTTAGAGTAAGTTTTGGACTCTAGTCTCCTTCCTAATTAAATAATAGCTTAACTATCTTGCATTACATTGGCCTACATGGTTTTGAATCATAGGAGGTGTTAGCTGGCAGCCACTCCAAGTAATTGTAAGTCAAGAAAAGTCAGGATGGGTTTACCCTTTCTTTTGGACGTAAACCATTATATCCTAATTTCCATTTAGATTTAGGTTGTGCTTCTAGCTTATGCTAAAGCATCCTATATTTAGGATTTGAGGTTTCTTGTTTCCTTCAGGCTATGAGTACAAATCCTCACCTTTTAAGAATTTTCACAATCTTGTCTTGATGAATAATAAGCCATAACATTCTAATAAAGATTCCAACTCAATCTAAAATAAACTCTCTTTCAAATATATAAAGCCTCACCATAGGATAGATTGGAGTACTCACTAGGCTCCCTAGTATAATAAGTGATCCTTGCTTATCCTCCTTTAGTTTTTAAAAATAAGTCTTCCAAATTGAACTTTCCCACTTGATTTACTTAAATGCCCAATTTATTGATAGTTTAACCTTGAAATCCTTAGAGATATTTATTGACTACTTTAATCAAGAAATTTCTTAGAAAATTCTTATTTCTTTTAATGTAATTAACTATAGAAGATTATTTCCATAGAGAACTAAAGAACCCGACATAAAATAGACTTTTCTTTGCTTTTCTATTTAAAGTAGGGGAAGATCTCTGATATATGCGAAGACCCATCTGCCTTAAGAGTCTTTATTAGGTGATTAAGTCCATTATAGGGTGATGTTATCATCTTTTGAGATGATACATCATACCTTAAAGTATTACTTGATCACTTCAATAAGTACCTCCTAAGATCTACATGATGTCCACCTAACTCCAAATTAAAACACCACATGCATATAAGGTTTTGCTTTTCCATCTTTATCATACAAAATTTTATCATATACAATAGATGTCCCTCCCTCACCACACTCTTTAGTCTTTTGTGTAGCTGAAGATGTTGAATTGGGTAGAGGAGGAACTCACACTTCAGACTTCGGTGGATCAATATGGATGATCTTCCTCTGGGACTTCATCTGATCCTGCATAGCATTTTAAAATTTTTTCATCATATACATTTTTAAGGAACGGGATAGAGCTACATCCCATTCATATGTAGAAAGAGCACTAGAAGAAGTAAAGTCACCTATAATAACCATAATGATCCCTTATCCAAGGTCTACAAAGTATTCCTTCAATATAATCACCAACCCCTTCTTGTATTTTCTTTCAATCCAGTCTTTAAATATAAAATAATCTTCAATGGTATGCCCTAACATCTAATGGTATGTGTTAAGAGGCTATGGTGACCAAGAGGGGAGGACAATTGGGTTTCTAATAATTAATTTCAGAAAACTTAATTTTAAACTTCTGTATAAAAATTAAATGTTTAATGATAAAGATTTAAAGAAATAAAATAATAATCAATAACAATATATAAAAGTAAAGTACAAAAAAATAAAGAAAGAGAACACAAAGATTTTTACATGGTTCGACCAAACCCTAAAATCGGCCTACATCCATGCTTAGATACCTAGGCTAGGAATTCACCATGGTTCTTTTTTAGAAGCTTCCTAGGTTTGGATTGTTCTATAGAAGAATGATCTTTTAGGAAGGTCATCCTAGGGCTTCTTCCTGCAGGCTAGAGGATTTTTTAGAAGTTTCTAAAAAGTCTTGATTGTAAATCCTTTTAATAAAAATACTATGAGACCGTGGATATTCCTAAGGAGAATCTCATTAGCATTCTATTTATGTAATTTGAGATTGCACTTGAGACTGCAGATTCTCTATCTCAATATATAGTCCACTATTGATTTACTATGGTTTTATTTTCCACCACCAGATCACCTATAGTGATGTGATGCTAGGTGCTTGAGAATCTTTTACAAACATGCCCTCTAATTTGGTGAAAATGTGCACTAAACCATTGGGAAAATTAGCATACCAGTCAAAAGAAACTTTGCTCAAGAAACTAACAAACTAAATAATAAAGCATCACTCTCTCTAGTATTGTAACAACTTGCATGAAAGTGAGCAAATGTCATCTGGGGTTCTTAGTCCCATGGAATACTTTAAAGTAAGGAGGCATGAATCTTTTGGGGTAGAGATCATATTCACATTCCTCAAGGTAGTGTATACCCTCTGGAACTAAGCTTGTGCTCTGTGACTATGCAAGGGATTCTCTTACTTGTAGTTCCACTAATGATTTTAGTTTTGCAGAGGGTATGTCATCGATAGGCTTTGGCTCTAGACGGTACTCCTCCAAACCAAACCTGAAGTCATTAATGGGATGTGGTTAATCAGACTGCTCGATCTGGTGTGCCATGAAGAGGAGGGGATCATTCTTTAAAGTTATTGCATAGTAGCAATCATCTTCTCCATCCTCTTTTCCATTGAAGCAATCTGATCATCCTACATTTGAATTTGAAGGATGAGTTGCTGAGTGGAATATAACACATGATATTCTGATGGTTTATCCTACTCTTTCTTCAATGATCTAGTGTCTACCATGTCTATATGAACTACAGGTAGTCCTGAATCATCATATAGTAGATCATCATACTCTAAATCATAGTGATTGTGCATTCTTTTTCTTTTTCATTTTCTTCATATTTTTTGACAATAGTTTCCTTTTCTTCTTTGGACAAATGAAATGGAATACAACTACTATCGAGAATGATATCAGACTTGTCAACCATATTTATGGATCTTATTTTGAATTCTTCACCTTTTGTACCCTCTTGGGTAGCAGGAACTTTCTCAAGGGTGGCTCCCAAGCCAAGGTGACACTCATCAATAGTCTCTCTAACATAAGGAGATAGATGGGGAGAGGCCATTTTCTTATTGGTAACATAAAATGATGATGTTCATTCAGCTCGAGCATAGATGGAGATGATAGAGGGCTATCTAGAGTAGGCCTAGAGATAGGTCTTTCTAGAGATGTGGATGAAAATGGTGGTGAAGGCACCCAAGGCTTATGAGCTAGTGGAACCTTCCTGACATAAGCTCTCTTATTTTGTTTTTAGGAAGGACCTTATCTCTCCTTATACTAACAGACTTATCAATGTGCCATGTCAATGATTATCTAGGGTGATGGCATCACTCTAGTGCTATAAGCACAATATAAGATGACTTCCTTTTATTAGAACAACTGCCTTACCCTTCCCTTTGTAATGGGAAGTGGCAAGTATATCTAAGAGTTCATTTCCTAGGCTTCTCAATGCATGATCCTTCATGGCCATTAATAACTCCTCTTTAATGTATAAGGAGGGTCCAGAGATCCTATAAAGGATATAATGCAGCCTACCATGAGATTCTTTATTTAACAGTTTGAAAATTTTCTTTTCTTCATGCATAAAGGGGTGAGGTGGAGAACTCTCAATCATGGATACATCCTCCTCTCCGTGTACAATAGACAAGGAATGATATCTACTTCCACCTAAGAGAGGGGAGGTATCTAAGAGGGTAAATCCATCCCTCTCCCTATCTAATTTTATATCTAGCATTTCCTTTTATTTTCGTTCCCTGAGGGCCACCCTCCTAAGCCATCTACCCCTATTTTTATTTTGACTCTTTATCCAGGGGATCTTTGATGGTAAAGGAGTTTAACTCTTTCTTGCAGACCCAACTGGATCCTCTAAGTAACGTGATTAGCAACCTTCTTGCTTTTAGCAAGAGAAAATGGAGGTGTACTAGAAAATTCCTAGATGGGTTGCTTATTTTTAAGTGCTGCTTCAGCAATAAGAGCAAGTCACTCCATTTGTAGAGATATTCAAAGTTTTAAAACTAGCTCCAAACTTAATGATGTAGCCATCACCTTGTGGGTTACTATCCACAAAAAAGTTTATTTCAAATGTAGCGGCAAAGATTAGTTGTCCAACCATTTATATTTATAAAAATAACAATTTTTAAATGATAATTACTAAATAATAACTAAAATAAGTAAAATATAGTGAAAAGAAAGACTTTTGACCCATTAAGAAATTTTAGCCAATTTTATGGCTAGGGTTTTTTTTATTTAAACAATTTTTTTATTAAAAATAGAGGAATTATAAAATCATCCCACTTGATTTCCATGAATGGGATAGTTTTATTATCTCTTTTGTCATGTTGAATATGCTTTACCAAGGGTGAATTAGAGAGATATTCAATGGGAAGAAAGATAATCTTTACCCATGTAAATATAAGTACATTACAGATCATAGAAATAATAACTTATTTATAAAGATGGACAGAGGAACCATTCCCCAGTGGAGTCATCAAAAAATATACTCTGATGAGTAAAAATTTGTTTGACTCCACGTGTAGTTTAAGAATTTCTTATTTGGATGGTCAAATATGTCATTAAGGAATAAATATATTCTCTTAGAAGATAAAGATGCTAACTTATAATGGATTCAATCATTTAATAAGAGACCTCTAAGGCTAATGGGTCTTTCTTGTACTAGAGATTTTCCTCTAAACTACATTGAAAGTAGAACATGGTTTAAATTAAATAGGGTTCATGATTCCCTATAAGGCAAGCCTCTATAGTTAATTACATATTAAGAAGGGGTCACTTCTAAAGAATACTCTCAATTGAAGAAAAAAGTTATTATTTCTAAATATTTCTAAGTTGGTTTTCAAAGGATTGATATTTGGGATTTCAATTGGGATTGGTCCAAAGTAGAAATATTTAGGAGACCAAGCAGTATGAAGTAGGAAATGCCTATTGATATTGGGATGCCCAATTGGCATTTGAATTATCCTATAATTGGGTATTGAATTTTTGAATTTAATTTATGTTTTGAATTGATATTTTCTTAGAAATCTAGAGCTTATGATTCTAGTAGCATAAGACTATAGGAATGCCTAGGGTTAAAGTCTTACTGAGGAGGATGCTTTAGAACCTAGTCTACAAGTACTTTTGACACATGTTAAATGCTTGACCTAGTTTTATTTTGGAAATTACTATCCATTTCTTTCACTTGAGGGAATTGACCTATCCCTGACTCTTTTGGACGTATAACCTATTTGGGGGGGAAACTAGCTAACACAACTTAAGTACATTTTAAATTCATTACACCATGTCTTGTGAATGCAGGATGGTTGGGTTGTTGTCTTTTTAAGAAAGGAATCTAAGAATCCTAATCTCACTCCCTAATCCCTAAGATAATGCAAGGTATGAAATGGACTAACTAATTTACATTTTTATAGATTTTTAGCATTTTGACTCGACGATCATTTTAGGCTGTGGGTATGCAATTTATGCCTATATGTTATGCAATTAGAAAACCTTCATGGGCAAAATCAATAATAAAAGGCATAGAACTCTTATTTTTAAAGGTATAGACAATAGAGATTTTGTCTCCTATGGCGACGGTAGAGGTTGAGAGCCTTCCATCATTTTCTTGTGATTTCTGACTATCCGACTGTAAAAATTAAGCAATTTAGATTGCAAATCCATTACTGAATATAAATATGGATATCTAAATGGTTTCATCTCACTTGAGATCAAATTTCCTTCAAAATGTGCCAAACTCAAATGATTAAAGGAGGTCATTAATGGCATACCTCGGTCTTGGTGATCTCTAGTGGTGGGATTGACTCCAATAGTTGTAGAATGATGTGACAAGCTTGTGTGCCAAATGAATTGAGTTGTCTCCCTCTTGATTATTGGTTAGACCACACTTGACTTGAATTTTGTTGGATATATTGTTCTCCGACCTCCCAATGGTGAGGCAATTCAACTTTGTGTGAGGCAAAGAAGGTGATGATAAGGTCTATTTTACTTGGGAATTGCTCTATATAAAGATGCCATGGATGTCGAGCCTTTAAGCACACTTTTATTCTCTTATTGGTTGGCTAAGGTGATTGCAATGCTTGGAACTTAGTTGCATGGTTTACTAGCCATCCAACACCTGTCTAAGCAAAAGAGGTGGAAAGGGAATGAGGCTATAGGTTTGGAATTGGCTTTACATGGCTTTGACTTTCCATGGCCTCTTCTTGTATTTGGATTTATTTGAAGTTACTTAAGTGACTTAATCTTGGTTGTGGATCAACATTAATCAAGTTTAGGAATGCTTTGGTTGCATCCTAAGTGAATTAATTGAAGATTGGGTTGAGATCCTTTTGATTAATGTCATTTAAAATTTTCTTTATCAGTTTGAACTAAGTTATCTCACTTGATGGATTAACCTTGGATTAATGATTGGATTGTGTCCATTTAATCATTAATGAACTCTTTAAATAAAGGGTTTTAATGATTTTAAAATCTATAGAGTGCTTACTTAAAGTTTAATCCATTTTAATGTAATTAGATTTGAATTGATTTTTTAATTAGGTCAAATATATTATTTTTCTCAATTATAATGTGTTTAGTTTTTAATTGGGTTAATCCAAGCAATTTGGAATGCATTGGATCAAATAATTGCAATTTTATTTCATTTTGAACCCATTTGACCCAAGTTGGCCTTAATGCGTTAAGTTTGGGTTCATTTGGGTCAAATGACCAAGTTGGCCAAATTGGACCCACTGATGGATTGGTTTGTGTTCAATAATCACATTCAAATGATTTTGAACAATTGATTTGAGATTTCTTGAGTTTGAATTTGGGTTTAAACTCAATAAGACCCATTTTGGACTATTTATGTCAAATGACATAATTAGCTTAATGCTATATTGGACTTAATTTATTTTAAATTTATGTTTACATAGGTTTATATCATCATTGTAATCACTTCGGATAATTTTATTTGGTCAAATTTTTGGTGGGTTGACATTTGGCTTGGTGGGACCTACATAAGTCAAACTTATGTAAAAAGGGTTGACCAATCTTTGACCTTTGGTTTGGATTTGGATTCATTTAATTTTATATCATGGTTTTATGCTTCTAATTTCATTTAATTTGGGTTTGGTTTGGATTTAATTTTAATTTCCTTAAGTTTATATGGCCATTAGCATAGTTAAGGTAATTAGGCTTAGTTCCCTAAGTGAACCTTAATTTAGGCTTAATCAATTTCAAACTTAGATTGGTGTATATTTAGGTTGAAGATTTGGGTTGAATTTAACTAAATGCATTTAGTTAAATTAGTCCAAGGAAAGTGCACTAGATCACTAAGTGTGATGACGTAAGTGCTTAGTTCAAAAACTTTCTAATTTATGATTAGAAGTCATCAAGATTATCTTTAGAAGAAATGTCAACCTCATCCAAAAATAAGGTCAACATTTATATGGTCAATGAATAAAAGGCTGGGCTTATATCATTTTTGAATGACAAAAATTTGGGTTGAAGTCCCCCATTTTATTATATTTTGTTTAAAGGGGCGGTGCCGGTGATGGAATATGGCACTTAAGCACTGCTACTTAGATGGCAGTCTAGGTGTACATGTGAATTGTGAGGTCCGGTGCCTCGGTGATGGATGGGTAGCATTGTGACACTAGCATTATTGGTCCATTTGAACATTTGAACATCATCATAGCTATGCCTTATAGTCAATATTCCTAACAGCTATGTAGTCAATTAATGGAGAAATAACAACTTCATTTTAATTTGGCATCCTAGTGCTAGGTCAGAGCATTACTGCAACGCTTTTTGTATGCATCAATTATCAAATTTATTATAATTAAATTTATATTTTTGACCACATAGTAATAGATGGGATAGAAGAACCAATGCCTCGTCACTACATACGGATGCTAGGGCATTGATGTTGTGTTCTGCAACCTAAGAGGCTAGTGGTTCTGTGCCATATTTGGGCTCTACGATGTTGGGTCTAATTTATAAATAGGACCTAGAAATTTTATGGATTTTCATTCACTAGTCTCTCTCCTTAAAGATTTCCATTCTCTCTTTTAACTCTATGCATCTATTTAATTAATATATTTATCAAGCCTCTTAGAAGGGTGGTGAGCAGGAAAAGGGCATCCAATGATGCCAGCAGATTCATCAGCATTAATACCAAGGAGTAATTCCATATAGATAAATTCATCTTTAAAAGACTTAAAAGGAAAAAAGAGGAGAAGAAAAGTGTGCTTAAAAGGCTCAGCATTTATGACATCTTCATATAGAGCAATTCCCAAGCAAAATAGACATTCCCATCCACTTCTTTACCTCACACAAAGTTGAAAAAGGCATCCAACATGCCCTCATCCATAAACATTTGATCTTGGAGGGGAACTTCTTGGATCCTAGGGGTAGTGTTGAAGGGGTGATCGTGAGATGAGGCTGGGCCAAACTGGCCAATGATATTAGCTCATCCCAGTTATTTGAGTTCTTCGTGAATGCACAGGAAATCCATGATAACAAAGCGTATGTATGGGTGTAACTAGTAAGTTTTGATAGTAGTTCTAACACATATTACAATATCTAGGATATTTATAATGATCAATATCTTACTTATTATTATGATAATCCTAATTTTGATGAGATTCCTAATTTTCTTTCTCGTGAAAATGCAAATGTGCAATGGAAACGATGAGATGAAAGAATTACAAATTTTCTGCCATCGGTTTCACTACTGAACCTAAGACTTGGCATTATTTTATTTCTACCAAGCTTATGCCCATTAGTAACATTAGTGAGGTTACCAAAGATATGGCTATTTTGAATTTTCTTCTTTGGATGGGATTTATGATTGATGTTAGAAAAGTTATTTATAATTCTATTTGTAATATGTTGAAAGGAGTACTACTATTGGGTACAATAACCCTTTTTTCATTTATGATTTATGTGTCATTATGGCAGTGGTAGGGGGGCAGATGAAGAAATACTCATTCAAAAGGTTCCTCTAATAAAGAGAATAATTGGAGGATTTGGGTCGAGGTTTAAAGTAGGGGAAGACTAACGTGCCCCCATGACCTCGACCCCAACCTTCCAAGTCTCTGGCTGAGCAAGTCCAAGAAATTGACAGTCAGGTAATGAACTTAAGAAAAAGGGTGGATAGGAGTAGTCATAAGAAAGAGATTTTGGAGAGTATGTTTAACCATCATATGGATCAAGAGTAGATGTAATTCTCTTACATGGCCCAGTTCAACACTACACTGGTCAATATGTTCTAGAATTGCAATCCTACAGATCCAAACCAGGTCTCTTCCTTACGATGCCTCAGTATCAGCCTTGTGTAATTACCCTGCTAGTGTCAGGCATGGAGGAGAAAGAAGAGGAGGATGAGGAGGAGGAAGAGTATGATTATAAGTTTCTCCCATTTTTGTATTTTTTTTTTTTTATAATTTATAATTTTCTTTGAGTTTAGAAATAATATTCCCCTTTCTATTATTTTATGTTATATAATTTTAAGTGTCTAGCATATTTTATTTATCACTCCAACATTTAAATTAAATAAAAAAAATTGTAAACATTTTTATGAAAATTAAATTTGAGTGATAGCGCCTCACCTTTGTGAACCAGCACCTCGGTGCTATGAATAGACTAAGAAAACTTGATAGCTTGGCGTTGCAGCCCTAACGTTGTGCCATCGCAGCACTGGGGTGATATTTTTACCCACTAATAAAAAATTCTTTTAAGTCCTTTCTACATATGTTAGAGAGATATAGCACCAAGCCGCTGGTCTATGGGCTACAATGCTAGGGAGTTTTATCAAAAAATATTTTTTAAGTCATATTTCTCACACCAAGTGAGCATGGTGTCATAGGGTGATCTTGGTATGGTGCTGCGCTGCTAGTACCTAAGCATCATGGTGCAACCTATTATAATAGGAATACCAGAGAGTATAGTGTTGTGCCACTGATATTCAACATTGGGGTGCTGTGAGTTAGAAATTGAGTTTCTTGTAAGATTTTATAATAATATTTAGAAATTTTGGTAGCCTTTCAGCTTAACAGTGCTAGATTTCAACACCATAATGTGAAAGACTCTTCTTCCTTATTTTAGATTTAAGATCAATGGAGGGGAGGAGTTTTCATCTTACATCAGACTAAAGTTCAACGGTAGAGGTCTTCAAATCTACAATCTTCTTTTCCTCACCAGATTGAAGATCAAAGATGGGATTATTATTTAACATGTTTTTTTCAAAAAACAATGCAATAAATATTTTACCTAAAGTGAATAGAGGGTTCATAACAAAAGAAGTTCACCAGAAGCACGATTGTAGTGTTGGATTGCAGTGAGAGTAAGAGTGGTCAAAGAGAGAAAAAGAGGGGAGAAGTGGTGGACTGGACATTGCTATTTATTTCGATGTTCTCTATAAATATTCTCTCTCAATAGCTACTACAATGCCTCAAATCTAATTTAATAGCACAGTGATGCTCTAACTTAATTTTGATAGTTGGCTCTAAGTAGTTATCCTTCTAAAAGGCTAGGGTAGTGCTACAGTGCCCTACGAACAACGTTATGGCGCTGTCACCAGAAGAACAAAAATTGTTATATATTTACTTTTATTTATTTATTTTTAGGTGAACAAAATTGGTCCCCAATGAATGTGTCATGTCATTAGGACATGATGCATTCATTTCTTACTTATCTATTAGTTGTAGCACACATATATAGGTATAATTTATGAAAGGAATTGAAGCCTCTAATGTTTTACCTCAATAAATTTCATGTATTACACAATAATAGAGAGACATTTTGCATGAGAAAATTTTAGCTACAATAGCTAGCCTAGATTGCTCTAATGCAAACAAAAGTTGTATGAGCTATATAAGCCATAATAGCCTATCTCTCTCATGCGTCATGGAGATGTTGAAGGGAAGCTTCCTGATCATAGTCCAATGAAGAATGGTTTGCTTAAGTTTAGACACATGAGCATCTACCTATAAGCAATCTTCATTTATGTCTACGACAGCTTGACTGATCATAGATCTCCTTTATAGTAAATATTATCTCCTCTATTGTTGACCTCTCAATTAAGCAGAGATATTGAAGAGTTTTATCTATGCTCTAGAATCATTTTCGAAGGATCTCAAGGCTTTGAGACTATGTTATAAATCTTGGCAAATTAGGGAGACTTTATGTGAAATAGTATTGGCTGATGTTTCTACAGTAGTAAGTGTATTTGACAAGACCTCCACATAGGTAGTGCACAAAAAGAATAGTTCAAATTCAATGTCTCTACAGAGGTATTCCTTTAACTATAATTCTCCTACTACAAGATCTTGAGCGGCAACAAATCTAACAAATAATTTTCTTTTACACAAAAGCTGGACAGATTAAGCAAAACTTCTAAGTTGACATTTAGAAGTAGTTGATGCCGAGTTGCTATTATATAATATAAACTTTGTGAAGAACTATTGTGTAATGGAGTTGAAGCAATAGGGCATATTTTGGAAATGAAACATGAAATTTCTAGGCTTGATAACTGCCTTTGAACTATATGTTTCAGACTAGAGATAGAGTGACTTTTTGTACAAGAATCCAAATTTGAGGAGTCATCTTAGGCTAAACTCACCAGGACCCAAGTTGAACTTGATAAAAGTGTCTCAAAACTATCAGCCATAATACCAAACTCCTTTGTATGTGTAATTACTCTAGTATGTATATGATACTAATAGGTTGAATGAATATTTGAGAAACTACAATAGTATCTATGGATAATACCAGCGTGACATCACTCTCAATCTGCTCTGGTGGTGGTTCAGCTACTATTTCTGAGTTAGCTACTATTGGTGAGGTAGGGATATGAAATGAGTTCTATGTCTACAACTCATATATTAGAATAGATTGGTGGGGGTTTGGAGTTCCTTGTCATTTTTCTCTTGGGTATCTAAATTTTCATGTTGTTTCCTACTACCTTCTTCATCATCTAATGCTCTTTTAGAAGCATTAGTCATATATGGTATAGGTTGGACCAGTTTGTTCTTTCATATTTTATAGATGTATATGTGAAAGCCTAGCTCCAAGAAAGAAGAGATGGTGTGGTAAATCCACCTTAACCATAAATGATTGACTTCTGCATGAGTCTCTTGTGGAGCTATATAGAGACTAGAATGGGTCCCAAGCAAATTATGAAGGTTCATGCTATAAAGGCTATTGCTAAACAAATTGCTAACAGAAGTTCTCCCAAAGAATGAGTATCTATTATATCCATTATCAGTGGTGGCACATATATTGGTGTATTTTAAGTAAAATCAAACTGTCTAGCCACCGGGGTTGTAATCTTTTAGAATTACAGACTCATGATGGTGATAGCATTGCCAAGTGGGTCTCAACCTAATAAGATATTTTGTAATGTCTTTATATCTAGGATTTGATGATAGTAATGGCGTGCCTCTATCAATGACTGAATCTATAAATTTCTATCCCATACATTGAATAGACAAACTATTGAAGGATGATTAATAGATGATCTAAAAGTGGTCTATCATGCACACTAGGGTGAACATAAAGGTTTGTATCTAATTTCAATCTAAAAAGATTATAGCTCTATTCAATTGCGTAATCATGGGGAAATGATTTTCAAATAGGATGGTGTCTCAGGATAACTGAAGGCTCTTGAAATATGAGCATGAATCCATCCATGTAGATAATGCCAAGGGGCACCCACAACATAGCATCATGAATATGCTATGACACTTACTCTGCCTAATCCATAATATAAGTAGGCTAGTGCTACATGTGCTAATGATATCCTTTCACCATGAGTGAGTAGGCTAGTCATCAGTAAGGTAGAAGGATAGAATAGTCTACTATGCCCAGAGAATACAAAGTAACGTAGCCAAGTGGTGATGAAAGACTAAAATAGCTCATCATCAATATATGGTGAGAATTAGGTCTTCCCTTTGGTTTAAATTTGGTACTAATAGATGTATGGAATCCATTGTCAAACAAGTCCTATAATCATGCAAAATGTGGTATATGTATCTCTGAATGGAGGATGTTTTCTGACCATTTATGCAGAGTGATCATATTCTGACATCTGTGACCTATCCTCCATTCTTTGGATAGTCTTTGATAATTAGCTAAGGCATGATCAGTTTTGAGGAATATATATATATATATATATATATATATATATATATATATATATATATCTTTTCCATCTTTGGTCATCTAACTGGTGCTAGAAAATCTCATGATCTGGTGGGATGCATTCTTCATAGGGAGTCCCTATAATTGGAAGTCAGGCTATATCTTGCATGCCTAACATAGTTATTATCATCTCATGTGGATAGATCTAGCAAGTATTGGTGCCTGTATCCCAATGTTCTGCTATACTTCAACTCATGTGAAATGAAGGCAACTATAGTTAAAGAGTGATGCATAGACTTCTAAGAACATCACTATGCATACGCATGTGGTGTTGAGCCCAATATACATACCCATTCATTGTTGATAATAGAGTGCCAAATATTGACTTTGGATCCTAGTCTTCTACTTCATGATGTAATATATGATAACCTAGTAGCCTGACTATGATAGTAGATAGAGCAGTATTTTTGGTTGGTTGGAATACATTCTAATCTTTGAAGTTAAGGTGATATGCAACTCGCTCTAAAGGGACATCATGACCATGTCTCAATGTTAAAATGGTTGCACAATATATTGGGGTCAAAGCTAGCTGGAGACTATAAGTTAGATAGTGGGAGACAAGATGATCAAATAAATGAGTCTTCTAAATATTTATGTTGCTTAACACATCTAGATTCCATGATAACCTATCATGTATGCTTGCTATACAACATGGATCATGGGCTTTAATAATAACCCATATTTTCTCTTCAGTAGGCTCAATGGAAGGCATATCATTTGGCCTTTTCCAGATAAATATTATTGTCAACCTGTAATATATCTGGAACATAGAAGCACACAGGTTTTAAGAGATCTATAAATCAGCGTCAATATCTGAATTTATTCATGGGCTATGCTTGTGAGCTTTTACAATTTAGTCTTTTATGCAAGTTTATATTTAAACTCTCCCCTCTTGGTTATATTAGAATATAATTTTAGGTGTAGCTCTAGCCCATTTGGACATGGTGGATCTTATTTGGCCCCTTTGGGCATGATGGATCTTAGTTTAATTTAAATTTGATCCCTTTGGGTACGACATAATCTAAATTTAGGTATTGGATCTAGCCTTTTTGAGCATGATAGATCTTAGTTTTATTTAGATTCAACTCTTTTGGGTAGGATGAAATATAAATTTAGGTTTTAGATTTAGCCTATTTGGGCACAATGGATTTGATTCAGTCTCTTTGGGCATGATGGATCTTAGTATAATTTAGATCTGACACCTTTAGGTATGATGAAATCTCAATTTGAATTATTGATACGACCCTTTTAGGCATGATGGATATGATTCTGACCCCTTTGGGCATGATGGATCTTAGCTTAATTTAGAACTAGCCAGTTTTAGTATGATGGAATCTAAATTTAGGTTTTGGAACTAGCCCTTTGGGCATGATGGAATCTAAATTTAGGTTTTGGATCTATCCCTTTTGGACATAGTGGATCTTGATTTAAATTTGCTTGGATTGATAGTCTTTCCTTTTGATGGGGGATCTTGCTTTCCAAGATATATAAAATTGCCCGTATTAATAGAAGAATTTCCCATTTAAATGAGAATATTTTATTCATAGTTATGCATAAAGGGACATAGGCTTTATACTTGTTCCATCAATAAACTGATAAGCTCCACCTTCATATAATTTTTTGGTAATATAAGGTCCCATATAATTTGACTCAAAATTTCCACCAGCTCATTAATGTGGAATGATAGGCCTTCTTCATAACAGTACTAGTTCACCTACTTCGGAGCTTGTTAGGCTAACCATGGTAATGAGCTCGGGTCATTCTTGCTTTATATGTTTCTAGATTTTGTTGGGCTTGTAGTCACACTTCTTCTAAAGTTTCAAGCTCTTCAAATTGTATTTTGACATTTTTCCCCACTATAAGCTCATTTTCAACAACTATGTGGAGTGAAGGAAGCTCTACTACAATAGGCAATATTGTTCGCTCAAGACTAAAGAGTATGAAATTGCTTGTGTAGCTATTTTGCATGTGGTACGGTATGCCCATAATGATTCCATCAATTTATTGTGCCACACTTTTTTATTTTTAGAGAGAATTTTCTTGAGAAGTTTAACCAATATTTTATTGAATGCTTCTACAAGACCATTTGCTCTTGGATTGTATATTGAAGAATATCATGAATCTATCTTATATTTCTCAATATAGAGATATATTTTGACATACTTGAAAGTTATGCCATTATCTGATATAATCCTCTAATGTACACCAAATTTTATAGACAATAGGGTCCTGGATGAACTTTACTACTTTGTTTACTTGAACTTCTCCTAATGGGATTGCTTTTGCCTATTTTGGAAATAATCGGTAGTAGGTAGAATAAAGCAGGGTCCTTTATATGATGGTGGATCTATTGGACCTATTATATTAGTTCCTCAACTTTCAAATGGGCATGATGCTATTGTTGGGTGCAGGGTATTGGGTGGACGATGTAATATGTCTGTATGTATTTGACACTGATGACATCTTTTAACATATTCAATGCAATCTTGAACCATGCTAGGCCAATAATATCTTATTCTTTTAACTTTGATTTTTATTTTAGAGCCAGATTATTGTGCTCCACACAATTCTTCATGAACTTTAGCCATTACTGTCTTGGCTTCACTTAGTCCCAAGCATCGTAGCCATATTTGGTCAAAGACACACTGATATAACTTATCATCTATAAGTGTGTGTCATAATGCTTTTAGTGAAATTTGATAAGTCTTTGATTTATCTTTTGGTAGCCCAACACCTTCGAGGTAGGTGATGGATGACTCTCGCTAGTAATCTTTTTTTATATTATAGTCACAACTTCTTAACTTTCTTTAGCCTTAAAGGCTTGTAGGAGGGTTGGCGGAAGTGCTAGCCTATTTTAGACTATAATTTTAATTGGATTTCCCTTAAGGATCTGTCATTTATTTAGCTAATTTAGCTAATGCATCGGCCTTACCATTGTCTCATTGCAACACCCTTGTGATGGTTTTTTTTGGGATTTATTTTAAAAGCTTCAAGACTAGTTTATGGTAAAGCACTAATTATGGATTATTTATCTTAAAAATTCCAACTATTTGTCAGAGTTTGAGTTGGAAATCTCCATAAATATGATGCTTTTTAATTTTTATAATAGTTGTTAGCTCTAAGCTTGCAATTAATGCTTCATATTATGCTTCATTGTTAATTCAAGGCTTAGTAAGAATATAGAAATATTGTAGTATACCCCTTTATAGTTTTATGAAAATCAAGTAGATTTTAACTTATATTGTAGTTAAGCTAAGTAGTTTAGATGATTTTATGGATGTAGCATCAAAACTCTGTTCATCAAGAAACTCATCATTAAGTGGGAGCTACTAATAAAGGATGAGCAGCTAAGAAATTAGCCAAGCCTGGCCCTTTTATGGCTTTTTGTGGGACATAGGTTATATTAAATTGTAGTAATAAGATAGTCCATTTAGCCAAGCAACCTGTTAAGGTAGGCCTCACCATCAGAAAATTGATTGAGTTAACTTTGGATATTAATGTTACCTTATAGGATAACACATAATGGTGTTGTTTTTTAAAAGCAAATATTAATGCAAAACATTGCTTTTTAATAAGAGAATACTTTCTTTCAGCTCTTATTAGATGTCGACTTATATAATATAGGGTGTTTTCTTTCCTTCTTCATTGTTTTGTGCTAGCAAAGCTCCTAGTGATTCTTCTAGGCCTATCATATATAATATCAATGGTCTTCTTATAATTCGTGCTACCATGATTAGTAGATAAAGTAATTATTACTTTATTCTATCAAATGCTTCTTGACAAGCATCATCTCATATAAAAGACATGTCTTTTTTCATTAATTCATCAAAAGGTTAACATTTATATGAAAGATTAGAAATAAATCTTCTAATATAAGCCAACTTGCTTTATAGGGAGCATAATTATTACAAAGTCTTAGGTGGTGGCATTTTCATTATTACTTTTTTAGAGGGATCATTCTCAATTCCTCTATGACATAATTATACTAAGAAATTTTTTATAGGTCACATCAAAAGCGTATTTTAGAGGATTCATTTTTAGATTGAAACTCTAAATCTTATCAAATACAATCTTTAGATTGCTTATATGCTCTCTTTGTGTTTTACTTTTAATGACCAAATCATCAACATAAAGCTCTATATACTTATGTATGAGATCATCGAAGATATGGGTCATCTCCCTCTGGTAAGTGGCACCTATATTTTTCAAGCCAAATGGCATTATTTTGTAGCAATATATGTCAATTAGTGCGTGGAAGGATGTATGCTTCTCATCTTCTGAAGCAATTTTAATTTGATTATATCTTGATGATTCATCCATGAAAGAGAACATATCATAATTGGATGTATTATCTACCATGAGTTTTGTATTGGGTCATGGAAAATCACCTTTGGGAATGCTTTATTTAGGACTCAAAAATTGATGCAGACTCGGATTTGCCCAATTTTCTTTTTATTGGGATAATATTAGTAATCCATATAGCATATTTATCTTCTCGGATGAACCCACATCAATGAACTTTTTAGTTTTAGTGATTACTTGTTCTTTAATTTTTAATCGCATTCGCCTTGATGCTTGCTTTACTAGTTAGTACATCAAATTTAATTGCCAGTTTATGTATAGTTATATCTAGTGATAAACCAAGTATTTCACTATAATTCTATGTGAAGTAGTTTTTACATTCATAGAGTAGTGCTTTTAATTCTTTCAATCTTTCTGATGTGAGGGTAGCACTAACAAAAGTTGGCCTAGGTACTTCTAAGATACCTAGGTTAATTTCTTGAGGTTCATTGATCATGGGTTAATTTCCTTCTTCAAATTATTTTGGGGCATCTTTGAGGTCGATTATTTATTCATCTTTAGGTGAATTTTTGTTCCTCTGTGAGGTACACCATTGTAGATTCATGGTTTTGAAAGGGATTGTTTTCTTATTATATATGGTATAACATGAACTTGGTAAGGAATTCTATGAAGGAATATATATCCTAATCCCTATTTAGTGAGTTTTCCATATCTTATAGCTCTGAACATTATCCCTTCGATAGAGCCTTTTGAACAATCGAGCCTATGCGTCGATTGTGAGAGTTGGACATTATTTCTGACCAGCCTCTTTAGAGAATAAGAAGTATTAAGGAATGATTATTAAAGCAACTTCTTCAAAAAGTTTTCATGTGAAATTTATGGTTCTCTCTTCAACTATGTAGAAGAGGATTCCATGATCCATATAACCCCTCCTGAAAGGGGCACATAACCTTTTAATTATTCTATTTCTTCTCTTCATGGAGTTCATAAGGCTTTTATATGTGCTTTTGGTATTAACCTTATTTTTATAGCCTTATCAGAGACCTAAGACTCAAACATTCTTATTAGAGAAAAGTGTGTTTTCTTTAATTGTCTGGTCACATTGCTGGTACTAACCTCATCTTTATTTTCACTAGTTGAGGCCCTCCTAGGTACCAATTCTTCTTCATCCTCTTTGGTATCACTACCAAGATAGGGAAATTCTTTAGGTTATTTTGATTCATTAATAATTTACCTTTTGAATTGGCACTTGTTGGCCTCATTTTTAGAATGAGCTCTCAACCTCTCCATCTTAGACATAGGACTCCTCTTAGACACTAAAAGTTTCTTAGTCTTAAGACACTTCTAGTGATTAGGTGAACACTCAACCTAACCCTAGAGACTTAGAAGAGTTAGCCATAAGAATAGGTCAAGCCTTAGGGGTGTTAAGAAAATTTGCCTACCACAACCATCACTTCCACCTCCTCTACCACCACCGAGGCCATTCTACCAGCTGCCATAGTAGCCTCCATGGCCTTCACCACCTCCTCCTCAGCCATGTCCACAGCAGTGGGTACACATACACATTGCCAGGTAACTACCATCCACCTACACTTTTGGATAACCTAAACAAACCATATTCATTTAAGAGGGAGGTAATCATGAAAATCTTTAAGAATCTCTTAAAAAACTTGATTTTCAACTACCTAAGCCTAAAAGGCCGGAGGAAGTGGGCAAGAGCAATGATCCTAACTTTTTCCCCTACCACCATGCTAGGCCATGTTTTAGAGGATTGCTTTACATTTAAGGACTGGTATGAGCATAGCTTCAAGAAAGGTGCCATAGTTATATAGAAGTAATACCTTATGGAACAATCATCCAATTACATTAGGGTAATCCTTGGGGATACCTGTGATCCTCTCAAAACCAAAGAAGGTTGGGATGTCTCCTTATTCCAAACCTCTAAGAAGATTGTATCCAAGAACAAGAAACTTTCCTTGCAGATGCCTGAGGCAGCTCGAACCTCCAACACCAAGGAAGGTTTGCAAATTCCCAAAAATAACTTAAGGAAAGGGGGAGCTCAACAACAACATGCCACTGATAGCCAAGTAACCACCGACCGAGCCAAATTCCACCATCAGTACTACTAAAGCACTTCAACTTCAATTAGCTCTTCTTCTAGTAGACATCTTGTATTGGTGGATGAGGGTATCAAATCCCTCACCCCTCTTACTTTACTTAATTTCTACTATGTACCTTTTTCAAAATCAAAGAAATCAAGGAGTAAAGCTAGTTTTAATTACATCTGTGCCACTTCTGATGGGTTGTCTAATTCTACTCTCACAAAAAACTCTTCAAGTCTAAACAATAATTATAATAACTCTGATCTTCTTCTTTCTGATTCAGAGTTAGACTTTCCTTCTCTGAATACTATGGGTTCACCTCTTAAGATAGAGTTGGAATCATCTGATTCCAAGGTTCCCATAGGAGAAGCTATAGGTGAGCCTGATGAATAGGTAGAATCTTCCACTAACTTGCCACAAGAGATCACCAAAGTCAACCTCCATAGTGGCAAGGTTCTACCTCCTAGGGAAGCACTTCAAGATAAGGGAAAATAAGGATTGGTTCATATGATCGAAAAGCCCCTCCACAGGATGCTCCACCCTTGGATATACTTGTGGAGGATCAACCCAAGTGGATTACAATGTCTTCTCTCACCTAAGAAAGTTACCATCTAAGTTAAGCATATACGATGCCCTTATCTTATCCAAAGAGATGACAGAGTCATTAATCAAGGCTCTTCTTGATCATGAGATATGCTTAGCTCAACTGACCATTGTTGGAGAAGAGGCACATTATTCTAGAGAAGCCCAAGGAGTCACTTTCATAGATGAAGACCTTCTACTGGGAACATGGAGCACAACGGCCCCCTCTACATTATAGTGGACATGGACAGATTCAGACTTTCCAGAGTTCTTATCGATCTACATGCATCGATGAACATTATGAGTCTAAAGACCCTTGCCTTTTTGAGGATAGACATCTCCACACTCCGAGGAGATTGGGTGATGTTGAGAGGATTCAATGAACAAGGCGAGAGAGCTTTAAGTTTCATAGTGTTACCATTGGAGATAGGTGACTGGAAGACTAAAGTCAAGTTATATATCATTGATTTGAATATTTCATTCACCGCTTTGCTTGGTAGGCCTTGGATACATCAGAACAAAATGATTCCATCTTCCCTTCATCAGTGCATCAAGTTCAAGAGATGGGATTGAATACTATGTCAAAGGTGAAAATTCATTTTTAGTAAGAGAGGTTGAAATATATGAAGATTAGACCTACTCTTCCTAAAAACACCTTTTCTTATGAACTTGGTCAAAATTCAAATGCAAAAGAAAAAGAAAAAAAAAGGAAAATAAAAAAAAAAAGAAAAAGAAAAGAAAAAAGAAAATACAGGAGAATGAGAAAAGGACATCACGGAAGAAATAGAGCCGCAAGTCACATTCCACCCCAATTAATTCCATCATATAGACATGTGGGCAGGATGACTCGACCTCCACCAGGCAGAGGCAGAGGCAGACATAGAGGCAATTCCAGAGGTGGAAGACTCCATGGTTGGCCACTAATCAACAGGAGTTATGTTCTAGTTCATAGGAGTACCCCTACTATTCATATAGACTTAGAATCCAGCTCAGAGGATGAGTCTAATGTGATTAGCATACTAGCCAACCCCTCTTAGCGGGTTTCATTCTAAGTGACACTCGAGCTAGACAATGATAAAGACTAGGCCTCCAAGCAAAGAACGAATGTATTTGAATCAAATTTATGTGAAACTATCAGGCAGCAGTTAGGAACTTTAGCTCTAACCTCACTTTCCTCTCAAAATTTTGAAAGTTTTGTAAGGAAGCCTCAATCTTGAGTCAAGTCAAGAGAGATTCCTATTGGGATCATCATTCTCAAGTCGAAAGTAGGACTTGAGGATAATTCATATAAAGAATTAATGAAATTGCCTTTTGATAGGTACTCACCTTGTGTTCTTAATCTTGTAAAGAAGGGTTTGATTCCTTATACTTGGTCTAAGCACAGGTTAGAGTATTTTGAGAAGCTATGGAACAATAGAGCAGGATGAAGTGTTAGAGTATTTTGAGAAGCTATGGAACAATAGAGGCAGGATGCACAATCAAGATCAGATTAGGATTCAAGTGGGTCCAAATGATGATGATGATACCGCTAGTTGTTACCAATCATCTAGAGTCTGGTAGGTTCTTTCTAAACTACGCTAACTCTTATGAGGATGTGTGTTTAGAACTTTAGATGATCCAGATGATCTCCAAATCAAAGATGCACTGCAAGAATTTGAAGAAGAGATCCATTCAATAATTGACAAGCTTAAAGAAATCTACCTTGGGATGGAAGTAAATCCACACCCGACATACATCAATTTGTTGCTAAATGTAGAAGAAACTAATGACTTAGTTAGGCTATTGATTGAGTTTAAGGACTACTTTGCATGGAGCTATGAAGAGATGCCCGGATTATCTCTTGACGTAGTAGTCCTTAAACTAGCAATAGACCCTGACGCCAACCCTATCAAGCAAGCCCCTAGACGCAAGCAATTAGAAATCAAACAATAGATCATTTCTGAAGTCAAGAAATTGATCGATGTTGGTTTCATCAGGGAAGAAAAATACCCTACCAGGTTAGTCAGTGTCATCTAGTTAAGAAGGAGAATGGCCAAATTCACATATACATCAATTTTAGGGACTTAAATAAGACATATGCTTAGGATGAGTTTTCTCTTCCTATAATAAAATTAATGGTGGACATCATCTCATCTGATGCAATATTCTCTTCATGGATGGGTCGTCTAGTTACAACCAAATCAAGATGGCCCTCGAGGATGAATGAAACACTGCTTTTTGAACCCCGATCAAAATCTATTGTTATAAGGTCATGCCTTTCATCCTTAAAATGCTGGTGCTACATACCAATGGGTTATGACTCAAATATTCAATGAACTCATTCATCATCAAGTTGAGTGCTATGTTGATAATCTAGTAGTCAAAAGCAAAGAAAAGGAAGACCACCTCTTTGACTTGAGAGTAGTTTTTGAATGGTTAAGATATATAACCTCAAAATGAATCCCCTGAAGTGTGCATTCAGAGTAGCTTCAGGGAAATTGCTTGGATTTGTTATCTAACACTAGGGAATAGAAATAGATCTAGAAAAGATCAAAGCTATTTTAGAAATGCCACCACCTAAAAGTTTAACTCAACTCAGATCTTTCCAAGGGTGGTTGGTGTATTTAAGATGCTTTATCTCCAACCTATCGGGGAGATGCAAGCCATTTACAACACTTGCCAAAAGGATGCCAAGTTCAAGTGGGATGACAAGTGCCAGCATGCCTTTAAAGACATCGAGTAGTATTTGGTGAAGTAGCCTAGCAACCCTATCCGTGCCACTCATCCTCTACACTACTGTATTGGATGACTCCCTCAGCATTTTGTTGGCCCAAGTCAATGACAAAGGGAAGGAGAGTGCTCTCTACTATCTCAATTGTCATCTGATTTCTACTGAAGTGAACTACCCACCTATTGAGAAACATTGCTTAGCTTTGATCTTCGCATCCCAAAAGCTATGGCACTATATGCTTTCTCATAAGGTGAACTTGATTTCAAGAATCAATCCATTGCAGTATCTCATAACATGGCCAATGCTATTCAAATGTTTGGCATGTTGGCCCATGATTCTCTTGCAGTTTGATATCACATTCATACCCCTCTGTATGGTGAAAGGTCAAGTACTAACGGATTTCTTAGTAGCACACCAACTACCTGCTGATTCCTCGCTTAGTGATGATCTCCCTGATGAACAAATCATGAACTTAGGGGAGGTTGAAAACTATCATTGGGAGATGTATTTTGATGGTGTGGCTTCCTTTCATAAATGAGAAGAACCACGATCTACTCTTCCAAGAAAAGTAAGGGTAAGAATAGTCCTCTTAACTCTAGACTACTATGTGATGAGATTCTCATACTATCACTCCAATCCATGCACCAATAAAGCCAGTATGAGGCTTTGATTATCGGTCTAGAGTTAGCCATTACATTATGTGTCAAGAGCATCAACATCTTTGGAGATTCTCAGCTGGTCATCAACAAGATTGCTGAGTCCTATAAGGTTCTAAAACCCAAGCTTTGTCACTACCATGAGTATACCATGAAGTTGTTGGCCCAAATACCTCAAGTCACCATCTACAAGGTTCCTCGAGCAGAGAACGCAGTGTCAGATGCTTTGGCCAAACTTGCCAATGCGTTGGCATGTCCAGAAGATGAGTCCATTCTATTAAGAGTCCAAAATAGATAAGTCCTATCCCTTATTGATGTTGAACTCGTTGAGAGACTTTCTCTTGATGGGGAGGTTGCTATTGCTAAAAAGGATAAAGAGTTGGATTGGAGGCAATAGTTCATAAATTACTTGAATGCCAAAAAACCTACCTCAAAAGAAATCACAAGCCCATCAGATAAAATAGAGCTCTCATATGCTCATGGCATGGCACTTTTGATCAAATGTGGTTACATCATTTGGATAAATATGAAGCCCATAGGATCATGACATATACAGGCACATCAATCGAAAGAAAGTGAAGATCAAGAGACTAGGTTATTACTAGCCTTCATTGATTATAGATTGAATGGATATATCTAAGAGATGCCATCAGTGTCAGGTACTCGGTGTGGTCCTCCATCAACCATGCAATATTCTACATCCTACATTGGCCTCATGGCCATTTGAGTGTTGGGGTACCGACATTGTGGTCCTATCGATCCTCCTTCTTCCAAGGGTCATCGGTTCATCTTAGCTGCCACCGACTACTTTTCCAAGTGGGAGGAGAAAATCCCACTCAGAGAGGTCATAGCTCAGCATGTGCTCCAATTTTTTAGGAACCATATCTGTACATCGGTTCAGGGTGCCTCGAAGAATTATATGATAATGGTACTGCATTCAAGAGGACCAAGATCAATATCTTTGCCATAAGACATGATATAGATTGGAGATACTCCACCATCTACTACCCCAGGAAAATGGCTAGCGAAAGCATTCAACAAAACTCTCATCCAGATACTAAAGAAAATGCTCAATGATAATAAATGGTAGTGGCATGAGTTGAAGCCTTATGGGACTACCTCACCTCACCACATACTAAACTCCAACTCAATATACCCCATTCTCTTTAGTGTATGGGTCCAAGCCATTCTACCCTTAGAAGTTTAACTCCCATCAATAAGGATAGCATTGGGTAGCAAGATCACTACAGAGCAAAATGCCAAGTTGCGGTTAGAAGAACTCAAAGGTTTAGAGGAGAGATGCCTACGGACGTACCAAAACCTTGAGTTATACAAAGCCAAAATGATTCGAGCACATAATAAGCTGGTCTGCCCTAAAACTTTTTGAGTAGGAGAACTTGTTCTCATTTTAAGGAGACCAATTATTTCCCATCAAAAAATGGGAGGCAAGTTTGAACCCACTTGGGAAGGCCCTTTCGTCATAGAAAAGGCCTACCAAGGAGGATCTTATCAGCTCATTGATTCTAAAGGGGAACATCAATGCTTCCAATTAATGGGCTCTATTTGAAGAAATATTACCCATAGAAAAACATGTTTGAAAATATATATCATCAAAAGAAAAAATTTCATTCTAATTCATCAAAATCTTCTCTTCTTTCAAAGCATTGTTTGCTTGTCTTGCGAATCTGCCATGATGTTGTAGGATAGGTGTAAGAGAACCTATGAGGCATCATATCCCTCTTTCAAACCTGATGCTACTAGAATAGGTGTGAAAAAACCCAAGAGGCATCCGATTTCGATTAGCACAATTAAGTTAGGTGTAAGAGAACCCAAACAACATCATTTCTTAGTGGGAATCCCAACTGCCATCCATGGCACCGTTTCATCAAATTCCCCAAAGCATGTTTAGGGTAGGTGTAAGAGAACCTGGGAGGCATCCTATTCCTTCTAAAATGAGCACAAATAAAAGTAAACACAAATCTTTTATCTTGGGCTACTTTGATGTGGGAGCAAGCCTCCTGTGGCACTCATTCATTAGCTGCTCTAGGTCAGCTTAACATGTTACCTTGCTAGTATGTCACCCTAGTGGTCATTTGTCTTGAGGATGTGAGTCTCCATGCTTTCTTCCTGACTTGACCATTGTAAACCAATGAGTGCCTTGTTAGTTCGGTAGGCTTCACTGCCCAACTAGTAAGCTAACTCATGTCAATTTTATTTAAGAAGATGTGAGTCCCCACACTTTCTTCTTGAACTAATCATTATGAACTGACTAGGTCAAGTACATTTGACCTTTAAGATAAGTCCCTCAGAGTCTCCTTTCCTCTTGACTACCTTTGAGTTGATATAAGTCCCCTAGTGGCATTCACTCAGTAGTCACCCTAGGTCGAATAGCACCTGTCAAGCCGAAGACAAACTATCCCAATGATCAGTTTTGCTATAGAAGGATGTGAGTCCCTAATGCTTTCTTCATGATTGCAAATCCACCTTAATGTTGTTATATGATAGTGACTCACCCGGTGGATACACCACTATTGGTAGATGTGAGTCCCCTACTTTCTCCATGGGTTGGACACTAAATACCTATGTAATTTATCTTCTCCAGGGTCTTGGATCAAGCCCTTAGTAGCCCCTCTCTATGTGGGAGCTCTATTTGGATCACATCCTTTACAAGCCCATTTAGACACTACCCGAGTTACTTTTGGATTGGACAGTCCCGCTTTCCTAATAGCCATCTATGTGGTTGGAGAATTTACTCAGCGGATGCACAAATTCTCCCTTGGTTCAATAAATTTGAGATAGGTCAAGGCTGATATAAGCTCCTCCTTAGTATAATCCCTCACAAATTAATAGGGTCCATGATAAACAAATAAAATGTTCGCTTTGGAATAAGAATTCAAGCTCCCAGTGGCCCTTTTTCTAAACAACCATCCTATCTTTAATGCAGTGTCAGCAGAACTTCCTATAGGAATTGCCTGACTATATGAGTTAAGATAAGTCCCCGAGTAGGCACATCTCTCCATAGTCACCCTTAAGTCAGGTTCAATCTATTTTTCCACAAGCAGGTTGCCCCTACAGTCATTCCTCTTTGAAAGATATAAGTCTACTATGCATTCTTTCTAGCATGACCGCCAGAACCTTTCTAGTCGAGTTGTCTTTGCCCAAGCAAGCGATCACCCCAATTTTCTTTTGTAGTGTAAAATGTAAGTCCCCATGCTTTCTTCCCTTGAATTGATCATTACAAACTGAAAGACACTCCTTTGGTTGGATAGTTCTCCCCTTGGTCGAAGCCTCCCTTTGGTTCAATAAATTTGAGATAGGTCTAGGCTGATATATGCTCCTTCTCAATATGATCCCTTGCAAACCAACAGAATCTATCAAAAATAATTAAAAATTGAAATTAATTTTGACTATCTTTGAGCTGATTTAAGTCCCCCAGTGGCATTCACTTAATAGTCATCCCTATGTCAGGTTTGATTTATTGCACAAGCAACCGATCAGCTAGTGGTTCCTTATTTTGGAAGATGTGAGTCCTCGCACTTTCTTCTTAAACTTGACCACTGTAAACTGAAAGGAAACCCCTTTGGTTGGATTGTCCTACTTTGTGGTTGGTAGACTACCCCTTTGGATTGGTAAATTGATAGTCCAAGGCCAAAATGGCCCCTACTCAATGTCGTCCATCGCAAATTAATAATCCATCAAAAATAATTAAAAAATGAAATTAATCTTGACTATATTTGAGCTGATTTAAGTCCCCAATAGTATTCACTCAATCGATCACTCTATGGTTCCTTATTTTGGAAGATGTGAGTCTGTGCTTTCTTCTTAAGTTGACCATTGCAAACTAAAAGTCAACCCCTTTGGTTGGATAGTCATACTTTATGGTTAGTAGACTACCCCTTTGGATTGGTAAATTTGTTCTAGGCTTAGTCCCATAGTCCCTACTCAGTGCAGTCCATCGTAAACCAATGGGATCCATCAAAAACAACTAAAAAATAAAATTAATCTTTACTATTTTGTGTTAATTTAAGTCTGCCAGTGGCATTCACTCAATAGTCAGCCCTAGGTTTGGTTCATTTCATTTCCTTGCCAATGGATCACCCTAGCAACCGATCCTTACTTTGAAAGATGTAAGTCTACTACACTTTCTTCCAAGTACAGCTGTTGCACACCGAAAGGCAATCACTTTGGTTCGATAGTCCTACTATGCGATTGGTAGACTACCCCTTTGGATTGGTAAAACTGAGTTAGGGCTAGGCCTTCATGGCCCCTACTCAGTGCGATCCATCGCAAACCAATAGGGTCCATCTCAAAATACAAAAATTTAAAAATCTAAAATAAATTAAACCCTCGTCCCTCAGTGGAGTCAAAACAAACAAAATAAATTCAATCAACCTCCCTCAGTGGAGTGAGATCAAATCATCAAACAATCAAAATGATTAAATAATCAAACAATCAAATCAAGCTTTCCCGAGAAACAAATCTTTCTAGTTCCTCTGGATCTCAATTATCCCAGATTTCACAACCTCTTCTCCCTAATTGATGACTTGAACTTGCTCCCCTATGGGAGAGTTCACATTTTCATCCCTAGTGGAACACCAAATCCTAAATCAACAAATCAAATCAATTTCTCCTCAATGAGACTCAAATCAAGTCAAACCTCCCATCCCCTAGTGGATGACTTTAACCTCTTCCCCTATTGGAAGGTTCACATACTTAATCCCTAGTGGATTCCTCCTCCACTCTCTTATCTATTTGACATGAGTAGAGTCACATTGCACTAAGCTCTTGATTCCATCTACACCTTGGGTTAGGAGTAGATCATTTTTGTTAGTGCTTGTGATCATTCGGTGTTGTTGATCATCTTGACCACACCTGCGGTGTACCTTGTCACACCACACCTATTGGGCACCTTTGTTGACTTCATTTTTAGAATGAGCTCTCAACCTCTCCATATTAGACATAGGACTCCTCTTAGACATTTAGAGTTCCTTAGTCTTAAGACACTTTTGGTGATTAGGTGAACACTCAACCTAACCCTAGAGACTTAGAAGTGTTAGCCATAGGAATAGGTCATGCCTTAGGGGTGTTAAGAAAATTTGCCTACCCTATAGCTTGAACCAAATACTCACTTCCTTCTTTTCAAGTCAAATTTCCAAATTCAAATTAACTCCAACTCTAAACCAACATCAAATCTTAAATCAATTCCAACTTAATTGATTTTTCTCAAATTCAAATTAATTCCAATGGATTTTCTCAAATCTTGAATCAATTCCAAATGATTGAAACCCATGATTGAATTCCAAATCCAAAATATTTCCTAAGCCACTTTGATTTTATCTTATGGACTTAGCTCAAATCAAATCCAAATCACTTCAAACTCAATAGATTTTCTCATAACTCATTTATATTCTCATTTATATTCACAAATATAAATGAAATATAAATTAAAATAACCAAAACTAATTCAAAACTCAAACCCATGTTCACCCTCTGAACTTGAAATTGTCAAATGAATCAAAACCCATTTGACTCCAAATCAGTTGAATGGATTTATATTTCAATCATAACTCCATATGTGAGTTCAACCAAACTTAAATCAAGCCTTGATCGAGTCAATTGACCCATTTAGGCTCACTTGACCCAAAGTGACCTAAAGCATTTTTCAGCCAAATTATGATCCTACCCAAATTGGATTAAACTAAGCCCATCTAAGCCTCACATTGTGAGAAAAAATCATCATAAGATGATAAATCACTCAAACTAGGTCAAACCAAGTCAAAGCTAGCCTTTGATTAAGTCAACATTTGACCCAAATGAAACCTAAACTAGCCAAAATCCACCATAGGCCAAATTGATTGAAACCATTGATCAAAACCAATTCATGATCAATGATTGGACTTGACCAAGTCATCATTTGAGCCAAACCTAGCCCAATTGGCCACTTGGCCAAGTTGACCCAAGTTGACCTGAAAAGCCAAAATGTGTCAAATCTTGATCTAAGCCAAATTGATTGCAACCAATGGGTTAAATTCATTCTAAATCACTTGTTGAACTTGACCAAAGCCTCAATTGGCCAACTAGACCTAACCTAGCCCAATTGGCCATGAACCCAACTTGACCTAAAAGGTCAAATCAAGCCAAAATCAAACAAACCAAAAATTGATTGAAACTAAAGCTTAGAAAACATTTCAAATGATCAACCAAACCTAAACCAACCCATGACCTAATCCAATTGGGTCAAATTGGTCAAATTGGTCAACTTGACCTAGTTGACCTAAATGAACTCAAATGAACCAAAACCAAATACAAACCAAATTGAACCAAACCAATGATATCAAAACATTTCAAATGGTCATATGAACTTGACCCAACCCTGGTTTGACCTAATTTGACCAATTGGTCAACCTGACCTAAGTTGACCCATTTTGACCTAAATGAGTCAGCATGAGCCAAATGATATCAAATCAACTCCAAATCCATTGAAATTTGGCCCAACCCATTTTCAATTATTCTAAATCTGGCCAAATTGAAATCAAAGCAAAATGACCATGTTACCCCTAGGTCAAAGGCTAACATATGGACAATTCCACTTGAATTTGGTCAAATCCTTTTCTTGGCTACTTAGCACCCTCTTAATGAACCAAATGGACACTAATGAGAGTGGTGCACATGAACCAATGGTTTGGGTTAGCCAAATGAAACCCAATGCTAAAACTGACCACCTAATTAAAAATTCTCACATGGAATCCCTCACATCCTCATTTAATGCATGGGCAACTCTTCTACTAGACTCCCCTGTGAAAATCAAACCATGTGAAGCTTCTAATAGCCTAACAAACCCATTCCATCTCGTCAATTGATCCAAAATGCCAAAGAAGCTCATAGCCATTCGATCCAAGTAGGGGGAGATATACTCCCCCTAATTTCATTCCAATTGAGATGACTTGCTGTCGATTGAGCCCTAGGAACCCAGAGGAAGCATTTCCAAGCTCTCCTAAGCATTTCTAAGTTTGATTGAATTCTCCATTTCTCATTTTGCCTAAGCTAAAAGTAGGGGAGGTGAGTGAGAATTACACTTTGCTCAACACTTCACCAAAGTCCAATTCCTCTTGGAAGTGCCATCAGGGAGGGAAGTCAAGCTTACCCAAGGTGTTTTCTAAACAACCATGCCATGGGAAGGAGGAGCTAGATCAAAGTTGTAAACCATTGAAGGGAGCTTTGCCCAATAGGAAAGTCCACTTTAGCTCAAGCATTCAAACCTTCAACAATGCTTTGTCTTCACTAGATGAAGCTACCTTGATGGTTGGGAGTGCCGGTGATAGCCTCCGTGAGGTATGCTTCAAAACCAAGCTTAGGGAGAATTTTCTTTGGTCCTTTATGAAGGGAAGTGTCATCCCAATCGAAGTTCACCATTAGATGTTCTTCCCCACACCTCTTGATGGTGTGGGTTAAATCCTAACTCAATCTGAGCTCAAGTGAGCTCGGATCAAGCCATGGAGAATGGACGTCCTCCATCTCCCCCCAAGCGATGGCACGGATGAATCATGGACCATCCATCCTGCATGTTTTAGATGGATGGGCCTGAATAATCGATTAGATCTGATGATTAATCCTTTAAAAACTACAAGTATAATCCCGACCCTTCGATCTTTGATCAGATGGTCCAAGGAGAAAATGCGTAGCTCCGTCGACTGACGTGGCATTTGATTTAACTACTTAAATAGCCAATACATGGAAAGCACGGGCCAAGATCCATTTTAATAAGATTATTTATATAATTAGGGGGATTTAATTACCTAATAATCACTAAAACTTTAAATATTCATAACTAAATGTAGAAAAATAAAAAAAATATAAATGAGGGCTCATTTTAAAGATAATTCAGTGAGGAATAATACAAAATTATTTCTAATTGATTTTGAGTAGTGAATTTTCTTAAATAGGGTTTATTTGAAGTCTTAATAACCTGAATTACTCCTTAATCATTTCATTAATTCATTCCAAATTCTTAGGCATATTTATTGGGATGATCTTTAGCTCCCCTAGTTTTCTTGAAATTTATTAATGAGTTAATTAAGGAAATCAATTAATGAGTCCCTAATCACTCTCTTAATGTAATTAAGGATAGTTAAGCATGTGAATAGTGGTTTAATAATTTAATTAGGATAATTAAACATTTTTTTTTAAGGAGATTTATGGAATGGGTTTGGGGTATTTTTCCTAAGTTATTCCCTAAACCCCCTTCCTTCCTTAATCCAAACCTAATTAAGGATTAATCCACTAATGATCTTCTTAATTAGCTTAATCAAAATTTCAAAATCAATATATACTTAATCAATCTATTGCTGGGTAGATCATTAGGTGTTTAAAAGTCTAAGGCAAATTTAAGGAAATCATTTTCAACCCACATGTCTGAGAAGGTTATGAAAGTACTTAATTAAACCCCATAATTTAATTAATCATTAATTATGAGCCAATTATATTAGACCCCTTTCTTTCTTAGGAGCACTATTGATTTAAATTCAATGTGGTTGCATATCATATATTGGCTCACAATTGTTTGAATAATTATATTAAGGTGGTGTAGGTAAGGGGTAATTAATGAACTTAATTCACACCTTAACCTAAACAAAACATAAAATCAACTTAATAGTTCTAAAAATTAAACTAAAACAACACACACATATGGGAGATGGGTTAGGACCAGCAAACCTTTTCACATTCCTAAAATAAAATCAAATTCAAACAAAAAAAAGATTTCTTTGAACAATTTTGATTCACTTTAAATAATCTTATTCCATAGGATTGTCTTTGGAAATTAATTAGGGTGAAAGAAATTACATGCTTACATCACTTTATCTCTTTTCAAGTATGTTAAATGTTGTTTTCCATGTGAAATCATGAATTCATACTTTTTGAAAAATCAAATTAAAATGAAATGTTTCCTTTATGTCAAATTGCATGTTTTGGCTAAAGTAAGAATATGAATGGCTATTATCACTATTAAATCCAAAATTATTTTCAAAACCTATAAATCAAATATTATAAATGAAAGGTATACTACTTATAATTACTTATAAGCTTCCATGTGAGTATGTGCATTATGTGACTTTTCCTTCTCTTCTCCTTTAACATAGTTTTGAATAGGATTTGCAAAGTGTATAGTTCATTTGAAAACAACACAACATTTGTTTGAATCTATTCCTATTCATTCCTATGTTATCATTTAAGAAGGATCTTCACATTTACACATGTAAATTGCATAACCAAATCAAACATAAAATAAATTTTTTGCATGACTTTTTTCCATTCATCTAATTTTGTACATGCACATGTATTTAAGAAAAGTGGTATATTAGTCAAGACATCTTGGGGTTGCGAGGCTTTAAGTAGCCCTAATAAGCTTTGTACCTTCTACCCTTGGTGTAGAAAATAATGTTGTCATACTCACTTATGTCTTTCATACATGTAAATGTGCATTTGATTAATGGATAAAAGATTCCCTCTTTTCTACATAATAAAATCATGCACCATGAAGCATCTAAATTTTCTTAACATCCCTTAACATTCATCATTAAGGTATGCTAAATATTATATTTGTATGTATAGCTATGCTTAGGATACATTCATATGTATGATACACATGCTGGAAAGAAATAAAGTGTTGTGTGTTTTGTGATAGTAATTCACTTTAATTAATCCTAAAATGCCTTTCTTGTTTGAATAGGTTTATTTAGAGCAAATATAAACTTAGGATTAATTAAAATACATAATAAAACATTCATTAAACAATAATTACTAATGAATCTACCTTAAAAATTACTTAAAGTAGAGAGGAAAGAGAAGTTCTCTTCTCTTTTCCACTCTTTACAACACTTAGTAATTAAGTGTAGGTTTATTCAAACCAAATCAATTCATTAAATAAAATTAACAAGTCAACTAAATCACTTAAGTGAAACCACCCTCTAAGTTGAACTCTGTTCAAACTTAGAAAACTCTAACCTTAAAGCCTAACTAAGACATACCACACAAGCCTTAAATGGCACACACATTAGGCTAAGTCACCATTTCTAGTCCTATGTTAAGGTGGTGCATAGTTTGATGCTTTATTTTATTTTGTGATGTGATATTTTAGTCTGGATGTTAGGGTGTATATGTGTAGATTGAATGTTAGGGCGATCTTAGTCTAATCCATTATCTTTTGTAGGGGATTGTGCTTAAGCAGTGCTATAATAAAAATATAAATACTTTTGTTGTGCAGGTTGCTTATACCCCTAAGCATAATCCAAAATAGGTCAGGTGGACATGGCTACCCATATATGGGGTGTTAAGTTCAATTTATGTATACATGCTTGGTATTGTGTAGTTTGTTTAGCTATTCTCTATTTCACATGTTTTAATTAGATTTACTTTTCAAATTTTTGTGTAATTTTTACAATTAAGATTTGGAATGAATGTTATGGGGGATTAGGATGAACATTGGTCATAAGACTATATCTTATGCACCATGTGAAGCCTTTGGAGCAACCACATTCCAACCAACCAAAAGAAGAAAGAAAGAAAGAAGAAAGAAGAAAGAAAGAAGAAGAAAGTAAAGAAAAAAAGAAGAAAGAAGAAATGAAGAATGAAGACCCCCATAACATGAATTCCTTTTTGATTGTAATTAATTCATTTATAATCCGGGTTGTATAAGGGTAGAGCTCGAACCTAATTTCTTTGTTGGTTTGTGTGGTGGAGCCCAACCGCAAAAGGCCTCTTATTCTTTTAAGCTACTTTATAAATTGTTTGATATTTGTTTAGCTTGCATTAAGATGGCATGCTTTCCTACTTTCTTCCTTGCTTTGATGAATGGCCTGGATTTGATTAGGCTCTTAGGAAAAATAAATATTTCTATCAAATTAATCAACTTAAAACTAAAATTTAACATCTCATAACCTCTCCTAAAGCCTAGGTTATAAATCAAGATAAAACATTTAGCAATCCCTTAGCTGGATGTTGTATATTTTCACATCATGCATAAAAAATCATCTTGCTTCACTCTTGCTTATGGAGGGCTTCCACCTTTGCCAAGGAACTTGGCTTGACCTTTGAGAGCCATAGTGGAAATACACCTCCTTCTTGCTGATTTTGGCCCATAATCAAATTTCTCATGCATTAGGCATATGAATCACATAGCTTGTGTCAAATCAATTTTCCAAAAATAAAAATAAAACATACCAAAATTTGCATTATATTTAAGTCATTAATTATGCCCTACATGATCTAGTCTCTTAGGGATCGTGTTTAAGGACTTAATCTCTTTCTAAATAAACAACAACCTAGCTATCTTGCAAAAGCATAAGACTTGCCTACATGTATTTAAAATTGTAGCAGGAGTTAGTTGGCAGCCACCCCTAGGAGATTGTAAGTCCAAACGGTCAAGTAGTTTTTCCTCTCTTATGGAGGTAAACTAAATACCCATTTTTGTGTTAGAGATTTAGGTCATGCTTTGGCCCTTGCCAAAGCTCCCTAGATTTAAGTTCAGAGGTTGCTACTTCTCTTTACGAGCTACAAGCATAAATTATCACCTCTTATGCATTTCCTTGATCTCATGTTATGAAATTATAAGTCCTATATTTCTAATAAAAAGTCAACTCAAACAAATAAATCAATTCAATTTCAAAAATATAATGCCCAACCATAGATAGTTTGGGATGCTTACTAGGCTTCCTGATGTCATAAGCATCCCCTACTTATCTTCCATTGGTTTTGATTATAACTCTATTTTCTTGATCAATCCCACTTGATCTTCTAAAAATAAATCAATCGATTGATAGTCCTATCTTTAAAATCTTTGGAGACAATATCATCTACTTTAATCAAGAGTATTCTTAAGAAATTGCATTCCTTAGGATGTAATTAACTATGGGGGCTTGTCTCCATAGGGAACCTAATGAACCCAGTCTAAAATAAACCCTACTTTACTTTTCCATGAAAAGTAGAGGAAGAATCATTGGTATATACGAAGACCCATAGTCCTTAGGAGTTCTTATTAAGGTGATTAGGTCCATTGTAGGATGGTGACTTCTATCTCTCAAGATAGTATATCATTTCTCAATATTATACCCTATTACCCTAATAAGAACATCTACGGATCTATGTGGTGTCCAAAATAAGAAAGTGTTATTTTTGTTCTTCATTTATTTTTCTCAAAAAGATAGATGAGAATGAGGATAAAAATTTCACCACAGTACTCTTTAACATTAGTTTGATATGTGGAGTTTTTTTCTTTTATTAACCTCTTCTACCTTCTTAGGGATAAAGTATTTGGCATATCATAGATCTTGATTTCATGTATCAAGAATAGATTCATGTCCCCATCAATTTAATGCTCTTCACCATTTTGGATATATTTCATGCATTGATGAAGAGTCAAGGGTACTATACCATACTCATGAATCTATGGCCTACCAAAGGGTGCCTTATATGCAACTTTGGCCTTGATTACATGAAATTTAGCTTCTACATATAATTCCTTAAAGTGTATGTATAGGATAATGGACCCTAAGGTTTTCTAATATTGTTCATTGAAGACTTGTAAAATACCATGTCATTGTCAAGGTATCAAGTATCCAAAGCAAGTGACCTTAGTGTCCTTGCTATCAGGAGATTTACTGAAGCATCTGGGTCAATCAACACTCTCTTCATGCATAACATAGAGTGGTCAATTATTTTCAGTCATTCTGAGTAGTAAATCTTTATCATTGAAGGTGATAGTTGCTGACTTCTAAAAGGTTAGATTTTCTATCATCATTTCTTTATTAAAAATGCTTCATATTATTCTAGCCTTTGCAAGGCTTTTATTAAGGTCTTTCTTATATCCTTATAGCATTAGAGCATCATATAAACTTAATAGAGTAGGAAGCCTGCATAGATATGCTAGAATGTTATAGTTTACTCCTATTTTGGTATACTTTTAGGTTTATCCAGTGGTGGAGGTAAGTCATCCTCTTAATTTGAATTTCATTCCCTTTTTCACTGACTTTCTATTATCGTGGTGGAGGAAACTTTTTTCCACTCTTTAATTGCACTTTACTACTTCTTTTGCTTGGCTTTCCTCAATAGAAAAAGGTTTTTGAGCTCTATAATTCCTTAGAGTTCTTACAGTCTTCATGACTCTCAATATTATTATTTGATTCAAGGTGTATTTTCTTAAAGCTTGGCTTATTTTTCCATTTGATAGGCTTTTCTTTGAGAAAGCATATCACTTGTTCAAAATTAAATGAAGTTGTAACCACATTTATAATTTGATATGCTTCTTTTATAACTTCATCTTCAGGCTCTTCTGTGTCAAGCTATAAATGGTACATATATTCTTCTAGCCTAATCAGTCTTCAAAGAGACTGTTTATACTCCTCTTGAGAATCTATCATTTTTGTGTCTCAAATTTTTATTTATGAGCTTTCATAATTTTTCTAGACTTATGAGGCTTTGACACAGAAGGCTTATCATTCTTCATCTACTTCTTTATTTCATATAAAAATTGCCCCTTATTTAAGGGAAGCATCATGGGATTGATTTGAAGTTATAGGGCATTTCTCCAATGAGTTCTAAAGCTAGAAGAATCTAGGTCATTCTTTTAGTATTCTTTAAGATGAAGGTTTCCCAACCACCTACTTCTTTTGCTTATACTTATGGAGTTTTTTCATTATTTTTATTTGTAACCTGAGTTTGCTTAACTCAGCCTTCTCATTTTGTGTTTAAGTATTCAGTTGTGCTATAATAATGCTTATCTTTTCCTTTTTAAGATTCACTAAGACACTAGTAGACAAGTTAAGATCTCCGTTGTGATAGCTTTTCTCAACCCATTCTTTGAAAATAAAATAATCTTTAACCGGGTGACTTATAAGCCTATGGAAGGCACAATAGTTGGGATCATTGATCTTGTCTACTTGATCTGGTCGATGTAGCTCTAGTAGCTATAATACCAACTTTAGGGCATGTTTAAAAATCTTAGCAGTACATTCTCTCTTCAATGTGTTCTACTTAGCAATCTTCTCCTAGAGGGTTGGTACTATTTTCTTTTTCTCTTTTGGCTTTATGATTTGTCATGAAGTTGATGCTCCTCTATTTTCCTTCCATCCACTATAAATATTAATATCGTATTCACATCATTCTATTTAAACTCTTGCAGCTTAGGCTGCTTTCCTCTTCCGACTGAGTTATTATTATAGCTAAATAACGCCCTTTTTATTTGGGCAACCTGTCAAACTTGGCTACACGATCTAATAATTCTTAGAATGTATTGATTGTAGCCATGGCAAGGTATGGGACCATTTGATCATCAATATTTCCCATAAGGAGTTCCACGATATGCTTTCATGAGCTGCTAATCACATCTCATGCTTAAGTTCTTCCATTTGGTGATATATTTAGTGACACCCTCATCCTTTCTTCTTTTTTCGAAGGCAAGATCTGCAATTGTTACTTTCTTTGTTGCACCTGTAAATCTCTTGACGAAAAGTGTCTCTAGCTTTGTGAATATTTTTACTAAGTCATTAGGTAACTCAGCATACCATTCGAAGGTCGTATGGGTGAAACTACTGACGAATCGGCGTAGCAACAAAGCATCATTTTTGTGAGTATTTTTGCATGATGCTTTAAATTGACCCAAATGTTGTCACAGATTTTTTATGCCTGAGAAGGTATTGATCTTTAGTATGACATATCCTTTATGATACTATACTTGATCATACTTGGTTGTATATGGTCTCCCTTCTACTACCACTTGATGAACAATTTATATTAACTATACACCTTGTGTATCTCATCATTTGATTTGATGGAAACAAACCTTGTATAATAAAAACTAATTTTATTTTCATAGGATAAATTATTCACATTGATCATTATGAATGTCATTTTGATTTTAGATTTATTTTGATGATAAATATATATTTTGATATATATTTTTGATGCTATTAATCAAGTTAATTTCAAGTGTGCAAGAAAATTCTTTAACTCTAAGTTCTCTAGTCAAAATCAGAATGTTAAATCTATTGGACATGGACAGGGTGGAAATTCTTCTAGGACTAACTATATTAAGGAAAAATGAAATGCTCAGTAAAATAAAATATATCATTCATTCATTTTAAAATAATCTATTATAATATATTCATAAACATTATATTTCATATTTAAAATTATTCATATTTAGATATTGCAAACTAAATGCATAAACCATTTTACATTTATTGTACTTCCATGCAAGTTAAATTAAGTTCACATCTTGTTAAACTATTTCTATGCTAAAATATATTTATTATCCATTTATTACATGCATAAAATGCAATTATCCTTAAATTATTCTTTATATTATTTTTCTCTCTCCTATTATCCTAGTTTTCTCTCTCCTATCCTAATTTTAATCCTAAACCTTTTCGGCTGAATTTTTTATGACTATTTGCTAAATAAATTATGTGAAAGTTATTTAAATTATTTTCATGATTATCCATATTTTTCTAAATTAAAAATTTATTTATTTAAAAATTTAATTTGAATTATTTTAAATTTTAATTAAATATTCTCTTGATTACATGTGCAAATTTGAACTTTTTTTTTGTGGAATAATTGTTGCAGATCTTATGCTACTCTAATTAAACTAATTTGAGTTAATTTAAAATTATTTGCATTAATTCAAATTTATTTGCATTAATTCAAATTCAATAAAATAATCCATTAAATTATCCTCTCTCTTTTATATAATTTATATTTTAGAAACTTTCCATGGCTAACTATACCGTTAATTGTATTAAAATTAATCTCAATATTAATTTAAATTTGAATTCTCCTAAGATCTGATTCATCATCATTTAATTTGAATTGAGTGCATTAAACTAAATTAAATCTATTTTAGGAAACAAGCTTGGCCAAAATTTTGAATATTATTTGGTTTTTATTAAATAATGCATGTATGTTATATATTTCCTTTCATCATTTAATAAAGATGAATAATTGAATATTTCATGATATTGTATTAAATACTAATTGAATCCCATCATAGAAACTTTCTTTTGGTTGACCATACATCATGCTTAATTTAATTAAGCAAAAGTTGAATTATTTCCATTTTCAATTGGACATTTAATTGTGTCATGACTTGTTTGCTATTAATTCAAATTCTTCTCTCTTGTCTCTCTCTCTTGGTCAACCAACATAAGCAATAATTTTTTAATTACATTATAGATTAGATCATATGATGAATTGATTCAATTTAAATCTCTTTCCAAATTATTTTTCCCTCCATAATGCCTTGGCTGATTTTTTTTATCTTGTAAAAATAAATAGATTTGAATGCAATTGAAATCACTTACCATGTATATTTTCCCTTTTCCTTTCCTTGGCTTAAATCCCTCCTATATAATTTAAATTTTAAATGGTTTTCAAATTAAGCCAACCTTCTATATTAAATTCCCTCTTATTTTCCATTGGCCAATTTTTTATCTCATGCCATTTATTTTTATTTTCATTGGTTTATGTTTAAATAAATTCTAAATGAGTTTTCATTTTTTTCCTTCTCTTGGCTAATCCTCATGACCCATTGTCTTATAAATAATGCACTCTAGACTAGGTTAATCTCTCATGGAAAAATCTCTCTTAGAAAAACCTTCTCTTGGCTAAATTCTTGTAAAAACTCTTAGTGATCTTTCTTTGGTGAATCAAGTGCTAATTTCTTCATCCTTCTTTCATCTTTCAACATACAAGTGATTGGCTTGAAGATTGCATAAAAGAAGTTGGTGGATTTGTGGAAATTCTTCTTGGCCAAAAGATATTAAGGTTATTTTTTAATTTATTTCATTGCTCCTCTTGTGTGAGACATTGATTTCTTTCTTGGTCTAAGACTCTTTGGTATTTGATCAAATTGATTTGTGCTTTACACATCTATTCATACACCTTCTCAAGTTGGCTGAAAGCTTTATCTAGTTTTGATTAAAATTTTGTGTTTGCATACTATTCTCTTCTCATTATTTTTACATATGCTAAACTAAAACTTATGTTATGAAAATAAGTTCATAAAGAACACTTATAAGTTGTAAGTTTTTTTTCTATTAAATTGCTTCATACTTTACATATATAATATTCCTTTTTGAAAAGAGCTTTCAAATTGAGTTCATGTTATTTAATATTTTATTTTACATTTAGTCTTCTGAAAACTCAAAGTCTCTTTTGTAAAGTTAATTGATCTAATTTTCAAATCTTATTGCACTATATTTCAAATCTTTAATATTAAATCAATTTGATTTCAAGGTATTACATTCACATCAAATTGTTTAAAGTTTCATTTGCATCATTTACATACTTAGGTTTAATCATTGCTTACATATTTAAATATTAATTAAAGAGAGTTATCTTTCTTTCATTTAATTTCAATTGCATTAACATTATTTTAGTTGGGTTATGAGAGCAAAATAATTTTAAATTGAAAGTTAAATACTTTCATATTCCTCTCTCTTATTTTCTTGTTGGGTTATACTTGCTCATTAAGGAAAGTATCTGGTTGGGTTGTACTTGCCTGTTAAAGAAAGTACGGTGTTGGGTTGTACTTTCTGTTAAAAATGTATGATGTTGGGTTGTACTTGCCCATTAAGAAAGGTATGGTGTTGGGTTCTACTTACCTATGAAGGAGAGTATGTGAGATTTATTATAATCTCAATTTTGATTTAGTGAATTCCTGGCCGGGGTGGCTAGAATGGATGTAGTCAAATTTTGGAGTTTAGTCGCACCACATAGAAACCTCTGTGTTCTCTTTCTTTATTTTTTTGAACTTTACTTTTTTATATTATTATTGATTATTATTATATTTAATTAAAGCATAATCATTAGAGGTTTAAGTCTTCTACAAAACATTAAAATTAAGTTTTCTAAAATTATCTTCTAAAAACCCAATTCAACCCCATCCATTATAGGTGTCATAGCCTCTTAATAGTTTCAAAGGCTATCAATGCATTGACCTTTCAACTAATAAGGTATTTCACTTAGGATTTGGTGATAACATCAACTTCTTCATGAGGGTTCGGTATGGCTTTCCCTAGAAATTCTTGTCTCTATGCCACAGCTATTGGTAAATTGGGTGGAGCATTTTGTTCACTTTCATTCTCCACTGCTAGGTTACTTATCTTTAGTGGATTCCTTGGAGGTATATGTTATGTTGATGTTGCTATAAGGTTAAGCTGAACAAAAGATTTCTTTTATTCTTCTCGATCATTTCATTAAGATGGTTATTGAGCTGACTGATTTCTTCATCTCTCAGTTGGAGTTGGGAACCCATCTATTGTTGTAGCCTTCCTATAACATCTATGAGTTCTTCAATCACTTTTACTTCTACTTGACCTCTAGGGTCTCGATGACTTGGGTTACCCTATTGATCCTCCTTGCTTTTATAATCCGACACCACCTTTATTTCATTGGCGAGTGTCAACCATACAAATGATCTTGACTTCCATGTGATCTGCATCTTCATTATTTAAGAGATATAAACTTTACAGTTCTTCATTTGTTGGGAGATCTTCATCTTCCCAAAAAAGTTGATCATCCATGTCATCATCCATTTGTTTCTTTTTAGATCGATGCTTATAGTTGATGATAGAAGAGTTATCTTCTTCATTATCTCGTGGAGATAATTCATCTTGAGCTCTCTCTTTTTTGACATCTTTAGATCCTTTGGCTAGCCATTTTAGTCGACCTCCCACTAATGGATCTCTGATGATGAGTCCCAAATGTGACACCCTGGTACTCACTGACTGGGTTAGAACGACCTTGGTGGTATGACTTTCTTTGATATTATTGTCAGGACCTTCAAATAATTGGCCATTTGTCTATTTTAGATTGGATGGCTTATTGTCGGTGCTCACTGATCATTAGATTTTTTTTGTCTTATTTTCTGCTCAAGATGGGCAAGATGATACTTCTTCATATTTCCACTCCTTTTAAAGTAAGAATTTGTTGATTTGGTGACCTAGCTCACCAACTTCTTGATCCTCCTTTGAAGACCTCTATTCTTGATAATCTTCAGAATATTGTAAATTTGGGAAGAAATAGTTTTCTTTTGTGTTAACTAATTCTGAGACATGCATCATGTAGGTTTATCCTAGAAAGATATATTTATAACTCCTTCAGAGTTATTTCTTTTGAACCATCTTAACAGAACAAATCTGTTACCTGCAAGTATGTTGGCCTCTACCTATGGGTAAGATGCTGCTTCATATGAATAGATAGTCTAGTAGCTTTGTGGGAGGCATTATATTTCCTTCAAGCTCTTCTAAACATCTTAGTTCCTGAAGAAGATGCTTCATGGTCATTTTTGTCAATCGTAGCTAGGATATTGGTTTATGGTGGGCCCTGTTCCTCAGATGCAATGCTAAGTGTGTTGACTATGATAAATTTTAATTTGAGCTTGCCAGTTATTTTATCCTTAGCATGCAAGACTGTCTTTGATAACCTATCAAGGGATCTTTTCTTTGAGGTTGTCAGGCCTAGGCTCATTTATGGTTGACTTAATTCCTTTACTGTATACCTTAGGTATAAATTCATTCACTAGTCTAGCTGGTAGAAATTGGAGAACCTTAGAGATTGTTCTGAATTGGATAGTGGCTCTAGCAAAATTGGTGTTAATTATAGCTTGGGGGAATTTGACAGTGGATCCCTCCCTTAATCTGATAGCCATCATATTGGTTGAGTTCACCATGGATGATTTTTAACCTTAGTGTAAATCTAAAGTTAGGTTTTACTAGAATCAAGAAATTTAAGGAATACAACCTGAGATATTTTTAGGACACCATTTATTTTAGTTTCCCAACTAGACATTGAGAGAGAAGTAATCTCTAATGGAGTCTCTCAAAATATGATCTCTTAAAGAAAAACTCCTTCGAGGATGCTCTCTGCCATCTTCGGATGAGATGGGAAAGAGTATGTTCTTTCAATCGTAGATTGACATATTCAACCAGATTTCCTCTATCATGTTAGGGTTTATTTAGATCTAGTTTCTACTTCCTATGGATACAAGCCTCCATAGTTAATTATCCCTCTTACCATATCAAGAGAGCACTCTCTATTAAGGTTAAAAATAAGCATATTTTTTATATGCAATGGTGTTTAGTGAATATAGTGTGGTTCAAATGGTTATCTAAAAAAACAAGAGTGTAATCATGATCAAGATCTCATGGTTCTGTCATCCTGAGATTATGTTATTCCAACCTACCAACATCAGAGGGTCATAGCCATAATGTCTAGAGAATCTGATTAGCAACCATGGGTTACCTCGTTTCAAGTATGCCGAGTAAACTTAAAGTTTTAGTGTATGTGGCATAAGAGTGTTCATGTGGTGAATAGATTATAAGGTGTTCACATAGAGAACAGGAAGATGTTGTGAAGGAATAGAAGGGTAGGCTTACATTCATTTAGAATGCCAAAATTAGGGTTGTCCATATGGTGGATGGACATAAATTTGTTCATGCGCTAACGAATTATATGGTGTTCGCATAATAAATGGACAGATGTTCACATGATGGACGAATAAGAGGATGGGCTTATATCACTTTAGAATGCCCAATATTAAGGTTGAAGTCCCCTTTTTTATTATATTTTATTTAAGGGGGCAGTGCCTCGGTAATGGAATATGGCATGTATGCACCACTTCTTAAGTGATAGTCTAGGTGTATATGTGAGCTGTGAGGTCCAATGCCTTGTCCCTGCATGGATAGCTTTGTGGAGCTAGCATTATTGGTCTATTTGAACATTTAAATAGCATCACAATGTCACCTTGAATCAAGGAATTGGTCAAGATTCCAAACTGCTATACAGTCGATTAAAGGAAGAATGGCATCCTCTTTTTAATTGGCATTGCGGTGCTAATTCAAAGTACCACGGTGCTGCAATACTTTTCACACATTTTAGTTACAAATTTTATTAGAATTAAATTATATTTTTGATCGCATAGTAATCGATGGGATAGATGGACTAGCACTTTGATGCTGCATGTGGGCACCGGACGATGCCATGTTTAAACCCGAGGCCTTTGGCACCTTATTTGCCATGGCCAGTCTATTTTATAAATAGGACCCATGGATATTTAGGATTTTGATTCACAAGCCTCTCTTTAAATATTTCCCTTTCTTTCTCTAAGTTCTATTCTTCACTCTAGTTCATATCTTTATCATGCCTTTTAGAAGAGTGGTGAGTAGGAAGAAGGCATCCAATGATGCCGACAGATTCATCAAGCTGATACCGAGAAGTGGTATCAACATGCCCTCATCCACAAAAATTAGATCTCAGAGTAGAAGAATTAAGGTGCAAAATGTATACTCAAAATAAGTAAGTTGTCTAAATACTAATGACTCACCATGTGAAAGATGAGCCCAGAAGAAAGTCAAAGGAAGGGATGTGTGCTGACCACATGGACAGAAACTTGGCCAAGAGGGTGGGTGTTTAGAGAAGAATGATCAGCCATAACAATTTAAGTTAAGTAATTCTCTTTAACAAAAATAGAGTAGTGTCACATAAATCAAGCAAGAGTCACTTATTACAAGGCTCGTCACTCCCAATGAACACTCATTTGAGGTCAAGGTGAGTCCCTATTTTTATACTCAATTGGATTATTTATAGTCATCTTCTAGTTTACTCCTCCCCTAAACATTATAAAAAGAGGGGAGTGGTCCCTTTTTAAGGCTTTGGTTTAATTGAGATTAGAGAAAATTCTAGCCCAGATCATCTCCTCTTGAACTTTACTCTTTCCTTTCTCTCTAGGTCAAGGGAATTCTCTCATCTTTTATTAAGTCTACTTAAAAGATAATATAATTAAGCCTTCTTCTTAATTAATTAGGATGAGGCTAATATCATTTCCAAAACTAATAATTAGGAGCCTCTTGTTTAGACATTAAGGATAGTATACTTGGTGACCTAATGAATCATTCTAGGGTTTAACCTAATCTAATAGGATTAGGTTGACCCAAAAATTCAAATCTAAATAAATGATTGAATCAAAGACATTCTAATTGAAACCTAAATCCAACTGAGCTTAGAAAAGGTAATTGGGTCAAATGGTTAACCCAATTATCCTACTTAAGCTCAAAATCACCTAAACTCAAAGAATTTCTAATAAAACTAAAATAAAATAAAATCAAATCAAATAAAAAGTATAAAGTCAATGCATGAATAAAAATAAACTTAAAATTAAAACTAAATGAAGGTCAAAGGTGGTCAATAATTTGACCTAGAGTTCATTTATGTGGGTCCCATAGGGTAAAAGGTCAACCCCATCAAAATTTGACCAAATGAAGTCATTTCAAAGACTCAAAATCATAAAATAAACATTTTCAAACATGAATCACATAAAGATAAATAAAATAAGTTCTTATCTAAGCTAATTAGATCATTTGATCCAAATAAACCTAAATGAACCTTATTAAAATCAAAATCTAAATTAAATTAAAATTAATCCAAATCAGATACCCAAAATAATTTAAAAATCATAATTAGACATAATCTAAATAATCAATGGGTTTAATTTGACCAATTTGGTCATTTGACCCAAATGATTCCAACTTAACCCATTAAGCCCAATTTTGGTCCAAAATTCAAGATACCATGTGAAATCAACTTATAGACATGAAATTAATCACTCCAAATCATTCCACACATGTGTGTAAAATTGATTGGAGTCTATATTCTAACTGATTTAGGATCATCCCAATCAGTTGACCATCCCCTAGAGCTACCCTCCAAAGGTGGAAATCACCATGATGAAAATTCAACTTGCTTTCTCCATGAAATATGGCTCTTGGAAAAGGAAGGATGTGGGCTGGGGAAACTATTTTAGCCAATCCATCCATTTCTACACCATTTGGAGAGTGAGAGGAGATGAGTCGAACCCACCCTTGAATTTGTCACCATCGATGGTCAAATTCTGGCCATTCCCATGGCCATAGTTCTTAGCCAAGTGAGAGGAGAGGGAGATAGAGCTTCTCTCTCTATCCAAATTTCACCATCAAACTCAAGAAGGAAAGAGAGGATGAGCTGAACTTTTAACCAAGCTCCTTGCTACCAACAAGCTAAAATCTTATCATAACTCATAGTAATGGAGGCATCTAAATAGGGAATCGGAGGTGGAGCATCGCTCTTTACCAATTAGCCTTCTCTATATGTTCTAGGGTGAAGGGAACACAACTAAACCCACTATTATGAAGTTCACCGTTGGTAAGCCGAAGAACCACCAAGGCTGATGGCAAGGTGGCAAGGTTTGGTGTCCATACTAATACAGAGGAAGGCAACGCAATTCTTCTTCATGGGAAGTTCATTCTGATCAAACTAAGGTGTTTGAAGCATCAAAGCTACCATACATGGGCTTTATTGAGGTATTTATCAAATCTGATCACCCTTTTATCCTACGTTGGTCATTTGTGAAAAAAACTTGATCTCCATTGAGATCATGGATTGAATGCCAATCATTCCTTGATCAATTCATAATCAAGATCTCCCATTTTATTATCTATATCATCGATAATCAAGCCACAAAGCTAGATGGCTCTCAGTCCTCTAGTAGGAGAAGAAAGAAATAATTTTCACCATCCATTCCTATTTGGAATGGATGGTCAAGAAGTAGTCAGAATGTACGATATGAATCCTTATCGAAAACCTTGAATCAAATTTGGATTGATGAATTTATGATTAGACAGTCTTGCTCAAAGCTATGTCCCTGCCATTATTCCACATGGGATCCATGTGGATATTTTGTGGGCCAATCCTTGGTCAAAACTCAGAATGTCCCCTGCGTTAGCGCTATGTGACATTGACTAGATTTAGTAGAAAAATTAGAATTTTTACATTTATAAAATGCAAACAATGTTTAAAACTTTAAAATTTCATAAGGAATAAGATACCCAACCAAAAAAATACAAATAAAGACTCTATGGATTCATCTTAGTAAGAGGAATTCATAAAACCCAAAATTCCTAATATTTTATAAGTAATTTTGGGCTAGTTTAATTAAAAATAATTAAACCCAAATTAAACTTAAACCATTGATCCAATAAATTTGAAACTTTGGGGAATTGAAGTTAAGGTTAAAACACAACTTAGATAGATTTTTCAAGATTTATCGAAAATTAAATCCACATATATGAAATATTCTATCAAAAAACCCTTAATTTAATGAAATAAATTAATAATGATTTAGAAAATTTTTGGAAAAAATATAAAATCAACTTAAATAATTATAATGAGCCTTAATGAACCTAAAAACACCATTAAAACTCTCTAAAAGTTAACATAATTAAATAATTTATTTATTTAATAAATTTAATTAATTGATATAGACTTTAAAGAAATCATAACAAATTCACCAATATTATAAAAAATATAAATGGATTTTCTATAGATTCAACTTCATGAGGGAAATTTTAAAAAAATTAAAACTCCTAATTAATTTTATTTAATTTAGGCTTAATTTAGGTTTTATTGAATTTATTAAAACCCCAATTATTCATAAATTACATATTTGATTAAAATGACACTTTAGAAAACTTAAATTGAATAGGAACCCCACTTGGAATAAATATTTCAAGGTTAAATGACCTCTATATAAGTAATTGTTGAATTTCTAATCCCAAGGTCAATTTAAATAAAATTATAAAAATTATTAAAATTTATAAAATCAACTTCAAACAGTTTTATTAACATTTGAACACTAAGAATAATCTCCTAATGCTTTGAAGTTAAGAAATTTAAATAATTATCAACTTAGGGTTTAATGAAATGATTAAAATATTAAATTTAATCAAATCTTAAGTTATCAATTTAATAAATTCATAATAAATCAACTAATCAATTAAAATTCAAAACTAACCAACCTTGATTTTCATACTCAGAAATTCATTAATATGGAATTGTTTAAATCCATTTAAATTAATGGATAACATAATTCCAAATACAAATAAAAATGACTAATCAAAATAATTAAATCTAAATAATCTAGAAATTTGAAATGGCATTGGTATGTTCGATGCCCAAAGTAGCCTAAGTTTCCTAGGTTATGATTAATAAATAAAATTTCACCTTAAAAGATTAAACAAAATAATGGAACTTTAGCTTTAAAAGGTAAATTAAAATATTAATCAAATCAAACCCAACTTAAGATAAACCATTCAAATGAATTCAAAAGAGGTTAATTAAGATACTAAGAATCTTAATTTTACCCTTATAATGGATGAAAATCTCATTGTACTAGAATTTAAGATATTAGATAGAATGGGTTACACCCAAAGTGGAATTTATTTTTATTCTTCTTTCTTGAAAACTTAAATTTTACTTTAACATAAAAATTAAACTTAAAAATAGAAATAAAATAACAAATTAATCAAATCATTTAAATTGAAACCACCAATGGTAAATTAATCAAATTTTGAACAAAAATTAGATTAAAATTAAAATAAAACCTAGTGCAGTCATACCACAAAAGCCCCTCTTTCAAACAATAGATTATTAGGTCATTGACCATAAACTTAGGTTGGGCCAATGATCTATAATGTACTGTGATATGAAATGCTTTTCATCTTTTATGGTGTAACATTTTAGATTGGATTACGACTGTTTACTCACTAGTCTAGATGTTAGGGCATTCTTTTTAGACCAATACTATTTTCTACATGGGTCTTTGCTAAAAGGAAACATTGTAATAAAAATATATATATATGCTATTTGCTTGTAGGTATGCTTAAGTCCATAAGCATAGCTCAATAGGATAGGTAGGCTTGGCAAACAAGTAATGCTAAGCCCGTATGTTTGAAACATAAATTATTGGTGTGATGTGTGTTTCCTAACATTTGTTTTGAATGGATTAAGAATTTATTTTAAAATTTTACAATATAATTTAAGCCTACAATTAGGTTAGGATTTATGGGGTATAGGAATAACATGAGTTTACTTTACTAGTTGGTGGTCCCTTGTGATGCATGTGGAGGTCTTTGAAGAAAGGGACAATCTTAGAAGAATACCCCCACATATCAAATTTTTAGTTTTAGGCTGGGTTGTATAAGGCTAGAGCTTGGCTGCCCCATTTCTCTTTCTTCTAAAGTGTATACCGATATTTAGCCACATTGGCTTATTCTATAAATTAATTTGACTTACCTTATTTTGGGTGCATAATTTTCTACTTTTATAGGTTTCTTTCTTGATTAAACTTAAAATAACTCAAATATAAAATAAAGCACCTCAAAACCTCAGATTAATTAAATCCATAATAATAACTTAAAAAGTAACTAAAATAATTAGCTTTTGTAAAACATGATAGTATATTATTCATTATTCTTGAATTGCATGCTTCACCCATTGCACATAAGGGAGCATCTGACTTGTAAGGATGACCAACTTTCTTGAGGGAATTGTTCTTTCTCTTTTTGATTTGGCCCACAATTGCTTCTAACCACATATCATTATCATCATGAACTAAATACCCCAAGCCTTAAAAAGAATCATGAGTCAAAATACATAAAAGAAAAAAAGCTTATTGCATTAGTTAGGTGCATAACATGCAAAACATTATTTTTAAGGTTAGGAAGTGAGTTAGGATCTTAGCTTCTTTCCTAAATGCAACAGCCTAGCCATCTTTCATATATAAGACCAAACCCCTACAAAATCGCTTAGGTGGTATTAACTAAAAACCTTTCTAGGTGGGTGATAAGTTTAGAAGAGTCAAGGATAGGTTCATTTTTTCAAGTGAGAGAAATTATCAATAATTTCCAAAAATAATTCACATTAGGTCTAGCCTTTGATTTATGTCAAAAGCATTTGTAACTTAAGGTCTAAAGAATCCTTCTAGGAATAAGTCTTCAAACCCTAGGCATTTTTGTTGTCTTATGCTGCTAGAATCTAAGCCCTAAATTTTTAATAAAATGTTAATTTAAATCTTAATAATTTTTCCTTCAAAGTTATAAAGCCTAATATTAAGTTAGTTGAGGTGCTTACTAGACATCACAATATCTATTGAATTTCTAAAGTAACCATCTTTTTAAGACAAGCTTTAAATTCCATAGAAATAAAAATTTATTTATTTTAATCGAGAGTTTCTTTAGGAAGAGATCCTTCATTCATAAGATGTAATTAACTATAGGTGTTTACCCTTATAGGTAACTTCAATAAAAATAAATTTACCTCTCCATGTAGTTTAGAAAAATCTTCATATAAAAGACCCATCTATAGTCATTATTAAGTAATCAAATCCATTATAGGATAATATGGTTATCTTTTAAGACAATATATTTATCCCTTAATGACGTAATTGATTATCTAAATAAGAACCCCAAGATTTAGGTGGTGTTCCAAATAAAAATCCCCACATCTCTCTCTTCATTAACTTTTCTTCCTAGGTGACTTTCGAGGTTTTGCTTTAGTCCATAGACATAATTGTATCTAGTAGTTTCGATGTTTTATCAACCCTAAGTTATTTTTCCATCTATCAACCAAACGGATTTTCATGTGGCTAGTCTTAGGAGAAATTTTAAAATAAATACCTACATCTTATGAAACTTAATGAAAATTATTAATACATTGATAGACTTCATTATCAATTTTGTTCCATTTGTTTAATGTGATTTAAAGTTCCTTAATGAAAATTCTTTTTTTGTAAAGTAAATTCTCTAGAATTATGATTAGTATATAGTTTGGTGTTGACGATAATAACTTGCATAACACAAACATCACTCTAGATTAACCTAGTCTTCATGAAATCCATTTAAAATACTCCTATTGACCATCCACAAGCCACATCACATTATCTTGATTTCATATAATAACTCAAAGATATGTCTTAAAATAAATATTTATCATAAATTCAAATGACACAAGGTGACCTTTACGTGGTCCTCTCCCTCTTATGAAATATTTTATAAGAAGACCATATCATCATATTAATTTTTTTCCATAATCTAATATTTTCAAAAAAAAGTTAGCCCAAGAGCCTATCAAGTACAAATACACTTAAGAAAAGGTGTTGGAAACATAATTCTAATGACTAAAGAAAGGCCACTTTCACTTTAAGAGAAGACCCCCATTTATTTATCATGTAATTTTTTAAAATTGATTAGAAAAGAATTTATTTTATGTTAGTTACTAAAGCATTATTTAGTATCAAGTATCTATCTTAATAATAATTTGTAATAATAATAAGCTAACAATGATAAGGAAAGGACTCAAGGAACTAAATAGATCTTAAGTAACTTGACTCCCAAAAGCTCAAACTAATAAGACCTAGCTATACTTTTGACCATGCTTAGTGAACTCACCTCTCTCCATGAATACTCAAGTTAGTGTAAAGGATCATTCAAGCTACATTAATATTTAAATGAAAATCATCAATTTTCAGTGCTAACCAACTTTAAATAATGATACATAGATAAACCATAATTTAAAGAAGCCCAACTAGTAGGAATAATAAAATGAAGGTATGAAGTCAACAAATATGAATTATTAGTAGAAAGAGTGACTACTTGTTGACATCATGAGCCCCACCTCATTTAAGATTAATTTTGATGATAACAACATATGTTCAAATGCTACTAATTGATTTAGATTCAAGTGTTGAAGGAAAATTCTTCAAATCAAGATTCCTTAGTATATTAAAAATGTTAATGTTACACTTCAACTAGTTCAAAATTTTATTGGAATTATAATATTATGGAAACTAAAGAGCTCAATAAAACAAAATAAATTATTTATCCATTTTACAATATTTTATTTGGAATTATTCATATTTTCTACATTTCAAAATTGAAATTATTCTTTTTATTTATCCCTCTTAGATAATACGAACTAAGTGCATGAGTTAAGTTACATTTAATGTGTTTTCAAACATGATAATTAAGTTAGTACCTCATTAAATCATTTCCATACTCAATCTTAATTTTTATCTATTTATTTATTGCATGAGAGTTAAATTCTTCTGAAATTATCCTAATTACTATTTTATCTCACCTATTATTTTATTTTCTCTCTCAAATCATCATTATCATTCCAAACATTATTTTAGCCAAACTTTTCATTAGAGTTTGGTTAATAAATCATTTGAGATTTATTGTAATCATTTTTAAAATAATTCCCTAATTTATCATATTTTAAATAATTCATTCATTTGAATTTATGAATTTAAATTATTAAGAACTTAAATTGAATAAACATGGTTTATAATTCTTTTCTCCCTCAAATAGTACTTAGCCACCTTTGCTTTATTTTTGGCTGACCCTATATCAATTTTTTCAGGTAATTTGAGTTTAATTAAATTTATTTAAGTTAATTTAAAATTAAATTTAAATTAGCCTTGAATTATTAACCTTTCCATTCTAATAAATCTAATTTAGGAAAGAATTATTGGTCCATCCATATTAAATCAATTTAGACTAATTTAAATTATATGCACTATTTAAAAAGCACCTAAACTAGTCTACTTGAATTTAAATTAACCAATTGCATTGATTTGAGATCATTCTAATTAAGGAATTTATTGTGTTGAAAATTTGATTGATTTTCTACATTTACTTTATTAAAATTAATTCATGATATTGCCTCTTAAATCTTGCTTAAATTGATTCATCATATATTCTTTATAACATGCATTAAATTCAAATTTAATTCTTACTTGTAATATCATTTGGTCGGCCACCTTTTCTATGGAAATAATTTTTTAAGCAAATGAAATCAATTGTCTCTTGATTGATTGAAAACCTTAATTAAATTTTTTTTGGTATTTTCATTAATTCCTCTTATAATTAGGCCGACCATATATGTTTAAATTTTAGGTTGAATTAAAATTTTTAATCATGTGTTGAATTATTTATAATTCAAATTCCTTCCAAAATTATTTTTCTCTCTTATTATTATTTTGGCAAAAATCTTCATGGCTTATATTAGATTTCAATTTCATTAGTATGATTAATTTCTTCTCTCTCTCTCTCTATCTCTCTCTCTAAAATTCATTGTTGGTCCAAATCCTCCCATAGGATCTCTCATTATGTGTTTTATATTCCTCATTCAAAATTTGAATAATTTTCATTATTGGATTTTCCTTTCATGTCTTAACAGATCGAACCCATTATCCTTATTTCATTGGATTCAAAATTCAATTAAAAACTTAATCATGCTTCCCCTCTCTTTCTCTCATGGCTAAATTTATTAGGGATAGAATCCTTGATTATTTGATTTAGATTAAAATTAAATTACTTTCAAAACAACATTCCCCAACCCTATCATACTTGGCTGACCATTTTAGCCTCCCTTTTCTAATTAATGTGACATTGATTCTAGGTTAAAGTTTCTTAGCTATCTCTCCACTCTTGGTTGACCACTTACTAGATCATTCTCTTGGAGATTTTTTTATTCAAGTGCTACAACTACTTCATCATCCTTCTTCTTTCATTTCCCAAAAGATTGCATTGAAGATTACTTGGGAAACTTGAATGATTGGTAAAAATAAACCATGGCTGAAGCCATTAAGAAGTTTATTTATTTTTCTAAGGTGCTTAACTCTTCATCCTACCTTACTAATCTTCTTGGTTGATTCAATTGATCATGGTATGCATGAAGGAAGTTAAGTATTGATTGAAGCTTTTCTTTTTTCAAATTTATTTGAATTACTTTAATAAGGATTTATGCTTATAGTTCTTTTCTTATCTTTTTATTTTCATAAATCATCAAGTGGAAGACAACTTGTGTTTCTTTTCAAATTTTATACATTATATTTCTTATGAAAAATATATTATGTTTATTTTTTTGATTTGGATTTTTATTTCAACTTGCTTATTGTATAATATAAGATTACATACATGTGTGATTTTTGTTTATCATTCATATATCAAAATCAATATTGTCAAGTTGTTTTAATATTAAGTTTTCAATTCTTTTAAAACAAATAAAGCATCTTTTCTTATTTACATTCAACATTCCATACAAGTGTTTGAATTACATTCAATGTTAAATAAGTAAGAAGTAAGCTCTCTCTTTTAAATCGCTTGCCTTAATATTATTGTAGAGTGCAAATTAACTTTAATTTGAGTGTTAGATATTTGTATCTCTTCTCTTCTTTTTTGTACTTTGTTGGCTTGCACTTGCTCGTGTAGAAAAGTATGGTGTTGTGAATTTCTATCTTGAGTTGCTAGCATGAGCGTAGGCTGATTTTCGGTTAGGCCGAATCATGTAAAAATCTGTGTATTCTCTTTTTACTTTTGCTATATATTTACTTTTCTTTATTATTGCTCATTATTATTGTGATTGATTAAAGTATAATTTTTAAGAATAACTTTTATATAAATCATTAAAATTAAGTTTAAATATTTTAGAAACTCAATCCACCCCACCCCCCTCTTAAGTGCCAAAGCTTCATAACACTACTCAATGCTCTCTAAAGGTGATAAGAATACTCATTATAAAAGTACCATAGATCAAAGTGAAAGACTTACGAGCATGCTAAAGTTCAAAATGAGGATAAAATAAGCCTAACATGACTACTTCTTAATTATAGTTGAGTCACTTTCATAGGTCTAGTTGATTGAAATTAACTCATAGGAAGGAATCTACTATACATTAAATAAAAATTGATATGATCCATTTTTATGAAACTAATATACATTCTCTCATTTCTATAACTCAAGGAATGTGATTCCATAGCTTAAGAAAGATCGAACATGATAACATGAAAAGCTATCCTAGACTTAAAGAGCTGATTGCCCACTTTAGAATAACAGCTACATTGAGTATCTTATGACTTAGGGAGAAAAGCACCTGATGGAACTTTTTGAGGAAATTGAGGTAGGGTGCTTGAGTTGGCTTGCATCTCCAAGTGTCTTGCTTCATGCTCTGGGGTAATTCATAGCATTATAGTTATCCCCTTCAATAACAAGCCCGTTGAGCTTGTACATCCATGGATCTATGATGTTCTTGATAGCTATCATGGCTTGCAATTCAACATAAGTGTTGTCCCAATGTTGTATGTGGATCCCCATGGCTTTCACAAGTGCACCACTATCATCTCTAATTATGATCCTAAGACCTGCAACACCGAATGGAAGGAAGTATAGCTCCATCCACATTTACAACCATCTGGGGTGGGTGGAGCGGGCCGAAGTTCAAGTGAAGGTAGGAGATAGCCTATGAGGCTAAGGGAGCTTCGATTACACATAGAAGGGAAAGGTAGTGGCATGAGTGAAAGTTTCCAATATGGTGGCAGTAATGATCTTTGGTGTGCCATGAGACTGGCCATGAACCGTGGCATTTCATGCCCTCCAAGCTTGGTAAATAATGTAACCATAGGCCCTTGCCCAAGTGTTCTTACCCTTAGGTGCTTTGTCCATAGCTTGCAAATGATCTCTTAAGTTCATGAAGAAAGGGATAGGGAACCCCCATTGAGCCAAAGTTTGAATGATATTATTTGTGACGGAGTACCGGGTAACAATATGATCAATATCTTCATATTTAAGATAGCCCCAAGGACATAAGAACTCCTCCTTGAGTCCTTAGTTATGTAGCCATTTAAAGGTGGGCAAGGCATCCTTCAAAGAACCGCCGTAACAATATTTCCCGGATGGAGCTTGAGTTTTTTCAACCAAAGGGAGCCTCTCCTGCTATCCGAGAATTGGGTATGCGTGAGCCGTGATTCATTTGCCAAGAGAGGGAGAGCAAAGGCATAGCCTGGCTCTAAAATGCATGCAAAAAGAGTTTCCAAAATTCTATCCAACAAATGCAAGCCGAAGGACTGCTGGAGATAGACAGAGTTCCAAGTTCTCTTCGATAAGAGGAAGTCAGCCACCTTCTTGTCTTCAAGCCCTACATCACCTAAGAATGTTGGAAACTTGGAAAGGGGTCTTTCGGCCAGCCAAGTTTGATTTAGCACACCAATTTTTGTTCCATCAGCAATCTTCCACTTAATAATGGAGTTCATGCTGTTAGCACCATTAAGAATAACAACCCAGCTCTTGTGCTTGCCTTATTTCAATTATCATTGCCAAATATCATCCCCATAGTGCTCCCTAAGACATTTGTTCAAAAGGGGGTGGGTGGTGGTTGAATTCTACAAAAATCTCATGCTAACTAAATCATTAAAGGGCCAGACCATTTGGATGCTGAGTGAAAACCTAGACCCCCTAATTCCTGAGGTTACAATATGGTATTCTAGTTCACATAATGTATGCTCCATTGTGTTGAACTCTTGTGCCATAGGAAGGCCCTATACATTTTCTCAATTTCTTGTAGCACATTGAGTGGGATTGTAGTGTGGGTGGCCTAATATGTAGCTATGGATAGCAAGGAAGAGCAGATGAGGGTGGACAGCTAGCCATAGAGAGGTGCCTGGTTCCCAAAGTCATGATCTTGGTCTTGGCTTTTTGGATTAGCTTGGTGTGATCAGATTTATATAGCCTTCATAAGGAAAGTTTAAGTCCAAGATAGTCCATCTCTTGGACTTTAGTAAAGCCCATCAAATGAGCTATCCGATTGGTTTTTTATCTTGGAGTTGCTTTGCTGAACATAATAGCACATTTGGAGGTGCTGATCCGTTGTCCTGTCCATCCACAACACCTTTGGAGAATGGCCAAGATGCTCTTGGTATTGGCTATGGAAGCAGGTGATGTAATAAAGATGTCATCAACATACAAGAGGTGTGAGATGTAAGTCCTTGCATTAGCTATTAGCATACCCAAGTTGTTTCCATGTTGTTTGACAGCCTCGATAAAAAGCTCAAAGCACAAAATAAATAGATATGGTGATAGAGGGAACCCTTGCCATATTTTGCATTGATCCATTTAGTCCTTTGTCTATTTAGGAGAATAGCAAACCTTGGCTAGGTGACACATTGGAGAACCTAATTACTGAATTTTGTAGGGAACCCCATTAGAAGTAGCATTTTTCCCAATGTTTTCTAGCTCATACTATCATAGGCATGTTCCATATAAATTTTGATAGCCATGAAGCCTAATTTGGAGGTTGAGTGTTATAACTTGTTTATGACTTCTTGATCAAGTAGGCAATGGTGGGAGATGCCTCTATGGGGAACAAATGCCACTTATTCTTCAAAAATCAGGGAAGGGAGGACATTCTTCAGTCTATTTACAATGATTTTGGCAACTAGCTTGTAGATTATTTTGCATAAGCTGATGGGTCATAATTTGGTCAGACTATTTGCTCCATTGACTTTTGAGATCAGCATAATAAGAGTTTCCTTCCAAGAGTCCACCATTTAACCACTATTGAAGAATTCTCTAGCAACATTGGAGACATCCACCCCCACATAGTGCCAAAAATTCTTATAGAAGGAGGAAGTGATTCCATCCATCCCCGGTGCTCTATTAGTCACCATGGATCAAACAGCCTCCTAGATCTCTTAGTCAAAAGTTTTAGCATCAAGAAAAGGCCCAATATTGGTAGGAACATGTTGGTTTCTTGGAGGAGTAGGCCAATCCTTAAGAGAAACCTCCCCCTCCCTCAATTTGTGATGGAAGAATGTGATGAAGGTGGAAGAGATAGCCTCTGCATTATTGAAGAAATTCTAATTAGCCATCTTTATTTGATCAATCTTATTGCTTTTGTGCTTGGAGGAGGCAACAATATGGAAGAAGTGTGTGTTCTCATCCCCCTCATAAAGCCACCTGGTTTTAACCCATTGCTTCCACCAAGAGTTTAGGCGAGCCATGGTGGAATTCAACTCAATAACTTTAGATCTAAGGGTGTTGTCTTATTCGGCCGAGAGCCCAAAACTGAGCATTCAATAATCAAAAGTTCAACAATTTTCTTTTTAAGGTTACCTTTGAGAGTGGTGAGGCCCCTCAACTTATTTTTGCTTTAACAATGTAGAGCTTTCAGCGTACGAGTGCTTTTTCTTTCAGGGATAGTAGCTTTGGTACCAAAATCTAGTTTGTTCTAAGTTTTCCAAACAATCTTCCAAGCAATGTGATAGGATAATCAAGTGTCTTCAAATTTCAGCCAACTATTGGAGTTTCCTTCTCTATCGATGTAGATTTGGAGTAAGATTGGGCTATGATCTTAAGCAATATGGGCTAAGTGGTGGACTTTGACATCCCTAAGCAAGTTGGAGGCAAGCCGATTGACAAGGACATGATCCAAGAAAACCCAAATTTTACTCCTCCCATCCTTATTATTAGTCCAATTAAATCTTGGACCAACAAAGTCAAGCACATGAAGGTCAGAAGAAATCATGAAATCCACCAAATTCTTCACCACTTGAGATTAAGTGAATTTCATCCCACCTTTCTTATTAGTTTGGGACAAGATGCAAATGAAGTCTCCACTTACAATAGCTGGTAGCAAAGTGTCCACATTGGTCTCAATAGTTTTCCATAAGGATCTTCTAATATGATAGTCATTATTAGCATAAACCCAAGAAACCATCTAATATTGTGTTTCAGACAAACTGACTTTTCCCATCACAATTTGATTTGAAACCTGATTAGAGTGAAATCCATTAGGTCCATGTGCCATAAAATTATTATACCTTCTGATTTTCCATTGGACAGATGGTAAAGATAGTCCTAATTATTACCGACTTGCTTATCTAGTTACTTTCTGCTAATTTGCCCAATTCTAGTTTCCAATAGCCCAATCATGCAAAGGTTATGGCCACCAATATGGTGGCATAGGTAGTTTCCCATGGTTTGCTTATGGGCACCCCTACAGTTCTAGAAAATAATGAAGGACATTAAGCATCCATAGGGGATGCGTGCCCGCTGTCTGTAAATTCAACAATTACAATTTTCCTCTTCTTTGAGAGAATTTCAATAGGTCCAAACTATTTGACTTTCCATTCAAGGATGGCTTTTGGAACCCATTGTTTGCCACTTCAACTCTTGTTGAAAGAGGTATTCTTTGAAGGTTTCAACAAATTCTATCCAATCATGGTAGCTTGGAAGATGGGTGTGCTGGAAGCTTCAAGTAGGAGTGTTGGATCAAGGCTGCCACCTTCATGTGGATGGCTATCCTAATGGTGGTTGCATTCATCCCTCTTGCCCTTAGTCCGCTCCAAGTTGGGTTGCTGCTGCTGCCCCATCACTTTTGTCACTACTTTGTAGTGCCTTTGGGGTCCTGTTTAGACCTTTTCTTCCATTTTATAACAAGGACCCAAGGTTCATACTCATCCTCATGCAAGAATTCTGCATTGCCATTGACTATCTTGGACAAAGTGGGGATTGCTTGCTATTTACTAGGAGGAAAGGATAGATTTTTAGCAAATGCATTGCTTGGATCCATATATCTGGGTTGCTATCCACATTTAGCCTCTAAGAATCCTTGATTATAGGATTTGTTGAAGGGGTGTATAACTCCTTAGAGTGGCTACACTCTACCACTTTATAAGATAGAAATTTGCTGCCATGAATGCCTTGGACAGCAGCCTGAGTGCTCTTGGATTTGCTATTAGCCTCTGTAACATGAATGTGGGTGTCATGGCTAATCCTTGTGCAGTAAGAATAAGTTCCACCAAGCTTTGGGCAAAAATCAACATTATGGTGAACCATTCCATAGTTGAAACATAGCTGCGTTATGCCTTCGTATTCCACTAGCTGAAAGAAGCGGCATTCAGTCCCTTAATCCAAACTCCAATAGGGAGCTTCTTTTACAAATTGATGGAGATGCAGGCTCTTGCATACATACTTTTCCCCCAAAAATTGGTTTGATTATCAACCCATAGTGGTTGTCTTATGAAGGAAGCAACACATGCAATGTTATTGTTGTCCCAATATAGGAGAGGAAGATCAGGTAAATAGACACAAATAGTGATGATAATCCATGGAGTGCTTTTGGTGCCAAATTCGGAGTCCATTTGTCCATTCTGATGACATTCCCAACCAAGAACCATGGTCCATTTATAAGAACATCATCATGAGTTTCTGAAGTGTCAAAAATACAAATGAAGCAATCCAATGCCACCAAGATGAGCTTGAAATTAGCCCATTGGTTCCATTTCCTTTCAAGATCATTATGAAAGAAATGGAAGGGTAGTATTTTGCTAAAGAGCTTGCCAGCCAAGGCCCTTTCAAATCTATTTTGATTCCTTCCACATCCCCTAAGTCCAACTCAATTAAGATTTATCTTCTACAAAGAGTGAGCTAGAATACACCTTGTTTAGCCATATGAACTCTTTGCATTTCCATGGTTTCTGCTATCCAATTTGCTATCTAGAGTGCTATTCAGGCTGCTATCTAGACCTAGATTCCTTGTCCAAACCATACTTCCCCATGAAAGATAGTGAATTATCAGTCTTCTTTCCCCTAGAGTTGGGTTCTTCTACGTTCCTTAGGTTGTCCTTTCCAGGATGCATAAGTTCTCTATGGATTGTGCTACCATCTGGAGCATTAGCATTGTTGGGACATTATAGCATGCAGCTTATGTGCACTACTCAGATTCATTGAAATCAGTTATGTGTAGATCCACTTTAGCCACCCTAGAAATAGTTAGGAGTCTAGCATTACTGTCCTCATACACAACATTCAAACTATCTGGGCTACCCGCCCTTTGAGTTACATCAACCAACATTAGTTGGGCATACCTAAGTTCTCATTCACTGCAGCATCCTAGTCAGACTCCATTATCATGACCTACTGTTCATCTCGAGCCCATCCTCCATTGATCTGTTCGGCCTCAAGGTGAGCAGCTAAAGACTTTGGGGTAGTGCTTGTAGTGTTAGACACTTCTCCACAAGATTATCTATCCTTGATTTTGACTGGGTACTAAGCAAAGTCGGGAGATTTACTCCAAGACCTATGCAAACTGGGCTCCATCTTTGCTCGTCCATTACTAGAGGTTATCTCCAATGCCCTTCAGCATCTGCCTGATCCCAGTTGAGAAAGAGTTGCCATCATTATCCATCCCATTTCAGTCACTACAATTACCACCATCCCTTATAGCAGCCATCGAACCAGGGACTATTCCATTACCACCATTCCTTGTAACAGCTACAGTGGCAGTTGCCACTATTCCATTGGCCGAACCAGCAAAGGATCCAAAGCTAGCACTAGATTTTCTTCTATGCCCACCCCTAGATCCTTCCGAGCTCCATGCCTTGCTGTCATCCCGTCCACCCTTGCCCGTTGACTTGTCTCAGAGGAGGAGGTGATCGCCACCTCTTATCGGCCACCTCCCTCCATAGAAAGAGATGCTCCAGGAAACCCCACCTAGAGAGAGAAGAGAAAAGAAGGAAAATAACTTGAAGGGCAAGAACATGTTCATGAACTATTCACCTCAAGAACAAGTTGCATCATATCACTTTGAAGGACAAGATAGTGATGCAAAATCTTTTTAAGATTAAAACAAATGATGATGTTATTGCTGTTGCATGGTCTCCCATTAGTATTAAACATATTATTTTATACACCTGAATAGTTTTTGTTCAACTTATTAATTGCATAAAATGGCTATTCAGATTACAACAGATATGTTTGGATGATTTTTACTCACTTCTTCATAGTGAACGGATAACCCTTATAGTAGAGACTACAAAGGAACTCACTATTCAAAATTCTCTAGATCCTCATATTACTTTAGCCTTCATTTACTTCAAATTCATTCAAATTAGGTCAAAATATGGTAGGTATTGTTACTTGCCAAACCTATGGAAAACATGGTCACTCTATAATTGTATGTTGGCACAACACCAATTTATCCGACCAACATTTACATCAAGGCTTTCTTATTACTAAACCAATTATAGAAGGAGACTATATATTGAATTTTAGCATAGCATGACTCTTTACATCATGCACAAAAAATCTTCTCCAACCTCAACCATATATTGGTTCTTAATAAATCCTAATTGGCAATGGCCAAGTGTTACTGACTGATAAAGGGATTTTTCCCACTCCTACTCATAAGCTTCAATTATCATAGTTATTTTATGTTTCTCATCTATGCCATAACTTAATTTTAGTTCATCAGTTTACCAATGATAATCCTTATTTAGTAACAATTGATAAATTTTTTGTTTATTATCAAGGACTTGATGACCAATCAATTTCTCCTCCATAGTCCATGTCTTCAAGGACTATACCCAATTAAGTCTTCACCATCTCTACTAATTACTCTTTTTAGAACCTACTCTAAATACAACCTTTGGCATTAATGCCTAAGACACCTCTCCATTTCAACTCAAACACCACTTCTTCAACAACTTTGCCTCACAAAGATCAGCAATACCACCTTCGATTTCTTAGCAATGTGCTCTTGCTAAGAGTAATCATTGTCCTTTCAGTTCGTCTAAAATGTTTACTATCTTTAAGATTAATCATTGTGAAGCATGAGGACCTTCCCAATTATGTCTAAGCAAAGATATAAATACTATCTTTTATTTCTTGATGAATTTTCTCACTTTTGTTGGGAATTCCTTTTAAATTTGCAATTTAATGTTTTTGCAGAGTTTCAATAATTCAAAATATGTATGAAAATTAATTTAATTCTAAAATGAAAACACTTTCTATAGATGGTGGTGCTAAATTTACCAATAAAAAATTTCAACATTTTTTACTACTCATTGTATTACACATCAACTTACATGTCCTTACACTCCATAGTAGAATGGTATCGCTGAACAAAAGCATCGACACCTCATTAAAATAGTTTGTGCACTCATTCTTTTTGCAAATCTCCCCTTTTCTTTGTGAGTTGATACTCTTCTTATAGCAACATATCTTAATAATCTACTTCCTTCAACTATCACAAACAATCTCACACACCATCAACCTCTCTATATTCTCCAACCCAATTATAAACACCTAAAGTCATTTGGCTGCTTATACTATCTTAGGTTTTCCCATTACTCTTCCTATAAATTTGCTCCAAAATCCAATTCTTGTGTCTTTATTGGGTTTTCCTCCAATTCCAAAGGATATAATTGCCTACATCCCATCACTTGCATAGTTTACATTTCTAGACATGTCATATTCCATGAAACTCAGTTTCCTTAAAAAATTTCATCCATACCTTCTTCTTCTAAGCTTACTCACACCAATATGTTCCCCCATTAGTCATCGCTCTTATTGCTCAAAACACATTGCCAGTACAACAACTAGAACCAAAATCCTCTACTTCAACACAAGTTGTACCAAATAGTCCTTCTGACTAGGCTAAAATAGTATATACAAGTGCACATGCTGAATTAAGTAATATAATGATAAGTAGAGTATCGTTTCCACAAGGATTGAGTGTCAAAATTTTAAGTTAATTACTAGTTGTCTAAGTTATGTTTTCATCCATCCAAGTAATAATGTAAAAGCATAAACTCTTTTTAATTTTAAAAATAATAATTTTTTAATAATTCAATGATAAGTAGGAGTGTTGTTTATTAATAAGTTAAACTAGTACTATGATTTTGTGCAATTTTGATGTTACTTTGATTAAACTAAGTAATATTTGGCATAGTATCTTTTTAAATCTTTAATGTCAACTAGGAGAATAAATGAAATATTTTTCCATATTTAGACTAATATAACCAAACCAATCCCTTTAACCAACTTTTTTCTTAGTTTTGATTAAATTTTGAAATATTTCTTTCCTTTTATCTCACTTAAAATGGCTGTGGGTTTTGAATATTAAGTATATCAAACTATCACCTAATATTATACCCATTTGTTTTTTTTACTATTCTTTTAAGACTCTTTCGATGACTCTAGATCATAAATAATATTAACATTTTAATTAACTAGATTGTAAGGTCACAAATAACTTAAAATATAATAAACATTGATAGCAAAATAATTTTTATATATTAATATTTTACAAGTAGAGTTTAATACAGAATAATGCTTAAAATTCACACAAATGATAGCACAATCAGGTTAGCCACCCATAGTACAAAAAAAGGATCCATGAAGTAGACCAAAGGGATAATCTCAGAAAGAGGGAAGAATGAATTGAGTAATTCTTCTAAATTCAATCTTGACTACCTCCTTTCTCCTTCCTGATGGAGAATCACAATGAATTCAATGTGCACACTCCATCTTGGACCATCTTCTTAACTTCAACATGAGCAAACACACCTTACACTACTTTAAAACCCACAACAACACACTCACTAATTCACTATGCAACACACAACACTTGAAGTGTCACTCTAAAAGTTCTGTCACTGCTCTACACTCACACTAGACCCACGAACTTCCAAAATAATCCTTAACATTGAAATATCACACCTGTTTAGAGCTTTTAATTTCCCTTATCAATTATTGTTCCACTCCCCTTTTGAAAATTGGTCTAAAACCACTCAAAATATTTTCTAGAAATACTTAAAATGCTCTACTCGAGTGATAACATTGCGGCACAAATTCTATATTGCCTAGGCATCGTTCTCTATTTTTTGGCTTCAAATTTTTGATGTAGGAGCCTCAAATCTACACTATAGCACCGCGATGCATTGTCCAGCACCTCAGCATTAGAAGTCTATCCCCAAGGTGCTACCTTCACTATCTCGAGTCTTTTTGTTGTCTTGTTATAGTACTGTGGCATTAGTTTTGAGTGCCTAGGCATTTTATTTGTTGTCTGTATGCCAAAAATTTTCTAAGTACACAGTCTTGTGACACTTGTATGACAAGACATTATTTTTACAATGCCTAGGCTTTGAGCCCAAATTTCTATAATTTCTTTTATAGTTTGATATTTTTTTATTTCAACACAGAAATGAACCATAAAAGCATATTTTTCACAAATTTTAAGCATAATATAGGTATAAAACATAATAAAATTTTACATAATTTATGTAAGTCAAATACCCCCAAACTCAAACTATTACTTGTCCTCAAGTAATCCAATACTTTTAATAAATCCTTAGAGTCTTTGTTTGACATAAATTTTGAAAAATTCAATAATCTTGGAATGTCTTTAAATTGAACTTTTAGATCTACAACTAAACTCCTTACTATGAATACATACCTCAATTATATTTGCCCAAAATTTTAATTAAACTATTATTTCTTTTACATCAAAAATTTTTATGCATTTTGAGTATATAACTGATTCTTATGAATATTAAAACATTGCTTTTAATAAATATCATATCTTATTATATAACTAATCAAAGTCTACATTCCTTCGATAAATTTTTAATTTTTTAATATTGTCGATGAATAATATTATTTGTATAAGTATGATAATCAGCCTCAAGTTTTTTTTATAGCATTGTATTTGCTTTGTAATCCATAATTTTTATATGTTTTTCATCATCTTTTCTATTAGAAACATTTTAACCAATTATTACTTTTCTCACATGATATGTTAATCTTTAATTGATACTACTTTAGGCTATGTTTCTTATTTAATAATTATGATTAGTTATTTTAGGTCAATTTATTAAATTCAACAAGAATCTCTTATATGTGTTGTGTGTTTTACAAATTCTTGATGTATAGATTTCTTAGTTTTTTCTAAATTAACTTAGTCAATATAATTAAATATAAATTCTTATTTGAGTGTGTTTATTACAAATTCTAGTTTTTTCAATTTGAATATTTTGCTTAATTTATTTAATTTAAAATTTTATGTAATATAAATGCTCTAAGTTTATTAAATAATATGGAAAAATTCAATCATTTAATTTAATAATATTTGATAACTTATAAATTATATAAAACTTAACTATCATGTTACAACTATGTAGCTCTAGGTACTAACATTGTCCATGTAAGATGATATAAGAGAAATTTTGTGAATATTTTAAAAGAAATATTAAAAATGCTCCTAAAGTCATGTTAGAAAATATTAAACAAAATTCACAATTATATTAAACATCAATAATTAAAGTTATATTGCATAATAAAGATAAAAATAAATAAAATACAATAACTAACAAAAAAAAGAATACAAACAATAAACAACAAACTAAAATAGAATAATTCAGAGAAAAAAAACAATCCTACTCACTCATCCTCTCCTCTTCTTCTTATTCTTCTCCTTCTGTTGCTAGTGTGGGCTGGTAGCTAACATAAGGTTGGTATTATGGTGCATCAAGAAAGATTACTCTACCAAGGCCAACATTAAGTTGGCAGTTCTCAAACATGTGAGCTTATGTTGAGTTATACTTAGCCATATAGAAGAACTACTATTGCTGCTGACCCATGTAATGATTAGATTTTCTCATCATTTCTTGCTACCAACTACTACTTTCCTCAACCCTATGTTGCAGGTTGGACACTAGGTCTCTAAGATTTTTGAGGGTTTTGAAGAAAATTGGTATATCGCACAAATTCGATCGCTAGATCCCTTCAAATCTACCTCGTGATGGTGTGCGTTGAATTACGATATGATGAAACAGAAAGTGACAGAAGGCAGAGGGTGTCCATCTCTCATCGCTTGGGTGATGATGGATCATGCACCATCCATTCCATGTGATCGAATGGATGGTCGTGAATATTTGCTAGATAAAATATGGTTTAATCCCTTAGAACTGTGAGGTTGATCCTGGTCATCCTATCTTAGATCAAACGATAAATAAGAAAGCGCATTCACCGCCACGTAAGCAGTCGATAAGTTAAGTAGCCAATCCTGCGCACCATTATCCGTGGTGGGATTAGGCTTAAAATTAGGCTTAATTATTTTATTTAATGACTAAAACTTCAAAAAGGTATAACAAATTATAGAAAAATCCAAAAGGTACAAATAAATACTCATTTTAAAGGTATTTCAGAGGAGAACCATTAAAAAAATATTTATAATTATGTTTAAATAGTGTTTAAGCCTTAATTAAAATTAGATTGAAAATTTAATTAGCTTAATTAAGATTTAATTACTTTGTCAATTGCTCCCAAATTTGATAGGATGATATAATGGGATGACCTCTACCTCCCATAAGTTTCTTGGGAATTATTGCTTAGGTAATTAGAGTAACCAACATTTATGAGATTAATTACTTCTTAGTGTGATTAATAAATTAAATAATTAATCAAACAGTAAGATTAATTAATTTTAAAGGTCATATATTATTAATCAACAGTGAATGAATAAAAGAAAATGACAGGCCTTCCCTCTAATCATTTCTCTAAATTCATGCCATTTAAAATGGATTTAATTAACATTAATAATTAATTACTCTAATTTAATTAGTTAAAAAAAATAGTAAATGAATTACATTAGATCTTAATCAATTAAATTAGTGGTAGATCTTTAGGTGTTTAATAACCTAAAAGTACCTAGGAAAATTATGGTCAACCCACATGTGTGGGGAAACCATAAAAGTACTTAACTAAGTTTCTTAATTTAATTAGCTATTATTAGCTAATTGCATTAGACCACTTTCATTTTCTAGGATCATTTTTTATTTACTTTTCATCCATGTGCATAGGAAAGGGTTAATGTATTTGCTACAAAATACCACTTAATTGACATATTAAACTGACCTAATTATATTTAATTAAACCAAATGAATTCATAAACTCAGAAATGGGTTAGGATCAACAAATTATTCCTCACATCCTCAAATTAAATCCAAACATAAAGTTGAAAATGGTATTAAGAAGCTTTGGCTTTCTTTAAACAATCTTATTTGATATGCTTGTCCTTAGGGATTAGTATAATTGAGTGAAATCATATGGTTATGGTTAGTTATTTCTTTCTAATCACATTAAATGTTGTATGCCATTTGAATTCATGTACTCATGCTTTCAAAATTCAAATAAATAAAATGTATTTCCTTTATGTAAGCTTTCATGTGTTGGATTAACTTAAATATATATGTGGCTATTATCACTAATAAATTCAAAACTATTTTCCAAAGCTTATAAATTAATTATTATACTTCGAGTGTTGATAGTTATGAATATACATAGGATTTGCATGTGTTTATACCGTAAGCATATTAAATAAAGCTCTCTTTCTTATAATTCATATATAGACTTATATAAGTTTGAACAATAGTTGGTATATTGTCTGGACATCCCAGAAATATGAGGCTTTAAGTAGCCCCAAGGAGGCCATTTGATTACCTCACTTCTCTAGCTTAATAATGGCACATACTCATTTCATTTCATTCTTATATATTTTGATATTAGAATTTAGATAGAGCTTTAATTCATATGCATAAATGAATTAATTAAAGAAAACACAATCTTTATATGATTTTTCAACTTTATAGTTGTGTATACATTCATATGTATTCAAGATAACAAGTGTTTAGTCTAGACATCCTGGGAATACAAGGCTTTAGTTAACCCCAAGGAGGTCATTTGATTACCTTACTTTCTTAGTTAACAATGACATGTACTTGCTTACATCTTCTATGCATGTGTATGCATGTTAAATTAAAAGATGAAGATCCCATTTTGTTACTAAATATGCATGCATTCATATTCACCTAAGTCATCGGCATATGTTATATATAAATTAGTGTTGTCTTTTCCTTATTCATGTATAGATTTACATAGGTTTGGAATGTTAATAAGTATATAGTCTGGACATCCCGAGAATATGAGGTTTTAGCTAGACCCAAGGAGGTCATTTGATTACCTCACTTCCCTAGTTAACAATGACACATATTGATGTGATTCCATCCTTATGCATTTTGGTATTAGAATTTGGATAGAGCTTCAATTTATATGTTCACATAATTTAATCAAAATGAAAACATAAACTTTAAACATACACATACATTCATCATTCAAGTGTGCTAAAATATGTTATTTGTATGGATATGCTGAGTATTAAATCATATGCATGTTACATGTGATGGAGATGAATGACTTAGTATACTTCATGTGATAGTAATTCAATTATGTTAACCTTAAGAAGGTTCCATATTAGATAAGATCATTTAAAGTGAACCTAAACTTAGGATTAATTAAAAATCATTTAATAAGCCATTCATTAAAGAGAACTAAATTTAATCAATATGTTTTAGAAAGTGGCTTAAGGTAGGGATGGAAGAGGGTAATTCTCTTCCTTCTCTTTATAACACTTAGTTGTTAAGTGTAAGTCATATGAAACAAAATAAAATACAAATTAAAATTCATAAATAAATTGAACAAATTCAAGTGAAACCAACCATCATGTTAACTTTAAAAATTTCCAAATAAAAAAAAAATCACAACTCTAATGCTTAGTTGAGAAACACCACACAAAGCCTTAACACATGCATTATAATTAAGTCACCACTTCTAGCTCTATGTCACAATGGTGTATGATGTGATGTATATTTTATTTAATGATGTATTATTTTAGACTGGATGTTAGGGTGTATCCTTCATAGACTGGATGTTCAGTCGCTCTTAGTCTAATCATGTCTTCTACAGGGGATTCCGCTTAAGGGGATACTTAAAAATAAATATAAATTCTCTCTTTGCAGGTTGCTTAAACCCCTATGCATAATCCAAGTTAGGACACGTGGGTTTGGTTACCCATGTGCAGGGTGCTAAGTCCAAATTATAAATATAACTTGTTGGGATTGTATGTATGTTTAGCTAATCTCTATTTTATAGGTGTAGTTAAATTTATTTTCTATATATAAATGTAATTTTGCAATAGAAATTAGGATTAGTGCTATGGGGGATTAGGATGACTAGTGCCCAGTAGACTTTGTCCTAGGGTACCCTATGATGCCTTTGAAGCAAGCACATCTAAATTAAAGAAGGAATAAACCAAATCAAGAGAAGGAAGAAGGAAGATAGAAGAGTGAAGAATGAAGACCCCTATAGCATGTATTCATTCAAATTGTAATTATTCTTTCATACTCCAGGTTGTAAAAGGGTAGAACTCGGCTACATATCTTTTTTTTTGGGTTGTACGGAAACCCAATTACACCAGCCTCTTTTTTTGCATTAGTTTATAAAATTGATAGATGATTTGTTTAATTTGTGCATTAGGATTGCATCTTCTTCATAGTTTATTTATGTTTGATGCTTGAATGTGTGGTCTGGATGCGATAGGCTCTTAGGATATAATAAATTTTCTATCCAACTAATCACTCATAACTAAATTTTGAACAACTCATAATCTCATCATAAAGCATAGGACATAAATAAGATATTTAAAAGATTTAGCAACCCCTTAGTTGTATGTTTTTTGTTTCAAATCATGCATGTCATCTTGAGTCACTTTTACAAAATGAGGCCTCCATCCTTACTCAATAGCGACTGCTTGACCTATGAGAGCAACCCCTGATGATGAAGCTTCACCCTCTCTCTTTTGATTTGCCAACAATCAATTTTCATCATGCATTTAAGCATATAAAAATCCCAGAGCCTTTGTCAAAATGAGGTGTCAAAAATGAAATAGAATTTGAAAAGAGTTTACATTTATAGATTCAGTCATATGCTCATACCACTCATGCTTTAGTCTCTTATGGAGTGAGTTTAGGACTTTAGTCTCTTTCCAATTAAATGGCTACCCTAGCTATCTTGCAATTCATAAAGACCGGACTACATGATTTTAAAATCATAGGAGGAGTTAGTTGGTGGCCACTCTAGGCAGTTATAAGTCCAAAAGTTGGACAATTTAGTCGCTCTTGTGAACCCTTATGTCCACCTGTGGCTTAGACTTAGTTCATGCTTTAGCTCATACTAAAGCTCCCTTGATTTAGAATCTGAGTTAGTTGTTTCCATTAGGCTACAAGCATAAATCCTCACCTCTTAGGCATTTCTAGAATCTTGTATTGATGGATTATAAGCCCTAGTAATCTAACAAAATTCAAATCAAATAAATAAGCCTCATCACTTTCAAATATATATAGCCCAATTATAGGATAGATTGGAATGCTCACTAGGCTTCCTAGTATCATGAGCATTTCTTAGTTCTTCCCTTTGGATTCTAAAGTAAGTCTTCTCCTTGAACTTTCCCAATTGATTTTCTAAACATAATCAATTCTTTAATAGTCTAACCTTAAAATCTTTGGAGATGATAATTGTCTACTTAAATTGAGAGTATTCTTATAGAATTTCATCCCATATGATGTAATTATCTATGGAGGCTTGCCTCCATAGGAAACATAAGAACCTGATTTAATATAAACTCTATTTTATTTATCCATGTAAAGAAGGGGAAAAATCTCTAGTACATTTGAAGACTTATCATGCCTTAAGAGTCCCTATTAGGCGATTAGGTCAATTGAAGGGTGATGCTTCTATCTTTCGAGATAATGCATCATACCTCAATGACATATTCGATAACTTCAACAAGTACCCCATACGATCTGCATGGTGTCCACCACCCCTTTATCTAAAAAAAACTCCACATGTGGTTAGGCTGTAATGACTACTAATGGTGGCCAGTGATGGTTGTGTGAGATTGATGATATCTGTTGGTTGTAGATGGCTTCAAGCATCCAAGCTTAGTTCATCATCTCTCTTTGAAGCCTCCTTTGACCCTTTCTTTTGTTGTGAAAATAGAGTTTTATTTATAGAATATTGGTAGACAAATTTTGGTAGCTTTAGCCAAATCCCAAAATACTTCATTAGATGGTCTATATTGATTCTTTGATCATGGATGATTTTTAAGGATTTGAGTGCATTAATGACTTTCAACTTTATTGATCATAGACTTATTGTATTCCTTTATTTGAGCCACTCATTTGACTTTAATCATGTTAGATTTGGAGATTGTTTGATCACTCAATTAATTTCTTGAAGTTTTCAACTATACTTATGATGCTTGATTTAAGCTCATTTGCACTCAGATTGATTCATTCTTTCTATTGGAGAAGCCTTCTCATTGAAACATCTAACTTAACTTTAAATTTATTAAATTTAGAGTTTGGATGATTTATATTTTAATTTTGAAATTTTAATATATGTACTGTCTTGAGATTCGTACTTGATCTAATAAATTTTCATTTAATATACCAATAATAATTCGGGCAACAAGCTCAATAATTCATGTAATATTGTTACAATAATAGTGCTTGTAATTTCTAGTAAAACATCAATAGCTCTAGTGGCAAATAAGATTAGAGAAAGACGCTTTAGATGGTTTGGTCACATAAAGTGTCGGTTGTCCAATGTTCTAGTTAGGAGTGTCGATGTAATATATTTGCCTTATGTTAAGAAAGGTTGAGGTATACCTAAATGGACTTGCTTAGGATGTATAAAAAATGATCTTAGTTTATTAGAATTAAATGAGGAATTGATGCTTAATTGGATACAAGGGAGAAGAAGGATTCATGTAGCCAACCCCACAGTGGGATAAAGGCTTATTGTTGTTGTTGTTGTTATGCCTATCTTGCAATTCTAATCAAATGTAACTTTCAATAAGCATAACTTTCAATCAATATGGTTTTTTTCAATAAAATGGAATTTTTATCGCATGAACAAAACCATTAATTTGGTTTAATTTTACAAGCACCTACATAATTTTTGTTTCGTATTGATAACTACTTTTAATGTAGATAAAATAATTCATATATTTTAACTAATAAAAAAAATTCATTTATTGTATATCTATTTCTTATGCCTCTAATGCAATGATGAGGTTTGTTCTTAAGAAACCCTTTTTTAAAATTTTATAACACACATTGTAGATTTAAGTATTTCTATTTTTCATATGTGATAAAATTAACTCACTAATATTTTTACTATTCTTATTTACAATTCATAATAATTATTCTGGGTTAATATGCATGTTGGATTTCTTAATTTTTTTATTAAATTTTTATCTTTTAGTTTTCTAAATTTGTTAATTAACTAAAAATATACATAACTTAAACTTGAATTATTAAAACTTTAAAAATCATGAACTTGATGAATTAGATAATCAGTCCTTTGGACACAAGCTTTAAGACTTCAAAGGTATATAAAATTCAAATATTATATATACTCATCACAATTTAGACCAAAAAAATCATTAAATAATAAAATGATTAAGACCCTAATACCTATGATTTAATAATCTTTATGTTGAGCCTATGACTTATTGTTTTATAAATCGAGAATAGTGAAGATGATTCTTCATCAAGCATTTTTGTATCTTGAAATTGGATCTTACATTTTAACTTTTTTTTCTCATTTATACAATATGTTGGGTTATACAATGAAATGTATAACTAAAATAATTCTCAATTATACTATTGATTTAATCTACCTCTCATGCTACTTACTCTTTATTATATGAAAATTATTTTCAAAATTTCCTACTTATTTTTTCCTTTACTATTATAATATATAAATTGCAAATGAAAACTCACATCTCCATTAGATATTAATTATCTTGCAAATACATTATTTTTTCCCTTTTTTATACTTCAGCTTAAGTGGTACTTAAAATTTTCAACTTGAGAAGTATTTCATAAATTATAACATAACAAGTATATTAATCACTCCGCCCTATATATTTTATAACTACCATTAATTTTCAATATTTATTAAACATTACTATTATCTTATAATTTTAATAAAAAGTTTAATAAAATTGTTTGATGTGGATGAATAGAGAAAAAAGAATACCGAAAATAACCAATATGCAACATGCCTTTTGAAGTGAAGCTAAGGAAAATTGAAGTTGTTACAAAGGTGTGTTCACATGAAAGCCGTTAGTAATAAAATCTATTCAAAATTTTTATTATACTATAATTAATGTTTCATACATACATACATAGATACATACATACATACATACATATATATATACATATATATATATATATATATATATATATATATATATATATATATATATATATATATATTAGCCATGTAATTTATCTTAATTTAGCATAAAAAAATACACAAGATATAAATATTGATGATGTTATAAAGGATCATAGTTCAAGTATGTTAGTACTACATACTCTAGAAGAACGAAATTCATGTTTTTATTATGATGCATGTATATTTAAACTTTAGCCACCAACGTTTTACAAATATAATCGATATGTTGGCACCTACTAATATTCTAAAACAACTTTATGAATTATTCACTTTTGTGCAAGGTGATTGAGCAAAATGGTGTACACAGGTGCATGTATCATTAGAGTAATATAATGAAGAGTAAAGTATCATTCCCATGGGAATCTTTTATAAAATTTAGAAATAAGCTAAACTAATCTTGTGCTAGCCTAGTTTATAACCAACCAAGTTAAATATGCATAAGAGTTTAAATAAATTAATTTATATAACAAGTAAATATAAGCTTTAATATTTTTTATAGTTGTCAATCATGAGCATTTGTATCTTATTTATATGCCTAGATGAATAAGTCCTAATCATTAAATTTTCTTTATACAAATTAAAATAAGTCTATGAACAACTCCTTATATGATTATAAATCTTTACATATCATATGTTTAAACAAATTTAAGAGATTTGTTTTCTTTTACTATTTGTCTCACTAGGATGCTTCCAATTTCTCTTATCCATATTATATTTAAACATTTCATTTGGTTAAATCATAAGTAGAAAAGAAAAATTACATATAATCTTGAGGCACAAATAATTTTTTGAAATATTAACTAACATCACAATGTTACACAAAACAACATAAGATAATCATAAATCCAAAGCATTATTACTTCAGTTGTTCATTTATAAAAAGAAAAGAATTAAGATCATCAAAAAAATATCGAAAAGAAAAAGATAGAACCAAGAATGGTCTTTTAAGTTCTTCTTAATCCAAGTCCTTTGCCTCTAGTATGGACTCCCCTTCTATTACATCTCCCCCTTCTTCATTATTTAACACAAACATTACATGAACATCATCAGATAACACATGAATATACTTCACTTGAAGTCTCACTCCCCATGTGACACACTACAATAAAACTTATTGCACTCACACACTTGTCAAAACTCTTTCCCAATGCAAATGGACTCTTTTTTATAGTCATAGTCAACCTCTACCAATTGTCTTCAGGTATTCTCAAGTAAATCCCTTGAATCACTCCAAAAACTTTCTGAATTGACCATTAAAATAGCTTCAAATTCATTTTTCTTAGGGTAGCATTGCAACACTAGGTTCTGGCTTCTCTAGCATTGTGATGCTATTCTTCTAGTGCCAAACCGCTATGCATAATTCTTGCTTCTTATTTGAAGCATTTGGTGCTGTGACTTTGTTCATTCAACATCCAGGCACTCAACTTGCTATCTTTGGCTCTTCTAGAATGAAATTTTATTAAGTCCCAAGGGATGTGATAATAACTTTCCTAGACCAAGGTGCTAGACTTACTATCACCTAGCTTAAAATCTAAAGCAAATGTGGCATTATGACATTATACTTACTATCTTTCAACAATTTTAAGCTCCTTTTAAAGCACCACAGTGCTATAAATGTTGTGCCAAAACATTTGACTTATTATCTTGAGGTCTAAGTTTCTCATCTTACAACACCACAACATTAGCTTCCTTGCACCAAGGCACTAACATTACTATCTCAATACCTAAATTTACCTTATTTTAGTGTCATGGCATTGTCTTGTGTACTACCTAGGTGTTACTCTTTAAACTTTGAATTTTATTTTTACTTCAATTTAGAATTTCTTATCAAAAACACGACAAATATATTTAAAATGACCCATCTTAATATTAATTTGGCACATAATACTAACTTTAATATATAAAAAATTCATTAAAATTTTACAATTATCAAACACTGTCAAATTCACACTACTACTTATCCTCAAATAACCAAATGTATTGTCTTAATCCTTAAAGTTATTCAATGGAAAAGCTTTTAAAATTTATAATTATTAAATAATAACTTTAATTAAAGCATATACTTAGATAATTAATTATTAAACATAAAAAATAAACAAACTAAAATAACCTAAATTTCTATTTAAATTATTATTTCCTTCGAGTTAAAATCATTTCAAAGCTCAATATTAACATAGTTGATTCCTTTGAATTTTAATTTATTTATTGTTATAAATAGTTATCACTTATTACTTGAATAATCAAAACATGATCTTCTTTCTTAAATTTAACACATTTGGTTACTTTAATAAGTTCATTGATTTACTTGGATAGTAGAAGAATTTATTTGTACCAATATTGTATTATTCTTAGCCTCAAGTGTTTTCTTTTATTTACTTAATTATTTTTACAAGGATCACCTTGTTGGCTAAGTGACATTTAAATATTATTGATGTTTATACTTTCCAATTCTCCTTGTATATATATATATATATATATATATATATATATATATATATATATATATATATAAAATTCAAATCAATTATCAATTTTCCTCAAATGGGCTAATCTCTAATTAATGTTAACCTTATAATGACTTCTATTTATTACATGTCAATTAAAAAAATTCATAAAGGATTTTCTATGTGTGGTGTGTGTAAAAAATTTTCTAACTCATCAGAAATATGTAGTTCTTATAAGTTATTTCAGTTATTGATAGTTTAAGTTATAATTTAAAGTTTAAAAATTAAAATGCAAGCAATTAAAACATTATTTAAATAATTTTAATTTCTAAATTTTTCATCTCAGGAAGCTTCATGTTCAAGAGAATAACATGCAATTAAATAAGATAATTAATAAAGGACAATTAAAATAAACTAAAATTACACAACATAACATAATGCTACAATGTTGGTTAGTGCAGCATTGAGGTGATATAATAGAAATAGGAAATTAAAATAAGTTTAAACAAAGTCAAATTATCACTCCCTCAAACTCTATTTTTTACATAGAATAAAAATAAAACTAACACAAAATTCAAAAACTATAATAAAGATGCAATAAAAACTAATAAAATATGAATAAAACTAAAATATTCTTAAACTTCCTTTGCCTCCATCTCTTTTTCTTCCTCCTCCTCCTCTTTCTCCTCCTTCTCCTCCTCTTCCTCCTCCTCCTTCTTCTTCTTCTTCTTCTTCTTCTTCTTCTTCTTCTTCTTCTTCTTTCTTCTTCTTCTTCTTCTTCTTCTTCTTCTTCTTCTTCTTTTTCTTCTTCTTCTTCTTCTTCTTCTTCTTCTTCTTCTTCTTCTTCTTAATTTCTTCATCTATTTCTTCTTCTTCTTCTTCTTTATTTCAGCTATCTTCTTCTTCTATTTCTTCTTCTTCTTCTTCTTCTTCTTCTTCTTCTTCTTCTTCTTCTTCTTCTTCTTCTTCTTCTTCTTCTTCTTCTTCTTCTTCTTCTTCTTCTTCTTCTTCTTCTTCTTCTTCTTCTTCTTCTTCTTCTTCTTCTTCTTCTTCTTCTTCTTCTTCTTCTTCTTCTTCTTCTTTAGTTCTTTGATTTGGCTAACATGGGCTAAAATTATGGCATTCTAGAAAGTATACAAAGTTAAGACCCACATTTAGTTAGTATTTATGGAACATGTGTGCAAAGAATGAGTTGTAACAACCAAATATGCAAACTGGCACTGCTATTTATCCATGTAATGCTCAAATGTTCTCCTATTTTGAGTGCCATCTACTATTCTCCTTAGTCCTATGTTGTAGATTTAACAGTTTCTCAGTAAGATCATATAACTACTCACACATAGTCTTAGTAATCAGCTTCTAGAAGGTGTGTTGACCTCACTTTTAGAGTGAGTTCTCAATCTTCTCATCTTAGACTTAGGAGTATTCTAGACACTAAGACTTCCTTAGTCATAAGACACTTCTAGCAATTAAGTAAACACTTAACCTAAGCCTAGAGACTTAGAAGGGTTAACCATAGGATTAGGTTATGTCTCAGGGATTAGGATAATCCTCCTACCCTACAACCCAAATCCAATCTAGCTTCACCTTCTCAATTCCAAATTCAAATTCAATTCAAATTCAAATTCTAAGCCAAATGATTGAAGCTCATGATTAAATCCAAATTCATAATCAATGTAAGCCCGATGATTTTATCTTATGGGCTTAGCCTTAGCCAAATTCAAATCAATCCAAACTCAATTTATTTTCTCAAACATCAATTCAACTTTTCAATTAATCTAACAAACTTACAATCAAACTAAATTCCAAATTCAAATCCAAATCCAAGAAAAATGATTGAAGCTCATAATCAAATCCAAACTTGAAATCTTTCTTAAGCCACATGAATCAACATCATGAACTTAGCCAATATCCAATTCAAATCAATCCAAAAGTAATTATTTTCTCATAATCAATTTATATATTCAATCATCTTCCAAAATATAAATCAAATCCACATTCAAATTATCAAAACTAAATCAAACTAAATCAATTCAAATCAAAATCCTTTCTAAGCCAAATGAATTAATCCCATAAGATTAGCCAAATCCTAACCCAAAATCACTTCAAATTCAAATGATTATCTCATGAATCAATCTTGTCTCTAATCATCTTCACAAATATAAATGAAATATACATTTAAATAATCAAAACTAAATCAAACTAAATCAAAATCTAAACCTAAGCCACATGACCCAACTCCAAGGACTTAGCCAAAGTCCTCCATTCCCAAAACTCAAATTCAATTGATTTTCTCATAAGTCAATTATTCCTTTAATCATCTCTCCAAATATAAATGAAATTTACAATCATTAAGCCAAATCAAAATCAACCCAAGTCAAACCCCACTTACCCCATTTAACTTGAGATTTTCAAATGAACCAAAACCCATTTGAACCAAAACTAATTGTAATTGAATTTATATATCAATCCCAAATCTATATATAAACTCAACTAAATCAAACTCAACCCAAAATCAAGCCAACTAAACCCAATTGGCTCACTTGACCCAAAGTGACCAATTTGACCTATTTGAACCAAAATACAATTCAATCCAAACAATAGTGAATTAAACCAATCCAAACTTCATAACATAATTGTTGATCATCTTAGGTTGATCAATTATCATAAATTGGGTCAAACCAAGTCAACCTAGCCCTTTGACCAAACCCAATATCTTAACCCATATGAACTTATATTAGCCAAATTGCAACCTAAGCCAAATCCCTTGAAACCAATGATTCATGCCAACCCAAAACCACATTTGAACATGACTTTACCTTAAATTGAGACAAACCTAACCCAATTGGCCCTCTTGACCCAAGTTGACCCAAATTGACCTACTTGGCCAAAATGGGTCAAATCAAAATCTAAATGAAATTGATTACAACCAATGGCTCAAATTCATTCTAAACTGATTGTTGAACTTGACCAAAGCCTTAATTGAGCCCAATTGACCCACTTGTCCTAAATGACCTATTGATCCAACATGACCAAAAGGGTCAAACCAACCTAAAAACCAATGAAATCTAAATTAAACTCAACCAAAGCCAACAACTTATTCCAAATGATCAACCAAACCCAAGCCAAGCTATGACCCAAGACAATTTTATCAATTAGGTCAAATTGGTAAACTTGACCCATTTGACCCAAATGAACTCAAATAAACCAAAACCAAATCTAAACCAAATTGAACCAGACCAATGACACCAATACACTCCAAATGATCATATGAACTTGACAACCCTTGGTTTGACCCAATTTGATTAAAATGGGTCAAATTGAGCCAAATTGAACCTAACGAACTCCAAATGACATGAATTTTGCCCCAACCCACTTTTGACTCATTTTAAAAATGCCCAAATCAAATCTAGTGCCAAATGACAATCCAACCCTTGGGCTAGGGTATCACATGAGGCAAATCACCCATATAAGTGGTCATTTATATTCCTTGACAACTTGGTACTCTCCTATTGGTCCACATAGGCTTCTAGGACACTGTCCAATATGGCCTAAAGGTGGTTGGCTTAGCCATGGCTTCAAGGGAGGTGAAATCACCTCCCCTTCCACATTGGAGCACTTGAAACACCAAGGACACTCATTACCCTCTTTGGCAGCCACCTCCACACCTTCACCCAACCAAATTGACCTAACTCATCCACTCAAGAAAACTCACGACCCTCTGAGGTGGTCGTATGATCACATAGAGCCAAATAAAGCTGAGCCATCCAATCCCAGGGAAGGCGTGTACCCCACAGACACCAGGACACTCACTTGCCCTCTTTGTGACCACCTCCACACCTTCACTTGACCAAATTGACCTAACTCATCACTTAGAACACTCCGACCCTCGTGGTGGGTATGATCCATAGAGCCAAATAAGGCGGACCATCCAATCCCAGGAAGGTGCATTTCCACTCAAACCAATTCACTCCTTAGAGCCCTACCCAAAATGAGCAGCCAAGAACTTCCTAAAGAGTACCCAAGCCTCCAATTTCCCCATTCTTGATTTCTTTCAAGCAGAAATAGGCTACTCTTCCCTTCACTCCCGTTTGATCAAGGATCAATCAAAGTGCAATTAACTTTGCACACACCATCCTTGGAGGTAGTCGAGCTAGAACAAACTGCCTCCCAAGCTTCCCGATGGTCAGAGGGGGGATTTTGATCATCACCGATCACCTACGCTTCAGGTATTGGCCTTACGAGCAGACCACCTCAAATTAGAGCTTATGTTGATCAATAGGGTGTCGTCTCCACTAGACAAAGCTTTCTCAATCAGATTTGCCATCAATCTTGAGCTTCGATGAGGTATGCCATTGAAATTGACCTTAGAGTAAAAATGTGTTGGAGCTTTTTGAAGAAAAATTCCATCCTGCGCGATCCTAGCCATTGGATCCCTTGGGATCCTTCACGTGAAGGTGTGGGATCTGTTTGGAGTTGATCCAGCTCAGTGAGCTCATCATGCAGCAATGGTGATGACTCCATTCCCCCTCGCTTGTGTGATGATAGATCACGCACCATCCATTTCACATGATAAAAATGAACGATCATGATTAGATTTGTTGGAATTATCCTATTTAATCATTTAGCCCCACAGGATTAATCATAGTTGTCCGTTCATAGATTGGGCGACACACGAGAAAGTGCGTTCGCCGCTACCATGCAAGCGCTGACTATGATTATGTTTAAGTAACCATTCCTGTGAAGCCATGTGGAATGCATGCCACATCAATGCACCACATGGCGCCGATGGGATTAATGGTTAATTAGGCTAAATTAATGTATTTTAATGGCTGAAAAATATAAAAATCATAACTAATTATAGAAAAATTTAAAAAATACAAATAAATACTCATTTAAAGGTATTTCAGAGAGGAGTTTATTGAAAATATCTTTAATTAATTTTGAATAATAATTAGGGTTTAATTAGGATTTAATTGGATACTTAGTTATTTTAATTACTCCATAATTATTTAGTTGATTATCCCCAAAATTTTGAGATTGTTGAAGGGGATGACCACTGCCTGCCCTAATTTTCTTGGGATTTATTAGTTAATTAAATAGAAAAATTAGTTAATTAATCCCTAATTACTTTTATAATTTAATTAAAGGTTAATCAATCACATGAAAAGTGACTAATTAATTTATTGGGCTCATTAATCATTGTCTAATAGTGAGGGGACATATGGAATAAGGTTGGGACCTCCTTTCTAATCTCCTTCCTTAACTTCACTCCATTAACTAAAATCAAATTAATTAAGGATTAATTAATTACTTCAATTATTTAATTGATTAAATTAATTCATAATCACATCGAAACTTGATTAATTAAATCTTGGGTAGATCTTTAGATGTTGAATAACCTAAAGGAAATTATGATAAGTCCACATGTTTGGGAAAAACTTAAGAGTAATTAATTAAGTTCCTTAGCTTAATTAACAATTAATTATAAGCCAATTGAATTAGGCCCCTTTCCTTTCTTAGAATCATTGCTAAAATGCATGTGCATATCATGTTGGCTCATAATTATTTGGGTAATTATGTTACGGTAACATATGAAAGGGTTAATTAATGGACATAATACATATTATAATCTAATTAACCCATAAAATCAACTTAATTATTTTTCATTAAACCACATTAATTAACAAACATAGAAATGGGTTAGAATCAGCAAACGTTCCCTCAAATTTTCAAATCAAATCAAAATATGAAATTAAAATTGGTATTTAAGAAACTTTTGTTTACTTTAAATGGTTTTATTTGATATGATTGTCCTTAGGAATTAAATTGTTTGAATGAAATCATGTGCTTATGTTCATTTATTCCTTTCCAATCATGTTAAATGTTGTATGTCATTTGAAATAATACATTCATCTTTTTAGAGTTAATTAAATCAAATTATTTTCTTTTATGTAAGGTTGCATGTGTTGGATTAATTTATAATATGTGTGGCTATTATCACTAATAAATTCAAATTATTTTCCAAAGTTTATAAATCAATTGCATTGATTAGAATGGTAGTAGTTATGAACATATATAGGTTTACATGGCTTATAACTTAAATATGTGAACTAAAGCTTTTTTTTCTTAATTCATATGTAGTTTTACATGTATTTGAATATTAATAAGTATATAGTCTGGACATCCCAGAAATATGAGGCTTTAGCTAGCCTCAAGGAGGTCATTTGATTACCTCACTTCCCTAGTTAATAGTGACATGTACTTATTTGATTTCATTTACATGTGTTTCTACATTAAAATTTGGATAAAACTTTAATTGACATGCATAAATATTTTAATCAAATAAAAATACAATCATTGCATGGTTTTCCTTCTTTTATTTATATATACATCCATATGTATTTGAGAAAAGCAAGTGTTTAGTCTGGACATCCCAAGAATACAAGGCTTTAACTAGCCCCAAGGAGGTCATTTGATTACCTCACTTTCGTGATAAAAAATGGCATGTACTAGCTTATGTGTCTTATACATGTGTGTGTATATTTAATTATGGAAATAGAACCCCTTCTGTTTTATCAAGGATACATGCATTCATAATTGGCTAAGTGATTGAATCAATTTACCATATGAATTTGGGCTTTATTTTTTATATTCATGTATATAATTTTACATATGTTTGAATGCAAATGAGTATATAGTTTGGACATCCCAGGAACAAGAGGCTTTAGCTAACCCCTAGGAGGTAATTTGATTACCTCACTTTCCTAGTTAACAATGACACATATCTATTTAACTTCATTCTTATGTATTTTTCTATAAGAATTTAAATAGAGCTTTAAATTAATATGATTAAATAATTCAATCACATAAAAGAATATAAACTTCAAATACATGTATGCATTTATCATATAAATGTACCAAAATATATTGCATGTATAGATACACTTAGGATTAAATTATATGCATGTTACATGTGATGGAAAGGAATGATTGATATATATCATGTGAAAGTAATTCAATTTGATTAGTCTTGAGAAGCCTTTCATATTGAATATGATTATTTAGAGTGAACCTAAACTTAGGATTAATTAAATCATTTAGTAAGACATTCACTAAAGAGAACTAAATAAAATTAACATACTCTAGAAAATGGTTTAAGGTAGGGATGAAAGAGGGCAATCCTCTTTTCCTATCTTTATAACACTTAGTTGCTAAGTGTAATCAAATGAATAAAAGAAAACACAAATTAAAATTCACAAATCAAATAAACAACTTAAAGTAAAACTAACCCTTTATGTAAAATTAAATACTTCTACACTTACAAAGATATAACTTTAATGCTTAGTAAGACATACTACACAAGCCTTAACACACACCTTAAAACTAAGTCACCACTTCTAGTCCTAAGTTAGGATGGTGTTTCTTTTGCTTTAGACTAGATGTTAGGGTGTATATTTCATAGACTGGATGATAGGTCGATATTAGCCTAATCATGTTTTCTATAGGGGATTATACTTAAGGGATGTTTAAGAATAAATATAAATGCTCTCTTTTCAGGTTGGTCAAACCTTAAGCATAATCTAAGTTAGGACAGGTGTGCTTGGTTACTCATGTGTAGGGTGTTAAGCCCACACTATACATATGATTTCATATGTGTGTTAAACTAACACTTATTTTACAAGTGTAGTTAGATTTTCTTTATTATGTAATTTTGCATTTGGAACTATGATTAGTGCTATGGGGGTTTAGGATGAGTAGTGGCAAGAATGCTTTGTCCTGGGAGACTCTATCATGCCTTTGAAGTGAGCAAATCAAATAAAATAAAGACATGAAGATAGAAGAAAGAATGAAGAAAAAACAAAACCCCATATCATTAATTGTAAATTGTAATTATTATTTTGTAATTCTAGGTTGTATAAGGATAGAGCTCAGCTACCCATCTTTTCTTTTCGGGTTGTACGGTGGTACCCGACCACACCGAATTTTACTCTTTTATGATAGTTTATAAAATTGATTGATGTTGTGCTTAAATTTTGCATTAGTATGGCATGGTCCTTTTAGCTTCTTAAATGATTGATGCTTTAATGTGTGACCTAGATACGATTAAGCTCTTAGAAAAAAAGTAATATTTCTACCCCAGTTAATTACTCACAATTAAATTTTATATAACTCATAACCTCAACATAAAGCCTAGGATGTAAATCAAGATAATTAAAAGATTTAGCAACCCCTTAGTTGAATGGTTGAATGCTTCACGTCATGCATATCAAATTATTTCACTCTTGAAAATAGGAGATTTCCATCTTTACATGATAGGGGAATGCTTGACCTGTGAGGGCATCTCTTGTGTTGGAAAACACCTCTTTCTCACTGATTTAGTCTATAATCTTATTTCATTATGCATGTAGGCATCAAAATCCTAAAGCCTTTGCCCAAATGAGGTGTCAAAATATAAATAAAACTTGAAAAGATTTTTGAATTAGATTAAATCATTACTCATACCACTCATGCTCTAGTCTCCTAGGGAGTGGATTTAAGGACTTTAGTCTCTTTCTTAGTAAATAATAGGCCAACTATCTTGCAATTTCATATGACCGAACTACATGGTTTTAAAATCATAGGATCAGTTAGCTGGCAGCCACTCCAGGCGGTTGTAAGTCTAGAAGTTTTGTGGAGGTAAACCTTATGCCCATCTTCGCTTAGATTTAGGTCATGCTTTAGCTTTTGCTAAAGCTCCCTAGATTTAAGATCCAAGGTTGCTATTTTCTTTGGGCAACAAGCATAGATCCTCACCTCTTAGGCATTTCCACAACCTTGTGTTGGTGGATTATAAACCCTAGCAATTTAATAAAATTCAACTCTAATGAATGAGTCTCTTCATTTTCAAACATAAAAAGCCCAATTATAAGATAGATTGTAATGTTCATTAGGCTTCCTAGTATCATGAGCATTCCCTACTTCCTCCATTTGGATTCCAAAAATAAGTCTTCTCCTTGAACTTTTTGAATTGATTTTCCAAATATAACCAATCCTTTGATAGTCTAACCTTAAAATTTTTGGAGATAATAATTATCTACTTTAATCAAGATTATTTTTAGGGAATTCCATTTCCTAAGGTGTAAATAACTATGGAGGGTTGCCTCCATAGACAACTTTAGAACCCAGTTTAATTTAAACCCTGCTTTACTCATCCATGTAAACTAGGAGAAAAATCTCTGGTATATTCAAAGATCCATCATGCCTTTGGAGTCCTTATTAGGTGATTAGGTCCATTGAAGGTAGATGCCTCTATCTTTAAAGATAGTACATCATACCTCAATTCCATACCCAATTAGTTCAATAAGTACCCCCATATGATCTGCGTGGTGTCCCCCAATATACATTTAAAAATAAAGACCACAAGGTGTGTGTGAATTCTCCATAGGATCAAACTTAGAACCTAGTAACCTAATCTTTTCCATAATTAGAAATTCTATATGAACTAATTGTTCTTTATTTGGGGCATCTAATGCCTCAACTAAGGCAAAAACATCATAAACAAGAGAAGGATGTCTGTAACTTATAGTACCTTTAACTATATTTAAAAAAGAATAAAAAATAATCTTACCTATATAAATAGAAAAGTTTTTTCAAATTGCAAAATTTTTAATTGTTCTATCCATGGGTTCCTTGATAACACTGCTAATAGGCATTAGCCTACTAAAAAAGAATAATGGCAAGCTTTTATTTATTTATCATGCTAATTGTAGGGATATTTATCAATTTTACTCCCTCCTTTTCCATTGCATATTTGATTCCCTAATAGTAAGAAACCTAATAATTTCAACAAAATTAGAATGTTTGTTATTGTAAGTAGTGTAATCATCAAATTTTATATATTTTCTTTTGTAAATTAAATTAAAGATAATACTATTAAAGCTAACTTATTTTCTCATAACAAAAACTCTATTTTCCCTTTATTCCTTGGCATTGGAAACAAATTCTCTGACTACAAGTATGATTCTAGCTTCAGTATCATGAGCTAGGGACTCCCAACCCTTTTGTACAATGATGTTCTTTATCTTCTCTCAAGAATTAAAGAATGTTCTCTTAGGGTTAATGCTTTTATGAATAAGTCTAGGGTGGTACCTTTCTTATGCCTAAGCACTAATGAACTTCTATGAATCAAAGGCTCCTCCCTTCTTCCTATTTGGATCAAAATAATAGCATGATTTCAATGGTGAAAGATGATATATATATATATATATAAAGAGAGAGAGAGAGAGAGAGAGAGAGAGAGAGAGAGATAAGGGAATAAGAAAGGGAACTCTAATGTTTAGGGAAAAAGGTTAAAAGAATAATGAATTCAACGCAAGGGCCCTACTATAGATGTTTTGTAGGATCAAAGCATTGGTCATCTAGCACCAAGGTGCTAGACTTAATTTCTCAACTTCTAAATGCTAGCACTTTGAATGTTGTGCTTAAGCATTAGTCAGCAATCAGAACATTCTCTATTCTGGAAAAAAGAGTAATTAATGCTCACAAAGAATCAATTGATAATTATAATTTGAGCACTAAATTTTTTTTTAGGATTTAAATTTAGCTAATGTCATGCTGGAACACTAGTCAATAGCGCTATGGTGCTACAACTATTTCTATCTTTTTGCACATAATTATGTATGTCAGTGTCCTTATTTGACTTGACTATTTGACTAGACTAAGATATCGGTCAACCCAATGCTTGGGCACTTTAACCTTGTCAAAGTACATATGGCAAATTTTTTTTAAAATTTTGCCAAAATAAAGAATAATAACACAACTTATTTAACTTGACTTAATGGCATCATGCTACATAATGTTCTAGCCTAAGCATTATAAATACTTTTTAATCTTTTAAAAAAATTTAAATAAACTCAAAACACATGAAATAAACTAAAGGACACACAAATATAGCTTCAGCTGTCTCAAAAGAAGTGCTTGATTTATAATTCTTAGCTTAATTCAATCATATCATAATCATCATATGTATAAACAAAATTACTCAGCTTCTTATGGTTATTAACCTCATAACCAAAATAGTGCTTAAGTCTTTAACCATTTATCATAAAGATGTTCTGAGTTTTCATGTCCTAAATATACACAACACTAAGTGGATATATTTAATAACTAAGAAAGGCACTAACCAACTAGACTTTAATTTCCTTAGAAAAAATATTAATCTTAAATTATATAATAAGACACACTACATGAGCTCAAATAGCTTCTTAAGGTGTTATTTTTCATGACATCTTTTAGTTTTTTTTATAAACTCTAGCATTTTTATAAGCCCTAATCTTATTTCATATAATTCACTCAACATTAAAAGCCTTTTCTCCTCTACCTTTTACATATCAAAATTTAACTTTTTAATCACCTAATATGCTTTATGTTCCAATTCTAATGGCAAGTGCAAGCTTTTCTAAATAATAATATATAGGAAGTGTTGTGTTTTAATTTGGAGTCATACAGACACCACATAGATCTTAGGAGGTACTTATTGAAGTGATCAAGTGTGACAATAAGGTATGATGCTCAACCTTGAAAGATAGAAACATCATCCTATAATAGGCTCAATCAATTAATAAGAACTCCTAAGGAAAATGAGTCTTCATATATACGAGAGATCTTTTCCCACTTTACCTAGATAAAGTAAAGTAGGGTTTATTTTATGCTAAGTTCTTTAGTTCCCTATGGAAGCAAGCTTCCATAGTTAATTACATCATAGAAAATGAGAATTCTCTAAGAATACTCTTGATTAAAGTAGTCAATATATGTCTCCAAAGATTTCAAGGCTAGATTATCAAAGGATGGTTATTATTAGAAATCAAATGGGAAGAGTTCAAATAAAAAGACTTATTTATGAATTTCAAAGCAGAATAAGTAGGAAGCACACATGATACTAATAAGCCTAGTGAGTGCTTCAATCAACCCTATAGTGAGGCTTTACATTTTTGAAAGAGAGAAAATTATTTTTTGTTTAAGTAAAATCTTATTATAATGCTTGGACTTGTAATCCAACAATAAAAGATTCTGGGAATGCATAAGAGGTAAGGACTTATACTCATAGTAAGAGAGAAACAAGTCACCTTGGAATCTAAATCTAGGATGCTCTAATACCAGTTAAGAGCTCGACCTAATTATACTCTGGAAAATAGGATATAATGGACCACCTCCACAGAAGAGAGAGAATACATCCCAACTCTTCTAGACTTATAGCTGCCTAGACTGACTGCCAGCTAATACCTCCTACACTTTAAAACCATATAAGTTGGTCTTATGTAGATACAAAATAGTTAGACTATTATTTGATTAGGAAGGAAGCTAAAATCCTAAACTCACTCCCTAAGAGATTAGATAATGTTTGGTATGCAAACATGACTTAGCCTAATGTTAAAAATTTATAGGTTTTTGAGATTATTTTTGACATACATTTTTTGGACCAAGGCTTAGGATAATTATGCCTAAATGTATGATGAAATTGAGTTCTAGGCTAAATTCATGAGAAGTGGTGTTTTCTACTATAAAGGACTGCTCTCAAAAGTCAGGCTTATCCCCTATCATGCAAGAGTGGAGATCCTCTCTATTCAAGACTGAGATAACATGATATGCATATTGTTATAGCATAAAATAATTCAGCTAAGGGCTTTTTAAATATTTTATTATCTTGTTTATATACTGAGGCTTTAGAGTGAGGTCATGAATTGCTTTAGAATTTAGTTATAAGTTATTTAATGAGAATAGAAAATTTAATTTTATTCTAAAAAGCTTATCACATTTAGGCAACACATCAAACATATACACTTTAAAAAACATATGAAAAGAATGCCATTTCTATTGCACAATCTAAACACAATAATCAAACATTTAAATTTCACAAAAGAATAAAAGCCGGAACCAGAGTGACATACATTAAAAAAATAGGAAAAGTCAAGTAGTCGAGCTCTACCCTTATATAAATCAGATTATAATTGAGTGTTACAATTAAAATTAAATGTTATGGGGGTATTCAATCTTTGTTCTTATTTTTGTCTTGGATTTGAATACTCTAGGTTTAACAAGGCCTCCCAAGTCTTTTCCTTCTAACCAGTGCTCATCGTAAACCTCATATCTCAAATCCTAATCCTATTAAAAAAATTATATATTTATGAAAAATAAAATCTAAGTACACCTAATAAAATAGATGTTAGTTAAACAAACATACAAGCAGAGCAATTATATTTCACATATTTAGACTTAGCGTTGTGCACTTGGGTAGCCAAATCCACCTATCCTTATTGGACTATGCTTAGGGGCAGAAGAAACACCTACAAGCAAGAACATTTATATTCATTTATTATTACAACACCCCCTTAAGCACAATCCTCTACATAAGACATTATTAGGCAAATGACAACCCAACATCGAGTCTACACACAAGCAATCTAAACATCGAGTCTAAAATATTGCATCATAAAATAGAATATATTACCATAACATACACCATCCTAACTTAATACAAAAATTGGTGACTTAGTATTCTGATGTGTGTGCTAAGGTTTAGTGTGGTATGTCTTGGTTAAAAATTAGAATTATGATTGTCTAAGGTTTTAGAATTATTTAAATTATTCAATATGGATGATTTCACTTTAAGTATTTTAGTAGCTTGATTTAATTTTTAATTTACTTGTTTTCATTTTGTTCGATAATTACATAGCATCTAATTATTATGAAGAGAAGAAACAAGCTTAGCCCCTTTAGCCTTAACCTTTTATTGTGCCTAAGTTTAGATTAGTTTTAAGAAATCTTATTCAAACATGAAAGGCATCTTAGGATTAATGACATTAAATCACCATCATATGAGAAATATTCCACTGCTACCTTTCATTATCAATAATATTCACATTCTTATATTTCTAATTTATTTTAATATTTTATTTAATACATACATATACATATAACATATCCATATTTCTACACACGTAATGAATGTTAATGCATGAATTTTATAGAAAAGAGAGACTTCATCTCTTAGCTAAGCATATGCAAATATGTATTAGAAATTTAAGCAAGTATGTGTTGTTGTTAAACCAAGGAAGTAAGATTATCTAAGACCTCCTTAGGGCTACTTAAAGCCTCATGTTCTTGGGATGTCCACACTATATACTTACCAATTTAAATGCATATAAGCATATACATAGGCATAGAAAGAGTACCATGCGAAGGTTATATAAGAATATTTTATTTATGTAAAGTTTAATGGCATGAAAAAAGAAGTTTTACTCTATATTCTAGTATATGCATGCACATAAATGAAATTAAGCAAGTACATGTTTTTGTTAAACTAGGGAAGTGAGATTATTTAAGACCTTTTTGGAGCTACTTAAAACCTCATGTTCCTGGGATGTCCAGACTATATACTTGCTAATTCAAATACAAGTAATCATAAGCACAAAACATAAATATAAAATAATCCATTGCCAATTTTAAGTTACAGGTAAATGAAAACTTCATCAAGTACTTACAACAAACATTGATTTAAATTTCAAACTATTTGATTCATCATTAACTTATAAAAATAATTTGAGATTTATCAGAGATAATAGCCACACCATATAATCTCATTTATCCAACTCATGCAATTTGAATGCAATCATATTCTTTTAATCTTTTTTTAAAACATGAATACATGAAATAAATGGCATGCACATTTATAATAATTAAAAGGGAGAAATTAAATGTTACTACATAACATAGCCATTTTCATTGAATCTTAAGTACAATCAAGTTAAATAAACATTCATTAACACCAACCAAAGCTTTCATAAGGTTTAATTCTAACATTCAAGTTATTAAAACCTAAAGAGAAGAGATAATACTTTTGGTTCAGTCCATCCTACATTATTTATTTGATATGCTTAAGGAAAAAAAGTAAGTATGTCTTATGAATTAATTAGGTTCAATCCATAAATTACATCAATTTTATTACCCTTCCCCAATCTTCTTAGATTTAATTAACCATTTGATCATGAGCCTTGAATGATGTTCTTTGGAAAAATAAAATCAGCAATGAACCTAAAGAGGTCTAATGTAATTAGGCTCATTCTTAAGAGTCAGTTAAACTAAAGAAGAAAAAAATTTAAGCGAAATACTCTTATGATTTCACCACACCAATGGGGTAATCATAATTTCCTTAATAACTTTATGTTTCTAAACACATAAAGGGATTAATGGGTTACACTTGAGTTATTTGAATCAATTTCACTTGAATTTCATCATTAATTTTCTTAATTTATCCTTAATTACAAAACATGTTAATTAAGTTCACTAAGGGACTATATTTGGAATTCATTAAGAAAATGGGATCTTAATTAATTCTTAAGTTATCCTCATTATTTTCATTAGTTAATCATACTTAATTACCCAATTTCTATGTTCATTAATTTTTAATAATTATTAAATTATTTTAAAAGGGTAATTAGATTTAAAATTTTTGCATTTCCAAATTACATGGTAAGTAATTCCAAGAAAAATATGGAAGGCAGAGGACATCCCATAGAACCAACATACCAAATTTGGAATAAATTAACCAAGTAATTTGGTCTTAATTAATGTCATTAGCCTAAGAATTAAACTTTAACTAAGCAGTGATCATTAGGCATTAATTGAGAATTTTATTTTTTATTAAATTTTCTTATGTCTAAACTTTCCAAAATGGGTTTATTTGCATTTTTCTATAATTAGTTATGATTTTTGAAGTTTTGGCCATTTAAATAATTTTTAAAACTTAATTAATTAATTTAAAGTGTCAGCGCCATATGGACGCTAATGTGGCAGCACTTTCCACATGATGCTGCAGTATTGGTTATTTAAAATGTCTGACATGACTACTGACTCAACGGAGGTGTACACAATTTCATCCCAATCATTCGATCTCAGATCAGACGGTTGAGATTAATCCTGTGATCACAAAGGATTAAATTGAGATTTCTAGCATGATTAATCATCGTCGTCCATTCTAATCATGCAAAATGGATGGCTAGTGTGTTGACTATACACCTTGTGTATCTCACTATTTGATTTCATGATAATAAATCTTGTGTAATAAGAACTAATTATGTCTTTGCAAGATTGTAATAAGAACTAATTATCTCTTTGCATTAATAAGAACTATTCACATTAATCATGATGAATGTCATTCTTAATTTATATTTATATTGATGATATATATATATATATATATATTATTCTACTAATCAAGTTAAATTCAAGTGTGCAAATAATTCTTCAACTCTAGGTTCGCCTATCAATTCAGAATGCTAAACCCATTGAACTTGAAGTTTATCGGAACTTTTCTAGGATTAGCTATATTAAGGAAAATTAAAAGCTCACTAAAATAAAATAATCTTTTATGCATTTCAAAATATTTATTTGTGAATTATTCATAAATTCTAGATTTCATATTTACCATTATTCTTCAAATTATTAATTTTGGATAATGTGAACTAAATGCATAAACTTTGTTACATTTATTGTGCTACCATATAACTCAAATTAAGTTCACATTTCATTAAATTATTATCATGCTTAGGCATGTTCATTATCCATTTATTCAATGCATGAACCTAAATTAACCAAACATTATTCAAGGTATTATTTTTCTCTCACTTATTGTCCACGTCTTCTCTCCTATCCTATCTCTCATCCTAAACTTTTTTGGCTAAACTTTTTTTCATGATTATTTTCTAAATAAATTGTGTGAGATTTATTCAAATTTTTTCCATAATTATCTCATATTTTTCTAAATTACAAAAATTCATTTATTTGAATCTTTAATTTGAATTATTTTTGAATTCAAATTGAATATTCCTGTGATTATATATGCAAATATGAACACTCCTCTTTATGGAATGTTATGTGGCTAATCATATGCTAATCTAGTTGATTTAACTTGAATTAATTTGAATTTATTTGAGTTAATTTAAATTTAATTAAAATAAGCCATGGAATTATCTTCTTTCCTTTAATACAAATTCTATTTTTGGAATCCTCTTTTGGCCAACTATATCTTTTTTGAAATTAAAATTAATCTCTTAATGAAAATTGATTTAAACTCTCCTAAGATCTGATCTTTCATCATTTAATTTGAATTAAGTATGTTAAAATAAATCTAATCTATTTTAGGAAAGTAGCTTGGTCGAATTTTTGAATATTCTGTGGATTTTATTAAATAAAGCTTATATGTTATGTCTTTTCTTCCTTCAGTCAATCAAGTTGAATTGATTCAATATTCCATGATATTGTATTAAATACTAATTTAATCACATCATGGAAGCTTCCTTTTTTGCCGACCATATATCGTGCTTAATTTAAATTAATCTAAATTCAAATTATTCCCTTTTTCACTTGGATAATTAATTATAGCATGACTTTTTTTATAATAATTCAAACTCCTTTCTCCTCCCTTTCTCTCTCTTCCCTGACCAACATAAGCACTAACTTCTTAATTACATTAGAAATCAGGTCATATGATGATTTGATTCCATTTAAATCTATTTCCAAATTAATTTTTCCTCCATATCCCTTTTTTTGTCAATTTTCTTCATCATGCTAAATCAATTTAATTTAATTAATTCAAATTGAATCACTTATTAATTAAACTTTCCCTCTTTCTTTCCTTTTCTAAAATCCCTTTTATAAAATTTGAATTTCAAATTGATTTTTAATTAAACCAACCTTCCATATTAAATTCTCTCATATTTCTCTTTGGCTATTTTTTTATCTCATGCCATATATTTTTATTTTGATTGGTTTATGTTTAAATTAGTTCCAAATGAGTTTCTCTCTTATTTTTCCTTCTTTTGGCCGAACCTCATGACCCTTTGTTTTAAAAATAATGTTCCTTAAAATAGGTTAACTTCTCTTGAAAAAATCATAGAAACATTCTCTCTTGGTTGAAGTTTTGCAAAACCGTTAGAGATCTCTTCTTGGTAAACCAAGTGATAATTTCTTCATCCTTTTTCCATCCTCCAACCTACAAGTGATTGGCTTGAGGATTGCAGAAAAGAACTTGGAGGATTGGTGGATTTCCTTGTGGCCAAAAACTTAAGAAGGTGCTTTAATTCTAGTTTGTGATTTCACATGCTAAGTGACCTTGTTCTCTATCTTGGCTTGAGTTTCTAATTCATTTGGTTAATTTCTTTTATGCTTAACTTATCTATTTCTATGCTTTCTCATGTTGGCTGAAAGCTTTGTGGTTGATGAATTAAAGTGTATTATTGTAAGTTATTTTCTCTTCATTATTCCTACATGTTCTAAAGAGAGATTATTGTCTTTGTGATTATTCATATAAAATACTTGTGAGTAACAAGTTTTGCTACTTTTAAATCATCTCATCTTTTGCATAAATAATATTTTTATAAGAAAAAGAGATTTTATTTGAGTTTATGTGATTTCAAATTTCATTTTCATTTGATCTTTTGCAAAACTCTAAGTCTATTTCCAACAATTGATTGATTCAAGTTTCAAATCATTATTTTGCTATATATCACCTAGATTTCAAGTTATAATATTCACATCTAATATTTTAAAGATTCATGCACATCAAATATATATTTATAGTTTAATTATTGTTCAAATTTAAATATTAATTAAAGTGAGCCATCTTTCATTCCTTTGAATTCACTTGCCTTAATATTGTTGTAGTTGGGTTGTGAGAACAAAATTATTTTAAAATTAAGAGTTAGATCCTTTTGTTTCTCCTATTTCTTATTTTATTATTGAATTGTACTTACCCGTTAAGGAAAGTATATTCTTGGGTTGTGCTTGCCCATTAAGGAATGTACATTTTTGGGTTGTTCTTGCTCGTTAAGAAAAGTTTGGTGTTGGGTTGTATTAGCCCATGAAGGAGAGTACGAGATATTATTTTAACTCATTTTTACTTTGTGAATTCCTAGCTTGGGCTGCTAGGCATGGACGTAGGCTAGTTTTTGGTGTTTGGTTGAACAACATAAAAATCTTTATGTTTTCTTTATTTATTTTATGCACTTTACTTTTCTATACTATTGTTGATTATCATTTTATTTGTCTATAGCTTTATCATTAAAATTTTAAGTTTTAGTATGAAAGTTTAAAATTTAGTTTTCTGAAATTATTTTAAAAAAAACCGATTCAACCACCCCGCTTTTGGATGCCATAGCCTCTTAACATAATGATCCATCATCCCATGAGCACAACACTGTCTGAGTTTCATTGCTAGATCCAAGCTCACTGGAGCTCATTTGAACGCAAAAATAATTCCAAAATGATCAAGGGAAAACTATAGGGAAATCCTATGGTGGAAATCACACAAAAATGAAATTTATTTCGAAAAACACCAACAGCTAAAGGATGAAAATATAATTGCCAAATTTTTACCTCGCTAGAGCTAAAGATCGGTAGTTAGTCCATTGATAGAGGTAGCTTCATCTTGAAGAGATGAAGCCATGTTGAGAAGATCTCTAGAGCTGCTTCCCCGCTGATCGGTCTATGGACCAAACATACCATGAAGGTCATTGAAGTTGGTCTAGGGATGTCTTTCGGTGGATGAATCAATCAAGAGTAAAATCATTCTAGAATGTCAGAGTGTGGTTAAGGTGTGGTAAAAGTTAATTTAGCATTTATGGAGATTTGGTGAGGTTGGATAAATGGGGAACACAAATTTGAAAGGAGCTTAGTCCCATCGGTGATGGGGTGCATGAGGAGCTTGGGGAATGCTCTAGAAATGCTCGGAAGGCTCTAAGGAAGGTGTGCAATGAGTTTGAATGGAAGGGGGGAGGGAGTATACTCTCCTCCTCACTTGAACCAAGGCCTGAGATCAGCTCAACCTTTGGCAGTCATCTAACCAGAGTTGGTGCCCAAAGGTGGCAGGGGATTGCTAAGGTGGATGTGTGTGAGAGGCTAAGGGAGTGTAGTGGGCTGCCATGGAGTCTACACTCTTCCTTAGGTGGACCAATGGTAGCCCATGGTTGAAAGCACCCTCACTTGGCCAAATGCTGAACCCAACAACCTTGGTTTAGGTTGGGTTAGTGGTCCTTTGTCCAAGAAAGGCCAAAGGTGGCTTCCAAGGGGTTGGGAGTTTGAGAACCCTTCTAGATAGAGAATTTATCACATTTCAGGGGTCTTAGTTCAATGGGTTTGACCCAACCTGGGTTTACCATGTCTTGGACCAACTTGGTCAGGCCCATGGTAATCCAAGGATGAGTCAAGCCATGTTTGGTTGGATTTAGACTTGGTTTGGTTAGGTTTGACTCAATTTGACTCATGTAAGTCAAATGGGTCATATTAAGCTAAGTTGGCCATTTTGACTAAATTGGGTCAAAGTTGGATTTCGTTAAGTTCAATTGGCCATTTCGAATGATTTAGTGTAATTAGTTTGATTCAATTTGGACTAGATTTGGATTTGGTTCATATCATTTAATTTGGGTCAAATGGGTCATGTTGACCAATTTAACCAAATTGGCCAAATTGGCTTGAGCATGGGTTAGGTCTATGTTGAATTGATCATTTGTGATTGATTGGAAGAGTTAATTTGAATTGATTTGGATTATGGAATGATTTAATTCAATTTCCCTTTAAGTCAAATTGAGATAAGTTGGCCAACTGGGTTGGGTTGACCAAATTGGGTCCAATTGAAGGTTGGATCATATTCAATATTCAATTGGTGATTGATGAGAAGCATTGGTTTAAACTAATTTGGTTTATAATTTGATTTTTACCAATCTAGTCTTTTAGGACAAATTGGGTCAACTTGGGTTAAGAGGCTAACTTAGTTTGGTAAGGTTCAATTGGCTTCAATTAGTGGTTGAGTCATATTTAATATTCAAATTATGATTTATGAGAGTTATTGGTTGTACTTAATTTGTCTTAGAACATAATTTGGTCCAATTTGGCCCTTTAGGCCACTTTGGGTCAACTTGGGTTAAGAGAGCCAAATTAGCTTGGTTAGGTTCAATTGATTGTAGTGGAGAGTTTAATAGTGACCTACAATCATCAATGAAGAGATTGGATAGCTTAATTTGATTCAATGGGGGTTTTATATAAGTTTGGTCTAAGGAGACCTTTTATGTCATTTTGGGTTAAGTGGTTTAGTCAAGTAAATTTTGATTAATTAAGGTTATAGATGGTTGGAGTATATTCAATGGTGAATTTGAAGTTGATTGGTGGCTTTGATTGCAATTAATTTAGGTTTGATTGGATTTTGACTCATTTGAACCCTTTAGGTCAAATGGGTCAACTTGAGTTACTTGAATCTAATCAACTTAGTTGGCTTGATTCTAAGTGTTGGAATAGTTTGAAACGATCCACTAAATAATTAGAACAATTGAGAGAATTGGATTGAGTTTGGTTTGCTTGGGTTGGTTTGAATGAAATTATAGGAATGAAGCCTGTTAGCTTGAGTTAAGGTTCAAATTAATTTGGCTTGGAGCTTGGATTGGAAATCAAATTCAATCATGGTAAATTAATGAGTTAAGATTGAGGTTTCTATCATTTGGTTAAGTTCAAATAAATTGATGGGTATGAGTGTCAATTTAGGACTTAGGGTAGAAGGAGCGTACTCGACCTAAGGTAAACTCTAGTCCTAAAGTAATTCTCTACAACTCTTTAAGCCTAGGTTTAGTGTTCCCTTATTTACTAGAAGTGTCCTAGCACTAAGAAAATATGCGTGTCTAGAAGAATCCTAAACCTAGGGTTAGAATGAATAATTCTCACTCCAAAAGTGAGGTCAACATGGAGAAATACCAACTCAGGTCTTTTTTAAGATCAAACTAGAAAGTATATAAAGTAAGGAGGTCATAGGGTCTTACCTTACCATCCTTGACAATTATGATTCTATAAATATAATATTTCTCTCCTTTTTGTTGTTCTCTCCTAAACTCCTACTAACTCAGAGATTTTGGAGGGATAGAAGGGGAGTTATCCTTCTATCACATCCTAAAAGTAACTGATCAACCTAACTAACTAGATTTTGAGTTTCTCAATAGACCTATAGGGAGCATTTAAATAATTTAATTAAAAATTGTTAGATTTAAAAGATAAAGCTAAATCTAATTCATCCGAATCAAAAACATCTTTAGTAGGTATAGAAGGCTCAACTATGACTTCCTTGACTAACTCTGACTATCAGTTAATAAGATATTTTATTTTGGGAATGCAACTATCCCTCACTTAAAATTTTTTCAAACCAATTAATGAATGTAAAGTAGACTTTAATCACATATCCTAACATACATTAGTGGGGATAGTAACTAGAATCATTAACCTTGTCCACTTCCTCTGGCTTCATAGAATTAGGTAATTTGAAATCTAGTTTTTGTATTAAATTTTTGAAATTATTTTTACTACCTTTCTTTCAAAAAAGTTGGTTTTCTTTGTCTCTCTTTAAAAGATGTAGAATACTGCTTTCTTGTTATTGCCTATTGCCCCTGTGGTGGTCACGGTTATAATTATTATGATAAGGAAGGGGCTTCTTGAACTGTATTCTTATTTCTGCCTTCCTCTTATACACTATCAAAATTGAACCTAATTTGTTTTTCAATATTCTTTGAGGTCTATGCCTCCATAGTTTTGACTGAAAAAGATCTTTCATAAGGGTAAGTAGGATGCTTTAAGACTAGAAGCTTTACTTAATAACTTTTTCGTAGTCCTAATAATAAATTCTTTTAGAATGAAAGCCACTAAGCCTTGAATATTCTTGAGGAGGATTTCTACGATATGTTTCTCCTATATTTGTGTTTTGAACATCATGCTAAAGTTCCTCCACCTAAAGAAATAGTTAACTAGGGACTCAGTTAGGGTCATGAATACTAGTAAATGCCCGATAATTATTTGGTGCTATGCTCTTGGAATTTTTATGTTTGAAAACCATGTAAACCTTGTACTTATTTAGGTAATCAAATATGTCATTCAAAGAAACAATATATTATCTTGAAAGATAAACATATTACTCTAATGGATTCGATTAATTAATAAAGACTCCAAAGGCTGATGTGTATTCGATGCACTGGAGATTTTTTCCCCGAATTACATGGAGAAGTAGAACATGATTTATTTTATGGTAGGGTAGCTCCCTATAATAGCAAGCCTTTAAAGTTAATTACATCTTAGGAATGAAGGATCTCTTCCTAAGAATACTTTTGATTAAAGAAATATATTATTATTTCTATAGATTTCAAAGCTTGTCTTGAAATATGATTAGTATAGAAAGTTAATAGGAAACACTTTCAAAAGGGAAAGTGTACTTTTGGAAACCAATTGGGATTAAGTAGGAAATTCCTATAGATACTGGGATTCCCAATATATATTTCAACTAATCTACCATTGTGATTTATAATTTTGAGATTGAATTTTGTGGAGTTTGAATTGACATTTTCTTAAAAATCTATGGCTTTGATTCTAGCAACACAAGATTATAGAAATGACTTGGGTTGAAGATTTATTACCAAAAGGATCCTTTAGAACCTAAGTATGCAAGTGCTTCTAACACAAGTCATAGGCTCAACTTAGTTTGATTTTGGGAATTATTGGCTCTTTTTCTCATTTAAAAAAAATGAATTTATCCTTAACTCTTTTGGAGTTATCACCCTCTTGGAAGGGATGCTAGCAAACACCACCTAAGCAATTTTAAATCCATGAATTTAGTCTTCATGTTATGCAAGATGGCTAAGCATTGTATTTAGGAAAAAAGACTAAGAGCCTAAACTCACTCATTATCCTTAAGTTCATGTTAAGTATGATATGCACCTAATTACCGTAACAAATTTTATTTTTTATATTTTGACTCACAATTTATTTTAAGGCTATGGATATGCAATTCATGCCTATAATGATATTTAGTTAGAAGTGATTCCAGGTGAAAGTGGAAAGAGAAGGAACACTTCCTCAAGAATGATGGTCATCCTCAAAGGTCAGATACCCCTTTATGCATAAAGCACCCAATTCAAGGAGTACGGACAATATGCTATCATGTTTTGTAAAAGCTAATTATTTCTAGTTTCTTTTAAGTTGTGCTTAGGGCTTTAATTTGTGTGAGGTTATGAGTTTATTATTATTTTTGTTTAATTTGTCTAGATTTAGGTTGGGTAGAAAATTTAATTTTCCTAGTAGCCTAACATTCCAGGCATTTCATTGTAAAATAATGACATAGAAAGAAACTTAGAAAAATTGGTTGTTTCTCAAATGTGCACCTAAAATATATCAAACCAATTTATTTAAAATAGGCCGATGTGACCAGGTACCATTGTACACCCAGAAGAAAGAGAAAAATAGGTAGTTGAGCTCTACCCTTATACAATCGAGCCTAGAATTAAAAGTTTGATCTATGCAGGTTTTCTTTTAGGATCGTCACCTTCTTCAGGGACCACTAATACCATGCACTTGTAGGGTTAGCTCTTGCTATTCCTAGACCCCATAGATCCTAACTTAATTCTAGGCTCAAATTACATTTAAATTTTAAAATTAAATTCATAAACCCTACAAAATAGACACTAAGAAATACATATAGTACTCTAGAAGTTATAATTACAAACATACATGCTTAGTATTAGTAGCTTGCTAAGCCCACCTATCCTATTGATCTATGCTTAGGGAATTAAGCATACTTACAAATAAATAATATTTATATATTTTATTGCAGTAGTCCATTTTTACATAACCCCCCTATAGAAATATTCTTTATATAAAAAGAACATCTTACCATCCAGACTAATAAGCCAACAACCCTAGTCATCTAGTCCAAAATATTATTCCACAAAATAAGAAAAATATTTCACATCATAGAACATTGACTTAACCTAAATCTAGTGTTGGTGACCCAATAATCTAGTGTGTGTGAAAATGAGTTGGTGTGGTATAACTTTACTAGGCATTTTATGGTCAAGTTGTTTTAAAAGTTTGGTTTAATTTGATTTGAGATTTTTACTTTTCAAAATTTTGCTTCATCAGTACATGTCATTATTAAACCAGAAGTGCGAGGTATCAAGACTTCCTTTTGATTAGTAGCCTTGTGACCTCGAGTGTATAGATTATATACCATATGTTGGCTGATTATTTACATGCTTCCATTTTTTAAGTTTTCTTTTGTGTTAAAGTTGAATTTAAGTTTCCAATAATGAAGAATAAAATAAATTCCACATTAGGTAGAACTCATTCTATTCAACATCCTAAATCCTAGTAAAATGAGAGCTTCATCCTAAGACGAAGATTCATTCTAAGGGTCAAACTAAGATCTTAGGTATCTTATTAATCGCTTTTAGATTCATTTGAGTGATTCATTTTAAGTTGAGTTTGATTTATGTTTTACCTTTTTCTCTTAAAGTTATAGTTTTATGTTTATGAGAATTGGGGATTTCATTTTATTTCACTTCTTTTTCTTTAATTAATGTTTCTTTAGTTTGATTTATGATCTTTAGTTGAGATTCAAAATGCTTCTCTAAATCTTAGATTTAAAATCTACATTACCATGAATTTGTTTGATTTTGGTTTTCATTTGAGCTTTTCTTCGATTCTTTAATTTATATTTGATTTTATTTAGTTTATACTATTTTTTATAACTTAGCTTCATATTTGATCTTATGTTTCTTTTGACTTAATTAAATGTTCATTTAATCTTATTTTTTAATTATTTGTTTATTTGATTTGGATTGATCTTATTTATTTATTTCATTAATGTTTATGTTAATGTATGTTAGCTTGAATGAACTAACTTACATAACTTGATATATTAATTCAAAATTAGCTTTGATTTCATTATTAAAGTGATCTATTATGTTTCAGTTTCATGATTCATTTATTTATGTATTCTTACTTTATCAATTTGATTTATTTGATTTTGATTAATTCCATTTATACATTTCATTAATATTATGATGACGGATTTGGATAAGTTAACTTAACTAATTTCAAGTGATGATTTCATTCATTCATTTTATTAATGTTTATATATATTAATTCAGATAAGTTAATTCAATTAGTTTCAATCAATCTTCAAGAAGCCATGATTTTATCATTTAAGGAATTCATTATCTTATGCTTTCTAATTTCTTATTTAAATTAAGCATAATGTAACATTATATGTTAAATTTTTATTATTTTGTCTAATTAATTAAGATAGAGTTTCGTTTACTAATCATGACCTAGGAAGCCTAAGAAATGAACTACTTTGGGGTTCCAACTTAAATCTAAACCATTTCAAGTTATTTGATTAATTTGATAAATTAATTTCCCTTATATTTATGATTATGTTGTTTGTTAACCCAAATGGATTCACAATATGAAATTTAGAGATTAAATAATTTTACATTTCAATTGATTAACTGATTTATTATGCATTTAATAAATTATTAACTTAAGGTTTGATTAGATTTTTGTATGCTTAATTATTTCATTAAACCCTAAGTGTATGTCTGATCAAATTCCATGACTTCAGAGGGTTGAAAATTTTTTTTTTAAGTATTTTGATGTTAATAGTAATGTTTTAAATTGAGTTTATGAATTTTTATAATTTTTATAAATTTTTGATTTATTATTTCAATTATATTGACCTAGAGATTTGAAATTCAATAACTTCAAATTTAGAGGTCATTTGACCTCTAAATTTTTATGAAAGTAGGGTTCTTTGTCAATTTAAGTTCTCTAAAGTTTAATCTTAATGAGATGTTAATTTAGGACTAATTCTAGTTTTATTTATTTCTATAAAACTTAAATTAAGCCTAAAATAAAAGGAATTAATTAGGTGTTTTACTTTTCTTATGTTATCCTCAAGAAGATGCATGCATAGAAAGTTTATTTAGAACTTTTGGAAATTTGGTTGATTTATTATGATTTTTTGAAGTCGGATTCATTAATTAAATTAATTACCAAATTAGGCCATTTTAGGGATTATGGGGTTTTAATTAGTTTTAATGATGTGATTAGATTCATTGAGGTTTATTATAGTGATTCAAGTTGATTTTTTAATTTTCCATGATTTTACAAATTTAATATTAATTTTATTCATTAAAGTAAGACCTATGGCTTGAAAATTTTGCATTGTAAGATTTACTTATCAATAAATCATGAAAACTTATCTAAGGTAGGTCTTAACCTTATTTTAAATTCCCAAAAGTTTCAAATTGATTGGATTAATGATTTGTGTGTAATTTAAGTTTGCTTACTTTCATTTTAACTTAAATTAAAACAAATATGCCCAACAAAAATTAGGAATTTTGGGTTTAGTCGATTTTCCTATTAAGATGATATCATAAATCCCTTATTTGTATTTTTTGGTTGAGTATATTATTTTTTATAATTTTTTGAAGTTCTATGCATTTTTATTATTTCTTAAATCTAGAAAATCTAGATTTTCCATTTTAAATGGTCAACTCCACGTGGTGCTGACACGACACTATTTGCCATGCAGTGCGGTGCTATTGGACTAGTTGGATCCATGCCGATCTAGCTCAAAAAGAAACATCCATGCTAAAAAATTTATGATTGTCCAATCTTTGATCACGCGGTCACTATTTCACCTGTGGATCTTATATAGTATTTAATTAGATGTCCGACTAGATCTCGATCGCTCTTTCTGAATAGAAATAACAAATGATGGATATTGGATCTTCATTGTAGAGAGAAAAAGAACTGAGCACTGTCTATTAATTTTAAATGATTTTTAGTGATCTAGGTGATAAAATCACTTGATTTCATTTGCAAATCCATCAAGAGATCATTTTTAATGCATCTATTTGACTTGATCTCACTTGAGATCAAGTTCATTTCAAAAAAGACCAAAATCAAATGCAAAAGTGATTGGTTTGAACACATACCTCATCGGTAGCAATCTTCAGTTGTGGGGATGTGGTGAGCCTTTAGGTGCAAGAAATTAAATTGACTCCTCATGGATTGCTATAGGCCGCTTCACTCATTTTATGTTGGGTCTAGTAGATCTCTGGCTTGCTACTGGCCTGGGGATTTGGGGAAGGGTGCGCTCTTCTTCGTTTTACTTGAGGAAGGTGATGGAATACCAAAAATTGCCTAAGATAAGCTCTTTCATATTTTTCCATGGGTGGCCAAAAGCTATAAGGGGAGGGGAGTCAACCATGGCCGACCTAGTTGATTTCCACCCATGAAGTGTTGGGGTCATTGGGTCACCCAAGGCCTAGGATGAGGAATGGAGGAGGAGAAATGATTGAGGAAAAGATTTGTCTCCATGCTTTATTCTCTTTCTCCATGGAATATTTCTTTTTATTTTTGATGGACTTGGACCCTCTTAACTTCCTTAATCTTAACTGCCAATTGCCTTAAACTCATCTTAGGATGAGTTTAGATACATTCCGAAGTAATTAGTTTAGGTTTGAGTTCAAATGCTTTGATTTACACATAGGTATCTCTCCCTTTTAGCTTGGTCTGGTTTATTCTATTTGATAGATTGATTTTAGATTTAAACTTTAATTATGTTTATGTAGTCATTTAAAATGTTTCCAATTAATGGGGTTCATGAAATTTGGAATTGATTGATTGTTTGTTTCAATACTTAACCCATTATGACTTAAATGAGTTAAATTGAATCCAATTGAGTCAAATGACTATCTAGACTTAATCAAAATGTACATACCCTTTAATTTTACTTAAACAAATATTAGGGAATATTTATATTAATGAAGTTTATTTGTTTTGAATTTAAAACCCATTTTGACCCAATTTAGGTCTTATTGGGTTAACATTAGTTTAATTGGGTTAAATAATCAAATTAGTCCAATTAACCCTAACATTGGTCAAATTATGTTTACTGATTATTTTCAAATGATTTTAGAAAATTAATTTGAGTTGTTTTTTATTCAATTGGAGTTTGAGTCTAATAAGGTTCATTTAGACTCATTTAGATCAAATTATCTAATTAGCCTATTTAAGGCCTTATTAGTTTTAGATTCATTTTATTCATGTTTAAACATATTTATTTAATGATCTACTTTGAAAAGATTCAATTAGGTCAAATTATGGTGGGTTGACCTTTGACTTGGTGAGACCCACATAAGTCAACTCTATGTTCAGTGGTTCACTTTCTTTTAGATTTGACTCCATTCATATTCATGTAATTATTTTATGCCTTTTATTTGATTTGAGTTTGTTTTTATTTCATTTGAATTTCTTTGAATTTGATTAATTTTGAGCATAAATAGGATAATTGGGTTAATAACCCAAATTACCTTAGTCTAAGCACAATTAAATTTAGGTTTCATTTTGAATGTGTTTGATTCAATCATTTTTTATATTTGTGTTTGGTTTAGGCCCACCTAAACATGTTGGGTTATGTTAAATCCTAAGATAATTCATTAGGTCAATAAGTATAGTATCTTAAGTGCTTAATCAAAAGACTCTTAATCTAGTATTAAGTGTCATTATTATTAATTTAGGGATGATGTTAACCTCATCCACAAATGAGGTCAACAAATGAAACACCAACATATATAGTGGGTTAACTAGAGTACACTACACATATTGTTGGCTGAACTAGTCAACAAACTCACAAGCATGCATTTGGAATAATTTGAGTTTGGTTTTGAAATTTAGATATGGTTTTAGTTTTGATTTAAAATTTTATTTTGAATTTTATTATGAAAGATAGGCAAAAATATGCTTAAATTTATTTTGATTTAAAATGATTTATTCTATGAGACTTAGATTCACTAAATTTTAAGAAGAATAGAGATATCATTAGAGAAAGACTCAATGAGGAATTATATCTTAACTCATACTCAATAGAATGATTTTCTGAAAAAGGATGCCATTATAGATACTTACTCCTATCAAGCGATAATAGTTAGAGAGGATGCCAACATTGATACATACTCATATCCAAACTATATGAATTTTAGCTAGAGAAAGATATCACTAAAGGATTTATTCTTATCTGGTTAGCTATTAGGAAGGAGTATTTAATGGTTTGATTCGAACCTAAATAGTTGAGCAAAGAAGAGGGGCTTTCAAAAGATTAATTTCTGATCCTCAAGATTTTGACTAATATGTAGGGGTCACATGGACTTATTTCTTAATCTAAATAGTCCATAGGAATAAGGTCTTCAATGAACTATTTCCACTCATTAATTTCTTTTATTTTGAGCTAGAAAATGGATCACAAGGACTTCAATTTTAATCTAGTAAAAATTTAGCATATAGAAAGGGGCCTTCAATGGCTTAGTACCAACCTGAATAGCTTGCAAAAGTAAAAGGGAACATAAGGACTTAATCCTATCCTAATTTCTTTACAAGGATGCCTACTAAGAGACTTACTCCTATCTAATTAGCTATTAATAAGGGGTCTTCAATGAATTCATTTCTTCTTGAATATCCATAATAATGAAAAAGGGCCTTCAATGACTTAATCCTAAACTTCAAATTTTTTACTAGTAGGAAAGGGTCTTGATGACTTAATCCTAAACGTCAAAAAAAAAAAAAAACTAATAGGAAAGGGGTCTTAGTGACTTATTCCTAACTTGAATTGTTTATATGACACGAAAGGGGTATTAATGATTTATTCCTTACTTGAATAATCTATTTTATAGGAAAGAGGTCTTAATGACTTAATCTTATCCACTACAAAGTAGGAGTGATGCCATAAAGGCTGGTTCCAAATCTATAAGAATGGTGAACAAAGGCTTACTCAAAGCCCAAGAGATTTATAAGAAGGTTGCACAAATGGGCTTGCTCCCATCCTATAAGAATGTAGAGATTGTGCATCAAAAGGATTTAAGTAAATTTGTAAAAGTTTACAAGTCATTACATAGAATTTAAAAGAGACAATGCTTGGATTAGAATAAATTGCAAAAGATACAATTTTGAACAAAATTTTATTGATCATCATTTTTTGAAATTAAAATATATTTTATTCATAATATTTCTTTAAGTAATGTCCATTTATAAGTGGCATTGGGCATTCACCATTACAAGCAATTAATTGATAAGAGCCTCATTCGTAGATTTGTCCCACCACAAATGGTCCTTCCCAGGTTGGCTCAAATTTGTTGTCTATGCTACGATGAGCTAAAATTGGTCATTTATAAATCAAAACCAAGTCTCCTACTTGGAAAGTTTTAGGATAGACCAACTTATCATATGCCTGAACCATATAAGATTCGTAAAGTTCATGATCTTGTCGAGCTTTTAGACATTTTCCTTTAAGGATTTCAAGTTCTTCCATTCAAAGTTTATGATTCTGATATGTTGTAATGTTGTTGTTAATTGCTATCATCAATGAAGGTAGTTATACTTCTAATGAAAAAATAAGTTTAGTTCCATAAACCAAAACATATGGTGTAGATTGAGTTGGTATCATATATGTGGTTCGATAGGCCCATAAGGCTTTAACCAAATTTTCATGTCATTAATACTTATTAAATGGTTCGATAGGCCCATATCAAGTGTCTTTTTGAAAATTTGCATAAGAGATTTATTAAATGTTTCCTCTAATCCATTTGTGCTAGGGTAATGGATGACTAAATATCACCAATCAATTTTATGCCTAACGATAAAGCCATTAAATTTAGTGGACTTAAATAATAGACCATTATTGAATATGATTTGATGAGGAATGCCAAATCGATATATGATATTTTCTTGAAAGAATTAAAGCACAGGGTATGATTTCACTTCTTTCAGTGGAATCACTTCAGCCTACTTAGGAAAATAATCAATTATATCATATATAAGATGATGTCCCTTTGATGAAGAAGGATCAATAGGTACAACAATGTTGGTACCCCCAACTCTCAAAGGGCCAAGAGGTAATAGTTGGGTCTAGTACATTAGGAGGCTGATGTAAGACCACACTATGTATTTGGAATTGATGAGAATGATGTGCAATTTCCATGCAATCATTTAACCTTGAAGGTTAATGATATCCAAGTCTTTTAATTTTCAATTTCATTTTAGGTCCAAATTGATGAGCACTACATAATCCAGAATGTATCTCAATCACAATCTAATGGGCCTTATGTTTATTCAAACATTGTAGACATATTTGATCAAATGACCTGAGATATAATACACTATTGATTTATGCATATAATAAGGAATGTTTCTTAATTTGATTTGCTAATGACTTGTCTTCAAGGAGCCGTACATCACTTAAATAGTCAATAAATGGTTGCCTCCAATCACATTCTTCTTGAACTTCAGCAACAGTGGCTACCCTTTGCATTTCTATTTTTCTGTTCATGTAAATCAATAGGAGATAGAACTTCTATAGATATTGATTCTTTTTCTAGCCATGTGATTTTTCTTTGTCAAGTTTAACAAAAGCATCTACAATAGAATTATCTTTATGTAATATTCTATACAGAGTTACTAAATGAATCTTTTCAAGTAATTTTTAAGTGAATTGATAATAGCTGAAATGCTATGGGTGGAAAACCTTATAGATCCCACTCACTTGATTAATAATTAGCTAAGAATCCCCAAAGATCTTTATATTCTTAATATCCATAAGGATTTTTAACTCTACCCCGATTATAAGAGCATCATATTCAGCTTAATTATTTGTATAAGGCTTAGAGAAATGATAGGAATATCGTATCATTGCTTTGTCTAGAGTTAAAAAATCAACCCAATCCTTGAATTCCCTAGGATAGAAGAATTTTATTTCTTATTTTTCTTTGATGATGCTAAACCATCAAATTATAATTCTCAAGTGGCATTAAGTTCTTCCTGTAAAATTATTGAATGATCATCTAAAAGATCATTTAATGGAGAACCATTGAGCAGAGGATGTGTTACTAAGAAGTTAGCTACAACTTGACCCTTCATAGCATGGAGAAAGATAAATATAATCTCAAATTGCATTAAGATCATAGACCAAAATGGCATACATCTAGACAATGTCAAGCATGTCATTGGATATTGTAAAGGATTAACTTTGAAAATAAGATTTACTTTATGAGAAAGAATGTAATGTCTAAATTTCTGAGCAGTGAAAACTAAAGCTAGACAATGATTTTCAAAAGGTGAATAATTTATTTTTGTCAAGATGAGTATGCGGCTTAGGTAATAAAGGGTATTTTCTTTCCCTCCTTCATTAACTTGAGTCAATAAAGCTCTAAGTGATTCATCTAAAGGTACAATGTACAAGATTAATGGATTCCCTAGAATCAGAGTAGCCAAAACTAGAGGATTCATTAAATATTATTTTATACTTTTAAATGCTCTCTCTTATTTCTCATCCCAAATAAATTTAGAAATTTTTTTAGTTAATACTACAAAAAGCTAGCATCTTCTAGATAAGTTTGATATGAATCTTCTTAAATATGCTAGCCTTCCTTAGAATGATTTTACATGTGTAAGACTCCTAGGTGGTGGCATTTCCATAATATCTTACATCTCTTCTAGATAAATTTCAATCCCACGGTGCATCACTACAAATCCTAGAAAATTTCTTAAAGTTACTCTAAATGCACACTTCAAGAGGTTCATTTTTAGGTTACAGTGGCGCAACTATCTGAAGATAATTTGTAAGTCATATAAATAATTTTCCTTTTATTTACTCTTAATTACTAGATCATCATTGTAGCATTCAACCTGATTATGAATTAAATCATCAATTATTTTAGTCATTGCACTTGAATAAGTGGTCTTGGTATTTTTGAGACTAATGGCATGATCGTGTAACATAATTTCTCGATAGGAGTGCTAAATGTTGTATGTTTTTTATCCTCTAGAGCCATCTTCATTTGGTTATACTCAGATGATCCATCCATGAATGAAAAGACTTCATGCAAAGAGGCTATGTCCACCACAAGTTTCAGTATCGATAATAATAACTCATTTTTGGTACAAGCCTTATTCAAGTCTCTAAAGTCCACACAAAAGTGTATATGGCATTATTTTTTCCTTATTGGCATAATGCTTGCTAGCTAAGAAGGGTATTGTTCTTATTATATAAAGTAAGAGTCAATGATTTTTGTTTTACTTCAGAAATCACTTATTGTTCAATTTCTAGGTGCATGCACCTAGAACCTTTCTTCACTGGAATTACATCATGTATAATCTCTAGTTTGTGAACTGTGACATCCAAAGATAAACCTAGCATCTCATCATAATTCCATGCATACTAATATTGATATTTATAAAGTACGTCAATCAACTCTTAGGAATCTTTTAGACCTACTAATGAACTAATGAAAGTTAGCCTTGGGTCATTTTCAATTCCTAAGTTGATTTCCCATTAATTTATTAATAGTGTATTTTATTTCTACTTCAAATTCATGATGCACATTTTGAATTAGATAATCATCTTTATCATCTAACATTTCAAGATAAGATCCTTCTAAGGAATTAGATAAGATTCCAAAGAGTTGATCAGATTCCATATGATTGCTTATCATTAAGCCATATTCATTATCATCCAAAGGCCAATGAAACTGAACCCAACACTAGCTTTAGATTTTGAACTATTAGTTTTGGTATTCCATAAGATTTCAATGTGTTGGGCCATATCTTTGAGCCAAGTATGAGGAATTAAACCCTATTTTATTACATTTTTAACATAATCTGGAAAACAGTTGAAAGGGAGTTCTATTATTTCATTAGAAAATGGATCTTCAAGGTTTACATCTTCTTCTGAGCTTGAAGACTTAGCTACAAAGTAAAACTTCAATAGCTTTTCAACTTCTCTTGGAAAGTTGGAGGCTACTTCAGCTTCAAATTGTAAGATTTTATTTTAAGAAAAAAAGAGTCAAAGTATCTACATTCCTTTTCAATTTTTCATAGGTGTATAGCTAAGGTTCATTCTTTAATACTTGCATTTGTTCTTCACCACTATTTTACTTCAACGAAATTATAAATTTTATTAAGGCATCATTTTGATTGGAATCTTTGTTAGAACTAAATTCCAAATCAATCTGTACTATTGGAGGTTCTTTTTCCCTCTTTTTCTTTTTTCCCCTCCTTTTCTTTTATTTCTTCTTTTTCATTTGTCTAAATTACATCTTTTATTTTCTTAGAAGCTTTAATAATGTTTGATTTTATAGTATCAAACACTCACCTTTTCGGCATATAATAAGCAACATCTTCATAAAACTCAATGTCATGAATAAAGAATGGTTGTATGTCACCTTTTATAGTGTATTCTACTCCATCCTAGTGTATTTAATACACTCGTGGAGTGATGAAGGAGACATTATATATTCATGAATTCATGGTCTGCCTAAGAGAGCATTAAAGGATGTCTCTAAGTCAATGATAAAGAATCTTGCTTCAATTTTCAATCCTTTTATTTCCAACAATAGAATGATTGAACCTAAAGCTTTCACTCCCATTTCATTAAACACCCGTAGTAACATCTTATTAAAACTAAGCCTCTTTGTATCAATCCTTAGAAATGATAATGTTTTAGTTCATAATATTTACTGAGGCACCAAGATCAATAAGGACTCTTGATAATCTGATATTCTCCACTTTGACAGAAATGTAAAGGGACCGACAGATATGTGGTTTTAAGTAAAACTTTGAGAAGATAAAGAAAGCTCAAGTTGGATCAAACATATCTTTGGGTCAGTAATGTCTAAACTTATGACTCCCTCATTTTTATAGATAGAACAAGGGTATCATAAATGCTTAATCTAGTAGAAAGTTTCCTAAAATGGGCTAAAATGTAGTAGTTGACTTTTGGAATAGTTGGCTTGACAACTAAACCTTTTTTGCAAAAAGCCTGAATTTTGATCAACAATTTGTATACCTTCATATTTGGGAGAAGGAGGTAGATGAGGTGGCAAAATCTTCCCACTATGAAGAATAATCTCAGTGCTACCTCTAGCGGCCATGTCAACCTATCCTTCATCACTAGCATCAATTTCTAAATATTGCTCAGAATCTGATAGATTTATTTCTATGTTAATAGCATTTCCTTACAAATCATCCCTAAGACTCTCACTATCGAACCCTAATTTTCAAAACACATTACAATTATTATGAGAACTTTATTTTTTATCTTCTTATTTTTTTCGTATTTTCAACATGTTCATTATAAATGGTCAACATGTAAGAAATGCCTTTAGAGGCAGGCTTTATAATCATATTATCAAAATGAGTACATAATGATAAAGGAGTGTAATGCATAACCTTTTCATCCTTATTATACAAAAGTCTATCTGATATAAGATATTCCTATCTCACCACTCTCTTTAGTCACCTAAACATATGATGATGCTGAATGGGGTTGAAAATGGACAATGTCTTCTAATGCTCAATATGGATGATCTTCTTCTTGATCTTCATCTGATCCTACATGTAATGTGTAAATTTTTTCCTTAAATATTTTTTTGAAGAACGGGATAAAGCAATATCACATTCATTTGAAGGAGAAAAAGAAGTGGAAGATTCACCTGTAATTAATTTAATGGAACCTTGTGTAGGGTTTACAAGGTATTCTTTGGGAATTATCAGCAAACCTCTTTTAATGTTTCTTTCAAGCCAATCCTTGAAAGTGAAGCAGTCTTCAATAGTGTGACCAAGTATCTAGTGATATTGATAGTAGTTCAGGTCATTCACTTTGCTGACCCTTTCTATTCTTTTCGGATTAGGTAGTTTGATATTTGACTACTTTTTAAGTTTTTGAATTTTTTTTCTTTGCCATGCTTTTGAAAGAGTAAGTCTTACTTATTCTCTCACTAAAAGGGCTAGTAGAAGTCTTCTTAAGAGGTGGTGACAACTGCTATTGTGATAACCTGTAAGATGGAGGCTGCTCTGCTTGAATTTGAATTGGGACCTTTCCCTTGTCTGCTAGAGAGACATTGTTTATCTTCTTTTCTAACACTTTCTTAAGTTTTGATGGTTCTCTAGAAGATTAGTCTCTTAAGAATGACATCCTAAGGGCCTGTTCTTGCAGGCTAGATGTTTTATTAAATAATTTCTTAAAAGTTTTGATAGTAATGCACTTTAATAGGAAAGCCATAGGGCCATGAATGTTTTCAGAGAGTATTTCAATAGCGTGTTGCTGTTGTTATTGAAGCTCTCACTTAAGACTAAGAATCCTCCATCTCAAGAGATAATCAACTAAAGATTTCCCTGACTTTTTCTTTCCAACAACTAAATCACCCATAATGACATGGTTTTCCATGCCAGTCAATCATTTGACAAACATGTCTTTTAGTTTAGTAAAAGTGTGCACTAAATAGTTATGTATATCCACATACTAATCAAAGGTAGCCAGAGTTAAACTACAAAAAAATTGCCTAAACAACAATGCATCACTTCTTTTGGCATTGCAATAACTTGTTGGGAAATATGCCAAATGTTGTTTAGGGTTACCCATCCCATCAAAAAATTTGAATGAAGAGTCACAAATCCCTTTGGGTATGATATAATATCATATTCTTCAGGGAATGATCTACCCTTTCAAATTAGAATTACACCTAGAGACTATGATAATGCCTCATTTATCTATTGTTCCATGAGAGATTTAGGTTAGCTTTAAGAGTTACATCATATGTTGTTTTATGTTATTTTTAATGATGTTCTTTTAAACCAAACCTCTTCTTATCTTTGGTGGCATGAGAATCTTCTAAATGCTCTAAAGAATGATATTGGGAGGAACTGGGAAACAAACTTCAGAGTGGTTGCATGGTGGCAATCATCTCCTCTATTTTCTTCTCCATCCTCAAAATTTATTAATCTTTCTTTTGCAACTAAAGAATCAATTGCTGAGTGGGATCAAATGCAAGACTCTTATGTGACTGATCTTGCTCTTCCTTTGATGCCCTCATTTTAATCATAAAAATCTATGCTATAAGTAGTTCTGAGTTATCTTCCGACAGATCATTCTATTCTAAGTCAAGCTGTTCTTTAATTTTATTTATATATATTTTTTCCATTTTTTTCATCCTCTTTCACAATAGCCTTTATCTCCTCTTTTGTCAAATGAAGTGGAACATCATTGTTATCAATGATTATTTCAGACTCTTCTTCTAAGTCCTTGGGTTTCACATTAAGTGCTTCTTTTCCATGACTTTCACAAATAGTGGGGACTCCCTCTACAATAAGAGTGGATCCAAGACTAAGGTGTCCTTCATCTGAGATGTCCCTATTATAGGAAGATAAATGAAGAGTCTCTATATTTTTTGTAGAAGTATAGGATGATGAAGACCCTTCAGTTTGGGGCTTAAGTAAAGATGATGAAGGCTTTTCCTTAATAGGTCAGGTAATAAGAACACACTCAGGTGGTGGTGGTGAAAGAATGTTTAGCTTATGAGCCAATGAAACTTTTTTAACATAAATTTTCTTAGTTTCTTTCTATGGAAGTTCTATCACTCTCTAAGCAAGGAAGTTGCACCTTATGCCAAGTTAGTGACCTTCCTAGATTGTAATATCAGACTGGGCTAGTATGCATGGGTTGATAAGATCTTCTTCTATTAGGGAGGACCACCTTTCATTTTCTTTTATTTTGGAAAGTGGTAGGTATTCCAATGATTTCTCTCTTAGGGATTTTAGATATTTGATCTTCATAACCCTAAGTAACTCTTTTTCAGTGTAAGAAGAGGACCCAAGAGTTCTATGAAGAATCTGTTGCAGTCTATCACGTGCTTCCCTAGTCATTAGTATAAAGTTTTTCTTACTTTCATAAGTGAAAGGATAAAGTGGAGAACTCGTAAGCCAGGACACATCCTCCTCTCAGTGGGCTACAGAAAAGGGGTGGAATCAGCTACCTACTAAGAGAGGAGAAGTATCTCGAAAGGTATATCCACCCTTGCCCTAGCTAGCTCTATTTCTTCTTTCAGATCTTTCAGGGCTTGGCTTCTAAGTCCCCCCCCACCCCATCTATTGTTTTTCTAACTTATAATCATTTGGGGAGGCTCAGAGGTGGACCATATTGCAAAAGTTCTTGGAAAAAATAAAGCATGTAATGTCTTTATAACATGTTATTTTTTCTTCTTTAGCACATGAACAGTTTGGACCCTTTCAATGATCTCAATAGTAACTTCCCTTCCAATGGCAGGGGTGTTATAGGGTACAATAGAGAACTCTAGAATGGGCTATTTTCCTTAACAACTACTTCACTCACAGGAGCAAATGTTACTCTATTAGTTGTAATGTTCAAATTTTTAAATCTACCTTCAAACTTAATGATAGAACCATTGGCTAATCTGATGCTATTAGCAGAGAAGCTAAAGCCAAATGTTGCAGCAAAAAAGTGGTTCCCAATCATTTTCTCTTTTCAAACAAGAAAATTAAATAAATTATAACTGGCTATAATTAAAATAATGCAGTCACAAGAAAAAATTTTGACCCATTAGAAAAAATTTAGCCATTATTATCATGGTTGGAGTTTTTAAAAGATGAATTTTATTTTCAAAATGTAGATGTTATAGAACCCCCTTATTTGACTTTAGCAAATTAAAAAGTTCTATACTTTATTTAGTGGATGTTGAATATACTCTACCAAAAATGAAATGCAGAGATACCTAACACAAAGAAAGGCAATCTTGACCCATGAAAACATAAGTACATTATCGATATATAAAAATAAAAATCTATTTCTAAAGATGGAGAGAGGAACTAATCCCAAGTGAAGTCACCAAAAAAATAGTTAGAATTTATATGATTGAAACACCACGCAGACCATAGGGGTACTTATTTAGGTAATCAAATATGTCATTAAGGGATAAATATATTATCTTGAAAGATAAACATATTACTTTATAATGGATTGAATTACTTAGTAAAGATTTAAAAGGTTGATGGGTTATCGATGTACAAAGATTTTCCCCTGAACTACATGGAGAAGTAGAATAAATTTTATTTAGTTGCAGGGTTTGAAACTACCTTTAAGGGTAAGCCACTAAAGTTAATTACATCTTAGGAATGAAGGATCTCTTCCTAATAATACTCTTGATTAAAGAAATAGATTTTTATTTCTATAGATTTCAAAGCTTATCTTAAAAGGATCATTAATTTAGAAATTCATTCAGAAACACTTTCAAATAGGAAAGAGTTCTTTTGGAGACTAGTTGGGATTAAGTAAGAAATGGTTATAGATATTGGGATGCTTAGTCTACATTTCAATTAATCTACCATGGGATTTATAATTTTGAGATTGAATTTAGTAGAGTTTGAATTGATAGTTTCTTAGAAATCTAGAACATAGATTCTAGAAACACATTATTGCATAAATTCCTAGCATGAAAGACTTATTCCAAGAAAGATGCTTTAGAACCTAAGTATACAAGTGATTTTATACAGGTTAGATGCTCGACCTAGTTCAACTTTTGGGATTTATTAGCACTTTTTCTCACTTGAGAAATTAAACATATCCCTGACTCTTCTAGACTTATCACCCACTTGGAAATGTTGTCAGCTGACACCACCTAAGAGATTTTTAAATCCATGAATTCAGTCTTCATATTATGCAAGATGGTTGAGCTATTGTATTTAAGAAAAAGACTAAGAGGCTAAACTCAGTCCTTATCCTTAAAATCATGTTAGGTAGATATGCTCCTAACTAATGCAGCAAATTTCATTTTTTTATGTTTTTTACTCCCAATTCATTTAAGGCCATGGAAATGCAATTTATGCCTATAATGATATGTAGTTAGAAGCAGTTGTGGGCCCAATATGAAAGATAAGGAACATTTCCCCAAGAAGGGTGGTCATATTTAATGGTCAAATGCCCTCTTATGTACAATGGGTGAAGCATCTGATTCAAGGAATACAAATAATATGCTATCATGTTTCATAGAAGCTAATTATTTCTAGTTGCTTTTAAGTTGTGCCTAGGGCTTTAATTTATGTGAGGTTATAAGTCTTTTTTTTGTGTTTATGTTGGGTTGAAAATTTAATTTTTCTAGGAGCCTAATGTTCCATGAATTTCATCACAGAAACACAACCCAGAAAGAAACCAAGAAAGGTAGTTTTTTAAATGCTCTCCAAAAATAATTCAAACCAACTTAATTAAAATAGGCCAATGCAACTGAGTACCGGTATAAACCATGAAAGAAAGAGAAAAATGGATAGCTAAGCTTTGCCATTATATAGCCCGACATAGAAATATAAGTTTGATCTATGGGGGTCTTCATCCAAGATCATCACCTTCTTTAGGGACCTCAACGAGCTTCATAGGGGACCATTGAGACTATGTACTCATAGGGCCAGCTTTGCTATTCCTTGACCCCATAGATCTTAACTTAATTCTAGGCTTCAATTACAATTAAAATTCCAAAAATAAATTCCTAAAGTCAAAAAAATAGATGTTAGGAAATATAACATATGGGCTTAGCATTAGTTGCTTGCCAAGCTCAGCTATCCTATTGAGCTATGCTTATGGACTTAAGCATACCTACATGCAAACAACATTTATATATTTTAATACAATAGTCCCCTTTAGCACAGCCTCCTATAGGAATAGTGTTAATCTAAAAAGAATATCCTACCATCCAAACTAATGGGCAAATAATTCTAACTATCCAGTCTAAAATATTGCACCATAAAACAAATAAAAGTATTTCACATCACAGAATATCGACCTAACCTAAATCTAGGGTTGATGACTACGGTATTTTTATTTGGAGTCTTAGGGACACCACACAAATCTCAGAGGGCACTCATTGATGTGATCAAGTGTGATATTAAGGTATGATGTACTATCTTGAAAGATAGAATCATCACCTTACATTGGATTAAATCACTTGATAAAGACTTCTATGGCAGATGGGTCTTCATATATACCAGAGATCTTTCCACAACTTTACATGGATAAAGTTGAGCAGGGTTTATTTTAAGCTGGGTTATTTAGTTTCCTATGGAGGCAAGCCCCTATAGTTAATTACATTCAAGGAATTAGATGTTTTTTTTTTTAAAATAGTCTTAATTAAAGTAGTCAATAAATGTCTCCAAAGATTTTAATGCTAGACTATCAAAGAATTGGTTATTATTAGAAGTCAAATGGGAAGAATTTAAATAGGAAGACTTATCTATGGATTCTATTAGAAGATAAGTAAGGAGCATCCAAGATACTAAGAAGCTTAGTGAATGCTACAATCTAGCTTATGTTAAGGCTTTATATTTTTGAAGAGGAGAATTTAATTTTATTTAAGTTGAAATCCTATTAGAGTTCTAGGACCTATTACCTAACAACACAAGATTGTGGAGATCCCTAAAAAATGAGTGCTTATACTCATAGTAAAAGGAAAATAAGCTACCTCAGAATCTAAGTCTAAAATGATTTAGCATAAATTGAAAGCATGACCTAAAATCTAATCAAGGTGAATGGGATATAGTGGTTCATATCCAAACGAGAGAGTGAATACATCCTGACTCTTTTAGACTTACAACCACTTGGATGGGCTACCAGCTAACACCTCCTATGCTCTAAAACCATGTAGGTCGATCTTATGTAGATGTAAGATAGTTAGGCACTTATTTAATTAGGAAGATAGCTAGAATCATAAACTCACTCCATAAGAGACTAGATAATGTTTGGCATGCAAACATGACTTAGAATAATATTAAAATTTATAAGTTTTTGGATCATTTTGACACATTTATTTTAGACGAAGACTTAGGACAATTATGCCTACATGTATGATGAAGTTCAATTATGGGCTAAATTAGTTAGAAGAGGTGTTCTCCACTACAGGGACCACTCTCAAAAGCCAAGCTTATCCCTTATCGTGCAAGAATGAAGATTCTCTATATTCAAAAATGGAACAATATGACATACATGTTGTTATATCATACAACCATTCAGCTAAGGGATTTCTAAATATTTTATTATCTTGTTTAAATACCTAATCTTTAGACTAAGGTTGTGTGTTGCATTAGAGTTTAGTTATGAGTTATTTAGTGTGGATAGAAAATTTAATTTTATCTTAATGAGCCTATCGCATCCAGGACACACATCAAACATACACAATTTAAGAAACATATGAAAGCATGTCCATTTTTTTGCAAAATCTAAACATAATGATCAAGCATTTTTGTTTTTTAAAATAATAAGAGTTCAGTGTGGTTGGGTGTCATCATACACCCCAAAAATAAAAAAAGAGTTGGGTAGCCGAGCTCTACCCTTATATAGCTCGAATTACATTTAAACCTTACAAATGAAATAAATGTTATGGGGGTCTTCAATTCTTATTCTTCTTTCTTTCTTTTGATTAGTTTGCTCTAGGCTTCACAGGGCCTCCTTGGTCCTTTTCATCTAGCCACTGTTCATCCTAAACCTCATAGTAGTTATCCTATTCCTATTACAAAAATTACATCTTTATGAAAAATAAAATATAATAATGTCTGCCAAATAGATATCAACTAAACAAACATATAAACTAGGCAATTATATTTTACTTGTTCTGACTTAGCACCCTACACTTGGGTAACCAAGTGAGCATACCCTAATTGGATTATGCTTAGGTAAATAACCAACACCTACCCTACCTACAAGCAGAAGCAATTTATATTCATTTATTATTACAACGATTCCTTAAGTAAAATCCCTTGCATAAAACATTATTAAGCTAATAAGGACCTAACATCCAGTCTACACACAAACAATCCTAACATCCAATCTAAAATATTACATCACAAAACAAAACATATCACCATAACATACACCAGCCTAACCTAATACTAAGATTGACAACTTAGTACTCTAATGTGTGTGCTAAGGCTTAGTGTGGTATTTCTTACTCGAGCTTTAGAATTATGATTTTCTAAAGTTTAAGATTATTTATATTATTCATTAAGGGTGGTTTTACTTTAAGTCCTTCAATAGCTTGATTGAGTTTTAACTTATAAATTTTTATTTTGTTCACTTTTTACTTAGAATTAATCATTATGAAGAGAAGAAAGAGACTTAACTCTTTCATCCCTAACCTAATTTGATTTCCAAATATAGATTATCATTGCTTTAACTTTCTTAATAAACCATTTTTTTAATTTTATTTGAGCCTAAGTTTATATTAGTCTATCTTATTCAAACTTGAAAGGCATCTTAAGGCCAATGAAATTAAGTCACCATCACATGAATAATACTTCACTACTTTCTTTCATTATTAATAACATCCACATTCATTCATCTTTTTAGTTTCCTCAATATCTAATTTAGTATATATATACATGCAATATACTCATATTTTTCCACTCTAAATGAATATTCATGCATGAATTTGGTAGAAAAAGGGATTTCATCTCATATTTAAGCATGTGCAAACATGTATAAGGAATTTAAACAAGTATGTGTCATTGTTAAACTAGGGAAGTGAGATTATCTATGACCTCCTTAGGGCTACTTAATGCTACGTGTTCTCAGGATGTCTAGATTATATACTTGCTAATTTAGATACACATAAGGATATACATAAACATAGAAATTAAATTATGAAAAGGTTGTGTATAAATATCTTTTGCTGATGTAAAGCATAATGGCAAAAAGAGGGTTTCACTTTATATTCTAATATATGCATGCATGTAAAAGAAGTTAAGCAAGTACGCGCCTTTGTTAAACTAGCGAAGTGGGATTTTCTATAACCTCATTGGGGCTACTTAAAGCCTCATATTCTTGAGATGTCCAGACTATATACTTGCCAATTTAAGTACATGAGTACATAAGTATCAATATAGGAATAAAACTATCAATTGCCATCTTTTGATTACAAGTAAATGAACATTTCATTTTCACATAATTAGTTATTTATAATAAGCATTGATTTAAAATTCATAATTAACCTATAGTTTCAAAATAGTTTGAGATTTACTAATGCTAATAGCCACACCATATAATAACATTTGTCCAACTCATGTAATTTAAATGCAATAATATTCTTTTAACTTTAAAACATGAATACATCAAGAAAATGGCATGCACATTTATGATAATTGAAAGGAAGTAATTAAATATCACCACACAACATACATGATTTTATAGGATAATCAAGTTAGATAAACATCCCTTAAATCTAATAAAAGTTTATTTAATTTTTAATTTTAATATTCAAGTTGTTGAGATCTAAAGAGAAGAAATAATACTTAGAATTCATGCCATCCCATGTTGGTTATTTAATATATTAAAGGAAAGAAATTAAATATATTTTATGGATTAATTAAGTTTAATCTATTAATTATATCAATTTGATCACCTTTCCTTAACATTCTTTAATTTTTAATCACCTAAACATGAGCCTTCAATTATATGCTTTCGAAAAATAAAATTTGTAATGCACCTGAAGAAATCTAATACAATTAGGCTTATGCTTAAGAATTAATTTAAATTAAAGAAGGAAAATATTTAAGATAAATACTCTTATCATTTTTCCACACTGACAGGAAAATCATAATTTCTTTAACAACTTTATGTTATTAAACACATAAATGGATTAATAAATTTCACTTAAGTTACTTAAATTGATTTCATTTACATTTCATTATTAAATTTTATTAATTTACACTTAATTGTTAAACATAATAATTTTACACTTTGAAAGGATATATTTAGAAGCAATTAGGAAAGGAGATCCTATGGTGGAAATCACATAAAATCATAATTTATTTCAAAAAAGACCAACAACTAATGGAAATTTCTATGGTTGCTAGATCTTTACCTTGTTTGAACTAAAGATTGGCAGTCCGTCAATAGAGGTAGCTTCATCTTGAAGAGATGAATCTCTATTAAGAAGATCTCATGCTACCTCCCCGCCAATCGGTCTTGTGGACCAAGCACCATCATTAGAAGTCATCAGAGTTGGTTTAGGGATGCCTTCCGGTGGTTTAATCGATCAGGAATTGATTCTTTTTTATTCATCGAGGCTTGGGGAACATGTGAAAAGAGTTAATTTGACTTTCATAAGGTTTTGATGAGGTTGGAATAACAAGGCTCTCGGGCTTGGATGGAGCTTGGTCTCACCAACAATAGGGTGCATGGAGAGATCAGGGAATGCCTGGGAACTGTTTGGAATCCTCTAGGGAAGGTCTATGGCTAGTTTGAATGGATGGGGATGAGTATACTCTCCTCCCCAATTGAACTAAGGTCTGAGATTAGCTCAGCCTTGGTAGTCATCCGATAGAAGTACATGGACGAAGGTGGTAGGGGACTACTGAGGGGGATGTGTGTGAGAGGCTGAGAGAGTGTAGTGGGCTACCATGGAATGCACACTCCTCTTTAGGTGGACCAATGATTACCCATGGGTGAACTCACCCTCTCTTGGGAAAAGGCTGAACCCAACAGCCCTGAGTTAGGTTGGGTTAGTGGTTCCCTTTCCCAAAAGGGCCAAAGATGGCTGCTAAGGAGTGGGAAGGTGGAGAACCCTTCTAAATGGGAATTTATTTTTCTATTTGGAGGGCTTGGCCTAATGGATTTGATCCAACCCAAGTACACCATGGGTTGGGCCCACTTGGCCTGGTCCACGGTGACCCAGGAATGAGTCATGCTAAGTTTGGTTGGGTTTAGACTTAGTTTGGTTAGGTTTTGGTCAATTTGGCTCATTTAGGTCAAATATGCTCAATTGGTCTAAGTTGACCATTTTGACCAAATTTGGTAAAAGTGGGAATTTGGTTAAGTTTAATTGGTCATTTGGAATGATTTAGTGAAATTGTTTGATTCAATTTGGATTAGATTTGAATTTGGTTCATATGGTCTAATTTGGGTCAAATAGGTCATATTGACCAATTTGACCAAATTGACAAAGTTAGCTTGAGCATGGGTTAGGTTCATGTTCAATTGATCATTGGTGATTGATTAGAAGAGTTGATTTTAATTGATTTGAAATAGGGAGTGATTTTGTTCAATTTGACCTTTCAGTTCAAATTGGGCTAGGTAGGTCAATTGGGTTGGGTTGACCAAATTGGGTCAAATTGAAGGTTGGATCATGTCCAATATCTAATTGGTGACTGATTAGAAGCATTGGTTTCAACCAAGTTAGCTTATGATTTGATTTGGCCCAATTTAGCTCTTTAGGTCAAATTGGGTCAACTTGGGTCAAGGGGCGAAATTATCTTGGTTAGGTTCAATTGGCTTCAATTGGTAGGTGAATCATGTTCAATATTCAATTTGTGGTTGATGAGGGTCATTGGTTGTAATTAATTTTTCTTAGAATATGATTTGGCCCAATTTGGCCCTTTTGGTCAAATCAACTTGGGTTAAGGGGATAAATTGGCTTAGTTAGGTCTAATTGGTTGTAGTGGAGTGTTCAATGGTGACCTGTAATAATCAATGAAGAGATTGGATAGCTTGGTTTGATCCAATGAGAGTTTGATTGAAGTTTAGTCTAATTAGGTCATTTAGGTCACTTTGGGTTAAGTGGTTTCGTCAAGTCAATTTGGACCAATTAAGGCTGTGGATGATTGGAATATATTCTATGATGAATTTGAAGTTGATTGGTGGCTTTGACTGTGATTGATTTGGGTTCAATTGGGTTTTGGCTCATTTGAACCTTTTAGGTCAAATGAGCTAATTGGGGTTCTTTAAATTTAATTGATTTAATTGGTTTGATTATAAGTGTTCAAATAGTTTAAAATAATCCATTGGATAGTTAGAACGATTAAGAAGATAAATTTGATTTTGAGTTGCTTAAAGTGGTTTGAATGGAGTTATAGAATTAAAGTGGGATAATTTAAGTTAAGATTCAACTTAATTTGGCTTGGAGCTTGGGTTGGAAACCAAATTCAATCAAGTTCAATTGCATTCAAATAAGTTTGGGTTAGTTTGGTTTCAATCATATGAGTTTGGGTTTGAATTTGGCCTTCTTAGGCCTAAAATATTGGGTTGAACCATCTTGCCTTCCTTAATCGAATTGGGATAAGGTGGTTCAAATTGATCTTAGGTTAAGTTTGTATTTTTTTATTGGGGTTTACGTTTAAATGCATTGATGGGTATGAATGTCAGTTTAGGCCCTAGGGCAGGTGAAATACACCTGACCTAAGGTAAGCTCTATGCCTACGGTTATACCCTACAAGTCTCTAAGGCTGGGTTTAGTGTTCCCTTAATGACTACGAGTGTCCTAGTACTAAAAAAAGCTTCAGTGTCTAAAAGAATCCTAGACCAAGGATGGGAGTGATCAATCCTCACTCCAAAAGTGAGGTCAATAGTGACCAAATAATCTAGTGTGTGAGAAAATGAGTTTGTGTGGTATGACTTTACTAGGCATTTTAAGTTTAAGTTTTGATTTGATTTTCAAAGTTTAGTTTAATTTGGTTTGAGATTTTTACTTCTCAGAATTTTTCTTCATAGGTACAAGTCATTGTTAAACTAGAAGTTTGAGGTATCAAGACCTCTTTTACACTAGTAGCCTTGCGATCTCTGGTGTCGAAATTATATACTATATGTTGTTAATTATGAAAATATAGTTTTCAATATTTTAATTTTGATTTATTTTATTTTAAAACTTGTTTTGGGTGGTTTCAATTTAAGTGGTTTAATTGATTTACAAGTTTACTTCCATTTTTAAGTTTACTTTTATGTTAAAGTTGAATTTAAGTTTTCAATAATGAAGAATAAAATAAATTTTTACTTCGGGTGGAACTCATTCTATTCAACATCATAAATCCTAGTAAAATGAGATCTTCATCCAAAGATGATGATTACTTATAAGGGTTAAATGAAGATTAATTCTAAGGGTCAAACTATGACATTAAGTATCTTAATTAAGCACTTTTAGATTCATTTAAGTGATTCATTTTAAGTTGAGTTTGATTCATGTTTTACCTTTTTCTCTTTAAGTTAGAGTTGTATGTTAATGATTTTGAGGATTTCATTTCTATTTCACTTCCTTTGCTTTAATTAATATTTCTTTGGATTGATTTATGATCTTAAGTTAAGATTCAAAATGCTTCTTTAAATCTTAAATTTAAAGTCTACGTTATCATGATTTAGTTTAATTTTAATTTTAACTTTAAATTTGATTTGTTTCTTTAATTTATATTTGATGTTATTTAGTTTATTTTCTTTAGAACTTAGTTTTATATTTTATCTTATGTTTCTTTTGATTTAATTAAATGTTCATTTAATCTTATTTATTTTAATTATTTGTCTATTTGATTTGGATTGAGCTTATTTATTTATTTTTTTAATGTTTATGTTAATGTTTTTTAGCTTGAATGAACTAACTTACTTAAGTTGATATCTTAATTCAAATATGGTTTTGATTTCATTATTGAAGTGATCTATTATGTTTCAATTTCATGATTTATTCATTTATGTATTCTTAATTTATCATTTAGATTTATTTGATTTTAATTAATTTCATTTATACATACAATTTATATTATGTTGATGGATTTGGATAAGTTAACTTAATTAATATTAAGTTATGATTTCATTCATTCATTTTATTAATGTTTCTGTATATGAATTTAGATAAGTTAATTCAAATAGTTTCAATCAATCTTTGGGAAGCCTTGATTTTATCATTTAATGAATTAATTATCTTAAGCTTTCTAATTTCTTATTCAAATTTAGCTTAATGTAACATTATGTTTTAAAGTTTCATTATTTGTTTTAATTTATTAAGATGGAGTTTTGTTTACTAATGATAACATAGGAAGCCTATGAAATGAACTACTTTGGGCTTACAACTTAAATCTAAGCCATTTCAAGTTATTTGATTGATTTGATTAATTACTTTCACTTATATTTAGGATTATGTTGTTTATTATCCTAAATGGATTTAAAGTATTTAATGAATTCCATATTAAGGTATGAAATTCAAATATTAATTAATTTTGTATTTCAATTGATTAATAGTAAATTTAATAAATTATTAACCTAAGGTTTGATTAGATTTTTTTGTATTCTTAATTATTTCATTAAACCACAAGTATATGATTAATCAAATTCCATGACTTCAAAGGGTTTGAGAATTTTCTTTAAGTGTACGATGTTATAGTAATGTTTTAAATTGTTTTTATGAATTTCTATAGTTTTTGTAATTTTTTTATTTATTATTTTAATTATATTGACCTAGAGATTTGAAATTCAATAACATCAAATTCAGAGGTCATTTGACCTTGAAAGTTTTACGACAAGTGGGGTTCCATGCCAATTTAAGTTTCTTAAAGTTTCATCCTAATCAGATGTGTAATTTAGAACTAATTTAGGTTTTAATTATTTTAATAAAACTTAAATTAGATCTAAATTAAAAGAAATTAATTAAGAGTTTTAAATTTCTTAACTTCCCCTCTAAAGGATGCATCGAGAGAGGGTTTATTTAGAATATTTAAAAATTTGGTTGATTTATTATGATGTTTTGAAGTTTAGATTCATTAATTAAATTAATTAACAAATTAGGTCAATTTGGGGACTATGGGGTTTCAATAGATTTTAATGATGTGTTTAGATTCAGGTTGATTTCATAATTTTTCATGATTTTCTTAATTTAATATTAATTTATTTCATTAAATTAAGGCCTATGACTTCAAAATTTTATATTTTAAGATTTACTGGCTAATAAATCATGAAAAATTAATTTATGGTAGATTTTTAACCTTAATTATAATTCTCCAATGTTTCCAATTGATTGGATTAATGGTTAGTGTGTATTTTGAGTCTAATTATTTTCATTTAAACTCAAATAACCAAAAATTACCCAATACAAATTGTGATTTTGGGTTTAATGGATTCTCCTCACTATGATGAATCCATAGAGCCATTATTTGTATTTTTTTGGTTAAGTATTTTATTTTGTATATATTTTTATAGTTTTATTTATTTTTTTTACTATTTTTAAAATCCAGAGAATTGGACTTTCCATTTTAAATAGTCGGCACCACATGGTGCTGATGTAGTGTTTTTTGACATGTGGCGCAGTAGTATTAGACTAATTGGATCCACACGAATCCAGCTCGAAAAGCGATGGTCATCCAAGATGATTTACAACTATTTGATCTTCTATCAGGCGATCATGATTTCACCTGCAAATTTTTTATAGAATTTAATTGGATGTCCATCTATATCTCGATTCTTTGTTTCTAATAGAAAGAACAGACAACGGAGATTGCATCTTTCATATCGACTATGAGAATCGAGAGTCATCTATTAATTTCAAGTGATTTTTGGGGATCTAGGTGACAAAATCACTTGATTTCATTTGCAAATTCATCAGGAAAGCATTCAGAATGCATCTATACAACTTGATCCCACTTGAGATCAAGTTCATTTTAAAAAGGACCAAAATCGAATGCAAAAGTGGTCAGTTTGAACCCATACCTTATCGGGGGCAATCTCTGATGGTGGTGATGATTTGAAAAGCTTTATGGGGATGTGGCAAGCCTCTGGGTGCAACAAACTGGATTGCCTCCTCATGAATCAGTCTATAGGCCAAGATTTTCTCTTTTTTTCATGGGTCTGGTCAAACTTCGGTTTGTCGACAGTCTGGGGATCGGGGGAAGGGTGTGCTCTTCTTCATTTGGTTGAAGAAGGTGATGAAATACTAATAACCACTTGAGAAAAACTCTCTCATTATTTTCCATGGGTGGCTGAGATCTATAATGGGAGGGGAGTCAACCATGGTGACTTAAATGATTACCACCCTTGGAGGCTACCTCCATGGGGTGGCCTGTTGATTGGGGTCAATCTAAAGCAACTAGGACGTGGAATGGAGAAGGAGCAATGGATTGGGGAAAAATTTTCTCCATGCAATATTGTCTTTCTCCATGGCATATTCCATTTTTTGGATGGACTTGGACCCTCTTAGTTTGTTTAATCTTGGCTACTATTTATCCTAAACTGATCTTAGGATGAGTTTAGATACATTCCAAGGTATTTAGTTTTTGTTTGACTTCAAATACTTTGATTTATGTCACTTAAGTTTTTTCCCTTTTGGCTTGGTCTAGTTTGTTATATTTCATAGATTGATCCTAGATTTAGACCTTAATTATATTTATGTAGTCATTTAAAATTTTTCTAATTAATGGGTTCCATGAGATTTGGAATTGATTGTTTGTTTGTTTCAATACTTAACCCATTGAGGCATAAATGAGTTAGATTGAATCAAATTGAGTCAAATGACTATCTTAATAGAAAGATAATCTCCTAAGTAAACTCTAGACTAAAGATATTAGCTCCAATCTCTATATATTTTAAATTTGATTTTAAGACTACTGAGTATGGAAGCAAATAAAATGGATCACATGGAATAATTCTTTTTATCTTTTAAATGGAAAGAAATTGAAAATTCTTTGATATTAAGAGGCCCAATAATTACTTTATTCCATTATATGGTTTGGCTTAATAGTTTTAAAAGTGAGCTTGATTTGGTTTGGAGTTAACATTTTATTATAATGTTATGACTTATATTCTTATAATATAAAACTATACAAAAGCTTAAGAGGCAAAGACTTAGTCTTGTAACAAAAGAGAAATAAATTACCTCAAATTTTATGATTAAAGTTCTATTTGGCACAAGGCAAAAGCTCTACTTAGTCTAATAAAATGAAATTGAGAAATGTTAATTCTCTAATCAATGAGTATGAATATATCTTACTTTTCTATATATATATCACTTATAGTAGGATTGCCTGATAACATCTCTTTTGCTTTAATATCATAAGTATAGTTTTATGAAATGCAAGATGATTTAGGTTTTTATTAATTAATAAAGAAACTAAAAACATAAACTCACCACTTAAATCTAAGATCATAACTAGTATAATATTATCCTAACCAATATAATAACTTACAAATTTTATATATTTTTAGACACTTGATTTTATTTTTAAGGTTTTGTCTAGGCAATCATGTCTTTAATGATATGTAATTAGAAAGGGTCATGGGATGAATCAAAAGAGAAGGCAGACTTCTCTTGGAAATGTAGTAATCATTAGTATTTGAATGCCCCCTTTTATGTATTAGGAGAAGTGTCCATTTCAAGAAGTAGTAAAGAAATATGCAATATTTTTTTCTTAATGCATGAATTTCATTAACCAAAAAGTGTTGTTAAAAATCTTTGGCTCTAATGAAAGGTAAGTTGTGGTTTTCTCCAAAAATAAGGGGTATCAAACTATTAAAATTACAAAAGAGATGGATGTAACTTGCAATATTTCACCAAGCTTAGCCAGATGATTGACCACTTAGTTTCCTTCCTAGAAAATATGAGAAATTTTGACTTCCTTATGTGTGCATATCTTCCATGTACAATCAAACAAGTAAGTCAAACTCCATGGAGGTTCAATGATTTTGTTGAAAATGTTTGAGTTGACAATTGGAATCTAACTCAATCCATATAGGGTTATAAAAAGCCTGAGATAACTGGAGTGCATAATGTAGGCCATTAGCTTCAGCAAATAAGAAATATGCAAGCATGATTCTCAATTATAGAATTTTTTCTGTACTTTTGTTATTTAACCCTAGGGCTTTAATTATGAAAGTTTATGAGTTAATTATCTTTATGTTTTAGTTGTTTAACTAAATTAGGTTACAAAATTAATTTTATTTTAGGAGATTACTGCATATACCATGCTTTTATAATACATCATAGAGGAAAGGAAGGAAACCTATAAAAAGTATGTTGTTTTAGTGCATAAATAAAGTAAACTCAATAAGCAAATAATAATAATAATAATATTTGTTGCAATTGGGTTTTGTTATACACTTTAGAAAAAAGAGCAAAATGGGCAGCACGACACTGCTCTTGTATAACCTAGGCTAGAGCAAGAAATTTGATATATGAAGATGATAAGCTTAAACAATCCAATCATACTAATCCTTAACCTCTATTATTCTGACCTAATTCTAGTATTAAATTAAATTTACTAAATCTTAATCTAAACCTATAGATCAATGATTAGTAGAACACACATACACCTAAGCTGATATATTTTGAACGTATAAGCTTAGTGTAAGCATATAATAAGCCCACCTATTTTGATGGGCTATGATTAGGGACGTAAATAATTGGTACCTACAAGTAAATTATGTTAGCTTTAATTTCATTATAGCAATCCATTTTATTAAGCATAACCCTGATATAAATAATGTTAGTTTAATAAACAATGCCCTAACATCTAGTCTACTAGCAAGTAATCCTAACTGGTCTACGGGCAAGCAATCCTAACTTCTAAGATAAATAATAAACAACAAAAATAAAAGATTATACATCATGGATAAATCACCATTATAACTTGAATTTAGAATTGCCAACCTAATAGTTTTGTGTATGTAAGAAGGCTAGTGCGGTAAGGTTATATTAGGCTTTTAAGGGTTTAAATTTTTATCTAAGTTTAAGGTTTAATCTATTTTACCATTGGGTGGTTTTAATTCAATTGTTTAGATAATTTTAAGATAAATTTTAGGTTTTTTGGAATTTAGGTTAAGATTAAAGTTAAAATTTTAAAGAGTGAGAACGATAGTCAGCCCCACTTATCATAGGGTCCACTCTCCTCAACATCATAATCCTAATAAAATAAGCATTTCACCAAAAGATGAAGAAGCTTTTAAATTTTAAATTGAAGATTTATATAAATTTTATTCAGTTAACAAAATTAAGATTTAATTAAAGGTTAACTAAGTTTGACTATGTTATTAATCATTCTTAATTGAATTCAAACGGTTTTATGGTTTTGATTTAAACATACTTTGCAATTGAATTCAAATGGTTAACAAAATTATTTTTCATTTATGTAATTTTTTTGTAATCTAAAAGGTTGATTAATTATTTTTAATTTTTATTTACTAATCTTAGATTTATCTTAGATTTCTTAAGAAAATTATTAAAGGTAGAAGTTATTCCTAGGAATATTGTTTGACGGTTTCGTCATGATTACTGTTAAATTTTATGATTAATTTCATTAATTAATGTTCAATTTTCTCTTAATTAGTCCTTAATCATTTAATACAATTTAAGTTTTCATTTTCACAAGATTCCCCTCTAAATAAATATTAAATTCAAGGAGGGTTTATTCATATTTTTTGGTTATTTATTTAATTTATTATGACTTATTAAAGTTTCTCTAAACTTTTTTTTGAAATTAATTAATCTAAGTTAATTTAGGTTTTAGATTTAAGAATCTTATGCATTAATTAAGATCAATGAGTTTAATAATCTTATTTGAGTGGTTATGTATTAAGGGAGATGTTCTTAACCACTTAGTGTTATTTTTCTAGTTATATGAGATTTTAAAAATACTTATTTACTTAAATTCAATTAAGGGGATTGAAAATCAATACCTTTTTATCCAATGATTAAAATATCATTAAAATTTTATGAAAGTAATATTTATGTAATGATCATAAAATAAAAATTCTAAGTTAATTAAATGAGTATTCTAGAACAAATAATAGAAATTTGACTTCTAATTAAACTCAAATTACTCTAAAAATATTCAACAAAATTTAGAGCATTCAAATTTATTGGGAACCTCTCTAAATGCTAAATTAGAGAGGTGTCATTAAAACATTTCACGCTTGGTGATTAAGTTTCTATGAATTTTTGAAGCTCAATCCTATTTAAGCTGATTATTTTAGATTTAATTAAAACTAAGTTGATGATTTAAAGGTTTATATTCATTTAAGGGGCCTTAATTAATTTTTAAAGATTTGTGATTTTAATAAAAATGTTTTGAAACATTTTAATATATTTTTGTATTTTTTATAATTTAATATTAATTATTTATCTAAATTATTCCAAACTATTTCAATAATTATAGCTTTTAATCAAGAACTCTAAATAGATTGAAATTTTTATGGTAAATAAATATTTATGTTAGATTACTTCTCCTAAAATTTAAATTCAATTAGACTTGAATTTTTAAAATAATTGCAAAAAGCGTCATATTCAATTAAACTCAAATTAATCTCATAATTATTAGTAAAATTTAGTTCTTTTAAAACCATTAGATTTATCTTTAAATTCTAAATTTAGAAGGGTTATTTGCACGTTTAGGCTTAATGGTTGATTTTCTATAATTTTTTCAGGTTTAACTTAACTAGATTAATTATTTAATATTTTAATTAATCCTAGGTAAGTGATTCTGTGATTTTGTATGACTCAAAGGGTTTAATTAATTTTTTTAGGTTTTTTATTAATTAAAAAGTGTTTTGAATCATTTATAGAAGTTTTTTTTTATGATTTATAAAATTTAATTAATTATTTATTAAATTTTTTTAAAATATAATTAAAAGAGTTAATAAATTTTAATCTAGTAACAAAAGATTTTGATGAATGTATGAGAAATGAAAATCAAGATTAACAAATCTCTACAAAATAACTGTATTATTTTTATTTGCAACACGACATGGATCTTAGGGGTTTCTTATTTAGGAGATCAAATGTGTCATTAAGGAATAATATATCATCATGGATATATCACCCTATAATAGATTTGATCACATAGTAAGAACTCCTAAGACTAATGGGCCTGTATATATTAGAGATTCTTCCCTGAACTACATGATCAAAGTAGAATATGGTTTATTTTATATTGAGCTCTCAGTTCCCTATAAAGGAGAACCCTTATAGTTGATTACATCTCAAGTGAGGGAATATATCCTAAGGAAACTCTTAATTAAAGAATTAGCTCTTATCTCTATAAATTTTTAAGTTAATTCTACAGTTAATAAATATGGAAGTCAAATAAGATAGATTAAAAGGAACAATTATTTTTAGATTCTGAATGAGAAGAAGTAGGAAGTGCTTTGATATTGGGAAGCCTAGAAACAACTTGAACATATGCTATGATTTGACCTTATAACTTTGAAAGTGAAATTTATTCTATTTTGAGTTAATATTATATTAGAATGGTTATACTTAGATTCAAGCAATACATGACTACAAAATCACTTAGGAGTCAAATACTAAATCCTATGCCAAAAGAGAAGAAAATTACTTTAAATCCTATATCTAAAAGTGCTTCTAATACTAACTAGAAGCTCAACCTATTCTAATAGAGGAAATTTATGAGGTATTGGTTTATTCTCACTAGAGATTGTGAACTTGTCCTAACTCTTCTAGACATGCATTCTATTAGGTAGGGTTGCCAGCAACACCTCTTACATTAAATAAATAAATTCAATGTTATGAAAAATGCAAGATAGCTAAGTTATTATTTAGGGAAGAGACTATGAACCTAAACTCACTCCTTAAATCTAAAATCATGACGGGCATGATATGCTTCTAGTTAATGTAATAATTATTATATTTATAATTCTTTAGACATTTGATTTTATAGTAAAGCTTTGTGTTTGCAAATATTCTTATATGCATGATGAAATGAAGTTATAAGTCAAATCAATAAGACTAGTGTTCTTCACTCAAGTGTGGCTATCCACAATTGTCAAACTCTTCCCTTATTGGGCAATATGTGAAGACCCTCCTTCAAAGGAAAAAATAAAGATAAATTTATGATTATACATTATAAACCTAGGGGTTTTAATTTTATTGCTTATTCATTAAGCTTTAAAGTGAGATTATGAGTTTGTATCAACTTATGATTTTTAGTTGATTAATTAATTATGGTGAAAAAATTTATTTTCTAGGAGCCTACCGTATAAACTAAGCTTTCCGTCACATCACAAAAATCATAAAAAGTGACCTATAAGAAGCATGCTAGTCTAGTGTGCACTCAAAATAAAAATGTCAAACAAAGTAGATTAATTAAAAGAAAGGCTAGTGTAGTTGAGTTCTACTATACACCTTTTTAAAAAGGAAAATAGGAATCAAAGCTCTACACTTATACTGCCCATCCTAGAACTAAAAATTTTGATTTATGGGGATCTTCATTTTACTTTCTTCATTGAATTGTTTCCTTCTTTAGGGTTCTCCTCAAACATCACTAGCGACCCCAGTTTATGAAGTCTACTCCTGCTAATCCTAAACCATATAGATCCTTACCTAACTCTTGTATCAAATTACATTTCAAAATCCAAACAAAAAATCCTAATCAAACATGCAAAATAAAGATTACTAGAATACACACACATTAAAGTAATTTTTATTTTAAATAATTAGGCCTAGCATTAGCGGCCACTAAGCCCACCATACTAGTAGTCTATTCTTAGGTATTTAAGCAAAAGCACCTCCAAGAAAATTATATTAATTTTTATTTTATTATAACATTCTCTTTATTAAGAATTACACTTTATAAAAAAAGTTTTAGTCTAATAAACAATGAACTAACATCCACCAACAAGCATATAATCTTAATATTTAGCTTAAAATAGTACACCACAAAATAAGATAAATAACACATCACAAATAAAATATTGAACTAACCTAAACTAAAGTTGGTCACAAAACAATCTAGTGTATGTAAGGAGCCTAGTGTGGCAAGGCTTAATTAAGCTTCTTAGAGTTTAAAATTTAATTTGTATTTGGAGTATAATTTAGTTCACCATTTGGTGATTATAGTTTGATCAATTAAAATAATTTAAAATATGTTTAAAATTTTATTTGATTTAATTAAAATATATTTTAAGGTTCTAAATTGAGAAAAAGAAAATGGGCCTTAATTTAGCCAAAAATTAATTTTATTAAGAGTGTAATCTTAATAGAGTAAACACTTCATCAGAAGACAAAGGTTCACCCTAAGGATCTAAATTAAATAATAATTTTTAATTATTTATATTAATCACATTTTAAATTTATTCTCCTTAAAAATTTCATTTTACAGCTACTTATCATTAATAGACTAAAGATATGAGAAAAAAATCTCTTTTAGACTAGTAGCCCTTCGACCTTGGATTTTTAGACTATATACCTAATAGTTGTGTGATATAGAGAAATAAAATTTCAATTTTAATCATACTTTGAAAGTAGATACATTACATGTGTTAATTTGATTTAATTATAGTTTAATTAATTGATTTTAAAGATATTAGCTTAAATAACTAGTTTATTTACAATTTTAGTTTTTTTTTTTAAATTTATTTGGACAAAGTTAGTTTACCGAACATTTGATTTATTCAAAGCTTAATTATGTTCATTTTAATTTTGGAATGGTTAACTTAATTAGTTAATCTAGTATGTATAATGATTAACTTATTCTCATTAATTAAATTAAGTGTTTGCATGGGTGGAAGGTTTAATTAATGCACAATAATTGATTATTATTTAACTTTTTTAGCTTGATTATATAATTAACTTCGTTAAGATTTGTTAAATGATTTATTTAATTAATTGATTAACATGATTAAAGTTTGATAAATTAAGTTATGAAATTGATTTAGCTAAAGTTTGTTGAATGATTATTTAGGTTGAACATTATTAATTTAATTAAATGATAACTTTGATTAGGAGCTAATCAAGAGGTTAACTTAATTAGAAGTTCATTAATGATCAATAAAATTAAACATATTTGACTTGATTAAATGGTTGATTGAATTAATACTAAATAAATGTTTAATTAAACCTTAACTGAATTAATGATTAATCTTGATTAAACCTTAATTAATAATTAATTAAATTTGATATCATTAACTCATTTAAGTGTTTAACTTATTTAAAGATTAATTTTAAGTGACTTATTCTATTAATTGTCAATTAATTATTAATTTAGTAAATTATGAGTAGTTTAATCATAGTTATTAAAGATTATATATAATCTTAATTAAGTTAATTATAACTTGATTAATGGTTCAATATGCTTAAAGTAATTTTAGTTGATAAATTAACTTTAATTGAAACATAAATAATGTGTAATATAGTTTCATAATTTACTTAAGTTTCCAATTGATGATTAATTATATTAATTAGAATTAATTAGTTTAAATTATTAATTAGGTTAGGTTTAATTATGTTAATAGATGGTTTACTTAGTAATTTCTTAAGTTTAATTTGTCCATAAATTTTGGGTAAATATTTTTATTTTTTTTTAAATTTATTAAAATTTCTTTATATTTAATTTAATGAGATTAATTAAATTAGGTAAATTAAGATTTAGATTTCATAATTTTGTGTTTCAATTAAGGCTAAAGGGGTTTAATTATTTAATCTATGTACTTTTTAAAGAAATACTTAAAATTAATTATGCCAATTTGTAAATTTTAAGATTTTTAGAATTTATTTCTTGATTAAGTTGTCTTGAGGTGGTTAGAAATTAATAACTTATGATTGAATAACCTAAATGACATGATAGTTTTAGTATTAAGCCTAACATAAAAATTTCAAGTCATTTAAGCTTGTATTTTAGGAGTAATTAGAAGATTATCATTTTAAATATAACTTAAGTTATTCTTAAAATATGAATAAAAAATTTGAAGCTTTTAATTTCATTCTATTCATCTATGAATGTCAAATCCAATGAGAGGTCATTTGTAATTTTTTGCTTAGTGGTTAATTTGTTATGAATATTTGAAATTCAGCTTGATTTAATCAATTAATTAATGTTAAATTAAAAACTATTTTATTAATATTATGTTTTGAAATGATTCAAAGAGCCTAATTAATTTTCTTAAGCTCTTTGATGTTTATTAGAGTGATTTGGATCATTTGGATGTGTTTTCATAAATTTATTAATTTTTTAATGAAGTATTTAATGAGCCCTAAAACTTCAAAAATAAATATCTTTTAATCAACTAACCATTTTTGGTTTTAAATTTTCATGGTAGACATATCTTACCATTAATTTCAATTCGTAAAACTTTCAACTTTATTGGATTACTATTTATAGAATAATAAAAAAATATTGTTATTAATTAAATCTTAAGTTCATCACAAAATACCCTAGAAAAATGAGTGATTTTAGATTCATTTGATTCCACATAAAGGTAATCCATAAGGGCTTATTTATAAATTTTTGGTTGAGTATATTAATTTGTATGTATTTTTGAAGTTTCAAACATTTTTTGCAATGCTTAAAACACAAAAAAACTTTAACTTTCTTACTTATCCCCGCCAACACTAATAGGAATTTTATTTCTTTATTTCAAACCCGATTGGGTCACGTGGATCTAATATGGATTTGAGGCATGATCATGAGATTAATCCTAATTGTTTGATTGAAAATTTGATGGCTCAGATTAATCGTATATTATTAAAGGTTTTAAATCAATTTATCTATGAGATTATATCTAAGCCATTGATTCTATTAAAAAGGAATCAATAACTATGGTACCATCTCCCTCCTTGGTGGGGAGAAGTAGAACCTGAGCTCAAACTAGTGCAAAATTCAAAGGATTCTTGTCAAAATTTCAAAATTTAATGATTGAGATAACTTAAAATTGTAAAATGTAAGGGTTGTAAAAACGTTTTCCTACAATCAACTAAGTATGTATCATAAAACACCAAAGCAATATAATTAGCTTTGGTTGAGATCCAATAACTCATTCAAGCTGATGATGAGTAGATTTTTAATTTCAAAAATGTTCTTAGGATTGAGACAAAGCTTTGGGTGAAGTTTTCCCTCATTCCTCTATGTAGATCATCTTATGGACCAACGCCTATAGCTCTTCACTAAAGATTGATCAAAATTATGGGTTTAGAGGTTAAAAAAGGTAAAGAAAGGGCTTGTTTGATTTCTTAGAGTGTAGTGAAGGTGTAAAAAGCGTCCAATGTGCAAAATAGAGCTTAGATAATTTATTTTTTAATTGGCCAACCCCTACTCCATTGGTGGAGCTTAGATGTGGCTAGCCATGGGGAATTGGGGTCTACAAGTGGTAGTGGTAGGTACTTACTTGATTAGGATTGTGTATAAGTCAATCAAGAGGGGAATAGAAAATTTGTGATTTTGTAAGCTTTAGTAATTTTTCTTCTATGCTTTTAATTTCCTTCCCCTTTACTTCTTATCCAACCACCAAGATTGAAAAACGCCTTTCATAATTAAGGGGATAGGTTTTTATTGGTTTGCCAAAAGTAAATTAAGATTTATTGGTTTGATTTTTGATCTAAGTAAACCCAAGTTTATCCTACTTATTTGAATTGGGTCAAGTGTTATTTACATGATCATTGGCTTTGAAATTGAGCTTCAATCATCTTTACATTAGGTAGCAATTTGAATTGATTTAGATATGAATAGGTTTAAACTTTGGTTGCCATTTTGGCTTAAGTGAGTCAAATTGGTTTAAATAACCTTATTGACTATTTTGAGTTCAGATTAAGCTTCAATTATGTTTGATGGATTGTTTAGAGTTATTAGATTGAATTATTAATTGATTTGAGTTCAATTTTGATATTGACTCAAATTGACTTAATTTGGTCAACTCGGGTTCACTAGGGTCATGTGATTAAATTGGTCAAATTGGACACAAGGGGTGGTTGGGTTAAGTCCAATTATGTATTCAAAGTTTGATGGATTTTTTAGAGTGACTAAAATTGAATGATTAATTGATTTGGGTTTAATTTTAATATTGACCCAAATTGACCTAATTTGGTCAATTTTGGTTCACTTGGATCAAGTGATTAAATTATTCAATTTGGATGCAAGGAGTGGTTGGGTTAAGTCTAATTATGTATTAAAAGTAATTGGAGCATTTGATTTGGTTTTATTTCAATTTAATTTGATTTGGGCTCAATTGGGTCCATTTGGGCCTACTTGAGCTAGGTGACCCAATTAGTTAGTTTAGGTTTCAATTGAATCCAATTTTGCAGTTCATTAAGTTAGTGCAATGATTTTAAGCTATGAGGATGGCTCAATTTGGCTTAATTTTATTTAGATTTAGTTTTAACTTGGTTGGGCCTATGGAAGTCAACTTAGGTCAAATGACCTGATCAACCGCATAAACCATAATTGAGTTCAATTTTGTGTTTAATTACATTTGAAACAATCCTAATCCTTTAGGTTGATTCAATTAGATTTAGTTGTGATATAATTTGATTTGGTTTAAATTCAAGTTAAATTTGGCTTTAGTGGTTTAATTTGGTTAATATTCCTAATTAACTGATTTAAAAGTCTAGTATATTTAGATTTAAGTTCAACTATGTTTCACTGGGAGTTTAGTTTAATTTTATTGAATTTAGATGTGACTAAACTCACCTTGCCTAAATACGTTAGGTTAGGTCCTAGTGGTTCACTACCATGGCCTAAGCTAACCTTGGGATTGATTTTAGTTTATGTTTAGATATGGATTGTAAATACATTTTAATTTATTATGAGTTATGGTTCTTTTAGATTTTGAATGATAGCAGACGTAGTCACTTAGTGAAGTGTCTTAAATATGTAAGTGAGGATGGTCTTATGCTAGGATTATAAATCCAAAATACTATGTTCAAGATGAACATTATTCTCATAAATAATGAGGTCAACAAATATGCCCCTAATATGTTTGGTGGAATAATAAAATACATGCACATAGTTAGCATTGATCAAACTAATTAACAAAATCTAAAATGACTGCAAGTGATAATGCTTACAAAGATTCAAGTTTGGTTTGATATTTGAATTTTTTATTTAACTTTGAATTTGACTAGGACTTTTGAGTTTGATTGTGAAATATATGAATGAATTACCATAAGTTATTTTGAGATTAAAGATAAGTAAGCTGAGAAAAGCTAAGAAGCTTTATTTCAATCTCATACACATTTTTTCTTGAATTAATTAGTCTAGCTATGAACAGGAATTAGAAAAATTAATTTGAACCCAATCTTCCCTATGATGGAGGAACTTGATTCTTTGATTATTTTTTTTAGATGATGTTGCACCATCAAAGTATAGCTCTCAAGTGGCACTATTTTGTTGGCTCAAACTCATGACTTGTTCATCAGGGAGATCATTATTCAAGGGGGTACCTCAATGGAGTAGGTGTGGTGCCAGAAAGTCTATGACAATCTAACCCTTTATGGCATGAAGGGGAATGGAAGTTATTTTGAACTTTAAAAAGTCATACATCACCAAGCCAAATATCCAAACAATTTAGGATGGGTTATATAATACTGAATAGGTCAACCTGTGAAATTAAATTTACTATGTGAGAGTGCATATAATGTCTTAATTTTAGTCAACAAAAGTCAAGGCTAGATAATGCTTTATAAAAAGCAGATAATTTACGTCCATCGGATCAAGTATATGGCTATAAGCCTTTCTCTTTACCTTATGTATGAATTTTTTAAATTTGGAACACCATGCAAATGTTAGGGATATTTATTTAGATAATTAAATACATCATTAAGAGATAAATATATTATCTCAAAAGATAAATATATTATCTTATAATGGATTTGCTTACTTAATAAGGACTCCTAAGACTAATAGGTCTTTGATGTACAAGATATTTTTCTTTTGAACTACATGGAGAAATAGAATAAAGTTTATTTTATTATAGGGTTCATAGTTCCCTATAAGAAAAAGCCCTTAGAGTTGATTACATTTTAGGAATGAAGGATCTCTTTCTAATGTGTGCCCAAAAAAAAAATTAAACCAAGCCAAATTAATTAACACTAAACAAGCCAATGCAGTTGGGTACTACTATACAGCCCAGAAGAAAAGAAAAATGGGCAGGCGAGCTCTACCCTTATATAAACTGTCCTAAAATAGAAAATTTGATCTATGGGGGTCTTCTTTCAGAATCATCACCCTATTCAAGGAACTTCATCAGCTTCATAGGGGACCACTAAGTCTGTACACTAGTAGGGTTAGCTCCTACTATTCTTAGACCCTATAGAACCTAACCAAATTCTATGCTCAAATGACATTTAAAATTCCAAAAAATATATTCCTAAACCCTACAAGACAGACATTAGGAAATACACACATCACATCAGTAATTATAATGCAAACATATGGGCTTAGTATTAGTTACTTGCCAAGCCCACCTATCATTTTGAGCTATGCTTAGGACTTAAGTATACTTGCAGCAAATAATATTTATAAAATTTTTTTATTACAGAAGTCCCTTCTAGCATAGCCCCTGCAGAAAATAGTGTTAACCTAAAAAGAACGTCATACCATCCAAACTAGTGGGCAAACAATCATAGCCATCCAGTATAAAATAGTACACCACAACACCAAGAAAAACATTTCCCACCACATCACAGAATATCATAGAACATCAACCTAACCTAAGTCTAGGGGCCGTGACTTAATAATCTAGTGTGTGTAAAACTAGGTTTGTGTAGTACGACTGTACTAGGCATTTTAGGTTTGAGTTTTCATGTTTCAAGGTTTATGTAATTTACCATTTGGTGGTTTTAATTTAAATGATTTAATTGATTTGTAATTTCATTTCCATTTAACTTTGCTTTTATATTAAGGTGGAATTTATGTTTTAAAGAATAAAAAAAGAAATAAGTCTCACTTTGGGTGAAACCCATTCTATTCAACATCCTAAACCCTGATAGAATAGACTTTCATCCATTCTAGAAGGTCAAGCAATTATCCTAAATATTGTAATTAACTTCCTTTGAATTCATTTAAGTGATTTATTTTAATTTGAGTTAGTTTCGATTAACATTTTAGTTTAATGCACTTTCAATTACTTTAATTCATTTTATATTATTATACTTTTTTTCATAACTTAGCTTAATGTTTGATTTTATGTTTCTTTTGATTAAATGTTTATTTAATGTTTTGGGTTTAAATGGTTCAGTTTATTTAATTAAGTTGATTTCACTTATATTTGGGATTATGTTATTCATTAACCTAAATGAACTTAACAAATTTAATGAATTTTATATTTAGGTATATAATTCAGAGGTTAATTAGTTATGCATTTTAGTTGATTACTAGATTCATTGTGAATTTAATATATCATTAACCTAGGATTTGATTAAATTTTTTGTTCTTAGTTATGTCATTAAATCGTAAGTGTATAATTAAATAAATTTATTGACTTCAGAAGGTTACAAAATTTTCCTTAACTGTTTTGATGTTAACAAAAGTGTTTTAAGTTGATTTTAAAAATATTTATAATTTTTGTAATTTTTGTATTTATTATTTCATTTTTGTTGCCCTAGAGATTAGAAATTCAACAACTTCAAATTGATAGGTCATTTGACCTTGAAATTTTTATGGCAAGTGGGATTCCTTGCCAATTTATGTTGCCTAAAGTTTCATTCAAATCAAATGTATAATTTTGGACTAATTAGGTTTTTAATTATTTTAATAAAAGTTAAATTAGAAAAAAAATTAGATTAAATTGATTATGAGTTTTAATTTTTCTTGAATTTCTCTCTAGAAGATGCATCCATATAGAATTTATTTAGAATTTTTGGAAATTTGATAGATTTATTATGATTTTTTGAAATTCGAATTAATTACTTGATTTAATTAATAAATTAGATCATTTTAGGGTTTATTAGATTTGAGAGATTTCTAATGATGTGTTTAGGTTCATTAAGATTTATTATGATGATTCAAATTAACTTTATAATTTTCTATGATTTTCTTAATTTATTATAAATTTATTTAATTAAATTAATAATTTATGATTAAAATTTCCATAACTATTGATTTACTTTTAATAAATAATGAAAATTTTATCTAGGTTAGTATTAACTTTAATTTCCTTTTCCCAAAGTTTCAAATTAATTAGATTAGTGGTTTGAGTTTAATTTGAGTTTGATGTTTTTATTTAAACCCAAATTAACCAAAAAATATCCAATAAAAATAGGGAGTTTGGTTTAATGGATTCTCATGACTCAGATGAATCCATAGAACCATTATTTGTATTTTTTTGATTTTGGATTTTATTTTCTATGAATTTTTAAAGGTATATGCATTTTTACCATTTTTCAAAATCTAGAAAATCTAAATTTTCCTTTTTGAATGATCAATGCCATGTGGTGCTACTTTACATATGGCGTTGTGTGGTTTGTCCATACGGGATCCACATGGATTCTATTATATTAAATGGGACATGTCAGATTTGATCTAGATCATCTGATCATGAATCGAATGGTCTTGATTAAATCCCACTTTTCTTAAGGGATATAAATTAGATGGTCTAGCTAGATCTTGATCGTCCATTCCTAACAGAAGGAACTTACGATGAAGATTTTGTCCTCTTCCTCCTAGCAGAGAAATGAAGATTGTCTGTCATTTGGGGCTAATTTTTAGAGATCTATGCGACAAGGGCAAGAGGTTTTGATTGCAAAGTGATTAAGAGTCAAATTTCAATGTGTCCCAATGGTTCAATCTTAATGGTGATTGAATTTGTTTCATAAATGACCAACCTAGGCTAATGGGGGTGGTAGTTTGGAGTGATACCTCACCAGCATCGATCCTCAGTGGTGAGGATAATTCAAAAAACTTTATGGAGATGTGGCAAGCCTTTGGGAGAAATTTCATGTCTCGCCTCCTCATGGATCACCATGGAGACCAAAGCTTTCCAGCTTGCCATTTGCTTTGGTCAAACACCAGCTTTCCCATGATAAGAGACTTGAGGAAGAGATCACCAAGTTTGGCTGAGAGCTTTAATCATATTTTTCGCCAACCATTTCCAACCTCTAGTCTGCTTGCTACGAGAGGCTCAAGTAAGGCTTTAATAAAGTCACTCTGCACCTTAGGAGTATGAAGAGATGAATAGATTCATGAGAGGAAGTTTATTTCCTCTCTTTCCATATATGGCTGAGAACCATATAAAAGAGGTTTAGGGTGGGTGAAATTCGGCCACCAATGGCGAGAGCTTTGGCTGAGGGATCAGTTTGGCCTTTCTTTTTTTATAAGTATATTGGATTGAATCTGTTGAAGAGAGGATGTCTCTTTCCCCTCTTTTATTTTTTGTTCATGAGCCTTTCCCATGGAAGGAAGGTCAGCAATTGTTGGCTATATTGATTACCACCCTTGAGGCTAGCTCCAAGGGGTGGTCAACTGATTGAGATCAGCTCAAATCAGTTAGAATAAAAGGGTGGATGAGGTAAAGAGAAAGAAGAATTAGATTTTTCTTCTTTGCATCTATTTTTGTTTTCTTTCTTCCCATGGATATAATTCATCCTCCATGGCATCTTTTGAGTTTTGGCACCACAACAACACTCTATGGATTAGTGGTTGGTTCGCCATGTCAAACCAAGATGAGATTGAACCTAGTTCAATACCATTTGGATTTAAATTGCTGTAATGTAATTTAATTATATCTAAGTTTGATTAATTGAAATTAGATTTATGTTTCAATTATTGTTGATTATCCAATGGATAATTTCAAGTTTAATTACTCCATGCCCTATAAAGTTTAATGTGGTTTGACCTAAGTTTAGCACTTTTGACTTAAATAGGTCAAGTTGAATTTTTTACTTTGAACAATCTTTTAATATTTAAATTTAGATTCAATTATATTTATTTGATGATTTATGATGCTTTAAATTTATTGATTTCCTTGGATTTTAAATCAATTTTGAATTTATTTTAGATTGATCCATTTTGACTTAAATGAGTTAAGTTGAGTTCAATTGAGTCAAATGACCAAATTGACTCATTTTAGGTATGTTTAGACTCCAATCATGTTTAATCACATGAGTGGAATGATTTGGACTAATAAATTTTATTTGGTTCGAAATTGGTTTCAATTTTAACCCATTTAACCCAAATTGGGCTTAATAGGTTAAGTTCAACTCATTTGGGTCAAATGGCCAAATTGGTCAAATTATGATTGATTGTATTATGTTAAATGATCATTTCAAAATGATTTTAAGTTTTTTATTTGATGTAATTTCAATTTAATTTGGATTTTGGTTTTAATAAGTTTTAGTGCAGTTTAGTTAGATCAAGTGATGTAATTAGCCGAACTAAGACCTTCTTGGGTTGAGATTCATTTGATTGTTTAAACATGTTTATTTTATTATTCTATGTTATTGGAATAGCTTAATTTGGCTAGATTTTGATGGACTGACCTTTTGCTTGGTGGGACCAACATAAGTAAACTTTGTCAAATGGTTGACCAATGTTGACCTTCATTTGGATTTAGTTTTAAATCCATTATGACTTTATTTTGTTTTATTTTATTTGATTTCAATTTATTTTGATTTATTTGAATTTTTTTGAGTTTAGTTGATTTTGTGCTTAATAGGATAAATGGGTTAACCATCTTAATTATCTTACTTCAAACTCAAATGGATTTAAGATTCAATTTAAATGTATTTGATTTAGTTACTTGTTTAGGTTTATGTTTGGTTTGAGTCCACCTAATTTCATTATGTTAGGTCAAACATTGGTAGGATTCACTAAGTCACCTAGTATGGTGTCCTAAGTGCCTAATCAAAAGGCTATTAATCTAGGATTAAGTGCCCTAATTACCAAGTTTTAGAAATGATGTTAACCTTATCTAAAATGAGGTCAATACCTTCCATATTAACCTAAGGCAACAAGGCACCAAGGGATTCAATTAGTGCATCAATGTACAAAGTATATATGGCATCCTTTGGAATGGGGCAGCTAAAATAAGAGGGTTTATTAAATATTACTTTTAGATTTGAAATGCTTTTAGGCAATTTTCATTTTAATGAAATTTGGAATCTTTTTGGTTAAAGTAGTGAAGGTTGACAACATCCAGATAAATTCGGTAAGAATCTTAAATAAACTTATCTAACATACAAATCTTCTCAAATAAGCTAGCTTACCTTACAATGACCTTAATTGTGTGAGACATTTAGGTGGAAGCTTTCCTAAGATGGCTTTAATTTTTATAATATCAATCTTTATTTAATAGTGTCTCACTACAAATGCAAGAATTTCTCTAAAGTTAGCCCAAAGCACATTTCGGGGGATTTATATTTAGAGCATAGTAGCACAATAATGCAAAGATAGCTCTAAAGTGATAAAAAATATCTTTTCTTTTATTTTAAGGACCAAATCATCAGTATAACACTTCACTTAATTATGAATTAAGTCATCAAAGATTTAAGTAATATCCCTATGATAAGTTGCTCTTATATCCTTAAGACTGAATGGCATGATCATGTAACTAAATATCCTAATTGAAGTCCATATGTTTCTCATCCTCAAGGGCCATCTTGATTTGATTATAACCTGTGAGCCATCCATGAATGAGAATATTTCACGCAAAGAGGTTATGTCCACTATGAGCACTATTATATGTAATGGGAGCTGATGTTTAGAATAGGCCTTATTCAAGTCTCTAAGGTCAACTCATATGTGGATTGGACCATTTTATTTCTTTGCGTATATGACATTATCCAAACAAGAAAACTTTTTTTCTTCTCAGATAAAGCCATCATCGATCAACTTCATGACCACAGCAATCACTTGCTATTCAATTTTCAACCGCATATGCAAAGTGGCTTATTTTATTAGAATGACATTAAGCTTAATTTCAAGTTTATTGATTGCTATTTCTAGAGATAAACCAGACCTCTCATCATAATTCTAGGCAAAGCAATTTTTATATTTAGAAAGAAACCTAAATAAATTATCAGCAATCTCTTGACCCATAAATGAACTTATAAAAGAAGGACATGAATTATATTCTGATCCAAATTTAAATTTATTTAACTCATTAATAGTAGATTTAATTTCTTCCTTTAACTTTAGACATGTATCCTAAACTAAAAGTCATATGAGTTATCTAACATCTCTGAATAGTATTAATCAAATGGATTAGATAAATATATAAGGAGCTTATCAGATTCCAAATTATTTGTTATCGTAAGACAATATTCATCATCATTTAGAAGTCAAATAGTATCAAAGCTGACTCCAGCTTTACTTTTAACATATTGAATTTGGTTTCCCATAGCTTTTCTTTGTATCAAGACATACCCTTAGACCAAGTATGAGGAATTAAATCATGTTTAATTGAAAATTTTGACATAATCAAGATACTAATGAAAAGGGAGTTCTACTATTTCATTATAAGATTCATCATCGAGCTCTACCCTCACTTCTGAGATTGAAGATTGAACTAGATAATAAAACTTTTATGGTTTCCCAACTTTCCCAAAAAGGTTAGGATCCACCTTAACTTCCAACCCTGTAATTCTATCTTCAGGCGATGGAGTCAGAGCCAAGGTATTCATATACCTTTTAAGCTTTTCATACATAATTAATTCAGGTTCATCATTCAATTCTTGGATCCATTCATCTTCATTGTCTAACTTTAGGAAAATGTCAAACTTTGGCATGACATCTTTTGTATAATTACCTTATAAACTTGATTCTCTGCCAGAACTAGATTACAAATTAGTTCGTATCATGAGAAGTTTTCTTTTATGTTTTTAATTATCTTTTCTTTCTTCTTTATTTTCAACTTTTTATTCTCCTTTCCATTCACTTTTTTTAGCCTTGCTAATGCCTAATTTTAAAGAGGACATAGCATGCAAATGTCTAATCGATGAGCATCCTAGAAAGTTTTAATTTAACCATATTGACAATAATATAAAGGGGTAGATTATGATTGGCTCTCTATAGTAATGGTCCTTAATCAGAGAAGATTACCTCAAGGACTTCCTTAAAGTAAAGATCCTCATTAATGGAGGTTGCTACTGTGGGAAAACAATTTGTGACACCACATAGAATTTAAGAATTTAATATTTGGATGATCGAATGCATCATTAAGAAGTAAACATATTATCTCAAAAGATAAACATGTTATCCTATAATGGATTCATTCATTTAATAAAAGACTCTTAAGGCTAATGGGTCTTTAATGAACCAGAGAGATTTCACCTGAACTACATAGGAAGTAGAACAAAGTTTATTTTAAACTGTGTTCTTGGTTCCCTATAAGGGCAAGTCCTTATAGTTAATTATATGTTAGGAACAAATGATCTTTTTCTAAGAATACTCTTGATTAAAAAATAACCTATTATTTCTATGGATTTTTAAGATGGTTCCCAAAGGAAATGATATTTTGGAAAATTCAATTGGGAACACTACAAAGTGAAAAGAGTTATTTTGGGAAGCTAATCAATATTAAGTAGGACATGCCTATTGATACTATTATGCCTAATATGTATTTCAATTATCCTAGCATTGGGCTTTAAATCTTAGAATTTAATAAAATTTTGAGTTGAAATTTTATTAAAAATCTAGGACTTATATTCTAATAATACAAGACTATAGAAATGCCTAGGGTTGAAGACTAACTCCAGTAGAATGCTTCAAATCCTAAGTATATAATTACTTCTGACACAAGTCAGATGCACGACCCAGTTCCACTTTTGGGAATTATCAGCCCTTTCTCTTGTTTGAGAAAGAAAACTTATCCTTGATTCTTCAAGAGTCATAACCCACCTAAAATGGCTGCTAGCTAACACCACCTAAGTGAGTTTTAAATCCATGATGCCAAGCCTCATGTATACATGATGGTTGGTGCTAAAACATTATTATTAATATTTATGTTGTTTGCATGTCTCTCATGTGTTTGTATGCACTACACAACAAAAACATTGAGTAAAATTAAATATAATTCAATAATTATGATAATGGATAATATTATCATAAATAGTACTAACATTTATCATTAAACATAAAATTTAAAATAAAATAAAATAGAAAGAAGTGGACAATCAACAAAATATTTGATAAGATTACCAAGATGATAAGATAAGCTTTACTATTGCACATTTTCATAAAAATAAAAAATAAAAGAATACAGGTATGTCTTGCATGAGAAATAGAAATCAATTTTTCTTTTTTTACATGCAATTAATAGTGACTTATGAGGAATATGCCCTTTTTTTGGATGTAATGAAAGAGAAAACTTAATTTTTTTTATTATCTTTAAATTATTTGTTTGTAATTCATATTTTTCTTCATCAAAATATTATAAATATTGTTTAATGAAAAGCCATTTTGGGGCAAAAATAATTTCTCGTAGAATAAAAATTATTATTAAATAAAATAATGTTTTTTCTTTCATTCAAAAAGAAAACATGTGTGAATTTTATGATAGCTTATTTAGGTAAAGTAAAAATAAAATAAATTAAGGGCTAATTTGAATGATTTTTTTTATTTTCAAAATTTTCATGTTCTTATCACAAAGGAATTTTATAAGAATATTTTAAAACTTTAGCCTAAACATTATTTTTTATAATGAACTTTTATTCAATAGAAAAAGAGTATCATTATATATATATATATATATATGACATTTATGATTTTTGAGAGTGAATAAAATTATTTATACTATACAAGCTTTTATTTCATTATTATTATTTCTTTTTTTGCAATATTAAAGGAATCTAATTTTTACATATAGAGGACAATTCTTATCTAATCCAAATTCTAATTCCACAAAGTGTCAATTTGATTGGATTAAAGGTGTGTGTGTGTAATTTAAGTCTGATTATTTTCATTTAAACCTAAATTAACCCAAAAATATCCAGTAAAAATTAGAGATTTTTGGTGTAATGGATTTTCCTCATTAAGATGAATTCATAGAACCCTTATATGAATTTTTGGTTGAGTATTTTATTTTCCATGATTTTTTGAAGTTTTATTGACTTTCTACCATTTTTTAAATTAAGAAAATAAAAATTGTTCATTTTAACATGACGTCGACTCAATGTTATTTTCCACATGGCACGGTGCTAGCTGGATCCACATGAAGCCAGCTCAAAAAGTGGCAACCATGCAGGATAATTTATGACTTGACCTCAACCGTTCATTCCGTCTATTAGGTTGATAAATTGCACCTTCTTTTTTGATAGTGAGAACTGAGTGCCATTCATTAATTTTAAGTGATTTTCAGCAATTTAGGCAGATGGATCACTTGATTTCAATTGTAAATCCATCAAGATAGTATTTAGAATGCATCTATATAGCTTGATCTCACATGGGATCCAAAAGGACTAAAGCTAAATGCGATCAGTTTGAACCGATACCTCATCGACGGTAATGTCCTGTGGTGGGGATTATTCAAAAAGCTTTGTGGGGATGTGGCAAGCCTGTTGGTGTAAGAAATTAGATTTCCTCCACTTGGATCAGTCTATAGGTCAAGCTTTGATCATTTTCAAGCAGGTATGGTCGAATTCTGGCTTGACAATAACATAGGGATTTGTTGAAGGGACTTCTTCATTTTACTCGAGGAAGGTGATGGAATACTGAAATGGACTTGAGAGATGCTCTCTTGAATTTTTTTCATTGATGGATGAGAGCTTTTATATGAGGGGAGTCAGCTATGATCGACTTAGATGATTGACACCCTTGGAGGCTAACTCTATGGGGTGGTTAGTTGATTGGGTTCAGTCCAAGGCAGCTAAGATGTGGGATGGAGGTGAGCAAATGGATTGTGGAAAAGGTTTCTCTCCATGCTTCTCTCTCTTTCTCCATGGCATATTACCCTTTTTAGATGGACTTGGACCCTCCTAGTTTGCCTAACCTTGGCTACCAGTCACCCTAAACTCATCTCAGAATGACTTTAGATACATCTCAAAGTGATTAGTTTAGGTTCTAGTTCAAATGCTTTGATTTATGTCAATTAGATATCTTTCCCTTTTGGCATGGTCTAGTTTGTTTTATTTGATGGATTGATCCTAGATTTAGACCTTAACATGTAATCAATTAAAATGTTTTCAATTAGTAGGTTTCATGTGATTTGGAATTGATTGTTTGTTTATTTCAATACATACCCATTATGGCTTAAATGAGTTAGATTTAATCCAATTAAGTTAAATGGTTATCTTCTCAATCAAAATGTACTTACCTATTAATTGTATTTAAATAAGTAGTAGGGATGATTTGGATCAATGAATTTTGTTCGTGTTAAATTTAAAACCTACTTTGACCCAATTTAGGTCTTATTGGGTTAACATTGCCCTAATTAAGTCAAATGACCAAATGAAACAAATTAAACCATATAGTTGGTTAAACCATGTTTAATAATTATTTTCAAATAATTTTAGAAAATTAATTATAGTTATTTTTGATTCAATTTGAGTTTGAGTCCAATAAGGTCCATTTAAGCATATTTAGATCAAATGAACCAATAGCCATTTATGGCCTTATTAGTTTTAGACTCATTTGATTCATGTTTTAAAATGTTTTATTAATAATTTTAAGCTTCTAGAATGATTAAATTAAAGTGATCTGGTATGACATTGAGGTTTGGTGCACTATCTTAAAAAATAGAAATATCATCCTTCAATGGACCTAATCGCATAATAAGGACTCCTAAGGCATGATGGATCCTCAAATATACCAAAGATTTTTCCCTTGCTTTTCATGGATGAATAAAGCAAGGTTTATATTAAACCAGGATCTAAAGTTCTCTATAAAGCCAAGCCTCCATCATTAATTACATCTTAGAGAATGAAATTCCCTAAGAATACTCTCGATTAAAGTAGACAATTAGGGGGAGGGGGGACACCACACAAATTGTAGGGGGTACTCATTGAAGTGATATACATTGAGGTATGATGTACTATCTAAAAAAATTGAGGTATCACCCTTCAATGGACCTAATCGCCTAATAAGGACTCCTAAGGCTTGATGGATCCTCAAATATATGCCCATGATACTAAGAAGCCTAGTGAGCATTCCAATCTATCTTATGATTGGGCATTATATATATTTAAAATGGAAGAGAATTATATATTCGAGTTGAATTCTATTAGATTGTTAGGGCTTATAATCCACCAACACAAGGATGTGAAAATGCCTAAGAGGTGATGATTTATTCTTGTAGCCCGAATGAAACAACTACCTCATATCCTAAATCTAAGGAGCTTTCGCATGAGCTAAAGCATGACATAAATCTAAGCTAAGATGGGCATAAGGTTTACCACCACAAGAAAAGATAAACTACCAGACTGCTGGGCATACAATCGCTTGGAGTGGATGCCAGCTAACACCTCCTATGATTTAAAATCATGTAGTCTAGACTTTATGAATTGCAAGATAGCTAAGGTAGTTATTTAATTATAAAGAGACTAAATCCTAAATCCACTCCCTAAGAGACTTGAGCATGAGTGGCATGAGCATATGACTTATTCTATAAACACAAAATCTTTTCAAATTTTATTACATTTTAGACATATCATTTTGATAAAGGCTTTAGGATTTTGATGCCCATATGCATGATGAAAGTAGATTATTGGCTAAATCAATAAGAAGGGGCATTTTTTACCACAAGGGAAGCCCTTACAGGTCAAGCATTCCCCTATCGTTCAAAGATGGAAATCCCATATTTTCAGTAGCAAAATAATATGATATGCATGTTCTAAAACATTCAATCATTTAGCTAAGGGGTTGCTAAATCTTATAATTATTTTATTTAATAGCTAGGTTTTATGGTGAGGTTATGAATTATTTAAAACTTTAGTTATGAGTTGTAGTTGGGTAGAAATTTTTTTTATCCTAAGAGCCTAATCGCATCGAGGCCAGACATTAAAGCATCACTCATTTAAAAAACTAAGAAAAGCATGTTATTTCTAGTATGCAAACTAAATAAAGTATCAAACATTTTTATAAAACTAACGTAAAAGAATAACAGACCTATATGGGCAGGTACTATCGTACAACCCGAAAAGAAAAGATGTGTAGCCAAGCTCTACCATTATACAACCCAGAATTACAAAGCAATAATTAGAATTTATAAATGAATAAATGCTATGGGAGGTCTTCATTCTTCATTCTTCATGTCTTCATCTTCATGTCTCCATTTGATTTTGATTTTTTCCACTTCAAAGGCTTCACATGGCCTCCCAATACAAGGCCTTCTAACTAATGCTCATCCTTATCCCCCATAACATTAATCCTAAATTCTAATGAAACAATTACATTAAAAATAGGTAAAGTAAATATAACTACACCTACAAAATAGAGGTTAGCTAAACACACATACAATCCCAAGCAGTTATATATATATATATATATATTTGGACTTAGTACTCTACACATAGGAAACCAAGGCCACCTATCCTAACTTGGATTATGCTTAGGGGTTTAAGAAACCTACAAAGAGAGTATTTACATTTATTTTTATGCATCCACTTAAGCACAATCCCCTACATAAAAATGATTAGGATAATTACAGCCTAACATCCAGTCTACGAAGCATACACCCTAACATCCATTTTAAAATAATACATCATAAAACAAAGCATACACCATACATATGTCATCCTAACTTAGGACTAGAAGTGGTGACTTAATTCTAATGTGTGTGTTAAGGCTTGTGTGGTATGTTTCAACTAAACATTAGTGTGGTATTTCCTAAGTGTAGAAAAGGGTTTAGTGTAACATGAAAGGTTGATTTCAATTAGACTTGTTTAGTTTATTAGAGAATTTTTAATTTGTGTTTTCTTTTATTGCATATGATTACACTTACCAACTAAGTGTTATAAAGAGAAGAAAGGGGGATCATCCCTTTCATCCCTACCTTAAACCACTTTCTAAAGCACATTAGTTTGATTTACTTCTCTTTAGTGAATTTCTTATTACACATTTTTAATTAATCCAAAGTTTAGGTTCACTTTAAATAATCCTATCCAATGTGAAAGACATCTTAATATTAATCTAATTTAATTATTATCATGTGACACATGCTAAATCATTCTTTTCCATCACATATAGCATGCTTATGATTTAATCTTAAGTGTATATATACATGCAATATCTCTTAGCACATTCATGTGATGGATGCATATATGTGTTTGAAGCTTATATCCTTTTATTTGATTGAATTATTTAACCATATTAGTTTAAAGATCTATCTAAATTTTTATAAGAAAGTATAGAGAAATGAAAATAAATATGTATGTGTCATTATTATCCAGAGAAGTGAGGTAATCAAATGACCTCCTTGGGGATAACTAAAGCCTCGTATTCTCGGGATGTCCAAATTATATACTTGTTTGCATTCAAACACATGTAAATTTGTATGCATGAATGTGAGAATGAAAGATCCAAATCACATGACCAACTAATTCAATCACTTAGTCAATTATGAATGCATGTTTTTTTTATAAAATAAAAGGGGTTCTAATTCCATAATTAAATACACACACATATGTATAAGAGAGATAACCTAGTGCATGCCATTATTAATCAGAGAAGTGAGGTAATCAATTGACCTCCTTGGGGCCACTTAAAGCTTTGCATTCCTAGGATGTTCAGACTAAACACTTGCTTTTATCAAATACATATGGATGTATATATAAATAAAGGAAAGAAAACCATGCAAAGATTGTGTTTTTATTTTATCGAAACATTTACACATATGGAGTAAAGTTCTATCCAAGTTCTAATGTAGGAACACATGTAAATGAAATCAAATAAGTACGTGTCACTATTAACTAGGGAAGTGAGGTAATCAAATGACCTCCTTGGGGCAAGCTAAAGTCTCATGTTCCTGGGATGTCAGGACTATATACTTATTAACATTCAAATATATGTAAAACTATATATTAATTAAGAAAAAGAAAGCTTTACTTCACATGTCTAAGGTATAAGAACATGCACACCTATATATGTTCATAAGTACTATCAATCTAATCAATGTAATTAATTTATAAATTTAAAAAAAATAATTTGAATTTATTTTTTTAATAGCCACACATATTATAAATTATTCCAACACATGCAAGTTACAAAAAGGAAAGCTATTTGATTCAATTAACTTTGAAAAGATGAATGCATGATTTCAAATGAAATATAATATTTAACATGATTGGAAAAGAATAAATAAACATAAACACATAATTTCATTCATTAAAATTAATTCTTGAGGATAATCATATCAAATAAAATTATTTAAGTAAAACCAAAGCTTCCTTAATGTCATCTTAATTTCATATTTTGATTTGATTTCAGGGCGTGAGAGAAGGTTTGTTGATCCTAACCCATTCACAAGTTTGTTAATTAATTTGGTTTAATGAAATATGATTAAGTTGATTTTATGAGTTAATTAGGTTGTAATATGCATTAAATCCATTAATTAACCCTTCCCTATGTTACTTTAACATAATTACTCAAATAATTATTAGCCACGATGATATGCACATACATTGGAAATTAAATTCGCAATGACCCTAAGAAATGAATGGGACTTAAAGGAATTGGCTCACAATTAATGATTAATTAAGTAAAGGAACTTGATTAAGTACTTTTATAACTCCCCCACACATGTGGGCTAATTATAATTTCCTTAGAATTTCCTTAAGTAGTTGAAATCCAAAGGGTCTACCCAAGATTTCATCAATTAAGTCCTGATATGATTATGACTTCAATTTAATTAATTAGGTAATTTAATTAGTTAATTAAGCCTTGATTAGTTGATTAATGAAATGAACTTAGGGAAATAGATTGTGGAGGACTCATTCCATTAGTCCATTCCCTATTGGATGGTGATTAACCACTTAATTAACTGATAATTTATTGTTTATGTGATTAATTAATTATTAATTAACTTAGAAGGGTAATTAGAGCTTAATTGGTCAATTTCCCTAATTAATTAAGCAATAATTCCCAAGAAAATTATGTGAGGTAGAGGTCATCCCATTAAATCAACCTACAAAGTTTGGGATTCATTACTTAAGTAATTAAAGAATAATTAAACTAATTAATTTCTCAATTAACCTTAATTAATCTCTAATTATTGCTCAAAATTAATTAAAAATATTTTTTTATAAATTCTCCTTTGAAATACCTTTAAAATGAGTATTTATTTGTATTTTTATGATTTTCTATAATTATTTATGATTTTAGGAAGTTTCAGCCATTAAAACACATTAATTAAGCCTAATTAAATCTTAATCCCATCAACACCAATGGCACCACGGGATTGGTTATTTAAACTTATCCTAGTTAGCACTTGCGTGGCGGCAGCAGAACACACTTTCTCTTGTGCCATCTGATCTAAGATCAGATGGCCATGATTAATCCCATGGCGCTAAAGGATTAAAATGGATAATTCTATCAGATTTAATCATGACCAACTGTTTCAATCACACAGAATAGATAGCGTGTGATTCCTCATCTATCCATCAATGGAAGATGGACACTATCTACCTTCCTTCAATCTATTGAAGCTCACCCGAGCTTGAATCGATATCAAATAAATCCCACACCTTCGCAAGGAGGATCCGAAGAGATCCAACTGCCAAAATCACATGGGGTGAAAGTTTTCTTCAAAAAGGTCCAAAGCATTTTTATGCAAGGATCTGTTTCAACGGCATACCTCATCGGAGCTCAAGACCAGTGCCAAATCTGAAATCTTCATCTAGTGGAGATGAATATTCATTGATCAGCATGAGATCCAATTTGAGGTAGTTTGTTTGGAAGGCCAATTCACGAGATGTAGGTGGTCAGTGTTGATCGAAGTCCACCCTTTTACCGTTGATAAGCTAAACAGGTTATTCATTCTTGTTCAACTACCTCTAAGGATGATCTGTGCAAAGTTAATTGCACTTTAGTGAAAATGAGATCGAGAGAATGGCTCCCCTATTTTAGCTTGGAAAAATTCGAGAGTGGGGAATGTGGGATGAGCTTGGGATCTTAAGGAATGTCTTTAACAGCTCATCTTAGGTACCTATGGCTCTGAGGAATGCAAGTGTGTGGGATTGAGTGGAAATGAGGTGGTGGATACCCCCCCTTACCTTGGATCGGATGACTCAAGCCAATTTGGCTCTTATGGATGCTTGGCATCAGTGGTGGCTAGGAATGGCAGGGATTCTTCTTAGGTGGCTCAGTTTGAGTGGCTAAGGCATGAGAGGTGGCTGCCAAGGGGGATAGTGGATGTCCTTGGTGGTTTCAAATGCTCCAATGGGGGAGGTGAGGTGATTTCACCTCCCCTTGGGTCATTACCGATCAAACCACTTTGGGTTAGGTTACTTAGTGTTCTAGGAGCTTAGGTGGACTAATTAGAGTGTGCCAAATGATCAAGGAATGAAAATGACCACTTACATGGGTGATTTGCCTCATGTGTTACCCCTCACCCAAGGGTGGGATGATCATTTTGCATTAGATTTGATTTGGGTAGATTTTAAATGAATCAAAAGTGAGTTGGGCCAAATTTGATGTCATTTGGAGTCCATTTGGTTTGATTTGGCTCAATTTGACCTATTTAGGGCAAATTGGGTTAGGTTGGGTCAAGTTGACCAATTGGTCAAACTAAGGGTTGGGTCAAGTTTATATGATCATTTGGAGTGCATTGGGGTCATTGGTTTGGTTCAATTTGGTTTATATTTGGCTTTTGTTCATTTGAGTTTATTGGGGTCAAATTGATCAAGTTTACTAATTTGACCTAATTGACCAAATTGGCTTTAAGTCATGACTTGGTTTGGGTTTGGTTGATCATTTCAGATATGTTGTGAACTTTGGTTGAGTTCAAATTGGATTTGATTGGGTTTTAGGTTGGCTTGACCCTTTAGCTCAAGTTAGGTTCATTAAGTCATTTGTGTCTAGTGGGTCAATTGGGCTCAATTGAGGCTTTGGTCAAGTTCAACAAGCAATTTGGCATGATCTTGAGCCATTAATGCAATATATTTCATTTAGATTTTGATTTGATCCATTTTGGTCATTTTTGTCAAATTAGGTCAACTTGGGTCAAGAGGGCCAACTGGGTTAGGTTTGGCTCAATTGAAGGCCAAGTTATTTTTAAGTATTGATTTTGAGTTGGTATGAGTCATTGGTTTCAATGGATTTTTCTTAGGTTGTAATTTGGCTAGTTTAGGTTCATATGGGTTAAGAAGGTTGACTTGGTCAAAGGGCTAGATTGACTTGGTTTGACCTAATTTATGATAATGGATCAACCTAGGATGATCAACAATCACGCCATGAAGTTTGGATTAGCTTAATTTACTTTGGTTTAGCTTGAATTGGATTTTGGATCAAATAGGTCAAATTGGTCAGTTTGCGTCAAGTGAGCCAATTGGGTTTAGTTGGCTTGATTTTGGGTTGAGTTTAATTTAGTTGAGTTTATATATGGATTTGGGATTGATATATAAATTAAATTGCAATTGGTTTGGGTACAAATGGGTTTTGGTTCATTTGAATATTTCTAGTCAAATGGGTTAAGTTGTGTTTGACTTGGGTTGATTTTGATTCAGCTTGATGATTATAGATTTCATTTATATTTGGAGTAGTGATTGTGTGAGAAAATCAATTGAATTTGGTTTGAAATTGAATGGAATTTGGCTAAGTCCATGATATTGGCTAAAAGGGTTTAGATTTAGCTTTTGATTTAGTTAGATATAGTTTTGATGATTTAAATGTATATTTTATTTATGTTTGTGAAGATGATTGAAAATATGATTGATTCATGAGAAATCAATTGAATTCGAAGTGATTTGGGGGGCTAAGATTTGGCTAAGCTCATGAAGGTTGATTCATGTGGCTTAGGAAGGGTTTTGATTTAATTTGATTTAGTTTAATTAAGTTTTTTCATTTGAATATAAATTTAATTTATATTTGAGAAACTAATTGAAGATATAAATTGGTTATGAGAAAATCAATTGCTTTTGAATTAGTTTGAATGGGATTTTGGCTAAGTTCATGAAATTGATTCAAAGGACCTGGGAAGGATTTTTTTTAGGTATGATTGTAGGTCTTTGTTTGGATTTGATTGTAAGTTTGACAAATTGATTGAAAGGTTGAATTGGTATTTGAGAAAATGAATTGAGTTAGGATTAATTTGAACTTGGCTAAGGCTAAGTCCATAGAGTAAAGTCATAAGGCTTAGGAAGGTTTAATTTGATTTGATTTTGTTTGCAATTGGTTATGGATTTCAATTATCTTATTTGAATTGAATTTGAGATTTAGTTATGGCTTAAGTAGGTGATCATGGATTGGGTTTGGGCTATAGGGTAGATGGATCTCCCTAAGTCCTAAAGCATAGCCTAATCATATGGTTAACTCTTCTAAGTCTCTAAGCTTAAGTTGAGTTAAGTGTTCACTTAATTGCTAGAAGTGTCTTATGACTAAGAAAGTCTTAGTGTCAAGAAGATTCCTAAGTCTAATATGAGAAAATTAAGACTCAAATAGCTTAATCAGGTTACTTAGCCTAAGTGAATCCAAATGGCCCGTTGAATCTAAACTCAAAATAAATTAAACTTAATTAAAATTAAATGTTTCAAAACACTTTATAACCATGTTTGAATACAATTTCATATTTTTTTGGGTTTGATTTGATCAAATTGGTCGTTTGGCCCAAGTGAACCCAATTTGACCCATTAAGCTCAATTTGAGCCAAAATAGGTCTAAATATAATTTAAATTAATTAAAATAAATTACTACAAATCATCTCAAATACTCAATCAAATATAATTGAGGCATAAGTACACTTTAATTTAGATTTAATTAGTCATTTGACCCAAGTAAACCCAATTTGCTCCATTAAGTCCAATTTAGGTCCAAAATGGGTTTAATTTAAAAATCAACTCAACCCAAATTAACCCAAATCAATGCCTACAGTAATTCTTAAGTTGATTAATGAACATGACTCAACTCTCAATTGCACTAAATTTCTCCAATTTGATCAATTGATCAACGTAACCCAAAGTGACCCAATTTGACCTATATGAGCCTAAAAAGCCAAAATCAAAATAAATTATTTAAACTTAAATCAATTTAATCACTTTATACTAATTTAAAAACTTACTTTAACTCAATTTCACTCTTATTTGGGTCCAATTTGTTCAATTTAGTCAAGTTGGCCAATAGACCTAAATAAATCTAAATTGACCCAATTAGGCTAATTCTTGCCAAACCCAAAATAAATCTAAATTAATCACAATAGATCAAACTTAATCACTTTAAATAACTCAATAAACAATATTGAAGCCTAATTTAAACTCAAATTGTCCAAACCAAATCATTGGACCAAACCTAACATGTTTAAGCTAAATTGGGTAAAGATGGATTCAAGTCAACCCAAACCCAAACTAATCATTAAACCCTAGAAAATCTCATCATACTTGAGTTGAGATCTCAACACATGTGAAAGAGAATTAAATGTCAAATCGGGGGATTAGAAAGAGAGAAAAGATGCAAAGCTCTAAAATTTTCAATCATCTCACATCCCATTTCATTACTCCACTTTTTGGCTTGGAGTGATTTTTGAATCACCCAACCACTACCCACAATGAATGCTAGCTGCCACACCACCAATAGCCATACCCCCATATCAATTTTTCCATTGTAATTTCATCCATATAGAGAGAAGGGGGAGAAATGGGGCAAAAGAGCTATCTTTTGCATCTAACACCTTCTCCACCTCCCAAAAGTAAGGCCAACCACCCCACCTTTTCCACTCACAAAATACCAAATCAAGTATTCTCTAATGAATTACGGTGGTGGTTAGTGGCAAGGACAATCCAAGCATAGGCAAAGGAGGAGGACTGTGTGGGAGTTTCGACTTATGGAAAAGATAGAGTTCAACATAGGAAATCCACTCAACTTTGGCTTGTGGGAGGAAATATGTAAAAAGACTCCTAGGAAAGCCATATGTCTTCATGTTTGTTCAAAATTTTTGTGATTCTAAGATTTTCTTTTAGATTATTTTTACACTTTTCATTTTGACCCTCCCGACGTGAATTAAAGTGACTTTCGGCTAAGATCACTGGAAGATCATGAGATTCAATGATATTTGGGGTAGATGCCATCCATCTAACCCTTTTTAGTTCACCTCCCATGAGTGAGATAACCTTTCGACCATCCATCCTACTTGGATAGAATGGACGACCACAATTATATCTCATTTTTGATATTCCATTAGACTTAACCCAAAATTTCAAAAAAATTAAAAAAACATAAAATATTAATCCAAAAATACAAATAAGGGCTCCATAGATTTATCTTTTTAAGAAGAATCTTATGAACACCAAATTCCTAAATTTTCCTATATATTTTAGGAGTAATTTGAGATTGAGTGAAAATTTTATTTTTTTAATTACTATTAAATATTAAACCAATTAAGTTGAAATTTTCAAAAAATAAACTTAATGTTATTGCATGCATATCAAAAAAATTTCAAGTTTAATAGCTTTAAGGATTAAAAGTTATTAATTTTTAAAATTAATTGGCTAATTTTAAATAAATAATTAATTAAAAATTATAGAAATTATGAAAATTCTCAAGATATTTAAAATCACTTTAATAAACATTAGAGATCTTAAAAATTTAATTAAACCCTCTAGATTACACTAAATCACAAAAATAATTAAATATGGGTTTAATTAAGCATTAATTAATATGGAGAACTTTATGAAATCATAATTAATTATAGAATAATATAAAAAATATTAATAAATCCTCTATGAAATGCTTAGATAGAGGATAATCTAAGAAAAATAAAAGCCTTGAATTCTATTAACTATACAGTGATTAATTAAGGTTTGAAGTTTCACTTAATTTGTGCAGCTAAGCTTTAATTACTTCCAAATTTGCTTGAAATTTGGTGTGATTGTCTTATGGGATGATCTCTACTTCTGATAATTATTTCATGTTAATTTGTTAAGTAATTTGGTAGATTTAAATTTTCAATATAAATTAATTATTTTATATAAAGAAATTATGCAATTAATTTTGGAAGTCTATTTATGTATTAAAATAGTAAGGGAGATCAAAGAAACTAATTAGGACCTTTGGTCTTGATTATTTCTCAAAATAACTCTAAAAGGCTTTTATTTAACTAATTAAATTATTAATTGCCCTAGAACTTAGAGAATTCATAGTAATTAGAGTAGACCAAAAAAATTTTTGAGCAAGCCCTCTTTATGCTTAGCTAACAAAGAGAATTTCAATGAAATCAAAATCTCCAATTAGTTTGGGATATTTAATTATAATTAATGATTTTTGGATTTCCCCATTTGATTAATTAATTTATAATTATAAGCCTAAGTGCATTAAGATTTGTAGAACATGTTTATTTCATGTTTATGCATTTTCTATAAATGTTTTATAATTTTTGGACTTATATTTGGCCTTAATTGAATTTATTGGCTCTTTTGGGCTTAATTTAGCAAATAATTAATAAACTTTAATTAATTCAACAAAATCATCTAAACCACCTTTGGATCACTTAATGGATATAGATGGGTCAAGGAATAACTTTAACAATTTTCTCTCCTCATTAAGATTAAATTATATAAATTTTAAAAATCAAACTTTAATGAATTTGATTAGGCTTAATGTTGCTTATTTTCATGAGAATAACCTTAGGAATTAATAACTCGAAATATGTTTTGTGGTAATATTTAATTGCTTTGTTTCATTCATTCATTTCATACATTTATGTTACAAAAATAAATTAGAAAAAGATTTCATTTACATGTTTTGAATTAAATAGTGTGGCTATTATCTCTAATAAATCTTAATATTTTCTTAATTAATAAAGAAAACCTATTAATATAAATGTAAATCAATATAAATAACTAAAATTTAAATTTAAATTCATATATGTATGAACTACAATTTGAAAGGTATATAGTCTAAAATTTTGAGGTTGCAGGGCTACTAGCCTGAAGGAGATCTTGATACCTCACATCTCAGGTATAACAATGAGACGTACCTTAAACTTTGTAGTGGATTACATATTAAGGTTACATTATATATATATATATATATATATATATATATATATATATATATATATATATATATATATATATATATATATATTATATATATATATATATATATATATATATATATATATATATATATATATATATATATATATATATATATATATATATATATATATATATATATATATCTTCTTAATTATTTTAATAATTTTATCTTAATTCCAATATATGTATGCATATGTAAATGAATTAACAAGTATATAGTCTTCACATCACATGAGTGTGAGATTTTAAGTAATCCCAAGGGGGTCTCTGATTACCTCACTTTCCTAGTTACACACTAACATTTACTTGTATAAATTCAATATACTAATGTGTATGTATATGTATAAGGTATAATTAAATCAATTTCTTTTATAAAATTTATGCATCATATCTCAAATATTAATTCTTAATTAAAATACATTAATTCATTCATGCATTAAGAATGGAATAATCTATTAATATATATACATGGATTTATTAAATCTAGTTATTCAATTAACTATGTTATATAATTAAATGAATGAATTATCCATGACTTGGTATATTAATATTAAGATGTCTTTCATATTTTGATAAAATCACTTAATCCAATCTAAATACATAGCTTAATAGAAAAATTTATAACACTTCATTGAGATGATTAAAAGTCATAAAATTCATCTTTAGATTCTTATGGTTAGAGATTAAGGTGGATCCCACTTCTTCTTCCTCTCTTTAAAATTCAAAGTTTAAATGAAATAAAAACTAATAAAAAATATTAAAAATTCATCTTTAGATTCTTATGGTTAGGTAAGTGATTTGTTGTGGTGGATTGATGTTTTATATTATAATGTAATGTTCTATACTGGATGTAAGGATTGATTGTGCATTAGTCTAGATGGTAGGACATTATTTATTAGGTTAATGATGACATATACAGGGGATTGTGCTTAAGGGATTACTGTAATAATAAAACTTATAAATGCATTCATTTGTAGGTGATATTTAAATCCTTAAGCATAATCTATTAGGACAAGTGAGCTTGGTGACCCAAGGTAAGGCACTCAGCCCCAATGTGTGAAATATAACTATTCGGTGTGAATTTATGTTAACCTGATGTTCACATATTAAAAAAAGTAAATAATTAAAATGGGGGTCAAGTTCTCAAAAATGAAATATTTGTGCATCTTCCCCACAATATCGAGGTGCCAAGCTCTCAGGTTTCATTCTCTTAACACAGTGCGTATGCGCTATACCTCCAGCATCGAGGAACAATTCAGCAAGTCAAACCGACCAATAATTAAAATGTTGCAATGCTACCCATGTGGCACAGAGGCATTGTGCTTTATAATGTTATATATATACATCCTATCAAATGTCATCTCATAAGTGCTAAGGCACCATTTTGATATCACCAAGGTGCTACCTTTTTAGCCCCGAAGTGTTGATAATTTATACCTTTAAACTAAATTAATAGCTTTGTTCGCCATGTGAACATCTCATAATTCATTCTCCATATGAAGATAATATATGCCCACCATGTGAACAAATTCATATAATTTAGCATTCTAAAGAGATGTAAGCCCAATCTTCTATTTATTTATCATGCGAACAACCCCTATATGTTCACCATGAGAACATCTATATAATCTGGCATTTCAAAGGGATATAAATCCAATCTTATATTTGTACATAATGCGAACAACCCTTATATGTTCACCATGTGAACATCTACATAATTTTGGAATTCCAAAGGATTATAAGTCCAATCTTCTATTTTTTCACCATTGGAATAACCCCTATATGTTCACCATGTAAATATCTACATAATAATGCATTCTAAATGAATGTAAGTCCAATCTTCTATCTATTTGCCATTTAAACAACCCCTTTATGTTCACCATGTGAACATTTACAAAATTTTAGCATTCCAAAGAGATATAATCCCATTCTATACTTGTTTTCCTTATAAAAACCTTTACATCTATTCACCAGTGAGCACTTTTTATATGTTCACCATGCAAACACCTTGCCCGATTAAGTCTCACGATTAGGTCCAGGTTACCAAAATCTAATTTCATTCCTAATGATGGTCATCTTTATTGAATATTACAATTAGAGGTGATATCTCTAGATGAAATGAAGTCTATTATTCAAATTAATTTAAAATTTATAATCATTCACCCATCCAACGTTATTTACCAAGGACAATAAATTAAAAAAAATTCAGCTCATAAAAGAGTTAATGCCAAATTAAATAAATAGCTATATTCAAACAAAAGTAATCTCACAGTAGAAATGAAATAGCTTGTGTTCACCGTTTGTGTGGCTTTGTCATTAAATGGCACCACGTAAAATTTGGATATGACCAGTACCCTCTGACTATGTGGTTTAGCTCCCCTAAATAGCTCTACTATATTACAGTCTGGGCAGTAGCCCGTATGTTCCCTAATGGCTTTGCTCCTTAAGACATGAACTATAGAATATATTTGATAGGCATAAAGCCTTATGGTAGCTAGAGTTGACTTATAATATGTCTCCTTAGATAAACTATACTGTAGGTCTACAAGAATACCTAGGACGATGCAACCGATGGCTGCTAGTAAGGATTCTTTGATCATGTTGGATCAACTACCATCTCTAACTAAGTAGACTATTGATCATGATAGCCCAGGATGACTGAACCAAGGGATCTTGATCGGGTAGATCATTAATCCCACCAAACATATGCTTTAAATTAAAGGAGAACGATAGGTCTTTTTATTTTCTATGTTAATTCTACCTCCATCTAACAGTCATCTATATATATCATAATACACCACTAAACACCATTACATATCAAAAAAATATGCTTATTTTCAACCATAATTGAGAGTGCTCTCCTACTGTGGTAAGAGGGGTAATTATTAGTGGAGGCTTGCATTCATAAGAAGTAGAACCTAGATTAAAATAAACCCTAATATAGATGTCAGGGGAAATAAGGTTGAATATATAAATCAATCTACCTCACAAAAAAATATACAACCATACCATATCACCAAAGATCACAGAGTGCATCCTTAAAAGTATTTTTTTAGAGCGATCACCTAACCACTATTTCACAGGTATAGTTACATCTTCATTTCATACAAAATGTAATTTTTGTAGTAGGATTCAGATTAGAGTTACGTGATTTAAGTTGAGTAGTGACTTTAAGGATTTAACCTAAGAGGCCTTATGATTCTTGGAGTGCTCAATCCATTAAGTGAAGATGATGACTAAGACTAAAGACCCACATAGCCCTATTTTTATTATAAATTATAATCTCGATTATATTAGGGTAGAGCTTGACTACCTTTTTTTTTTCTTTTTTGAGGTGTACAATAGTACCCGATCGGATCAGCCTTTAATTCTTTTATGTTATTAATTTTTGGTTATTGTATTTACATTGATTGCATAATATAAATGGCATGCTTTTCATAGATTTCTTAAAATGTGAATGTTTGATGTGTGGCCTAGATGTGATTGGCTCTTTAAAGAAAAATTAATTTTTCTACCCCAACTAATAATTTTAATTAAAGTCTTAAATATCTCATAACCTCGCCAAAAATCTTGTGATTTATAAGCAAGAAATAAAAGATTTAACAACCCCTTAGCTGAATGGTTGTATGTTTCAACATCATGCATGTAGATTATTTTACTCTTATAATATAGGATCTCCACTCTTGCATGATAAAGGATAAGGCTTGGTCTTTGAGAGAAATCTCTTATAGTGAAGAACACCACTTCCCCATGAGTTTTCCCATAACCAATTTTATCATTCATTTAGATATAAATTCTCCAAATCTTGAGTCCAAAATTAATGAGTCAAACTGAAGTAAAATTTATAAATTTTATTGCATTTGCCTGAGTCATAACTTTTATCAACCATGACCTACTCTCCTAGGGAGTGAGTTTAGGACTCTAGATTACTTCTTAACTAATAATAGTCTAGCTATCTTGCATTTACATAAGATTATCCAACATAGTTCTTAAATCATAGGAAGTGTTAGCTGGTAGCCACTCCAGGTGGTTATAAGTCTAGAAGAGTCAGGATTGGTTCATTCTATCTGATGGAAATGAAATAATCTATCTCACTTTCCTCTAGTAGATTTAGGTCAAGCTCTTAGCTTATGCTAGAGCATTTTAGATATAAGTTCAGAGGCTACTTTTTTTTATGAGCATAATTCCTCATCTCTTAGGCATTTCCATTATCTTGTGTTCTTGAAATCTAAGTCCTAGCTTTCTAATAAAATTTCAATTCAAATAAATATAATTTCTCTCCTTCAAAAATATAAAGCCTCACTATAAGATAGATTGAAGCATTCACTCATTCTCCTTTGGAATCTATTAATAACCCTTCCCATTTGAATTCTTCCCATTTGATTTCCAAAATTACTAAACTTTTGATACCAACCTTTTAAATCCATAAACATGTTACATAATCACTTTAATTAAGAATATTTTTCTAGATTCATACCCTTTATAGGGAACTTAAAAACAAGAGTTAAAATAAACCCTACTTTATCTCATCCATGTGAAGTAGAGAAAAAGTCTCTGATATATATAAACCCATCAGCCTTAGAAGTTTTTATTAGATGATTAAGTCTATTATATGGTGATATCTCCACCACTTGAGGTAGTATATCATTCTTTGATATCATACTTGATCATTTTAATCAGTATCCCCTAAGATCTGTGTGGTGTCCCTCATCACATTTTTAAACACCACATGTGTCTAAGAAACGCATCATTCTGTCAAGTCTACAAACTCATCTATTAATGGGAGATGATACCCATCTTTTGAACAAGTTTAGTTTAAGTTGGTGAAGTCAACACACATCCTCCATATGTTTTCTAACTTCTACACCATCATCATGTTGGACACCCATTCTGGGCAATGAACCTCTCTACTAAAATTAGCTTTGATAAGCTTTGCATCCTTCTCCTTGATGGGCTCAGCAAATATAACTTCTATTTTTTTCATTATCTACTTGGAGGGTTAAATGTCTGTATGAACATTCAGGTGAAGACAACTAATGTTGATGTATATGCCCAGCATCTTCACTGATGTCCAGGCAAATACATATTAATTATTTAGAAGAGTTTTGATGATGGTTTCTTTATATTGGAGCAAAAAACCAAGTTGAACCTTAATACTCACCTATTATTTTATGTGATCAAAATTTCTTCTATCTCTTCAAGGACTTTGATTCCTGTTCACAATATAAATATTTACAATACATCATCTTCTTTGCTTGACCCACTAACTACTTTAAAATAGCACCCATGGAATTGATTGAGGTTCCCTCTAATATTAATCTCTTGTCCTATTATGGGGAATTTGACTCTGATGTGATACATTAACATAACCATTGGGAATGTGTTGAGTAGTAGTTGATTAAAGATAACATTGTAAGTAGTAAAGGCATCAACCAGAAAGATGTCAGCCATTGCCATAAACTATTTATTACCTTTTCCTCAAGTGGTGGGGAGAGTAATCATTTCTTCAGTTTCTCGTCTCTCTTCAAAGATAATGTATTGTTGTCCTCTAGTGGGCACGAGTTTGGATTTTTCAAATCCCAACTTATGGAAGATTGACTTAAAAATGATATTGACCAAGCTCCCCATATAGATAAAAATGTTTCTTACCTCATAGTTGGCGATCAGGATTATCACCAAAACTATGTTGTTATAGGGATTTTCAATAGAGGGCCTATCTCTTTCTAAGAAACTCACTAATATGATGGTCATGGAGGGTGCTTGCATCATAACTATTGAACTCACTTCTCTAGATCTTAACCTTTTCATACTTACTTTCATGGAGGACTTTCCATCACCCCCAAAGAAATCATGTGTGACAACAACAATATAAATAGTGTGCTCAGGTACGAGATCATTACTAGCCTCAATGACTTCTTTGTCTTTCTTCCTAATGAATTCCTTGATCTTCACCAACTTTATCAACTCATCTACTAAACTATTCAAATGTTAACACTCCTTAGTGTCATGGCCATGATCATGATGATAAGCACAATATCTCGATTGATCGTGCACTCCATTAATTTTCATAGGTGGTAGTCCCTTGAAACAATATTTATTCTAGATTAACTCTATTAGCTTGGCCATTAACACTCTAAAAGGAGTCTCCAAGATAATAAGTACCAAAATTTCTAAAATCTCTCCTGGGTATTTTGGATTGCCCACCACTTTTAAGTTCTTCATCTCTGATACCCTTCCCAAGGCAATCACTCTGAAAGCTCCTTTAGTGAATTTATAGTCATAAAAAGTTATAAGGGTTGGACCACTTCATTATACTGTTCATAATTGACATGATTATTTGCCAGCTCCAAAAATTTAGTGAGTGTCTTAGATTGTTAGATCCCTGATCGCTCAAAAAAATATCTTTAAAAGTGCACTCCACCATTTTGGGATAAGATGGGTTGGGAGTATTTTTTTTTGTGAGGTACATTAATATATATATTCAAATAAATTTTCTCTAACATTTATGTTAGGGTTTATTTTGATTTGGTTTCTACTTCCTATGAATGCAAGCCTCCAAAATTAATTACCCCTCTTTCTATAGTACTAGAGCACTCTCAATTAAGGTTAGTAACAAACATATATTTTTGATATGTAATGGTGTTTAGTTGTGTATTATAACATAGTTAGATGACTGTCAGGGGCAGGTAGAATTTACATAGTGAATAAAGAGACATATCATTTTTTTTTTTAATTTAGAGCATATGTTTCATGGGAATGATGACATGTCCTATGAAGATGTCATGGTTCCATCATCTCAGACTGTCATGGTCCCTAGTCCACTTAGTCAGAGGAGGGCTGACCCAACATGACCAAAAAATCCTTCTCAGCAGCCATGGGTAGTGTCATCCATGGTGTTCATATACACCTAAGGTGGAGTTTGTTTAAGAAGATAAAGTTTAAGTCAACCTTATCTAACATAAGGCTTTATGCATATAAATTTTTTTTATAATTCATGACTCAAAGAGCAAAGCCATTAGGGAATATATGGGCTACTATCGTGACTGTAATAAAGTGGAGCTATTTAGAAGAGTGAAACCACCCAGTCATAAAGTATTGGTCATATCTGCATTTTATGTTGTGCCTTTTAATGACAAAGCAACATAGATAGAGGACATATGCAATGTCCTTACTAGAGTGAGATTATTTGAATTTGAATATAGCTATATATTTAAGTTGACATTAGCTCTTTTATAAGCTAGAGTTTTCCTTACTTGTCATCTTTGATAAATAATAATGGATGTGGTGGATGAATACTTTCTTCAACTTAATTTGAAAAATATACTTCATTTCATTTAAAGATATCCCATCCAATTATAATATTCAGTCAATACGGCCATCGTTAGGGTTGAAATTAAATTTTTGTAACCCAGACTTAGTCCTAAGACCCAACTAGGCAAGGTGTTTGCATGGTAAACAAATATAAAGTGCTCACATGGTGAACAAATGTAAGGGAGTTCACATGGTGAACAAATATATAATGGGCTTATATCTCTTTGGAATGCCAAAATTATGTAAACGTTCACATGGTGAACATAAAGGGGTTGTTAGCATGGAAAAAAGATAGAAGATTGGACTTACATCCCTTTGGAATGAAATATTATATAGATGTTCATATGGTGAACATATAGGGGTTATTTGCATAGTGAACAGATAGAAGATTGTACATACATCCCTTAAAAATACCAAATTATATGGATTTGTCCACATGGTGGAGTGATATAATGATGTTCGCATGACGAATGAATTATGAGATGTTCCCATGATGAACGGGTACAAGACTAGGCTTACATCCCTTTAGAATGTCAATTTATATTGACAAATAAATTGATGCTCACATGGCAAATGAATTATGAGATGTTCGCATGGTGAATGAAGCTATAAAATTAGTTTAAAGGTATGAAGGATCAACACTTTGGCCCTAAAAAGTTAACACCTCGGTGATATCATAATGGTTCCTTAGCATTGCTTAGGTGGAATTTTGATAGGATGTATATGTATAGCATTGTAAAGCATAATGCATTGGTGCCACATGGGTGGCACCACAACATTCTAATTATTGGTTAGTTTGGCAAGTTGAATGACGCCTCGACACTATGTTAAGAGAATGAAACCCAAGTGTGTGGGGCCTCGCTAATAGGTTATGGTACCTCGGTACTATGGAAGCAGATCCCTTGGTGCATCAACACTATACCATGATGCCTTGATGCTATGGGGAAAATCCTTGAAGATTTCATTTTCAAGAGCTTAGCACTTCGATGCTAGATTCTAGTGCCTCAATGCTATTGGGGCAGACCACTTGGCACCTTGATGCTACTAGGGTAGATCCTTTAGTGCATCAGAGCTATATCATTGTGCCTCAACATTGTGCAAAAGATCCCTTGGCCCTCAACACTATGGGGTAGATCCATTGGCACATCTGCACTGTAGAGCAGATCCTTTGGCGCCATAGTGCTGATGCCATGGCACCTCGATGCTGCAGGACTAAAATGCATGTATTGAGCTCAATTCTTTATTATTTCTATGAATTTTATAAAATTTTCTAGAATGACACTTTAGCGATGCTATATATATTTTTTAATTTAGTGCAAAGCACTCTTCTCCTTTATTCTAGATCAAAGATCCTCAGAGGGGTGGGTTTTTCTTTTCATGCTGAAACTAAGTTCAATAATGGAGGGTCTTCAAGCCTTTTATTTCTATAATCTGTAGTGTTCCTTTTTCTTGGAGGAAGAAATCCTCGAGTGATGGATTCTTAGGAAGTGAGAATGAATGCTAGTAAGAAGACCCCTATTTATAGTAGTGATTCTTATAACTATTTCCTCTCAATAGTCGGTGCAGTGCCTAAGTGCCAAGATCATAGTGCCGTAGCAGTGTATCATAATTTTGTTAGCTAGCTTCGATAATTATCCTTCTACAAGGTTAGAATAGCGCCGCAGAGTTATAGAAAAAAAGTATATTTTTTATATTTTTTATATTTTTATATTTTTTTATATTTTATTATTTTATTTTTTTATATTTTATTTTTACTATTATTTTATATTTGAATAATGAAGAAAGCATGGGGAATCACATATACTTGAATGGTGTTATCCACTAGGTGGATTGCTATCAGTAAAGAAAATACCAGCCAACCTTAGGTGCCATCGATTTGAGACGATCAATCTAGGAAGAAAGCAATTGGGACTCACATCTTCTTAAAGAAAACTGATCATCAGGATAGTCTATTATCAGCTAGACAACTACTATCTCACTTAGGGTGACTACTAAGTGAGAAGTCGTAGAGAAGAATTAGTCCCAATCTTGAAGTAGTCGAGAGGAAGAGGAGCCACTAGGGGTCTTACCCTAAATTTTGAATATATCATCGAACCTAGTCAGTACATGATGGCTAGCTCTAGAAGAAAGCTCAGGGACTCATATCTTATTAGGCGTGATCCATCGCCAGGATAGTATATTAGTTTTGTAATAAGATATTCCACATAAATGAGGTGCTCAACAGTTTGTAGTGGTTAAGCTTGGAAGAAAGTATGGGGACTCACATCTTCCTAAGAAAAATTTACCACTAGGGTGACTTGCTAACTAAGTAGTGAATCGAACCTGACATAGAGTGACTACTAAGCAAGAGCCATTGGCGGCCTCATCTCAACTTGGAGTAGTCTAAAGCAAATGTATTAGTATTTGTGTTTTGTGTCTGTGTTATGCAAGTTAGAATAAGGATGCTGCTTTGATTCTCTCACACCTATCTTAGTCACACTAAAGAATAATTAAAGAAGAGGAAATTTTGGCAAAATAAATAGTTTGTTTGATTAGAAGAAAGTGCTATATTTATTGATAAAAGTGGATTGAGGAAATATGATCATGCATAATATTTTTTCAAGTAAAGCCCATTGATAGGTAACATAGGGCATTCACCTTTATGATTGATTAATTGGTATGGCCCACATTGATAGACTTTTTCTATGATAAAAGGGCCTTCTCATGTTGGTTCAAACTTACCTCCCATCTTACGATGGGCAACAATTGGTCTCCTAAGAAAATAAGCTCTATAACTTGAAATGCTCTTGGGTGGACTAACTTATTATGAGCTTAAACCATCCTTATTTTATATAACTCAAAGTTCTAGTATCCTCGAAGGTGTTTCTCTTCAAGATCTTCAAGTTCTTCCAATCATAATTTGGTGCTATATTTAGTTATGATTTTATTGTTCACTACTTCCCTTAGTGATAGGAGTTACTTCAAGAGGGAGAATGACTTTGGACCCATACACTAAGGAGAAAGAGTGAACGATGTTGGGGTTCTGTAAGTAATGTAATAAGCCCATAAAAGCTTTAATTAACTACTTGTTATGTTGTTGTTTTTTGTCATCAAGCTTTTCTGTAGAATCTAGAAAAGAGTTTAGTTAAAGGCTTTTGCTTTTGCTAACCCATTCGCTCAAGGATAGTAAATGGTAAAATATCTCTAATAAATGTTATGTATTCCAATGAAGTTATTGATCTTTGTACTCTTAAAGGTATTACCATTATCAGATATGATCTGATGAGGTATACCAATCTATATCCGATATGGTTCTTCAAGAATTGGAGAATATGTTGTACTTTGACTTCTCTGAGTGGAATTGCTTCCACCCATTTGGAAAAGTAATCTATAGCCACCAGGATGAATTGATACCCCTTATACAAAAGATGATCGATCAAACCCACTATGTTGGTATCTCAATGCTCAAATGGCATGAATTTATGGTTGGGTGTAGGATGTTGGGCAGTTGATATAGGACTATCCTGTGCACCTGACATTGATGGTAGCATTTGGCCATGTCCATAAAATTTGTAATCATTGTTGTCCAATAATATCCAAGCCTTTTGATTTTTGATTTCATCTTAGGACCCAACTGATGAGCCTCGCATAGTCTTGAGTACACCTCAATCACAATTCCCCAAGCTTTGTGTTTTCCTAAATAGTGTAACCACATGTGATCAAAGGGTCATTGGTATAAGACACCATCAATGAGAGCATAAGAGAGCACCCTTTATTTGACATGATGGTCTTGGGATTTCTCTTGAGGTAGTTTACCTTTGTTTAAATAATCAATTATGGGTTTTATCCATTCTAATTCTTTGTCTTTTTGAGCAACAGAAACCTCCCTTCAAGAGAGTATTTATTATGAGTTCATTATTAAGAGGAATGAGTACTCAATGGTTAGATACTACTATCAACATGGACTCATCATCTAGAAATGCATATCTTTAGAAAGCTTAGCTAGCTCATTTTCTAGAGCATTCCCCAAAGGATCCTCTAGATAGTAACCTCCTACATTTGGGCTAACAACTTCATAGTATATTTGTAGTAGTGGTGGAGCTTCGGCTTGAGAACTTTGTAGGACCCAATAATCTTGTGGACTACTAACTATGACTCCCCAAAGATGTTGATGTTTTGAATGCCCAAAAAAATGGCCAACTCTAGATCATCGATTAGGGCTTTATACTAGGATTCATTGTTTGTACAAGGCTCTAACAAATGATATAAAAATCACAGCATACTATGGTTTGGGTTTAAGAAAACTATTTATATCTCTCCTTCACCAGGAGAATAAATTATGGTTCTTCTCCTCTTTGAGAGGAAGCCACACATCAAGCCATATTTCCCATCGATGGTTATTTGTATCTCCCAAACTTTTGATTTGATCATTAGAAATGTCATCATTGAGATAGGAATCAATTAGGAGATGATGCACTACTAGGAAATCTATGAGCTCTTGCCTATTTATTACATGAAGGGGTAAGAAAGAGATATCAATCTATGATAAAATCATGGATCAACATGCTGAACATCTAGATAGTGTTGACCATGTCATGAGATACTATAATGGAAATCAAGTTGATTATATGAGAAAGCATATAGTGTCGTAGCTTTTGAGCACCGAAGATGAGAGCTTGACATTACTTCTCAATGGGTGATTCACTTCTATAGGAATTTGATGATGACTAAGGTAGCAAAGTGCATTCTCTTTCCCTTCATCATTGGTTTGAGCCAACAAAGTTCCAAGGGAGTTGTCTAATGCATTCGTGTATATGAGTGGTTTGCCCATGATAGGGGCAGCTATAATTGGTGGCATTATGAGGTGTTGATTAATGCTCCTGAATGTGTACTAACATTTGTCATCTCATTTGAACTTGGCATCCTTTTGATTAGTGTTGTGAGTGGTTGACATCTACCAGATAGGTTAGATATGAAGCATCTTAGATATGCCAACCTCCCTTGGAATGATCTGAGTTGAGTTATACTTTTAGGGGTGCTATTTCCAATATCACTTTGATCTTCTTAGGGTCAATTGCAATTATGCGGTGTCATATAACAAACCCAAAAACTTCTCTAAAGTTAAATGCACACTTTAGAGGGTTCATCTTTAGGTATATTGCCTTAACCACTTGAACACTACTCTTAATTGTGAGTCACTAGGGGGCGGGTGAATTGGCGATATTAAAAATTTTAAAACTTAAATCTTAAATTTTATTTTTTAGTAGAAAATTAATTTTTGATTTTATAATGACAAGATATAATTATTAATGCAAAAAAAAAATAAAAGTAATAAAGAAAGTAAAGAGAGACAATAATTTTTTATGGTGACCAAACCCCAAAATCGTACCATGCCTAGCCACCCCTTGCTAGGAATTCACTATATGCAAAAAAATAGCTTACAAATAGTATTCTCTAGGGAGAATACAACCCTAATAATATGCACTCTCCTACAAAGAGAGGTACAACCCCAATATAAATTTTACAGCACAAAAAAAAATACAAAATAATATATTTTGATAAAATAAATCTCTCACAAATACACCAAGCTATCCAATTCAAAAAATGATCTCACAACTTATAAATAATCACTTAACAAAATTTGGCAAGATAAAATGCTCACTTAATATTGATAAGAAATAATAAATATCTTAAAGTGATTTTATGTTATTACAATTTGTAGACTAATATAAAAATTATTTCAAAATAAATTCACAATATTCTTTTGCATAATAAAATAAATTTTAGCAAAGAATAATTTGTTTTATTTTAAACAAAAAGATTCTTTTAATTCAAGCTAATGATCACAAAATATTTAAATAAAATTAGTATATATAGATCTAAGTAGGATAGTAAGCTTTAATTAAAAAGAGAGATCTAGCAAATATGAAAATAATATCAGCATAATAATTTAATTTAAAATGCTTAAAATATACTTCTAAAATAGATCTAAGAATAAATGATCTTTCAAGATGATATTAATGAAGAAATATTTCAAGAAACCAAAAGAAATTTGCAGGAAGTTAAAAATTTTAACAAGTTGAAATAGATCCTACAAACTATCGCAAGATTTTTTCACAAAAAGATTATTGAGAAACTTTGATGTGAAAAATAATGTCCAAAGACTAATCCACCAAAAGTATAAATTGGAAAGAAAAAATAGATGGTGAAAATCGCATGAGCAACTAAAAAAAGGATTAAGATCAAGAAAATAAACTCAAGTAATTTGGGAAAGCTTGATTAGTTAAAGATGTTGAAGCTTCCAAACCAAGGATTTGATCTTGAAATATTTGGAGAACACTTGAAAGGAAAATCTAAGAAATTTTTTCTTAAATTTGCTGGAGGGATTTTGAATTTTTTGAATGAGGAATGCTTTCATGAAGAGAATGAGGGCTATTTATAGGCAAGAAGGTCATTTTAAATTATTCCAAAAAAAACATATTATTCTAACCTCATGCTATCATGTAATAATTTAATATTCAATAAAAATATAATTTATATTAAATAAATATTAAATTAAAGTAGCCAAAATTCAGCTATTCACATGGGCAAGTTAAAAATAATCAAATATGGCTCTTAATATATTCAAAGCATGTAGCATGCATTCATTATTAAAATCAGCTAATGTTTGAAAAGTCATAATAAATTCAATTTTAATCAAACGTGGGCCATGTGACCTATCAAATTAAATATAAAAATACAAGGAATCCATTAGAGATGAAATCAGATATTAATTCATTTATTATAAAATGACTTTGGCTAAAATACAAAATTTCATATATTTTTGTTAATTTTGACATGTGACATTTAAATATTATGATATAATTTATATATAATCATACATATGTTAGTTATCATATAACCATCAAATTAAATTAAAATATTTAATTATATTAAGTAAATAAAATAATTACATTTAATATTCATTATCATTTATTATTTTGACAATTCAAATGCTATGAAACATATAATTGAATGTTAATTAGATAGAGATTTATATAAATTAACCTCATTAAAATAATATGTTAAGTTGTGAGCAAATTGATTCATGCCAATGAATAAATGCATATAACATAAAATATTATATTTTGAGCTTCACATTATCCAATTTGATCTATCTTTCATTAATCTACTCTTGCAATTTCCTCAAACATATTATGAGATGTATTGGATATGTAATTAGCAATTGATATATCTAAAACACATAAAAACATTCATTAGAACATCCAAGCATTAGTTCGTTATCATCAAAATTGATCGGATTGAACATGAGGCTCATTAAGCCAACAAAGTCAAATAGGCGATCTTTCTTTTCTTTGCTTATAACTACAAGATCATCAATGTAGTATTCAACTTAGTGATGAATGTGTTCATTGAAGATCTGAGTCTTGGCCTACTGGTTTGTGGCACCAATAATTTTTAGGTCAAAATGCATGACCTTATAGCTATAAATTTTGATCGGGGTTTTGAATGCATTGTTCTTTTCATCTTCAGTTTCCATCTTAATTTGGTTCTAACTAGATGAGCCATCTAAGAGTGAGAAGACTACATGTGATGAGGTGATGTCTACCATCAGTTCTAGTATAGGTAGTGGGAACTCATCTTTGGGACATGTATTATTAAAGTCCCCAAAGTTGATGCATAAGTGGATTTGGTCATTTTTCTGTTAGACTAGGATGACACCAGCCAACCAAGTGGAGTATTTTTCTTTCTGAATGAAATCATCTAGAAGTTTCTTAACTTTTGAAATGACATGTGTTTAATATCTAACATCATGCTTGTATGTGCTTCCTAGATAGGGATAACACCATGCTAGATTGCATGTTCATGAACTGTGACTTCAGGAGCTATTCCAGATATTTATTTATAACTCAATGCAAAGTAATCCTTAAACTTTGAGAGTAACCAAACTAGGTCTTTGGTTTCAAATTCATTCAAATAGGGAACTGATGTATGTTGGACATAGATTGTCTTTAGTACCCAAGTTGATTTCCTTCAGCTTGTCGATAGTTGACTTGATCTCTTCTTCTAATTCTTGGGGTACATCCCTAACTTGAAATTCATCAAGACCATTTAAAGTTTCTAAATACACTTTCTCATATGAGTTAGCATTGTGGGAGAAGAACCTATCAGACTTCAAATGATTGGTGATGACTAAGTAGTGTCCATCATCATCTACTGGACTCATTATACCAAAGCCTAGTCCCGGTCTTGATTAAGAGTTCTTGCATTTGTCCTTTCATAGCTTCTTGAAGTATTCTAACCTATGTTTAGACCATGTATGCAGAATTAAACCTTCTTTTGCAAGATTTAGAACACAAGGTGAGTACCAATCAAAAGGTAATTTTATTAATTCTTTGAATGAATCATCTTTAAGCCCTACATCAACTAATTGTCTTGAAGATGCTGCTCTTGGATAAAATCTCTAAGGATTGGAATTTCTATGTATTTTAGGAGCATATTTAACTATGAAACCATCAACATTTTATGGAGAAAGTGGGATTAGAGCTAAGGTGCTCACATACAATTTCACATAACGAGGATTCAAATACACTTATACTTTGTTTAGGGATACCTAAAGAAATTCAAATTAAATCCAAACTAACCCAAATTAAATAAAATTAAAAGATTAAAATCATGACATAAAATTAAATAAATCCAAAACTAAATCAAAGGTCAAAGATTGGCCAACCCTTTTTACATGGTTTTGACTTTATGTGGGTCCCACCAAGTCAAAGTTCAACCCATAAAAATTTGACCAAATAAAATAATTCCAAATAGTTAGGATGATGATATGAACATATGTAAACATGAATTTAAATGAATATAAGTCTAATGTGGCTTTAATTAGGCTAATTAGGTCATTTAACCTAAATGGGCCTAAATGGGTCTTATTGGGTTCAAAACTAAGTCAAACTCAAATAAACTTAAAGTAATTATCCCAAATCATTTAAAAATGATTATTGAACATAAATCAACCCATCATTGGGTCCAATTTGGCCAATTTAGTCATTTGAGTTAAATGAACCCAAACTTAACCCATTAAGCCCAACTTGGGTCAAATGGGTTCAAAATGAAATTAAATTGGAATAATTTGAACCAATGCATTCCAAATTGCTTGGATTAACCCAATTAAAATTAAACACATTATAATTGAGTCAAATAAACTATTTTACTTAATTAGAATCTACCCAAATCCAATTACATCAAAATGGACTAAACTTAAAGTAAGCACTTGATAAATTTTAAAATTTTTAATACCATAATAAGTTCATTGATAATTAAAGGAACACATTCTAGGCATTGATCTAAGGTTAATCCATCAAGTGAGGCAACTTAGAATAAACCAATTAAAGAAATTGTTAAATGGCATAATTCAAAAGGCTTTCAACCTAATCTTTATCTAATTCCCTTGGGATGTAACCAAACCGTTCGTAAGCTTAATTAATGTTGATTCTGAGCCAAGATTAAACCACTTAATCAACTTCAAATAAATCTAAAACCAAACAAGATTCCATGGTAATTCAAAGTCATGAAAATCCTAATCTAATCTTATAGCCTCATTCCCTAGTGTACCTCTTTAGCTTAGGATAGATCTGGGAGGACTAGTGAGCCATGTAGCTAACCTCCAAGGACTTCAATCACCTATGGCTGATCTAGAGGGGAAAACCAAGCTTAAGAGGCTCAGCTTCAATGACATCTTCACTTAGAGTTATTCCTAAGTGAAACAAACCATCCCATCACCTTCCCTACCTTGCACAAAGTTGAAACCCATCTTCCCCCAATCTCCTTACCATCGAGAGGCTAGAGAATGACAAAAATTGATGGAATCTAGAGGGAGGAAACTCAATTCCTTTGGCACACAAGCTTGCCACATCATTCTAGTTATTAGAGTCAACCCCAACGCCAGAGATCATCGATACCAAGGTATGTCATTAACGACCTTACTTAAGCTTTTGGGTTTGGTACTTTTTAAAATGAATTTGATCTTATGTGAGATCAAACCATTTAGATCTCCATATTTTTATCCACTAATGGATTTGGCATCAAAATCATGTGATTTTCACGGTCGTATGGTTAGAAATCACACAAAAATGATGGACGGCTCTCGGCCTCTACCGTCACCATAAGAGATGTTCTCTTTACTGTCCGTTACTTTTAAAAGGAATGGATGATCGAGATTTAGCCGGATTTATGATTAAAACCAATAAGAGGAACTGCGGGTTGAATCAAGGCCGTCTGATCTTCAATCAGAATGTTCGTAATTAACCCACGTGTGCGACTTTTTCAATGCGGATCCATGAGGATATTGTGTGGTGCGATGATGTGGCGCCACGTGAAAAGTAGCATGATATTGGATCCGTGTGTATTTGACATTCCTAAATGAGAAATTAGGATTTAATAATTAAACAAATTAAGGAAAATGCATAAAAAAATCATAGAAATTAAATATAAATCCAAAAATATAAATATGGTCTTTATGGAATTCTCTTGATGAGAGGAATCCATTAAAAATAAAACCCCCATATTATTTTGGGTATTTTTGCCTTAATTTGGTTTGAATAAAAATTTTCAAACCCTAATTAATCCCAAATCAATAATCCAATTGAAATGAAACTTTGGGGAATGGAAATTGATGTTAAGACAAACATTAGATAGATTTTTCATAATTTATTGAGCAATAAATCTTAATATTGGAAATTTCAAACCCTGGCCCTCATTTTCTTGAAATAAATTAATAAAAAATTAAATAAATGATGGAAAGTCATCAAATCAATTCAAAATATCATAATATACCCTAAAGACCAAAAATAAGCCATTGAAATCCATGGGAATATAATAAATCACAAAATGGCTTAATTAAGCCATGAATTGAATGAATTAATTCAATTAATCAACTTGAATTTAAATAATTCACAATAATTCAACGAGAACCCTACAAATTGTAAATGAACCCTCTTTAGATACATATTTCATAGGGGAATCAAGGGAAAAAAACTTAAATAACTTTCACTAAGTTAGCCCAAATTTAAGTTTTAATGAAATAATTAAAACCTTAATTACACATCTCATCAAAGTGAAACTTTAGAAAATTCAAATTAGCAAGGAACCCCACTTACCATAATATTTTCAAATCTATTTAACCTTTCAATTTGGGAGTATTTGAATTTCTAAGTCTCAAGGTCAATTTAAAGGGAATATTAAATTAGAAAAATCATAGACATATTAAAATCTATAATATAAATTTAAGGCATTATAATTGACATAACACTTAAATAAAATACTTAAGCCAAATGAATAAAATAGAACATAAATAATCCTAAGTTAAAGATCATGATTAAATAAAAATATAAAATTTAATCATAATTAACAAAAATAATCCCTTAAACCATAATAATTCAATTTATAAACTGAAATATAAAGTTCATTAATCTCTAAAATTTATAAGTTATCAATATATAAATACTTTATAACCATTTAGATTTAGGAATGAAACTATAAAAATGCAAATATGAAAGGTTAAGTGTAATTAAACTTTAAGTTAAGTTGAATTAAAGTTAAAATGAAAATGTAACACAAGTTAAATTTAATGCACAAAGGAATAACCTTTCTTTAAATACCTTAAGTCATGAAGAAAAGGAAAATGATATTATGTTAAATGCTAAAAGAACCTTTCAAATGACAAAAATGATCATTCCCTTCAATTTAATTAAAGTGTATTGAACCATTCCATAATATTTAAAATATACAATTTGAAATTAATCATCTAAGTCTAAATTCATTAACAAACCTTAAAGAATTAAAATGAATAAATTAAAACAAGAAAGAATCATTAATATAAATGAGTTATAGAATTGAAATTTAATAAATTGAATATAAATTTACGTAGGTCAATGAACATTAATGAAACTAAATAAATGAAATTAACTTGAATTGAACAAATGAAATACCTACACCTAAGAGTAATTAGTAAACTATATGCATCTTAAAATTAAATAAACAAATGAAATGAAAATAAAATGAAATTATACATAAATCTTTACCTTAAATAAATTATAATAAAAACCAATAAAATAAATAAATATTAAATCAAAGATGAATTCAAATAACATAAATTATAAAATCTAATTAATTAAGAATAAATTTAATATACAAGTAAAAGAAAAATAATTTATATTTGAAAAAATATAAGTCATCATAATCAATAAAGGAAACATGTCAAATAAAAATAAATCAAATTAAGAGAATAAATAATTAATATCAATATCACAATATCAAGCCAAAGAAATTAAATGAAACTAAAATCATAATAACAAGTGAATTAACTTAAAGAGAAAAGCAAATTGAATCATAATAATAGATAAATTTGACCTCAAGTTAAAATTAATTCAAACTAAATCATAACGTTATTGATAAAGAAATCAAAACATAAAGCATTAAAAAAAAGCATAAAGAAATTTAAAATGAAATAAATTGAACTAAGTCAAACCCTCAAAATTCAAGTTTAATCAAAATACTTAAGATTTTAGTTGGATTTTTTGGACGAATCTTTACCTTAGAATAGAGATAACATCCTATTAGGACTTATGATATTGAATAGAATGGGCTCCACCCAAAATGGAGCCAATTGTATTCTTCATTTTGAAAAACCTAATATAATTTTAACGTAGAAAAATATACCTGAAATGAAGGAAAAAATTAGTAAATAATTAAATCATTTGAATTGAAATCATCCAAAGGTAAATAAACAAATACTCAAAACCAAAAATTAAAACCTAAAAGCCTAGTAATGTCTTGCCACACAAACCCTTTTCTTCATACACTAGAGTTATAAGTTACAGACCCTAGACAGGTTAGGTCGTTCTGTGATTTTTTTGATGTTATGATGAGAATTATTTTTATTATTTTGTGGGGTAATGTATTAGGTTGGATGGCTAGGATTGATTTCCATTAGCTTGGATGGTAAGACATTATTTCTAGAATTAATATTGTCTTCTACAAGGGGCTATGTTAAAAGGACTTCCATCATAAATAAATAAAAAATTATAAAATTATTGTTTGCTTGCATGTGCTGAATAGTCCCTTAGCATAGCCCATAAGATAGGTGAGCTTGACAAGAAACTAATGCTAAGCCCATATGTTTGTAAAATATAACTATTGTGTGTTATTTGTATTCTTTTGACTTTTGTTTTGAATGGCTTAGGATTTATTTTTGAATTTAAAAATATAAATTTAAGCTTAGAATTAGGTTAGGATGTATGACATGTAGGATTAGCAGGAGCTGACCTTACTAGAAGATGGTGTAGAAGTACCCTGTGAAGCCTAATAGAGGTCCCTAAGAAGGAGAAGATTTTGGAAAGAAGACCCATAGGTCTAAACTTGTAGTTCTAGGCTAGGTTATATAAGGGCAGAGCTGGTTGCACATTTTCCTTTCTTCTGTACAGCAGTACTCGATCGCATTGGCCTATTTTATAAATTTAAATTAGTTTAATTTATTTTGAGTGCATAATAGAATCAACCTACTTTTCTAGGTTTCTTTCTGTGTTGAGCTTTTCTATGATGAATGTGTGGACGTAGGCTCATAGTAAAAATGACTTTTTTTACACAATTAAATTTAATCAATTCAAACATAAAAATAATGCAATTCAAAACCCTACATAAATTAAAAACCTAAGGAATAACTTAAAATCAATTAGAATCCAATTAGCTATTGAAAATCATGCAATCATATTATTTCAATCCTTGAATTGGGCACCTTCTCCCATTGCACATAAGGGGAATTTGATCTATGAGGATGACCACCTTTTTAGAGAAGCATGTATTCTATGAATGATTTGGCCCATAACCATTTCTAATTGCATGGAATGTAGGAAATACATTGCATACCCATGGCCCCAAATGATTATCGAGTCAAAATATTAAAAATTAAAAAATTTGTATTAGTTAGTATAATTCATACCCTACATTATCTTTGGGATTAGGGAGTGAGTCTAAGATTTTTAGATTCCTTACCTAAAAATACAATTGCTAGCCATCTTAAATTCATAAGACTTAACCTCATGAATTTAAAATGCACTTAGGTGGTGTTAGATAACCCCTCAAGCTGTAAGTTGAACAAGGATAGGTTAGTTCCCTCAAGTGAAGGAATGACCGATAATTCCCAAAATAAAACTAGGTCAAGCATCTTACTTATGTCAGAAGCATATTTAACCTAAGGCTCTGAAGAATCCCCCCTTGCAGTAAGTCTTAAACCCTAGGCATTTCTGTAGACTTATGTTGCTAGAATATAAGTCCTAGATTTTTCATAAAATATCAACTCAAAATATAAATTAAATTTTAAATTTTAAAGCCCAATGATAGGATAGTTGAAATGCCCACTAGGCATCCCAATATTAATAGGCATTTTCTATTTCATCTCATTTGGATTCCAAAAATAACTCTCCCCACTTTAGACTATTCCCAATTGAAAAACTAGCTTAAAATATTTAGAAATAATGACTTATTTCTTTAATCAAGAGTATTCTTAGGAAGAGACCCTTCTTAAGATATAATTAATAATAGGGAACCATGAACTTAGTTTAAAAATAAACCCTGTTCTACCTTCTATATAGTTCAGAGAAAATTTTCTAATACATGAAAAACCTATTAGCCTTATGAGTCTTTTTAAAATGAACAAATCCATTATAGGATAACATGTTTATATTTCGAGAGAATATGTTTATTTCATTGATGACACATTTGATCATCCAAATAAGAAATTCTTAAACTCTATGTCATGTCAAACAAATTTCACTCATCAGAGTATGTTTTCTAGCCACTCCACTGGAGTGGTTTCTCTATCTATCTTTAGAAAATGTTGTTATTTCTATAATCAATAATGTACTTATGTTTACATAGGTCAAGATTGCCTTTCTTCCTATTGAATATCTCTCCATTTCATCCTTGGTAGACCATATTCAACATATACTAAACAGAAGAGAGATTATAGAACTATCTTATTTATGGAAATTAGATGGAACAGTTTTTATAACTCCTCTATTTTTAGAAAAATATCTTTTTTGAAATAAAATAAAAAAATCTTAACCATAAAATTGGCTAAAAATTTTCAAATGGGTCAAAAGTATTTCTTTTGACTACATTTTATTTATTATCAATTAATTCTCATTTTAAAATTTATTAATTTTGTAAACGTAAACTTTTGGACAACTAATCTTTACCGCTACATCTAAGATAAACTTCTTTGTGGATAGTAATTGGCTAGCTGATGGCTCCATCATTAAGTTTGGAGCTAGTTTTGAAAACTTGAATATCACTACAAATGAAGTGACACTTGCTCTTGTCACTTAGGCAACACTTAAAAAAAACAACCCCTCTTTAAATTTGCTACTCCAACTACTCCTGTTGAAGACAAGAAAGTTATTGACCAGGTTAAGGAGAGGATCCAGCTGGGTCATGCTCAGAAGAAAGGTAAGCTACCCACTTTGGAGATATTGCCTGCTCCTTTCCCATATAACACCTTTGAGATAGGCTCGACCTCTGAGCCTCTAGAGATGACTAGGAGTAAAAAGAAAAATAGTGGTCGAAGGCTTAAGAGGGTAGCCCTCAGGGAAAGAAAATAAAAGGAAATGCTAGATATAGAATTAGCTAAGGCAAGCGATGGCTATACCCTCCTAAATACTTCCCCTCTCTTAGATGGTAGCATATACCATCTCATGTCTGCTGCTCAGGGAGAGGAGGATGTGTCCACAATTGTGTGTTCTCCAGCTTGACCCTTTATGCGTGAAGATAATTTTCAAACAGTTAAATAAAGAATCTCATGGTAGACTACGTCAGATTCTTCATAGGATCCCCAGACCCTCCTCATACACTAAGGAGGAGTTATTTAGGGCTATGAAGAATCATGCATTGAGAAGCCTATGAAATTAACTATTAGGTAGACCTGCCACTTCCCATTACAAACGGAAGGGGAAGGTGATTATTCCTAATAAAAGGATGTCTTCTAATCCCGTGCCTGTAACACCAGAGCGATACCATCCCTTGGATAATCACTGAATTGGCATAGAGATTAGTATCTTAGTGTAGGGAGAGATATAAAGTCCTTCCTAGAAAACAAAATAAGAGTTTACATCAAGAAGGTTCCACTAACTCTTGAGCCTAGGGTGCCTTCAGCACCTTTGCCACCTTCATCTTTAGAGTGACCTATCTCTAGGCATACTCTAGATAAAATTCTATCATCTTCACCTGAGCCTAAGCTAAAGAGCACTCATCATTTTATGTTTCCAATAAGGAAATGGAGTCTCCTCATCCATTTCCAAATGCTAGGGAGACTACTGATGAGTATCACCTTGGCTTGGGAGCCACCTTTGCGAAAGTTCCTGCTTCCCAAGACAGCACAAAAGGAGAAGAATCTGAAATAAGACCCATGGACATGGGTGAAAAGGATAATATCATTCTCAATAGTAGTGCTACTCCATTTCATCTATCAAAAAAAGAAATGGAAACTATTATTAAAGAGGATGAAAAAAATGAAAAAGTGAAAAAAAATGCATGAACACTATGATTTAGAGCAAGTTGATCTACTAGATGAAGATTCATAACTACCTGTAGCTCATATCCACATGGTAGACACTAGATCATTGAAGATAAAGAAAGATGAATTATTAGAAAATCCTGCATTAGATCCCACTCAGCAACTCATCCTTCAAATTATAAAGAAGAATGATCAGATTGCTTCAATAAAAAAGAGGATGGAGGAGATGATTGTTTCTATATAATCACTTCAGAGCATGATCCCCTCCTCTTCATTACCTCATCAGATCGAGCAACCCAAATTATCATGTCTCATTAATGATTTGATGTTTGGTTTAGAGGAGTATCGCTAAGAGCCAAAGCCTATCGATGATGTATCCTCTACAACTAAGCTAAAATTATTGGTGGAATAGTAAGTAGAATAAGCCCTCATATAGTCAAGAGCGATGACCTTAGTTCTAAAAAGTAGACACTACCTTGAGGAATTTGATTTTGTTCCCTACCCCAAAAGATTCATGCCTCCCTCATTTAAAGTATTCAATAGGACTAGGAACCCCAGCTAGTCTTTAGCGCACTTCCACACAAGTTATTGCAATGTTAGAGGAGTGATGCTTATTATTCAGATAGGTCATTAGTAGCTTGAGCAGAGTTACTTTCGATTGGTATGCAGATCTGCCCAATGATTCGCACTTTCATCAACTAGAGGGCATGTTTGCAAAGAGATTCACCAGCTCTCAGCACCACATCACTATAGGTGATCTAGTGTTGGAAAAACAAATGCCTGGTGAATCTCTAGTGGACTATATCTTGAGATAGAAACTCCTTAGTCTCAAGTGTGAGCCTCAACTGTAGGAGTAACACATGTTGAGATTCTCCTTAGAAATATCCATGGTCCCATTGCCTTCTTATTAAAAGGCTTTACAATGAAAACTTTTGAAAAAGTTCTAAATAAAGTGTCCAGCCTACAAGAAGAAGCTTGTAAGATGATCTTCCTGAAATATCATTCTACTGTAGAATAATCCAAACCTAGGAAACTTCAAGAAAAGAAAGTAGACAATGTCTTTGTGGTGGAATGGGGAAAAGCTCCCATGTAGATACAATCAGAGCAACCTTTATCTTTTAGGACACCACAACAGTAGATATCATCATCCCTTAAGAAAGTTCCAACTAGCCCTTTTTCTAAAAGAATGAACAAGACATATTCTTTCAAAAAAGAGGAGGTGAGGAAAATTTTCAAATATTTTAAGAAGAAGCTAGATTTTAAACTACCTGACCCAAAAAAGACTGAGGAAGCTGGAAAAGTAAATGACCCTAACTACTATCCATACCATCATATGTTAGGGCATACCATTGATAATTATTTTAAATTTAAAGGCTTGCTTGAAAGAAACTACAAGAAGAGGTTGGTGATTATAACAAAGGAATACCATATGAACACTGGACAAGGGTCCATAATGGTTATCACAGGTGACTATACTTCTTCCAGTGCTTCTTCTATAGAAGAATGGGATGTAGCTTTATCCTATTCTTCTAAAATTTATGTGATAAAATTTTTTAAAAATGTTATGTAGGATTAGAAAAAAAACTCAGAGGAAGATCATCGAGATTGATCCACCAGAGTATGGAGAGCGAGTTCCCTACACGATTCAGCAACTTCAGCTATGCAAAAGACTGGAGAGTGTGGTGAGGGAGGGACATCTATTGTATATGATAGAATTTTGTATGATAAAGGTGGAAAGGAAAAACCTTATATGCCTTTATCTTTTGTACTCATTTTGAAAAGATAAATAAAAAGTTCACTTTCAAAGGCATTTCATCTAGTCTTGCTATTTTTGATGAGCATATAATTGAAAAAGATGAAAAGAATGTAATAAAAAATAAAATTCTCATGATGTGTCTTATGAATCAGGATCAGATACTGATAGCCATATGGAAGACTTACAATCAATCCTCTTAACATAGACATAAAAGAATCAGATTCTGATCAATCCCAAGAGAAGTATATTAAAGATGAGGATCAAGTTGACATAACCCTTGGAGAAATTACTGAAGTAAATCTCCATAGTAGAAGAGTTTTATCAGTTCACCTACCTTCTCCTCCTAAAGATAAAGAAAAGAAAATTATAGATCAAAGTTCAAATTCAAAACCTTTGCCAAAAGAAACAGTAATCGAGCAAATATTTATAAGGTCGACTACAATATTTTAGCCCATCTTAGAAAACTTCTGCTAGGTTGAGTACTTTTGAGACTATTGTTCTTTCAAAACAAATGAGAGAGTCATTAATATAGGCATTACTTGACCCTAAAATATACCTAACCCAACTAGTAACAACTTCCTCAGATGAGGCTTGCTACTTCAATGAGATCCAAAAGATACTTTTACTGATGAGGATCTACTTTTGGGGTCTACTGATCATAACCATTCCTTTACATTTATGTAAAAATAGAAAACATCATGTTGTTAAAGTTTTAGTAGACCCTGGCATGTCAATCAATATTATGAATTCTAGAATATTATCATTCTCAAAGTTAAATTTCAGAAGGCTCAATTCAGATAAAATGCTACTTAGGGGTTTTAATGAACTTGGTGAAAAAGCTTTAGGTTTAGTCACTCTATTGTTAGAAATAGAAGGATTGAAAACTGAAGCTAAGTTCCATATCATAAACTCAGAGACATCCTTCAATGCCTTCTTAGGCAAACCTTAGATTCATGAGTATAGAATGGTTCCCTCTTCACTCACTACTATATTAAGTACACTAGGGATAGAGTGGAATACATTATAAAAGGTGATATGCAACCATTCTATGTTTATGAAATCAAACTTTATAAAGACACAACTTATTACATGCCTAAGAAGTCAAAATATGATTATATATAATCTAGCATTATTGAGGCACAAAATAATGCAACAAATGAAAAAGAGAAATAGAAAGAAAAGGAGGAAAAAAAAGAAAAGAAAAGAATCTCTAGTGATACATATTGATTTGGAATCCAATTTTGATGAAGATTCCAATAAAAAGATGCCTCGATAAAGTTTAAGATTACTTGATAATCTGATAGTGATGAAGGCCAAATAAGGACATTAAAGGATGAACCTAAACTTTTCACATTTGAAAAGTTAAATAAATATGTGGACACTTTGACTTTGACACCTCTTGTTCAAAATAAAATATCTCAATTGGAAGTTAAAGTGGCCCCTAACTTGTTAGGAGAAGTGGAGATGTTATCAAAATTCTATTTTATACCAAGACCTTCATGATTAGAAGTAGATGTAAAGATTGAAGATCAACTTTGAAATGAAATAATAAAGCTTTCATTTGATAGATACTCTGATTGTGTCAAAAAATCTATGAAATATGGTTTTATTGCAAATGCTTGGCCTAGAGATACAGCTCAATGCATAGAAAGCTTGTAGAATACTAAACATAAAATTCATATTCCAAGCCTAGCATTGGGTTTGGTGTCATTGAACCACTAGATGATATAGAACATTGTTTAATGATAAGCAATCACTTGGAATCAAATCAATTATTTGAAATTCCTCCAAACACTTGAGAGAAATTATGCATAGAAACAACAAATGCTTCTAATGATTGCTTGCTTCAAAATGCTCCTCTTGAATTTGAGGAAGAAATCAAGTCTACAATTGATGAGTAACAGGAGGTTAACCTACAAACTACTAAACACCCAAAGCTAACTTTCATTAATACTTTATTGGATCCAGAAGATTTTGAAGAGTTAATCACTTTACTACTTAAATATAAAGACTGCTTTTCTTGGAGTTATGATAAAATACCAGGTTTATCACCAAATGTTGTAGTGCACTAATTAATGATTCACTTGATGCCATTACTGTAAAGTAAGCTCCTAAGCTAGTACACCTAGAAATTGAACAACAAGTAATTGTTGAATTGAAGAAGTTGATTGAAGATAGCTTTATGCGAGAAGAATAATGTCTTGATTTGCTAGCCAACGCAAAGTCCCTGTGAAGAAAATGAATGGTCAAATATGCATTTATGTTGACTTTAGAGACTGGAATAAGGCTTGTCCTAGAGCTGAGTTCTCATTGCCAATACCAGAACTTATGGTGGGCATAGCCTCTTTGCATGAAATCATTTCATTCATGGATGGATCATCTTGGTATAACCAAATTAAGATGCCACCAGAGGATGAAAAGCATACTGTGTTCAAAACTCTTATTGGGATTTTTTGTTACATAGTCTTGTCATTCAGTCTCAAAAGTTTTGGGGCTGCTTACCAGAGAGTTATGACTAGAATATTTGATGACTTAATTGATAATCAAGTCGAGTGTTATATCGATGACCTTTCCATTGAAAGTAAAATAAAAGAAGACCAATTATATGATTTATAGATTATTTTTGAATGGATATGCCACTATAACCTAAAAATGAACTCATTGATAGTGTGCTTTTGGAGTGACTTTAGAACATTTCTTAGGTTTGGTAGTGCAAGATCCTGGGATAGAAATTGATCCAGAAAATAATAAAAGCCATTATAAAAATGCCGCCACCTAGAAGTCTTACACAGTTAAGATCATTTCAGGGAAAGCTTGCATATTTAAGGAGGTTCATATCCAACTTAGTAGGATGGTGTAAACCATTTGTGGCATTATTAAAGAAAGATTCCAAATTCATTTGGGATGAAAAATGCCAAAATGCATTTGAAAGCTTGAAATAATACTTAATGAATCCTCTTATTTTGACTGCTCCAATGAGTCACTTGAGGTTTATTATTGTAAATGAAGAAGGGAATGAAAATTCCCTTTACTATCTAAGTCATAGACGCATCCCAATGGAGATGAATTACTCACCTATTCAGAAGCATTATTTAACTTTAGTCTTCACCACTCAAAAACTAAAACATTACATGCTTTCTCATAGAGTTAATCTAATCTCAAGAGTGAATCCATTATTACCTTATGACCTGATTGACATTATCTAGAAGTCTAGCATGTTGGTTAATTCAATTACAATTTGGGATCACTTACATTTCTCTTCATGCTGTAAAAGGACAAGTAGTAGCTACTTCTTAGCAGCACATCCCATACCTGAGAGTTGTCCTTTAAATGATGGTATTCTAGATGAGTAGATCATGATGTTAGAAGGTGAACATAATGGCACTTGGGGTTGTATTTTGATGGTGCATCATCAAAGAAAAATAAATAATTAAATTCATCTATCTAAAGGAAGGTAGGGATTGGGTTAGATTTATAACCCCAGATAAAGGAATGATGTGATATTCCTACCCTCTAGCTGAGCCTTACAAAAATAATGAAGTTGAATATGAGGCTCTTATAATTGGATTAGAGCTAGCAATCCTTATCGATATAAAAAAATATAAAGATATTTTGAGACTCTCAACTGGTTATAAACCAAGTGAGTGGAGTCTATAAGGTTTTGCATCCAAGCACTTTAGTTATTATCAATACACAATGAAACTACTGGATAAAATTCCATATGTAACTCTGTACAGAATATCTCATAAAGATAATTCTATAACAGATGCTTTGGCTAAGCTTGCCAAAGAAATCATATGTCTAGAAAAAGAATCTATATCCATAGATGTTAAAAATCAATAAGTTTTATCTCTTATAGATTTAGATTACATGAATAGGAATGAATAAATGCAAAGGGTAGCCACTCTTATTGAAGGTCAAGTAGTATGTGACTAGAAGTAGACATTCATTGACTACCTGAGTAAGGGGAGGCTTCTTGAAGACAAGTCACTGGCAGATAAAATAAAGAAATGTGCCTTATCATATGCATTAATTAATGATGTATTCTACTGTAAGTCATTGGATCAAATGTTGCTCCACTATTTAGATAAGTAAGAAGCCTATAAGATTGTGAATGAGGTACACTCTAGATTGTGTGGTGCTCACCAATTTGGACCCAATTAAAATTAAAAATCAGAAGACTTGTATATTATTGGCCATCGATGTTAAATGGTTATATGGAAATTGCACATTGTTTCCATCAATGCCAAGTATACGGTGTAGTCTTGCATCAACGTCCTAATGTACTACACCCTGTGATTGCCACTTGCCCCTTTGAAAGTTGGGGTGCTAGCAACATAGGGCCTATTGACCCTCCTTCATCAAAAAGGCATCATTTTATATTAGTTGCAAAAAATTACTTTTCTAAATAGTCTGATACCACTGACAGAAGTAAAGGCATATAATGTGTTAAAATTATTTTAGGAAAATGTTGTATATTGATTTGGTGTTCCCTGCTAAATCATATTCGCTAACGGTCCATCATTCAAGTCCATAAAATTAAATCATTTTGTGGCTAGACCTAACATTGATTTGAAATATTTGACCATCTATGGCACAAATGGATTGGCCAAAGCATTCAATAAAACATTAGTAAGAATTTTGATAAAGTACTTGATGGAAATAAATTCCAATGGCATGAAAAGTTGGTTGAAGCCTTATGGGCCAATCAGAGCACATACAAGAGACAAACTTAGTTAACACCCTATACTTTGATTGATGGAACTAAAGAAATTCTTTCATTAGAAGTGTATTTTCCTTCATTAAGAATAGCTATCAATAACAACATTACCATAAGTCAAAATCATAAAATCCATTTGAAATAACTTGAAGCCTTGAAGGAAGATGCTTAAAAGCTCAACAATACCTTGTGTACTAGTCACATATGGTTCAAGCACATGATAAACTGGTCCATCCTAGAACTTTCCAAGTAGGATACTTAGTCCTGGTTCTTAAATGGCCAATTTTAGCTCATCACGGGATCAGAAGCAAGTTCAAGACAACTTGGGAAGGACCATTCGTAGTGGAAAAAGTCAATGAAGGAGGTTCTTACCAACTTATTACTTGTAATGGTGAACATCCAATGGCACCAATCAATGGGAGTTACATAAAGAAATACTATGTGTAGTTTGTACTCTATTTTAAAAGAATGATAATAAATAAAATAAAATTATATTTTTCTTCATTTCTTTTGATAACTTTGTTCAAATTTGAATGTTATCTTTCTTAAATTTTTTGCAATGACGTGAAGTCATATTTACCTAATGTGGAAACATAAAATGCAATCTCTTTAGGACACCTTTCACACACTTACCTTGAGTTGAAATAAAGCCTTTCATGACATCCTCCTCATATCTTCCATAGGTTTGAGGCAACCCTTTTATGGCACCATTCCTAGTATTCATAGGTTAGGATAAAGTCATTAAAGACACCTTCCCTATCAAATTGTTTAATTAGATTAGGATTAAGTCATGAAGACCTCACTTCTATTAGAAAAAATATTGACGATTGGAAAGACCCCTTTCCTCTTTCTTATCTAGCTAAGTTGGATTAAGCAACTGAAGGCCCCATCTTAATAGCTATTTCCATTGGTGTAAGCCCCATAGTAAGCATCCTATCAAATAATAAAGTTAGGAAAAAGTTATTAAGACCCCTTTTTCTATCATATAGACTATTTAGATTAGGACAAAGTCACTGAAGCACCTACTCTATTAGTCCAAAATTTGAGGAATAGATTAAGTAAATAAGACCCATTTCATTATTTAGGCTACTCATGTTGGAATTAAGCTACTGAAAGCCCCTTCTTATTAGCTAAATTTTACTGGATTAGGATTCAAGTCATTATGACCCTATTCTAATTTCTAGTGAAATAAATGTAAGAATGGAATAAGTCATTAAAGACCCCATCCCGATAGGCTAATTAGTTTAAGAGCATATCATGAAGACCCATTATTTAAAGAGCCAAAATCCTAAGGTTTAAGCATAAGCCAATTAGACCCCTCTTCCTCATTATACCTATTTAAGAAGACATTAAGTCATTGAAGGCTTCTTCATAATAGTTAACTAGATGAGATTAAGTCCCGTAGTAGGCATCTCGTCTAAAATAAGAAATTTTTAGGATATACTATAGATTCTTCTTTAGGTTGGTTAGTCATTACAACTATCCCTTGGCTAATTTTGTAATAAGATCTAAGTCTTTAAAGTTTCTTCTTAGTATAGCCATTGAAAACCTATAAGACTCAAATTTCTAATAGTCAAGTGAAAGTTACTTGGAGACACTTTCCTTGGCTAACATAACTATGTTAAGATTAGATCTTTCTTTAGATCTACTCTTAGGGACATCTATATTCTTAGAATTTAGCAGACTTGAATATCTAGGAATGAATCATTTTAAACTGAAACAAACTTAGGCATATTATATGCCTATCTTTCACACTCAAATCAAAATATAAACTTAAACTCAAAACCAAAGATAAAACCTCTACAAGCTTATGCTTGTAGTGTTGATTAGTTTGGTCAACACCAATATTAATCTAAGGATGGTGCACTAAATCACTAAGTGAGAAGACCTAGGTGCTTAGCTAAGAGACTTCTAAAAATTAGAAGTCAACATTACAACTATAGTGATTATCTTTGGAAGAAATGTTAACCTCATCCACAAATGAGGTTAATAAATGGACCCCCAATATGTGCAGTGTATATTGAATTGTCCACTACACATATTGGGGGTCCAATTGTCGACCACATTTTTGGATGAGGTTAACATTTCTTCTAAAGATAATCACTATGCTTGGTACACTGCACATATTGGGGGTCCATTTGTTAACCTCATTTTTAGATGAGGTTAACATTTCTTCCAAAGACAATCACTATGCTTGTAGTGTTGACTTCTAAATTTTGGGAGTCTCCCAACTAAGCACCTAGGTCATCTCACTTAGTGATCTAGTGCACCCTTCTTAGATTAATCTAACTTAATGGATTTAGTTAGATCAAACCCAAATCTTAAACCTAAGCATACACCACTCTAAATTTAAAATTGATTAAGCCTAGATTATCATTTAATTAGGTAACTAAACCTAATTACCTTAACTAAATATAATGAACATATAAACCTAAAGAAATTTTAATTAAATCCAGAAAAAAACCCAAATCAAATGAAATTAGAAGCATAAAATCATGACATAAAATTAAATAAATCCAAATCTAAATTGAAGGTCAAAGATTGCTCAACCATTTTTACATGGGTTTAACTTTATGTGGGTCCCACCAAGTGAAAGGCCAACCCACCAAAATTTAAAAAAAACTAAAATCATCCAAATGGTTAAGATGATGATATGAACATATGTAAATATGAATTAGGTCATTTGACCTAAATGGGCCTAGGTGAGTCTTATTATGTTCAAACCTAAATCAAACTGGCACCACGTCGAATCTACGTGGATCAGATGCGCCTAAATAAAAAATTAAGGTTTTCAAATTAAAAAATTATGGAAAAAGGAATCAAAATTCCTAAATTAAATATAAATAAAAAAAAATGAATTTGGGCTCTATGGATTTCTCTTGATGAGAGTAATCCATTAAAATTAAAATGCACAAATAATTTTGGCTATTTTACCTTACTTTAGATTTGAATGAAAATTTTCAAACTTATTTAATCCCAAAACCAATAATCCAATTGAAATGAAACTTTGGGGAATTGAAATTGAGGTTAAGACACACATTAGGTAAATTTTTCATGATTTAATTAGCATTAAACCTTAATATTGAAAATTTCAAACCCAAAACCCACATTTTCATGAAATAAATTAATAACAAATTAATTAAATAATGGAAATTCATCAAATAAATTGAAAACATCATAATATACCCTAATGATAACAACTAACCCAATGAAGCCCATGGGAACATAAATAAAATAGCTTTAGTAGGCAATTAATTGAATTAAATAATTCAATTAATCAACTTGAACTAAAATAAATCTCAATAAATAAACAAAACCCCAACAATTATTGGTGAACCCTTTTTTGGATGCATGTTTTAAAAGAGAATCAATAAAAAAAACCCTTAAATAATTTTCACTAAGTTAGGCCTAATTTTGGTTTTAATGTAGTAATAAAACTCTAATTACACCTTAATTACATATATGATCAAATTGAAGTTTTAGGGAAATCGAATTAACAAGGAGCCCCACTTTCCATAAAAATTTTAGTTCTATTTGACATGGGAGTATTTGAATTTCCAAGTCTCTATGTCAATTTAAAAGAAATATTAAATAAGAAAATTCATAGAAATTATAAAATCTATAATATAAATTTAAGGCACTATAATTGACATTAGAACACTTAAACAAAATACTCAAGCCAATTGAAAGAAATATAACCAAAATAATTTTAAGTTAAAGATCATGATTAAATAAAAAAATGAAATATAATCATATTTAACAATAATAATCCCTTAAACCATAATAATTCCATTTATAAATTGAAATATAAAGTTCATTAATCTCTAAAATTTATAAGTTATCAACAGACAAATACATTAGGACTATTTAGATAAATAATTGAAATGATATAAATGTAAATATGAAAGGTTAGTGTAAATTAAACTTAAAATGACAAAGTAACATACGGTAAATTTAACGCACAAAGGAATAACCTTTCTTTAAAATCCATGTCATGAAGAAAAGAAAATTGATATTATGTTAAATGTTAAAAGAATCTTTCCAAATGACAAAATGATCATTCCCTTCAAATTAATTAAAGTATGAATTAAACCATTCTATAATATATGAAATATACAATTTGGAATTAATCATCTAAGTCTAAATTCATTAACAAACCTTAAAGAATTCCATGAAATGAATAAATTAAAATAAGAAAGAATCATTAATGTAAATGGGTTATAAAATTAAAATATAATAAATTGAATATAAATTTACTTAGGTTAATTAACATTAATGAAAATGAATACAAGAAATTAATTTGAATTGAACAAATAAAATACCAACACCTAAGTGCAATAAGTAAACTATATGCATCTTAAAATTAAATAAACAAATGAAACAAAATTAAAATGCAATTATGCAAGAAACCTTTCCCTAAATCAAATATAACAAAACTAATAAACAAAAAAAATATTAAATCAATGATGAATTCAAATAACATAAATACTAAAATTTAATCAATAAATTTAATATAAAAGTAAAATAAACTTGATAATTTAAATTTGAAAAGATATAAGTCATCATATTCAATAAAGCAAATATGTAAAATAAAAATAAATCAAATTAAGAGAATAAATGATAAATATCAATATCACAATATCAAGCCAAAGAAATTAAATGAAACTAAAATCATAATTAACAAGTGAATTAACTTAAAGAAAAAATGAAATTAAATCATACTAATTGATGAATTAAACCTCAAGTTAAAGTTAATTCAAACTAAATCATAACATTATTTAAAGAAATCAAAACATAAAACATTGAATAAAAAAAGAATAAATAAATTTAAAATGAAATAAATTGAACTTAGTCAAACCCTCTAAATCAAGTTCAATCAAAATACTTAGGATTTTAGTTAGATTTCTAGAATGAATCCTTACCTTAGAATAAATATACCATCCTATTAGGACTTAGGATGTTGAATAAAATGGGTTCCACCCAAAATGGAACCTATTGTATTCTTCATTCTTGAAAACATAATTAAATTTTAAAATAATAAAATATACCTAAAATGAAGAAAAAAATGAGTAAATAATTAAAACATTTGAATTGACATAATTGAAAGGTAAATAAAAAATACTCAAAATAAAAAAATGAAACCTAAAAGCCTAGTAATTTCTTGCCACACAAACCCTTTTTCACACACTAGAGTTATACATTATGGACCCTATAGTTAGGTTAGGTCATTCTATGATTTTCTATAATTTTTTGTAATGTGGTAAGAATTATTTTTATTATTTTGTGCTGTACACTTTTAGATTGGATCGATAGGATTGATTGTTGTTAGCTTGGATGGTATATGTTATTTCTAGAATTAACATTATCTTCTATAAGGGGCTGTGTTAAAGGGATTGCCATCATAAATAAAAAAAATATAAAATTGTTGTTTGCTTGTAGGTGCTAAATAATCCCTTGGCATAGTCCATAAGATAGGTGGGCTTAACATGCAACTAATGCTAAGTGTGTATGTTTATAAGATATAACTATTATGTGTTGTTTGTATTTTCCTCACATTTCTTTTGTCGGGCTTAGGATATATTTTTAAATTTAAAAATATAAATTTAAGCTTATAATTAGATTAAGATCTTTGGGGTCTAGGATTAGCGAGATGACCCAAGTAGAGATGGTGTAGAGGTCCCTTTGAATTCCAATGGAGGTCCCTAAAGAAGGAGAAGAACTTGGAAAGAATACTCATTGATCTAAACTTGTAGTTCTAGGTTGAGCTATATAAGGGTAGGGCTTGACTGCCCATTTTCCTTTCTTCAGGTGTATTGCGGTACTCGACTGTATTGGCCTATTTTATATATTTAAATTAATTTGATTTATTTTGAGTTTCCAATAGAATCAACATGTTTTTCTAAATTTTTTTATATATGCTTTCTGTGATGACTGCTTAGACATAGCTCATAAGAAAAAAAATTTAAATTTTCTACCCAATTAAACTTAGTCAATTCAAAAATAAAAATAATGTAATTAAAAAGCTTACATTAATTAAAGATAAAGAATAATTTAAAATTAATTAGAAACCAATTAGCTCATTAAATCATCTAATCATATTACTTCAATTCTAAAATTGGGAAACTTCTCCCATTACATGTAAGGGGCACCTCACCTGAGGATGACCACCTTCTTAGGGAAGCCTACATTCTATTAATGATTTGTCTCATAACCATTTCTAGTTGCATGACATGTAGACATAAATTGCATACCCATGGCCCAAAATGATTACCGAGTCAAAATATTAAAAATATGAAAAATGTGCATTAGTTAGTACACTTCATACCCTACATTATCTTAAAGATTAGGGAGTGAGTCTACCATTCCTAAAAATGCAATATCCCAGCCATCTTACATTCAAAGGATTTGACATCATGAATTTAATATGTGCATAGGTAGTGTTAACTAGCAACTCTTCCAGGCGGGTTGTAAGTCTAGAAGAGTCAAGGATGGTTTAGTTCCATCAACTGAGAGGAATGGTCAATAATTCTCCAAATGAAACTAGGTTGAGCTTCTGACTTGTGTTAGAAGCACATTTAGACTTAGGATCTGAAACATACCTCCTTGGAGTAAGTCTTCAACCCTAGGCACTTCTATAGTCTTGTACTACTAGAATTTAAGTCCTTGATTTTAAGAAAATAACAACTCAAAATGTAAATATAATTCTAAAAATTAAAGCCCAATGATAGGATATTTGAAATGCATACTAAGCATTTTAGTATCAATGAGCATTTCCTATTTCATCCCATTTTGATCCAAAAATAAGTCTCTCCACTTTGGACTATTCCTAATTGAAAATTCCAAATATCAATCTTTTGAAAACAAACTTAAAAATCTTTAGAAATAATGACTTATTTCTCTAATTGAGAGAGAGTAGTCTTTTATCTTAAGATTTAATTAACTATAGGGGCTTACCTCTATAGGGAACCATGAACCTAGTTTAAAATAAACCGTATTCTACCTTCCATGTAGTTCTTCAAAAAGATCTCTGGTACATGAAAGATCCATTAGCCTTAGGATTCTATTATTAAATGATCAAATTTATTATATGATAACATGTTTATATTCTAAGATAATATGTTTATTCATTGATGATGCATTTGATCATCTAAATATGAAATTCCTGAACTCTATGTGATGTCAACCAAATTTGTACTCATCATTTTCTAAAGAAAATGATAATGTGGAATTTCAATTGGGAATGATCCAAAGTGAAAAGAGGTTTTTTAGGAGCCAAATGTGATCAAATAAGAAATTTATATTGATACTAGAATGCTTAATAGACATTTTAAATATCTTATCATTATGCTTTAAATTTTAGAATTTAATTTAGATTTTGAGTTGTCATTTTCTGAAAAATTGATGGCTTAAATTTTAGCAGCACAAGATTATAGAAATTTCTAGGGTTGAAGACTTACTCCAAAGAGCATTCTTCGGATCCTAAGTCTATAAGTGCTTCTAGCATAAGTTAAATGCTCAATCAAGTTCTAATTTTGGGATTTATCAGTCATTCCTCTAACTTGAGGGAACAAGCCAATCCTTGGCTCTTCTAGATTTGTAACCCACCTATAAGCTAAAAGCTAACACCACATTAGAGCTTTTTAAATCCATAACACCAAGTCTCTTGTATGCAATATGGCTAGGTTATTGTATTTTAGAAAAGAATGTAAGAACCAAGACTAACTCCTTAATCCCTCAAATTATGTATGGTATGAAATTGTCCTAATTAATGAATATTTTCTTATTTTAAATATTTTGACTCATGATTCATTTAAGGTCTTTGGGTATAAATTATTATGCTTAAATTCTCTACAATTAGAAGTGGTCATGGGCCAAATTAATAATAGAAGCAGAGTTCCCCAAGAAGGCGATCATCCTCCCAAGCCAGATGCCCTTTATGTGCAATAGGTGAAGTGATAAATTCAAGAGTTGAGAGTAATATGATAGTATGGTTTGAAGAGCAAATTATTTTTAGTTTATTTTATGTTATTCTTAGGGCTTTAAATTATCTGAAGTTTCAAGTTTCTTTATTTTTATGTTTAAGTTGATTATATATAAATTGGATAGAAAATTTAGTTTTTATAAAAGCTTAATCATCCTAACATTCATCAAAGAGAATATAACAAAGAGAAAAAAATCTTAGAGAAGCCGGTTGATTATATTTCATGCCCAAAATAAAAAGCCAATTTTAAATTAAAGAAAGGCTAATGCAATCAGGTACCACTGTACACCTAGAAGAAAGAGAAAATGGGCAGCCAAGCTCTATCCTTATATAGCTCGGCCTAGAACTACAGTTTAGATCTATGGGCATTCTTTCTAAGATTATTTCCTTCTTCAAGGACCTCCATTGGGCTTTATAGGGGACCTCTACACCCATCTGTTGGTAGGGTTAGCTCATTCTTCCTAGACCCCATAGATCCTAACCTAATGCTAAGCTCAAATTTACATTTTAAATTCAATAATAAATCTTAATTCCTACAAAATTTATGTCAAGAAAATATAAATAACACACAACAATTATATTCTACAAAAACATCTTAGCATTAGCTACTTGCCAAGCCCACCAGTCCTATTGGGTTATGCTTAAGGACTTAAGCATACCTACAAGAAAATAGCATTTATAATTTATTTATGATAGCAGGCCTTTTTATCATAGCCCCTATAGAAGACAACATTAGTTTTAAAAATAATGTCCTATCATCCTATCTAACGAGCAAACAATCCTAGACATACCGTCTAAAATAGTTCACCACAAAGTCATACATCATATCACATCATAGAATATCTCAAAATATCACAGATTGACCTAACCTAAGTCTAAGGTCTGTGACATAATGACTTAGTTTGTGAAGAAAATAGGCTTGTGTGATAAGATTTTGCTAGGCCTTTTTAGTTCAAGTTTCAATTTGAATTTTCAAGTTTGTTTATATTTTACCTTTAGATGGTTTTAATTCAAATGGTTTAATGAGTTAGGATTCTTGTTCTCATTTTCATTTTTTTTTTTATGTTAAAGTGAAGTTTAGGTTTTCAAGAATAAAGAATAAAAAAGATTCCACTTTTGGGTGGAACCCATTATATTCAACATCCTATATTCAACATCCTAAACCCTAATAAGATGAAGTCTTTACCATAAGATGAAGGTTCATTCTAAAGGCCTAATTAAGATCCTTAAGTATTTAAATTAATTATTTTAGATTCATTTAGATGATTTGGGTTTGAGTTCAATTTAGATTAATGTTTCAATTTTATCTTTGAAATTTAATTCTTCATTTCATTCTTTGATTTGATTAAATCTTCTTGATTTAATTTATTTTCAATTTAATTTAATTTAATTTATTTTGATTGGTTGATTATTTGTTTAATTAATATTCATGTTCATTGAATTCATTTGGTTGAATTATATTAGCCTAAGATACTTAGGTTAGTGTTTTAATCCATTCTTAATTTACATTGATTTTTTATTAAGATTTTTTTGGTTTGTTTATTATAAATTCATTATCCTTAAGGTTTAATAAAATTTAAGATTCACTATTATTTTCATTAAACCTTAAGTATGTAAGTGATCAATATCTTTGATTTCGACTATTTAAGAATTATCCTTAAGTGTTTTGGTGTTGATGAACTTGTTTTATGTTATTTTTATGAATTTTGTGATTTGTGATTTTTTTAATTTAGTATTTAATTTATATTAACCTAGAGATTTGGAAATCCAATAAATCTTAATCCAAAGATCAATTGGGTTTGAAAGTTTTATGAAAAGTGGGGTTCCATGCCAGTTTGATTTTCCTAAAGTTTCATTTCACTCAGATGCATGATTACGATGTAATTAAGGTTTTAAATATCTCATTAAAACCTAAATTAAACTTTATTTAGTGCGAATTACTTAAGGATTTTATTTTTCATAGATTCCTCTCTATAAATTGCATCCATAGAGGGGTCATGTGGAATTTTTAGAGTTTTGGCTAATTTATTGTAATTTTTCTAAGTTTAGGTTAATTGATTCAATTAATTACCAAATTAGGCCATTTTGTGTTTTATTAAGTTTCAATGAGTTTCATTTATGTCTTAAAGTTCATTAGTGTTTATTATGGTAATTTAAAATTATTTGATCATTTTTCAAGATTTATTTTATTTAATATTAATTTATTTCATTAAAATGGAAGTTTGGAGTTTGAAATTTAATATCTTTTGATTTAGTTTGAGATAATGAAAATGTTTTTTAAGGTGCATTTAACCTCAATTTTAGTTCCCTAAAGTTTAACTTTAATATGATTAATGGGTTGTTATTAATTTGAGTTTGATTAATTTCATTTTAAGCCAAATTTATCTAAAATTATCCAAATTAATTGGGGACTTTGGATTTAATTGATTCTACTCATTGAGATGAATCCATAGAGCCTTCATTTGCATTTTTTTAGATTTATATTTTATTTTTTATGATATTTTAATTTTTCTAGCATTATTTCATAATTTTTAAATTTAAAAAATGAAAAAAAATTCTCTTTTTAAACAACGGCGCCGACGTGGCACCATTTCCATGTGGCGTGGCACCATTGGGCCATGCGGGATCCATGTGGATCCCACATCAAAAGTGGCAGCCTCATGGGATTGATCTTGGATGATCATGATTTTGCCTGTAATTTCCTATAGGAATTTAATTAGATCAACCAGCTAGATCTCAGCTATTTATTCCAAATAGAATGAATGGATGTCAGAGATCATTCCCTTTTCTTCTCTAGTGAGAGACAGATGTCGTCTGTTGAATCTAATGGATTGCTAGTGATCTGAGGTGAATCCCAATGTAATTTGGATTCAAAATGATCAAGGATCAATTTGCAATCAATCCATATGGTTTGATCCCTTTGGTGATCAAATTCTCTTTACAAAGGATAAAAAAATTTTGCAATAAGTGTTGATTATGAGACATACCTTATCAGTGATGATCCCTGATGGTCATCGTACTTCGAGCACCTTCGCCTTGATGGGACAAAGTAGTGGATGAGATTTGGTGGGTTAACTCCCTGCCAAATGCCTTGGAGACCAACTCATGGACATTTGTCATCAGTTTTGGTAATTCTTTGGCTCACCAATGGATTTAGTGATTAGGGGAAGATTTTTTGAGCTCTCCTTGACCCCTAGAACGTGTAAGGACATCTAATTTATGGTAAAATACTCTCCCTCTCATTTTTTCATTGAAGGTTGAGAGGTTGGCCATCGGCTTTGGCTGAATTTTGTCTTATCGATGGTAAGAGGTTTGGGGAATGATTAATTTCTCCTTTTCATCACCTTATGGATGTTTTGGGATAAAAATATGGAATGGAGAGGGCCTTTCTCCTCTCTTTCCATACATGGGTGAGAGCCATATATGTGGAGCTTTAGGGTCGGAATCCGACCACTAGTAGTGAGGGGCTTAGCTAGAGAGTGGTTTAGTCCCAAGAGCCTCATGAGTGTGTTTGGATGAAGGGGTTGAGGGGAGGAAGAGGAAGTCTCTTCCTCCCCTTTTCTTCCTTGGCCAAGAGAGACCTCATGGGAGTCTCTCTTGCTCGCTCTCTTGCTCTCTCTTGGAAGAAGCCAAGTCTTCCTTTGGTAATGGGCTGGCCACTTGATTCTAACCCTTGGAATCATCTTCCAAGTGGTGGTCAAAAATTGGATAAAATCCAAAACCATTAGAAAGATGAGGGGAGGAGGAATCACAAAGGCATCCTGGTTTGGAGGAATCTTGATTGCATACTCCATCTCATCTCCCTTTGACTTTTCATTTTTGGTTTTTGGCATCACCACCACAGCCCTTAGGCTAGCATTTGGCTACCCAAATCAAACCTGATGTGAGTTTGAGGTTAAATCCAAATCCATTTGAGTTGGATTGGAGGTTTGAACCCAACTTATGCCATCTAGATTCAAAGTGTTTTAATTTTATTTATTTTGATTTAATTCATTCAATTTTTGGTTTAATTATATTTAATCAATGATTTATAAAGTTTTAATTTGATTAATTCCTTTAAGATTTGAGTTTATTTTGGATTTCATTTCACATTTACCCATTTAGGCTTAAATGGGTTAAGCTTGATTTCAATTGGGTTCAAATAACCTATTTGGCTTAATTAAATTTTTTTAGACTCCAATCATGCTTGATTACATATATGGAGTGATCTAGAATAATTTATTTCAATTGGTTTGATTTTAATTTTAAATTTGACCCATTTGACCCAAATTGGGTTTAATGGATTAAGCTTGGGTTAATTTGGGTCAAATGACCAATTTAACCAAATTATACTTAATGATGAGTTTGATTATGTTTTAGTATCATTTCCAAATGATTTTGAACAATCAAATTGAGTTATTTTTTACTTGATTTTTGTTTGAAAATAAACCCATTTAGTTTCATTTAGACAAAGTGGTCTAATTAACCTATTTAAGGCCTAAATACATTTAATGTTTTTAGATTCATTACTAAACATGTTTATTCTATCATTTTGATCATTTGAAATGATTTCATTTAGTCAAAGTTTGTTGGGTTGACCTATGACTTGGTGGGACCCACATTAGTCAAACTTATGTCAAAAGGGTTGATTAGATTTGACTTTGATTTAGATTTGGACTCATTCATTTGATTTATTTTGAATTCATTTTAATTTATTTAGATTTTTTTGATTTAATCAAAGTTTGAAATTTGGGTTGAGTCTACATAAACTTATTAGGTTAGATCAAACCAAAAGAATATGCACTTGGTTATTAGGTATAGTGTCATAATGCTTAATTAAGAGGATCCTAATCTAGAATAAGGTGTCTTAATTACTAATTTTAGAAATGATGTTAATGCCATCCAAAAATGAGTTCAATAGTGTCCAATTGGGCTAAGCATATCTCAAGGTCAAGTAGTACTTTGATTAATGACTCTCTCTCATCTCTTTGATCAAAACAAGAGCATCATATATGTTTAGCTTAGCTAACAATTTTGTAAGATGTGCCAAGATGTTATAGTCAATCTTAGGCTAGTCCTCCACAAGCATATTCGAGGGTGGAGCATGTTATTGAGGGGTTGTTTGCTTGCTAAAACCAATGTCTTATTTACCTTTATCTTGAGGTGATATTCTATGAGGTAGAACTCTACCACTATGAAGATTAACTTCAATGACTTCTACTGGTGGAGGGTTCATAGTGAATTCTACCTGCTCATTGAACATACCTACAACTTCTCCTAAAGGATCTTCAGAGTTAGATAACTCTAAATCTATCTCAAGTGATGAACCCTAAAGATTCAAAAAAGGAAAATCTATTTTTTAAATTTGAGAGAAAGTGATTGAAATTATTTAGATTATTATTATTATAACTTGGAGAGCCGTTAATAGGAATGAAATCTCTAAGTTCATCAAAAGTGGAGAAGATATAAGTGAAACCTTTCTTCTTCATTAATTTAGTTAATTTTGGGGGTACAAAATAAAAATCAAGTAAAGTTAGCACTTGAGTGGCTTGGTGACCTCATCCATAAATACAATGTTCCTAGAGGTAGTAGTAGATCTAGTAGAAGTGGTAGCTTTAGAAGTGGAAATGGAGATGCTAGACTTAGATGCTGGTTATGTTGGTGGACTATACTAGGCATGTGGGGGATGTTATTACTACTTGGCTTCCTCCCTCTTAGTTATCTCTCACAATTGGTAGACTTTCCATGGTGTTTGAGGTCTGAGATGACTCAGGGACCTACAGTAATTAGGATCATCACTCCTACCCACCTCCTCTAACTTTCTAGGCTCAGACAGCTAAAAGTCAAATTTCTTAAAAAGGTTCTTATAGATCTTCTTGACAACCTCCATCTTCAATGAATATGGTTTATTGAGTTTGTCAGCAAGAGTAGGTAAAAGTAACTACCTAGTGAGGGATACTGATATCGCTACTATTGAGGTTGATATGGTGATCAAGAAGGTGAAAGAGGTAGTGGGAGTGGAGGTTATTGAACTCTAGCCTCTTCAAATGTACCCTTATAAGTTATTTCCCTTTACCCACTACTAAAAAAACTCCTAGCTTCTTCTCAAAAACTTTTTGAGGGTTTGGCTTGCATGACTAGTCTAAAAAGGGTAACTATTTGGCATCCTCTTATAAGATAACCGCATACTTGATTAACTTCTCAAATATTTTAATTATAAAACTTTGAGCATGAAAGTCATCAAGCCATGGATGTTCTTGAAGATAATTTCAATGGCATCATACTCTTGAGTTGTGGTTCACATTTCATACTAAGGTTATGTTACTTGAGAAAATAATCAACAAGGAACTCAGTAGTTTTTTTTTCTCAACAATGAAGTCCCCTACAGTCACTCTTTGCTGAGCTCCTATGAATCTCTTAATAAATAGTTATTCTAACTCTAAACAAGACTTCATTGAACCATTGGGATGTTCGGCATAGCAATCAAATGCTACTCTAGAAATTCTACTAATAAACTACTAGAAGAGTAAGGCATCATTGCCAACTGCATTGTAGCAACTAACCCTGAAGTGTGTTATATGTTGCATAGGGATCCCACTGCCATCAAATATCTTGAAGGATGGTGATACAATCCTTTGCGGTACTAGACTATGTCAAATCCCCTGGATAAGTTATACCCTTTGGAATTGATGAGACCACTTGGTTTTGTTCCAATACTTCCTTCACTTATTGTTCTACCATCTAATTAATGTTTTTCTCTAGATGGTAATATTATTATCTCTTTTCTATGAAGTCTACTAGTGTCTTCTTCTAACGGAGTGGTGCTTTTCGGCTAATCTATCACATGCACCAATGTAGGTCTATTTATCTCTATAGGGGTGGATTGGGTGTTGGTACTTGACCTTGGAGAGCTAACACTACTGACATCAACTCTTCCACTCTCTTTTCCATTCGATTGATTTGATCATCTTTCAGTTTGATTTGATGTAAAAGATGTTGAGTTGAGTCTAAAGACTTGCCTTCCTCAACTACAACTCTTTGTGCCTTAGTACTACAATGTTGATGCTTATAGGAGGAAGTTCTAGTCTCTACCATATGGACTTCTACAGGGTCATCTAGTAGATCATCCTCCTCCATGTCAAAGCTAATCCTCTCTTCATCACTTCTTCTTCTTCCATGTCTTTGATAGCTACCTTATATTCTGCTAGGATCTCTTCAACAGAGAGTCCATCTATGTTCTTAAGATTTACAGAGATGTACTTAGGGTGATGATCTTGTACAACATGGCATCCCATAGTGAAAGTATACTAAACATCCTGGGTTGATGAAGTGATGACCATGACTGACTAAACTATCATAAGGACTTTGTTTTCATCTTCCTTCTTTTCTCTTTTCTTATTTTTCACTTACAAAGTTGGTAAAGCGATGGCAATGATCTTGAGCTACCACTCCTTATCCATTGATGATGTGGGGGTCTGAATAGGAGACCTCAGCCACACCTCATTAGTGTGAGTAGATGAAGTGTGGCCCTTGGGTTATAATTGCATCACTAAGGGTGAAGACTTCATCCCAAATGCAGACTTCTGATATTTTGTGAAGGCTTTTGATGTTGTGACATGAACAAGTGATGGTGGATGGTGATTTGAGTAGTGATGAGGTGACGGTGGTCGCACCAATTGTGCCTCCATCAAGGATCTCCTCCTCTGACTAGAATGAGTAAAAAGAATCATGTCTGAATGATCAACACTTATTAGGGTGATGGTCTACTAATGCTCAGGTTGTCAACTACCTAGTAAACCTCCTTCTATCTCTCTTGCTCGCTTGCACTGCTATCTTGGCTGCCATGGCCCTCTCTCTATGAACCAATCCCTAACACTCATAGGGATTAACTATCTAATGTCTTGAATCATTACGACTCTAAACATCTATGTACTCTCCCAAATCTCTTAAGCACAAACCTCTAATTAGTATAGGGCTTCTTACTCTCCCTATCTAGTGTCTCATACTCAAAAGGTCATGGTGGTGATGTTGTTATCCTTCTGATATCATTCTCTCTCTCTTTATAACTGAAAGAGGGTGGAGCATGCTACCACCAAAAAGGGGAGAGGTATCATGGGGAGAACTGTGGGAAGTTGGCTCAACTTCACTAGAAATGTGCTCATGATATCTCTTTATCTTGATGTTCTTATTGTAGCCCTGGGTCTTGGTCAAAGGGACATGGTGGGAGCTACACTGACCTTGAATGTAGATGGGACAACCTCTGATGTAAGAACTTGTTTTGCCATGGAGGTCAGGGTTCCCAAGGAGGCGGTGCTAGTCCTAGCTGCTCTAGTGGTGAACATAACTGAGTCTCATGGAAAGGGAACTTCTGTGGCCTTCATCTTCAGAGATGAGAATTCAGTGTTAGACTATATGTCAAATTATAAGAGTGGCTTTCTATTAGCCACCTCCTCTTTATAAACACTATTGAAGGTAGTGCTATCACAGGTGATCTTAAAGTGTTCAAAGCCCATGCCAAACTTGATATAGGGGCAATGATTAGTATGGTCTGGTCCCAAATCTACACCAGAAGTGAAGGAGAAAATGAGCTTCCTAGAAGACATGTTGTTATTATCGTTATTATTACTACTTAGGTATGAAGAGATTGGGCTTTGTCTCTACTTAAAAGGAGAACAAATATTAGTAGACTTAATCTTTTTCTTTGTCTTTCATTAATTGAGTTTGAATTGGAATCCTCTTCTAATAAATTTAGTTATGACATATGGGGTTCTTAATATTGGAGAGATTTTTCTTTAGGAGAGAGACTTTTATTTTAAACTCCATTGTAGAATAAGTTCAATGGATGTTTGGAATAATCAGTAGGTCTAATTTTTCCAAATTTTGATATGATAATAGATTCAAAGATTTGATATTTCTTTTGAAGTGGTATGATTTATGACTTATATTTTTGAATTCAACTTCACCTATTAGGGTTCCAATAGGGTTCTAGAACCTACACATTACCTGATATTGAATAAGAGGTTATAGAATCAAAGAGAATGATGTTTGCAACACTTATCCAAGAAAGAAATGGACAAGATATGAAATGAAATTAATGATAGTCTAAGCATATGAGGGGCTTAAAGCATACTATTGATTTTTTAAAATAATGATTAACTACTAGAGATGGAAAGAGGAATAATCTCTAATAGAGTCACCAAAAAAATCTATGGTATTTTTATTTAGAGTGCTCCTAGGGACGCCACCCAGATCTTAGGGGGTACTTATTGAAATGATCAAGTATGATATTAAGAGATAATTTGTTATCTCGAAAGATAGAAATATTACCCTACAATAAACTCAACCAAATAATAAGTACTCTTAAGAAAGATAGGTTTATGTATATACTAGAGATCTTTCCCCTACTTCAAATGGATGAAATAAAGTAGGATTTATTTTAATCTTGGTTCTTTAGTTCCTTGTGAAAGTAAGCTTCCACAGTTAATTACATCTTAGACAATAGGAAATTCATAAGAACACTCTTGATTAAAGTAGTCAACTTATGTCTCCAAAGATTTCAAAGATTGATAGCAAGGAATTGGAAATTATTGGAAAACAATCAGGAAGGTTCAAGTGGAAGAGTTCTTTATAAATTTTCAGGGAAGTTAAGTAGGAAACATGTAAGGTACTATGAGGCCTAGTGAGTGCTTCAATCTATCTTAGAGTGAGGCTTTATATTTTTGAAAGAGAGAATTAATATTTATTTAAGTTGAAAATTTTATTAGTATGTTAAGGCTTAGATTCCAACAACACAAGATTGTGGAAATGCCTAAGAGGTGAGGACTTACACCCATATTAAAGGAAAAAACAAGTAGACTCTAAACCTATCTAGGGTACTCTAGCATAAGCCAAGAGTTTGACCTAATTCTACTCAAGGAAGGTGGGATATATTGATCCACTTCCCATAAGAGACAATGCACTGATCCCAACTATCTTGGACTTACAATCGCATGGAGTGGCTGCCGCTAACACCTCCTACAATTTAAAATTATGTGGGCCGATCATATGTAAAGATAAGATAGCTGGACTATTGTTTATTATAAAAGAATCTAAAACTCAAAACTCACTCTCTAAGGACTAGATCATGATTGGTGTGAAAATAATGACTTAGACTAATGTGATAAAATTTGTAATTTGTAATTTTATTTTTGACTCATCATTTTGGATTTAAGCTTGGGAGAATTTATCCCTAATGCATTATGAAGATAAGTTATGGGCTAAATTAGAGAGAAGAGGTGTTCTCTACTACATGGGATTGCCATCACAAGTCAAGCCCATCCCTTATCGTGCAAGAATGAAGATCCCCTATTTGTAAGAGTGAAATAATATGCATGTATGATATTGAAACATACAACTATTCAGCTAAGGGTTTACTAAATATTTTATTTCTTGTTTAAGATCCTTGGCTTTATGGTGGGGTTATGAGTTAATTAAATTTTAGTTAAAAATTATTAAGTTGGAGTAGAAATATTATGTTTTCTTAAAGAGCCTATCGTATCAAATCTATACATCAAACATACACACTTTAAGAAACCTAAGAAAAGCATGTCATTTTATTGTGCAATCAACTTAAACTAAATCGAACATGAATCCATTAATAACATAAGAGGTCTGTGTGGCCATGTACCATTGCATACCCCAGAGAAAAAATTAGGTATCAGAGCTCTACCCTTATACATCTTGGATTGCACTTAAATTATAAATAGAAAAAAGCTATGGGGGTCTTCAATTCTTCATCTTCACATCCTCTTCTTGGAATGGAACATTTCATGCTTCATAGGGCCTCCCAGGTCTACACCTTCTAGCCATTGCTCATCCTAGACCACATAGCACTAATCCTATCCTTTTTTTAATAATTATAATTTATAAATGAAAATCTAACTACACCTGCAAAATAGAAGTTAGAGCAACATACATTAAAACTAAGTAGTTTATATTTCACACATTTGGACTTAGCACCCTATCTTGTGTAGCCAAGCCCACTTGTCCTAATGGATCATGCTTAAGGACATGACAACACCACCAAGCAAGAAACATTTATATTTTTCTACTATTATTACAATGGTCCCTTAAGAACAATCCCATGTAGAAGACATCATTATTCTAATATTGTCCTAAGATCAAGAATACACTTAATAAATCCAAACATCTAGCAAAAACATTACAACACAAAATAAAACATCACATATCACCACATCATCACAATAATCATTCCTAATTTAACACTAGGATTGGTGACCTAGTATTCTAATGTGTGTGCAAGGTTTGGTGTAGTGTGTTTTTATTGGCCTTTAAAATTATAAATTCTTCCAATATTGGACCTTTTTAATCCTTTATTAAAGGTGGTTATACTTTATGTAGTTATTCTTTTAGGATAAAATTTAGATACAAAAGTTTATTGTATTGATCAAAGATTTTAAAATTATAAAGAGAAGAAAGAAAGGGTAAACTTCCTTTCCTCGATACTTTTAGGTTATATCTAAGAAATAAATTTTATAACTTTTAATCTTTATGATTTCTTTTATATTTGGACTTAGCTTAGAGAATTCATTTTGAATGATATAAGTAAACCTAAGATTAATGAATCTAAGGTGAATTTAATGATGAGGTACCATTGCTTTCAACATATGCATAAATTCTAGCTAAGCACATTATAATTAATGCATACATTAATAAGTATTAATTAATTAGTATAAATTAGAATTATAAGATACATGAATTTCATTTTTTAAGGAAGATGATATGTATTCATCTTTTTATTTTTCTTATATTTACATATCTTCAACATTATGTTAACATATGTCTATAGGTATATAATGAATATTTGAAAGCATGTTTAGTTGATGAACCAGGGAAGTGAGGTAATCAAGTACCCCCTTGGGACTTCTTAAAGCCTCGTGCTCCCGGGATATCTAGACTATATACTTGTTAAATCATACATACACATACACATGTAGGAATATAAAGATGAATCTTAAAAGAATTTCTCTTAAACTTAAGTAATGAAGATGATTTATCTTCACCACATAATTTATCACAAATCTCAAGGTACGTGCCATTATTGGGAAGTGAGGTAATTAAAGACCCCTTAGGACTACTTAAAATCTCATGTTATGGGATGTCGAGACTATATACTCTTTTGATTTATGATTCATACTCTAGAGGTTCAAAATCAACATTCCAAATTATATTTATGTGTATGAAAAGCATTGATTATCTTCTAAAAATAATAGTTCAAAATTTACTAATGATAATAGCCACACTATTTATTTCAAATGCATGTAATTAATACAATTTCTTTATATGACTCTTTATTATTTAGATAAAGTAACTTTAAAATTTACTAGTGATGATAGCCACACTATTAATTTCAAATGCATGCAATTGATCTAATTTCCTTACATGATTCCAAAAATATGAATGCATGAACATAATGTAAAGTAGGTAAGCTGAGCAAAGTTAATAGAACTTCATTAAGTATCACCCTTAGCTTCATTAATCAAAGCACCACCATATGAATACCCTAAACTTCATCAAATTCATTAATCTTAAACTTAGGATTTTAAATTACTTAAACTTAAAGATGGTCTTAAATGATTTGAAAAAACCTTACCCATTTTTATTCATTAATTAGTTTAAAAAGAACCTAAGTGATTTTTTTTACTTGATTAATCTTAATCCATTAGTTAATCATTTAAACTCCCTCTAAAGACTCTTTAATTTGATTTATTATTAATCAAGGGCCCATGAATCATGATGAAATGATGGAAAATAAAATTAGCAATTCTCTAAGATTATAATGTAATTGGGCCTATGATTAATACTTAATTAAATTAAGAGAGATCAATTACTCTCAAAATTCTTTACAATAATAGAGAATCTTGATTTCATTAAGGAATCTTTATGTTAGCTAAGCACACAAAAAAAATTAATTAGGAGTTTTGATTAATTGAATTAATTATGAATATTGACCATTGCTCAAATTAATTAAGTCATTTAGTTAATTAATTATACACCTTTAAGAAGGTGTTTGAAAAATAAGTAAGACCAGATGTCCCAATTATTTTTTTTATCATCCCTACTATTTTCATAATTAACAAAGTATTTCTAATTAATATCATAAATTTTTGAATATTTAATAATTATTAAATGCTTAAAATGAGTAATTAGGATGTAAAAAAATTGACCCTCTTAATCCACTTGGAAAATTAACCCAATAAAATTATGAGAGCCAAAGTTCAGCCCAAGGAATAATCATGCAAAATTTTAGGTTAATTAGCCAAGTAATTAATGCTTAATTAAGATAATTAGTTAAACCTTCAAGCTCTAATTAATCACTATTCACTTGACAAAATTTGGTGCTTTTATAAACTTACTCAAATATTTAATATTATAATAAAAATAGCTTTATTATTAATTTTTTGAAATAAAATATATTTTTATATTAAAATATTATATTTATAAGTATTAAATTTTATTTATTTAATATGTACGTCTATAAATATTATTTGGTATGTTTTTAAATCATTTTTTTTTTGCTTCAAAGAAAATAAAAGAGTGTCCATCCTGCACGGGGTGATTTTTCTAAATTATCCTTTATTTAAGCTTTCCAAAATTACTTTATTTATATTTTTTTAAATTTTCTATAATTAGTTATGAATTTTTGAAGTTCTGGTTAATTAAATCACATTTCTAGTCTGAATTAATCCATTTAAATAGTTGGCGCCATATGGCCACTAATGCGAAAACTTTCCACATGGTACAATGAGATTGGTCACTTAAATCATCCAATGTGGCTTGCTTAGTGACGGATGTGCTTTCATCTCAACTATACGATCATGGATCAGATGGTGGAGATTAATCCTATGATTTTAGAAAGGAAATTCAAGAAACTCTAATATGATAAATCATCATCGTCCATTCTAATCACATAAAATGGTTGACTGATGATCATTCATCGACCTGTGATGTGAAATGGACATCATCCACCTTTAGCTACTTAATTTGAGCTTGTCATAGCTCATTCAATTATGAATTTGACTCCAAAATGATCATAAGATGATTCTAAAGGGATCCTATAGTGAAATTTATATTAAATTGAAATCCATTTCAATAAAACCAAAAATCTTATGATTTTCTATGATTGGCCAAAAATTACCTCACCAGAGCTCAAGACCAGTGTTCTGTTGACTTAGGTAGCTTCTCCTTCAAGAGGCGAAGCCTTAGTAAGAATATCATGTGTTGCATCCAAGTCGTTCATCCTCTAGACCAAATGCCACCAAGAAACTCGCTAGAGTCGATCAAGCTCAGTCCTCTGGTGATCAAATTGCCTAGGATTCGATTCATCTTGATTTGTTAATGCTATAGGAAGGTGTTAAAAGATTTTTTTTTTTTTTGGTGTTTGGATGTAGTTGGATGGAGTGGAGGCTCGAGCTGAGAGAGGAGTTGGTCTCACTGATGGTTGGGTACATGGTGGCTTCGAGGATGCTCTAGGACTGCTCTGAATACATTTGTGAGGGTGTTTATTGAGTTTTAATTAAAGAGAAGGTGTATACACTCCTTCTTATGTGAACTAACTAAAGAGGTTGGTTCAATGGTAGTCAGCCAACCAGCATGGGTGGCTGAAAATTGCATAGGATTGATGAGGTGGAGATCCCCTAGTTGTTGTATGGGTTTAGTGGCCAATGGTGAGAGAGATAAGTCCCTTGCACTGAACTAAGGGTCAGCCAAAGTGAGAGAGGTCACAGCTTGGTCAATGACTGAGCTCAACAGCTTTTGGTCAGGTCGAGTTAGCATGGGGGAGCTCAAAGCACATTTAGATGGATACCCAAAGTAAAGGGAGGAGATGGGCCTTCCTATTTTGGGTTTTATTTACTTGGTTTTGGTACTTTGGGAAAGTTCACTTTGGGTTTAGTTTACTTGGGTTAGTCAATAGGGACCTAAGGATGAGTCAAGCCAAGTTTGGTTAGGTCTTGCTCAATTTGACCCATATAGGTCAATTTGGGTTAAGTTGGAACAAATTGGCATATCAATGTTCAAGATCATCGAATGAATTGATGCATTGGTTTGATTCAATTTGAATTTAAATTAAATTTCATATGAGTTCATTTAGGCCAAATGGGTCAAGTTGACCAATTTGGTCAAGTTTATTGAATTAGGTTTGATGATGGGTTGGTTTATGTTTGATTGATCATTTGGGAAAGAATAGGTGTTGGTTTGAATTGACTTGGATTAAAATGAGATTTTGTTCAATTTGATCCTCAATCAATGGGTCAATTTGGTCAAATTGGATTGGATTGTTGATTAAGGTGGGTCCAATAATCAATTTTTGATTAATTGAAGGCATTGATTATAATCAATTTAGATTGGAATGAGATTTGGCCCAATTTCACTTTTTAGGTCAAATTGGTTCAACTTGGGTTAAGTATTCAAATTGACTCGACTAGGTTTAATTTATTGCAATTGAATCATCAATGATGATCAATAATTATTTTATAGAAGATTGAATGGTTTGTATTGACATAATTTGAATTGAATCAAAGTTTAAACCAAATTGATCCTTTTAGGCCAAACTAAGCTAAGTTTGGTGGCCAGTGGTGAGAGAGATAAGTCCCTTACACTAAATTAGGGTCGGCCAAAGTGAGAGAGGTTACAGCTTGGTCAATGACTGTGCTCAACAGCTTTTGTCAGGTTGAGTTAGCTTGGGGGAGCTCAAGGCACACTTAGGTGGATACCCAAAGTAAAGGGATGGGTTGGACCTTCCTATTTTGGGTTTTTGTTCTATTTAGAGCCCTTGGTTCACTTGGTTTGGGCTGAACCAAGTTCACTTTAGGTTTGGTTTACTTAGGCTAGTCAATAAGGACCTAAGGATGTGTCAAGTCAAGTTTGGTTAGGTCTAGCTCAATTTAACCCATATAGGTCAATTTGGTTTCAATTGGGTTAAGTTGACCAATTGACCAAATTGGCATATCAATTATGTTCAATTGATCATTCATAATGCATTGGTGCAATTGGTTTAATTCAATTTGAAGTGAATTTGAATTTAGCTCTTATGAGTTCATTTAGGCCAAATGGTTCAAGTTGACCAATTTGGTCAAGTTTGCTGAATTAGGTTTGATGATGGGTTGGTTTATGTTTGATTGATCATTTGAGAAAGATTATTTGAGAAAGATTATAGGTGTTGGTTTGAATTGACTTGGATTAAAATGAGATTTTGTGCAATTTGATCCTTTAGCTCAATTAGGGCAAAGTGGGTCAATTGGGTTGGTTTGTTCAAATTGGATTGGATTGTTGATTAAGGTGGGTCCAATAATCAATTTTTGATTGATTGAAGGCATTGACTATAATCAATTTAGATTGGAATGAGATTTGGCCCAATTTCACCTTTTAGGTCAAATTGATTCAACTTGGGTTAATTATTCAAATTGACTAGGCTAGGTTTAATTTATTGCAATTGAATCATCAATGATGATCAATAATTATTTTGTAGAAGATTGAATGGTTTGTATTGACATAATTTGAATTGAATCAAAGTTTAAACCAAAATTGGTCCTTTTAGGCCAAATTGAGCTAAGTTAACCAACTGGGTTGATTAGGTTGAATTGATGTCAATTTGGTGTTAGGAAGTGTTCAATGATGAATTTCTAGTTGATTAAAAGCCTTGATTACAATCCATTTGAGTTAGGCTTGAATTTGGTTCATTTGAACCCTTTAAGTCAAATGGGTGGTTAATTGGGCCAATTGTTTTGGCCTAAGGGATGGGTTAGGATGAATTGGCATGATTGATTATATATTTAGAATAATCATGAGGTTTAAATCAAGTTAATTTGTTTTGATTCAAGTTGAATTGGGTTTTGGCCCTATGGAGTTCAAATGGGTAAAAGGGTTAAGGGCCATGGTTTGATTATTGATTCAAGGCTGGAGTCAAGCTCAATTAAGATTCACATGGTCTTGGATATTGGGTTTTAATTTGATTTGACTTTAGGATTGGCCCTCTTGAATCTAAATGAGCTAAGTTAAGTTAACTTAGTTATTTAACCCAAGATCACATCAAGCCTAGGTTGAATTGATATTGGCTTGAGGTTTCATTTATAATCATTTAGTTTAATATAAAATTTGATTGAGTTTAGGGTTGGTGGTGTACTACTTATCCTAAACTAGAGTCTAACCCTAAGGTTAAACCTTATGAGTCTCTAGGCATGAGATTGGTGTTCTCATAATTGCTAAAAGTGTCTTAGTACTAGGAAGTTTTTTGTGCTTAGATGAATCCTAAGTCTAAGAATGAGGTTGTCAACCTCACTCCAAAAGTGAGTCAACACATCTCTATGGATTTTGAAGTTTGATATCAAAGGATTGGTAAATACTAAAATCAACTGGGAAAGCTCAAATAGAGAGAGTTCTTAACAAAATATAAAGGAGGACAGATAATAAATTTTCATGATATTAGGAAGCCCAATGAGCACTTGAATCTATCCTTTGGTGAGGTTTTATATTTTTGAAGTAGAGAATTATAATTATCTAAGTTGACATTTATTAGAAATCTATGACTTATAATCCAACAACACAAGATTGTGATAATGTCTAAGTGGTGAGGACTTATACTCATAGAAAATGAGAAACAAGTGGCTTATAAACCTATATCTAGAGTGATCTAGCATAAGCTAAGAGCTTAACCTAATTCTACCCAAGAAAGTGGGACACATTGGTTCACTTCCATTAGAGAGAGTGAACTATCCTGACTCTTTTAGACTTGTAATCGCCTAGAGTGGTTGCCAGCTAACACCTCTTATGATTCAAACCCATGTGGATTAGCCTTATGTAAATGCGATATGGCTAGGCTATTATTTATTAAGAATGAATCTAGGGTCCTAAACTTACTTTCTAAGAGACTAGATCATGATTAGTATAAAAATCATGTCTTAGACTAATGCAATAAAATTTTATAACCTTTTATTGTATTTTTTACTCAAGCTTGAGAAAGTTTTTTGCCTACCTACATGATGAAATAAAATCATGGGATACTTTAGAGAGAAGAAGTGTTCAAAACTATAAGGGAACTACTCTCACAGGTCAAGCCCTATCCATTATCATGCAAGAATAGAGACGCCTAATTTACAAAGAATAAAGCAAAATGTATGCATGTTTCTATAACCTATCACATAAATCTATGTGGTTATTAAACATTTTATTTGTTGAATAAAATATTATGCTTTACAATGAGGTTATGAATTGATTTTAAATTTAGTTAATGTTATTAGTTTAGATAGAAAATTTAGTTTCTTGAAGAGCCTACCGCATCTTGGCCATTCAACAAGCAACCAAGTTTTAAGAAACCTATGAAAAGTATGTCATTTCTATTGCACAATCAAGGTAAACAAATTATGCAAGGATCATCGATGGAAAGAATAAGAGCTTTGTGTGGCTGGGTACTGCAGTACACCTCAAAAAAAAAAAAGATAGGAAGCCCAGCTCTACCTTTATACAGCCCAAATTATAATAAAATTTATAAAGTGAAGTTAAAGCTATGGGGATCTTTAATTCTTTATCTTCAGCTTCACTTTATAGATTTGAGCACTCTAGGCATCACAAGGCCTCCAAGGTCTAATCCTTATAGCCACTACTTATCTTAAACCCCATAGCCGTAATCCTAAGCCTATGATAAAAATTATATTTTACAAAATTAAGAATCTATTTACACCTGCATAATAGAAGTCAGCTTAACATGCATTCACACTAAGTAGTTATATTTCATATATTGGATTTGTACACCCTACCTTGGGTCTTCAATTCACCTGTCCTAGTGGATTATACGTAGGGACTTTAGCAGAATGGTGAAATATTTTTGAATTCTTCATATAATCTTTTTGAAGGAGAGAAAAGAAATAAATGATGAACCAAAAATAATATTCTTAAACACTTCTTATGTTGGACACCATGCAGATCCATAGATGTTCTTATTGAGGAATGATGTACTATCTCGAGAGATAGAAGTCACCATCCTATAAATTGACCTAATCACCTTAATAAGGACTCCTTAGGACTATGGGTCTTCAAAATGTACCAAAGATTCTTCCCCTACTTTACATGAAAAAGTAAAGTAGTGTTTATTTTAAATCAGGTTCATTAAGTTCCCTACGGACATAAGCCCCATAGTTAATTACATCTTAAAGAATAGGATTCCTTAGGAATACTCTCGATTAAGGTAAATGATCATTGTCTTCAAAGATTTCAAAGATAGGACTATCAATCAATTGGTTTATTTTTAGAATATCAAGTGGGATTGATCAAGAGGAGAGAGTTATTATCGAATCCTAAGAATGATAAGTAGGGGATGCTTTTGATACTAGGGAGCCTAGTAAGCATCCCAAACAACCCTATGGTTGGGCTTTATATTTTTGAAGTTGAAGGGATTTATTTGTTTGAATTGAATTTTTATTAGAAATATAGGACTTATAATTCATGACACAAGATCATGGAAATGCCTAAGAGGTGAGGATTTATGCTTGTAGCCCATAAAGGGAAGTAGCAACCTCTGAACCTAAATCTAGGGAGCTTTGGTGAGGGCCAAAAGAACTAACTAAATCTAAGGAAAAATGGGTATTTGGTTTACCTCCACAAGAGAGGATAAACCACCCAACTGTTGGACTTACAACCACCTGGGGGTGGCCGCCAACTAACTTCTCCTATGACTTTAAATACATGTAGACAAGTCATATGTTTTTGCAAGATTGCTAGGCTATTATCATTTAGAAAGAGACTAAGTCCTTAAACACACTCCCTAAGATACTAAATCATGTAGGGCATGATTAATGACTTAAATCTAATGCAAATTTTGTTATATTTTATTTTTATTTTAGACAATCAATTTGACACAGGCTTAAGGTATTTATATGCCTAATGCATGAGAAATTATATTATGGGCCAAAATCAGCAAGAAATGAGGTGTATTTGCACTATGGCACTCAAAGATCAAGCCAAATTCTCTAGAAAAGGTGGAAACCCTCCATAAAAATAATGAAATGAGATGCTTTTTATGCATGATGTGAAAACATACAACATCCAGCTAAGGGGTTAAATCTTTTATCTTATTTTTATAACATATACTTTAAGTGAGGTTATGGGTTATTTATTTTTAATTTGAATTGATTAGTTGGATAGAAAATTTATTTTTCTAAGAGCCTAATCATCATCTAGGTCATACATCAAAGCAAAGAAGAAACTAGAAAATATGTCATCTTAATGCACAAGTTAAACAAACATCAAACAATTTATAAAGCCAAAGACAAAGAATAAGAGGCCATTTGTGGTCGTGTTCACCCAAATGGTAGTACTCTACCCTTAGATTCAAGAAGGAATTCATGTTATGGGGGTCTTCATTCTTCATTTCTTCATTCTTCATTCTTCTTTCTTCTTTCTTCTTTATTCTTCTTTCTTTTGGTTGGTTGGAATGTGGTTGCTCTAAAGGCTTCACATGGTACATAAGACATGGTCTTATGACCAATATTCATCCTAATCCCCCATATCAATCATTCCAAATTTTAATTACAATATTACATGAAAATGGGAAAAAATATATCTAATTAAAACTTAGAAAATAGAGGTTAGCTAAACAAACCACACAATCCCAAGCATGTATATGAATAAATTGGACTTCGCACTCCACACATGGGTAACCAAGTCTACCTGGCCTATTTTGGATTATGCTTAGAGGTATAAGCAACCTGCATAGGAAAAGCATTTATATTTTTATTACAGTGCCCCTTAAGCACAATCTCCTATAGAAGACAATGCTTAGAATAGGACCACCATACCATTCAATCTACACACATGCACCCTAACATCCAAACTAAAATATAATGTCACAAAATAAAAGTAAACATTAAACCATGCACCCCTAACATAGGACTAGAAGTGGTGACTTAGCCTAATGTGTGTGCCATTTAAAGTTTATGTGGTATGTCTTAGCTAGGTATTAAGGTGAGAGTTTTCTAGTGTGAAAGAATTCAACTTAGAGGGTGGTTTCATTTAAGTGGTTTAGTTGATTTGGTTAATTTTTTTATGATTTATTTGTGTTTGAATGAACCTACAATTAATTACTAAGTGTTGTAAAGAGAGAAAAAGAGCAGAGAACTTCTCTTTCCTCCTTACCTTAAGTAACTTCTATAGTAGATTTATTATTGATTTTTATTATGTATTTGGATTGATCCTAAGTTTAGATTTTTTTTTCCTAAACAAACCTATTCAAAAGAAAGGCATTTTAGGATTAAGTAAAGTGAATTACTATCACAAAACATACAACACTTTATTTCTTTCCAACATGTGTAACATGCATATGGATGAACCCTAAGCATATCTATACATGCAAATAAAAATATTTAGCACACCTTCATGATGAATTCAAAGAGATATTACTTAAGGAAATTTGGAGTGTTTCATGTATGTATGTTTTTGTTAAATAGGAACGAGGGGTTCTTCTATTCATTATTTATATGCACATTTAAATGTATGAAAGACATAAGTGAGTACGGTGCCATTATTTTCTACACCAGGAGTGTAAGGTACAAGACCTACTTAGGGCTACTTAAAAACCTCATAACCCTAGGATTTCCAGACTAATATACCTCTTTTCTTAAATACATGTGCATGTACAAAAAAATGAATAGAAAATGAGTCATGGAAAAAGTTTATGTTTGTTTGTTTGATTTGGTTATGAAATTTATATGTGCAAGTGTGAATATCCCTCTTAAGTGACAACATATAAATGAATAGGAATGGATTTAAGCAAGTGTTGTGTTCTTTTCAAATGAACTATACACTTTGCAAATCCTATTCAAAACTATGTTAAAAGAGAAGAGAAGGAAGGTCACATAATGCACATCTTATATTATACTCACATTCAAGCTCATAAATAATTATAAGTAGCATACCTTTCATTTGTAATGTTTGATTTATAAGTTTTGAAAATAATTTTGAATTTAGTAGTGATAATAACCATTCATATTCTTACTTTAGCCAAAACATGCAATTTTGACATAAATGAAACATTTCATTTTATTTTTATTTTCCAAAAGGTATGAATGCATGATTTTCATATGACATACACATTTAGCATGCTAGGAAAGAAATAAAGTGATGTAAGCATGTAATTTCATTCACCTTAATTAATTCTGAAAGACAATCCTATGAAATAAGATTATTTAAAGTGAATCAAAATTATTTAAGGAAATTTTTTGTTTTGTTTTGAGTTTGAATTTTAATTTAGGAAATGTGAAAGGCATTTGCTGGTCCTAACCCATTTCTCCCATGTGTGAGTTGATTTAGTGATTACTTTTATATTTTTCTTAAGTTAAGGTATACATTAAATTTATTGCTTAGCTACACCACTTTAACATATTTAACCAAATAATTATGAGCCAATGTATAACATAAAACCATAAGAATTTAAATCAACAATGCACCTAAAAAAGAAAGGGGCCTAATGCATTTGACTCACAAGTAATGATTAATTAAGCTAAAGGGTTTGATTTAAGTACTTTCATAACCCTTCCCACACATATGGGTTAGATATGATTTCCTTAAGCTACTTAGGTTATTGAACACCTAAGTATCTACCCAAGGAGGAATTGATTAAATGATCAAATTTAAGGATTAATTTTTGATTTTGAGTTTGGTTAATTAAGCTATTTAATGAAATGATTAACTCATTAATCAATTTGTGAATTAATTAAGTTCTCATTCAAGTGAAATAGACTTAGGGGAAAAGATTTAGAAAAGGCATTCTAATCTCATTCCCTAAGTCTATCCAATATTCCAAGGTGGTTAGCAAATTTAATTAATGAATTTATCATCATTTAATAGGTTAATTAATCATTTAATTGATTAAGGGAGTGATTAAGAGTGAATCAAATAATTCCTTTAATTAAACCATTAATAAATCCCAAGAAAATTAGGGGAGGCCGAAGTCATCCCACTTAACATACCAAAGAAGTTTGGAATTAATCAATGGAATAATTATGGAGTAATTAACATAATTACATTCCCAATAAAATCCATATTACATGAAACTTATTGTTCAAAATTAATTAAACTTGATTTTATATTATTCCCCTTTGAAATATCTTTAAAATACATTTGAGTTTGTATTTTTCAGATTTTTCTATATTTAGTTATGTAATTTTGAAGTTTCTCTGATTACTAGATCATTAAATCCATAATTATATAACTAATCCGTCGACGCCACGTGGATCATTGATGTGGCACACACTTTCCATGTGGCATGATGAGATTCATCACTTAAGTTATCACATCCTATTTCACGTCAGCCGGTGGCGCTACGCGGTTTCTCCCTGGACCATCTAATTGGACAGTCAAGATTAAACCCATGGTTTTAATAGGATTAATCATGAGATCTCACATGTTTTAATCAAGACCATCCATCCAAAACATGAGGGATGAATGATCTATGATTCAACCTTACACTCATCTATGGGAGACAGTGACCATCCATCCCTCGATTGATCCGAGCTTGATCGAGCTCAGATTAAGCTAGGATTGATCACACACAATCAATAAGAAAGGAGATGAAAATCTAGTAGTGGAAATCACTTAGGATTACAATTCCCATCAAAAGGACCAAAAAAAATTCAATGCAAGCTCAGTTTTGAATAGTACCTTACCGGAGGCTATCACTAATGCTCCCAATAATCAAGATAACTTCACCTAGTGGAGAGAAAGCCCTGTTGAAGGTTTGAGGGCTTGAGGTTGAGTATATCTTTCAATTGGCCAAACTCTTCCTCTTAGGCTTGCAGCTTTGATCTGTACCCCTCTTCCCGTGGCTTGATTACTTGGAATTTGATTTAGGTGAGCTCGATTGAGCCCTCTGATGGTGCTTGTAGAAGGAATTTGGATTTGACTATGAATTGGCTAAGTTGGAATTTCCTCCTTTCTCCCCTATTTTTTGCTTCAAGAAATTGAGAATGGAGAAATGGGAAATGCTTGAGGAAGCTTGGAAGAACATAGAGAAGCTTTCTCTAAGTTCCCTAGGCTCAATCAAGTGTGAATCATATGGATTCAAGTGAAACTAGGGGGAGTATATCTCAACCACCTCTCCCCCCCACCCCTACAAGGATCGGATGGTCGAGAGTTCTTTTTTCTATTTTGATCAAATTGATCCTATGGAGTGAGTTGGTCAAGTAGTTTTCCACTTCACATGATTCAGTTTTGGCAGAGGAGTGGAGTAGTGAAGCTTCCATGTGCTCATTTGAGTGGAGAGTGATTCCATGTGGATAAATTCTGGTGGGTCAGTTTTGGCCTTGGGTTGGGTTAGGCTAACCCAAACCCATTGGGTCATCTGTATCACTCTTATTAGTGTCCAATTGGTCCATTGAGAGGGTGCCAAGTGGCCATTAAAAGGATATGACCAAATTCCAAGTGGAATTGGCCATAGGTTACCTCTTGACCTAGGGGTAAAATGGTCATTTGGTTTTGATTTCACTTTGGGCATATTTAAAATATTTTGAAATTAGGTTGGTCCAAATTTCAAAGAATTTGGAGTTAATTTGATGTCATTTGGCTCATGTTGACCCATTTAGGTCAAAATGGGTCAACTTGGCTCAAATTGGGTCAAACTATGGGTTGGGTCATGTTCATATGACCATTTAAATTATTTTGGTATCATTGGTTTGGTTTTGGTTCATTTGATTTCATTTAGGTCAAATGGGTCAAGTTGACCAATTTGACCCATTTGACCTAATTTGGTTATGTCATAGGTTGGCTTAGGTTTCATTGGTCATTTGAAATATTTTGCAAGCTTTCATTTCAATCAATTTTGATTTGGTTTGATTTTGGCTTGATTTGACCTTTTAGGCTAAGTTGGGTTCATGGTCAATTGGGCTAGGTTAGGTCTAGTTGGCCAATTGAGGTTTTGGTTAACATCAATAAGTGATTTAGAATGAATTTGACCCATTGGTTGCAACCAATTTAGCTTAGATCAAGATTTGACCCATTTTGACTTTTTAGGTCGAGTTGGGTCAACTTGGGTCAAGTGACCAATTAGGCTAGGTTAGGCTCAAATGATGACTTGGTCAAGTTCAAACATTTATCATGAATTAGTTTTGATCAATGATTTCAATCAATTTGGCCTCTAGTAAATTTTGGCTAGTTTAGGTTTCATTTGGGCTAAGTGTTCACTTGGACAACCCTTACGTTTGACTTCGTTTGACCTTTTTTGAGTGATTGATCATCTCATGATGATTGTTGCTCACAATGTGAGGCTTAGGTGGACTTAGTTCAATCTAATTTGGGTAGGATTAGAATTTTGCTCAAAAAGGTACTTTAGGTCATTTTAGGTCAAGTGAGCCTAAGTGGATTAGTTGACTTTGATCAAGGTTTGAATCAAGTTTGGTTGAACTCACATATGGACTTTTGATTGAAATATAAATCCATTTGCAAGTGGTTTGGAGTCAAATGGGTTTTGGATCATTTGACAATTTCAAGTTCAAAGGATGAACATGGGTTTGATTTTGGGTTTGATTTTTGAATTTTAGTATTGGTTTGGTAATTGAAGTTTATGTTTATATTTGGTTTCATGATAGAAGGATTGATTGAATCATGAAGAAAAATCAAGGGTTTGAATTGATTTGAGGTTGATTTGATCAAGTTCAAGAATTTGACTTGAAAGGCTTAGGTTGAATTTTAATTAGATTGGGTTTGAGTTTTGAATTTGGTTTTGGTTTGATGATTGAAGTTTGTGTTTATATTTGGTTTCATGAATGAAGGATTGATTGAATCATGAAGAAAAATTAAGGGTTTGGCTTGATTTGAGTTTGAAGTTGGTTGGAATTTAAGAAAATCAATTAAGTTAGAATTGATTTGAGAATTGATTTGGAATTGGTTAGAATTTGAAGTTGATTTGGATTTGAGAAAATCACCTAAGTTAAAATTGATTTGAGTTTGAAGTTAATTTGAATTTGGTTTTGATTTGAATTTAAGTTGAATTTGGTTTTGATTTTATTTTGTAGTTTGACTTGAAAGAAGGAAGTGAGGATTTGGTTCAAGCTATGGGGTAGGCAAGTTTTCCTAACACCCTTAAGGCATGACCTAGTCCTATGGCTAACTCTTCTAAGTCTCTAGGATTAGGTTGAGTGTTCACCTACTCACTAGAAGTGTCTAAAGACTAAAGAACTCTTACTTTCTAAGAGAAGTCCTATGTCTAAGATGGAGAGGTTGAGAGCTCATCCTAAAAATGAGGTCAACAAGCACCTACAAGCAAGAGGCATTTATAATTTCTATTTTAAAGAACCTTAAGCATAATCCCCTAAAAAATATCATTAGTCTAATGTCGCCTTAACTTCCAAACTATGCATAAGTAATCCTAACATCTAATCTAACATATTACATCATAAAACAAAATATCAATCCACCATAACAAAGCACCAGCCTAACCTAAGATTATGATCGGTGATTTAGTATTCTAATGTGCATGTTATGGCTTAGTGATACTACAAAGTTAGGGTTTAATGTTTGACTTTATCTAATAATGAATGTTCAAATTTCTCATTAAAGGATGATTATGCTTTAAATGATTAATGGTTTAATATGGATTTTAAAACGCAACTCTTAATTTCTTCTTCTTTTGTTTCACTTAAACTTAAAACTTTTAAGATAGAAAGGAAAAGTGAGATCCACCTAAATATCTAACCATAGGTTGAATCTAAAGATGAATTTTATGAATTTTAATCATCTTAATGAAGTGTTATAAACTTTTTTATTAACCATATGTGTTTGTATTTGGCTTAAGTAATTTTGTCAAAACATGAAATACATCTTAAGATTAATAAAACCAAATTATATCCAATTTAATGGCATCTTCTTAACCTTTCTTTATCATCCCTTAATATTCATTTAATTAAATAATATATTATATTGACTAATTATATTTAATAAATTCACAAATATCTTTTTAATATTTTACACTTTAATGTATGAATGAATCAATATATTTTTATTTGTTAATATTCAATATACGATATTATATGATACATGAATTTTGTAGAAAAGATGATTTAATTATCCCTTATACATATACATACACAATAGTATATTGAATTTGTACAAGTATGTGTCATGTTAATGTCTCACGCTCCCAAGATATCCAGACTATATAATTGTTAATTCATATACATATGTATATGTATGTGTGTGTGTGTGTGTGTATATATATATATATATATATATATATATATATATGCATGTATGTATGTGTGTATATATACATATAAGAGTGAAATTATGAAAATTTTAAGATTGTCAATTATATAGGTCAAAATAACTTAACATTAATATATTTTTTACTGCAAATCTAAAGTTACTTGTCATTATTATACGAAAGTTATGAGGTATAAAGACCTCCTTTGGACTAGTAGCCTTATGACCTTTGGTTCCCAGACTATATACCTTTCAAATTGTAGTTCATATATATAGGATTTTGAATTTATATTTTAATTATTCATTTTTATTTACATTTAGATTAATAGATTTTTATTAGTTAAGAAAATAATTTAAGATTTACTAGTGATAATAATCACACTATCTAATTCAAAATATGTAATTAAATAAAATCTTTTTATTTATTTTTGAAACATGAGTGCATGAAATATATGAAAGATAAATTTATGAATGAATGAAGCAAAACAATTAAATATCACCATACAACTTATTAGGAGTTATTAGTTCCTAAAGTTATTCACATGAAGATAAGCACCATTAAGCCTAATCGAATTCATGAAGGATTGATTTTTGAAATTTAAATCATTTAATCCTAGTAAGGAGAAAAAATCTTGACCCGTCTTTGTTCATTAACAGAGTTAGAAGTGGTTTAGATGATTTTTATGAATTAATTAAGTTTACTTAATTATTTGATCAATTAAGCCTAGAAAGCCCATAAATTCAATTAAACCCTAGTATAAGCCCAAACAATTATGAGGGATTTACAAAAAAATGCATAAACATGAGATAAACATGTGCTAAAAATCCTAATGCAATTGGGCTTATAATTAAGTGTTAATTAAAGAAATGAGGAAAATTAAAATTAACTAATTACACTCAAAATGCCTCAAACCAATTGGAGATTTTGTTTTCATTAAAATTCTCTTCATTAGCTGAGCACAAAGAGGGATAGTCAAAAATTTTAAAGAACTACACTAATTATTATGAATTGTTTAAGTTCTAGGGTAATAAAAGATCTAATTAATTTTTTTTATTACCCTAAATTTTAATAATTTATTTAATACATAAAATGACTAATTTTTGTTTGAAAATTTGGATCTCCAAAATTTCTTAGCAAATTAACTTGAAATAATTAGAGGCAGAAATCATCTCATAAACCAATCCCACTAAATTTTAAGCTAATCAAGTAAGTGATTAAAGCATACCTAGGTTAAATAAGTGAAACTTTAAACCCTAGTTAATCACAATACTTTTGATAAAATTTGAGGCTTTTAATTTTCTTTAATTCTCCTCTCTCTAAGCTTACAATAGAAAATTTATTTATATTTTTTATTTTTTTTACAATTAGTTATGAATTTTGTAAGTTATGTGTAATCAAAGTTAATAATTAATATTTAGTTAAACCCAAATTTAATTATTTTTATGATTTATTATGATATAGAGGGTCCAATTATGTTTTAAAGATCTCTAATGTTTATTAAAGTGATTGGGATTATTTTGATGAATTTTCATAACTTTTATAATTCTAAATTAATATTTTATTTAAAATTAGGAAATTGACTTCAAAAAATTAATAGATCTTATACCAGAAGGTTGTTTAACTTAGAATTTTTATGACAAGTAGATAATAATAGTAAGTTTTTTATTTAAAATTTTAACTTAATAAGTTTTGTATTTTAAGAGTAATTAAAGAAATATAGTATTCACTAAAATTCATATTACTCCTAAAATATATAATCAAATTTGAGAATTTTAAGTTTATTAGATTCCTCTTGAAAGACAAATTCATTTGGCCCTTATTCAAAAATTTTGGTTAAGTTTTTATTTTTTATGATTTTTTTTGATGTTTTAGTCAAAATCAAATGGAATAAATAGAAATTGAGATCTAATCATAGCTGACTATTCTAAGTAAGATTGATGGCCCAAAAGTTATTTTTTCACTTGGGAAGTAGACCAAAAAAGGTTGGATGGATGGGATCTATCATAAATATCTCCGGATCTCGCAATCTTCTGACAATCTAAGCTAAAAATTGCTTTATTTTGTGTTGGAGAATTAAAAGAAAAAAAATGTAATGGGATCTAAGGGAAATTTTAGATTCAACCAAATTTTTCACCAAATACAGACACATATGATTGATCTAAGTTTTGAGAAGTTACCTCACCGAAGTGTACATTCGATGGATGCTAGAAAATATCCTTAGATTTCTTTATTTTCCTCCTTATAGAATGCTCCGATCACCATACACCACTGACCATTGCTAGAAATTGGTGGCTCTTGAATTTAGAAAGCACAAGAGAGAGGGGGAGAGTTTTTCTTCTAGTTGGAAGTAAGTGTGTGTGTGTGTGTATTTGGGAGGTAAAGAAGAAAAGAAAAGAGTGTGCAGAACACTCCACTTTTCTTCCATGCCCTCCCATGTAAAGAAAGAAATGTATATTTTTTTGTATCCTCATAGTCACCTCCCTCTTTATTTATTCCCTTGGGTTTGGAATGCTCTTTTCTTTACTAAAGTTGAAATTTTGATTATATTTAGTATATAGGGAGCTGAGTGGACTCATTTTGGGTTAAGACTTGAGTTTACTTAACTTAAACCTATAAGTGAGTCTTGTTTGTCCAATTAATTTAGAATTTTGTTTAAATTATATTAAATTCATTATTTATAATACTTATGATTAATTAATTTTATTTAACTTAAACCTAAGTCAGATTGGATCAAATGGCCCAATGGGTTATTTCGGGTTCAATTGGGTCCAATGTTTAAATTAGGCTTAAATTAATCTTAGATTAATTTTGAAAGAGTGATTAAATGGTTGTAAGATTTTAGGCAAGTTTACCTTAATTTAATTTTTATTAAATTTGATTAGGGTTTAGTGGGGTCCACATGATCAATTTGGGTCAAATGGCCTAAATGGCTAAATCAGGCCCAATTTGGGGTCAAATTGGGATTGGATTAATTTTTAATGAGATAATATAATGATTTTAAGTCTTTATGCAAGTTTATTTTGATTTAATCCAAGTTAAATTTTGAATTGGATCAATGGGGCCCACATGAATGAAATTAGATCAAATAATCTAGGTAGTCATTTTGTATCCCATCTAAATTTTATTTTATTTTTGTTTATATTGATACATTGATTTTTATGCTTTTTATTTTATTTACTTTAGATTTATTTAGATTTTAATTGATTTTTATGGACCTAGATGATTTGAGCTTAAGTAAGGTCAATTGGGTCGACCACGCTAATTGACTCAATCTAGGCTTAATTGAATTTAGATTATAATTTAGGCTTACTTGATTTATGTTTTTATTAAATTATATTGAATTTAAATTTGATTGGACTCACCTTGTCTAATTGGGTCAAGTTAAGTCCTATGTCCACTAGGCTTACCTAGGTTTCACCTAATGTGTTTAGTTTAGTTTTGATTTTAGGTTATAATTTTAGTTTTTCTTTGATTTATTATTTCCATTCCTAGCTTAGTTTAGGTTCTACAGCTAGTTAATAAATGTAGTATCCAAAGTTTCTAGTTAAAATCTCTTCATCTAAGATTAGAGATCCTAATTACTAAAATTATAGTGATTGTCAAGCTCCCTCGAAGTTAGTAGAACCTTAGTGTCTGAATCAAATCCTAGGTCTAAGAGGATGATTGTTAACCTCATAAGAAGTAAGGTCAATAATAAGACCCCCAGTAGGTGTGGTGTAATTGATAAGGAACATGACATGTATTTGCATTGATTGAGACACTCAAACAGATTTATGAGATAGTAAAGAGAGGTGTTTGAACTATGCTAAAAAAAGGTAAGTGAATGTGGTAGAAGCTACTATTCAGATTCACTTCAAAAATTGAGATTGCTAAAAATCAAGGGAGTTCCTTGTCAGTTTTGAAATTTCTGTGGTAAATGGAGTTCCTTGTCAGTTTATTGTCCCTAAAGTTTCATCTTATGCAAATGTATATTTTAGGACTAATTTATTTTTTGAATTATTTCAATAAAACATAAATTAAACTTAAATTGGATAAAACTAGTTAGGGTTTTAATTTTCTTAAATTTACCTCTAGAAGATGAATCGATTGAGGGTTTATTCAACTTTTTAGAATTTTGGTTAATTTATTATGACTTTTTTAAAGTTCATATCAATTAATGGAATTAATTAATTCATTTAATCCTTAAGGTTATTTTAGGGATTATGAGGTTTAAGTGAGTTTTAATGATGTTATAAGATTCATTGATCTTCATTATGATGATTTAGGCTAATTCCATAATTTTTCATAATTTTCTTGATTTAATATTAATTTAGTTCATTGCATTAAGAGTTTATGATTGAAAATTTCATATCTTTGAATTTATCTTCCAAAAAATCCTAAACTATTTATCTAAGGTGTGTTTTAACCTTAATATAAATTCCCCAAACTTTTAGATAAAATGGATTAATGATTTTAGTTTAATTTAGGTTTAATTATTTATTATCAAACCTAAATTAACAGAAAAATATCCAAAAAAAATTAAAAATTTTGGGTTTGGATTCTTCTCAGTGAGATTAATCCATAGAGTCTTTATTTGTATTTTTAGGTTAAGTACTTTATTTTCTATAAATATTTTGAAGTTCTTTGGGTTTTCTATAATTTATAAAATCTAAAAAATTGGGATTTTCATTTTAAAATGGTCAGCTCTGCTTTATATGTAGTGGCATGTGATTCATTCATATGGGATCTACATGGATCCAGCATTATTAAATAGAATACACGTGAATCATTATAATTGTCCGATCTTCGATCAGATGATCATGATTTCACTCGTTGTTCATTTGTAGGTTTCAATCAAATTATCCAACTAGATCTCAGCTGTCCATTCCTAACAAAAGGGATGGATGATGGAGATTATGTCTCCTTCATCAACAGTGAAATCCAAGCATTTTCCATTAAATCAATGTGATTTTTGGCACTCTAGTTGACAAAATCATTTGATTTCAATTGCAAATCCATAAAGACCTCATCTAGAGTGCATCTATATAGTTTGATCTCACATGAGATCAAATTCTCTTCATAAAGGACCAAATCGAAATGACAAGGGGGTCAGTTTTCAGGCATACCTTGTTCGCATCGATCCTCGGTAGTGAGAACACATAAAACACTCTTGTGGGGATGTGGTGAACCTCTAGGTATGAGGAATTCAATTGTCTCTCACCAATTATTGTGGAGGTCAAGCTCCTCCTATTCGCCAGTGGGTCTAGTCAAAATCTAGCTTGCCGTGGGAATTGGAGAAGGAGTTGGTTCTTCATTTCACTTGAGGAATGTGTGTGTGATGTTAAGATGCCAAGAGGTCTCTCTTTTTTTGTTTTTTATGCTTGACCATGAGCTATATCCATGGAGAATTCAAAATGGATTTGGCCATGGTGATTTTCACCCTTAAAGGCTATTTTTAAGAGGTGGTTAACTGATTGGGGGTGCCAAATCAATTTAGATATGGAGTGGAGAAGATATGGAGGAAGTGCAATGAGATTTTGCCTATTATGCATATGCTTTGATTTCTTTTCCTTTTCTTTGACTCCTCTCATCCCTAGCTTTACTCTAACTTTATTTAAATTGAAGTTTGATTAGTTTTAATTAGATTATATATATAAGTTTTAAGTTAATTTGATTACATTTAGCTGGATTTGATGATTGTTCTTAGTTCAATGCCATTTGGATTTAGATAGATTAAAGTGATTTGGTAGTATTTCTTAGGATTTTAGATTTGAGGTTCAATCATTGTTAATTATCCTATACATAATTTGGAGGTCAATTGATTCATGCCATGTGAGGGTCAAATTAGATGTGATTTAAGCTAGATTTAACCTTTTTACCTAAATTAGGCAAATTGGATCTCCTCGAGTTGACTTATGTGGGTCCCACCAAGTCAAAGGTTAACCCATTAAAATTTGAGCAAAAAAAGTCATTCCAAAGATTTAAAATTATATAATGAACATGTTTAAATATGAATCAAATGAATTTAAATTCAATAATATTTTATTTGGTTAATTAGATCACTTGATCCAAATAAACCCAAATAAACTTTATTAAGATTAAATTTCAAATTAAATTGAAAATAATCCAAATAAAATACCTAAAATCATTTAGAAAACTTAGTTAACCATAATCCAACAAATCTTTGGGTTTAACTTGACCAACTTGGTCATTTGACTGAAATGAGTTCAACTTAACCCATTAAGCCCAATTTGGGTCAAATGGGTCAAAATAGAAATCAACTTCAAACCAAATAAAATTAGTCACTACAAATCATTCCACACATGTGATTAAAGATGATTGGAGTCTAAATTTACCTTAATTGATTCAATTTTTTTTATTTCACTCAATGAAACTCATTTTAACTCATTTAAGTGAAAAGGGTCAAACCTAGCTCAAATCACATCAAACTTTCACCTATTATGGATAAGTTGACTTCATAATTTTCCATTGGATGATTAAAAATGATTAAAACACAATCTAAAATTAATTAATTAAAAGAAATATAATCAAATTAGTTTAATAAACTTAAATTTAAATGACATTTAACTAAGATCAATCATCAAACCCAACTCTAAGGGATTTGAGTTTAGCCCATGATTTATCTTGGTTTAACCTGGACAATCAACCACCAATCCAAAGGAGTGTTGTGGTGGTGTTAAAAAGTCAAAAAATTCCATGTGAGGTGAAATCATAAGAAATGAGGTGTATTCATGACAAGAAATTGGGAAATCCATGCAAAGACACAAATTCCATTTTCTCTCCTCCATGCCTCATCTACTTCTCATTCTAAACTAATTTGGAGTGTTCCCAATCAATTGACCACCTTTCAGAGCTAGCCTCCAAGGGTGGCAATCACCATGACAAAATCCAACTTCCTCTCCTCCATAGAATATAGCTCTCAGCCAAGCACCAAGAGAGAAGAGGAGAACTCCTCCCATGATTTTAGGTTTTATATTACATTTAGAAGGTGAAGAGAGACCAAACAAACCTCTTACCTAGAGCTTTCATTGTCGGAAACCAAATTTTGACCATGCAAAATCTACTATGTATGGCTCTCAACTATACATGGAAAGAGAGGAAAGAGGCTTCCCCTAGGCATTCCAAACATACAAACACATTTAAGAGGGAAGGATAAGGTAATTCGAGCTATTTCTAGAGCCTTTCACCAACAGTAGGCTAGAGATTGGCCATGGCCGAGCAAAAAAGATTAAAGCTCTTGGCCAAATGTGGAAAGTTGGAAAACAAGATCCTCAATCCTAATTGAATCTTCCTTCATGTTCCTTAGATGGAGCCAAACCCAAAAGAACATTGACTACAGTTCCCCATCATCGATGAGTCAGATTTTGATCAAACATGATGGAAAGTGGTAGAGCATTGGTGTCCACGGTGATTGGCACTGAGGCAAGCCAGATGTTTCCACCAAAGCAACATCATGTTAAGGTGAAGGTCCAAGAACCATCTCTACTGCCGAGGATCAACGTCGGTGAGCTATCAACTCAACTATACCACTTTCGAACCACAGTTTGGTCTTTTATGAAAGAAATTTTACTTTTATCAAGATCAAGCCTTATAGATTGATAGGAAATCAACCCCTAATCATTTCACAATCAAAATTGCAAGAAACCACGACCTAGATCACCAAAAAATTCCATCTAATGGTGGACAAATCTCAACTTATGGTGGGAGATCAGAGACGAAATCACTCTTATCCATTCTTTTTATTTGGAATGGAAGGCAATAATCTACCAAACTATTTGATTTAAATCCTATAAGAATCATGAGTTAAATCATGATTATCCTATCTTTGTTCAGACGGTCGTAGCCAATCCAACATCTCTACTACCTTTTAATGTGGGATCTGCATGGCTCAGTGTCACTATGCCACATGTAAAAGGATGCCTAGTCAGCACCACGTAGGCGTAGACTGGATTAAGTAGGAAAATCAATTTTCCTAATTTATAAAATGCTGAAAAAGGTCCAAAACTTTCAAAATTTATAAAAAAATAATATATTCAACCAACAAAATGCAAATAAGGGCACTATGAATTCATCTCAGTTTGAGGAATCCAATAAACCCAAAAATATCAATTTATATTAGGTAATTTTAGGTTAATTTGTATTTATTTAAAAATAATTAAACATAAATTAAACTTAAACGATTAATCCAATCAATTTGAAATTTTGGGGAGTGGAAATAAAGGCTAAAATACACTTTAGATAAATTTTTAAGGTTTTATTGGTAAGTAAATCCAAAAAATATAAATATTTCAAACCATAGGACTTAATTTAATAAAATAAATTAATATTAAAATTAGAAAATTATAAAAATTTATGGAGTAACCTAAATCATTATAATGAACATTAATGAATTCAAAAACACCATTAGAACTCTTTGGAACTTAATAACCCAAATGAACTAATTAGGTAATTAAGTGAATTAATTAATTTAATTAATTGATTTGAATATTAATAAAATCATAATAAATTAACCAAACGTTCAAAAATCTAAATAAACCCTCTAAGGATCCATCATCTAGAGGGGAATTTAAGAAAATTAAAACCACTAATTATATCTTAATGAATAAGGTTTAATTTAAGTTTTATTGATATAATTAAAACTTTAATTAGTCCTAAAATATGCGTCATAATAACATGAAACTTTTGGTGGATCAAATTGGAAAGAAACCTTACTTGCCATGAAAATTTTAAAGTCAAATGACCTCTAAGTTAGAAGTTATTGAATTTACATTTCCTTGGTCAATTTAAATAAAATAATGAATAAAAAATTATAAAATTAGCTTAAAACATTTTTATTAATATCATAATACATAAAAAAAATTTCTAACCCTCTGAAGTTAAAGATTTTAATTGATTATACCCTTAAATTTTAATGAAATGATTAAGAATATAAAATTTAATAAAATCTTAAGTTATTAATTTGATAAATTCATAATAAATAAATTAATCAATTGAAATTCAAAACCAATCAACCTCTTAATTTAAAACCCAAATATTGAATTCATTAATATGGAAATTCCTTAAATCCATTTAAATTAATTGGTAACATAAATCAAAATACAAATAAAAATGACTAATCATAATAATTAAATCTAAATAATCTAGAAATTTGAAATGTCTTAAGTTAGATTTAATGCCCAAAGTCACCTAGGTTTTGATTGATAAATAAAATTTCACCTTAAGAGATTAAACAAATTAATAAAACTCTTAACTTTAAAAAGGAAATTAAAATATTGATTAAATCATACCCAACATAAGATAAACCATTCATATGAATTCATAAGTGGTTAATTAACATACCTATGATCAAAATTTGATACTTTATAATGGATGAAAATTCAGTCTACTACATTTTAGGATGTTGGATAGAATGGGTTCCACCCAAAGTAAAATTTATTTTTTTCTTCATTCTTGAAAACATAAATTTTGCTTGAGCATAAAAATAAAAATTAAATCACAAATTAGTTAAATCATTTAATTAAAATCACCCAATGGTAAATTAAATAATTTTAAACATAAAATGAAATTTAAATTAAAATAAAGCATAGTGCAACCATGCCACACAAGCCTCTCTTTCTCACACACTAGACTTACATCACTAACCATATAATTAAGTTAGGCTTATGATCTATGATGTTTTATAATGTAATGCTTTTCTAATTTTGTGGTGTAATATTTTAGATTAGATGGCTAGGATTGTTTGCATCTAGTCTACATGATAACGTGTTCTTTTCTAGGCTAACACTATTTTCTGTAGGGGGCTATGTATAGGGACCACTATATATATATATATATATATATATATAGAATGTTGCTTTCTTATAGATGCTACATAAGTCCCTTAGCATAAGACAATAACACAAATGAGCTTAGCAATCAACTAATGGTAGGCCCATATGTTTGGAATATAAACTACTATTGTATTGTATGTATTTCCATGCATTTTTTTGTAGTGATTAGGAATTTTATTTAAAATTTTAAATTATAATTGGAACCTATAAGTAAATTAAGGTGTATGGGATCTAGAAATAGTAGGGATAACTTTATGAGTTGCTAGCCCTTGTGAAGCTCATGGAGGTCCCTAAAGAAAGTGATGATCCATATATCAAACTTTTAGCTCTAGACTGAGCTGTATTAAGGAAGAGCTCAACTGCTCATTTTCCTTTTCTTTCTTATTGTACAATAGCACTAGACTGCATTGGCCTCTTCTTATTTTCATCTAAAAAGAATGAATGAATGAAAAATGTTGAAAATTTGACATCCTGTCATAGGGAACTATGATGTTGCAATCATAGTGCCTAAGCACTGTCGCCGTCTTTTAGATTCTAGAAGCTTAAACTGCCCCCGACGGTTGCCTGCTTAAATGACACTGTGGCATGGCACTGTCAAGATGATCTTCAAATTTTAAAATAAAGAAAAGCCATCATTCCCACCCAAACAGTAATAACCACTTAAGGGAGTGGGGGGAATGATTATAGAGAGTAAAACCACCCCCCATAAGGGGGGAAATTTCCTATAAAAAGTGGAGAGCAACCCCTCTTAGCATCTTCTTTCCTCCCTCACCCTCAGTTTAACCCCCTTCACCATTCTTTCTCCTGATCATCTATATTCTCAACAGTGTGCTTCTCACTATTACTAGAGTGATCTCCTTATATAAGAAATAAGATTAAGGCTTACTCTCATTGATTCTAGGTAAAAACTTCTAGAATTGCTTTCTTTACATGATTTTGTTTTTGAAAACTAAGTTTAACAAGATTTCCACCATTTATCTTGGAACTAGTGAGAAATATAGAGGTTCATCTCCGTCGATCTTGGATTAGGAGCAAAACAGAAAGCCATAGATCTATAAATTTTAGAATCTTGAAATATAAATATTTCCACCATTGAATTTGGTTTCGATGTTAGAAGAAAAACCCTCTTTCAGTCAATCCTAGATCTAGAAGAATAGACAAGAGTGTGTTTTCACTAAATAAGTAAGAATCTAGCACAATTAAAGCATTATGTTGTCAAATTTGCACAAAAAATTACAAAATTCTACAAGAATCTAGGTCAAAAATGGTGTTCCTGCTCCATAGTGCTACGGTGCCAAGGCGTTAGATACATGGTTCCTCTATGCTAAGCTCTTAATTATGTACACTTCATTCAGCATCGTGGCATTGTAATATAGTGCCTCAACCTTGAGCTGTTAGATTTCATATCTTTAAAGCCGCGCTAAAGCACCCTTTTTAGCACTGATGCATTGCACCTTCCACGGTTAAATTAGGTTCTAGTGTTAGATGAAATCATCCCTACATTGATCCTAGATTCAGAATAAGGGAGAAGGGTACTGATGCACTAAAAATGATGAAATCTAGAATTACTAAAATGTTATGCTGCTAAAATTTAAAATTTCTCCAAAATAATTAATTGTTATTTTCTCTAAGTGATCAGATTTTTGTCAACTCCACTAGAGATTAACTCTCTCCATCTCTAGTTGGAAAAAATAAAATATATAGTGTCATTGTAGACTTAAATATCTAGTTATAATCTTTTAAAATTTTAATATCTATGACTAGGTCCAAAACCTACAATGGCCAATATTATAACATAATGACTATCAAGTTAGGAGAGGTGTCCCCTATTAGATTCCCTTAGGCTATAATCAATGTTAGTTTTGTTGGAGCTACTCTCTAGTTTGAAATGATTTTGGAGGTTGTCTAATTCCTAACAATTGGACCTATAACTAAGCCTCTCATCAAGGGCATTAGAATGTTAAAGGCTTTCAACAAGGGAAGGCAATTGAATGTGATCATTTTGAATGTGTCCAAACATAAAGCCCTAACCTCCAAGAAGGGTTTTATCTTTGATAAGCTCTCAAAGGAAATGCTGACTTTCGCTGCTAAGGATAAAGAGGTTGTTAAGCCTAATTGAAGTCCATCATTGTCAATCCACTTAACAATGCATTAAGAGAGCCTACTACTATCCCATAAGTTGCCATTTACTCCAGCCAATAATGACCATAGTGGGGAAAATTTATGACACCACATAAATTTTATGAATTTTATATTTAAGTAATCAAATTTGTCATTAAGGAATAAATATATTATCTCAAAAGATAAACATGTTATCCTTTAATGAATTTGATTACCTAAACAAGGACTCCTAAAGTTAATAGGTCCTTTTAATATTCTTGAGATTCTTCCCTTGAACTACATCAAAAAGTAGGACAATGTTTATTTTATATTGTGATTGTAGTTCCCTATAAGGGCAAGCCCTTATAGTTAATTACATCTTTAAAATGAGGATATCTTCCTAAGAATACTCTTGATTAAATAAAGAAGCTATTATTTCTATGGATTTTAAAGTTGGTTCCAAAGGATAGTTAAATTGGAATTTCAAAAAGGAATACCTCAATGGTGGAAGAGTTCTTTTTAAGGATGATTAAGATAAAGTAGAAAATGCATATAGACACTAGATGCCTAGTAGGCAGTTTAACTATCCTACCATTATGCTTTTTATTTTTGAGATTGAATATATTAAAATTATGATTGATAATTTATTATAGATCTAGGACTTAGATTTTAGTAGCACAAGATCATTGAAATACCTAAGGTTGAAGTCTTATTCCAAGAAGGATGCTTAAGAACCTAAGTCTATAATCACTTCTAACATAGGTTAGAGGCTCGACCTAGTTTAACTTTTAAGAATTATTAGCTTTTTCTCTCAATTTAGGAATGGAACATATCTTTAACTCTTTTGGATTTATCACCCACTTGGAAGGGCTGCCAGCTAACATTACTTAATTTTAAATCCATGATGATAGTCTTATGTAAGTAAGACAGCTGGGCTATTATATTTTAGAAAGAATCTAAGAACCTAAACTCACTCCCTAATCCATAGAATCATGTTAGGTATGATATGCACCTAACTAATGAAATAATCTTTATCTTTTAAATGTTTTCACTAAAAATACATTTAAGGCTTCTAGGTATGCAATTTATACATATAATGAGATATAATTAGAAGTAGTCATGGGCCAAATTGAAAAGAGAAGGTAGACTTCCCCAAGAAGGGTGGTCATCCTTAAAGGACATATGCCCCCTTAAGTATAATGGGTGAAGCACCCAATCTAAGGAGTTAGAATATTATGCTTTATGGTTCACAAAAGCTAATTATTTATAATTGCTTTTAGTTTTTCTAGGGCTTTATTGAGTTTCTTTATTTTTATTTAAGTTTGATATAAAATTTACTTTTCTTAGGCACCTAATGTCCAAGCATTTCATCATAGAAACACAGCACAAAAAGAAACCTAGAAAAGCAAACAAATTCTATTGTGCACCCAAAATAAATTACACCAATTCAATTTAAAAGGGTAAGCCAATGCAGTCAAGTATTATTGTACACCTTGAAAGAAAGATAAAAATGAGTAGCCGAACTCTACCCTTAAATAGCCCAGCCTATACTAAAAGTCTAGATCTATGGGTCTTTCTCTATGATCATCTTCTTCTTTAGGGACCTCCACAGGCTTCATAGGGGACCACCAACCAATAGGGTCAACTCCTACTATTCCTACACCCCATAGATCCTAACCTAAATCTAGAGCTCAAATTATATTTAAAAGTTTAAGATAAATTCCTAAACCATACAAAATAGATATTAGAAAATAAACATAGCACAATAATAGTTATTTTCACAAATATATGTGCTTAGGATTAGTTTCTTGTAAAGCCCATCTATCCTATTAGGCTATGCTTAAGGACATAAGCATACCTTTGAGTAAATAGCATTTATTTTATTTTATGATAGCGGTCTCTTTATGCACATCCCCTGTAGAAAATAGTGTTATCCTAAAAGGAAAGCTCTACCATCCATATTAGTGAGCAAACAAGCCTAGCCATTTAGTCTAAAATAATACATCACAAAATAATAAAAATATTTCATATCACATTTTAAAATATCATAGAACATCGACCTAACAAAAGTCTAAGGTTGATGACCAAATCATCTAGTATGTGAAGAAAGATGGACTTGAGGTATGACTATACTAGGCATTTTAGATTTGAACTTTAATGTTTCAAAGATTGTTTAATTTAACATTAGTTGGATTCAATTTAAGTGGTTTGATTAATCTATGATTTTATTTCTATCCTTTTTATTCCATTTTATGTTGAACTAAAGTTTAAGTTTTAAAGAATGAAGAATAAAATAAATTTCATTTTAGGTGAAACTCATTCTATTCAATATTCTAGTTTCTAATAAAATGAAGTCTTCACTCTAAGGTAAAGATTCTTTTTGAGGGTCAACCTAAAACCTTATGTTTCTTTAAATTTATATTATGTTTGATTTGATTTCATTAATATTTTAATTTTATTTAAAAATTTGATTATGATTCATTCTTGTTTTTATTTCTTTTAATTTGATTAAATTTTTCTTAGTTTGATTCATGATCTTTTAGTTTATAACCTTTGGTTAAGATTTAATATATTTTCTTAAATCTTATCTAACTGTTTAATCATATAGCATGACCAAATTTAGCATTAATTTTAGTTTGATTTAATTTTAAATAATGTAATTTATTTGATTTGAAATGGGCTTATTATTTATTTTATTAGTGTTTATATTCATTTAACTTGAATTAGTTAACTTAATACATTTAGGTTGATGTCTTCATTCATTCTTGGTTTAAGTTGACTTATTATATGTTAAAGTTTACTTTTTTGAGATAAAATTTTATTTATCAATTCACAACCAAGGAAACCTAAATCTATTTTAAGCACCAAACCAAATTTAGGTCATTTCAAATTTTTAGATTATTTAGTTTTAATTGATTTGTTTAATCACTTTTTTTTGCATTTGGAATTTTATTATTCATTAATCTAAATGGATTTAAAAAATTTCCATGTCATTGAATTTTATATTTGGTTATGAAATTAAGAGGTAAATGAGTTTTGATTTTAATTGATTAGTTGACTTATCATGAATTTAATAAGTTATTAACTTATGGTTTAATTTTTTACTTTCTTTATTTTATTATATCCTAAGTGTATGATTAATCAAATCCTTTAACTTCAAAGCAAAAAATTTTCTTCAAGTGTTCTAATGTTAATGAAAATGTTTTATGTCTATTTTTAAAATTTTTATATTTTTATGTTTTGTTTATTTATTATTTCATTTAAATTGACCTAGAGATTAGAAATTCAATTACTTTTAATCCAAAGGTCAATTGGCCTTGATGTTTTTATGGCAACTGGGGTTCCATGCTAATTTATGTTTCCTAAAGTTTCACCCAAATTATGTGTGTATTTTAAGGCTTAGTAAGGTTTTAATTATTTTATTAAAACCTAAATTAAACTTAAATTAAAAGGAATTAATCTGGGGTCTTATTTTTCTTAAATTCTTCTCTCGAAGATGCATCCATTGAGGGATTATTTAGAATTGTTAGAGTTTTAGTTGATTTATTATGGTTTTTCTAAGTGAAAATTAATTAATTGGATTAACTAATTCAATCAATTATCAAATTAGGCTATTTTATGGTTTATTGGATTTGAGAGTTTTAATGAAATGTTTAAGCTCATTATGGTTTATTAAGTAAATTGTTTTCATAATTGATCATGATTTCTTTAAGTTATTAATAATTTATTTTATTAAAATTAGGGTTTAAAGTTAGAAATTACATATATTTAGATTTACTTTACAATAAATCATGTCAATTTTCCTTAAGGTGTGTTTTAACTCTAATTTCACTTTCCCAAAATTTCAATTTAGTTTCATGAGTGGTTTGAGTTTAATTTAACTTTGGTTATCTTAATTTAAACCTAAACTAACCTAAAATTACCCAAAATTAAATGGGAATTTTGGATTTAATGTATCCATCTCATTAAGATGAATCCATAAAGCCTTTTTTTTTTGCATTTTCTAGTTGAGTATTTTATATTCTATGATTTTTTAAAAAATTTTTGGTTTTAAAAAATATTTATTAAATTAAAAATTTTAGGATTTTTATGTTTTAAATGGTAGGCGCCACGTGGCATTGATTACCATGTGGCATGGTGCCATTAGGCCATGAGGATCCCACGTCAAAAGCAGTGGGGATTGTGGGATAATCTACAACCGTTTGATTTTCAATCAGATGATCACAATTTCATCCATGGATCTTATATGGGATTTAATCAAACATGTGAATAGAACTAAGTCATCCATTCCTAATAGAAGGAATGGATAAAGGAGATTCTATCTCCTCCTAATCACTAGAATCAAGAGTCATTAGCTCTTTGGTCTTCATTGCCAACAATCAGAGTGGTGAGAGAGCAAGATTTCAATTTCTCTTCATAGAGTACCAAACTAAAATGAAATGGTGGTTGGTTTAAATCCATACCTCATCGGCATTGATCTTTGATGGCCACCATGGTTCAAGTACCTTCGAGAGGATGTGGTGAGCCTTTTGGAGAAGTTTCACAACTTGCCTCCTTATAGATCACCATGGAAACCAAAACTTGCCACCTTATCATCAGCCTTAGTGGAATTTTATCTCTCCTGTGATGACATGATCAAGGAAAGGCTCAAATTTTAGCTTGTTAGTGGAAGGAGGTTTGAGGAATGTTTTGTTTTTCCTTCTCTTCACCTAAAGAACCTGTGAAGATGATTAGATTCATAATAGGATGTTTCTTTCTCCTCTTTCAATATATGGCTGAGAGCCATATGTAGAAGATTTTAGGTGGCCAGAATCCAACCTATGGAAGCAAGGGCCTCAGCCAAGGGATCAACTTGGTTCCTCTTTCCTTTCTAAGTGTGTTGGGATAAATTCCTTGAGAGGAGGAAGCCTCCACCTGCCTCTCCTTACTTTGGAGGTGAGCTACCTCCTCTCATCCATGGAAAAAAGTATTTCTTCAATTTGAACTGCTTAAAGTAATTACCAACCCTGGAGGCTAGCTCCAAGGGGTGGTTAGTTGATTGACAACACTCCAAATTATTGAGGATAAGAAGTGGAGGATGAATGGAGGGAATGCTTTTGGATTGGGAAGAGTTTGTCTCGATGTTCCACTTCACTCTTCCCATAACATATTCCTCTCTTCCATGACATCTTACATGGCTTTTCCGTCACTTATGGTTGGTTGCCCAAATGAATCCCAATAGTGAGCTATGAGTAAGACTCAAGCTTGTTTGAGTTGAATTTGGATTTAAGTAATTTGGATTATCCATTAGATTTTTTTTTGATTAATTTTGTTAAATGTATTTAATAATTGGATTTATTTTTAAGTTATAATTGTGCTTAAGTTCTTATGAGAAAGCTTAGAAGCCAATTAACCCATGAGATCATATTTCAACTTAATCTAAGCTAGTTTGATCCATTTGATTAAAGCTGAATCAAATTGGATCTTTAAGCTCAATTTGTTACTTTATGATTTAAATTAAGCTTTAATTAAATTTTTTTGATGATTTATAATGTTTTAAAAAGATTGATTTCCTTGAATTTTAATTTTATTTTGATTTTATTTCAACTTGAACCATTTTGACCTAAATGAGTAAGTTCAGTACAATTAAGCCAAATAACCAATTTGACTCAATTAAGCTATATTTGGACTCCAAACATGTTTAATCACATGTTTGGAATGATTTGAAGTGATTAAATTTATTTGATTTGAAATTAGTTTCAATTTTGACCCATTTGACCCCAAATTAGGTTTAATGGGTTAAGTTTGATTCATTTGGGTCAAATGATCAAATTGGTCAAATTAAACCAAATGATTGGTTGAATTGTGTTTAATAATGATTTCTAGATGATTTTGGACATTCAATTTAAATTGGTTTCAATTTAATTTGAATTTTAATTTAATAAGATTTCATGCCATGATTATTTTACATGTTTGTCACTATCACAACCCTCTACTTTTACATTGGACAACAACAATGGTAGTGTTATTTATTGATTTGTTAAGTGGTTTGATGGAGAAGTATAGAGATAGCAAGGAGGATCTACATATGATATTTATTGATTTAGAGAAAGCTTATGATAAAGTGCCAAGATATGTTCTTTGGAGAGTTCTAGAAAAGAAATGAATTAATATTGGTTATATTCAAGTCATTAAGGATATGTATACTAGAGCTGTTACTTGTGTCCAAACACAAAGAGGATTGAAAAAATATTTTCCTATTTCATCTTTAAGCCCTTATCTTTTTTGCTTCAGTTATGGATGCTCTTACTATGCATTTACAAGAAGATGTACCTTGGTGTATGCTTTTGTTGATGACATTCTTCTTGTTGATAAGACTAGACAGGGAGTCCAAGAGAAACTTGAACTATTAAGGTCAACCTTAGAGTCTAAAGGTTTTCATTTTAGTAGATCTAAAATTGAATATATGGAGTGTAATTTTACTTGTAGAAGTTATAGTGTTAGTGACAATAGGTGAACAACATAATTAAATGAGTGAGCGATTCAGATATTTAGGCTTTATTGTTCAAAATGATGGTGAAATAGATGGAGATGTTATTAGTAGAATTCAAGTTGGATGGTTGAAGTGGAGGAATGCATTTGGTGTTGTGCTAGAAAAGTACCGCTTAAACTTAAGGGAAAATTTTATAAGATGGGGGTAAGACCTACAATGATTTATGGTGCAGAATCTTGGATAATAAAAGAGAAGCATGAGACTAAGTTAAGTGTTGCAGAGTCTAGGTTGCTCAGGTGGATGAGTGGCTTTACTCTTAGAGATAAAATGTGAAATGAGTATTCAGAAAAAAGTTGGAGTAGCTCTAGTGGAAGATAAGATTAAATAGAGTCTCCTTAGATGGTTTGCAACATAAAGCATCAACCATCCAATGACCCGGTTAGGAGAGTAGATGCATTAGATTTGCCTTATGCTAAGAAAGGTAGAGGTAGACCTAAAAGGCCATGGTTAAATTGTATAAAAAATTACCTTAGTATACTTGAATTAAATGAGAATTTGACACATAATAGGACACAATGGAGACAAAATATCCATGTAGCTAACCACACTTAGTGGGATAAAGGCTTGATGTTGTTGTTGAATTTAATAAGGTTAATCTAGGCTCATTTAGACCAAGCGGTCTAAAGCCATTTGAGGCCTTAGTAATTTTTAGATTTATTTGATTCATATTTAAACAAGTTGATTTTATCATTTGTAGTTTTAGAATAATTTCATTTGGTCAAATTTTAGTGGGTTGACCTTTGACCTGGTGGGACACACATAAGTCAACTCCATGTCAAAGGGTTGACCATCTTTGACTTTCATTTGACTTTAGTTTTTTTTTATTTGATTTGATTTAAATTTGTTTATGATTTATTTGGATTTCTTTGAATTTAATTAATTTTGAGCTTAACTAGTGAAATTAGGTTAACCATCTTAATCACCTTGCTTTAAAGTCAAATGAATTTAAATTCCAAGTGGAATGTGTTTGATTTAATTTTTTATTTATGTTTGAGTTTTGGGTTGAGTCCATCTAATCTCATTAAGTTAGATTAAACCTAAGATGGATGCACTGGGCCACTAAGTGTCTAATCAGAAGGCTCCTTATTTAAGATTAGGTGTCCAAATTACCAATTTTAAAAATGATGTTAACCTCATCCAAAAATGAGGTCAACAACATGAAGCATCTTCCTCAAGCACTAAAATGTCCAAGAGCTTGAAGAAAATGTAATACTGGTCACAGAGTTGTGGGATTGCCTGTTAATTCTGAATAATAGTATGCCCCACTGATGGAAGCAAACATACCCACCAAAAATAACTTCAATCGCTCTGAGCAGTTAAGAAGAATAGATATGGATGAGCTGTAAAGAAGTCCTTCTAAGATAAACATAACCATCACAGTCCATAGAATCAACCTCAAAAGAAAGATACTATCTCCTCCAAAATCTACAAAGCCTTGGAGGTTATTATAAATAAAAACCTTTAAATAAGAATCAAGAAGCTGGTGAGCCAAGTTTGCTAACCTGACAAATTCCTACTTTAAGAGAGGTAGGAATATTGAAAAATACCATGCTCGCCTAGAGCATAACTCAAGGTCTATGGGCATTATATTTTGTGAACACCGACAATGAGCCCTTAGATATTTATGACACCATATAAAGTTTTAGGAATTTCTTATATGGATGATCAAATACATCATTAAGGAATACACATATTATCTCAAAAGTTAAATATGTTTTTTATAATGGATTTGATCATTTAATAAGAGACTCCTAAGGCTAATGGGTCTCATGTCCTAGAGATTTTCCCCTTAACTACATGGAAAAGTATAATAAGGTTTATTTTAAATTGGGTTTATGGTTCCCTATAGAGGTAAGCCCCTATAGTTAATTACATCTTAAGAAGGGTCTCTTCTAAGAATAATCTCAATTAAAGAAATGAGATGTTATTTCTAAAAATTTCAAAGTTGGTCTTCAAAGCATTGATTTTTGGAATTTTCAATTGGGAATTGTTCAAATTGGAGAGAGTTATTTTGGAGGCCAAACAGGATGAAGTATGGAATGATTATTGATACTAGGATGCCTAGTAGGCATTTTAATTATCTTGTAATTAGGCTTTAAAATTTTGAATTTAATTTAGATTTTGAGTTGACATTTTCTTATAACTTTAGGACTTAGATTTTAACAGCATAAGACAGTAGAAATGCCTAGTGTTGAAGACTAATTCTTTAAAAAGATGCTTTAGAACCTAGTCTATAAGTGCTTCTAACACATGTTATATGCTTAACATTATTTCATTTTGGGAATTATCACCCATTCCTCTCACTTGAGGGAACTAACCTATCCCAGACTATCTTCTCGACTTACAACCCACTGGAAAGGGCTGCTAGCTAACACCACTTAAGCATATTTTAAATTCACGATCCAAAGTCTTATGAATGCAAGATGACTAGGCTATTATATTTTTAAGAAGGAATCTATGTATCTAGACTCACTCCTTAATCCCTAAGAAAATGTGGGGTATGAAATGCATCAAACTAATTCACATTTTTTAGATTGCTATAAATTTTGATTCAATAATCATTTTAAGCCATGGGTATGCAATTTATTCCTATATGGTATGAAACTAGAAGAAAGTCATGGGTCAAATTAGTAATAAAGGCAGGCTTCCCCAAGAAGGTGGTCATCCTCATAGGTCATATGCCTCTTTTGTTCAATGGGAGAAGTTGCCCAATTCAAGGATTGAAGCAATATGATTGCATGACTTTCAAGAGCTATTTGGTTTCTAATTGATTTTAAATTATTCCCTAGGGCTTTATTTATATTCAATTTTGAATTGCATTTATTTTTATATTTGAATTGATTAAATTTAATTAGGTAAAAAATTTAGTTTTGTTTATTTGAGCCTACGTCCAAGCATTCATCATAGGAAAGCACAAAATAGAAAGAAAGATAAAAAAGTGGTTGATTCTATTACGCACCCAAAATAAATCAAGCTAATTTAATTTTAAAAAAGGTTATTGCGGTTGGGTGCCGATGTACAACCTGAAAGATAAGAAAAATGGGTAGTCGAGCTCTACTCTTGTACAATCCAGCTTAGAACTATAAGTTGAGATTTATGGGACTTTTTTCCAAGATAATCTCTTTCTGTATGGACATCTATTGGGCTTCACAGGGGACCACTGCACTAATCTTCTGGTAGGGTTAGCTCCTGCTAATTCTAGACCCCATAGATTCTAACCTAATTCTAAGCTAAAATTTACATTTCAATTTCAAAATTAATTCTATGCCCTACAAAACAAATGTCAACAAAATACAAATAGCACATAGAAATTATATTTCACCAACATATGGGATTTGCATTAGCTGCTTGCCAAGCCCACCAATCCTATGGGCTATGCTTAAGAACTTAAGCATTCCTACAAGTAAACAAAATTTTTAATTTATTTATGATAGCAATGCTTTCTAGCATATCCCCATGCAGAAGATAATATTAGATCTGAAAAGATCATCCAATCATTCAGTCTAACGAGAAAATAATTCTAGATAAGCAGTTTAAAATAGTACACCACCAAGACATGAGAAGCACATCATATCACAGCATATTACAAGGAATAAAAAAATCATTAATAGTGGAACCAAAGTTTAGTGTATGTGACCTAATGATCTAGTGTGTGAAGTAAATAGGCTTGTGTAATAAGACTTTGCTAAGCCTCTTTAGTTTAAGTTTCAATTTAGAATTTGAGTTTGTTTGAATTTTACCTTTAGATGGTTTCAATTCAAATGATTTAGTGATTTATTTTCAATTATATTTCCCCTTTTATTTGGTTGAAGTGATGTTTAGGTTTTCGAGAATGAAGAATAGAATAAATTCTATTTTTGGATGGAATCTATCCTATTCAACATCCTAATGCCTAATGAAATGAAACCCTCAGCCTAAGATAAAGATCCATCCTAAAGGTCTAACCAAGATCCTTAAATATCTAGGTTAATTTTTTTAGTTTCATTTAGATGATTCAAGTTTTGAATTTAAATTGGATTTTTGGATTAATGTTTCTCTTTGGAAATTTGATTTTCCATTTAATTTCTTATGTTTTGATTTGATTTTCATTCTCTGTTTAGTTTGTTCTTTTAATTTGATTTGGTTTGAATTATTTTTTTGATTTGATTTGTTTCATTTGCTTCATTTGATTTTATTTGAATTATGTTTAGGTTTTAAGTTATGTTCATTTCATTTAGTTTGATTCATGTTAACTAAAGACACTTAGGTTAAAGTTTAAATTCATTCTTATTTTATATTGATTGCATATTTAAGTTTGCATTGGTTTGATTAAGAGTTATTTCAGTGTTCATTTGATTATGAATTTATTAACTTAAAATTAAATTACTCTTAATATAATTATTAATTTCATTAACTATTAAGTATGGATTAAGTTCATTCACTTAGGATGTTTGGAGAACTATCCTAACTATTTTTGATGTTGGATTGAGATTAGTTCAAGTTGTTTCATAATTTTATAAATTAATGAATTTTCATTATTCATTATTTGATTAATATTGACCTAGAGATTGGAAATTCAAAAATTCCCAATCCAAAGATCAATTAGATTTGAAATTTTTATGGCAAGTGGGCTTACATGCTAATTTCATGTTTCCAAAGTTTTTTCTTGATTATCTTTATAATTAGGGTGTAATAAAGGTTTTAGTTATTTCACTAAAACTTAAATTAGGCCTAATTTAATGAAGATTATTCAAGATTTTATTTTCATGGATTCCTCTCTGAAAGCTATTTCCAAAGAGTGTTTATTCATAATTTTTGAACATTTGGTTGATTTATTGTGATTCAATTATTTTTTGTTAATTATTTAAATTATTTAAATCAATTAATTACTTAATTAAGTCATTTTTTGATTTATTTAATTTGAATGAATTTCATTAATGTTTTGATGTTCATTAAGATTCAATGAGATGATTTGGAGTGATTTACTTCATTTTCATGAGTTAATTTATTTTATATTAATTTATTTAATTAAAATGGAGGTTTAAGCATTGAAATCTCATTTCTCATTAATTACATTGCAATAATTCATGAAAATGTTTTCTAGGGTGTGTTTTGACATCAATTTTAGTTCCCCAAAGTTTCATTTGAATTGAATTAATGGTTTGAGATTAATTAAAGTTCAATTGATTTCATTTAAAGTCAAATTAAGGCTAAAATATCACCAAATTAAGTGGGGATTTTATTTTTAATGGATTCTTCTCATCAAGATAAATACATAGAGCTTAAATTTGCATTTTTTTTGAATATATATTTATGTTTTTATGAATTTTAAAATTTATATGCTTTTTAATTAGTTTTTAACTAATGTTTAAGGGGAATAGCCATTTTCTAATGACAGTGATGTACCATCACTATGGCACTACCAGCACGTCGTACGATGTAATTTGGATCCCTCATGGCATCCACATCAAAAGCGGTGCCACACAAGATGTTCCTCGATAGTCTGACATTCAATCGATGGTCTTGATCGATTCTACTACTTCCTTAAGGGATTAAAATGATCCATTCAACAAAATCACAGCCGTCTATTCCTAATAGAAAGATCGGATGACAAGATTAGATCTTGTGGTTCACCGGTGAGAGACGGACAATGTCTATCATTTTTGCATATTTTTTTTATTATTGATGATTATCATTGCATTTTAATTGCAAAATGATCAGTGATCCATTTACAGCCCATCCATTTAGTTTGATCCACTTGGAAATCAATTTTGTTTCAAAAAGGACTAAAACCAAACGTCTAAAGACTTGGTGGTGGAGCATACATCATTTCCTGAGATCACGTAGTAGGGATTGACTCCATTAGCTTTATTTTGACTTGATGAAGGGATGGGTGAAGTTGATGGCTTTCCTTCAAGTGGATTGTTCCCTAAACCAACACTAATTTGATTTTTTGGAGGTCTCATAATTTTTGGCTTACTGGCGGCGAGGGGTTGGGGTGGCATTCCTTTGAGGTCACCTCAACATCTATAACATGTTAGCATCTTTAATTTGATGAAAAAACCTCTCCCTTGGATTTCACCATGAATGGAGCTCAGTTTCCATCCATTTACTTGAATGCCGATAGCGAGTGGTCACGAGAAGGGTTAGCCCGTGCCTTGGTGGACATTTTGGAATGAAAAGGGGGAGGGAATTGGCTCTCCCTCCCTCTTTCCATAATTGGTTGAGCAGCTTATTTCTTGGTTGCTAGGAGGCCGGAATCTGCCACCGGTGATGGCAAGGCTGGCTAAGGGTTGATTCAATCCCCCTTGGCCTTGTGAACATGCTTGGATGGTCACATGGAAGAGAGGATGGCATCTACCATGTTTTCCTTTCATGGCTGATCTTCTTCTCTTCTTCTTCTTTCTTCTTGGCTTCTCTTTCAGAGAAAGCCAATTTCCCTTTGGCTTGAGTGCTTGGTGGCCTTCAATTGATTAGAGTCAATCCCATCTCTTAAAATTAAGAGATGGAATGAGCTAGGAAGAGGGGAATTGGAATTTCCCTTCTCTTTCATGAATTATTAAGTTCTCTTTCTTTCGAATTCCATTTCTTTTTTTCTTAATATTTTATGGTTTATGGCATTACCATCAAAGTATTTGGACTAGTATATGGCTGCCCAACTCAATCTTAACGTGGATTTGAGGTCAAATTTGAACCCATTTAACTTGGGTTGGAACTTTGAATCCAAACCAAGTATTTAGAGTCAAAGTAATTAGTTTTAATTTAATTCTTGTTAATTTTGGATTCAATCATTTTTAATTGATGATCAATTGAATTATGATTTGATTATTTTATTTAATTTTGAATAAATTTTGAATTTCATTTCATTTTAGCCCATTTGAACATAAATAGGTTGGGTTTGATTTCAATTTGGTTCAAATGACCAATTTGACTCAATTGGATTGGGTTTGGACTCCAATCATGCTTTATCACATGTGTGAGATGATTTAGAGTAATTGATTTTATTTAATTTTAATTAAATTTTAATTTGAACCCATTTGACCCAAATTGGGATTAATGGGTTAAGTTTGTGTTCATTTGGGTCAAATGACCAATTTGACCAAATTATACCCAATGATGGATTGAATTGTGTTTGATTATCATTTCCAAATGATTTTGAATAATCAAATTGAATTGGTTCAATTTGATTTGGGTTTGAACTCAATAGAACCCATTTAGGTTCATTTAGATTAAATAGTCTAATGAATCCAATTAGAACTAAATGAATTAGAATTTTATTAAATATGTGATCAAACATATTTATTTGATCATTTGAGATGTTTGGAATGATTAATTTGGTCAAATTCTTGGTGGGTTGACCTTTGATTTGGTGGGACCCACCTAAGTCAAACCTATGTCAAATGGGTTGACTATATTTGACTTTGATTTTATTTCTTTATTTTAACTTGATTTCATTTTGATTTATTTGGATTTGATTCGATTTAATCCAAATTTGAAAATTGGGTTGACTCCACGTAAGCCAATTAGGTTAGATCAAACCTAAGGAGGATTCCCTAGGTCACTAGGTATAGTGTCCTAAGCAATGAATTAGGAGATTCCTATTTGAGATTAGGACATCCTTTACTGATTTTAGAATTGATGTTAACCTCATCCAAAAATGAGGTCAACAAATGGACTCTCCAATATGTGTAGCCGTTGATCGAATTGATCAACACTACAAGCACTAATTTTGATTTTGATTTTAATCTATATTTTGATTGGATTTGATTGTAAAAGATAGGCATATGTATTCCTATACTTGCTTCAATTTGATTCACTCGAAGGTACTTAAATTCACTATGTTAAGGATGTCATTAGGAATTGACTTGAAAGATAGTCTAGTCCAAATGTAATCACTGTGCTAAAAAAAGATGCCTTCAAGGGACTTGCTCCTATCTGAGAATAGTAGTTGGAAATGATGCCAATGAGGACACTTACTCCTATCCCATACTACATATTATTTTAACCAGGGAAAGATACCATTGGGGATTTACTCTTATCTAGTTAGCTAGTAGGAAGGGGTCTTTGGAGACTTGATTCTAACCTATATAGCTAAGCTAGGAAAAAGGGGCTTGAATAGCCTAATCCTAATCCTAACATTTTGATTACTAAGTAGGAGTCACATGGACTTAATTCCTATTTGAGTATTCCATAGGAATGGGGCATTCAATGGCTTAATTCATTCTTTAGTTTCTTCTATTTTGTATTAGAAAAGAAGTCACAAATACTTGGATCCTATCTTAATGAACTTCAACTAATAGGAAGGGGCCTTCAATGGCTTAATTCCAACCTTTATAGCTTGAAAAGGAGAGAGGTCTTAATCAATTTATCCTATCCTTATAAGGATGCCCATCAAGGGACTTACTTCTTTATGATTGGTTAATAAGAAGGGGTCTTCATGACTTCATTCCTTCTTGAGTAACCACAATAAGGAAGAGGGGTCGTAATGACTTGTTCCTAGACCTCAGATTTTTTGGCTAATAAGAAAGGGGTTTTCATGACTTATTCCTAACCTAAATAGCCTATGTGACAAGAAAGGGGTCTTCATGATTTGTTCCTATTCTTGGTTTTTAGAAAGAATGACTACTAAAGGACTTATTTCTTTTTAGCTAGTTATTAGGAAGGGGCTTTCAATAGCATAATCTAACCTAAATAGCTTGGGGAGAGGAAAGGGGTCTTTGATGACTTGATCCTAAACCTCACATTTTTTATTTGATTTAAGGATAGAGGTCTTCATGACTTAAGCCAATCCTTAGTCATTTTAATTGGAAGCCTGCTATGAGGCTTACACCTATGTGATTAGCTATTAAGATGGGGCCTCCAATGGCTTAATCCAACTTAAATAGCTAAGGAGAGGAAAGGGGTCTTCTTGACTTTATCCAATCCTTAAAAGTTTGGCTAATAGGAAAGGGTCTTCATGACTTATTCCTATCCTAAATAGCCTATGTGACATGAAAGGTGTATTTGTGACTTAATATTACCACATAAATGGTAGGAATAGTGCAATGAAAGGCTTGTTTTATTTATATGAGAAGTTATAAGAAGGGTGCCACTAATGGGCTTACTCTCAACTTAAGGAAATAAAGGGTTATGGCATAAAAGGCCTACTTTGAATTTATGAGAATGGTGCACAAAAGCTTACTCCAAACTCATAAGGAAAATATGAGAAAGGTGCCATAAAGGGCTTTCTCCCAACTCAGGATATGTATAGAAAAGATGCCACAAATGGGCTTACTCATAACCTATGGAAAGAAAGAGTTATGCCATAAAAGGCTTACTCTAAGTTTATGAGAATGGTGCACAAAGGCTTACTTCAATATCATAGGGAAAAACATGAGAAAGGTGTCATAAAAAGGCTTGCTCCCAACTCAAAGTATGTATAGGAAAGGTGCCACAAAGGATTTGGTCCTAACCTATAGATGATATGGGTGAGGAAAAGGGGTAAAAGTGACTTAATTCCTAATCCTCAAATATTTTGACTAATAAGCAAAAGTCAAATAGACTTAATCTTTACTTAATTGATCTATCTTCATGAAAGGCAATGGAAGGTTTGTTTTCATTTTTTGATTGCACTAATACTAGTTATACATGAAGAAGTTTAGTGAATAGGGTTTAAAGATTTGATGTGTATTTTTGAAGGAGGATTTGGGTATATTTTTGACCCAGTGCTTTACTATGCCATAAGCATAGAAGTTCATCATTTATCTTTCTTTTATTTTCTCTTTTTTTTTTATCTCAAAGTTATATATACCATGCCATATGTCTAATCCACTTTAGGCAAGACATCATAGGGTTCTAACCTAAGAATTTTTCTTTTGAGCTTGCATGTGACTTGTAGTTCTTTAGGAAGTAAGGACCAAAGTCATCAATGCTTCTCAAATGAAATCTTATTTTCTTCTTTTCATTTGGATATAGAGTTCATTTGATGTTGTTGACATGACTCAACAACCTAAGGCCTTCTCTTATATTCAATAAAAATCAAGAGATTCCTTTAAATCTTTCACACATGTTGGAAAATCAAGGTAAACAAATTCTTGAATTCTTATGCATACCCCCTTTTTTTGGCTCCTAATCAATAAAGGAATTAAAAGGATTAAATTTTAGAGAAATAAGATTTTCTTGATAAATTTGAAATTGAATTTCTTAAGTTATTTTATTATTTCTTTAATGGTTTTATGAAAGGATATTTCACAAATGGATTTGATTAATTTCTTGTTTGTATATTTTTGATCCTTCTAAATTTTACTACAAGGTCTTTGAAATTACATCAAAAGTATATTACAAGACTCTATATGTAGTGATATGATTATTTTCAAATCACATTGAAGTTTTCTTTTTTTTTTCTTCTTTTCATTTATTCATCATTTTTTTGGCAAGAGTTTCAATATAACTCTCCATTTAATTGAAAGTGAGGTTATAAGAAATCTTGATCATGACCTTTTGATAAAATGTCCCAATGTTTATGAGACTGATTCATACACTACATAATAGAACATTCTTGTAAAGATTCTGAATGTCATATCATATGTTTTCCATTTTCTTTTCTAGAGTTATTTTGATTTGAGAATTTTCAAATAAGTTATCCTTAAAGAGTATAATCTTATGCATGAAATCCTTTTTGATGATGTTAGCTAACCAAGAAAAATATTTTCTTCTCATGTAAAGCCATCATTTTCTAGCTTTTAGTTTAGCAATATTTTGCTTTTCTTTTGGAGTTTGATCATAGTCATCAAGGGACTTGGCTTATTGAAATGGCATGAAGCTTAAGCATATAGACCACTACATCTAGAGATTATTTCAATTTATTGATAGATAAAGTAGTCTTTAAACTCAAAGGATAGCTCGATGAAGTCATCAATATTTGACTCATCAAAGAGTTAGATTATTGAGATCAATCGTAGATCAACTTCTATTTGTAGGATTATTTCTTTTAAGTTAGCAATTATAGATTTAGATTTCTCTCCAAATTCTAGGGGTGCATCTCACACTCAAAGATTATATAAATCTCCAGACACATCGAAACAACATTCATAAAATATGTTAGAGTGCCCTTGAAGATAAAGTCAGGACCATGACTATTTAATAATTTTCAACTTACAATGGCTCTATGGTTCCATAACTTTTCTTGTTTATGGCTATAGGCCACTTGCAATGGAATCAGAGTATACTCAATTTAATCTTTGGCATACAAAGGATATGGACTCCTGAAAAAAAGATCTATTATCTTTTTAACCTGTTATATGAGCTCACCCAATATGATAAATGCCATGATGACAAAGTATCAGATATTTAATTATTTTTGTTTAGCTAGGGACAATTCTTGACGTCTAACCCTACCACTTTATTTTGATGTCGAGGATTTTAAAGTTAAAAATTTCAACATGCTTAGAAATTTTAGATTTCATCCTTTTGCTCTTAAATATAGTCCTTACATCCCTTTAATTTGCTTTCTTTCTTTTGTTCTTTTATTCTTTCTTTCTTTTGTTCTTTCATTAATTCATTCTTTATGTTAACATTTCAATTCTTTATGAAATGTTACATTTGACATTTTTCCTAGTTACAACATTTACAAAAAGATTGGATGTATTCAATTATTTGTCTGAATACAACATTTGATATGATTCAATTCTTCATTTTGATTGATTGATCATATTACTTGGTATGATATTTTTTAATTCTTTGACTGAACAAAAGATTTAGTGAGGTCATTATTCTTCAAGACTTTACACATATGAAGATAGAAGGATAAAAACATCCTTTCTCAATTATTATTGTTTCTTCTTTTCTTTCATTCCATTTCATTTAATCTTTATTTATTTGGATAAGACCATCCAAGAGTATTAAAGATGTTCCTAAATTCCTAAGTTTCTATTTCAATGTTTGAATTTTTATTTTCAATCAACTATGTGGCTGAGATTAAGTTTTTCTTTTAAGTTGACTTTTCAAGATTAAATTTTCTTTGAATTGAAAGTTCATTTCTTTACTTGATTGAATTTTCATGGCACTATCTTATTGAGTTTTGATTAGAATTGGGCCTATATAAATTTACTTTCATGTTTATAATTGATGTTGATCGATGTTTGGTTATTTTCTTCTTTTCAATTTTCCACATTAACTAAGATGTTGAAAAGTTCTTAGTAGTCTATCTTCATCATAGAATATAACACTAGAACTTCTTTATAATGGAATGCCACATCAGGAAGTTGCTTATAGTTAAAGATGACAAATTATGTAATGCTTTGCTTAATGGTAATTTTTTTTTCATTTTATTTTATTTCATTTTGTTTTGTTTTTTTAGAGCATTACAATGCTTGATTTAAAAGCAACATCTTTAAGTTGGGAAAGACATCACATTTTGAAGATGACTTATTTGTCATTTCTTTTTAATTATTTTTAAGTGGTATGACTCTACCATTTTGAATTTAATTTTAAGAATTTCCTTTTTGATATGAAGGAAAGGCAGATCTAACTCTGTCCTCAATGGATCAATAAACCTCATGATCTGTTCATTTGGAGGATCATCATTTAACAAAGGACCCTCGGGTAGGATGATGTGCTACTAGAAAGTCAAATAAGACTTGTACTTTTTATAGCACCAAGAAGATTAAAGGTAATCTCAGCTTGCAATAAAATTTTTGACTACCATACTAGACATTAAAATAATTTCAAGCGGGTCATAAGACATTGCAAATGATTCACCTTCGATTCACTTTTTATTGAAAGCATATTATGCCTTAGTTTTTTAGCAAAGAAAACTAAGGCTTCCATTATTAATTTGGACTAGCAAAGTGCCAAGTGATTTATCTATCAACTTACCAAAGATAAAAGTTTCATACTTTCACTGTGAGAGATAGATATATCACCCGTAAGACCAAATCTTAAGGTTATGATTTCTTTAGAAGGATTAAAATCTTTATTTATTTTCTTTTTATAATTTGTCCTTAAAATTAATTAAGGTCGTTTATGAAATATCAATGATTCAATGGGAGAAGATTCTAATTAAGGAAGTTAATTTAAATTTATCAGGTTTAAATTCCATTCATTTCAACCTTATTAGAAGGATTAGAATTCTCTTTCGCTGCCCTCTCTTTTCTTTTATTGGTTTGGACCAAAAGTGAATTATTTCATCATGTCATCAATTTTTTTATTCACAATGTCATGTGGTCTTTCTCTTTTGACTCTCTCATTTACTCTTAATGAACCAAGGTTTTGGAGAGGTCTAAAAGAAGGTTACCTCCAAGTCACTCCTTATAACTGGCTAATCAGCTTGAACAACTAATTTTCCAAAATCCTAGTGGACATATAGAGATGATTTAAGATTAAAGCTGAATTGCATTTATGATAATTTTCTATAAGGATAGAATACTTGTATTTAATTATTTAATTAACTTCTGCCTATGGTCAATAAGGCATTCTTTTGAGATTAATTTTTTATTTTCTTTTGAGTCGATTCATTCTTCAAATGCAATACAAGCTTCAATCATACTAGTGAGGGGAAAAGGCACAACTTTGCCTCCTTCCTTTGATCTGATTTTCTCAGGATTTGAAGGAACCCCTTCATTTCAATCTACATCCTTAGGTATTTACTACCTTTGAATGTATTAGAACAAAGGGTGCTAATTTAAGACCCTGTCCTCATTCTTTTTAGATATAAAGCTGAAGTAAGATCAAGGAAAATTTAACTTAGAGATTTTTTTTTCTTGAGATTTACTTTTCAAATTTTGAAGTAATTTTCAAACTTTTTTAATTTACCATTTCTTTTTCACATTAGAATGGTTTCAAATCCATTCACAAGACTTGTGTCTAATAGAAATGTCTTGGTTTTCATTTATTTCTATCCCCATTTTTTATTGTGGGATTTTATTCTAGGACCTAATCATTTAACTATGGCAAACAAAGAGTTCTAGAACCTTAGTTCAGGATGTTGGATATAGTCTAGCAAAGATGAAATAGAGATGTATCCAATGGAAAGAAAGTCATTTTTGACCTATTAGTGGCACTAGTACATTACCAATATATAGAAATAATAACTTATTTGTAAAGATGAAGAGAGGAACCATTCCCTAGCGAGTTGCCAGAAAATATCTGTGGTGAGAAAAATTTGTGACACACATAGAGTTGTAGGATCTTTTATTTGGATGATCAAATATGTCATTAAGGAATAAACATATTATCTAGGAAGATAAACATGTTTTTCCATAATAGATTTTATCATTTAATGAGAGACTCCTATAGCTAATGGGTCTTTCATGGACTAGAGATTATTCTCCTGAACTACATGAAAAGATAGAATAGGGTTTACTTTAAATTGGGTTCATGGTTCCCTATAGTGGCAAGCCCCTATAGTTAATTACATCTTAAGAAGGGTCTCTTCCTAAGAATACTCTCGATTAATGAAATGAGTTATTATTTCTAAGGATTTCAAAGTTGGTCCTCAAAGAATTGATGTTTGAAATTTTCAATTAAGAATGGTTCAAATTAAAGAGTTATTTTGGAGGCCAAACAGGATGAAGTAGGAAATGCCTATTGATAAAGGGATGCCTAGTAGGCATTTCAACTATCCTGTAATTTGGATTTAAATTTTGGAATTTAATTTATATTTTGAGTTGACATTTTCTTATAAGTCTAGGACTTAGATTCTTGCAGCATAAGACTGCAAAAATGCTTAGGGTTGAAGACTTATTCCTAAAAGGATGCTTCAGAACCTAGTTTATAGGTTCTTCTGACACATGTCAGATACTCAACCTAATTTCATTTTGAGAATTATAGGTCATTCCTCTCATTTGAGAGAACTAACCTATCCCTGATTCTTCTAGACTTACAACTCGCTTGGAAAAGGCTGCCAACTAACACCACTTAAGCACATTTTAAATTCATGTCGCCAAATCTTATGAATACAAGATGGCTAGGCTGTTATATTTGTAAGAAAGGAATCTATGAACCTAGACTCACACCCTAATCTCTAAGATAATGTGGAGGGTATGAAAAGCATCTAACTAATGCACTTTTTTTAAGTTTTTATAAATTTTGACTTGATAATCATTATAGACCATGGGTATGTAATTTATGCCTATATGGTATACAATTAGAAGAAAGTCATGCACTAAATTAATAATAGAAGGTATGCTTTCCCGAGAAGGTGATCATCCTCATAGGTCAGATGCCCCTTATGTGCAATGAGAGAAGTTGCCCAATAAAAGGATTGGAGCAATATGGTTGCATGATTTTCAAGAGCTAATTGGTTTCTAATTGATTTTAAATTATTCCATAGGGCTTTATTTATATTAGCTTTTGAATTGCATTTATTTTCATGTTTGAATTGATTAAATTTAGTTGGGTAGAAAATTTAGTTTTTTTCCTATGAACCTACGTCCATGCATTCAACATAGGAAAACACAACACAAAAAGAAACCTAAAAAAGCAGAGTGATTCTATTGCACCCAAAATAAATCATGCCAATTTAATTTAAGAAAAAGGCCACACCCCGAAAGAAAAGAAAAGTGAATAGTCGAGTTCTAATCTTATACAACCTGGCCTAAAACTACAAGTTTAGATCTATGGCTCTTCTTCCTAGGATAATCTCATTCTTCAAGAGCATCCATTGGGCTTCACTGGGGACTGCTACACCTATTTGCTAGTAGGGTCAACTCCTGCTCATCCTAGACCCCATAGATCCTAACCTAATTCTAAGCTCAAATTTACATTTTGATTTTAAAATTAATTCTAAGCCCTACAAAACAAATGTCAACAAAATACAAATAACACTCAATAATTATATTTCATAAATATACGGACTTAGCATTAGCTGCTTACTAAGCCCACCTATCCTATGGGCTATGCCTAAGGACTTAAGCATACCTGCAAGAAAATAATATTTTTAACTTATTTATGATAACAGTCTTTTCTAGCAAAGCCCCCTGCAGAAGATAATGTAAGATCTAAAAAGAGTGTCCTATCATCTAGTCAAATAGGCAAATAATCATAGACATGTAGTCTAAAGTACTACACAACCAAGACATGTGAAGCAGCATCATCTCACAACACATTACAAGAAATCATAAAGAATCACATAACAACCTAACCTAAGTCTAAGGTTTGTGACCTAATGATCTAATGTGAGAAGTAAATAGGCTTGTGTAGTAAGACATTACTAGGCCTCTTTAGTTCAAGTTTCAATTTGGAATTTGAGTTTATTTGAATTTTATCTTTGGATGGTTTTAATTCAAATGATTTAGTGATTTATTTTTATTTTTATTTTCACTTTCATTTGGTTAAAGTGATGTTTAGGTTTTCAAGAATGAAGAGTAGAATAAATTCATTTTTGGATGAAATCTAGCCTATTCAACATCCTAACTCATAATAAAATGAAACCCTCATCCTAAAATAAAGATCCATCCTCAAGGTCTAACCAAGATCCTTAAATATCTTGGTTAATTCTTTTAGTTTCATTTAGATGATTCAAGTTTTGAATTTAATTTGGATTTGTGGATTAATGTTTCTCTTTGAATATTTTATTTTCCATTTCATTTGATGTTTTGATTTGATTTTCATTCTTGGTTTAGTTTGTTCTTATAATTTAATTTGGCATGAATTATTTCATTTGATTTGATTTGTTTCATTTGCTTCATTTGATTTGATTTGAATTATGTTTAGGTTTTAAGTTATGTTCATTTCATTTAGTATGATTTATGTTAACCTAAGACACTTAGGAGGTTAAAGTTTAAATTCATTCTTAGGTCAGATTGATTGTGTATTTAAGTTTGCATTGGTTTGATTAAGAGTTCATTAAGTGTTTGTTTGATTATGAATTTATTAACTTAAGGTTAAACTACTCTTAATATGACTTATTAATTTCATTAACCCTTAAGTATGGAAATGATTAAGTTCTTTGACTTAGGATGTTTGAAGAACTACCCTACATATTTCTAATGTTGGATTGAGATTAGTTCAAGTTCTTTCATGATTTTATAAGTTAATTAATTTCCTGACTACATAAGTTAATGAATTTCCTTTATTCATTTTTTTTATTAATATTGACTTAGAGATTTGGAAATTCAAAAATTCCCAATCCAAAAATTAATTAGATCTGAAATTTTTATGGCAAGTTGGATTACATGCCAACTTCATGTTTCCAAAGTTTCATCTTGATTAGATTCATAATTAGGTGTAATTACATTTTTAATTATTTCATTAAAACTTAAATCAGGCCTAATTTAATTAAAATTATTTGGTGAGTTCATCTTTCATGGATTCCTCTATGAAAGATGTTTCCAAAGAGTGTTTATTCATAAATTTTGGACAATTGGTTAATTTATAATGATTTAATTAATTTTTGGTTAATTTTTTAATATTATTTAATTCAATTAATTGCTTAATTAAGTCATTTTATCATTTATTTAATTTGAATGAGTTTCATTAATGTGTTAATGTTCATTAAGGTTCATTGAGATAATTTGAAGTGATTTAATTCATTTCATGGGTTAATTCATTTTATATTAATTTATTTAATTAAAATGGAGGGTTAAGCTTTCAAATTTCATTTCTCATTAATTACATTGTAATTATTCTAGAAACGTTTTTCTTAGGTTATGTTTTAACATCAATTTTAGTTCCCCCAAAGTTTCATTTGAATTGGATTAATTGTTTGAATTAATTAAGGTTCAATTGATTTCATTTAAAGTCAAATTAAGACTAAAATACCCAATTTTAATTGAGGATTTTATTTTTAATGGATTCCTCTCATCAAGATGAATCCATAAAGCCCAAGATTTCATTTTCTAGATTTATATTTATTTTTCTATTATTTTTTATTTTTTATAATATTTAATTGATTTTTAATTTATTTTTAAAGGGAATAGCCATTTTCTAACGGCGAGCCGACGGGACATCGCCATGGTGTAACCCCCACATTACATGGCGTGAATTGGCCACACGGATCTTGTGTGGCATCTGCATCTAAAACGGTGCTATGTGGCACGATCCTCAAGATCGGATGATCTTGATTGATGTGGTTTTCCTAAGGGATTAAATTGAACTGTCTGACTAAATCATAGTCGTCCATTTCTAATTGAAAGATTGGATGATGAGATCAGTTCCTGCAATCGACCGGTGAGAGACTGACACCGTCAGTCATTTTCACCTAATTTCTGATGGTCGCTAGAAATTTTCATCATGATTTTGACTGCAAAATGATCAGTGATAGATTTACAACCCATCGTATGGTTTGATCCACTTGGGGATCAATTTCATTTTGAAAAAAATACCAAATTGAATGTCTAAAGGTTTGGTGGTGGAGTGTACCTCATTTCCGTGATCGCTAGTGGTGGGATCAATTTCATTAGCTTCGTTTCAACTTGAAGAAGGTGTAGGTCAAGATTGACAGCTTTCCTCCTTATGGATTGCTCCCTAGATCAACACTAATTCAATTTTTTGGTGGTCTCGATCATTTTTTGGCTAGCCAACGGTGAGGGATCGTGGTGGTGATTCGTTTATGGTCATCTAGACCTCTAGAACATGTTATCATTTTTAATTTGATGAGAAAACCACTTCCTTGGATTTTACCACAAAAGGAGCTCAGTTTTCATCCATTTTTTGGCATGCCAGCGAAGAGAGGTCGGGGAAGGGTCCCCTCTTTCATCCCTTACCATCATGGACATTTTGGAATGAAAGGGGGTTCCCTCCCCTCTTTCTATAGTTGGTCAAGCTTATTTCTTAGTTTCTAAGTGGCCAGAATCCAGCCATCGGCGATGGCAAGGTCAACCAAGGGGTGGATTCAATTCGCCTTGGCCTTGTGAACATGCTTGGATGGTTACATGGAAAAGACATTGGAATCTACTTTGCTTTCTTTGCTTAGTTGACCTTCTTCTCTTCTTCTTTCTTCTTGGCTTCTTTCTTGGAGAAAGCTAATTTCCCTTTGGTTTGAGGGCATCGTGGTCTTCAATTGATAAGAGTCAATCCCATCTCTTGAAATTAAGAGATGGAATGAGGTAGGAAGAGGGGAATTGAAATATTCTTTCTCTTTCATGAATTAATAAGTTCTCTTTCTTTTCAATTTCATTTCCTTTTATTTTTCCTTATCTTTTATGGTTTATGGCATCTCCATCAAAGTCTTTGGACCAGTATGTGGCTGCCCAACTCAATCTTAATGTGGATTTGAGGTCAAATTTGAACCCATTTAACTTTGGTTGGAACTTTGAATCCAACCAAGTATTTGGAATCAAAGTACTTGGTTTTAATTTAATTCTTGTTAATCTTGGATTCAATCATTTTTAATTGATGATTGATTGAGTTTTGATTTGATTAATTTTTTTTATTTTGAATTAATTTTGAATTTCATTTCATATTAACCCATTTGAACCTAAATGTGTTAAGTTTGATTTCAATTGGATTAAAATGACCAATTTGACTCAATTGGATTGGGTTTGAACCCCAATAATTCTTGATCACATGTGTGAGATGATTAGAGTGATTGATTTCATTTAATTTCAATTAAATTTTGGTTCGAACCCATTTGTAATAGGTTAAGTTTGGGATTTAATTGGGTCAAATGACCCATTTAACCAAATTAGACCCTATGATGGGTTGAATTATTTTTTATTATCATTTCCAAATGATTTTAAATAATCAAATTGAATTGATTTCAATTTGATTTGGGTTTGAACTCAATAGAACCCATTTAGGTTCATTTAGACTAAATAGTCTAATGAATCCAATTAAAACTTAAATGAAATTAAATTTATTTAGATTAGTGATCAAACATGTTTATTTAATCATTTGAGACATTTGAAATGATTGAATTTGGTCAAATTTTTGGTGGGTTGACCTTTAACTTGGTGAGACCCACCTAAGTGAAACCTATGTCAAATGTGTTGACTAGATTTGACTTTGGATTTTATTTATTTGTTTTAATTTGATTTCATTTTAATTTATTTATATTTGATTTGAGTTAATCCAAATTTGATAATTGGGTTGAGTCCACCTAAGCCAATTAGGTTAGATCAAACCCAAGGAGGATTCCCTAGGTCACTAGGTATAGTGTCCTAAGCATTGAATTAGGAGATTCCTAATTAAGATTAGGATATCCTTTACTAATTTCAGAAGTGATGTTAACCTCATCCAAAAATGAGGTCAACAAAGGCCTCAACAACCACAATAGAAAAAGCAATATAATTCATTCGGTGAACACCACGGTTTGACATCCATGATATGTTCATAGAGATCTACCACTGGAATGTCTCAAGCAATTGGGGTATTCAAAGAATCCCAAGTCATCAATAATGAGATAACTCAATATGAGCTAGCCCCACAAGATAACAATGGAATTGAATCTCATATCATCAACTTTAAATGCTAGTAAAAAAAGAATCAGCTAGTATATGATGAGGCAAATAATCAACTCTTCCTGGAAGATTATGATTTCTCAATTAATGAAGAGCAACTGATTCTAGACTTCCAAAATGATGAAGATATAAATTGCATGGAAGTCAAAGTTGTTTGCATAGTCAATACAAATTTATGAAATATAAACATGACACCCGAACAACAAAATGAAGAAGAATCAAAAGAACCCTAACCATCAAAAACTCAGAGGTGAAACTCAAGTAGAAGTTGAGGAAACTAAGGAGCTAACTGATGTTGTAATAAAGTTACAATTATAAAGCGGTGCTCAACTCTAATAAAGAGACCAAGAAATCAACTAGCTCAACAATCACCTTAGAATTAACATAACAAAAAAAGTAATAACAACCCTTCCTTAATCTTCTTAGGTCATGGTGAATAAGGGCAATCACATTATGCTAAATGATAAAAAGAATTTTTCAAATAGCATAATCATCATTCTCTTTAAGTTAATTAAATTATTCCATAATGTATGAAATCATAACTTGGAATCAACTATCTTCATTAATAAACATTAGAAAAATTCATGAAATAAACGAATTAAAATAAGATTGATAAAAGAATAACAAAATTTGAATAGTCAATTCAAGATGATAAAAATTATGCAAATGAGTTACAAAATTGAAACATAGTAAATTGAATAATATTAAACTTAAGATTGAATGTAAGTTTAGTTAACTTAATAAACGTCAACAAAATTAAAAATGAACAAATGTAATAAGTAAACTAAACTATACTAAAATTAAATGAACAAATAAAATATGAAACATAAAGATGAAATATAAAATATAAAGCTAAATAAAATCAAACATAAAGGTTTAAACTAAACTAAAACATAATAATACTAATGAACAAAATGGAAAAGAGTGAAACACATTAACTTAAATATGTTTGGTTGACTTAAGAAACACACATTAAATAAAAAATAAATATCAAACATGTACATTAATAGAAGGAATGAACAATAAATCAAATCAAAAAAAAATTAAAAGAAGAATGAATTTGAAAATAATGAAAATTATAAACTTAAATCAAATCAAATCATCTAAAATGAATTTAAAAGAAATTAATTATGATACTTAGGATCTTAGTTAGACTTTTAGAATGAATATTCATCTTTAGATGAAGGTTTAACTCTATTAGGACCTAGGATGTTGAATGGAATGGGTTCCACCCAAATGAAACTTATATTAATCTCCATTCTTGAAAACCTAATCTTACTTTAACATAAAATGTACCTAAAATGAAAATGAAATTAGAAAACATTAAATCACTTAAAGTGAAACCACCCTTGATAAATTAATCCAATTTTAAAACTAAAAGAAGTAAAAAGAAATAAAACACAAATTTTTATGATCAGTATCATATGGTATATAGTCTAGACACCTAAGATCGCATGGCTACTAGTCTGAAGGAGGTATTGATACCTAAAATCTTTGGTATAATAATGACATGTACCTATGAAGCTAAATCATGAAAATTATAAAAATAAATCTAAAAATCAAATAAAGTTAAAAATTGGAAGCCCAAATTGAACCTTAAAACTAAAAAGGCCTAGCAATGTCTCACCAATACAAACCTCGATCATTAAGTCATAGACCCTAAACTTAAGTTAGGTTTCTCTATGATATTACGTGATGATGTGATGTAAAATCCCTTTTTATTATTTTATGGTGTACTATTTTAGACTAGATGGCTAGGATTTATTGCCATTAGTTTGGATGGAAGGATGAAATTTTTAAAATTAACAATATCTTCTACAGAGGGCTATACTAAATGGCATTATTGTCATAAATAAATTATAAAATTATTATTTGTTTGAAGGTGTTGAATAGTCCTTTAGCATAGCTTAATAGGATAGGTGAGCTTGGAAAATTGCTAATGCTAAGCTCGTATGTTTATAAAATATAACTACTATGTAATGTTTATATTTTTCCTAACATTTATTTTATAGGGCTTAAGATTTATTTTTGAAATTGAAATATAAATTTTAGCTTAAAATTAAGTTAGGATCTATGGGTCTTGGATTAACAAGAGTTTTTGCTACCAGCATATGGGTATAAAGGTCTCATGTAAATCCTAATTAAGGACCCTAAAGAAGGAGATGACTCTAGAAAGAAGACCCATAGATCTAAAACTATTGTTCTATATAAGCTGTATATGGGCAGAGCTCAGTTGGTCTTTTTCTCTTTCTTTTGGGGTGTACAACGGTACTCTATCCCATTGGCCTATTCTCAAATTTAAAATTTACTTGATTTATTTTGGGTGCATAATAGAATCAATCTACTTTTCTAGGTTTCTTTTTGTGTTGTGTTTTCTATGATGAATGCTTGGACGATTAGGTTATTAAGAAAACTAAATTTTCTACCCAATTTAAATCTAATCAACTAATATAAACAAATAAAGAAACTTAAAATTTCATATAAATTAAAGCTTTTAAAAATAAACTTAAAATAAACTAGAAACAACTAGCATTTATGAACCATGCTATCATATTATTCTAACCTCTTGAATTGGCACTTCACCCATTGCACATAAGGGGCATCTGACCTATCAAAAAGATCTCCTTCTTGGGGAAGTCTACCTTCTCTTATTAATTTGGTCCATGAACACTTCCAACTACATAGAATTTGTGCATAAAATTCATACCCCAAGACCTTAAATGAATAATGAGTCAAAACATTTGAATGCTAAAAAATATACAGTAGTTAAAGTGCATTTCATACCCTACATGATTTTATGGATTAGGGAGTGAGTCTAGATTCTTAGATTCTTCCCTAAAAGCCAACAACCAAACTATCTTGCATTCATGAGACTTGGCATCATGGATTAAAATATGCTTAAGTGGTGTTAGCTAGAATCCTTTCCAAGCTACTTATAAGCCCAGAAGAGTTAGGGATAGGTCTGAGCCCTCAAGTGAGTGGAATGGTGATAATTCATAAAAATGGAACTAGGTCAGCATCTGACTTATGTCAGAAGCTCTTATAGACGTAGGATCTAAAGCAACCTCCTTGGAATAAGTCATCAACCCTAGGAATTACTATAGTCTTGTTCTATTAAACTCTAACCCCAAAACTTCTATAAAAATGCTAACTAAAAATCTAAATTAAATTCTAAAATATAAAGCCCAATGATATGATAGTTGAAATGCCTATTAAGCATCTTAGTATCAATAAGCATTTCTTACTTAATCCCAATTATCTTCCAAAAATAAGACTTTCCACTTTAAATCATTCTTATTTGAAATTCTGAATTATCATTTTCTTTGGAAGCTAGCTTAAAAATCTATAAAAATATTAACTTATTTCTTTAATCGAGAGTATTCTTAGAAAGAGGTCCTCCATTCATAATATGTAATTAAATATGAGGGCTTGCCCTTGTAGGGAACCATGAACCTAGTTTAAAATAAACTATGTTCTACTTCCCATGTAGTTCAAGGAAAAACTCTTTGATACATTAAAGACCCATTTGCCTTAGGAGTCTTTTAAATAAATGATTAATCTGTTATAGAATAACATGTTAATCTTTTGAGATAATATGTTTACTTTTTAATGATGCATTTGATCATCCAAATAAGAAATTTCTAAATCCTACATGGTGTCATAATGTTTCCCCATATGCAAGAAATAATAGTGAAATGTCAAGCCTATCACCAAATGTGGTTGAACATAAACTTCCCATTAAACCTAATGTACAACCTATAAAAAGAAAGCATGAAGGCAAATGCAATTGGAAATTAAAGAGCAAGTAATCAGCAAAATAAAAAAGCTTATTGTAGAAGAACTTTTCTAGGAAGAAAAGTATGCTGATTGGATTTCCAATATTGTCCAAGTAAGGAAAAAGAACAGACAAATTTATGTTTGTATTGATTTTAGGGATTAAAATAAAGCATGCCCAAAAGATGATTTCCTACTATCCAATGCATAACACATGATAGACAACATGTAAAACTATGATATATTTTCTTTCATGGATAGTTCATCAAGCAATAACCAAATTTAAATGGCTCTAGAAGATGAAAAGCATATGTCCTTCCACACACTAATTGGCACATATTACTATAAAGTGATGCCATTTAGCTTAAAAATGTCAGCACTATATACTAAAGGGCAATGACCCACATATTTGATGAGCTCAAACATAAGAATGTGGAATGTTACATCGATGATTTGGTTGTCAATAGAAAGAATCAGAGTGAGTGCATAAGTGATTTAAGAGTTGTATTCGATAAAAATTAAAGTTTCAACTTAAAAATGAATATGTTGAAATATGCTTTTATTGTGACTTCTAGAAAGTTCCTAGGCAAATTGGCATATATTAGAAAGTTCATTTCCAATCATTCAAGGAGATGTCAACCTTTCACTTGATTAATGAAAAAAGATGCACCTCTTTTATGGGATGATGCATTTCAAGAAGCATTTGGATGATGCTTGTCAAGAAGCATTTAATAGCGTAAAATAATATTTGTTACATCCCCTAATTTTGGTAGCACTAATAACAGAAAAGCTATTGATATTATATACACCAACCTTAAAATAGTCATTGGGAGTGTTGCTAGCTCAGGACAATGAAGAAGGAAAAGAAAATGCCTTCTACTATATAAGTTGATGTCTAGTAGGAGCTAAAATAAAATAATCTCTTATTGAGAAGATGTCTAGCATTGATATTTGCTACGTAGAAATTATGATAGTATATATTATAATAAAAAATAACTCGGATATCTAAAGTCCACCCTCTTAAATTTTTAATGACTAGACTTACTTTAATAGTCACCTAGCTAAATGGCCAGTCCTATTATGCCAATTTTGTATAGTATATGTGTCACAAAAGTCTATAAATGGAAAGCTCTAGCTAACTTCCTAGCCACTCATCCCTTACCAGGAAACTCTCCAATCAATGATGAATTTCTTAATGAATAAATCTTTAAAATAGAAGAAACTCAACAATCATCAGAATAGAAACTCTATTTCGATGGGGCTTCATCAATAAAGCTAGATAAATCACTTGGTTTACCTATAGTACATGTCATAATTGGTTTAATATTTATGACACCACGAAGTTGAATTTTTTGTTATTCATATAGTCTAATGAAACCTCGAACTAACAATAAGGTTGAATATGTAGCATTAATTATGGGTTTATAGTTAGAAATTAATATAAAATATAAGAAGCTTCATGTTTATGGAGATTCTCAACTCATAATTTGACAAATAATTGAGGCTTTTAAGATAAACAAGCCAAATTTAGCATTTTATCATAAATATGCCTTGGAACTTCTGAAACACATCCTTGAAGTAATAATTACAAGGATGTCACATCAGGATAATGGCAAGGCTAACACATTAGCTAAATTAGCTAAGGAAATGATAGACCCTCATGGAAAACCAATTATAATAATAATCCAAAGTAGACTAACATTATCACCAACCCTCTTGCAAGCCTTTAAAGCTAAAGAAAACCATGAGATTTCAGAAATAATAGAAAAAGAAGACTTGCAAGATCCATTCATCAATTATCTTAAAGGTGGTATATTTCTAAAGGATAAATCAAAAGCTCATCAAATTTCATAAAGAGCACTACTATATGCTCTTGTGAATGAAACATTGTATCGACACTCATTCGACCAAATGTGGTTATGATGTCTAGGGCCAGATGAAGCAAAGATGGTGATGGATGAAGTCAATGAATGGTTATGTAGTGGACACTAATCTGGTTCTAAGATGAAATTCAAAATCAAATAAATGGAATACTATTGGCCTAGTATGGTTTAAGACTACATTAAACATGCCAAAATATGTCATTATTGTCAAATATAGGTAGACACGTTGTATCAACCACATAATAACCTACATCCAACAGTGGCATATTAGCCATTGAAAGTTAGGGAACTGATATAATTGGTCCAATAAATCCTCCATCATTTGGGGGACATCATTATATTTTAGCTGCTACTGATTACTTCTCCAAATGACCAGAAACAATTCCATTAAAATAAGTTAAAGTGGGCAATGTAGTAAAACTTTTCTGAGACCATATCGTCTACCAATTTGGAGTACCTTAAAAAATTATATATGAAATGGAACTACCATTAGGAATGCCAAAATATATCATTGTATTGAGAAATATAAGATAGATTAGCAATATTCTTCAATATACAATTTAAGAATCAATGGTCTCACAGAAGCATTCAACAAAATGTTGATTCAACTTCTCAAGAAAATTATCTTTAAAAATAAAAGGGAATGGCATGATAAACTAATAGAAGTCTTGTGGTCATACTGTACTACATACAAAACAACTACACAAACAACAATATACTCCTTAGTCTTCGAAGAAGAAATAATACTTCCTCTTGAAGTAGAACTACCTTCACTCCGTGTAGCAATTCAAAATGAACTTACAATGGAGGAAAGTGTCCGAATATGACTTAGAGAACTTGAAGAACTAGATGAAGGATCAAAGAAGCTTCAAAATAGGGGAACTACTATTGGTACGCAGAAGCTCAATCATTCCACATCAACGAACCAATGGAAAATTTGACCCAAATTATGAAGGACCATATATCATTAAAAAAGTTTATGAAGGGGGAGCTTATTGGCTCATTAATATGAAAAGGATAAGACCTATGATCCCTACAAATGTATAAAATCTTAAGAGAAATTATGCATAAATATTAAAGGTGTTATGTTTCATAAATGCAAGAGTTAAAATCAACACAAAATTAATCAACTAAGAAAATACTCTTCACTTAAGTATGAGAAGAATGTACTCATCTTAAAAGGAAAATTCTTCTATCCACAAGGTGTAATTTTATAAGCCTTTCAATGCAAGAAAATTCTTTAACAAATAGAAAATCTCTCTAATCAAGAGTTGTTCTAAATCATGATCCATCATGTCCAAAGGGGCTAGTTCAAATCTATCATGACAAAAAGGGGTGGATCTAAATTTAAATCAAGATACATAATGCTTAAAGGGGTTGGATCTAAATTTAAATCAAGATCCATCATTCCTAAATGGGCTAGATCAGATCAATCATGCCCAAAGGAGGTGGATCAGATCCATCATGCCCAAGAAGATCTGATCTAAGTTTAAATCAAGATTCATCATGCCTAAAAGGGCTTAATCATATTCCATTATGCCCAAAAGGGCTAGATCTAAATCAAAATTTAGATTCCATCATGTCCAAAGGGATTGGATCTATACTTAAACTAAAATACAATATGTCCATATGGACAGGATTTAACTCCAAATATAATCAACTTACCTAATATGGTGAGTCCAAATATTAATCTGGATTCAATGTGTTCAACTAAAACTCTACAAAATTAGAGAAGATTGAATCAAATGCTTACAAGCAAATCACATTTACAAAATTAGATATTAGTATTTTTTTTTTATAATATCTATGAAATTTGTATGCTTCTCTTGTTGAGATTTGTTATAGATTGACTACAATGTTCACCTAAAAAGGCTAGAATATATGCTTTTACTAAATCCACTGAGGACCAGATATGGGTCACCAATGATGCCCATGATCCACATTCTACAATAACATTATAGGATCATCTATTATGGCATCAAGATATGTTGACGGTAGGGATACTTTTGAGGATTCATTTGCTCGATCATCACTCATTCTACTCATTATTTTAGAGCTTCCATTAGGTCATGATCCTACTGATTGGATGATCAATCTAAAGTTGAGCATAGTCACTATGTTTCTTTAAAGATGGTCGCATATCATTTTAGGTTTGGGATCAGGATGGACTCTAGATAGTAGCAAATACTACACCTTTTGCAAGCACAGTCTAACTTTTGGTTTATCACATATTACACCATGAAGAAGAAGGTTGGGACCCAAAGTTATTATTTGGTACACTCTTTTAGGCTATCAATGGCTATGTATATTAGGCATGCCATCACCTACAAATGCATGGTGATATCCTCAGGAGGGTTGATATATATCATGCTGTATATGCATCACTTCTTGATTACAACTGTCTTCCATTTACTTGGATCTAAATTATAGAAGAACATTAGGACATGATCACCAATACTTGTTAGATTGGTCCATATGATATGATAATTATCTTGACCATCATGTAGGATATAGCAGGTCTACCTATCGTAGGCATTCCTTATGAAGAGTGTGTGCCTCCAGATCATGAGCTCTTTCATCATCAGTTAGTTGATAAGCATAGAAGGGTAATCATGTATATTCCTCAGGTTTCCATCATGCTCTAGCTAACTACCAGAGATTATTTAGAGAGTGGAGATTAGGTCATCAAAGATGAGTCACAGTTATTCTAGACACATGTTCTGAGAGTTTCCTTGATTTAGCAATATGTTTACCTTATTTTATATGATTAGAGGATCCATTTTACATGGAATTTCATTCATCTGAGAAGTCATTCAGTGTCATATTTGAGATGGAAGGAAGATTCAATTTTAATGAATCTTAGCATAGAAAGTGGACAATGAGTTATCTTTAGTGGCTTTCATTTCAACTTGGCTATGCTATTTCTTTTTTCTAGGATACATCAGAATTTTTTGTCCTTAACTCTCTTGATGTCAACTTGCTTGCTCATGTTAAGAGGATAGTAGTAATACTAGAATCATTAACCTATATATATAAATAAATAAATATATATATATATATATATATATATATCATGGATTAGGCAGAGTGAGCATGATGACTGTGTCATGATGCTACAACATAGATGATCCTTAGCACTACTTACATGGATTAATTCATGTACATATATTAGGAGCTTTTAGTTGTCCTAAGATGCAATTCTACTTTAGAGGGTAGCATTTCTTTATGATCATAGAGTTAAGCAGGGCTATAATCACCTTAGACAGAGATCAGATCCAGACCTTCATGTTATCTCCATCACGTTGACCTCACTTTTGAGTGAGTTCTCTACTTTCTCATCATAAATGTAGGAGTCTTGTAGACACTAAGAGCTCCTTAGTCTTAAGACACTTCTAGTGATTAGGTGAACACTTAACCTAAGCCTAGAGACTTAGAAGAGTCAGCCATAAGAATAACATGCCTTAGGGATTTAGGAAGACTTGCCTACCCTATAGCCTTAAACCCAATCCTTGCTTCCTTCCTCAAACCAAACCTCAAATTCAAACCAAAATCATAAATCCAATTCCAAATCAAATGATTGAAGCCCATGATTAGATTCAAATTCCAAAAAACCCTTCCTAGGCCCTTTGATTTTATTTTATGGACTTAGCCGTAACCAAATTCAAAACAACCTAAAATAAATTAATTTTATCAAATATCCATTTAATCTTAAATCAAATCCCAATGCAAATTCCAAATCAAAATATTGAAACCTAAAATCAAATTCAATTTTCAAAATCCCTTCCTCAGTCATATGAACCACCTTCATATGCTTAGCCAAAACTCCCTTTAAACTAAATCAAACTTGGTTGATTTCTTTATAAATCAATCATTCCTTCATTTATATTCACAAATATAAATGAAATCAATATTCAAATATCCAAAACCAAATTAGAATAAATCAAACCAAATCAAGACCTTTCTTAAGCCATATGGACTACCTCAATAAGCTTAATCAAATCTCAACCCAAATCAACCCAAACTCAATTGATTTCTTTATAATTTAATTATTAATTCATTTATATTCACAAATAAAATGAAACCCACCCACCAATGACTAAAAATAAATCAAACTAAATCAATTCCCTACTTCCATCCTTTTGACCTACATCCTTAAATTTGGTCAAATTTGCTTTCAAATCACTCCAAACTCAAGTAATTTTCTCATGAATCATATATGTCTTTGTTTATATTCACAAATATAAATAAAATATAAATCCAAATGAACAAAACCAAATTCAAATCAAATAAAATTTCCAATTTTAGCCTTTTTAGCCAATTTCTTGAACTTGACTAAATGATATCCGAATCAACTCAAATTCCACTGGATTTCTTCATGATTCAATCATTCCTTTAATCATTGTTCCAAATATAAACACAACTTATAATTATCAAACCAAATCCAAGTCAACTCAAGTCAAGCCCATGTTGACCCTTTTGACCTGAAATTGTCATATGAACCAAAACCTATTTGACTCCAAACCAGTGGTAATTGGATTTATATCTTCATCCCAGGCTCATATATGAGTTCAACTAAACTTAATTCAAGCCAAAACCAAATCAATTGACCCATTTAGGTCCACTTGACCCAAAGTGACCAAAAATATCTTTTTGAGCCAAGTTTTAATCCAACCCAAATTGGATTGAACTATGCCCATCCAAACCTCATATCATGATCAATAATCATCCTAGGGTGATCAACTATCTTGAATTAGGTCAAACCAAGTCAACTTGGTCCTTTGATTAAGTCAACCTTTAGCCCAAATGAAACCCAAACATGCCAAAACCTATCATATACCAAATTGATTAAAACTATTGATTCAAACCCATGCATAATTAATGATTGAACATGACCAAACCTTCAATTGAGCCAAACCAAGTCCAATGGGCCATTTGACCTAAGTTGATCCAAATTGGCCTAAAAAGCCAAAGTGGGTCAAATCATGATTTGATCCAAATTGATTGCAACTAATGGCTCAAGTTCATTCTAAATCATTTATTGAACTTGACCAAAGCCATAATTGATCTCAATTTGACCAATTGGTCAGCTTGACCCAACCTAGCCCAAATTGACCTAAAAGGTCAAATTGGTCAAAATCCAAATTAAAACCAAATAAAACCAAACCAAAGCCTACAATCTTTTTCAATTAACAAATTTAACATGAACCAATAGCTAACCCAACCCAATTTTGTCAAATTAGTCAAATTGGTCAACTTAGCCCATTTGGCCTATTTGAATCAAAATGAGTGAAAATCAAACCTAAGCTAAATTAATCAAAACCACTTGATCCAAAATAGTCCAAATGATCATTTGAACCTAACCCAAGCCTTGGTTTGACCAAATTTGACCAATTGGTCAACCCAACCCAACATGAATCCATATGTACCATTTGATAAAATGAAGCCAAAACACCCAAACCAACCCTTGGGACTCTAGGAGCTGACCAAACCAATCCCAAACCAATCTTAGATCATTCCCAAACTAGCCAAAATCTAAGTGAGACCCAACCTAAGGGAATTAACCACTGTACAAGATCATTGGCATTGGATTCTTTCCATAAGAGACTTGGTCCACTCTCCCATCACCATAGCCATCCCATTGCCAAATGGGGTATGCTTAGCCTCCCTGGCACACCCTAGAACAACTACGATTGGCCATGGACCAAACGAGGTGAACCAAGTCACCTCCCTTCATACCCAAGCACCTAAAAGACCAACTCAACTCAATCCTCCCATATCTTGCCTTGAGCTCCTACCTAGATCCCTCCACTTTTAGTGAGCCACGAGGAGCTGACGATGACCCCTCCAATGCCTCAATGATAGTGAAATGGAAAAAATTCATGGATGAATCCCATCCATCCATCACACTCAATTTTAGGGTATACTCCCTCAATTCAAGCAGTAATTGTCACCATTCGCATTAGGAGAGCCCCCTGAGTGATTTCAAAATCCCAGAGAGTTTCCTAGAGCATTCCAAAACCTCTCGAGCTCGCATTGCCTACTCCCATGTGCAACAAAAATAGGGGAGGCCAATCTGAAGTCCTATTTGCTCAATCCTCCATCACACCTTAATCAGCATTGCACACACCATCACCATACCTCATTGATCAATACCAAGTCATTTCCCAAGCTTCCAAGCTACCGAGGTCCAAGTTTGATCAAAATTGAAGTTCCTACGTGCATGGATTGGTCATCCATGAGCTCACTTAAAATTGAGGTCTAAGAATCTCAACAACGCCTTCACTTCAAATAGGCAAAGCTACCTCAGTCGATCCCACCGTCGGACATCAGCTCTACTAGGTAATTCCTAAAAATCATTGGTTTAGGAAAACATGGTTGGTCCTTTTCGAAGGATCAAGTATTTTTGGCCATTGGATGTATTTTTCATCTTATCTTCATTGTGTGGGATCAATTTGATCTCAATTCGAGCTCTGATGATCTCAGATTAAATGGAGAAAGATGGATGGTATCCATCTTTCACCATTCGTGAAGGAGACATATCACAGGTCATTCATTCCACGTGATCGAAATGGATGGTCCTGATCTAATAATGTTAGATCCACCTCTATCTCCTCATTAATCGTGGGATCTCATTGTGGTTGTTTGATCTAAGATTGGATGGTCCACAGGAAAGCACATTCATGATAATTCGAGTCAGCATCTTAATTTGACAACTTAAATAGCATATCCCTTCACACCACATGGAAAGCACATGCCACATTAGTAGCCACATGGCACCGATAGATTAAGGGTTAATTAGTATGTTTTATTTAATTTTTAAGGCTAAAACATCCTAAAATCAAAGCTAATCTTAGAAAAATTTAAAAAATATAAATGATGGATCATTTTAAAGGTATTTCAGAGGATAATCCAATAAAATTATTATTAATAAATTTTGAATAATAATTTATGCTTAATTAAGGTTTAAATAAAAATTTAATTAGCATAATCATTCTCTGATTAATTATCCAACTAATTTCAAACTTTCCATAGATGTTTATGGGGATGACCTCTGCCTCCCATATTTTTCTTGGAATTTATTGGATAGCTAATTAGGGTAATTGATTGATTATGCCTTAATTACTCTTTTAGCTTAATTAGTGATAATTAATCAAATGAATAGTGAATTGATCCATCAATTGAGTTCATTATCCTCTGTTAACAGTGGAGGAACATAGGGAAATGGATTGAATGAAATTACATGCTTGTGTTTCTTTATTTCCTTCCAATTATGTTAAAATGTTGTATGCCACTTGTATTCATGCATTCATTTCATTCAAATTAATCAAATGAAAATGATTTGCTTTATCTTAATTTGCATGTGTTGACTTAATTAGAAATATGTGTGGCTATTATCACTATTAAATCTCAAATGCATTTTCAAAAGCTTATTAATGAAGAATAATATGTATATTATGACTTTAGTTACACATACATAGGAGATGCATATGAATATAAGCTTAGTGTATGAAGTGAAGTCACTTTCTTATATTCATATGTTGATTTGCATAAGTTTCAATGTTAATGGGAATATTAGTGTGGACATCCCGAGGATGCATGGCTTTAAGTAGCCTCAAGGAGGTTTCTACGTCACTCCCCTAGTGCGGAACATTGGTGACATGCCTGTTTGATTTCATTCTTATACATTTGACATTAGAATTGGAATAGAGATTTAATTCATTTACACAAATAAATCAAATAAACCAAATTTTACTTTTGCATGGTTTTCTATTCTTATAGTTGTTTATACATCCATATGTATTTAAGAGTAGAAAATATATTAGTTTGGACATTCCAGGGATGCATTGATTTAAGTATCCTCAAGGAGGTTCCTACCTCACTCCCTAGATGCAGAACAATTGCACCATACTTGCTTAAAACTTTTATACATTTGAATGTTTATTTAGCTAATGAAGGAAAACCCCTTTTCATTATTAAAAAGATATGCATTCATATTTTGTTCAAGTGGTTGGGTTGATTAGTCAAATGATTTAGAGTTCTTTTCTTATGATTTTGTATAAGAATTTAGATAGAGCTTTTAAATTAATATGACAAAAATGATTCAACCAAATGAAACATCAATTCCAACTACATTTGCTTACATTCATCATTTAAATGTGCTAAGATATAAATTGCTTGTATAAGTATGTTTAGAACTTAATCATACGCATGCTATATATGATGGAAAGAAATGAACAACTTGTATCATGTGATAGTAGTTCATTCCAATTAATCTTAAGATGTCTTTCTTATTAAATGAGTTTATTTAAAGTAAACCTAAACTTATGATTAATTAAAATATATAATAAGTCATTCATTAAAGAGAATTAATTAATTAATTTGCTTTAGATGTGACTTAAGGTAACGATAAAAGAGAGGGATCCCCTTTTTCTTTCACTTTATAACACAGTTATTTTGTGTAAGTCAAATGAAACAAAATAAAATACTAAGTAAAATTTATAAATCAGTTAAACCATTTAAAATGAAACCACCCTTTATAATTAGATGTCTTTCATACTTAGAGAATGATAACTCTAAAGCCTAGTTAGAGCATACCCATAAGCCTTAATATACACACATTAGATTAAATCATCATTTATAGCTTTATGTTAGGGCATTGCATGGTTTGATGTATGTTTGTTTTGTGATGTATTATTGTAAGCTGAATGTTAGGGTTTATGCTTCATAGACCAGATATTAGATCGTGATTAGCCAACTCATATTTTTCTGTAGGAGATTGAGCTTAAGGGGTACTTAAAATAAATATAAATGGTCTCTTTTGTAGGTTGGTTAACCCCTAAGCATAATCTAAACTAGGACATGTGGACTTCGTTACCCACGTGCAAGGTGCTAAGTCCAAATTATACATATAACTTCTTAGGTTGTATGGTGTGTTTAGCTAACACTTATTTTATAGGTATAGTTATATTTTCTTTTTCTATTTTTGATGTAGTTATGCATTAATAATTTGGTTAATTGTTATGGCGATTAAGGATGAACATTGGCTAGAAGGTTTAATCTTGGGGTGTCATGTGATGCCTAGAAGTCTACCAAATCAAATGAAGAAATTAAAAAGCATGAAGACTTGAAGACTCTCCTATAACACTTATCATTTATAATTTGTAATTATTCTTTCATATACCGGTTGTATAAGGTAGAGCTTCGGCTACCAATTTCCTTTTTTATGCGGTGATATACTATTATTCTTTTGCATTGGGTTTATAAAGTGTTTGATGATTAGTTTACATTGTGCAATAGAAATGGCATGTATTTTCCTAGTTTCTTCATGTATGATGAGTTAATGTGTGGCCTGGATCTAATTAGGTACTTAAGAAAAAATAAACTTTGTACCCCAATAACAACACAAAACTAATTTTCTAAATAACTCATAACCTCATTTAAAGTCTAGGTATTAAATCAAGATAATTATAATATATAGCAACCCCTTAGAATGTTGTATGCTTAATATCATGCATATCATATTATTTCACTCTTGCTAAGAGAGGGTTTTCATCCTTGCACAATAGGGGAAGACTTAACCTTTGAGGGTTTTCCTTGTGGTGGAAAATACTTATTTCTATCTGATTTAGCCAATAAGACTATTTCATCATGCATTTAGGCATATAAAATTCTATAGCCTTTGTCAAAATGAGGAGTCAAAAATCAAATAAAATTTGATAAAATTTGTATTAGACTAAGTCATTATTCATACCACTCATGCACTAGTCTCTTAGGGAATGGGTTTAAGGACTTTAGTTTCTTTCTAAATAATAACAACTAACCATCTTGAAAAACATATGACTTGACAATATGGTTTTAAAATGTAGGAGAAGTTAGCTGACTGTCACTTCAAGCGATTATAAGTTCAGCAGTCAAGTGGTTTACCCTCTCTTATGGAGGTAAACAATATAACCATTTTGCCTTAGATTTAGGACGTGCTTTGGCCCTCTTAAAGCTCCCTAAATTTAGGATCTGAGAGTTGTTGTTTCCCCTTGGGCTATAAGAAGAAATCCTCACCTCTTAGGCATTTCAATAATCTTGTGTTGTGGAATCAGAAGTCCTAGTTTTCTAATAAAATTTCAATTCAAATACATAATTCCCCTCAATTTCAAATATATAAAGCCCAATCATAGGATAGTTTACAATGCTCACTATGTTTCTTAGTATCATGAGAATCCCCTACTCGTCTCTTTTTGATCTATCCCAATTGATTTTTCAAACATAGAAAATTATTGATAGTCCTGTCTTTGAAATCTTTGGAGACAATAATTGCCTACTTTAATCAAGATTATTCCTAAGGAATTCACCTTCCTTAAGATGTAATTAACTATGAGGGCTTGCTCCCATAGGGAACTTTAGAACTTGATTTAAATAAATCCTACTATATTCAGCCATGTAAAGTAGGGAAAAATCTCTGGTATATTCAAAGACCCATCATGCCTTAGGAGTCTTTATTAGGTGGTTAGGTCCATCATAGGGTAGTGACTCAAATCGCATGGTGCCCCAATAAACATATAAACTAAAAATAAACACCATAATTTTTTTTTTGGTGACTCCTCACAGGGATGGTTCCTCTCTCTCTAGTAGACATTTGTTAAGCAGCATCGATAGTGGACTTGTATTTTAGTGCAAGACTATCTTTTCATCTATTGACACTTAGCTTATTTCATTCTTAAGCAAAGCTAGTCAACATCCTCTAGGTTTTAGGGCCTCACTCCTTGTAAGACTTAGAATTCCTATTGGGTTTCCCAATAGATGAAAAATAAAATTAACTAATAAAAGGAGATGATAGAAATTTAGAACCTCCTTACTGCTAGCTTGGTGAGGCAAGGCTCATTCCAACATTTAAGAAAATAAGCTCTTTTATAAAATGTCACTTTCCAAAAGCACTTTTTCAAAATTCACATAACAAAAGATCTTGCACAAAATTCATAAGAAATTTTCAAAAAGCACAAATACCTCATCTAACAATCCCCATGATGTTACATGGAGGTTCTTCTCAATATTAAAATCAAAATAATTTTTTTAAAAGCATCTTTTTGAAAATACTTATTTTCATTCAACATACAAATTTATTGAATGAAGATCCTATTTTCTAATAAAATCATAGCATAAAATTGAAACTCCACTTAACATATTTCATATATGCTTGAGTTGGAGTTTCTCTTTTTCAAAAGCACACTTTTGAAAATGATTATCTCCAATCAACATGCTCAAATTTATTTAATGAAGATTCTATTTTCAAATAAAATCATACCATAAAATTGAAACTTCACTTAACATACTTCACATTTATTAAAGTTGAAGTTTCTCTCTTTTCAAAACAAAAAATCACACATGAAAGCAAGACATGTCATTGAAATCTATTTAACATACCTAAATTTGTTAAATAGATTTCCTTTTTTCTAAAATCATATCACATTTGATTCCTACTTAACATACAAAATTTGTTAAGTAAGAATTCCATTTTCATAAATCATAGACATTTGACTCCCACTTAGCATACCAAATTTGGTAAGTGAGAGTCTCATTTTTAAGAAATAATATCACATTTGATTCTTACTTAACATACCAAATTTGTTAAGTAAGAATCCCATTTTCAAAAATCATATCACATTTGACCTCCACTTATCATACCAAATTTGTTAAATGAGAGTCTCATTTTTAAGAAATCATATCACATTTGGCTTTCACTTAACATACCAAATTTGTTAAGTGAGAGTCTCATTTTCAAAACACAAATCATATCACATTTGGCTTTCACTTAACATACCAAATTTGTGAGAATATCATTTTCAAAACTCAAATCATATCACATTTGGATTTCACTTAACATACCAAATTTGTTAAGTGAGAGTCTCATTTTCAAAACACAAATCATATCACATTTGCCTTTCACTTCACATACCAAATTTGTTAAGAGAGAGACCCATTTTCAAACACAAATCAAATCACATTTGGTTCTTACTTAGCATACCAAAATTGTTAACTTGAGAGCCTCATTTTCAAATCAAACAAATACATATCAATCACATTTGGTTCTTATTTAACATTCCCAATTTGTTAAGTAAGAAGACTCACTTTTAAATCAAATCAACATATATCACACACATATAATCACCACAAGCAAAGATTTTTCATAAAATTTATAAACAATCACAACCTTTCTTAGCATACCTAAATTTGCTAAGTAAAGTTTTGCAAAATCAAAATTTTCAAACAAGATACACAACACAAATATCTTCAAAAGTCTCTCCAAATATCTTAACCCTGCCCAACCTACTTAAATTGATTGAGTATGGGTTCTAAATCAAAATCATATAGGGAAGACTCTCCTCACATATCAAAATCTCTCCAATGACCCCCACTTAACATAACTAAATTTGTTGGCTATGGGTTTAAATTTCTAAATCAAGCCTACAAATTCTTTTTAAAGGTGAATACCAAAGAGAGGGACTGATTCAATTATGTTTTCAATAAATGTAGAGTTTTAGCTCATTCAATTTTTGTTTAGCTCAGTTCAGTACACATGGGTCCTAGCAAGTTTGTGTTCTCCTTCCCATCCGGTGTTGACTTGACCCTGGATCAGGCCAAGTTCAGCTCAACCACTACATGTCTGCTTCAGTTTGGTCATGGTTTTGAGGCTGTGTGAGTTACTTGTGAGGGGACAATCCTCACAATAGTCATTAGGGAGGAGGTGGCGGGACAAACGCCACTCATTCGCTTTGACATGCCTTTTGACTTTGAATTTCCTCCACTAAAGAGGAAGGTAGAGGTCCCCATATTGAGAGTAGAAGCTTCAACATGATTAGTTCCAGTGGTAGCACCAGCAGTGTCAGTGGTTTCCCTATCTATTCCATCAGTTTTCCATCTTGTTGCCCCGACGAGGGCTGACACCTCCTCATTGGTCCTCTCAAAGGGGAAGGCTATCTTAGCCTCTGAGATAGTTTCCCGTACCTTTGAGGTAGGTTATAGCTCATGCCTTTGCTCATCACCCTCATCGGCTTCTACAAAGGCTAAGGTCAGCGACATCACAGGCGTTGTAAAGGCAAAGGTAACATCCCATGTTATAGAGGAGGGTTCACCCCAGGACATCTCCCCTTTACTTAGTGGCAATAAGTTATATCCCCTCCCAGGTTCATATGGAGAGGAGGACTACAAGAGGATTGCATCATCACCTCCACCACCAACTTATTATGAGGTACCGTCTAGGGAGAGGAGGAGGCCCTATGCTGAATTACATTCAGTTATTCACCAGATAGACAGAGCCCATAGATGCTTGAAGTCCGGTGCATTATTTGACTTGAGGTCTGATCCCTAGGAGCATCATGGATCAGATACATAGAAACTCAAGTGGCAATGCAAGTAGATATGAGAGAGAGTAGGAGGAGGTATGCCCGACAGTCAACAACCTCTGCTCTTATGGATTTCCCTAGTTAGTAGGCTACCATAGCCGACCATACCGATAGTATAGTACTCATAGGCCCAGTCAATCACAAGAGGAGGGCTCTTGTTGAATGGTAGCCAATGTCTCCGCCACACTACATCCCCCACTGTCTACCTTAGCTAATGCATGTTCTAGCATCCAACAGAGGCAAAGGACAACATTTCCCCAATTCCTATGGCAGTAGATCCCCCTAGAGGAAGCACTCCACTGATAGTGGGCAGTCATGAACATGTATCTTTTAGTGAGCATAGTCCTCCCAGAGACGGCACTCTAGTGGTAGGTAGTGTCAAATGCATTTTTATTAGTGAGCATAGCCCTACTATCGGTCAATTGTGAGTGTTCATACTTGCATAGTTAGATAGTTCTTTAGATGACATTCTAACATAGTATTTTATAGAGAAGAGAGAAATCCTTGGAAGCGATCGGTCTGATAATGAGGAGGGAAAGGTCAATTTTGACCTCGATGAGGATGATCTATTGAAGGACTTAGCCGAGGTCCACATGGTTGATACTAAGAGCTCCCTCTATAGAGACCAGCCGAGTCAGGAAGGTATTGTGGTTGAAGAGGATGACGCCGTCCATTCAACTCAGCACCTCCTTCATCAGCTTAGATAGAGAGATGCTCACATTAACAAGATAGAAGAAAATTGAGGAGTTAATGGTAGTAGTTTTAGCATTGCAAAACTCAGCTAGTTTCACAGCTTTCTCCCATAATAGCCAACAGAGTAGAGTTGGCACTTACCTCAAATCATCCTAGATGCATTTCCATGCAGAGGAAGATAGTGGTAGCTTGCATAGTAAAGTGGTGGATAGTACCTCCATGCATAAAAAAGATATCAAACACATGGTGGAACAACAGGTGAGGGAAGCGCTGATGCAAGCCCGTGGTGGCTCACCTATTCTAAAGGGTAGACCCTACCCAAAGGAATTTGATGTAGTCCAATATTCTAAGGGTTTCGTGCCTTCTTCTTTCAAAATTTTTGATGATAGTGGGAACCCTTGCCATCAAATTGCACATTTTAGGGCCGACTATTGCAACATTGGAGGTAGCGATGCCTTTCTTTTCAGATTATTTGTTAGCAGTTTAGTGAGTGTTACATTTGAATGGTATGTCAAATTACCTAATGGTTCGATAAAGACATTTGTTGAGTTGGAGCACCTCTTCATTAAGAAGTTTTCTAGAGCTCAGTAAAGGGTTACTGTAGGCAACCTCATTGTAGCAAAGCAAAATCCTAACGAGTCCCTTGTTACTTATATTCTTAGGTGGAAAAACTTGAGTATGAAATTTGAACCACAGTTGTCTGAAGATCACATAGAGATTCTCATGCAACATCCATGACCTAGTTGCTTTCATGTCAAGGAGTTTACAATCAAAACCTTTGAGAAGCTAATCAACAAGGTGGGTAGTCTACATGAGGAAGCCAAACAATTTCCTTTCCAGGACCAGTTAGCCAAGCCCAAACCTCAGAAGGCATTTGAGAAGAAACCAGGGGTAATCATAGTAGTTGACAAGCGAAAGTAGCTAACTAGGGTTCAATTTGATAGGCCTTGAGCTCAATAGCCTCCTTCACCATCACCTCTACCACCACCTCAGCCGTCATACTGGCCACCTCAATTACCACAATGGCCACCACCACCACCTCCTCATCAGTATCCTCAGTAGTAGTATTCCTACCCACTACCAGGTAGCTACTACTTACCTACTCTTGTCGATAAATTGAATTAGCTTTATTCATTTAAGAGTGAGGTAGTCAAGAAGATCTTTAAGAATCTCTTAAAGAAGCCTAATTTCTAGCTACCAGAGCCTGAAAGGTCGGAGGAAGTTGGCAAGAGTCACGATTCAAACTATTGCCCTTACCACCACATGTTAGTCCATGTCTTAGAAGATTACATTACCTTTAAGGACTGGCAAGAGCATAGCTACAAGTCGGGAGCCATCATCATCCCTAAGGAATACCTATTAGAACTACCTTCCAGTTCTATTAGAATAATCCATGAGGACTCATGTGATACTCTTAAGATAAAGGAAGGTTGAGATATTTCCCTATCCTGAACCTCTAAGAAAATCATTTCTAAGATCAGGAAACTACCCTTACAGGTGCCATAGGTAGATCAAACCTCTAACTCCAAGGAAGGTTTGCAAGTTGCTAAGGACAACTTGAGGGAGGTGGGAGACTAGCAACAGTAGCGACAGCCTCCACTTGCCCGGGATAGTATAATAGAGTAATCACTGACCAATTTTAAAACTCTTTTCATAATTCCAACTACAGTTCCTCCTGTCAGTTCTTCTTCTAATAGCCATATTGTATCGGCGAAAAGGGGGTTCTAAACCCCTTACTCCACTTACTTTACTTTATTTTTACTTTGTACCTCCATCCAAATCTAAGAAATCAATGATGAAAGCTGATTCCACTTATATTTGTCACTTTTGATGATCTACTTGAGTTTATTCCTATAGAAAGCTCTCTGAGTCTAATTAATAATAACTCTATTTTGATCATTCCTCTTCTAATTTAGAGATGGATTACCCATTCCTGAATAATTTAAGGTTCATCTATTGAGATTGATTTGGAGTCATTCAACTCCAATGATCACATAGGTGAAGATGTAGGTGAACTTGATGAGCAGGTAGAACTTTCCACTAAACTATCTCATGAAGTCACTGAAGTCAACCTCCTCAATGGCAAAGTTCTACCTATTAGGGTAGCACCTCAAGATAAGGGTAAGGAAGTCATTGGTTCAAGTGAATAGATAGCCCCTCCACAGGATGCTCCACCCATTGATATGCTTTATGGAGGACTAGCCTGAACTTGACTACAACGTCCTTGCTCACCTGAGAAAGTTGTCAACTAAGGTAAACATATATAATGCCCTTGTCCTATCCAAAGAGATGAGGGAGTCATTGATCAAGGCCCTTCTTGATCCAAAAATATGCTTAGCTCAGCTGACTGCTATTGGAGAGGAGACATGTTATTCAAGATAAGCCCGTGAAGTTACATTCACTGATGAAGACCTTCTTTTGGGGATAATCGAATACAATCATCCCCTCTACATCATAGTTGATATGGGCAAATTCAGAGTCTCCAAGATGTTAGTTGATCCAGGTGCATCAGTAAAAATTATGAGTCTAAAGAACCTTTCCTACCTAAAGATTGACATCTCCAAACTCCTAGGAGATCGGATGATGTTGAGAGGATTCAATGAGCAAAGCGAGAGGGCTATAGGCTATATAGTGTTGTCATTAGAGATAGATGACTGGAAGATAAAAGCCAAGTTTTACATAATTGATTCAGATACATCTTTCACTGCTTTGCTCGATAGGCCTTGAATACATGAGAATAAGATGATTTCATCCTCTCTACATCAATTCATCAAGTTTTGAAGAGGTGGAATCGAATACTTTATCAAAGGAGACTTGAAGCCATATTTAGTTAAATAGGTTGAGATATATGAGGGCGCAACCTACTATCTTCAAGAAAGTATATTCATGCAAACTTGGTTAAAGTTCAAAAAGAAAATAAAATGAAAAAAGATAATGAAGAAAAAGAAAAGAAAAATGAAAAAGAAAAAGAAAAAGAAAAGGAAAACTAAAATGCAAGTGAACGAGAATTAAACACTAAGAAAGAAGTAGAGCCTAAGTTATAGTCTACCCATAGTTCATTCCTCCATATGAGCACATGGGTAAGATGACTCAACCTCTAGTAGGAAAAGGAAGAGGTAGATCCAGAGGTAGTTCTAGAGGTAGAAGACCTCTTTGTTGGTGGCCAGCTAGTAGGAGCTATGTTTCAGCACATAAGAGTACCCATGCTATCCATACAATCTTGGAATCTAGTTTGGAGGATAAGTCTCATATGGTTAGCAAGCCTATCAACCCCTCTCAGTGGGTCCCATTGGAGGAGACATTCAAGCTAGATGATGAGGAACACCAGGCCTCTAAGCAAAGCATGAATGTATCCGAGTCGATATTATGTAGAACAGTCAGACAGTAGTTGGGAACCTTGGCTCTAACCCCACTTTCCTCTCAGAAAGTTGAGGGTTTGGTAGTTAAGGAAGCCCCCAAGTCATCAATTTCAAGACAAAAAGGTTTTTGTTAGGAGCATCATCCTCAAGTTAAGAAGCCGATGTAGAACTTAAGGATGATTTATATAAATATCTAATACAATTTCCTTTTGATTGATATTCTCCTTGTGTTCTTATTTTAGAAAAGTAATGATTAATCCCACACACTTGGTCTAAACACAGGTCAGATTACTTTGAAAGGTTATGGGACAACCAAAGCAGACATCCTCAATCAAGATGAGGACTAGGATTCAACATAGTGGGTCCTAATGATGACAATCATTGCTTAACCATCACAAATCATTTGGAGTTTGATAGGTTCTTTTCAAATCATGCTAACCCATATGAGAAGGTGTGTTTAGAAACTTCAGATGATCCAAATGATCTTGAAGTCAGAAATGCACCGCCAGAGTTTGAAGAAGAAATCAGATCAACCATCGACAAACTCAAAGAAATCAACTTAAGAATAAAAGAAGATCCACACCTGACATACATCAGTTCCTTGTTGAATGAAGAAGAAACTAATGCTTAGTTAAGCTATTGACTGAGTTTAAGGACTACTTTGCATAGAGTTATGAAAAAATGACTAGTTCATCTCCTAATGTAGCAGTCCACAAACTAGCAATCGATCCTAATACTAGCCCTATCAAGCAGGCTCCTAGACGCATGCGATTAGACATTGAGTAGCAAGTTATTTCTAAAATGAAGGAACTAATCGATGCTGGCTTCATCAGGAAAGAAAAATATCCTACTTGGTTGGCTAGTATTGTTCAAATTAAGAAAAATAATGGCCAAATTTGCATATGCATCGATTTTTGGGATCTAAATAAGGCATGTCCTAAAGATGAATTTTCACTACCAATTTTGTAACTGATGGTGGACATTGCCTCATCTCATGTAGTATTCTCTTTCATGGATGGGTCATCTGGCTACAACCAAATTAAGATGGCCCCTGGATGAGAAAAATACTACTTTTTGAACCCTAATGAGAATCTTTTACTATAGGGTCATGCCTTTCACCCTTAAAAATGTCGGTGCTTCATACCAACGAGCCATGATTCAGATCTACAATGAACTCATTCATCATCAAGTTGAATTTTAAGTTTATTATCTTGTAGTCAAAAGTAGAGAAAAGGAAGATCATTTCTTTCACTTGAGTAGTTTTCAAATGGTTAAGACAATACAATCTCAAAATTATATCCCATAAGTGTGCTGTTGACCTCATTTTTAGAATGAGCTCTCAACCCCTCCATCTTAGGCATAGGACCTCCCTTAGACTTTAAGAGTTCCGTAGTCTTAATACACATATAATGTAGGTCGACACTCAACCTAGACCTAGAGACTTAGAAGAGTTAGCCATACGAATAGGTCATGCCTTAGGGGTGTTAGGAAAACTTGCCTACCCTTAGCTTGAACCATTCCTCACCTTCCTTCCTTCAAGTAAAACTCCAAATCAATCTTATTTAATTTTATCCAAACTCAAATCAACTCCATGTGATTGAAATCCATGATTGAAGTCAATGATTGAAATCATTCATGAAATTATTAAGTCCAAAAATTTCCTAAGTCCTTAAATTTTCCTTTAAGGACTTAACCTAAATCATGATCTAAACCAAATCAAACTCATGATATTTTCTTATAATTAGTTTATATTCACATATATAAATGAAATATAAATTCAAACCAATCAAACTAAACTTAAAATTCAAAATCAATTCATGAAATTTTCTAAGTCTCTTAATTTCCTTCTTAAGGACTTAGCCAAAATCAACTCTAAATCAAGTCAAATTCATGGGATTTTCTCATAACTCATTTATATTCATATATATAAATGAAATATAAATATAAATCAATCAAACTAAATCCAAAATTCAAGCTCAAAACTCCAAAAATTTCCTAAGTCCTCTAAAATTCCCTTTTAATGGACTTAGCCTAAATCATGATCAAACCACTTCAAATCCTTAAAATTTTCTCATGATCAATTTATATTCTCATTTATATTCACATATATAAATTCAATATAAATTCAAACAATCAAAACCAATTCTAAAATCAAACTCAAATTCACTCAAAATCCAACCTAAGCCTTTCAAGTCAAAATCTTGAACTTAGCAAATCAACTTCAAATCAAACCAAACCCTTGGTTTTCCTTATCATTTAATCAACTCTACAATCATGAATCCAAATATAAATACAAACTTCAATCACTAAATCAAAATACAATTCAAAAAAATCAAACCCCAAATCCATTCATATTCTTCCTTCGAATATGAAATTGTCAAATGAATCAAAACCTATTTGACTTCAAAACCACTTGCAAATGGATTTATATTTCAATCATAAGTCCATATACAAGTTCAATCAAACTCAAATGAAGCTTTGACCAAGCCATTTGACCCACTTAGGCTCACTTGACCTAAGTACCCTTTTGAGCCAAATTCTAATCCTAACCAAATTGGATTGAATCAAACTTACCTACGCCTCTCATTATGATCAACAATCATCATGGGATGATCAATCAACCAAATTGGGTCAAACCAAGTCAAACTTAAGGGTTGACCAAGATAACACTTAGCCCAAAATGAAACATAGCATAGCCAGAATCCACCATAGGCCAAATTGATTGTAACCATTGATCTAAGTTCATTCATGACCTATGTTTGAACTTGACCAAGTCAACATTTGAGCCTAACCTAACCCAAATGGCCACTTGACCCAAGTTGAGCCAACTTGATCAAACTTGACCTAAAAAGTCAAAATATGTCAAAATTTGATCTATGCCAAATTAATTCAAACCAATGGGTCAAGTTCATTCCAAATCACTTGTTGAACTTGACCAAAGCCTCAATTGGTCAACTAGACCAAACCTTGATGACAACCTTGACTAAAGGGTCATGTAACTTAACCAAAATTGATTGGAAACAAAGATACCAATCCACTCCATCATACCTAAACCTACCCATGACCTAGCCCAAATAGGTCAAATGGGTCAAATTGGTCAACTTGACGATTTGACCTAAATGAAGTCATATGAGCCAAATTTAAAACTAATACAAATTGAATCAAACCAATGCCACCAAAATATTTCAAATGGCCATATGAACTTGACCTAACAATTAGTTTGACCAAATTTGACCAATTGGTCAACTTGACCCAATTTGACCCATTTTGACCTAAATGAGTCAACGTGAGCCAAACCTTATCAAATGGATTCCAAAATCTCATGAAACTTGGCTAAGCCTAGTTTCTCCACATACCCAACACATTCAAATTCAAAAATCAACAAAATGACCATTCTACCCCTAGGCCATATAACAAATTATCGACTAATCCATGGGTAATTTGGTTAAGCCCTCTTCATATCAACTTGATACCTTCCTAATAGGTCAAGTGAACCCAATGAAGAGTGGTGCACCTATCCCAATGGGTTTGGGTCAGCCCAAATGGACCCAAGGAAAAACCTGACCCCCTAGCTCAAGTTATCCATTTCAAAATCCTCCTTCCACTCAATTTGAAGCACATGGGAGGTTACTAATCCACTCAAGAACTCAAACTGACCATGTGAAAAGATCTAACAGCCTAAACAACCCCTCCCATATGGTCAATTGGATCAAAATGGCAAACTAAGGCTCTGTCGTCTGATTTCCATAGGGGGAGATATACTCCCCCTAATTCAATTTGAATTCATTATTCCCACATTCAATTGAGCCTTAGTGAGTGTTAGGAAACATTAGAGAGCAATCCTAAGCTTTCTAAGAAGGATTTAAAATAGCCACTTCTCAATATTCTTCATTAGAAAATAGGGGAGCTCATCTCAATCTTTAACTTCCTCCACACTCAAATCTACTCCAATTTCTCTTGCACACTCCCTCAGGGGATCAAGTCGAGTACACCTAAGCATTCTCTCAAGTTCCCAAAGCAAGGAAGAGGTGAATTGGATCAAAGCCGCAAAGGAGAGCAAGTGGTGTTGGTCCATAGGGACATCTACTCAACCCCAAGGCTTAAAACTTTCAACAGGGCTTCATCTCCATTATATGAAGCTACCTCATTGAGCTTGAGCATCGGTGATCACCTCCGGTGAGGGATGGAGTTTTCTAACCACTTAGCTGGAGGTATTGGTCTTTTGTGAAAGCAATTTTCATGGCATGTGAAATCCATCGTTGGATAAGCTTGTCATTAGCTTTAGATATTGTGGGTAAAGTCTCATTTCAATCCAAGCTCAATCGAGCTCAGATCTTTCCTTAGATCATAGATGGTCTCTATTGAGCCTCAGGGAAGAACTAAGGTGATCCTAGCCATCCATCCACACATTTTGGATGGACGGACAAGATTACCTGCACATTTTAGAAATGATTTATCCTTTAAAAACTGCGGGATGATCTCTGGTGGTTCGATCCTTGATCGAATGGCAGGAATCAAATCGCTTCCTGCCATCGTGCCACCATCCTAATGCGACACTTAAGTGGATAGCTCACGGCATAATGTGTGTAAAGCACACTGACCACCGCTTTTCATGCTGTGAGCTGATGAGATTAGTTAGGGATTTAATTAATATAAATTAATCTTCTAACTTTCAAAAATTCATATCTCTCTCAATAAAATTTAAACAAATATGACATAAATTTCTATGGAAAGATAATTCACCCAAGAATATTTTAAAAATGATTTCAATGGGTTTTGAATTATATTTTTCTCTGATTTTGGGTTTTAATGGAAAATTCATTTTGCAAATTACTTCTTAATTAATCATTTGATTGTTCTCAAACTTCTTGGGTATGTTTTAGGGGATGACCTCTGCCTCCCTTAATTTTCTTGAGATTTATTTAAGAGTTAATTTGGGAAATTACAAATGTTTTTTCTAATTACTCCCTTAATGTAATTAAAGATAATTAAGGATTGGATTAGTATTTTAATCACTCATTGGAGTTGATTAAGGTTAGATCCAACGAATAGGAGACTTAGGGAATAATTTTGGGGTATTTCCCCTAAGCTATTTCTTAAACCCCCTTTTATTTCCTTAATCCTCTCTTAATTAAGGGTTAATTCATTAAATCCCTTAATTAATTTTTAAAAATTCTAAAACTTCCAGAACTTAATTAATCTACTTTGGGTAGATGCTTAGGTGTTCAAGAGCCTAAGTTCAATTAAGCAAATCAAAACCCTACTCATATATATGAGGGGTGTTTTTAAATTACTTAAGTTAAACCCCTTATCTTAATTAACCATTAATCATGAGCCAAATTACATTTGGCCCTTTTCTTCTAGGGCATTGCAAATTTAAATTCTTTGTGAGGTTTTATGTCATCTCATTAGCTCATAATTATTTGGTTAACAATGCTAAGGTGGTGTAGGTAAGGGTTGATTAACTTGTTTAATTCATACCATAACCTAATCAAAATCTAAAATGAATCTAATCATCTAAAAATTTTAAAAAAAAATATCAAACACATATGGTAATGGGTTAGGAACAACAAACTCAATTCACCTTTTTAAAATTAAATCAAACTTAAAATCAAACAAAAATCACATTGAATAAACTTTGATTTATTTTAAGCATTCTTATTTCATAAGATTATCTTTAGGATTTAATTAAACTGAATGTGTTTACATACTTTCATTACTTTGATTCTTTCCCTAACATGTTAAATTTGTATGTCATGTGGTTTCATGCATCCATATTTTCAAAATCAAATATAAAAAATGAAATTATTTACTTTGTGTCAAAATTGTGTGTTGGCTAAAGTAATAATATGAGTGGCTATTATCACTATTCAAATTATTTTCAAAACATATAAATCAAATGCCTAAAATTGAAAGTGTGCTACTTATATTTTAATTATAAACTTTCATGTGAGAGAATATAAGGATGTGCTTAACATAGGTTTCGCTTCTCTTTTTAAGTTAAGTATAGTTTTTAACAGGAGTTGGTAAGATGTATGGTTCATTTGAAAAGAACCTAACACTTGCCTAACACTTGCATTCTTTCTTTTCCATTCATTTCTTTTATACACATGTTTGTATTTAAGGAAAGTGGTATATTAGTCTGGACAACCCTGAGGTTGCGAGGCTTTAAATAGCCCTAAGTAGGTCTTTTACCTTACACCTTTGGTTAATAATGACACTGTACTCACTTATTCCTTTCTTATTTTCATATGTGCATGTGAAAATTGGATAAGGAACCATTTTGTACTTAATGAAAATCATGCATCTTGAACTTCTAAATTTCCTTAAGTGAATTTCTTAGCATGCATCATAAACTGTGTTAAACACTCTCATTTATATGTATAGATATGCTTAGGACTCATTCATATGCATGTTATACATGTTGGGAAAGAAATGAAGTGATGTATATTTTGTGAATTTGGTTCATTTTATTTAATCTTAAAATGCCTTTCTTTTGAATGGGTTTGTTAGAGTTCATCTAAACTTAGGATTAATTAAAACATTTAATCAAAACATTCACTAAAAAAAACTAAAATATGAATTCACCAAGTGGACTTAGTCACCCATGTGTGGGATGATAAGTCCAATATACATGCTTGGGATTTGTGTGGTTTGTTTAGCCAATCTCTATTTTGCAGGCATTAATTAGATTTCCATTCTTTTCCTTTTCATGAAAATTTGTGCAATTAGGATTTTGGAATGATTGTTATGGGGATTAGGATGAGCACTGGTCATAAGATCCTATTTTATGCTCCATGTGAATCCTTGGAGCATTAACCTTCCAACCATCTAAAAGAAGAAACCAAAGAAGAAAGAAGAAAGATGAAGAAAGAAGAAAAGAAGAAGGAAGAAATGAAGCTTGAAGACCCTCAAAATAATGAATTACTTGCTTAATTATAATTTAATTTATTTGTAATCCGACTTGTATAAGGGTAGAGCTCGGCTACCCACATTTGTCTTTCGGGTTCGTGTAGTCGTGGTCAACCACAAGGCCTCTTATTCTTTTTGTGACTAGCTTTATAAATTGATTGATGATTTGTTTAGCTTGTGCATTAAGTAGCATCATTTGTCCTAGTTTCTTCCTTGCTCTATGTATGGCCTGGATGTGGATTAGGCTCTTAGGGAAAAATAAATCTATTACCAAATCTAACAACTCAAAACTAAAAAAATAAAGAACTCATAACATCATCTAAAGCTTAAGTTTAAAATCAAGATAAAAGAATTAGCAACCCCTTAGCTAGATGAGTATTTCTTTTGCAATATCATGCACAAATGTATCTTATTTTACTCTTAAATGGAGGGCTTCCACCTTTGCTAGAGAAACTTGGCTTAACCTTTGAGAGCCATGGTGGAAACACACCTCCTCCCTTCTCGCTGATTTTGGCCAATAACTTTATTTCTCATGCATTAGACATATGAATCATATTAGCCTGAATCAAAATAATTGTCCAAAAATAAAAATAAAATGAAATTTGAACTACAATAGATTTAGGTCATTTGAAGCATGTCCCCACATGATCTAGTCTCTTTAGGAAGTGAGTTTAAGGACTTAGTCTCTTTTTAAATAAACAATAGCCTAGCTATCTTGCATAAATATATGACTTGCCTACATGTATTTAAAATCATAGGAGGAGTTAGTTGGCAACCACCCCCATGCGGTTGTAAGTCCAAGCAGTCGGGCGGTTTGTCCTCTTTTATAGAGGCAAACCAAATACCCATTTTTTCCTTAGATTTAGGATTTGCTTTCAACCCTCGCTACATTGATGATCTAGTAGTCAAGAGCAGAGAAAAGGAAGACCACCTCTTTGACATGAGAGTAATTTTCAAATGGTTAATATAATATAACCTCAAAATGAATCCCCTGAAGTGTGCATTTGAAGTAGCTTCGGAGAAATTCCTTGGGTTTGTTGTCTGACACTGGGGAATAGAAATAGATCCTGAGAAGATTAAAACTATCTTAGAAATGCTACCTCCTAAGAGTTTAACTCAACTCAGATCATTTCAAGGATGGCTGGCATATATAAGATGCTTTATCTCAAACCTATCAGAGATATGCAAGCCATTCTTAACACTTTTCAAAAAGGATGCCACATTTAAGTGGGATGATTAGTGTCAACATTCTTTTGAAGATATCAAAGAGTACTTTGAACTACGGTTAGCGACCCATCCGGTAGCCCATCCTTTACTGTTGCATTGCATGACTCTCTTAGTGCTCTATTGGCCCAAGCCAATGACGAAGGGAAGGCGAGCCCTCTACTATCTCAACCATCATCTGATTCTTACTGAAGCAAACTATTCACCTATTAAGAAATATTACCTAGCTTTGATTTTTTCTTCCCAAAAGCTATGACATTATATGCTTTCTCATAAGGTGAATTCGATCTCAAAATAAATCCACTACAGTATCTCATGACACGACCAACACTATCCAGACATTTGGCTCGCTGGTCCATGATTTCTCACAGTTTGATATCACATTTGTACTCCTCCGTGCGATAAAAGGATAGGCACTAGCAGATTTCTTAGCACACACTGACTTTCTGCTGATTCTTCGCTTAGTGACAATCTTCCCTATGAACAAATCATGAACTTAGTTGAAGCTAGCAACCACCGATTAGAGATGTATTTTGAAGGTGCTACTTCTTTTCTTAAAGATAAAGCACCACAATCTATTCTCCTAGGAAAGGCAGGGGTAGGAATAGTTATCTTAACTCCATACTGCGATGTGATGAGATTCTCATACTATCTTTCCAACCTCTACACCAACAACAAAGTTAAGTATGAGGCTTTGATTGTTGGTCTAGAGTTAGCCATCACTATCAATGTCAAGAGCATCAACATCATTGGGGATTCTCAGTTGGTCATCAATCAGATTGTCGGATCTTACCAGGTCCTCAAACCTAAGCTTTTTCATTACTACGAGTATACCATAAAGTTGTTGGCTCAGATTCTCGAAATCACCATCTACAAAGTTCCTCAAGCAAAGAAAATAGTAGTAGATGCCTTTGCCCAAACTCACTAAAGAATTGGCATGTCCAGAAGATGAGTCCATTTCAATAAGGGTATTAAAGAGACAAGTCCTATCCCTTATTGATTCTAAACTCATCGAGAGAATTTATCTTGATGGGGAGGTTGCCTTTGCCAAAATGGACAAGGAACTGGATTGGAGGCAATCGTTCAAAGATTACTTGAACACTGATAAACTACCTTAAGAAAAGTCACAAGCCCATCATGTGAAATAGAGAGCTCTCTCCTACACTTTTGTTGATGGCACCCTGTACCGCCAATCCTTTGACCAAATATGGTTACGTTGTTTAGACAAACATGAAGCTCATGACATTGTAACTGAGGTACATTCAGGTCTATGCAGAGCACATCAGTGTGGTCCAAAGATGAAGATAATGATCAAGAAACTTGGATACTATTGGCCTTCGATGATTACAGACTGTATGGATGTAGCTAGGAGATGCCATCAATGTTAGCTGCACTGTGTGGCCCTCTACCAATCACCCAACATTCTACACCCTACATTGGCCTCATGGCCATTTGAGTGTTGGGGTACCAACATTGTGGGTCCGATCGATCCTCCTTATAAGGGGAATCAGTTCATATTAGCTACCACCGACTACTTTTCCAAGAGGGCAGAGGCCATCCCACTCTGAGAGATCACAGCTCAACATGTGCTTCACCTTTTCAGGAACCATATCGTATATAGGTTCAGGGAGCCTTGATGAATTATATCCAATAATGATACTGCATTCAAAAGCTCGAAGATCAACGGCTTTGCCAGAAGACATGCTATAGATTGGAGATACTCTACCATCTAATATCCTAGAGCAAATGGCTTAGTAGAAGTATTCAATAAAACTCTCATGCAGATACTAAAGAAGACTCTTGATGATAACAAACAATTGAATGACAGTTGGGTGAAGCCTTGTGGGAATACTGCACCATATACCGAATGCCAACACAGTCTATCCCATTTTCCTTAGTGTATGGGTCTGAAGTCATTCTACCTTTAGAAGTCCAACATCCATCATTAAGGATAACATTGGGTAATAAGATAGCTACAGAGCAGAATGAAAAGTTATGGTTAGAAGAGCTCAAGGTTTAGAGGAGAGTCATCTATGGGTGTGCCAAAATCTCGAGTTGTATAAAGCCAAAATGATTAAAGCTCATAACAAGATGGTCCACCCTAGGTCTTTTTGAGTAGGAGAACTTGTGTTAATCCTAAGGAGACCAATTATTGCCCATTGAAAGATGGGAAGCAAGTTTGAACCCACTTGGGAAGGCTCTTATGTCATAGAGAAGGCTTACCAAGGAGGATCTTATCAGCTTATTGATTGTAAAGGGAAACACCCTATGCTTCTAATTAATGGGCTCTATCTAAATAAATATTACCCATGAAATAAATCATGTTTGAAAATAATCATTAATAAAAAGAACAAAATCCTTCTTCCATTCATCAAATCTTCTCTTCTTTCAAAGTGTGGTTTACTTCTCTTGTGAATCTTCCATGACGTATCTAGGGTAGGTGTAAGAGTCCCCAAGTGGCATCCTATCCCTCTTTCACAACACAAACACAATCTCTCAATGCTACTAGAATAGGTGTAAGAGAACCACAGTGGCATCCTATTTTGATTAGCATAACTAAGATAAGTGTGAGAGAAACCAAGCGGCATCCTTTCTTAGTGGGAATTTTGTTTGCCATCTGTGGCACCATTCCATCAAACCCCTAGTGTGTTTAAGATAGGTGTAAGAGGCCCCCAGAGGCATCTTATTCCTTTTAACACATACACAATAACAAATACAAATCTTTTGTCTCAAGCTACTTTGATGTGGGAGCAAGCCCCTGTGGCACTCACTCATTAGCTGCTCTAGGTCGGGTCTACATGGTACTTCACTTGTATGTCACCCTAGTGGTGACTTGTTGGAGGATGTGAGTCCCCGAGCTTCCCTTTCTAACTTGACCATTACAAACCAATGAGCGACTTGTTAGTATGGTAGTCTTCACTGCCCAACTAGTAAGCTACCTCATGTTGACTTCATTTAAGAAGATGTGAGTCCCTATGCTTACTTCTTGAACTAGCCATCATGCTCTAACTAGGTTGAGTATATTTGAGATTTAGGTTAAGTACCCCAGAGGCTCCTTTCCTCTTGACTACTTTTGAGTTGATCTAGGTCCCCCAGTGGCATTCACTCGATGGTTGCCCTAGGATAGCACTGTCGAGGCGAAGATAGACTATCTAGCGTTCCTATAGGAGGATGTGAGTCCCCGAGCTTTCTTCCTAGGTTGATTGTTGTAAACTGACGGCACCTTAGGTTGGTTAATGCTTGCTATGCTAATAGCAACTCACCCGATGGTTACACTACTCTTGGCAGATATGTATCCCCAAGCTTTCTCCTTAAGTTGGACAACAAATACCTATTGGATATATGACTAGCCATTTCATTTTCTCTAGGGTGTTGGATTAACCCTTACCAGTCCCATCCCCTGTGAACACTTTATTTGGATCAAGTCCTTTGCAACCCCATTTAGACACTACCCAAGTTACTTTTGGATTGGATAGTTCTCCTTTCCTAGTAACCACCCTTGTGGTTGGAGAATTTGTTCAGAGTCGTAGATTCTCCCAGTTGATAAATCAGGATAGATCTAGGCTGATATAAGCTCCTTCTTAGTTTGATCCCTCGTAAACTAATAGGGTTCACACTAAAACAAATAAACTAAAATAAATAAATAATATTTTTTCTTATTGATTAGGAATTCAAGCCCCAAAGGGCCCTTTTTCCTAAGCAAGCATCCTATCTTTAGGGAAGTGTCAGTAGAACTCTATAGAAATTGCCTGACTACCTGAGTTGAGATAAATCCCCAGGTTAGTACTCACTCCATAATCACCCTTAGGTTAGGTTCAATCTATTTTGCATGAGCAGGTTACCTAGACAGTCATTCTACTTTGAAAGATATAAGTATGATGCATTCTTTTTAGCATGATTATTGCAAATTGACGGTCAGCCCTAGGTCAGGTTCGATTTATTGCCCAAAGCAACCAATCACCCCAGTGGTCTTTTCTAGTGGAAGATGTGAGTCCCTGAGCTTTCTTTCCATCAATTGATCATTGTAAACTGAAAGGCACTCTTTTGGTCAGATAGCTCTCCCATCGGTTGAGAAGCTACTCCCTTTGGTTCAGTAAAACTGAGATAGGCCTAGGCTGATATAAGCTCCTTCCTAGTATGATCCATCTCAAACCACTAGAATCCATAAAAATAAACTAAATTAAAAATGAAAATTAATCTTTGACTATCCTTGAGCTGATTTAATTCCCCAGTGGCATTCACTCAATAGTCAGTCCTAGGTCGGGTTCGATTTATTGCCCAAAGTAACTGATCATCCCAATGGTTCCTTATTTCTAGAAGATGTGAGTCCTCACACTTTCTTCTTAAGATTTGACCATTGGACACCGAAAGACATTCCCCTTGGTTGGATAGTCCTAACTTGTGGTCGGTAGACTACTCCCTTTGAATTGATAATATGGGTAATGTCTAGGCCTCCATGTTCCCTACTCAGTGCAGTTCATCACAAACATATGGGATCCAACATAATCAAAATACAAATAAATCTAAAAAGAAAAATGAAATTAATCTTGACTATCCTTGAATTGATCTAACTCCCCCAGCGGCATTCACTCAACAGTCAGCCCTAGGTTGGGTTCAATCTATTGCCTTGCCAATAGATTACCCCATCAACTAGTCTCTACTTTGGAGGATGTAAGCCTACTATGCTTTCTTCCTAGTACAGCTGCTGCATACCGAAAGGCATCCCTTTGGTTTCCTAGTCCTACTATGTGTTTAGTAGACTACCCCTTTGGATTGGTAAATCTAAATTAGGTCTTGGCCTCCATGGCTCCTACTTAGTGCAGTCCATCAAACCAACAGGGTTCATCTTAAAAATTCAAACCTAATAAAATTTGAAACAAGTTCGACCCTCTTCCCCATAAAACTTGAACAAATCTATTTCTCCTCTGTGAGATTCAAATCAAATCAAACCTTTCATCTCCTTGTGGATTACTTGAACCTGCTTCCCTAGTGGAAGGTTCACACTCTGTCCCTTAGTTTATAATTCCCTCTCTCTTACATCTTGGACATAAGTAGAGCCACATTGCACTAAGTTCTAGATTCTTTCTACATCTTGGGTTAAGGATAGATTATTTTTGTTAGTGTTTGTGCTCTCTCAATATTGTTGGTCATTTTGATCAACACCAATACGTGTGGTGTTCCTTATCAGTCACACACCTATTGGTGCCCTTTGTTGACCTCTTTAGAATGAGCTCTCAACCACTCCATCTTAGGCATAGGACCTCTCTTAGACTTTAAGAGTTCCTTAGTCTTAAGACACATCTAGTGATTAGGAGGACACTCAACATAGCCTTGGAGACTTAGAAGAGTTAGCCATAAGAATAGGTCTTGCCTTAGGGGTGTTAGGAAAACTTGCCTACCCTTAGCTTGAACCATTCCTCACCTTCCTTCCTTCAAGTCAAACTCCAAATAAATCTTATTTAATTTTTTCCAAACTCAAATAAACTCTATGTGATTGAAATCCATGACTGAAGTTCATGATTGAAATCAATTCATGAAATTCTTAAGTCAAAAATTTCCTAAGTCCTTAAATTTTCCTTTAAGGACTTAACCTAAATCATGATCTAAACCAAATCAAACCCCAAATCCATTCATATTCTTCCTTTGAATATGAAATTGTCAAATGAATCAAAACCCATTTGACTTCAAATCACTTGAAAATTGATTTATATTTCAATCATAAGTATCTTTTTGAGCCAAATTCTAATCTTAACCAAATTGGATTGAATCAAACTCACCTATGCCTCTCATCATGATCAACAATCATCATGTGATGATCAATCAATCAAATTGGGTCAAACCAAGTCAACATAAAGGTTTACCAAGTCAACACTTCACCTTAAATGCAACCTAACATTGCCAAAATCCACTATAGGCAAAATTGATTGAAAATATTGATCTAAGTTCATTCATGACCTATGTTTGAACTTGACCAAGTCAACATTTGAGCCTAACCTAGCCCAATTAGCCACTTGACCCAAGTTGACCCAATTTGACCTAAAAAGTCAAAATGTGTCAAAACTTGATCTAAGCCAAATTGATTGAAACCAATGGGTCAAGTTCATTCCAAATCACTTGTTGAACTTTACCAATGCCTCAATTGGCCAACTAGACCTAACTTAGCCCAATTGACCTTAGACCCAACTTGACCTAAAGGGGTCATGTTGAGCCAAATGCAAACTTAACCAAAATTGATTGGAAATTAAGATACCAATCCACTCCATATGACTAACCAAACTTAAACCTACCAATGAACTAGCTCAAATAGGTCAAATGGGTCAAATAGGTCAACTTGACCTATTTGACCTAAATGAAGTCATATGAGCCAAATTCAAAATTAATCCAAATTGAATCAAACCAAAGCCACCAAAACATTTCAAATGGTCATATGAACTTTACCCTACCCTTGGTTTGACCCAATTTGACCAATTGGTCAACTTGACCCAAGTTGACCCATTTTGACCTAAATGGGCCAACATGAGCCAAACCTTATCGAATGAATTCCAAATCTCATGAAACTTGGCCAAACCTAGTTTCTCCCATACCCAACACATTCAAATTCAAAAATTAGTAGAATGACCATTCTACCTCTAGGCCATAGAATAAATTATGGACTAATCCATGGGTAATTTTATCAAGCCCTCTTCATATCAACATGATACCTTCCTAATAGGTCAACTGAACCCAATGAAGAGTGGTTCACTCAACCCAATGGGTTTGGGTTAGCCCAAATGGACCCAAGGCCAAACCCGACCCCTAGCTCAAATTGGCCATTTCAAAATCCTCCTTCCACTCAATTTTGAAGCACATGGGAGGTTACCAATCCACTCAAGTCCTCAAACCGACCATGTGCAAAGATTTAATAGCCTAAACAACCCCTTACATATGGTTAATTGGATCAAAATGGCAAGCTAAGGGTCGACCATCCGATTGCTATAGGGGGAGATATACTCCACCTATTTTAATTTGAATTCATCATTCCCACATTCTATTGAGCCCTAGTGAGTGTTAGGAAACATTAGAGAGCAATCCTAAGCTTTATAAGTAGGATTGGAGATATCCATTTCTCAATTTTCTTCCTTAGAAAATAAGGAGCTCATCTCAATCTTCAACTTCCTCCACACTCAAATCTACTCCAATTCCTCTTGCACACTCCCTCAGGGGATCAAGTCGAGTGCACCTAAGCATTCTCTCAAGTTTCTAAAGGAAAGAAGAGATGAATTGGATCAAAGATGAAAAGGGGAGCAAGTGGTGTTGGTCCATAAGGAGATCTACTCAACCCCAAAGCTTGAAACTTTCAATAGGGGTTCATCTCCACTAGACGAAGCTACCTCATCGAGCCTGAGCGCTAGTGATCACCTCCGATGAGGTATGAAATTTTCAAACCACATAGCTTAGGATGTGTTGGGCTTTCATGAAATAAATTTTCATTGCATGTGAAATCCACCATTGGATAGGCTTGTCATTAGCTTTAGATGGTGTGGGTAAAGTATCATTCCAATCCAAGCTCAATCAAGCTCGGATCTTCTCTTAAATCATGGATGGTCTTTGTTGAGCCTCAGGATAGAACTAGGGTGATCCTAGCCTTCCATCCGAGCATTTTGGGTAGACGACCAAGATTACCCACACATTTTAGAAATGATTTATCCCTTTAGAAACTACGGGATGATCCTTGGCCGTTCGATCCTTGATCGAACGACAGAGATCAAATCGCATCCCGCCACCGCACAGCCATCTGGATGCGATGCTTAAGTGGATAGCTCACGGTGCAACACGTGTAAAGCATACTGACCGCCGTTGTAGTGTGTCGTGCTGTGAGCTGATGGGTTTAGTTAAAGATTTAATTAATTTTAATTAATCTCCTAACCTTCAAAAATTCATATCTCTCTTAATAAAATTCAAAAAAAAGATGAGGTAATTTCTTTGGAAAGATAATTCAACCTAGAATATTTTAAAAATGATTTCAATGGGTTTTGAATTATATTTTTCTTTAATTTTGAGTTTTAATGGAAATATCATTTTGCTAATTACTTCTTAATTATTCCTCTAATTAATCGCGAACTTCTTGGCTATGTTTTAAGGGATGACCTTTGCCTCCCGTAATTTTCTTGGGATTTATTTAAGGCTTAATTGAGAAAATTGCAAATGTGTTTTATCATTACTCCCCTAATATAGTGTTTAATCCCTCATTGGAGTTGATTAAGGTTAGATCCAGTTAATAGCAAGCTTAGGAAATAATTTTGGGGTATTTCCCGTAAGCTATTCCCTAAACCTCCTTTTCTTTCCTTAATCCTCTCTTAATTAAGGGTTAATTCATTAATTATTCCCTTAATTTGTTTCTAAAAATTTTAAAAACTTCTAAAATTTAATTAATCTACTTTGGGTAGATGCTTAGGTGTTTAAGAGCCTAAGTTTAATTAAGGAAATCAAAACCCAACTCATAGGTGTGAGGGGTGTTTTGAAATTACTTAAGTTAAACCTTATAGCATTATTAACCATTAATCATGAGCCAAATTGCATTAGGCCCTTTTCATCTTAGGTGCATTACAAATTTAAATTCCTTGTGAGGTTTTATGTCATTGGCTCATAATAATTTGGTTAACTATGCTAAGATGGTGTAGATAAGGGTTAATTAACTTGTTTAATACATACCATAACCTAATCAAAATCTAAAATGAATCTAATCATCTAAAAGTTAAAAAAATTATCAAACACATGTGGGAATGGGTTAGGAATAGCAAACACAATTCACATTTTTAAAATTAAATCAAACTTAAATCAAACAAAAATCACATTGAATAAACTTTGATTTATTTTAAACTTTCTTATTTCATAAGATTGTCTTTAGGATTTAATTAAAGTGAATGTGTTTACATGCTTTCATTACTTTGATTCTTTCCCTGACAGGTTAAATTTTTATGTCATGTGGTTTCATGCATCCATATTTTCAAAATCAAATTTAAAAAATGAAATTGTTTACTTTATGTCAAAATTGCATGTGTTGGCTAAAGTAAAAATATGAGTTGCTATTATTACTATTAAATTCAAATTATTTTCAAAACATATAAATCAAATGCCTAAAACTGAAAGTGTGCTACTTATATTCTAATTATAAGCTTGCATGTGAGAGAATATAAGGATGTGCTTAGCATTGGTTTCCCTTCTCTTTTTATGTTAAGTATAGTTTTTAATAGGAGTTGGTAAGATGTATTGTTCATTTGAGAAGAACCTAACACTTGCCTAATTCCACATCATATTCATTCCTATGCTATCACTTGAGAAGGTTACCTATGCTTGCATGTATAAATTGCATAAACAAAATGAATCAACTAATATAACTTTTGCTTTCTTTCTTTTCCATTCATTTCTTTTTTACACATGTTTGTATTTAAGGAAAGTGGTATATTAGCCTGGACAACCCCAAGGTTGGGAGGCTTTAAGAAGCCCTAAGTAGGTCTTGTACCTTACACCTCTGGTTAACAATGGCATTGTACCCACTTATGCCTTTCTTACTTTCATATGTGCATGTAAAAATTGGATAAGGAACCCTTTTCTACTTAATGAAAATCATTTATCTTGAAATTCCAAAATTTTTTAAGTGAATTGCTTATCATGCATCATAAAGTGTGTTAAACACTCTCATTTGTATGTATAAAGATGCTTAGGACTCATTCATATGCATGTTATACATGTTGGAAAAGAATTGAAGTGATGTATATTTTGTGAATTTGGTTCATTTTATTTAATCTTAAAATGTCTTTCTTTTTGAATGGGTTTATTTAGAGTTCATCTAAACTTAGGATTAATTAAAATATTTAATCAAAACATTCACTAAACAAAACTAAAATGTGAATCTACTTTATAAATTACTTAGTTTAGGGAAGGAAAGAGAAGTTCTCCTCTCTTTCCCTCTCTTTGTAACTTAGTAATTAATTGTAGGATTCACTTGAACATAATAAAAACATGAAATAAAATCAATCCTAAATCAACTAAACAACTTAAATGAAATCCTCCTCTATGTTGAACATGCTTCACACTTAGGAAATTCTAACTTAATGCCATACCTAAGCATACCACACAAACCTCAAAAGCACACACATTAGGCTCAGTTACCATTTCTAGCTTTAGGTTAGGATGGTGCATGGTTTGATGTTTGTTTTATTTTGTGATCTATATTTTAGACTAGATGTTAAGATGTATGCTCATAGAATGAATGGTAGGGCGATCTTAGTCTAACCATTACTTTTTGCAAGGATTGTGCTTAAGGGGTGCTGTAATAAAAATAAAAATGCTTTTGTATGCAGGTGCTTATACCCCTAAGCATAATCAATAAGCCAAGAGGACTTAGTCACCCATGTGTGAGGTGATAATTCTAATATACATGCTTGAGATTTATGTGGTTTGTTTTAGCTAATCTCTATGTTGCAGGTGTTAGTTAGATTTTCATTCTTTTGCTTTTCATTTAAATTTATGCAATTAGGATTTTGGAATGATTGTTATGGGGAATAGGATGAGCATTGGTCATAAGATCCTATCTTATGCACCATGTGAAGCCTGGTGCATTCACCTTCCAACTGTCTAAAAGAAAGAACCAAAGAAGAAAGAAGAAAGATGAAGAAAGAAGAAAAGAAGAATGAATAAATGAAGCTTGAAGACCCCATAATAATGAATTCCTTGCTTAATTGTAATATAATTCATTTGTAATCCAGGTTGTGTAAGGGTAAAGCTCAGCTACCCACATTTGCCTTTTCAGGTTTGTGTAGTGGTGCCTGATCACAATGGCCTCTTATTCTTTTACGACTAGCGTTATAAATTGATTGATGATTTATTTAGCTTGTACATTAAATAGAATCATTTTCTTAGTTTCTTCCCTACTTTATGTATGGCCTGGATGTGGATTTGGCTCTTAGGGAAAAATAAATCTTTTACCAAATCTAACAACTCAAAACTAAAAAAATAAAAAACTCAAACCACATCTAAATCTTAGGTTTAAAATCAAGATAAAAGAATTAGTAACCCCTTAGCTGGATGAGTATTTCTTTTGCAATATCATGCACAAATGCATCTTATTTCACTCTTGATTGGAGGGCTTCCACCTTTGCCAGAGAAACTTAGCTTGACCTTCGAGAGCCATGGTGGAAACACACCTCCTCCCATCTCATTGATTTTGACCAATAACTTTATTTCTCATGCATTAGAGATATAAATCCTATTAGTCAAAAATAATTATCCAAAAATAAAAATAAAATGATATTTGAATGCATTAGAATTAGGTCATTTGAAGCATGTCCCCACATGTTCTAGTCTCTTTAGGGAGTGAGTTTAAGGACTTAGTCTATTTATTAAAAAATAACCTAGCTATCTTGCATAAACATATGACCTGCCTACAGGTATTTAAAATTATAGTATGAGTTAGTTGGGAGCCACCCCTAGGTGGTTGTAAGTCCAAGCAGTCAGATGGTTTGTCCTCTCTTATAGAGGCAAACCAAATACCCATTTTTGCCTAAGATTTAGGTTGTCCTTTCAGCCCTCACCAAAGCTCCCAATATTTAGGTTGTGAGGTTGCTTCTCCCCTTCGTGGGCCATAAGTTTTAATCCTCACCTCTTAGGCATTTCATTAATCTTGTGTTATGGAATCATAAGTCCTAAATTTTTAAATTAAAAATACAACTCAAACAAGTTAAATCAATTTCAAAAATGTAAAGCCCAACCATAAGATAGTTTGATATGCTCGCTAGGTTATCTAGCATCGTGGGCATCTCCTACTTATCTTTCTTTTGGATTCAATAATAACTCCCTCTCTTTGATCATTCCCATTTGATCTTCAAAAAAATGAAATAATCAATTGATAGTCTTTTCCTATTGAAATCTTTGAAGACAATGATCATTTAACTTAATCGAGAGTATTTCGATCCTGTCTCTTAAGATGTAATTAACTATGGGAGCTTGCCCCTGTAGGGAACTTAACAACCCCGACTTAAAATAAACCCTACTTTATTGAGGTGATTAGTTCCATTAAAGGGTAGTGAATTCTATCTTTTGGGATAGTACACTATTTTCTTAATGACATACTTGATCACCTAAATAAGCACATCTATAGATCTGCATGGCATCCCAAAAAGATGAATTTTTATATTCTTGCCTTTTTTAACCAACAGATTTAAAGGCAGCCATATAGAAATTTTTCTCCACATGTGCATTTAGAGTAGCTTTAGGAAAATTCCTTGGGTTTGTTGGCTAACACCATGGAATAGAAATTGATCCAAAGAAGATCAAGGCTATCTTAAAAATTCCACCCGCTAAAAGTCTTACTCAACTCAGATCATTATAATGGTGGTTGGGGAATCTAAGATGCTTCATTTCCAACTTATCAGGGAGATGCTAGCCATTCTCAACACTTTTTAAAAAGGATACAAGTTCAAGTGGGATGACAAGTGCTAGCATGCTTTCAAAGTTATCAAGCACTACTTGATGATGCTATCAGTTCTAGCAGCCCCTATCTCAGGCAAGCCATTGATACTATATATTGTTGCATTAGATGACTCCCTTGGTGCTTTGTTGGCCTAAAATAATAATAAAGGGAAGAGAATGCACTCTACTATCTCAGTCATCATCTAATCCCTATTGAGGAAAACTACCCACCTATTGAAAAGCACTGCCTAGCTTTATACTTTGCATCCCAAAAGCTACAACATTATATTCTTTCTCATGAGGTGAATCTATTTTCTAATATCAATCCATTCTAATATCTCATGACATAGCCGATATTATCTAGATGATTGGTGCATTGGTCCATGATTTTGTCATAGTTTAACATCATTTTTGTACCCCTCCATGCGGTGAAAGGACAAGCACTAATGGATTTCTTATCAGTATACCCACCTCCAGCTAATTCTCCGCTTAGTGATGACCTCCCCGATGAAAAAATCATGAACTTAGGGGAAACTAGCATTCATCACTTGGAGATGTATTTTGATGGTTCAACTTCCTTTCAAAAAGGAGAAGAGCCATGATCTATTTTCCAAAAGGGTAGGGGTAGGAATAGTTCTCCTAACTCCAGACCACGATGTGATGAGATTCTTATATCATCTATCCAATCCATGCAATGACAATCAAGCTGAATATGAGGCTCTAATTATTGGTCTGGAGTTAGCAATTACACTATGCATCCAGAGTATTAACATCGGGATTGTCAAATAATTATCAACCAAATCATTGGGTCTTATAAGGTTCTGAAGCATAAGCTCCATCACTATCACAAGTACACCATGGAGTTGTTGGCCCAAATCCCAGAAGTTACCATCTATAAGATTCCTTGAGGAGAAAATATAGTAGCAGATGCATTGGCCAAGCTTGCCAAAGAGTTGGCATGTCTACAAGATGAGCCTATACCAATAAGGTTCCAAAATAGACAAGTCTTATCCCTATTGACACTAAACTCATCGAGAGACTCTCTCTTAAAGGGGAGGTTGTCATTGCCAAAAAGGGTGATGAGTTAGATTGGAGAAAACCATTCATGGATTATCTAAATATGGGAAAATTATCTCAAGAGAAGTCATTAGCACATCAGGTGAAGTAGAGAGCCCTTTCTTATGCTCTCATAGATGGCACCTTGTATCAATGGTCCTTCGATCATATGTGGATACATTGTCTGGACAGATATGAAGCTCGTACACTCAAGTTTATGCAAAGCGCATCAGTCCAATCTAAAGATGAAAGCCAAGATCAAGATAAAAGGATATTACTAGCCTTCAATGATCACAGACTTCATGGATGTAGCTAGAGATGCCACCAATGTTAGGTGCATGGTATGGTCTTACACCAACCACCCAACATTCTACATCCTACATTAGCCTCATGGGCATTTGAGTGTTAGGGTACCGCCATAGTGGGTCTGATCGATCCTACTTCTTCCAACATCATCAGTTCATTCTTGCTACCACCAACTACTTTTCCAAGTGGGAGGAGGCAATCCCACTTGGAGAGGTCACAGCTCAGCATGTGCTCCTATTTTTCAGGAACCACATGTATATAGGATTGGGGTGTCTCAATGAATTATATCCGATAATGACACTACATTTAAGAGCATCATAATTGATAGGTTTTTCCAAAAACACAACATAGATCGGAGATACTCTACCATCTACTACCCAAGGGCAAATGGCTTAGCAGAAGCCTTCAACAAAATTCTCATCCAAATATTAAAGAAGGCACTTGATGATAATAAATGGCAGTGGCATGCGTAGTTAATTGAAGCCTTGTGGGCTTACCACATCACATACAGGACTCCAACTTAATCTACCCCATTCTTCTTAGTGTGTGGGTCTAAAGCAATTCTACCATTAGAAGTCTAACTCCCATCATTAAGGATAGATGTGAGTAGTAAAATCATAATGGAGTAGAATGTTATGTTACGGTTAGAAGAGCTCGAAGGTTTAGGAGAGATGCCTTCAGGCATGCCAGAACCTTGAGTTGTACAAAGCCAAATGGATGTAAGTTCATAACAAGTTGATCCATTGTGGTGATTTTATTTTCATTTATGAGTATAAATGAAAACAAAATATGCTATTTGGACACCACGTAGATCCACAAATGTTCTCTTTAAGCTGATCGGATATGACATTGAGGAATGATGTACTACCTCAAGAGACAGAAGTCACAATCCTATAATTGACCTAATCACCTAATGAGTACTCCTAAAAATAATGGGTCTTCAAATGTACTAGATATTCTTCCTGTACTTTACATGAAAAGGTAAAGTAGGATATATTTTCAATCGGGTTCACTAAGTTTCCTATGGAGGCAAGCCCCCATAATTAATTATATCTTAACGAATGAGATTCCTTAATAATACTATCGATTAAGGTAAATGATCCTTGTTTCCTAAGATTTCAAAGATAGGACTATCAAAATTAGTTATTTTTGGAAGATCAAGTGGGATTAATCAAGAGGAGGGAGTTATCTCCCCTTACTTGGATTAGATGGTCGAGGCTTGCTCTTCTATTTTGGATCAATTGATGAGATTAAATAGGTTCTTATGGTTGTTTGGAGTGCCATGTCCTTTAGTTTTGGTAGAGGAGTGGAGGGGAGGAGGTGCACATGTGCTAGGTGAGTGTGAGAGGTGATCCAAGCAGAGAATTTTGATTGGATGGGTCAGTTTGGCCTTGGGTTGGGTCATTGCTAATCCAAACCCATTGGGTCATGTTCACCACCCACCCTAGTGTCCAAATGGTCCACTAGGAGGATGCCAAGTGTCCATGAAAAGGAATTGGCCAAATTCCAAGTGAATTTGGCTTTAGGTTAACCTTTGATAGTAAAATGGTCATTTGGCCATGGTTTTAATTTGGGCAAACTTTAGATGTTTTAAAAATAGGTTGGGCCAAATTTCAAAGAATTTGGAGTTGATTTGATATGCTTTGGCTCAAGTTGACCCATTTATATCAAAATGGGTCGACTTGGGTCAAGTTGACCAATTGGTCAAATTAGGTCAAACCATGGGTTTGGTTAAGTTCAAATGATCATTTGGAGTGATTTGGTATCATTGGATTGGTTTAATTTGGTTTATATTTTATTTTATGGGTCAAGTTGACCAATTTGATCTATTTGACCCAATTGAATTAGGTCATGGGTTAGTTTAGGCTTGGTTGATCATTTAAAATATTTTGCAAGCTTTTGTTTCAATCAATTTTGGTTTGGTTAAGTTTCAAGTTGATTTGACCTTTTAGGTCAAGTTAAGTTCATGGTCAATTAGGCTAGGTTGGGTCTAGTTGGCCAATTGGAGCTTTGGTCAAGTTCAATAAGTGATTTAGAACAAATTTGATTCATTGGCTGTAATCAATTTGGCTTAGATCAAGATTTGACCCATTTTGACTTTTTAGGTCAACTTGGGTCAACTTGGGTCAAGTGGCCAATTGGGCTAGGTTTGGCTCAAATTATGACTTGGTCAAGTTCACACATTGATTATGATCTGACTTAGATCAATGGTTTCAATCAATTTGGGTTATATTGGATTTTGGTTTGTTTGGTTTCATTTGGTCTAAGTGTTGACTTGATCAAAGGCTAGGTTTCACTTAATTATACCCAATTTGAGAGATTGATCATCCTATGATAATTTTTGCTTATAATGTGAGGCTTAGATGGGCTTAGTTTAATCCAATTTTGGTAGGATTAGAATTTGGCTCAAAAGGTCTTTTAGGTCATTTTGGGTCAAGTGAGCCTAAGTGAGTCAATTGGCTTGATCAATGCTTGATTCAAGTTTGGTTAAACTCACATATAGACTTATGATTGAAATATAAATCCAATTGCAAGTGATTTGGAGTTAAATAGTTTTTGATTCATTTGACAATTTCAAGTTCAAAGGATGAACATGAGTTTGCTTTGGGTTAGATTGATTTTGGTTTGATGAATGAAGTTTATGTTTATATTTGGTGTATGGTTGAAGGATTGATTGATTGGAGAGAAAATCCAATGGGTTGAATTGATTTGAGAATGATTTGGTTAAGTTCAAGAATTTGATTTGAAAGAGTTTAGGTTGGATTTTGATTAGATTTAGATTTGAGTTTTGAATTTGGTTTTGGTTATTTAAATTTATATTTCATTTATATTTGTGAATATAAATGAGAATATAAATGGGTTATGAGAAAATCTTTTGAATTTGATTTGAGCTAAGTCCATAAGATGAAATCAAAATGGCTTAGGAAAAATTTTGGATTTGGAATTGATCTGGATGTCAATCATCTGAGATTTGATTAATGATTTGAGTTTATCCATTGGAATTGATTTAAGGTTTGACTTGGAATTGATTTGAATTTGAAGTTGGTTTGAATTTGAAGTTGATTTGAATTTGAAGTTGGTTAGAATTTGAAGTTGATTTGAATTTGAAGTTGGTTTTCATTTGAAGCTGATTTGAATGTGAAGTTGATTTGAATTTGAAGTTGATTTGAATTTGAAGTTAATTTGAATTTAAAGTTTGACTTTAAAGAAGAAAGTAAGGATTTGGTTTAAGCTATAGGGTAGGCAAGGTTTCCTAATACCCCTAAGGAATAAGCTATTCCTATGGCTAACTCTTCTAAGTCTCTAAGGTTAGGTGAAGTGTTCACCTAATCACTAGAAGTGTCTTATGGCTAAGGAACTCTAATCTCTAGATGAGTCCTATGTCTAAGATGAAGAAGTTGAAAGATCACTCCAAAAGTGAGGTCAACAAAGGGCGCCCAATAGGTGTGGTGTGACTGACAAGATACACCATACGTGTTGGTGTTGAAGATGACCAACAAAGTCAAACGATTATAAGCACTAACAAAAATGATCTAAACCCAAGGTCTAGAAGGAATCAAGAGCTTAGTGTAATGTGACTCTACTCATGTATAAGATATAAGAGAGTTAAGGAGGAATCCACTAGGTATTGAGTATGTGAACCTTCCACTAGGGAAAAGGTTCAAGTCATCCACTGGGGGATGAGAGGTTTGATTTGATTTGCATCTCACTAGGGAGAAATTTGGTTTGATTTATTGATTTATGATTTGGTGCTCCACTAGGGATGAAAATGTGAACTCTCCCCTAGGGGAGCAAATTGAAGTCATCCACTTGGGAGAAGAGGTTGTGAAATCCATTGAGGGATTAGAATTCAGGATCCGCTAGAGATAAAAATATGAACTCTCCACTAGGGGAGAAAGTTTAAGTTGGATTGAATTGGTTCCACTAGGGGAACTAGAAAGATTTGCATCTCACCGAGGAGAAGCAGATTAATTTGATTTGATTTAATTATTTTGATTATTTAATTTGACTCCACTGAGGGAGGAGGGTTGAATTTATTTTAGATTTTAATTTTTGAATTTTGAGATGGACCCTGTTGGTTTGTGATGGACTGCATTGAGTAGAGGCCATGTCGGCCTTGGCCTACTTCAGATCAATCAATCCAAAGGGGTAGTCTACTAACCACATAGTAGGACTATCCAACCAAAGGGATTGCCTTTCAGTGTGTAGTAGTTGTACTAGAAAGAAAGCATAGTAAACTGACATCCTCCAAAGTAGGGATCAGTTACTGGGGTGATCCATTGGCGAGGCAACGGATTGAACCCAACCTTAGGCTGACTATTGAGTGAATGCCACTGGTGGACTTAAATCAACTCAAAGATAGTCAAATTTAATTTCATTTTTTGATTATTTATTATTGATCCTGTCAGTTTGTGATTGACTGCACTATGTAGGGGCCATGTTGGCCTTGGTTTAGCTCAGGTTTACTGATCCCAAGGGGTAGTCTACCAACCATATAGTAGACTATCCAACCAAAGTGATTGCCTTTCGGTGTGCAGTAGTTGTACTAGGAAGAAGCATAGTAGACTTACATCCTCCAAAGTAAGGATCTGTTGCTAGGGTGAAACATTGGCTAGCCATTGGATTGAATCCAACCTTAGGCTGTCTACTAAGTGAATGCCGCTGGGGGACTTAAATTAGCTCAAGATAGTCTAAATTAATTTTATTTTAAAATTATTTTCCTATTAGTTTATGATGGCAGACCAGTAGGGGCCATGTTTTCTACTTTAGATTTACCAATCCAAAGGGGTCATCTACCAACCACATAGTAGGACTATCCAACCAAAGGGATTGCCTTTCGTTGTAATGGTCAAGTTAATATTGCAAGTTAAGAAGAAAGCGTGGGGGCTCACATCTTCCAAAATAAGGAACCACTAGGGGTGATCGATTGCTTGTGTAACAAATTAAACCCGACCAAGGGATGACTGTTGAGTGAATGCCACTGGGGGACTTAAATCAGCTCAAAGATAGTCAAAATTAATTAATTTTTAATTATTTTTAACGGATCTCTTTGATTTGCGATGGACTACACTAAGTAGGGGCCATGTTGGCCTTGACCTACTTCAGGTTTACCAATCCAAAGGGAGTAGCTTCCCATCCGAGGGGAGAACTATCCAACCAAAGGGGTGCCTTTCAGTTTGCAATGGTTAACTTAGGGAAGAAAGCATGGGGAATCACATCTTTTCTGAATAAAAGACTAATGGGGTGACATATTATCAAGGTAACATGTCAACCCGACCTAGGGCTGACTATTGAGTGAATGCCACTAGGGGACTTAAATCAGCTCAAAAATAGTCAAGATTAATTTCATTTGTTTTAATTATTTTTGATTGATCCCGTAGGTTTGCGATGGACTGCACTGAGTACAGGTTGTGTTGGCCTTGGTCTACATTCAGATTTATCAATCCAATGGGAGTAGTTTTCCATTCGAGAGAGAACTATCCAATAAAAGGGGTGCCTTTTAGTTTGCAATGGTCAAGTTAAGAAGAAAGCACGGAGACTCATATCTTCCAAAATAAGGAACCACTACGATGATCGGTTTCTTGTGCAATAAATTAAACCCGACCTAGGGCTGCCCGTCGGTTTGCAATAGTCAGGCTAGAAAGAATGCGTAGTTGGCTTATATCTTTCAACATCAAATAACTTCTAGGGCAACCTGCTTGTGGCAAAATAGATTGAACCCAACCTAAGGGTGATTATGGAGAGAGTGCCGAACCGAGGAATTATCTCAACTCAAGCGTAGTATGGAAATTCCTATAGGAAGTTCTACGACCTAAAAGATAGATGCCCGCTGGGGGGTCTTGAATTCTAATCGAATAGTAGATTATTTTTTTGTTTTTTTGTTTCTTTATTTATCATGAACCTTGTTGGTTTGTGAGAGGTCATACTGAGAAGGAGCTTATTTTAGGAATGGGGGATTGTCTACTGGATAGATTCTCTAATCACACGTGGTTACTAGAAGTGAGGGACTATCCAATCCAAGAGTAACTCGGGTAGTGTCTAAATGGGATCACAAAGGACATGATCCAAGTAGAGTGACCGCGGGGAAAGGGGCCACTAAGGGATTTATTCAAAACCCTAGAGAAGGTAGTATCTATAGGTATTCGATTGCCAATCTCAAGGAGAAAGTGCAGGGACTCACATTTGCCAAGAGTGGTGTATCCACCCGGGGAGCCACTGTCATCATAGCAAACATCAACCAACATAAAGTTCTCATTGATTTGTAATAATTAGCCTAAGAAGAAAGCATCAGGGACTCACATCCCCCTATAGCAGAACTGAATGTCAGGATAGTCTGTCTTTGGCTAGATTGATGCTATCCGACCTAGGACGACTACTGAGTGAATTCCACTAGGGGACTTATATCAACTCAAGAGTAGCCAAGAGGAAAGGAGCCTCTGGTGGACTTATCCTAAACCTATGATATATTTGACCTAGTCATTTCATGATGGCTAGTTCAAGAAGAAAGCATGTAGGCTTACATCTTCCTGAACAAAGTCAACATGAGGTAGCATATTGTCTGGGTAGTGAGGCCTACCAAACTAACAAGGTGATCATTATTTTGCAATGGTCAAGTCTAGAAGAAAGCACGAGGACTCACATCTTTCAAACAAATGACCACTGGGGTGACACAGTAGGAAGGTACCATGTTAGCCTGACCAAGTGCAGCTAATGACTGAGTGACACAGGGGGCTTGCTCCCACATCAAAATAGCTTGAGACAAAAGATATGTGTTTGTTTTTATTTGTGTTTATGTTGGAAGGAAAAGGATGCCTCTCGAGTTCTCTCATACCTATCCTAAAAGATGTTAGGGAGTTGATGAAATAATGTCATGAATGATAGTTGGGATTCTAACAAGAAAGGATGCTTGGGTTCTCTTATGAATTTAGTTGTGTTAGTCAAAATAAGATGCCTCTTGGGTTCTCTTGCACCTATTCTAGTAGCATTAGGGAATTGTATTTAATTATGTTCATGTTGTGAAAGAGGGATAAGATGCCTCTTGGGTTCTCTTACACCTACCTTAAACATGTCATGGAGGATTCTCAAAATAAGCAAACAATGCTTCGAATGAAGAGAAGATTTTGATGAATTGGAATGAAATTTGTTCTTTGATTATGATTATTTTCAAACATGATTTATGGGTAATATTTCTTGAAATAGAGCCCATTAGATGGAAGCATCGGGTGTTCCCCTTTACAATCAATAAGCTGATCCTCCTTGGTAGGCCTTTTCTATAACAAAAGGGCCTTCCCAAGTGGATTCAAACTTCCTCCCATCTTTCGACGGGCAACAATTAGTCTCCTTAGAACTAGGACAAGCTCTCCTACTTGAAAAGTTTTAGGGAAGACCAGCTTATGTGAGCTTGAATCATTTTTGCTTTGTACAACTCGGGGTTTTGGCATGCCCGTAAGTGTCTCTCCTCCAAACCTTCGAGCTCTTATAACTGTAACTTTGTATTCTACTCTATGGTGATCTTACTACCCATTGCTATCCTTAATGATGGGAGTTACACTTCTAAAGGTAGAATGACTTCAAACCCATACAATAAGGAGAACGTGATAGATTGAGTTGGAGTTCTATACGTGGTGTGGTATGCCCACAAAGATTCAACTAACTGCTCATGCCACTATCACTTGTTGTCATTAAGTGTCTTCTCTAGTATCTGGATGAGAGTTTTATTGCATGATTCGCTAACCATTTGCTCTAAGATAGTAGATGATGGAGTATCTCCAATCTATACTATGTCTCCTAGGGAAGCTGTTGATCTTGGTGCTCTTGAATGCAATACCATTTTTGAATATAATTTATCGAGGCATGCCAAACCTACGTACGATATGGTTCTTGAAAAAAATGGAGCACATGCTAAGCTGTGACCTCTCTGAGTGGGATTATCTCCCACATGGAAAAAATAGTTGGTGGCAGCTAAGATGAACCGATGACCCTTAGAAGAAGAAGGATCAATTGGACCCACTATGTTAGTACCCCAATGCTCAAATGGCCATGAGGCCAATGTAGATGTAGAATGTTGGGTGGTTGATGTAAGACCAAACCATGTACCTGACATTGATGGCATCTCTAGCCACGTTCATGCAGTCTGTGATCATCAAAGGCCAATAGTATCCTAGTCTCTTAATTTTTGTTTTCATCTTCGACCGATTGATGCACTCTGCAAAGACCTGAATGTACCTCGGTCATGATCCTATGGGCTTCATGTTTGTCTAAATAGTGTAACCACATTTGATCAAAAGATCGTTGGTACAAGGTGTCATCCATAAGAGCATAGGAGAGAGCTCTCTACTTCATTTGATGGGCCTGTGGTTTCTCTTAAGGTAGTTTACCTATGTTCAAGTAATCTATGAATGGTTGTCCCAATCCAACTTATTATCTTTATTAGCAACGATAACCTCCCCTTCAAGAGAAAGTCTCTCGATAAGTTCAGCATCAATAAGGGATAGGACCCTTATTTGAATGGACTCATCTTCCAGACATGCCAATTTCAAAAAAGCACATACTCCATTCTCTCCTCAAGGAACCTAGATGGTGACCGGATTTCCCAACATGGTGTGGTAGTGATGAAGCTTAGGTTTTTGAAGCTTATAGTATCCAACAATCTGGTTAATGACTAGTTGAGAATCCCTGTAGATGTTGATGCCTTGATATGAATTATAATGGCTAACTCTAGACCATCAATCAAAGCCTCGTACTTAGCTTCATTGTTGGTGCATGGATTGGAGAGGTAGTATGAGAATCTCATCACATCGCGGTCTGGAGTTAAGAGAACTATTCTTACCCATGCCTTTCTTGGAAGAGTAGCTTGTAGTTCTTCTCCTTTGTGAAAAGAAGCTGCACCATCAAAAGACATCTCCCAATGGAGATTGTCAACCTCCCCTAAGTTCATGATTTGTTCGTCAGGGAGATCATCACTAAGCGGGGAATCAACAGGCATTGGGTGTGCTACTAAGAAATCTGTTAGTGCTTATCCTTTCACCGCATGGAGGGGTATGAATGTAATATCAAACTATTAGAGAATCATGGACCAACATGCCAATCGTCCAGATAATGTTGGTCGTGTCATGAGATATTGCAGTGGATTGATTCTTGAAATCATGTTCACCTTATAAGAAATCATATAGTGATGTAGCTTTTTGGATTCAAAGATTAAAGCTAGGCAATGTTTTTTAATAGGTGGGTAGTTTGCTTCAGCAGCGATCAAATGATGGCTAAGGTAGTATAGAGCACTCTCCTTCCCTTCATCTTTGGCTTGAGCCAACAATGTAGCAAGAGAGTCTTCCAATGCAGTAGTGTAGAGGATAAGTGGCCTGCCAAGGATAGGGGTTGCTAAAATTGGCAGCTTCACCAAATACTACTTGATATCTTCAAAGGCATGCTGACACTTATCATCCCACATAACTTGACATCCTTTTTGATAAGTGCTGAAAATGGCTTGCATATTCCCGATAGATTGGAGATAAAGCATCTTAGATACACCAACCACCCTTGGAAAGATCTTACTTGGGTTAAACTTTTAGGTGGTGGTATTTTAAAGATAGCTTTAATCTTATCTAGATATATTTTTATTCCCCAGTGTCAAACAACAAACCTAAGGAACTTCCCTGAAGTTACTCCAAATGCACATTTCAGTTGGTTTATTTTGAGATTATATTATTTTAATCATCTAAAAACTACTCTCAAGTTAAAGAGATGGTATTCCTTTTCTTTGCTTTTGACTACTAGATCATCAACATAGCACTCAACTTGATGATTAATGAGTTCATTGAAGATCTGAGTCATGGCACATTGGTATGTAGCACCAACATTATTAATGCTGAAAGGCATGACCTTATAATAATAGATTTTGATCGAGGTTCAAAAAGTAGTATTTCTTTCATCCTAAGGGGCCATCTTGATTTATTGATGACCCATCCATGAAGGAGAATACCGCATGATGAGGATGTCCACCATTAATTGTATGAAGAGGAAACTGAATGGACATTCTTTTTTAATCAAATACCACTCTAACCAAGTAGGGTATTTTTTCTTGATGAAACCAAAGATCGATCAATTTCTTGACTTCAAAAATGACCTATTGTTTGATTTCTAATCGCATGCATCTAGGAGCTAGCTTAATAGGGTTAGCGTTAGAGTTTATTATTATTTTGTGGACTACTACATTAAGAAATAATATGGGCATCACTTTAGCTCCATGGAAAGCAGTCCTTAAATTCAATCAATATCCTAACTAAGTCATTGGTTTCTTCTTCATTCAACAAAGAATTGATGTATGTCGAGCATGGATTTTCTTCTATCCTATGGATGATCTCTTTGAGCTTGTTAATAGTTGAATGGATTTCCTCTTCCAATTCTAGAGGTGCATCTTTGATTTGAAGATCATTTGGATCATCTGAAGTTTCTAAACACACGTCCTCATAAGAGTTAGTGTGGTTTGAGAAGAACCTATCACTCAAATGATTGGTGACAACTACAATCATCATCACCGGACCCACTGTACCAAATCCTAGTTTTTATCTTGATTGTGCATCCCTACCTTTATTGTTCCATAGCTTCTTGAAGTACTCTGACCTATGCTTGGACCATGTATAAGGAGAGTACCAATCAAAAGGTAATTCTATTAATTCTTTATATGAATTATCCTCAAGTTCTACATCAACTCTTAGACTTGAGGATGATAATTCCAATAGGAATCTCTTCAACTTGACATTCGTGGAAGACTTAGGGGTTTCTTTAACTACTAAACCTTCAACTTTTTGAGAGGAAAGTGAGGTTAGCTAAGGTTCTTAACATATGCCTGATATTTTCATATAAACCTGATTCGAATACATTCATGCTTTGCTAGGAGGCCTGGCCTTCATGACTGTCCAACTCGAGTGTCACCTCTAATGAAACTTGTTGAGAAGGGTTGGCCAGTATGCTAATCACATGAGACTCATCCTTCGAGCTGGATTCTAAGTCTATGTGAATAGTAGGGGTACTCCTATGAACTGAACATAACCCTATTGGTAGCCCACAGGGGTCTTCCATCTCAGAACTACCTCAGATCGCCTGCCTCTACTTGGTGGAGGTTGAGTCATCCTACCCATATGTCCATATGGTGGAACGAACTGTGGGTGGAATGTGACATGCAACTCTACTTCTCCCTTGATGTACTTTTCTCATTCACTTGTACTTTCCTTTTTTCTTTTCTTTTTCTTTTTCTTTTTATTTTTCTTCTTTTTGTTTTTCTTTTGCATTTGAATTTAGACCAAGTTTATGAGAGAAGACATTTTGATTTTGAGCAAGATAGTAGGTTGCATCTTCATATATCTCGACCTCTCTAACTGAAAATGGCTTTTCATCTCCTTTGACACAATATTCAATTCCATCTCTTCTGAACTTCATGCATTGATGAAGGGAAGATAGAATCATCTTATTCTGGTGAATCCAAGGCCCACCGAGCAAAGGAGTTAATGATGTATTTGAATCGATTATATAGAACTTGGCCTTAGTCTTCCAATCACCTATTTCTAAAGGTAACACTATGGAGCCTAAATCCCTCTCACCTTGTTCATTGAATCCTCTCAACATCATTCGATCTCCTTAGAGTGTAGACATGTTAATCCTCAAGTAGGCAAGGGCCTTTAGACTCATAATGTTCACCGATGCACCTAGATCAACAAGAACCCTAAAAAGTCTAAATTTTCCCATATCCACTATAATATAGAGGGGACGGTTGCGCTCCATGTCCCCAGAAGAAGCTCTTCATCTGTGAATGTGACTCCTTGGGCTTCTCTTGAATAATGTGCCTCCTCTCCAACAGTGATCAGTTGAGCTAAGCATATCTCTAGATCAAGAAGATCCTTGATTAATGACTCCTTTATCTCTTTGGATAAGATAAGGGCATCATATATGCTTAACTTAGCTGGCAACTTTATTTGGTGAATATGGACATTGTAATCAACTCTAGGATGATCCTCCAGGTGATCCATTGATCAGAGACTTCTTGACCCTTAGAGGTAGAATATGGTTGTCTTGACTTGGGTTTCTTGGAGGTGGGGCTATAACCTTCAATGAATAGATGATTCCAAATATCTTTATTCCTTAATTTCTTATTTAAGAAGGAAGGTTAGTAGAAGATCATAATAAAGAAAGTTGAGGAGAGAATTATATAACCCCATGGATATAAATTAACTACATTTCTTAAAAGAGGACATAGTAGTAAGTAGAGGATTTGATGATTTGATGTAGTAAGAAGAGCTAGTGGTGGAAGTGAAGTGGGGTGATGGGTGGAATTTCTGGATCTTGGTCAGGGTAGGCTGCTGCTACTATTGAGCTCCTACCATCCCCAAGTTGTCTTTGGGAACTTGCAAACCTTCCTTGATGTTAGGGGTTCGAGCTACCTCAAGCACCTATAATGGAAGTTTCTTGATTTTTGAAATAATATTTTTGGAGGCTCAGGATAAAGAGATATCCCAACCTCCTTTTATCTTGAGAGGATTGCATGTATCCCTAAGGATTACCCTAATAGAACTGGATGGTTATTCCATTAGATATTCCTTTGAGATAACTATGATGCCTATCTTGTAGCTATGCTTAAGCTAGTCCTTGAATGTAAAGCAATTCTCAAAAACATGGCCTAGCATGCGGTGGTAGGGGCAAATGTTAGGATCATTGCTTTGCCCACTTCCTCCGGCTTCCTAGGCTTGGGTAGCTGAAAATCAGGTTACTTTAAGAGGTTCTTAAAGATTTTCCTCACTACCTCTCTTAAATGAATAAGGTTTATTTAGTTTATCCAAAAGAGTTGGTGGATGGTAGCTACCTAACGGCAGGTATGTGTACCGCTATTGTGAATATGGCTGAGGAGGAGGCGGTAAAGGCCATGGAGGCTGTTGTGGTGGCCGGTAGGATGGCCTAGGTGGTAGTAGAGGAGGTGGAAGTGATGACTGTGGAGCTCAAGGTCTCTCATGCTGATCTCTAACCGATTGCTTCCCCTTGTCCAATAATGCTACTACCCCTGGTTTCTTTTCATATGCTTTCTGTGGCTTTGGCTTTGTTGGCTGATCTTAAAAAGGTAATTATTTTGCCTCTCCTTATAGACTAGCCGCTTTGTTGATTAGCTTCTCAAATATCTTGATGGTAAAACCTTTAAGCATGAAGATGACCGGGCCATGAATATTCTTTAGTAGAATTTAAATGACATGCTATTCAGGCAGCTTCATTTTGCATTTCATAATCAAATTGTGCCATATGAGAATATAGTCAATGAGGGTCTCACCGAGGAGTTATTGTGCTACAAGGAGATCGCCCATAGTCACCCTTGTTGAGCTCCGGCAAATCTCTTAATGAAGAGTTGCTCCAACTCAGCAAAAGTCTACACTGAACTGTTAGGGAGTTCAACATAATAATCAAAGGCTATGCTTGCTAAACTGCTGACAAAAAGATGAAATAGTAATGCATCCCTGCCACCAGCATTGTAATAGGTGGCTCTGAAGTGCGCTATGTGCTGGCGTGGGTTCCCGCTGCCATCAAAGCTCTTGAAAGAAGGTGGCACAAAACCCTTAGGATACTGGATAACATTGAATTCCTCTAGGTAGGGTCTACTTTTTGGAATCAATGAACCTCCTCGGGCTTGCACCAATGCTTCTCTCACTTTCTTCTCAACCATGAGTTTAATATCCTTTTCTTATATGGAGGTACTGTCCACTACCTTCTTATACAAGCTAGTGTTTCCCTAGCCTACCAGATGTGACCTCTTAGATTAATCTAAGACATGTAGTAACTCTGGCTGACTGGTCTCTATAATAGTAAGATGCACTATCGGGGCTTGGTTCTGAAGTGCCAAAATTGCTGCTAGTAATTCTTCAAACTTCTTTCCCATCCTATCTATCTATTCATTCTTCTATTTTAGTTGTTGAAGGAGGTGTTGGGTCAAATGAGCTGTGCCATCTTATTCTACTACAAAACCTTCCAAACTCTACTAATCCTGAAGGAGGGAATCCCTAGTGTCTACCATATGCACCTTAGTTGAATCTTCCAACAAATTATCTTTTTTGGGATCAAAGTTAACTTTTCTTCCTCTAGATCGACGTCATAGAAGTTTCTTCTTCTCCGTGAATCTTGTGCTACATGTAGGAGCGGTCTAACTGTACAGGCATAAAATCTTAAGGTTGACTTATGGTAGGAGTATGCTCATGGATAGAGATACATCTAACCTCCCATGCTATTAGAGTACTGATCTTGTGAGGGTTATGCTCACTAGAGGATACATGTTCATGGCTATCATCTTCATGGGATGAGTACTACTCTTGGAGGATCTATCGCCATGGGGGCAACTGAACTGTCTCCTTCTCCCTCTACTACTATTATGTCCTAGATCTACTGAGGTGGTGGTGGTGATGACACAACTATGATGCTCCGTGGTCACCACTCCCTCTTCACCGCAACTAAAGTAGGAGGTCAAGCAGGAGAGCTCAGCCTCACCTCAGTCGATGGTGTAGATGGAATGGGATCTCTTGGCCATAGTTGGATCATAATGGGGCTCTCTTTTCCCCGAATGCTTCTTCATGGCCTTGGTTGGAAATGTGGAAGATGGAACTTGCACTATAGATGGTGGACGTGGAGTGGAGTGGTGTGGTGGAGGTACCACCAACTACCTCTATGCAGAAGCTCCTCTCCTATGGTGGGTTGTACCCATCAATAGAATGTTGTCAATATGGCAGCATGGGTAGCACATCGAGAAATCCATGAGGATGGAGGTAGTTAATCTATTATACCTTCATCTCTCTCTATTGGTCACATGCATACATGCCTCAGGCCCTCTTGCGATATACTCTCACACTATGAGGGATGGAGATAAATCAATTTGGGCCCCGAACTCTGACCGTCCACAAGCCCATCCAACCTAGGATAGAAATGATCAGGCCAGCATAGGACCTCCTCTTATGCATGGTAAGAGCCTCTTATTGACTACAAGTGGAGGTGACATTGAAATCCTTCTAACATCTTCCTCTTAATCAAATCTTGAGAGAGGATGAAACTTGTTTTATGTAGATAAAGGGGAAACTATCCAGTGTCTCCTCTACTACAAACTGAGAAATTGCCTCCATCTCTTTGGCTATGTGCACATGATGTCGCTTGATCTTGTGGCATGTGTTGAGGCCCAGTCTCTTGGGAGGAGAAGTATGGGAACTAGTCCCTACATCGTAGGTAGGGGAGACTATCCCTGAAGATAGAGGAGCCTTTCCCTTGGAAGAAGCTAATGAGTGGGTGCTAGCATATACTAAGATAGTAATGGGAGCCACTGAACTCACTAGAACTGAAACTGCAACTGCTATGGGAATAGCCATAGCCTTCCTCTTCAGTGAGGGGAACACTTAATTTGATGGCATCTCAACATGGATGGTCGGCTTCTGTCCGATTACCACACTCCTACTGACGGTTGTGGGGGTGATCCCCTCACAAGTGATCCTAGCCCCCTCAAAACCTTGGCCAAAATGAATCAGATGGGCAAAGTCAATCTGTGGGAGGCTAGCCTAATCCAAGGCCAAATCCATCCCAAAAGGAAAAGTGAAGATACTAAGGCATCCATTGTCGACTAAACGAACTTGAGAGAAACATCAAGTTGAAATTTTGCAATGTTTTCTTATCAAATTTTTTATTTTAATTTGTTTTTTAGAATTTGAACCCACACTCAACAATTCGAATATATTAAGTGGGGCTCTTTGATTTAGGAGAGATTTCAAATTTAGAATTGGAGATGAGATTTTTTTTGAATTGAGAATCCATTTTCAACAAAAATGTATGTTCGAAATGGGTTCAAATATTTTGAAGAGATTGATGCTTCCATTAGATCATATTTGATTTTGATTTTTGTGTTTGGGGACCCATTATTTAACAAATTTGAGTATTTTAAAATAAAAGGTCAATTGATTTTGTTTGGGATTTACTCATTTAACAAATTTGAGTATGCTAAATGAGTTACTTGAAAATAATTTTCTTCTTCTTTTGCTTGTTTGTGAATCATGAGTGAGTTTGAAAATTGAATCTTTACTTAACAAATTTGTGTATGCTAAATAAAGTCCAAATGATTGTGTTTTGATTTTTGAAAAGAGGATCTTCACTTAGCAAATTTGGGTATGCTAAATGAAGAATCCAAATGTGTTTTGATTTTTTTGATTTTCGAAAAGAGGTCCTTTACTTAGAAAATTTAGGTTTGCTAAATAAAAGATCCAAATGTATTAGATTTTTTTTTTGAAAAGAGGATCTTCACTTAGAAAATTTGGGTATGCTAAATGAAGAATCCAAATGTGTTTTGATTTTTGAATTTTGGAAAGAGGATCTTTACTTAGCAAATTTGGGTATGCTAAATAAAAGATCCAAATGTGTTTGATTTTTGTGATTTTGATTTTGAAAAGAGGATCTTTACTTAGCAAATTTGGGTATGCAAAATAAAAGATCCAAATGTGTTTAATTTTTGTGAATTTGAATTTAAGAGGATCTTTATTTAGCAAATTTGGATATGCTAAATAAAGAATCCAAATGTGTTTCATGTTTTCATTTTGAAAAGAGGATCTTAGCAAATTTGGGTATGCTAAATAAAGGATCCAAATGTGCTTATTTTTTTTGAAAAGACGATCTTTACTTAGAAAATTTGGGTATGCCAAATAAAAGATCCAAATGTGTTTTGATTTTTTTGTTTTCTTGTGATTTGATTTTGAAAGGGGGATCTTCACTTAATAAATTTGGGTATGCTAAATAAAGGATCCAAATGTATTTGATTTTTGATTTTGAAAAGAGGATCTTCACTTAGCAAATTTAGGTATGCTAAGTAAAGGATCCAAATGTATTTTATTTTTATGATTTTGAAAAGAGGATCTTTACTTAGCAAATTTGAGTATGCTAAATAAAAGATCCAAATGTGTTTGATTTTTATGATTTTGAAAAAAGGATCTTTACTTAGTAGATTTGGGTATTCTAAATAAAAGATCCAAATGTGCTTTATTTGGTTTTGATGTTTTGATTTTTGAAGAGGAGAACTTTACTTAGCAAGTTTGGGCATGCTAAATAAAGTTCAAATGTGTTTTTGGTTTTGATGATTTGATTTTTGAAAAGAGGGATCTTTATTTAGCAAATTTGGGTATCCTAAATAAAAGATCCAAATTTATTTTGAAAAAAAAGAAACTCTCATTTGACAAATTTGGGTATGCCAAATGGGAGTCAATTATGTTTTATTTTTCAAAGATGAAATTTTGTGTGTAATTATTGCTTTTTGAAAAGAAAGAAATTCTTACTTAACACATGTGGGATGTGTTGAGTGGAATTTCAAATGGTGTAATTTTATTTAAAAATAAAACCTCCTTCCAACATATTTGGATATATTGAATGAAGAGGCTTATGTTCTAATTTGAAAAGAAAGAAATTTCAACTTCAACATATATGGGATATCATGAAATGGAATTTCAATGCTATGATTTGATTCTATTTGGAAATGAACTCTTCATTCAATAAATTTGAGTATATTGGATGAGGGTGTTGATTTTCAAAGATGTTCTTTTGAAAAGGGGATTGTTGATTTTGTTTTGGAAATAAAATCTTCATTTAATAAATTTTGGTATATTAAATGAGGATGTCCATTTGTGGTTTTTTTTAAAGATGATTTTTTATTTTGATTTTTTGAAATGAAATCTTCATTCAATAAATTTGGATATATTGAATGAGGATGTTCATTTTCAAATATGTGCTTTTTAAAAAGGTGATTTTTGATTTTGTTTTCAAAAAGATGATTGTTGATTTTATTTTTGAAAAGATGACTATTGATTTTATTTTTGAAATGAAATCTTCATTCAATAAATTTTGGTATATTGAATGAGGGTGTTCATTTATGCTTTTTGAAAAGATGATTTTTTATTATTATTTTTTTGAAAATGAAATCTTTATTAAATAAATTTTGGTGTATTGAATGAGGATGTTCACTTGTGCTTTTTGAAAAGATGATTGTTGATTTTGATTTTTGAAAAGATCCTACATGTAACAATCATGAAGATTGTTAGATGAGGTTGAAATATTTTATTATGTGAACTTTTTGGAAAAGTGCTTTTTGGAAAGTGTTTTTTTTTATGAAGGATTTATTTTCTTTATTTTTGTAATGAACCTTTCCTTACCATAGAAATGGTAAGGAAGAAGGTCTTTAATAATTCCTTTTTTATTAATTTTTTTCTCCTTTTGGAGAACCCAACAGGAGTTTTAAGACCTACACGGAGTGAGGCCCTAAAACCTAAAGGATGTTGGCTAGCTTAGCTTAAGGATGAAATAAACTAAGTGCCAACAGAAAAGAAAGATAGTCTTAAATTCATATCAAATACAAATCCACAATCGATACTTAGAGACAACCATCATTTACTAAAGATGGAGAGAGGAACCATCCCTAGTGGAGTTGCTAGAAAAATCTATGGTGATTTTATTTTCTTCTAAGTGTATAAATGAAAACAAAATATGCTAGTTGGACACCACATAGATTCACAGATGTTCTCATTAGGGTGATCGGGTATGACATTTAGGAATGATGTACTATCTCGAGAGATAGAAGTTACCATCCTATAATGGACCTAATCACCTAATGAGGACTCCCAAGGACAATGGGTCTTCGAATGTAGAGATTCTTTCCCTACTTTATATGAAAAGTAAAGTAGGGTTTATTTTAAATTGGATTCATTAAGTTCCCTATGGAAGAAATCCCCCATAGTTAATTACATCTTAAGGAATGAGATTCCTTAAGAATACTCTTGATTAAGGTAAATGATCATTGTCTTCAAAGATTTTAAAGATAGGACTATCAATAAATTGGTTAATTTTGGTAGATCAAGTGGAATTGATAAAGATGAGGGAGTTATCTTCCCCTACTTAGATCAAATGATCTAGACTTGCTCTTCTATTTTGGATCAATTGATGAGATTGAATACATTATTTTGGTTATTGTAGGGTGCTATGCTTGGTTTGGCGAGGAGTTGGGAGGGGAGAGGAGGTGCACATGTTCTAGGTGAGTGTGGGAGGTGATCCAAGTGAAGAATTTTTATTTAATGGGTCAGTTTGGCCCCAAACTTATTGGGTCATGTTCACCACCCTCCTTAGTGTCCAAAAGGTATGCTAGGAGGATGCCAAGTGACCATGAAAAGTAATTGGCCAAATTCCAAGTGAATTTGTCCATAGGTTACCCTTTGACCCAAGGGTAAAATAGTCATTTGTCCTTGATTTTCATTTGGGCAGATTTGAGGTGTTTCAAAAATAAGTTGGGCCAAATTTCAAGGAATTTAGAGTAGATTTGATATGATTTGGCTCAAGTTGACCCATTTAAGTCAAAATGGGTAAACTTGGGTCAAGTTGGCCAATTGGTCAAATTAGGTCAAACCATGGGTTAGGTCAAGTTCAAATGAACATTTGGAGTGATTTGTTATCATTGTTTTGGTTAAATTTGGTTTATATTTGGTTTTGGTTCATTTGAGTTCACTTAGGGAAAATGGGTCAAGTTGACCAATTTGACCCATTTGACCCATTTGACCGAATTTGTTTAGGTCATGGGTTGGTTTAGGCTTGGTTGATCATTTGAAATGTATTGCAAGATTTGGTTTCAATCAATTTTGGTTTGGTTAAGTTTCAAGTTGATTTGACCTTTAAGGTCAAGTTGGGTTCATGGTCAATTGGGCTAGGTTAAGTCTAGTTGGTCGGTTGGAGCTTTGGTCAAGTTCAACAAGTGATTTAGAATAAGTTTGACCCATTGGTCACAATCAATTTGGCTTAGATGAAGATTTGGCCCTTTTTGACTTTTTAGGTCAACTTGGGTGAACTGGCCATTTGGCTAGGTTTGGCTCAAGTGATGACTTGGTCAAGTTCACTCATTGATTATGAATTGACTTAGATCAATGGTTTCAATCAATTTGGTTTATATTGGATTTTGGCTAGTTTGGATTTCATTTTGGCTAAGTGTTGACTTGGTCAAAGGCTCGGTTTGACCCAATTTGAGTGATTGATCATCCTATGATGATTGTTGCTCACAATGTGAGGCTTAGGTGGGCTTAGATCAATCCAATTTGGGTAGGATTAGAATTTAGATAAAAAAGGTGTTTTAGGTCACTTTAGGTCAAGTGAGCCTAAGTGGGTCAATTAGCTTGATCAAGGCTTGATTCGAGTTTGGTTAAACTCACATATGGACTTATGATTGAAAATAAATCCAACTGGAAGTAATTTGGAGTCAAATGGGTTTTGATTCATTTCACAATTTCAAGTTCAAAGGATGAACATGAGTTTGATTTGGGTTAGTTTAATTTTTGGTTGATGATTGACGTTTATGTTTATATTTGGTTTGTGATTGATGGATTGATTATTTGGAGAGAAAATCTAGAAGTTTGAATTGATTTGTGAATGATTTGGTTAAGTTCAAAAATTTAACTTGAATGAATTTAGGTTGGATTTTTATTAGATTTGGATATGAGTTTTGAATATGGTTTTGGTTATTTGAATTTATATTTCATTTATATTTGTGAATATAAATGAGAATTTAAAATGGTTCTGAGAAAATATTTTGAATTTGAAGTGATTTGAATTTGATTTGAGCTAAGTTCAAAAGATGAAATCAAAATGGCTTAGGAACAATTTTGGATTTGGAATTGATCATGGATATCAATCATTTGAGATTTGATTCATGATTTTAGTTTATACATTGGAATTGATTTATGGTTTGATTTGGAATTAATTTGAATTTAAAGTTGGTTTGAATTTGAAATTGGTTAGAATTTGAAGTTGATTTGAATTTGAAGTTGGTTTCCATTTGAAGTTGATTTGAATTTGAAGTTGATTTGAATTTGAGGTTGATTTGAATTTGAAGTTGATTTGAATTTAAAGTTGATTTGAATTTGAAATTGATTTAAATCTAAAGTTGGTTTGAATTTGAAGTTGGTTTAAATTTGAAGTTTGACTTGAAAGAAGGAAGTAAGGATTTGGTTTAGGCTATAGAGTTGGCAAGTTTCCTAATACCCCTAAGGCATAACCTATTCCTATAGCAACTCTTCTAAGTCTCTAGGGATAGCTTAAGTGTTCACCTAATCACTAGAAGTGTCTTAAGACTAAGGAACTCTTAATGTCTAGAAGAATCCTATGTCTAAGATGAAGAAGTTGAAAGTTCACTCCAAAAGTTAAGGCAACATTCGTCGTTGAGATTTTCAAGTAGGAGAGCTTGTTTTAGTTCTAAGGAGACCAATTGTTGCCCGTCGAAAGATGGGAGGCAAGTTTGAACCTACTTGGGAAGGTCCTTTTTCTATAGAGAAAGCCTACCAAGGAGGATCTTATCATCTTATAAATTGTAAGGGAAAATGACTAATGTTTCCAATCATCGGGCTCTACCTAAAGAAATATTATCCATAAATCTTATTTCAAATCAATTATCAATAAAATTTCTTTCATCTTAAACTTTGTGTCTTCATATTGGTTGGGAATACATTTTCTTATGAATCCGCCATGATATGTTTAGGGTTGGTGTAAGGAACCCAAGTGGAGTCTTATCATTTAGTGACACAACACCAACATAAACTACACACAATCACATAAAACAAACATATATCTTTTTTCTCGGGCTATTTTGATGTGGGATAAAGACCCCTGTGGCACTCACTCATTAGCTGCTCTAGGTCGGGCTGACATACTACCCTGCTATTGTGTCACCCCAGTGGTTACTTGTCTGGCAAATGTAAGTCTACATGATTTCTTTCTAACTTAACCATTGCAAACCAACGATGGCCTTATTAGTTTGGTAGGCCTTACTGCGCGGCCGATAAACTATCTCATGTTGACTTTGTTTAAGAGGATGTAAGCCTACATACTTTCTTCTTAAACTATCCATCATACACTGACTAGGTCAAGTATATTTGAGGCTTAGGATAAGTCCCCCAGTGGTTCTTTTCCTCCTGACTACTTTAAGTCTAGTTCTAGTCTGGTTCTAGTCCTTGCATGGGACTCCCCACTTTGTGGGTGCTTTAGGTCAAATAGCGCCTATCTTGCCAATGACAGACTATCCTGATGATCATTTTCATATGTAAAGTTGTAAGCTACAAGCATTTTCTCAGATTGATCATTGCAAACTGATGGGCACCTTAGGTTGGTTGGTGATAGCCATGCTAACAACGACCCACCTAATGGATACAACACTCATGGAAGATGTAAGTCTATAAACATTATCCCAGAGTTCGCCACTGTATACCTATAGGCTTTCTTTTATAGGGTTCTGGATAAAGCCCCTCGTGGCACTCTATTTGGATCACATCCTTAGTGACCCCATTTAGACACTAACCTGGTTAATCTTGGATTGGATAGTCCCCCTTTCCTAGTAGCCACCCCTGTGGATGGAGAATTTGTCTTACGGATATGCAGATTCTCCCTTAGTCCAGCAAGTTTGAGATAAGACTCGATAGATATGAGTTCTTTCTCAGTGTGGTCCCTCGCACACCAATAGGATCCATGTAAATATATAAACAAAATAAATATATATACATCTTCACTTATGGATTAGGAGAAAAACCACCAGCAGTACCTTTTTCCAAGCAGGCATCCTATCTTCAGGGCAGTGTCAACAAAACTCCCTATAGGAATCACCTGACTACTTTGAGTTGAGATAAGTCCCTGGGTTGGCATTCTCTTAATAACCACCCTTAGGTCGGGTTTGACTTGTTGTGCCACCAACAAGTCACCCCAATGATCATCCTTGATTTGGAATATATAAGTCTACCATGCATTCTTTTCACCACAATCGTTCCACATCGACGAGCAGCCTTAGGTCAGGTTTGATTTGTTATGCTATCAACTGATCACCCTAGTGGTTCCTTGTTTAGGAAGTTGTAAGTATACAAGCTTTCTTCCTAACTTAACCATTGCACACCGAAAGGCACCCCTTTGGTTGTTAGCTCTACCCTATGACCGATAGACTATCCCTTTGGATTTGTAAATTTAAGATAGGACTAGGCTGATATTTTCCCCTTCTTAGTATATCCATTGCACACCGACATGGTCCATCTAAAATTAAATTTATCTTGACTATTCTTGAGTCAATGTGAGACCACAATGACATTCACTCAATAGTCGCCTTAGGTTAGATTCGATTTGTTGTGCTATCAACTGATCATCCCAGTGGTTCCTTGTTTAGAAGTTGTAAGTCTACAAGCTTTCTTCCTAACTTAACCATTGCACATCGAAAGACAACCATTAGGTTGGTTAGCTCTACCCTATAACCGATAGAGTATCCCTTTGGATTTTTAAATCTAAGATAGGACTAGGCTAATATTAGCCCCTTCTTAGTAGATCCATCTCACACTGTCAAGGTCCATCTAAAATTAAATTGATCTTATTCTTGAGTCGATGTGAATCCACAGCGGCATTAGCTCAATAGTCAACTTAGGTCAGGTTCAATTTGTTGTGCTATCAACTAATCACCCCAGTGGTTCCTTGTTTAGAAAGTTTTAAGTATACAAGCATTCTTCCTAACTTGACCATTGCACACCAAAAGGCACCCCTTAGGTTGGTTAGTCCTACCTGATGGCTGGTAGACTATCCATTTGGATTTGTAAATCTAAGATAGAACTAGGCTGATATTTTCCCCTTCTTAGTTGATCCATCGCACACTGACAAGGTCTATTTTATCAAATCACCATCCTTCCCTAAATAAATCCAAATTCCATTCCATCTTTTCTCTAGCCTCAAAACCAAATCACATCATCTGCCCAGTGGAGCCTCAAATCATAAACAAATTAAATTCTCATCCTCAGTGGATGTGCCACCAAATTAAATCAAATCTAATTCTTCTCCAGCGAGGTGCGAATCATATCCTCTCCCCAATGGAGCCCTCATAAAATCAAACTAAATCAAATCCCTATACCTAGAGGATAATCTGAACCTGCTTCCCTAGTGGAAGGTTAATGCACTCATCCCTAGTGGAACTTTTCTCTGGAAGTCATATCAAAATTTAATTTCTCTCTGTTGTGGATAATCTGAACCTACTTCCCTAGTGGATGGTTCACATACTTGATCCCTTAGTGGATCCTATCTTCCTCTCTTATGCTCCTGGCATAAGCTGAGTTGCATTGCACTAAGATCTTGATTTCATCTACATCTCAGGTTTAGGAGTAGATCATTCCTGCTAGCGCTTGCGATCCTTCCGATGTTGTTGATCATCTTGGTCAACACCAATATGTGCGGTGCACCTCGTCAGTTACACCACACCTATTCGGCACCCTTTTATTGACCTCACTTTTGGAGTGAGTTCTCAACTTTCTCATCATAGATTTAGGACTCTTGTAGACACTAAGAGCTCCTTAGTCTTAAGACACTTCTAGTGATTAGGTGAACAATTAACCTAAGCATAGAGACTTAGAAGAGTTAGCCATAGGAATAGGTCGGAGATTTGCCAACCCTATAGCCTTAAACCAAATCCTTACTTCCTTCTTCAAACCAAACCTCAAATTCAAACCAAATCATAAATCTAATTCCAAATGAAACGACTGAAGCCCATGATTAAAGTCAAATTCCAAAAAACCCTTCCTAGCCCTTTGATTTTATCTTATGGACTTGCCTTAACCAAATTCAAATAAACCTCAACTCAATTGATTTTCTCAAATATTCATTCAATCTAAAATCAAATCCCAACCCAAATTCCAAATCAAATGATTGAAACCCAAAATCAAATTCAAATTTCAAAATCCCTTCCTAAGCCATATGAACCACCTTCATATGCTTAGCCAAAACTCCCTTTAAACTAAATCAAACTTGGTTGATTTCTTTATAAATCAATCATTCCTTCATTTATATTCACAAATATAAATGAAATTAAAAAAATTCAAATAGCCAAAGCCAAATCAAACTAAATCAAACCAAATCAATATCTTTCTTAAGAAATATGTACCTACCTCCATAAGCTTAATCAAATCTCAACCAAAATTAACCCAAACTCAATTGATTTCTTTATAAATAAATTATTCCTTCATTTATATTCACAAATATAAATGAGACCCACCCTCCAATGACCAAAAATAAATCAAACTAAATGAAGTCCCTACTTACATCCTTTTGACCTACATCCTTAAATTTGGTCAAATTTGCTTCCAAATTACTCCAAACTCAAGTGATTTTCTCATGAATCATTTATGTCTTTATTTATATTCACAAATATAAATGAAATATAAATCCAAATGAATAAAACCAAACTCAAATCAAATCAAATTTCCAATTTTAGCCTTTTTTGCCAATTTCTTGAACTTGACTAAATGATATCCAAATCAACTCAAAACCCATGGATTTCTTCATGATTCAATCATTCCTTCAATCATTGTTCCAAATATAAACATAAATTATAATTATCAAACAAAATCCAAGTCAACTCAAGTCAAGCCCCTATTGACCCCTTTTGACTTGAAATTATCATATTAATCAAAGCCCATTTGACTCTAAACTAATTGCAATTAGATTTATATCTTCATCATAGGCTTATATAAGTGTTCAACTAAATTCGAATCAAGCCAAAACCAAACCTATTGACCCATTTAGGTCCACTTGACCCAAAGTAACATAAAATACCTTTTAGAGCCAAGTTCTAATCCAACCCAAATTGGATTGAACTAAGCCCATCCAAAATCTCATATCATGATCAACGGCCATCCTAAGGTGATCAACTACCTTGAATTGGGTCAAACCAAGTCAACTTGGTCCTTTGACCAAGTCAACCTTTAGCCCAAATGAAACCCAAAGTAGCCAAAACCCACCATATACCAAATTGATTGAAACTATTGATTTGAACCCATGCATAATCAATGATTAAACATGACCAAATGTTCAATTGAGCCAAACTAAGTCCAATTGGCCATTTGACCTAAGTTGACCCAAATTGGCCTAAAATGCTAAAATGGATCAAATCATGATTTGATCTAAATTAATTGCAACCAATGGCTCAAATCATTCCAAATCATTTATTGAACTTGACCAAAACCATGATTAAGCTCAATTTGACCAATTGGTCAACTTGACCCAACTTAGCCCAAATTGACCTAAAAGATCAAATTGGCCAAAATCTAAATTAAACTCAAATCAAACCAAACCAAAGCCTACAATCATTTTCAATTAACCAATTGAATAGGAACCAACACCTAACCCAACCCAATTTGGTCAAATTAGTCAAATTGTTCAACTTTGCCCATTTGACCTATTTGAATCAAAATGAGCCAAAATTAAACCTAAGCTAAATTAATCAAGACCCCTTGAACCAAAACACTCCAACTTATCATTTGAACCTAAACCAAGCCTTAGTTTGACCCAATTTGACCAAATGAAGCCAAAACACCCAACATCAACCCATGAGACCCTAGGAGCTAGCCAAACTCAATCAAAACCGGCCCTAGATCATTCCCAGACTAGCCCAAATCCAAGTGAGTCGCTTAAGGGAATTAACCATTGGATAAGCTCATTTTCATTGGATTCTTTCCATAAGAGATAAGGTCCACACTCCCATCACCATGGCAGCCATCCCATTGCCAAATGGGTTATGCCTAGCCTCCCTAGCCCACCCTAGAACCACTAAGATTACCCATGGACCTAAGGGAGGTGAACCAAGCCACCTCCCTTCATACTTGAGCATTTAAAGGATCAACTCAAATAAATCCTCCCATATCTTTCCTTGAGCTCCCTTTCATAGCTTTCCCTACTCCTAATGAGCCATGTGGAGCTAATGGCGATCCCTACGATACCTCGATGATAGTGAATCAGCAAAAATTCAGGGATGGATCTCATCCATCCATCACAATCAATTTTGGGGTATACTCCTTCAATTCGAGTGGCATTGTCACCATTCACACTAGGAGAGCACCTTGGATGAATTCAAAATTCCAGAGAGTTTCCTAAAGCATTCTAAAGCCTCCCGAGCTTGCTTTTCTTTCTCCTGTGCGTAGGCGAAATATGGGAGGCCAATCTAATGTCCCATTTGCTCAAACCTCAATAAACCTTGAATAGACCATCACCATACCTCATCGAGTAATACCAAGTCTTTTCCCAAGCTTCCAAGCTACCAGAGGTCAAAGTTTGATCGAAACTAAAGCTTATATGTGTGTGGATTGGTCATCCAAGCTGCTCACTTCAAATTGAGGTCCAAGCTTCTGAACAGGGCTTCACCTCAACTAGGTGAAGCTACCTCGGTCTATCCCACAACTACACATCAGCTCCGGTGAGTAATTCCTCAAAATTATTAGTTTAGGAAAACATGATTGGTCTTTTTCAAAGGAAATTTGTATTTCATGCATTTTTGATTGTTGGATGTGTTTCCCTTCTTATCCTGATGGTGTGGGATCAATTTGATCTCAATCCGAGCTCTAGTGAGCTCATATTGAATGGAGAAAGATGGATAATATCCATCTTTCACCATTCGAAGGAAAGACATCCGCTTCATTTTGCGAAATGGACGGTCCGATCACGATCCGCTACCTTTATTTCCTCTTTAACCACAGGACTTGATCGTGGTCATCCGATCTTAGACTGAAATCATAATTTGAGTCAACTTCCCAATTTGACAACTTAAATAGCCTATCCCATCAAGCCACATGGAAAGCAGCGTGTTGTGTTAGCAACCACGTGATGCCAACGGGATTAAGTAGGTTATTTTCAATTATTTTTAAGGCTAAAACTTCCCAAAATCATAACTAATCTAAGAAAATTCAAAAAAAATATAAATGAGGGCTCATTTTAAAAGTATTTTAGAGGAGAATCCAAGAAAATTATTATAAATTAATTTTGAATAGTAATTTCTACTTAACTAAGGTTTAATTAGAAATTTAATTAGCCTAATTACTCTCTACTTAATTATCTAGTTAATTTCAAACTTATCGAAGATGTTTAGGGGGAATGACCTATGCCTCCCCTACTTTTCTTGGAATTTATTGCATAGTTAATTAGGGAAATTGATTGATTAAGCCTTAATTACACTCTTAGCTTTATTAATGATAATTAATCAAATGATCAGTGAATTGATCCATCAATTGAGTTCATTAGCCTCTATTAATAGTGGAGGAACTTAGGGAAATGGGTTGGGAACCCATCTTCCAATCTTTTCCTTAAGTCTTCTTTCCCTCTTTAAGATTAATTAATTAAGACTCATTAATTAATTAATTAATCAAATCAATCAAAACCAAAATTTTATCTGAACTTCAATTAACTAATTGAAAGGATTTAGGGATTGAGACTTAGGCTTCTTTCTTAGTCTCTTCCCCTAAGTCCATTTCATATTATTGATTATGGATAATTAGTATTTAACTAGATAATTAATGAACTTAATTAACTTGATTAAACCTAGCTTCCTTAATTAACTTATGGGTAGCTCTTTGGGTGCTCAATAACCTAAAGAGAGAGCTAATGAAATTATGATTAGCTCACATGTGTGAGAAAACCACAAAAGTAATTAAGTGAGTCATTTAAGCTTAATTAATTATCAATTATGAGCCAACTGCATTAGGCCCCTTTCATTTCTTAGGAGCATTGCAATTTACTCATGTGGTTGCATCTCATGTTGGCTCATCATTATTTAGTTAATTAACTTAAGGTAATGTAGGTAAGGGTTTAATTAATTTATTTAATTCATACCTCAATGTAATTAAGCCATAAAATAACCTAATTTCTTCTCATTAAATCAAATTAACTCAGACATATGGGGAATGGGATTAGGATTGACAAACCTCTTTCACATTTCTTAAATAAAATCAAACATAAAATCAAAAAATGGCTTTAAGAAACCTTGGTTTATTTTAAATGAGTTTGTTTAATATGATTGTCCTTAGGACTTAGTTGGATTTAATGAAATTACATACTTGTGTTTCTTTATTTCTTTCCAATCATGTTAAAATGGTATATGCCACTTGTATTCATGCATTCATTTCTTTCAAATTAATCAAATGAAAATGTTTCCTTTATGTCAATTTTCATGTGTTGACTTAATTATAAATATGTGTGGCTATTATCACCATTAAATCTTAAATGCATTTTCAAAAGCTTATTAATGAAGAATAATATATATATTATGACTTTAGTTACACATACATAGGAGATGCATATGAATATAAGCTTAGTGTATGAAGTGAAGTCACTTTCTTATATTCATATGTTGATTTGGATAAGTTTAGATGTTAATGGGTATATTAGTCTAGACATCTTGGGGACGCATGACTTTAAGTAGCCCCAAGGATGTTCCTACCTCACTCCCCTTGTGTGGAACATTGGAGACATACCTGTTTGATTTCATTCTTATATATTTTGACATTAGAATTGGAATAGAGATTTAATTCATTTACACAAATAAATCAAATAAACCAAATTCTACTTTTGCATGGCTTTCTATTCTTTTAGTTGTTTATACATCCATATGTATTTAAGAGTAGCGAGTATATTGGTCCATTCCAGGATGGATGGCTTTAAGAATCCCCAAGGAGGTTCTTACCTCACTCCCCTAGTGCAAAATAATGGCATTGTACTTGCTTAAAACTTTTATACATTTGAATGAGTATTTATCAAATGAATGAAAACCCTTATTATTAAAAAGACTTGCATTCATATTTTTATTCAAGTAGTTGAGTTGATTAGTCATATGACTTAGAGTTCTTTTCTTATGATTTTGTATTAGAATTTAGATAGAGCTTTAAATTAATATGACAAAATTGATTCAACCAAATGAAACACCAATTCCAAGTACATTTGCTTACATACATCATTTAAATGTGCTAAGATATAAATTGCATGTATAGGTATGTTTAGAACTTAATCATATGCATGTTGTATATGATGGAAAGAAGTGAACAAACTTGTATCAAGTGATAGTAGTTCATTCCAATTAATCTTAAGATACCTTTCTTATTAAATGAGTTTATTTAAAGTAAACCTAAACTCATGATTAATTAAAATATGTAATAAGGCATTCACCAAAGAGAATTGATTAATAAATTTGCTTTAGATGTGACTCAAGGTAGGGATAAAATAGAAGGATCCTCTCTGTCATTCCCTTTATAACACATAGTTATTTTGTGTAGGTCAAATGAAATAAAAGAAAACACTAAGTAAAATTTACAAATCAATTAAATCATTTAAATTAAAACCAGCCTTTATAATTAAATGTCCTTCATACTTAGAGAATGTTAACTCTAAAGCCTACTTAGATCGTACCACACAAGCCTTTATATACATATTAGATTAAGTCACCATTTCTAGTTGTATGTTAGGGTGTTGCATTGTTTGATGTATATTTATTTTGTGATGTATTATTGTAGATTGAATGTTAAGGTGTATACTTCATAGGCTAGATGATAGGTCATGATTAGACTAATCATATTTTTCTATAAGAGATTGTGCTTAAGGGGTGCTTAAAATAGATATAAATGCTCTCTTTTGCTGGTTTCTTAACTCCTAAGCATAATCTAAATTAGGATAGGTGGACTTGCTTATCCACATGAAAGGTGTTAAGTCCAAATTATACATATAACTACTTGAGTTGTATGGTGTGTTTAGCTAACACTTATTTTGCAAGTGTAGTTATATTTTCTTTTCTTATTTTTGATGTAATTATGCATTATAAATTTGGTTAAGTGTTATGGGGGTTAAGGATGAACATTGGCCATAAGGTTTAATCTTGGGGTGCCATGTGATGCCTACAAGCCTACCAAATCAAATAAGGTAAATAAAATGAAGAAATGAAAGAAGTATGAAGACTTGAAGACTCCCCCATAACACTTATCATTTATATTCTGTAATTATTCTTTCATATACTAGGTTGTATAAGGGTAGAGTTTGGCTACCCATTTTCTTTTCAGGTTGTACTACCACCCGACCGCACCGTCCTATTATTCTATTACATTGAGTTTATAAATTTTTTGATGATTTGTTCATATTTGTGCAATAAATGACATGTATTTTTCTAGTTTCTTCATGTATGATGAGTTAATGTGTGACCTAGATCTGATTAGGATCTTAGGGAAAAATAAACCTTTTACCCTAATTTTCTAAATAACTCATAACCTCATTTAAAGCCTAGGTATTAAATCAAGATAATTAAAAGATTTAGAAACCCCTTAGCTGAATGTTGTATGCTTAACATCATGCATATCATATTATTTCACTTTTGCTAAGAGAGGGTTTCATCCTTCCACAATAGGGGAAGGCTTAAACTTTGAGGGTCTCTCTTATGGTGGAAAACACCTCTTTCTCTCTAATTTATCCAATAGTACTATTTCATCATGCATTCAAGCATATAAAATCCTATAGCTTTTGTCAAAATGAAGAGTCCAAAATCAAATAAAATTTGATAACATTTGTATTAGACTAAGTCATTATTCATACCACTCATGCTCTAGTCTCTTGGGGAGTGGGTTTAAGGACTTTAGTTTCTTTCTAAATAATAATAACCTAACCATCTTGTAAAACATATGACTTGATCACATGATTTTAAAAAGTAAGAGTTAGCTGACTGCCACTCCAGATGGTTATAAGTCCAGCAGTCAGGTGGTTTACCCTCTCTTGTGGAGGTAAACAATATACCCATTTTCACCTTAGATTTAGGGCATGATTTGCCCCTCGCTAAAGCTCCCTAGATTTAAGATCTAAGGTTGCTATTTCCCCCTCAGGCTACAAGCATTAATCCTCACCTTTTAAGGTATTTCCATAATCTTGTGTTGTGGAATCATAAGTCCTAATTTTCTAATAAAATTTCAACTCAAATACATAATTTCCCTCAATTTCAAATATAAAAATCCCAATCATAAGATAGTTTGGAATGCTCACAAGGTTTCCTAGGATCATGAGCATCCCCTACTCATCTTCTTTAGGCTTCAATAATAAGTCTCTCATTTTGATCTATCCCACTTGATTTTCCAAACATAGTTAATTTATTGATAGTCCCTATCTTTGAAATCTTTAGAGATAATAATTGCCTACTTTAATCGAGAGTATTCCTAAAGAATTCACCTTCCTTAGGATGTAATTAACTATGGGGGCTTGCCCCCATAGAAAACTTTAGAACCTGGTTTAAATAAACCCTACTTTATTCATCCATGTAAAGTAGAAAAAAATCTCTGATATATTTGAAGACCCATCAAGCCTTAGGAGTCCTTATTTGGTGATTAGGTCCATTACAGGGTAATGATTTCTATCTTTCGAGATAGTGCACTATTCCTTGATGTCGTACCCGATCACCTCAATAAGTACACTCTCAGATCTGGGTGGTGTCCCCCCCATAAACATATAAACTAAAAATAAACACCACACATGCATGATGGATCACTTTCATATCATTAATAGATCATACTTTCATAGTCTTCATGCTCAAAGATTGGGATAGAAATTCACAAATTCTCTTATCGATAGAGGGATACATACTATTATAAAATTTAAGATACATACGCATAGTAGAATACCTCATTGGGCTGAGACCTTCTTGGCTTTATTACTAGCATCATGAGTCGGTGATATTGGATGGATTCAATCCCAACGGGGTAGCTAGGTAGTATGGCTTCACCCAGGTTGCACACATATACAAACTACCATAGATATTCATTATAACAGATACTCATTCCCTAAAGACACTCTCATTTCTTGCTCATATAGTAGCATCATCTACAACATGTGCTTTCTTAGTTCGCTTAAAGACTAGTTTTCTATGTAGCTTCACGAGAGACTTACAAGAGTTAGTCAACTATGGTTATTATAGATCCCCCATATATACTCCTTGTTGGAGCTAGGCTTTTATGTATGTCGTAGATTGGGGAGAGCTAGACATTTATGAAATCTGCAATCTTCCCATGTGAGTCATGCTCAGAAGATATCATCAGATGAGCTAGGTAGTAGTAGGAGGTGATGACGAATGGATTCATGAAAAAGAGAGGTATGATAAAGATATGTGTAGTCCCATGGTAGTTGGTCATTATTGATCTCATTTTTAGATGAGGTTAACATCATTTTTAAAATTAGTAATTATGACAGCTAATCTTATATTAGGAGCCTCTTAATTAAAGCACTTAGAACACTATACCTAGTGACCTAGTGCATCCTCTTTAGGTTGGATCTAATATAATGGGTTTAGGTGGACTCAACTCAAATCTCAAACATAAATTAAATCAACTATATCTCACTTAAAAATTGGATTCATGTTAGTTTAAAGTAAGGTGATTAACTTAATTACCATATTTAAGCTAAAAATTAATTAAATTAAAAAGAAATGAAAATAAAACTAAAACAAATCAAAATAAACCAAAACAACCTCAAATCAAATCAAATGAATGAAATCAAATCCCAATTAAGGTCAAAAAATGTCCAACCTGCTTGACAACGGGTTTGACTTATGTGAGTCACACTAAGTCAAAGGTCAACCCACCAAATTTTGACAAAATGAAATTATTCGAAATGGTTTAAATTATAATGTATTCATATTTAAATAATAATTTAAAAGAAAATCAATCCAAGGAAGCCTTTAATTAGGAAAAATAGATTGACCTAAATGGACCCTATTTGATTTAAATTCAAATCATACCAAAATTAACTCATATTAATTGCATAAAATCACTTAGGCATAAATCAACTAATCATTAGGCTCAATTTACCCAATATGGACATTTGACTTAAATGAATCCAAACCTAACCCATTAAGCCTAAATGGGCCAAGTTAGGTCATAAACCTCATGTAAATGGAATTAAATGATCTAATCCATTCCTAAATGCTTGTATCATCATAAAAGAAAAGAAAATACATTGTAATGGAGCCAAGCACACCATTTAACTCAATTCAATTCAACCCAACCTACATAATCCAATAATGGGGTAAACATGAAGTAAGCAAATCAATTTAATGTTAATCAACCAAGTAGACTAAGTGAAATCAACCTACACAAAAGAATTTTCAAATGATATCAAATGAACTCAAGCTTTAACTAAGCATCATAATACCCATCCAAACCCATCCTAAGAGGGGTTAAAGATGATTGAAAGCCAATCTTAAATAACTTAATCAAGTCCAAGTTAACCTAAAATAAAAGAATATGCAATGGTAGGCGAAGGGTGCTTGAAGCAAAATCCAACTCCCCAATCCTCTCATTCTCTTTACTAATCCACCTTAGCACCTCTAGACAGGTGTAAGGTAGCCAAACACCCATGGAGCTAGTCACATCATTGCTTCTTCCCGGAGACTCGTTGCATCATTCAAAAGTTATTGAAAATAATCCCATCATCGGAGATCACGGCTAACAAGTTACGCCATTAATCAACCCTTTTAAGCTTTTAGTTTTGGTCCTTTGTGAAGGAAACTTGATCTCAAAGGAGATGAAGCTGTATAGATGTGATCCATGTGATGTCTTGATGGTTTTGGAAGTGAAATTGAGCAATTTTAATAGTTAGATTGTAGAAAATGGTCTTGAATTGACGGACAACTCTTAGCTTTCAATGTCACTGAAGGAGCTGAAATCTCCACCATCCAATCCTTCTAGTAGGAATGAATAGCCGAGATTTAGCTAAATCATTTGATTAAAACCCTAAAGGAGCCCTCAAAAACATTTGAGCCATTTGATCTTTGATCGGATGGCCTGAATCAAAATCACGTGTGCTGCCATTTTAACACACGATCCACATGGATCTCATGTGAACGAATTGCATGGTGCCACGTGTAAAGCGACGCCATGTTGTTCTGACACTTTTAAATGAAAGAAATTCAAGATTTTAGATTTGAAAATCTACAAAAAATAGGTAAAAACTTAAAAAATCATAATAATTTGAATTTTAAGACAAAATTTTAATTAAAAGGTTTATGGAATCATCTCAAGAGAGGAATCCATTAAAATTAAAACCTCCAATTAATTTTTGGTAAGTCTGAATTAATTTGACTATAAATGAAAATAAACAAAACTAAATTAATCATAATGATTTAAAACTTTGAGGAAATGAAATTAAGGTTAAAATACACTTCAAAGAAATTTTTGATGATTCATTTCAAAATTAAATGACTATAAAATTGAATAAAAATTAAAATATAAAACAAAAGTCATGTGTAATAAATCTAAATAAACTAAACATACTATGGGTAAGGAAATGAAAATGAAAATTAAATCAAAGTAAATTACAATAATATAAACACTAATGTAATAAACAAACCTAATTAATCTAAGTTAAATGAATAATACAAATCAAATAAATGAAATGAATCTAATAATATGAATGCATAAAATCAAATTACAAAACTCAAACTATAATAAATGAATTAGACTCAATGTGAAAATCAATTCAAATCAAATTATGATAAAGGAACCTTAATTTAACTTAATTGAAAAAATAAACCTTAAAGATATAAACTAAATCTATATATAATTAATCAACATTAAAGGAATAAATGAAAAAAATATTTCAAAATAAATTAAATTAAAACATTCATTGAACTAAACTCAAACTGAATCCAAAGAAGATTAATTAAGATACTTAGGGTCTTAGTTAGACCTTTAGAATGACCTTCATCTTATGGTGAAGGCTTCATTCTATTAGGATTTAGGATGTTGAATAGAATGGGTTCCACAGAAAATAGAAGTTATTGTAATCTTCATTCTTGAAAACTTAATTTAATCTTAACATAAAATGCACCTAAAATGAAAATAAAATTACAAATAATTAAATCACTTAAATTGAAACCATCCTAGTAAATTAAACCAAATTTAAGACTAAAAGAAGTTTAAAATAAAAAGAAAATTTTTCATAATTATCAACATATGGTATATAGTCTGGACACCCAAAGTCATAGGACTACTGGTCCGAAGGACGTCTTGATGCCTTAAATCTCTGGTATAATATTGACATGTACTTATGAAGTGAATTTATGAAAATTAAAAACTCTTAAAAATAAAATTAAATTAAACCCAAATTGAAACTTGAACCTTAAAAGGCCTAGCAAAGTCTTGCGACATAAACCCATTTTCTTCACACACTAGATTATTAGGTCACAGACCCTAGACTTAAGTTAAGTTATTCTGTGATGTTCTATGATGTGTTTTTTTATGGTGCACTATTTTTAGATGCCTAGGATTATTTGCTCGTTACACTCTATTGTAGGACGTTCTATTAGAACTAATGCTTTCTTCTATAGGGAGTTGTGCTAAAAGGGACCGCCACCATAAATTATATATAAATATTGTTTTATTGTAGGCATTCTTAAGTCCTTAAGCATAGCCAAATAGACAGATGGGCTTGGCAAGAAACTAATGCTAAGCCCATTTGTTTGCTTACTAGGAATCCCAGTATCAACAAGCATTTCCTACTTCATCCCAATTTGCTTCAAAAAAGAATCTTTCCACTTTGGATCAATATCGAGATCGAGAAGCCGCGATATTGCCCAAACCACCTATGTTTATGAAATTTATCACTCCATTAGCATTGAAATATCAAAATTATCAAATGAGACTGTGCTCAATTCGGATGAGTATGCATGAATATCGAGCAATCAGATACAATATCACCCAAATCGGAGCGGAAATCCACTCGATGGCACCAAAAATTAGTTGAAACGACCTTGGATCGATGAACGGACTCCGCCATCACATTCAGAATGTCAAAATTGATCAGAATAGTCATCTTGTATAATTCGATGATCGATCGATCAAGAAGGAGGGTCGCTGATGCCCTGATATGCATATCGGGGCCGGAAAGTGACGTTGTGCAAATGATCTCCATTCATGAAAATGATCACTCTGTTAGCATCAAAATGTTAAAACCTATCAAATGAGATTATCCACAAATTATATTGATTTCTTTAGAATATTTAACTATAATTTCTTTTACACACAAATCTTAATCACTAGAGTGGCTTTAATAATATTTCATTTCATAATATTAATTTATCTTAGAAAGCCAAGGAATATTGACTGCAAATGGATTTTAAAAATCTTTGCTTTCATAAGTAGTAACAAAATTTGTTTGGGATTAACAAAAATTTTATGTCTACATTGTATGATGAATATGTATTAAAAATCTTTGAATTTAAAAAGTGTAACATCGAGCATGAACTTCATTTTGCCACAAAATTATTAGGATGGATGAAGTATGGTTAAAGATGAACAATAGTTGCAATCTAATAATTTGTAGATGATCATTATCACAATTTTTTTATTCACTCACATCAAGTCAAAATATTTTATATCTAATAAAACTATTTAATGGCATCAATAAATGAAGATGAATAACTATATGAGTACGCACGTGTGCACAAACAAACAAATACACACACACATAATGCTTGTATCTTAGAATAGTTGGTGTGTTACTTGGTCGATGAAATAAAAAGAAGAAATGTTGAATATGAATTTTCTCTTTGTTAAAAAAACAAAAATCTTAAATGCTAAACTATAACCTTAACCCTAGACCTAAAATCGAAACCCTAAACCCTAAACCCTAAAAACCCTAAACCTTAAACCTTAAACCCTAAACCCTAAACCCTAAATGCTAAACTCCAAACCCTAATCCCTAAACCCTAAACCCTCAACTAACCCTAAACCCTAAATGCTAAACCCTAAACCCTATAAGCTAAAAACCTAAACCTAAACTAACTAAAACATACAAATAAAATAAATAAAAAAACCTAAACCAAAATAAAAATAATAATTAAATTAAATAAAAACCTAAACTAAAACTTAAATCTAAACCTAAACCTAAAAAGAAAATAAAATAAAATATAAAAAACAAAATTAAAATAACATAAATAAAACTAAACTAAACTAAAAAAAATAAAAAACCTAAATAAAATAAAAACTAAACCTAAAATAAAAATAAAATAAACCTAAAATAAAATAAAATAAAAATTAAATAAAAATCTAAACCTAAAAAAACAAACCCAAAAATAAAACCTAAAAATAAATAAAAAATAAAACCTAAACCCTAAACTAAAAAAAAACTTAAACTTAAAATAAAAATAAAATAAACCTAAACCTAAACTAAAATAAACTAGACTAAAGTAAATAAAACCTAAAAGAAAACATAAACCTAAAGGCTAAATAAAATAAAATAAACTTAAAAACGTAAGCCTAAAGAAAAGAAAACCTAAAAATAATCCTAAAATAAAAACATAAAAAACCTAAATTAAAATAAATAAACCTAAAATAAACTAAACTAAATAATAATAAAATTAGAAAATAAAATATTATTCCTTTGAAAATCAACTTAGAAATCCATAGAAATAATAAGTTATTTTATTAATCAAGAGTATTCTTAAGAAGAGATCATTCATTCATAAGATGTAATTAACTATAAGCCTTTATAGGAAACCATGAACCCAGTTTAAAATAAACATTATTTTACTTTCCATATAGTTCTAGGGAAAACTCTCTGGTATACTAAAGGCCCATTAGCCTTAGGAGTCTTTTACTAGGTGATCAAATTCATTATAGGATAAAATGTTTATCTTCTAAGATAATATGTTTATTCCTAGCATCTACTTAGCTAGTCAGCAACAACCATTTGTATATTAAAGAAGACCCACATATAGAGGAATATATTACTCTAATAACTAGCTATACGCTCTTATCAAATTTAACTTGGGTGATAGTGAGTGCCACTCAGGATGTTTCCTCATATGTTGATTCATCTGCAAAGAATAATCATATTCTTAGTTTAATAGATGAAACTCATAGGCTATATGGCCTAGAGATCTTATGCTTTATCTCCAGAATACACCCTAGGCCCTCAAACTCATTACATTATGGCTCTTCAAAGAGTCTATGTCATATAGTGATGAAATTATGTTACTTACTTTTCAGTGTTGATCCAGAAGTCATTCTTAAGCTTTCTAGCTTTTACGTGGAGGTGAATTCCTTATTAGATTGTGCTGACATTTTAAGTCTTGAAGCAGAAGAGCTACAACTTTGGAAATTTATAGAGATGTCAAGTTTAGGGTATTCTCGCTACATAGTACTTATCAAAAGATCATATCAGATACAATCACTACTATAGAAACCTCACTAAGCACCACTTCATATCAAATCTCTCTAGTTTCCTAGGACCTTAAGTATAATACCAGAGCCTTGAGATACTACTAGAGAGAGCTTTATAGAGCACTAATTGAGCTCCTCGACATATCTACTAAATTGAGGAATTACAAATAAGGATTCAATACCTACTAGAAAGGAGATATATGGTCAGATAGGCTATCACAGACATAGAGGAGGACTGCTCACAATCAAATGCATAAGTGACCAAACTTGAGCATAATCTTTCTAATTAGTCCATGATTAGGAAGTTGCCCATCAGCATCTCCATGAGGCTAGGAGAGGTAGTCTACTATGGCATATAGGACTCATACAACCTCTATCTATATTAGAGAAATCTAAGCTAAACATTTGTAATTACAAACTCTTTTATGTCACTATTATATATGATTAATTAAAGTGATTAAGGATTTTTAAAGACTATGTTTTCTCTTTTCCTATTATATTATTACATATAATCATAAATTAATAAATAAGAAATATAATGAATGCATCATGTCCAATCAACATGATACATTAGTTGGGGCAATTTTGTTTGTTTCTAAACAAAATGAATGAATGAAAAATGTTGAAAATTTGATACCTTTCCTTGGGGTGGCTCAAACCACCACCAATAGTTTCCTACTTAAATGACATAACAGTACGGTGATTTAATACAAGTGTTGAGGAGCTATCACTATAATCTTCAATTTTTAAAATCAAGAAAAGCCATTGTTCCTGCCCTAGCATTAATAGCCACTTAAGGGAGTAAGAGGAATGGTTATAGAGTATAAAACTGCCCCCTATAAGGCATATTTCTCTATAAAAAGGGAGAACAGACCCTCTCTGGCTTACTCTTTCCTCCCTCACTCTCATACTAACCCCCTTCACTGTTCTTTCTTTCGCTTATCTACATTCTTAATAGCATGTTTCTTGATGTTACTAGAATGACCTCCTTGTGCAAGAAACATGATCAAGGCTTACTCTCATCGATTCCATGTAAAAAACTTTTAGAAAGGCTTTCTTTAAACAATTTTTTTCTAAAAAATAAGTTTAACAAGATTTCCATCATCGATCTTGGATCCGATGAGAATAAAGAGGTTCATCTCCACCAATCTTTGATCTAAAGAAAAAATGAAAGGTCCAGACCTAAAAGTTTTAAAATCTCAAGTTATAAACATCTCTGTTGCTAAACTTGGTTCCTATATGAGAAGAAAAATCTCCCTTTATCGACTTGGATCTAAAAAGGGTGAAGAGTGTGTTTACACTAAATAAGTAAGAATTTGGCACTATTAAGGCATTATGCCATCAAATTTACACAAAATGTTACAAAATTTTGTAAGAATCTAGTTCAAAAATGAGGTTCCCACTCCACGGTGTCGCATCATTGAGGCTTAGTGCCAAAGTGACGTAGTATCAGGAATGAAACTTTGGGTGCTTCATTTCATAGCACCGAGGTGCCAGATACGTAGCGTCATGGTGCTAAGCTCTCATTTTATGTACACTTCTTTTATTTCCATGGCACTGTAATACAGTGTTGCAACCCTGAGCTGTCGGATTTCATATGTTCAAAAGCAATGTCAAAGAGCCATTTGTCTAGCGCTGAGGTGCTGCACCTTCCACTATTAAACTTAGTTTCGATGAGAAATGAAATTCTTCCTTCATTGATCTTGGATCTGGAATAAGGGAGAAAGGTGTTGATGTAGTAAAAATTTGGAAAATCTAGCATTGCTAAAATTTTATGCTGCCAAAATTCAAATTTCTCCAAAATAATTAAATTTTAAGCACTTATGAGACAACACATAAGCATCGTGGATCCAATGTTGCGGTTCTGAGCTCTTGGGTCACCTAGGAAAAGTCTTTACATCGCATCGTGATGTTGTACCTTGAGTGTCACAGCATAGACTCATCAGATAGAAATGAAAAAATGACTATCTTAACAGCTATAGTGTTGCAAATAGAGCATCACAACACTAATCCCTCAAGTAAAATTGACAAAAATGACTATCATAGGTGCACAACATCACCACATACAGTGCTAAACTCTCAAGTCCTTGTAGGCTAGCAATGCTTAGGCACCACATTCTCAACACCAAGTTGATACTACTACAATGCCATTTATAAGTTAGAAAGTTTTTGTTATTTTAAATCTTGGAGCATTCAATCACAAAGAGAATCACATATACATAAATATATGCAAATGCATTCAAATAAAATGTCTTTATTAATATAAAATTTTATTGCAAGAAGCTCTACAATAAAACAAAAAATGAGAAAATAAAAAAATAAATAAATAAGAGAGAAACTAGTTGTCATATTCATCATCATCCTCTTCTTCTACTTTCGATGATGGTAGGGTGCTCATGTAAGGAGAATATTGAGGCACTGTAGAAAATGAGACCTGATCTAGACTCACAAGGTACAATTTTCAAACATATAAACTAAGGCTGAATTAAACTGAGCCATGTAAGAAAACTACTTTTGTTGTTGATCCTTATGATAATCAAATTTCTTTTCTAAGACCTTTTATCTATGGCTGCTCTCACCAACCTGTCTCCTCAAATCTGAAACTTCTCCTCCAATTTCTTAAAGTTAGTCATTTAAGGTCTTTGAATATTAAGAGCGATGTTGTTAGGATCAAGGAGCACAAGAGCTCACCCCACCTCAAACCTCAAACTAAATCCTCCAAATATCCTCTTCAATAAAGGAGCCTTCTGAATAAGAACTTCTTCTTTAGGCTTTCCTAGCCCACCCATAGCAATATAAAAATCACAAAATAAGAGAGAGATGACCACTTCCTATTGTATTATTGTCCTTGAGCATATTACAAATGGAATAATAAATAATCTTCCTTATATTAATTATAAAGCCCTTTTAAATAAAAATCAAAATAGCCCTATCCTTAGTCACCTCACTGATATTATCGGTGAGCATTAGCTTGGAAAAAATGAAATAGTGCCTTACTCAATCGTTAGGTAGAGAACAAGAAAGTTAATAATTCATTCTTCCCATCATTTCCACTAAATATTAGAATTTCTACCAATGAAAAAAATCAAAGACATCATCAAAATCAAGATGATTATTATAATATGAAAGATATTGATCGTATACTATATTTTACAAATTGTAATATGCATTAATGGAAAAATCACTAGTTTTTCCTAAACATAAACTTTATTATTTTGGCTCTCCTTCATGTTGGCAAAGAACTCCCGCACCACAGAAATGATGCATGGGTTACTTTTGTAAGATAGATTCTCTTAGCTTTGTTTGATAATAATCATCTCCTTGCTCCCACCCAGATTATGAAAAGTCCTCACTAGAATGAGGTGCTTGTGGAGGGCAAATTGATACCTTTCCTCTACTTCCATGCTAACAAAATTGTTAGCTTCTCTTAAGTTTTCCTTCTCTTGCTATCAAGCCTCTTAAGTAGCATGATTATTTTCTTAGTGTGAGAGTAACCCAAGAGAAAGAAAACTCTAAGAATGTATATAATAAGGAAACAATAGAATGAAAATCTACAACCCAAGTGGGCCTATTTATGTACCGTGCCTACAGACATTATACCTAGTGACCTAGTGGGTCTATTTAGTGTTGACATCATTTTTGGATGAGATTAATATCATTCTAAAATCAATAATTAGGATAACCTAATCTCAAATAGGAATCTCTGAATTCAATGCTTAGGACATTATACCTAGTGACCTATGGTATCTTCCTTGGGTTTGATCTAACCTAATTGGCTTAGGTGGACTCAACCCAATTTCTAAATTTGGATTAACTCAAATAAAATACAAATAAATTAAATTGAAATCAAATTAGAATAAAGAAACCAAATCCAAAGTCAAATCTAGTCAACCCATTTGACATAGGTTTGACTTTAGGTGGGTCCCACCAAGTCAAAGATCAACCCTCCAACAATTTGACCAAATTAAATCATTCCAAATGTTTTAAATATTTAAACTAACATATTTTATCAGAAATCTAAAGAAGTTCAAATTATTTTAGTCCTTAAGTGGGTTCATTAGACTTCTTAATCTAAATGAACCTAAATGGGTCATATTGGGTTCAATCCCAAATCAAATGGAAATCAACTAAATTTAATTGCTCAAAATCATTTATAAATGATAATCAAACACAATTCAATTCCCATTTGACCCAAATTTATTATTCAAATGGGTTCAAATTAAAATTTAATGAATTACTCCAAATCATCTTACACATGTGATTGAAAAAAAAAAAAAGTCATTTGAACCCAATTGGAATCAAACTTAACCCATTTAAGTTCAAATGGCTTAAAATGAAATGAAATTCAAAATTAATTCAGAATTAAATGAATTAATCAAATTGAAACTCAATTAATCATTAATTAAAAATGATTGAATACAAAATTGGTAAGAAATAAATTAAAACAAAACACTTTGAATCAAAATATTTGGTTTGGATTCAATTTTCCAAACCAAGTTAAATGGGTTCAAACTTGACCTCTAATCCACATTTAGTTTGATTTGGGCAACCACATACTAGTCCAAAGACTTTTATAGTAATGTATAAAGGCCAAAGACAAAGGGAATACATATAAACCATTAATCAAATTGAATTATCTTGGTAAATTCCTCCCCCCTTCCATAATGAAAGTGATTTGGTTTTATCCAAATAGGCTTGGACCTTTGACCACCTCTTAAGAGCATGGTTCCAAGGGCTAATGGTAAGAAGAGAAGTCTCAAGCCAAAATGAACTTGGCTTTCTCCAAGGAGAAGACAAGGGAAATGGAAAAAGAAGAAGGAAGGAGGATGGCTAGGCCAAGCAAGGAAACTAAGCCAAATGTCATCCTCCCTTCCATGTGACCATCCAATCATGTTCACATGGCTAAGGGGGACTAAATCCACCCCTTGTCTAACCTTGTCACCGTCGGTGGCCAGAATCTGGCCTTCTAAAAACCAAAAAGGATACCTCTCAGCTAACTATGGAAAGGGGAAGGAAGGCCAATTCCCTCCCTCTTTCATTCCAAAATATCCACTAAGGCAAGAGATAAAGAAGGGGACCCTTCTCCAAACCCCAAATCATCGGCTCACTAGAATGGATGGAAACCAAACACCATTAATGGTGAAATCCAAGGAGGAGTTTCTTTCATCAAATTGAACGTTCCAACACATTTTAGAGGTTGAGGCAACCTCAAATGAATCACCACCTCACCCCCCACCTCCGGCGAGCTGAAAAATGATCAAGGCCACCAAAAAATTGATTCAGTGTTATTATAGGGAGCAATCCATGAGGAGGCAAGCCATCAAACTTCACACACACCTTCATCACATTGAAACAAAACTAATGGATTCGATCCCACTATCGATAATTCTCGTAATTGAGGTAAGCTCCACCACCACCTCTTTAGGTGTCAAGTTTGGTCCTTTTTGAAAACAAATTGATCTCCAAGTGGATCAAACTATATGGATGAATTCTAAATCGATCACTGGTCATTTTGAAATCAAAATCACATTAAAAATTATTGGCGATCACTAGAAATTATGCAAAAATGATGAACAGTGTCCGTCTCAACCTGGAGAATCATAGGATCTAATCTCCATCATTTGATCCTTCTATTACTAATGGACGGTTAAAATTTAGTCAAATGATCATATTTAAATGCCTTAAGGATGCCTCGGATTGATCGGGACCATTTGATCTTTGATCAGATGGTTGAGGATTGTTCTGTGTGGCACCCAACATAGATGCCACGTGGGATCAGCATTACAAAATTGTGCCTTGCAACATGGCATTAGAAAATGGATAAATTCCTTTTAAAATTAATTTAAAATCAATTAATAATCACAAAAATTCAAAAAAACATATAAAAATAAATAAACATCCAAAAAATGCAAACTTGGGCTCTATGGATTTATCTTGATAAGAGGAATCAATTAAAAAAATTCCCTAATTAATTTAGGCATCTTAGCTTAAGTTTTGGTTTAAATGAAATCAATTAAAATTTAATTAATCACAAACCATTAATATAAAACTTTGGAGAAGTAAAATTGATGTTAAAACACACCCTAGGAAAACCTTTTCATGAATTATTGCATTGTAATTCATGAGATATGAAATTTCATATCCTAAACCTCAATTTTAATTAAATAAACTAATATAAAATGAATTAACTCATGAAAATGAATTAAATCACTTCAAATCATATTGATATCCTTATTGACCATAAAAACACTAATGAAACTTATTGGCACTTAATAAATCCTAAAATGACTTTTTTAAGTAAAATAATTAATTAAATAAATAAAATAATTAACCAAAAATTTAATTAAATTATATAAATCAACCAAATTTTTAAAAATCATGAATGAACCCTTTTGTAAACATCTTTCAAAAAGGAATCAATGAAAAATGAAATCCCCAAGTAATTTTCATTAAATTAAGCGTAATTTTTTTAATGAAATAATGAAAACCTTAATTACACCCTAATTATGACTGTAATCATGAGGAAACTTTAGAAACATGAAATTGGATTGGAACCCCACTTTCCATAAAAATGTCAAGTTCAATTGATCTTTGGATTGGGAATTGTTGAATTTCAAAATCTCTAGGTCAATATTAATCAAATAATGAATAAAAAATTTCATGAATTTATAAAATCTTGAAATAACTTGAACTAATCTCAATAAAATATCAAAAACTAATAGGATGGTTCTCCACACATCCTAAGTCAAAGAAATTAATCATTTACATGCTTAATGGTTAATGAAATCAATAATGCATGTTAAGCTTAATTAACCCTTAAGAAAATAAAATCAGAATCACTAACAAATCAATGAAATTTAAAAACACTCAATCAATATAACTTAAGAATTAATTCAAACTTTAACATAAGTGCCTTAAGTTAACATAAATTAAACTTAATGAAATGAACATAACTTAAACTAATTCAAACTAAACCAAAATCAATTTAAATTAAATCAAATGAACTAATTCAAATCAAATCAAATGAAATAATTTAAACCAAATTAAATTAAAAGAATAAATTAAACCAAGAATGAAAATCAAATATCTTAATTCCATAGAAAAGAAATGAAATATTAATCCAAATTCTAAATTAAATTCAAACCTAAATCATCTAAATGAAACTAAAAGAATTAACTAAGATACTTAATAATCTTAGTTAGATCTTTAAGGTGAATCGTCATCTTAGGATGGGGATTTCATTCTTTTAGGAGTTGATTTTTAATAGGATAGATTCCATCCAAAAATGGAATTTATTGTACTCTTCATTCTTGAAAACATAAACATTACTTTAATCAAATAAAAGTGAAATAAAAATAAAAATAAATCACTAAATCATTTGAATTGAAACCACCCAAAGGTAAAATTCAAACAAACTCAAACTCCAAGTTGAAACTTAAACTAAAAAGGCCTAACAAAGTCTTGCTATATAAGCTTATTTTCTTCACAAACTAGATCATTAGGCCACGGACCCTAGACCTAGGCTAGGTTGTGTTGTGATTCTTTATGATTCAATGTGATGTGTTGTGATATGATGCGCTTCACATGCCTTTATTGTGTACTATTTTAGACAACATGTCTAGGATTGTTTGCGAGTTAGACTAGATGATAGGACATTCTTTTTAGGTCTAACATTTTCATCTGTAGGGGGCTATGCTAGAAAAGACTGCTATCATAAATAAGTTAAAAATGCTATTTTCTTGCAAGTATGCTTAAGTCCTTAAGCATAGCCCATAGGATAGGTGGGCTAGAAAGCAGCTAATGCTAAGCCCATATGTTTGTGAAATATAACTGTTGCATGCTATTTGCATTTTGTTGACTTTGTTTTGCAGAGCTTAGGTTTAATTTTAAAATCAAAATGTAAATTTTAGGTTAGAATTAAGTTAAGATCTATGGAGTCTAGGATTAGTAGAAGCTCACCCTACTAGAATATAGGTGTAGTGGTCCTTTGTGAAGCCCAATGGATGTCCTTAAATAATGAGTTCATCTTGGAAAGAAGACCCATACATCTAGACATGTAGTTCTAGGCTGAGCTGTATAAGGGCAAAGCTCAGCTTTCCGTTTGCTCTTTCTTTCGGGGTGTACAATGGTACCCAGTCGCATTGGACTTTATCTTATATTAACTTGGCTTAATTTATTTTGGGTGTGTAAATAGAATCAACCTACTTTTTTAGGTTTCTTTCTGTGTTGTGCTTTCCTATGATTGAATGTTTGGATAATTAGGCTCATAGGAAAAACTAAATTTTATACCCAACTTAAATCTAAACATTTAAAATATAAATAAAATTAAATTAAAACTTCATTTGAACTAAATCCTTAGACAAAACTTAAAATCAATTAGAAACCAATTATATATTGAAATCACGAAGTCATGTTGTTCTAAGTCCTTGAATTGGGCAACTTCTCCCATTGCACATATGGGGCATCTAACTTGTGAGGATGACCACCTTCATGGGGAAGCCTTCCTTCTATTATTGATTTGGCTTATAACCATTTCTAATTGCATGGAATTAGCAAAAAAATGCATACCCGAGACCTCAAATAAATCTTAAATCAAAACATTTAAAACTTTGAAAAATGTGCATTAGTTAGATGCATTTCATACCCTACATGATTTTAGCGATTAGGGAGTGAGTCTAGGTTAATAGATTCCTTTCCTAAAAATACAAAATCCTAGCCATCTTGCATTCATGAGACTTAGCATTATGAATGTAAAATGCACTTAGGTGGTGTTAGCTCACAGCCCTCTCTAAGCAGGTTGTAAGTCCAGAAGAGCAAGGATAAGTTAGTTCCCCTAATGAGAGGAATGGCTGATAATTCTCAAAATGAATATAGGTTGAGCATCTCACATGCATCAAAAGCATATGAAGAATAGGTTCTGAAGAATCCTTTCAAGAATAAGTCTTCAACCCCAGACATTTCTACATTCTTATGTTGCCAAAATATAAGTCCTAGACTTCTAAGAAAATGTCAACTCAAAATCTAAATTTAATTCCAAAATTTAAAGCCTAATTACAAGATAGTTGAAATATCTATTAGGCATCCCAATATCAATAGGCAATTCCTACTTCATCTTGTTTAGCCTCCAAAATAACTCTCCAATTTGACCAATTGAAAATTCAAAAAACTAATACTTTGAAAACCAACTAAGAAATCCTTATAAATAATAACTCTTTTTTCTAATAGAGTATTCATAGGAAGATATCCTTTTCAGATGTAATTAACTATAGGGCATTCTTCTATAGGGAACCATGAATCTAGTTTAAAATAAACCATGTTCTACCTTCTATGTAGTTTAGAGGAAAAATCTTTGGTACATGAAAGACCCATTGGCCTTAGGAGTCTTTTATTAAATGATCAAATCCATTATAGAATAACTTGTTTACCTTTCAAGATAATATGTTTATTCTTTAATACTTCATTTGATCATCCAAATAAGAAACTCATAAACTCTATATGGTGTAATAAATTTTCCCCATACTGTGGCATTGACTTTTTAGCACTGTTGTGCCATCCTAATAATGCTTAGGCACCATAATCTATAGTGCCGAGGCACTATCATTTTTAGCGCTTAGGCACCATACTTTTATAGCTAAGGTGCCATCCCCCAAATGTGCCATATCTATTCTCCATGAGAACAACTTATCCATGTGAACACCTATATAATATTAGCATTCCAAAGGGAAGTAAGTTTAGTCTAATGGCCTTCTAATCAATGTAATTCCACCCCAATGCTTTTAATGTAAGCATAAACTAAATTTAACACATATGTTCATCATGCAAACACCCCTTCATAAAACCTTTGGTCTACTCGGGATATCTAAAATAAGGAAACCCATGGCTTCTAATCAGACTCCTTGGACATTGTGGCTAGCCCTCTAATGTTGGTAGACTAGAATAATATAATCCCAGGATGATAGAACCATGATATCTTGATTGGAATTATTTTCTTATTCCTCTTAGAAAGTCATTTATGTCTTGCCACACACACCTATTAGACATCAATTCATATTAAGAAAATATTTTTTTTAACCTTAATTGAGAGTGTCTCTTACTGCAATAAGAGGTGTAATTAATTATGAAGGCTTCCATTCATAGGAACTAGAGCCCAAAGTTAAATAAACCTTAATTTAATGTTAATGGAAATCAAGTTGAATATACATCAATCTACCTCATGAGAAAACATACTTCTACCTATCTCAATAAAGATAGTGGAGGGCATCCTCAAAGGTGTTTTTTTCTAAGCAAATTGTTCTATTAATTAATTTGGTTTAATTTATTCTTAGGGTGTGCAATAAAAATCTCATGCTTTTTCTATGCTTATTTCTGTGGTATGTTTCTGTGATGAAATGTCTAAAATGTTAGACTCTCCTAGGGAAAATCAAAATTTCTACCCCATTAAACTCAAACATAAAATAAAGAAATTATTAAAAGCACTTTAATAAAATCCCTGGGTATAAATTAAAAGTAATTAGAGACAATTAAGTTTTGTGAAGCATTATAGCATATTATTTGTTCTTCTTGAATTGGGCTCTTCACCCATTGCACATAAGGGGGCATCTGAGCTATAAAGATGACCACCTTCTTAGGGGAAGTGTGCCTTATCTTTTTGATTTGGCACAAAATTGTGCATGAACTGCATACCCCATGCCTTAAAATGAATCATGAGTCAAAAAATATAAAATAAGAAATTTACATCATTAGTTAGGTTCATAACATGCCAAATATTTTCTTAGGGTTTAGGAGTGAGTTAGGCTCTTAGCTTCCTAAATGCAACAACTTATCTATCTTGCATACATAAGACTAGACACATGGTTTCCAAAATTGCTTAGGTTGTGTTAGCTATCAACCCTTCCAAGTATGTTATAAGTTCAGGAGAGTTATGGATAGGTTCATTTTTCCTCTTGTAGAAAAAGAATCGATAATTCTCAAGAAATTTACATTATCTCAAGCCTCTAAGTTATGCCTGAAGTATTTGTAGACTTAGGGTCCAAAGCATCTTGCTAGAATAGTCTTCAACCACTAGGAATTTCTATAATCTTATACTATTATAATCTAAATCCTAGATTTTTAATAAAATATTAATTCAAATCATAATAAATTCAATCACAAATTTATAAAGCCCAATAATAGGATAGCTGAAATGCTTACTAGGTTTCCTAGTATCTAAAAGCATTTTCTACTTATTCCTTATTGGCATTTGAAAAGAACTCTTCCCCCTTTGAAGCATTCCCTATTGAATTTCCAAATTTATCATCTTTTTAAGACAAGCTTTGGAATCCATAGAAATAAAAGATCATTTCTTTAATCAAGAGTATTCTTAGGAAGAGATCCTTCATTTCTAAGATGTAATTAATTATAGGGGCTTGCCCTTATAGGGAACTGTGAACACTATAATAAAATAAATCTTGTTCTACACCTCCATGTAGTTCAAGGGAAGAATATCTAGTACATCAAAGACCCATTAGCCTTAGGAGTTCTTATTAAGTAATTGAACCCACTATAGAATAATATGCTTATTTTCAAGAAAATATATTCATCCCTTAATGATGTATTTGATTACCTAAATAAATACCCCCAAGATCTACGTGGTGTTCCAAATAAACATTCCCCTTAAATGTTTATGGAGACTTTAATGGAGATAGGTTCCTCTCTCCATATTTAAAAATAGACTTTTATCTCTATACATCAATAGTGTACTTGTGCCACTCGTGAGTATGTATTTCTCTTTGTTGGATGCTACTCCATTTCAAATTAAGTAGAGCTCATCCAACATCCTTAACTTAAGTTCTAGAATTCTTTGTTTATCACACTTGAATGAGTAGGTCCTAGAACCACCCCCTTAACACTTTCAATAAGATTCAAATAAATTAAAGCAAAATCATTCTTCTTAGGCTTAATTTTGGTCAAAATAGATTTGATATCATTCCTTAAATAAAAAAAAGAAATATCAACTTTGAAAATTTTCAAAATCATCTAAGAAAGAAATTTCAAATTTTGAAAAGAAAATGACAGTTCTTTCTATCATTAGTTTTATTATGGCTTTTTACAAAAGCTAAAGAGAATCATGATAGGGTCCTTAAGGTAATATTACATTGTTCTAATGCATTCAAAAGTAGCAAGCACCTGAGAATGTATATTTAAATGAAGGAGTTCTTTTAAATTTGTCAAATAAACTTTTAATTAATAAAAAAACTCATAAAATTAAAGGAAGTGGGTATAGTATTGACTATTTATCCTTACCACCTTGATTGAAGCTTTAGTTGCATTATAAAAGGAATTAACTTAAACAAAATTATAAAAGAGGGATAAATATGATCCTGAAAGATTACCTTATTTACTTATGGGCAATTATACATCTTTGTATGTCCAATAAACTTGGTTGTTTTAGAATTGAAAGATTTTGAAAATCCAATCATTAAGAGTATATTGGAGAATCAAAAGAGAAAGATGAACATATATTGTAAACAAAGATGACATAATAAATTTTCATATTTGCCCCTAATCAATAAAAAAAAAGAAAGGGCAATGAAGAAAGTTTCTTATTCTCCTGATAAAATTAAAATAAATAAAATTTAATCTTACAAACTTAAATTATTTTTCTTAATGGGAATCCTCTCCCATTGGGTGACTGATATTTCATAAATACCTTTAATTAATTTTATGAATAAATTCTAATGATAAAATTAATAAAGACTTCGATCCTTCTAAAATAATTCTCAAAGTCTCATGACCTCAAGATAAATACATAGATTGGATCCTAATAGTGACACGTGTATCTTTCAGTGTGAAAATATAAAACATTAAATTAGAGATTTCTTCTCTAATAGATCAATAGAAGAACACAAAGATCCATTGACAATAGAGTTGGCTCTATCTTCCCTCCCTTTGTATTAGAGAGAATTACTAAAATTAAATTCAAAATGGTAGAGTCTTACTGCCTCAAATAACACTAAGAAAAAATGACAAATAAATCATTAATAAAAATTTAAATATTGAGTTTTCAAATTTTTGATTATAGTGTTTTTGCCCATCCTGGAGAAGTTGCTTACAAAATTGAGCATCATATTACTCTATTAAATAAAATAAAAAGTATGAAAGAGAGAAACAAAAAATTGAAATGAAAATGAGATAAAATCATTACTAAAGGCTTTACATAATTTTGTAATTTTCCTTTCCTCATTATTATCAACTTTTTGATATGACATTCCAAAATAAATAAGTTTTAAGGTTATGTTCTATAATGAAGATCTATAGCTAGGAACTGCTGAATATAATCAACATCTCAAAGTTAATGTGGAAAATCCTAAGAAATCTCTAAAATGTTTGTTGGTCTGAGTGCATTGGTCAACATCAATTATAAATACACATAAAAATTAGTATACACATGCCTAATTATAATCTAATTTTAATGAGATTGTGGTGTGTGGATTGAATCAAAAAAAGAGAAGGAGTTTAAACTAAAAAAAATTTAATATTGGAAACACATCTTGAAAAACATATCGTCAATCACTTTGTTGATTGAGGAAAATAATTCAAACATTGAAGAAAAATCTTAGAAATTCAAGAACATCTTTAATGCACTTGGATGGTCTTATCCAGTCCAAAAAAAAAGAACAGGAAAAAAAGAAAAAAAATCATCATTATGAAAGGATATTTACATCCATTATGTATTCATGAGATTAGAATCCTCAGAAATGTCATTTTTTTATTAATCTTTTAAAATTAAGGCACTAAAAATAAAAAATTAAAAAAGAGAAGAAGAGAAAAAAGTTTAAAATTTGCTTAGTGTCTTACAAAGTCTTGTATTTAGTCAAAGAATTAGGAAGTGTCTTACTAAGTAGTGTGATTAGTCAAAATAAAAATTGTGTATGTAAAGTGTTGTACCAAATGTTCTATTCAGACAAAGAGTCAAAAGCATGCATCATCTTAGGAAATGTTGTATCTAAGAAAAATATCAAATGTAACATCTTATAAAAAGTTTAAATGTTATTAAAATTTTGACAAAATAAAAATAAAAAAGAAAGAAAGAAAGAAAATAACAAAATGGATGGAAGGATAGTATCCAAGAGCTAAAACGTGAAGAAAATATTTCTAGGTATGTGGGCACTTTAACTCTAGCTCCTTTATATCACACAAGATGGTAGGATTAGAAGTCAAAAGTATCCCCTAACTTAAAAGTTAAAAAATTAAATAAATTTATTTTACACCTTCATCTTTAAATTTAATAAAAGGTGTAAACCTCGAAGATAAAGATATATCAAAGAGATAATGGGTTTGCCTTTTTAGGTATCCTTTGTCTATCAAAAATTCAAATCAAGTAAGATTCAATCCCTTGCAAGTTGCCTACAAATATGAGACATAAATAAGAAAATCTATGAAGCATTAATGAAATTGAAATTAGAAATCAGCTTAAGGTTTAGTATATAGGGTCTTTACAAGATGAGAATTGCTTAATAGTCAAGATTTCACTTTCTCTTTAAAGGAACTCTAACATATTAAACAAGTAATATTTAGATGTATTGAAAGATTTAAATAATATTCAAGTTTAAGATGCACCTCTAGAGCTTGATGAAAAACTTAAATTTCATATTTACAAGTTAAGAAAATTAAGTTTACAAATAGAAATTAATCTATAGCTGACATCAATAAGCTTATGCTTTAGCAAGTCAAATATTGATGACTTAATCAAGTTATTCTTAGAGTTTAAAGACTACTTTATCTAGAATTAAAATGTAATATTTTCTTTATCTCCAGATGTAGCAATTTATAAGCTCAAGATTAAGCTTGATGATGTTTCAATAAACTAAGTCCTTTGATGTATGTGGTTAGATTTAAAAAAAATAAAAAAGTCATTAAATTAAAAGCTAGTCAATGATGGCCTTACAATAGAAGAAATTATTCTTTTTGGTTGGCTAACATCATCACAGTAAACAAAATTTTTTTATAATGAGTATGAGAGAAAAGGGTTAAATCCACACATGTCAAATCTTGAGACTCGAACAATGCTTTATCTTGAAAATGGGTTATTATTACTTATACTTGACTTCAGAATTGATAAAGCTTCTATATAAAAATTATCCTCATCCAAGGATGACTTATCTGAATATAATCAAATCAATGCCTGTCTTAAGAATTAAAAGCACACGATGTTCAGAATCTGTATAGAGATATTTTGATACATGACCGTATTATTTAGTCTCAAAATGTTGAGATAATTTACTAAAAGGACATGATCAAGGTTTTTGATAGGCTCACTTTTAATCAAGTGAAGTGTTATATTAATCTTGTCAAAAAAAGAGAAAGAAATGAAAATTTATTACTACTTGAAAGTGATCATATCACTATAAGCGGATTCTTAAAATATACCATTGAGGTAATTTCAAGAACTTCTAGTAGAATTTAGAAAGATAAAAAGTAAATAAATAAATCTATCATGAAATATAATTCAAAGAAACTTTCAAAGAATGCTAATTCAACTTAAGAAATTATTTTTCAAAATATCAAGAGAATCCTAATTTCTCAAACAATTCAAATTCAACCATCTTAATTTCTAAATTGATTAGGGTAAAATAATAATAATTATAATAATAATATATCAAAATACCTTTAAGAGAATCTAAAAGCTTTTTTTCTTGATTCTCATTCAGTCTTGAAAACTTTATCATTTATAAATTTAAAGGAGTCTCTTAGTCTTTATTGAATCCAAATCAATAAAGAAATGAGGAGAAGGCCTTATGAGCTATAAATTCATAACAATAAAAAAATGAAAAAAATGAAATACATATCTTAATTGACTTAATTCAACAAAGGAAAACAAGAGAATGTCATATCAACATGAATTAAATAACCATCACTTGAGAAGCATTATTTGACTTTGGTTTTTATTGCTTAAGAACTAGAAGGTCGCATGCAAGCTTGAAAGGTAAATTCTCAAGTTGATACAATATGGTATCTTGTTTAAAGTGGATTAAACATATGATTAAAATGATGAAATCTTATGCCTATGGCATTAACATTTTATACATTGGGTCCCAAATCTTTTTAAAAAAAAATACTTCAAATCTTTGAAATCTTTATCACTAAACTTCCTCATGTGTAAGAAGCATTAGTAAGACCAAGGAATGGAAGTAAGTCATTCCAACACCTCCCACTAGTTAGACGAACAAAGTTATGATTAAGTCCATGTGACTCATGCTTATTAGTCAAAAGACTATTTAGGTTAGGAATAGGTCACCAAGTCTCCTTTTCTATTAGTCAAATTTCCAGGATTGGATGAAGTCATTAAGGCTTCCTTCCTCCTGTTAGTTATTTAAGTTGGAATAAAGCCTATGAAGGCCCTAACTTAATATCTAACCAAATAAGAGTTAGTCTCTTAGTAGATATCCTTTCAAATGACAATGATAGGATTAAGTCACTAAAATTCCTTTCTTGTCAAATAGACTATTTAGGTTATGAATAAGTCACCAAGACCCCTTTCCTATTAGTCAAAATTTAAGGATAATATTAAGTCATTAAGACCCCTTTCCTCCCTTTAACTATTTAAGTTGGATTAAGCCCTCTTAATTGTTATCCAAATAGAAGGAAGTCTCTCAGTAGGCATTTTTTCTTAAAGACAAGGACAAGATTAAGTCACTAAGACCCTTTCCTATCTAGTAAACTACATGGTTAGGATTAAGTCATCAAAACCCCTTTCCTACTAGTAAAAAAAATTAAGGTTTAGGATTAATTCATTAAGGCCCCTTTTCGCTCATTGTGGCTATTCAAGAAGGAATTAAGCCATTGAAGGCCATTTCTTAATAGCTAATCAGATAAGACTAAGCCCCATAATGGCCATCCTTGTAAGAAAATTAGGATAGGATCAAGTCATTATGGCCCCCTTTCCTTTTCAAGTTATTCACATTAGAATTAAACCATTGAAGTCCCCTTCCTATTATGTGACTTTCATTATATGGGATTCTTATAGACCACACATGTTAAGAATTAAGTCTATGTGACCCCTGCCTATTAATCAAAATCTTAAGGTTTATGAATTAAGTCATTGAAGACACTTTTTCTTCAAGATCAACTATTTAATTTGGAATCAAATCCTTAAAGACTGCTTCCTAATTGCTAACCATTTAAGGAAAAAATCCCAAAGTGGTGTCTTTATTGTGAGTCACTATAGCACCCAAGAGGCAAGGGAGGGGGCTTGGTGAATTGGGCCATATTAAAAATTTTAAAAATTTAAAAATTAAATCTTAAAATTTAACTTTTAGTAAAAAATTAATTTTTGATTTTGTAATGATAAGATACAATTATTCATTTCTCAATGTAGCAAAAAATAAAGTGCAGTAAAGTAAAGAGAGACAATAGGCACACAATTTTTACATGGTTTAGCCAAACACCAAAACCAGTCTACGCCTAGCCACCTTTAGCTAGGAATCCACTAAATGCAAAGCTTACAAATCATACTCTCCTATAATGGGGTGAGTACAACCCCTACAACATATACTCTCCTATAAAGGGGTGAGTACAACCCCAATAAAAATATTACAGCACAAAAAGAAAAATACAAAATAATAAATTTTGATAAAATATATCTCTCATAAATATACCAAGCTATTCAATTCATAAAGTGATCTCATTACTTATAAATGATCACTTTACAACTTACAATTTTTATAAGATAGAATGCTCACTTAATTTTGATAATAAATAATAAAATTAATATCTTAAAGTAGTCTTACTAAGATGTTTATGCTATTAGAATTTGTAGATTAATATAAAAATTATTTCAAAATAAATTCACAAAACTCTAATAAATTTTAGCAAGGAATAATTATAAATTTGAGAAAAACTACAACTAGTATGTATATAGTAGTGTAAGAATGATTAACTCTCGACTAAACTTCTTTTTTCTTAATTATTAAACAATAAAATAGTAAACTTTACTAAATTTCAGCAAGATAAAATTATTTAAACAAAGGATATTATTTGGAATAAAATGATAAGTGAGAAATAAAATAATTTAACTTTTTATGAATTTAATTTTGATAAAAAAAACTTGATATATAATAGATCTAGCCTATACTCTAAAAGTCCATGAATAATTTAGTTTATTTTAACCAAAATGATGCTTTTAATTAATGCAAGTGATCACAAAATACTTAAATAAAACTAGTATATGATGGATCTAAGTAAACTAGTGTGCTTTTAATTAAAAAGAGGGATCTACCAAATATGAAAATATTTTCAGCGCAATAAATTACTTTAAAATGCTTAAAATATACTTCTAAAATTGACCTAAAAATAAATTATATTTTAAAAAGATTAATGATGAAATATTTCAAGAAACTAAAAGAAATTTGCAGGAAGATTAAAATTTTAGCAAAATGAAATAAATCCTACATACTATCACAAGAATCTTTCACAAAAAAATGATTGAAGAAACTTTGATGTGAAAAACTTAAACTTTGATGCCCAAAGACTAATCCACCAAAAAGTAAAAGTTTGAAAGAACAAATAGATGGTGAAACTAGTATGAACAATTAAAAGAGATTAAGATAGATAAAAATAAACTCAAGTAATTTGAGAAAGCTTGCTTAGTTGAAGATGTTGAAGCTTCAGAACCAAGGATTTGATCTTGCAATATTTGGAGAACACTTGGAAAGGAAATATAGGAAGTTTTCTCTTAAATTTGGAGAGATTTTGAATTTGAATGAGCAACCCTTTCATGAACGGAATGAGGGGTATTTATAAGCAAGAAGGTCATTTTGAATCATTTCAAAGAAATATATTATTCTAACATCATTTTATAATATAATAAAATAATATTCAATAAAAATATGATTTATATTAAATAAATATCAAATTAAAATAGCTAAAAATTGGCTATTCATATGGACAAGTCAAAAATAATCAAATATGGCTCTTAATATATTCAAAGCATGTAGCATGCATTCATTATTAAAATCAGCTAATATTTGAAACATCATAACAAATTCAATTTTAATCAAACATGAGTCATGTAACCTATCAAATTAAAAGAAAAGAAATTCCAAGGAATCTATTGGAGATGATATTAGATCTAAATTCCCTGATTATAAATTGACTTTGGCCGAAATATTAAGTTTCATGTATTTTTTTATTAATTTTGAAATATGATATTTAAATATTATGATATAATTTAGATATAATCATACATATGTTGGTTGGAATATAACTTTTAAATTAAATTAAATTATTTAATTATATTAAGTATATAAACTAGTTACACTCAATAGTTATAATTAATTATCATTTATTATTTTGATAATTTAAATGTTATGTTTGAAGCATTGAATGTTAATTAGATAAAGATTTATATAAATTAAACTTATTATCATTATTTAAAATAAATAAAAATAATATGTTAAGTTTTGTGCAAATTAATTCATGCCAACGAACTCATATGATCCTCTAAGATAGTTATAAATGCATATAACCTAAAATATTGTATCTTGAGCTTCAAGGAATCTATTTTGATCTATCTTTCATTCTTTCATACTTGCAATATCATCAAATATATTGTGAGATGTATAAGATATATAATTAGGAATTAATATCTAAAACACATAAAGCATACATTAGAACATCCAAGCATACATTTGTTAATAGGAATGAACATGAGGCTCATAAAGCCAACATTTTTCTATTTAAAATTCATATAATTTGGCTAAGAGAAAATTTCAATATTGGCATCCTCTCCAACTATTATCTCTAGATAGGAGTAAGTATCCATAGTTGCATCCTTTTTAGGAAAAGAAAACTTCATGGTCTACTTATCGGCCCTTTCTTTAGAATTGGTTAGTCATTTAGACTACCTCCTAGCTAATTTCACTTAGAAAGATATGAGTCCTAGTACCTTCTTTTTAAGTTAGCCATTGAAAATCTATTGTAGTTAGAGTGAAAATAAGTCCCTTGAAGGTATCTTCTTTGACTATCATGACTATGTTAGGATTGGATTCTACATTGAGTTTTTTTCTCTAATGATATCTCTATATTCTTCTTAGAAATTAGTTAATTTAAGTTCTATGAATTTTTCATTTTAAATTTAAATAAATTTAGGCATATTTATCCTACCTTTTACAATCAAATTCAAAATAAAATTTGAAATCAAAACCAAAACTAAATCTAAATTCTAAATTTCAAAACTCAAATTTAGCGCTTTTAAGCTTATGCTTGTGCTTCTATTGACTATATCAGTCAATACAAATACATGCATATACTCTAGTTAGCCCACCACACATATTGGGGTCCATTTGTTGACATCTTTTCGGATAAGGTTAACATTATCTCTAAACTAGTAATTAGAACACCTAGCTTTAGATTAGAAACCTTTTGATTAAGCACTCAAGATATTATATTTAGTGACATAATAAATACTTCTAAAGCTTAGCCTAAGCTAATAGGATTATGTGGACTCAAATCTAATTAAATGATTAAATCAAACACATTCTAATTGAAACACTAATCCAACTAAGCATAAACTAAGGTAATTGAGGTGACTAACACAATTAACCTACTTAAGCTCAAAACCTTTTTAAACACAAGGAAATTCATTTAAAATCAAAAGATATTGAAATCAAATAAAAAAAAGTATAAAGTCAATACATGAATAAAAATGAACCTAAAACTAAACCTAAATGATGGTCAAATATGGTCAACCATTTTACCTAGAGTTAACATATGTGGGTTCCATGAGGTCTAAGGTCAACCCATCAAAATTTGACCAAATGAAGTCATTATAAAGACTCAAAATTATAAAATTAACACATTTAAATATGAATAAAAAAATTAATCTAATAAGGACTTATTTGGGTTAATTAGATCACTTGATCCAAATAAACCAAATAAATTTTATTAAAACAAAAATCTAAATTAAATTAAAATCAATCCAAATCAAATACCCAGAATCATTTAAAAATCATAATCAAACATAATCCAACTAATCATTGGGTTTAATTTTATGAATTTGGTCATTTGACCCAAATGAATCTAAATTAACCCATTAAGAGCAATTTGGGTCAAATGGGTCAAAATTGAAATCAACTTCAAAACAAATGAAATTAATCACTCCAAATCATTTCGCATGTGATTAAACATGATTGGACTCTAAACATACCTTCATTGAGTCAAATTGGTTATTTGACTCAATGAAACTCAATTTAACTCATTTAGATCAAAAGGGTCAAACCTAGCTCAGATCACATCAAACCTTCAGCTATTATGGATTAATTGAATCCCAAATTATCCATTAGATAATTAATAATAATTGAAATGCAAAGACGAAATAAATTAATCAAAAAAATATAATCAAATCACTTTAATCAACTTAAATCGAAATGGCATTAAACTAGGCTTAGTCATTAAATCCAACTCAAAGGGATTTGAGTTTGACCCATGATTCATTTTGGTTTGACTTGGCCAATCAACCACAAATCCAAAGGGGTGTTGTGGTGGTGTCAAAAAGTCAAAAGATGCCACGTGAGGTAAAATCATAAGAAATGAGGTGTAGCCATGGCAAGAAAGTTGGAAATCCATGCAAAGAAACAAATTCCATTTTCTCTCCTCCATGCCTCCATCCATTCCTCATTCTAAAAGGATTTACAGTGTTCTAAATCAATTGATCACCCCCTGAGCTAGCCTCCAAAGGTGGCAATCACCATAAAAAAATCCAACTTGCTCTCCTCCATGGAATATGACTCTCAGCCAAGCACTAAGAGAGAAGAGGAGAACACCTCTCATTAAATGGAGTTATGATGGGTTGTGTAAAAAGAATTTGGAGATTCTTATTTGAACTTCAACCACACCATTAAGTGGGTTTAGAAAATTTATGAATGTGAGAAATCAAGATTCTATAAACCTAATTTGGCATGCTTGAGCATGAAAATTTGTTTAAAGAAATAGTCAAATATTTTGTTGATTTTAGTGATTAATCAAAATTTCATTGAATTGACCCATTGGGAAATCCAATTGGAGGTTCTAAAACTCACTCATTAGCTAGTGATTAACAAGATGTTCTATAACAAAGAAAAGATGTCGGCAACACTTACCCAGGGAAGAAATTAATAAGATATCCAACAGAATGAATGGTAGACTAAGCTTATGAGTGGTAGAAACTTACTACCATTATATAGAGATGTTAGCCAATTATTGAAGATGGAGAGAAGAACTTTCCTTAATTGAGTTGCCAAAAAATCTATGGTGTTTAAATTTGTGTGATGAGGGACACCATGCAGATATTTACATGGTACTTATTGAAATGATTGAGTACGATATTAAAGAATGATATACTACCTTGAGAGGCAGAGATACCACCCTACAATTGACTCAATACTTTTAAGGCCAATGGGTTTATGCATACTGGAGATTTTTCTCCTACTTCACATGGATGTAGTAAAGTAGGATTTATTTTAAGCCGGGTTCTTAAATTCTTTATAGGAGCAAGACCTTTTAGTTAATTACATCTTAGGGGACGTGAATCTCTTAAGAATACTATCAATTAAAGTGATTAGATAACATCTCTATAGATTTTGAAGTTTAATATCTAAGAATTGGTAAATATTAAAAGCCAAGTGGGAAAGCTAAAATGGAGAGAGTTCTTAATAAAATTTGAAAGAGGACAAGTAGGAAATGCTAATGATACTAGGAAGCTTAGTGAGCACCTCAATCTATCCTATGACGAGGCTTTATATTTTTGAAGTAAAGAATTATTAGTATTAAAGTTAACATTTATTAGAAATCTAAGACTTATATTCCAACAACACAAAATTATTGAAATGTCTAAGAGGTGAGGACTTATAGTTGTAGCAAATGAGAAACAAGCATCCTCTAAACCTATATCTAGAGTGCTCTAGTATAAGCTAGCAGCTTGACCTACTTTCACTCAAGGAAGTGGGACACATTGGTGTTGACCTCATTTTTGTATGAGGTTAACATCTCTTATGAAGTTAGTAATTAGGATACTTAATCTTAGATTAAGAACCTCCTAATTAGTGCTTAGGACACTACATCTAGTAACCTAGTACATCCTCATTATCTTTGATCTAACCTAATGGGCTTAAGTAGACTTAACCCAAACTCCAAATTTGGATTAAATCAAAATAAATACAAATAAATCAAAATGAATTTAAATTAAATTAAAGATGATTAAATCCAAAATGAAATGAATTAAATTAAAATCAAACACTTTGAATCCAAATGCTTAAATTGGGTTCAAATGTCCAATCCAATTCAAATGGATTTAGATTTGACCTCGAACTCAATTTGGGTTTGATTTGGGTAACCAAACACTAGCCTAAGGGTTTTGGTGGTGATGCCAAAAGTCATAAAAATAAAACAAAATCAAAGGGGGTGGAATTATGAGAGGAGAAGACTTAGAATCAATGAAGGAAGTCAAGTTTCATTTCCCCTCCTCCATACCTCATTTACCTTTTGGCTTGAAGGTTTTTGGATTCATTCCAATTACATGAGGGCCTCCAAAAAGATGAAAATAAAAGAGGACTACGTCTCCTCCATGAGCGAAAGTAAGAGAGAAAAGGAGATGTCCATGGAAGCTTAGCTCTCAGCCAAGGGAAAAAAGGAAAGGAGATCCTTCCTCCCCTCCAATTTCTTATCCAAACATGCTCAGAAGACCAAGGGACACAAATCCACCCTTTGGCCGAACCTCTGATCGCTCGTGGCTAAAATCTAGCCACCTTGAACCTCATATACATGGCTCTCCACCATGTATAAAAACATGGGAGAGAGACCCTCTTCTCCCCTTTTTTTCATTCCAAATCATTCACAAGAAGAAGAGAAGAAGAATTGGATCCTTCCTCTGATCCCTTGCCATTAGCAAGTAAGAATTCTACCAAATTTGGTGGCCACCATTCAACTCTTAATGGCAAAACACTAGGGGAGTTTTTCACTTTAAATTAAACATTCCAACATGTTCTAGAGGTCAATGGGAACTCAAACGAATCCTCATTATGACCCCTCACTGGTGAGCCAGACAATAGTCAAACCTAATGAAAAATGGTCGCATGTTGGTCTTCAAGGTGTTTGGTGGAGAGGCAAGCTACTTAATCACATCCACGACTTCATCACATTGAGGCAAAGGTGTTTGAGTCAATCCCACCATCAGAGATCTTCAAAGTTGAGGTATGCCTCACAACCAACCAATATAGCATTCAATTTTGGTCCTTTAAGAAGGAAATTTGATCTCCATGAGGATTAAACTATATAATCAATTGATCCTTGATCATTTTGTAATCAAAATTGCATCAAAATTGGCCTCAAATCATCAGGTATCTATCAAATTTGATGGACAACATCTATCTTTTGATAAAGATGAATGGAGAGTGATCTCCGTCATTTGTTCCTTCAATTTGGAATGGACAACTGAGATCTAGCCATGCGATCTGATCGAACCCTTTAAAGAAACTGTAAAATGAATTGGGATCAGATGATCGAGATCCATCCCACTTGGCACAGCTTTTGAAGTATCTGCCACATGAATTCTATGCAACCCATTAGTACTGCGCCACATGGAAAAGGTGCCACGTCGGCACCACCATTTTAAAATGGTAAATAACATTTTAATTTATAACAAAATTAAGGAAAAAATTCTTGAAAATTTTAAAGTTCATATGAAATTAAATATAAATCCAAAAATTATGAATTTCGACTCTATGAATTTCTCTTGATGAGAGCAATCCATTAAAATTAAAATCCCCAAATTATGTGGGATATTTTGGCCTTAATTTGGTTTTGAATGAAAAATTTGAAAACCTAATTAATCCCAAACCATTGATCAAAATGAAATGAAACTTTGTGAAACTAAAATTGAGGTTAAAACACACTATAGGAAAATTTTCATGAATTATTGCAATGTAATTCAAAAATTATCAAATTTCAAACTCTAAATTTCAATTTTAATTAAATAAATTCAAATTAAATAAAATAAATCATAAAATGGAATCAAATCACTTCAAATCAACCTAACAAACCCTAATAAACTTAAAAACACTAATGAAACCTATTGAAACTTGATAAACCACAAAATGCCCAAATTAGGTAATTAATTTAATAAATTAATTAAAATAATTAACCTAAACTTAAGAAAATCACATAAAATGAACCAAATTTTTAAAAATTATGAATGAATCCTCTATGGAAGTATCTTTCAAAGAGGAATCAAGGAAAAATTAAATCCCCAACTACTCCTCATTATATTAGGCTTTATTTGGATTTTAATAAAATAATTAAAACCATAATTACACTCTAATTATGCTTCTAATTAAAATGAAACTTTTGAAATATGAAATTGGTAAGGAACCGCACTTGCCATAAAAATTTCAAACTCAATTAACCTTTGTATTAGGAATTGTTGAATTTCCAAATCTCTAGGTCAATATAAATCAAATAATAAACAAAAAATTTCATAAATCATAAAATTTATAAAATAACTTGAAATAATTCTAATTAACACGAGATCACTTATGATAGTTCTCTAACATCCTAAATCAAAAAACTTGATCACTTATATACTTAAGGGTTAATGAAACTAATAATGCATATTAAGTCTAATTAAACTTTAAAGCTAATGAATTCATAATCAAACCAATTAATGAAATCTTAATCCATAATCAATATAAATTAAGAATGGGTTAAAACACTAACCTAAGTGTCTTAGGTTAACATAAATCAAACCAACTAAATATGAATTCAATAAACATAAACATAATTGAAAATAAATGTTAAAGTAACTCAAACCAAATAAAATGAAATAAATCAAATTAAATTAAAAATAGACTAAGCCAAAAATAAAAATTAAATTAAATCAAAGAAATGAAATGATGAATCAAATTTGAAAAGAATAAAAAATTATAGAACATTAATCAAAAATCCAAATTGAGTTCAAACCCAAATCGTCTAAAGGAATCTAAAAGGATTAATTAAGATACTTAAGGATCTTTGTTAGGCCTTTGGGTTGTATCTTCATCTAAAGATAAAGATTTCATTCCACTAGGGGTTAGGATGTTGAATAGAATGGGTTCCACTCAAAAGTGAAATATATTATACTCTTCACTCTAAAAAACCTAAACCTCAATTTAACAAAATAAAAGTGAACTTGAAAATAAAAAAAATGAAGATAAATAATTAAATCATTTGAATTGAAGCCATTCAAAGGTATAAATCAAACAAACTCAAAACTTCAAATTTAAACTTGAACTAAAAAAACCTAGCAAAGTCTTACCATACAAGCTTTTTCCCTTCACACACTAAATCAATAGGTTAAAGACCCTAGACTTAGGTTAGGTCAAATTCTATATTATGATGTGATGTGCCTTTCCTATCTTTATTGTGTACTATTTTAGACTGCATATCTAGGATTGTTTGCCCATTAGATATGATGATAGTATGTTTTTTTAGAACTAATATTATCTTCTATAGGGGGCTACGCTAAAAAATATTGTTGTCATAAATAAAATAAAATACTATTTTCTTGCAAGTGTGCTTAAGTCCTTAAGCATAACCCAATATGATAGTTGTGCTTCACAAATAGCTAATGCTAAGCCCATATATTTATAATAAATAGCTGTTGTGTGCTATTTCTATTTTCTTGACATCTATTTTGCAGAGCTTAGAATTTATTTTAAATTTCAAATATAAATTTAAGCTTAGAATTTGGTTAGGATTTATGGGGTCTAGGATTAGCAAGAGTTGACCCTACCAGAAGATAGGTGCAATGGTCCTCTATGAAACCCAATCGACGTCCGTGAAGAGGAAGATGAACATAGAAAGAAGACTCATAGATCTAAACTATAGTTCTAGGCCAAGTTATATAAGGGCAGAGCCCTGCTGTCCATTTGCTCTCTTTTTTAGCGTGCAATATGCAACCACATTGGAATTTCTTTTAAATTAAATTATCTTGATTTATTTTGGATGAATAGAATCAACCTACTTTTTACAGTTTCTTTCTATGTTGTGCATTCTGTGATGAATTTCTAGATGTAGGCTCATAGGAAAAACTAAATTTTCCACCTAATTAAATATAATCAATTCAAGCAAGAAAATTATGAAATTCAAAACTTCACTTAAATTAAAGCCTTAGGCAAAACTTAAAATCAATTAGAAATAATTAGCTCTCAAAAATCTTGCAATCATATTACTCTGAATTCTTGAATTGAGTACTTCACCTATTGCATATAAGGGGCATATAACCTATGAAGTTGACTGCTTCTTGGGGAAGTCTACCTTTCTCTTAATAATTTGGCCCAGAATCAATTCTAATTGCATGGCATTTTGGCGTAAAAATTCTTACCCAAGACCTTAAATGAATCATGAATCAAAATATTTAAATTCTAAAAAATGTGCATTAATTTGATGCATTTCATACCCTACATGATCATTAGCATTAAGGAGTGAGTCTAGGATTCTTAGATTCTTTTCTTAAAAATACAACAACCTAACCATCTTGCATACATGAGACTTAGCATCATGGATTTAAAATTAACTAGGTGGTGTTAAATGAGGTCGTTGGGCGCTAAGTCTAAGAGTCAAGGATAGGTTTGTTTGCTTACGTGAGAGAAATGATTGATAATTTCCAAAATGAAACTAGCCAAGGATTTGACTTAGGGTAAAGCATTTACAAACATAAGTTTTGAAGCATCCTCCTCAGAGTAAATCTTCAACCCTAGGCATTTTTATAGTCTTATGCTTTTAGAATCTAAGCCCTAGATTTCTAAGAAAATGTCAACTCAAAATATAAATTAAATCCCAAAATGTAAAGCCCAATGGTAGGATAGATGAAATGTCTACTGAGCATTCCAATATCAACATGAATTTTTTACTTCATCTAGCTTTCCCTCCTAAAAGAACTCTTTCCACTTTGGATCATTCCTAATTGAGATTCTAAATATCATTCCTTTGAAAACCAACTTAATACTCTATAGAAATAATATCTTATTTCTTTAATCAAGGGCATTCTTAGGAAGAGACCCTTCTTCTTGAGACGTAATTAACTATAGGATCTTGCCCTTATAGGGAACCATGAACCTAGTTAAAAATAACCCTACTCTACTTCCCATATTGTTCATGGGAAAACTCTCTGATATATGAAAGACCCATTAACCTTAGGAGTGTTTTTTTATTAATTGATTGAATCCATTATAAGATAATATGTTTATTTTTCATGATAATATGTTTACTCTTTAATGACAAATTTGATCATCCAAATAAGAAATCCCTAAACTCTACATGGTGTTATAAATTTTTTCCATAATTGGTTCACTTCCATTAGAGAGAGAGAGTGAATAGATTTTGACTCTTTTGGACTTACAACTACTTCAAGTGGTTGCCAGCTAACACCTCCTATGATTCAAAGCCATGTGGGTTGGCCTCATATAAATGCAAGATGACTAGGTTATTTATTAAGAATGTATCTATAGTCCTAAACTCACTCACTAAGAGACTAGATCATGACTGGTATAAAAATCATACCTTAGATTAACGTGATAAAATTTTACATCCTTTTATTCCAATTATAACTAATCATTTTGACTTAAATGTGGGAAGGTTTTATGCCAACATGCATGATGAAATAGATTCATGAGAAGAATCAGAGTAAAGGGTGTTCTCCACTACAAGGAAATTGTTCCCATAGGTCAAGTCTTCTTTTCGCAAGGATAGAGACCCCAATTTACAAATAGAATGCAAAATGTATGCATGGTGTTATAGCATACAACATATAGCTATGGGGTTACTAATATTTTATTTCTTAATTAAAATCTTAGACTTTATAATTAGGTTATGAATTATTTTAAAATTTAGTTAAAATTAGTTGGGATAGAAAATTTAGTTTCTTAAAGAGCCTACTACAAGCCCATACAACAAATAATCAAACTTTAAGAAACCTATGAAATCATGACATTTATTTTGCACAATTAAAAAAAATTCAAGTAAGCATCATCGATTAAAAGAATAAGAGGTTGGTGTGGCTAGGTACCACTATTTACCATAAAAAAGAAAAATAAAAAATGGGTGGCCAAACTCTACACTTATATATCCTTGATTATAATTAAATTTATAAAATGCAGATAAAGCTATTAGGGTATTTAATTCTTTATCTTCATATTCACTTCATAGATTTGAACACTCCAAGCATCATAGGACCTCCCAGGTCTAAGCCTTCTAATCACTACTCATCCTAAACCATATATCCATAATTCTAAGCCTATGAATAAAAATTAATTTTATGAAAATAAGAATCTAACTACACATGCAAAATAAAAGTCAGCTTAACATACATTTACACAAAGCAGTTATATTTCAAACATTGGGGTTTAGCACCCTGCCTTAGGTGACCAAGCTCACTTATCCTAATGGATTGTGCATAGGGACTTAAGAAACAGTGCAAGTAAGAGGCATTTATAAATTTTATTTTAGTAGACCTTTAAGTACAATCCCCTTTAGATAACACCATTAGTTTAATGTTGCCATAACATTCATACTACATAGAAATAATCTTGACATCAGGTCTAAAGTATTACATCATAAAATAAAACATCAATATACCACAAAAAGTATCAGCCTAACCTAAAACTATGATCGATGAATTAGTATACTAATGTGTGTGCTATGGCTTAGTGCAGTATGGCAAAGTTAGGCTTTAATGTTTGAATTTAGTTAATGATGAATGCTCAAGTCTCTCAATAAAGGATGATTGTGATTTAAATGATTAATGGTTCAAGTTGGATTTTAAACTTAACTCTTAATTTCCTTTTTTTTTTTAGGTTTCATTTAAACTTAAAATTTTAAAGAGAGAAAGGAGGAGTGAGATCCACCTTATTCCCTAACCTTAGGTTAAATATAAGGATGAATTTTATGACTTTTAATCATCTTAATGAAGTGTTATAAATTTTCCTATTAAGCTATGTGTTTGGATTTGGCTTAAGTGATTTTGTCTAACTATGAAAGACATCTTAAGATAAATAAAACCAAATCATATCCAATTTAGTGACATATTATTAACCTAGCTTTATCATCCCTTCATATTCATTTAATTAATAATATATTTTATTTAGTAATTTGATATAATAAATGCACATATATTATTTGAATATTTGATATTTTAATGTATGGATGAATTAATATATTTTTATTTATTAATATTTTGTATATGATATGATTATATGATACATGAATTTTATAACTATGATGATTTAATTATCCTTTATACATATATGTAAACAATAGTATATTGAATTTGTACAAGTATGTGCCATTGTTGAACCAGGGAAGTGATGTAATCAGATGGGGCTACTTAAAATCTCACATTCCAGGATGTCCAAACTATATATTTGTTAATTCATATACATATGAATATATATATATATCTTTGGGTATAAGGATGAAATTAGAAAAATATTAAGATATTTAAATATATACACGAAAATAATTTAACCTTAAAATGTAGTTTACTACAAATCTCAAGGTACATGTCATTATAATACGAGAAGTATAAGGTATTAAGACTTCCTTTGGACTAGTAGCCCTGTGATCACGGGTTTCCAAACTATATACCTTTGAAATTATAGTTCAAACATATAGGATTTAAAATTTAAAATTTTATCATTCATATTGATTTATATTTAGATTAATAGATATTTTTAAATTAATTAAAAAATAATTTAATATTTACTAGTGATAATAGCCACACTATTTAATTCAAGCATGCAAATATTTAAAATAATTTTATTTATTTTTGAAGCATGAATGCATGAAACATATGAAAGATAAATTTATGAATGAATGAAACAAAGCAATTAAATATCATCCATAACCTATTTGGAGTTATTGATTATTAATATTATTCAAATGAAAATAAGCATCTTCAAGCCTAATCAATTCATTAAGGGTTAATTTTTAAAATTTAAATCATTTAATTATAATGAAGAGAGAAAATATTAAAGTTATCCCTTGACCCATCTCTGTTCATTAAGTGATTCAAAAGTGTTAGAAGATTTTTATGAATTTATTAATGCTAAATAATTATTTAATCAATTAAGTCCAGAAGAGCCCATAAATTTAATTTAGCCCTAAATATAAGCCAAAAAATTATGAGAGATGTATAAAAAATTCATAAACATGATGTAAACATGTTTTAAAAATCCTAATGTAATTGGGCTTATAATTAGAGTTAAATTGGGAAATTTGATTTCATTAAAAACCTCCTTGTTAGGTGAGCACAAAAAGGGCTTCATCAAACTTTTTGGAGATCTACACTAATTATTATGAATTTTATCAATTCTAGGGTAAATAATGATTTAATTAATTAAATAAAATATCTTTAGAGTGATTTTGAGGATTAATCAAGGCCAAAGGTTCTAATTAATGTTTTTAATTACCCATACATTTTAATACATAATTAGACTTCCATAATTAATTTTATAACTTAATTTTAATAATTTACTAAATTCATAAAATGGCTAATTTATGTTTGAAAATTTGGATCTCCCAAATTACTTAGCAAATTAACTTGAAATAATTATAGGAGATAGAGGTCATCCATAAGACAATCACACCAAATTTTAAGGTAATCACTCAAGTAATTAAAGCTTAATTATCCTAATTAATCATTATACACTTGTAAAATTTGGGGGCTTTTAATTTTCTTAGATTCTCCTCTATCTAAGGTTTTCTTAAAAGAGCTTATGTACATTTATTAATTTTTTTTATAATTATCTATGAATATTTTAATTTTGTGTAATGAAAGTAATTAATAAATGTTTAATTAAATCTTATTTTAATTATTTTAATGTCTAGTGTGATCTAGAGGGTCCAATTAATTTTTAAAGATCTATAATATTTATTAAAGTGATTTGAATTATTTTGATGAATTTTCGTAATTTACATAATTATTAATTATTTATTTATTCAAAATTAGCAAATTGACTTCAAAAAATTAATAACTCTAAATTAGAAAGCTATTTAAATTGAAATTTTTATGATTGGTAGGTAATAATAGTAAGTTTCCTTTCTTGAATTTTTAACTTAATAGATTTAGTATTTTAAAGGTAATTAAAAAATATGATTAGACTCACCTTGTCTAACATGGCCAGGTTAGGTCCAATAGGGTCCACTAGGATTACCTAAGTTTCACCATAATGTAGTTAATTTAGTTTTGATTTTAGTTTTACTTTGATTTATTATTTTATTCCTACCTTAGTTTGGGTTGTATGCCTATTTACTAATTGTAGTATCCTAAGTGTCTAATTATGAAGATTTTAGTTTAAGATTAGAGATCCTAATTACTAAACCTCCCTTAAAGTTAATAGAACCTTAGTGCCTAGATCAAATCCCAGGTCTAAGAGAAGGGTTGTCAACCTCATTATAAGTTAGGTTAGTGGCTATCTGTCATCCATTTTTTCAATGTTAGCCCTACTAATGGGAGATTTGGAAGGAGTAGATTATCTATTTTTGGTTGGCTTTTTACTCCAGCTTTGACCTTTATTTTCCAAATTATTGAAAGAGGGTCTAGTAGTATAGAATTAGAGGAGTGTGAGAGGGATCCATAAGTAGTACATTTTGAGGGTTTCAAGTCTTATTAGATTTTAAATAGAAACTTTTCCCATGATAGTGATGCTAATCTCCTTAGGTAAAGCAAAAAAAATATTTATTTGCACACAAACATGAGTGAATGTCAATCTAAGGAATGCCAACCCAACTATCAATTTTTAAGATTCCAGTTGAGTTCTAATGGAATAGAGGGAGATCCAGAATTTTAATACATAAAGCAATAGAATCAAACGCTTTTTTAATCAGTTTGAATCTCAACATCCATTTTTTGAGAATAAAAGCTTTATCAAAGAAAAACTAAGGGTCATCAACCCATACCATCTCAAAATCTTTTGGAATTGAGAATTTCAAAAGAAAGAATCCTTCATTGATTATACCATTAATTTCCAAATATTTTTGATTAGTGCAAAGAGTGCTTCATAATATAGTCTCTTACCAATTGAGTATTCAACTAAAGTGTAGTGCCAATCCTTAACACTAGTATGAACTTCATCTTTAGAGAAGTTAACCAATCTTTTAGAAGATGAAACATAGTTAACGAAAAAGTGTTTAGAATCTCTAAACATGAGGATATAATGCCTTTTCAATTTAATGAGCTAGAACATGAAAGTAGATATGTAGAAACATTAGAAGAGCAGGAGAGGTGAAAGGAAGATGTTAAAGATGGAAAGTCCAGAGAAGAGCAAACATTGGAAGATGAGAGAAAAATGATGCCGAAAAAGTAGGGGACAACATAGCCCAAGTGCTAAGATTGAAGGATTGATTAGGAGAAATTTATTTAAATCAAACATAAGAATCTGATTTAGGAGACTATCAAGGTTGAGAGGTGGAGATTTCATCTGAAAAAAAGAAGATGAAAAATTCTCTAGCCAAGGCTAGAGGATGGTAGAAGATGAGAATCAGCAAGGTGGTGAAAAAAGGGGAAGAAGAAGCCTTAGTGGAGCTTCTTAATCTTCTATTATATTGAATATTAACAAGCTCACCTCGCACAAGGTAATCTCTTAGAACTTTAGCCTACCATCATGATGATTTCCTTTCTCTATTATTTTAAGAAAAAGATAAATTCTTTTTTATTTTATAAAATTATCACGTCTTTAGTACCTATAATCTACCCTAGATCCCATAACATATAAAATTGTTACCTTTGGCAAACTCTCACTTGTAATCACATTGGCTCACATCTCCTTGGTGTAGCATTCTCGATTTGATTCTCTTTCATTGAGCTCCACTTTTGTCATTTCCCTTAGCTCTTTTGTATCTAAATTCTTAGTCTAATATAATTACATTATGCATCAACCTGTCATAATGGATTGACTTTAGAAATTAACATGTGATATTTCTATTATATTTTAATAGAATTAAATTACATTATTTAGATTTATAGATAATGCAAAAATAATAAAAATATCTATTACAAAATAAATAATAAAATAATAAAATATTAAGATACTTATGAAGTAGAATAATTATTGTAGAAAGCCAAAAAATCCTCCAACACATAGTACAATTTACATGACAAAACATAAATTTGTAAATATATTTATTGATAGAACTATAATAAAATAATGATATATTATAATATTAAATATTCTTTTGAAATATTTCTTGTCATGTTATACATTTCATGTCATTTAAAAATAAGCAATATACTACTTGTCAATTCTAAAGATTATTCTAATGATTAAAAAAGAGAAGAAGTTTATTCAAAAAATTGGGATTTATGTTTGATTACTTGAACAGGTTGGAGATCTTAGACCATATTTGTATAATGGAAAATATAAATGGAGAATTTTTTAGGTTGGTGCTATAACTTGTTGTCTTATTATATTATTGAATCACAATCAATTGTACTTAAAATCACATCATGTATGTATATATAATTCAATATTTATTTATAAGTAACCACTTCTATTTTTGAAATTCAAGCTAGGTTTTCATACAAAAATTATAGATTTTTTTGGTATTTTTGGGTGAATTTAATAGTCATTAAATTTATTTTTAAATAAGTACAAAATATGAGTAATTAATCAATATTTATATTACAATTATTTTAAAGTTAATCCAATAACTAAAAAATTTATCATTGTTAAATTAAGGTAAGATTCTAACTAATTTGTTTATAAAATTATATATTTGGCCAAACTAACCAAAATATTTATTTAAATGTATAAAATTATATATTAGACCAAAACTATATGTAATTTATTTTCAAAAAAAAAGAGAGGAAGAAATGAGCATGAGAAATGGCATAGTCAAATCTTACTTTTTTTTTTCTTAAATATCAATGAAACATTTATCAACAAAAATAAGGAGTAGGTTACTAGAGCTATAATTTTATCCCAATTGTCCAAGAAAATTACTGTTATATTTGTATGGAAAGAAATAATTCAAGCATATTGTAATAATAATTTATCATAATATAAATTAAAACTTTTTAATTGATTTTAATGTGAATAAAATTTAAGAATTATTTAATTATTTATATATTAAATAAATCTAAAAAAGTAATGTTTAAAAATCATTAAAAATATTTTATCAATATGTTCTAACCTAATTTTTTGGGAGACTATTTATATTTCTAACCATATACACCAGCAAAATGTTATAATATGTACATTTGATGCTAAGTATTAGTGCTTATTTTTGTACCAATAGCCATCAATACAAATACAATGCAATTTTATTGATAGATTTTTGCTCCTTTTGGAATATTATCTCATTTGGCTTTAAATTATTAGATTTATCAAAGCGATTACATTACTATATAAAGATCATCACATGTTAGATATTTATTTTAGTAATACACAATTATTATTATAACTATATATTCTTATTATTAAGCATATTCTTCTTTATTATGCTTTTCCATATTATTATTATTTTTGTTTATGTTTAAATTACTTATACTAATATTAGAATCTATCAATTAAAGATGATGTCTCTATATAATCCTCGATCATTCATACTTTCATCATCGATGCTCACCGCAAGGTCACTAATTTCGGGAAGCTCTAAAATCAGTCTTCACATAAACTGATTGCTCTTTTGCACTATACATAACCTTAAAGCCCCTTATTTAGATTACAGTTAAGACATGGAGAGGGTTGGTGATAATTTCACAAATCTCGAGGAGCTGTTAATAAAGGAGGAGTACAGGCAATGGAAGAAGAACACACCGTTGCTTTATGATTTGGTGATTACCCATGCGCTAGAGTGGCCATCAACTGTGCAATGGCTACCTGGTGAGGAGGAACCGTCAGGGAAGGACTATTCCATCCAAAGGATGATCCTTGGTACTGAAGCGTCACAAAATGAGCCTAACTACCTTATGATCGCTCAAGCCCAAATACCGCCTGTGGAAACTGATAATGATGTTCCGCAATACGATGAAGAGGGTGGTGAGGTGGGAGCGTTCGGTAGTGTTGATAACAATATTCAAATAATTCAAAAAATAAATCATAATGGTAAAGTGAACCGAGCTCGACATATGCCACAAAATCCCTTTATAATTGCCACAAAAAGTGTGAGCGCACAAGTTTATGTGTTTGATTATAGCAAGCATCCTTTAAGGCCTCCCCTAGATGGTGCATGTAGTCCTGACTTGAGATTGAAGGGCCATAGCAATGGTGGTTATGGTTTGTCATGGAGTCCTTTCAAAGAAGGCCACCTACTGAGTTGCTCTAGCGATGCTAAAATATGCTTGTGGGATATCAATAGATCTCCCAATGATAAATCACATGCTGCTCTTCACAAATTTAAGGTCCATCAAGGTGTTATGGAAGATGTTGCTTGGCATTTGAGGCATGTGTACATGTTTGGTTCTGTCGGTGATGATCAACATTTGCATATTTGGGATTTGCGTTCCCAATCTACTAGAAAGCCATCTCAGTCTATTAGTGCTCATACAGGAAAGATTAATTGCCTAGCATTCAGTCCATTCAATGAGTGGATTACAGCGACAGGATCAGTAGATAAAACTGTAAAGCTTTTGACCTTCGTAAGACCAATACTTCACTACATTCCTTTGCTTCTCACGGAGAAGAGGTTTTCCGAGTTGGCTGGAATCCGAAGAATGAGACGATACTCGCGTCTTCTTGCGTAGGTAGGAGGCTTATGGTGTGGGATCTAAGTAGGATCGGCAACGCACAATCATCTAAGGAAGCAGAAGAGGGTCCACCTGAGTTGCTTTTCATTCACGGAGGGCATACTAGCAAGATCAATGATTTTTCTTGGAATCCCAATTCTGATGATTGGGTTATTGCTAGCGTTGCTGAAGATGACATCCTTCAGATTTGGGAGATGCGAGAGACTATTCACAATGAGGAAGCAGATTTATACGATGATGAGCCTTCAAATGCGTCATAATAAATCTTTCTGATATTTTAAAGATAATTAAAGAGACTGTCTTTATAATCTCTGAGAAGGCATGATATTATTAAATAAAAAAAAAGGCATCCTTGAATGTATTCTTGTTTTATTGATAGTTCCATTAGCTATTCTGAATTTGTAGATGAAGTCAAGAATCTTCAGAAATACCATAAAGGTTAACACTTCTTAGCCCAATTCTTAATTTACAGAATAAAAACAATGTAAAAATTATATCTAGATATTCTTATTCATTTTATGTTAAAATGAGCATAAAAAATTGTTCTGCAATCTTCTGTTCTAATTAAATGATATCAAATTAAGGGATATCAATTTGTATATAATGCAAGAATAATGAATATATTTATTATAAAATTCATGACAAGTAATGAAGCATCAAAATTATTATATGCAATCAATATAATCATTATCATAAAAAATAAAATATAAATTTCATCAATATATATAATAATTTATACAAATACTATATAAATTCATAAAGATATTTATGACAAAATAATAAAATATTATGATATTATATGGCCAAATCATCCTCGGACTGAGTTCGAGATAAATGTCAGCATCTTCAACCAGGATCAAGATAAGGGTCACTGTTTACTCAAAATATTACAAAAATATTCAGTCCAAGCTATATTAATCTTATGAGCCTTCACATAAAATGTTATGTTTTGACGATAAAAAAATATTTATAGTTGAACAATTATTTTGGTGATTAGTTGTGTGTGTAAGATGTGGTATGCTTTTAATGTCGGAACTATAAATAAATAGCTTAAAGAAAATTGACTAAAGGAGCACGAATAATTGCTATTTTCGAGTGCTTGATCAAGGAAGAGCTCATGAAGACTACAAAAATGATTGATGCCAAAAGATCTTAGTGAAACTCACAGTTGTGCCATTATTTTTTGTATTTTTTTAAATTTTTTCTTCATGTAATTGACATATGAATGATGTAAAATAACTAAGCATATATACACTTGAGAAAATATTAAATAAAATTTTTAAAGTCATACTGTTTAATTTATATCATGCTAAACAATTGCCCATATTTATTTATTAATTTCTTTTACCATAAGTGAGTTGGTTAATGCCCAAAATTGTCAAAATTAAACTAATAGTATTGTATGATACTAAATCGTAATATACGAATATTCATTTTCCAAAATATTTGCAGTCGATAAGAATAAGTCACTTAATTATAATTTTTCTTAATTAGATATGAATTGTATAGTATGATGTTCAATCATACATTATAAATTTATGTAGTGATTACTTTAATTTAATCCAAATATTGTGGGATTCACTCAAAAGAGTTTTTTTTCTTGATATATTTGTATTGTATGATGATATCATACAAGCTCAATAAATAGAGAGCAAAATTTTTAGTTTGTATTGTTCATATAGTATGATCCTAGGTTAAACAATACAAATAGTGATGGCTATTGGGGCAATTGTTTTGTTGAGTCCCTAACTCTAAAAGATTAAACTAATCGTGCTACATGTCCCGATCATCGTAAGATTAGACTAATTTATTTTAAAATTATTTTAAAATTTTTATTCAGCTTTCTCCCAATAAATACCTCCTTCGTGGAGGCTAACTAGAGAACTTGGATGTGAGAAAATGTAATGGAGGCTTGGGGAAGAGTGTTGTTTGCTAAAAAACTAGTGAAATTTCTCTCGTTCTCTTTTCCTTAATGGATCTTTTCTTAATAATGTTGAACTTTTATTTTGTTTGTTCTTGCTCATCAACCTTGCTGTTGAGTTTTGAGTTTTAACTTGAGAATCTATTCTTGTTAAGAAATTGTGTAAGATTTCTATATGGGAAATTTGCATTTCACCTTAGCATGGGAGTGACATCCTTCTCACTATGAAAGAGAAGCGGAGTGGTGTAGGGAAGGGTTTCTCCATTACCCATTGAGGAGATAGCTAACTTTTGGAGGAGATCTGGAGAGTGAATATAGGTCCTTTAGGTCAAACCATAATAAATCATTATGACCCATTTTTTTTCTTTCTTTTATGTTATTTGATATTTTTATCATTTTAATTGATTATTGGTTTTGTTTAATTAAGTCTCTCTCTCTCTCTCTCTCTCCCTCTCCCTCTCTCTCTCTCTCTCTGTGCACTTTAATGATTTGATTTAAATTATCTTTTGTTTAAAATTTTGAAGCACACTTATTCACCCTCTTATTGAGTGTGTCATACTTATAAGAGGTATCGAGTTGCTTGTTTTGCCAAACAACTGCAAGTAGATCATTCAATGACACATCTCAAAAATCAAAACACTAAGAAAGGATACACTATTATTCGACCACCTCTTTTAAGTAATATTCCTTTTGAGTTTTAAAAATTTTGGATATTTTCTTTTATTCAATCGATTGATGTATAAATCTAAAATATGATTGAGGTTGGATACTCACCACCACACGATGTTGTTAAAGACAAATGTGTTGAAACTTCTCTTTTAATTTTTGGTAAATAGAAGATAGGGAACTCACATTATTAAATGCAAAATATTTAATTTGTTTTTTACTTTTTTATATTTTAAAGTCTAAAGATTACGTGCATGTTTTCATTTGTAAAATTGGTAAAAAAATTTGGGAAAATTTGTGTTACTTATGAAAATAATAATGAGGTTAAACAATCTCACATTGATATGCTTTGACATTATTATAAACTTTTTGTATGTTACCTCATGAGTCCATTTCAAACATATACACACATTTTCCAAAAATCATTACTTCATTGTATGCTTTGAGAAGAGAATATTTATAAATGCTAAAAATTTAACCAAACATTTATGTTGTTTACTTGAATCTTGGGATGCTAAGGTTATAATTATTTTTTAATCTAAAGTTATATTCATTTAAATGCTTGATTCTCTTATTGCTTATGAACAAAAGATTATGCAAAAAGATACTAAAATAGTATTAAAAAGAGTAAAAGATGATTGCTCTTAAAGAAAATACATCTGATTACAATGAAGAGGTAAGCAACACTAATGATGATGATATTGCACTCATAACTGAGAAGTTTAAAAACTTCCTAAAAGATAAGTAAAAGTGATTTGATTTAAAGAAAGGAAAATATGTAACCAAAAACATCTCAAAGGTTCTAGATCTTATTTACTATGAATACAAGAAATTAAGTTAAACCAAATGAGAATGTCATTTGCTCAATAACATCAACTAGATGAAGAATAAGAAGAAAAAGGTGATAAAAAGAATGGCAAGAGAAGGAATCAATATGCTTTCTAAATCAACTAAAATTCAGAGTATTCTGAAAAATAAGTTGTAGAAGAGGCCACAAACTTTTGTTTGATGGCTAAATAAGATTCTCACAATTCTATTGAAGAATCAAGTTCGAAAAGAATAAAAAATTATAGAACATTAATCAAAAATCCAAATTGAGTTCAAACCCAAATCATCTAAAGGAATCTAAAAGGATTAATTAAGATACTTAAGGATTGTAGTTAGGCCTTTGGGTTGTATCTTCATCTAAAGATAAAGATTTCATTCCACTAGGGGTTAGGATGTTGAATAGAATGGGTTCCACTCAAAAGTGAAATATGTTATACTCTTCACTTTAAAAAACCTAAACCTCAATTTAACAAAATAAAAGTGAACTTGAAAATAAAAAAAATGAAGACAAATAATTAAATCATTTGAATTGAAGCCATTCAAAGGTAAAAATCAAACAAACTCAAACTTCAAATTTAAACTTGAACTAAAAAAACCTAGTAAAGTCTTACCATACAACCTTTTTCCCTTCACATGCTAAATCATTAGGTAAAAGACCCTAGACTTAGGGTAGGTCAAAGTCTATATTATGATGTGATGTGCCTTTCCTATCTTTATTGTGTATTATTTAGATTGCATATCTAGGATTGTTTGCCCATTAGATTGGATGATAGGATGTTCTTTTTAGAACTAACATTATCTTCAATAGGGGGCTACGCTAGAAAATATTGTTGTCATAAATAAGATAAAATATTTTTTTCTTGAAAGTGTGCTTAAGTCCTTAAGCATAACCCAATAAGAAAGTTGTGCTTCGCAAACAGCTAATGCTAATCCCATATATTTATAATAAATAGTTGTGTGCTATTTCTATTTTCCTGACATCTATTTTGCAGAGCTTAGAATTTATTTTAAATTTCAAATATAAATTTGAGCTTAGAATTTGGTTAGGATTTATGGGGTCTAGGATTAGCAGGAGTTGACCCTACCAGAAGATAGGTGCAATGGTCTTCTATGAAACCCAATCGATGTCCGTGAAGAGGAAGATGAACATAGGAAGAAGACTCATAGATCTAAACTATAGTTCTAGGCCAAGCTATATAAGGGCAGAGCTCTGCTATCCATTTGCTCTCTTTTCTAGCGTGCACAGCAGTACCCAATCACATTGGCATTTCTTTTAAATTAAATTAGCTTGATTTATTTTGGATGAATAGAATCAACCTACTTTTTACAGTTTATTTCTATGTTGTGCATTCTGTGATGAATTTCTAGATGTGGCTCATAGGAAAAACTAAATTTTCCACCCAATTAAATATAATCAATTCAAGCAAGAAAATTATAAAATTCAAAACTTCACTTAAATTAAAGACTTAGGCAAAACTTAAAATCAATTAGAAATAATTAGCTCTCAAAAATCTTGCAATCATATTACTCTGAATTCTTGAATTGGGTACTTCACCTATTGCATATAAGGGGCATATAACCTGTGAAGTTGATTGCTTCTTGGGGAAGTCTACCTTTCTCTTAATAATTTGGCCCATAATCAATTCTAATTGCATGGTATTTTGGCATAAAAATTCATACCAAAGACCATAAATGAATCATGAATCAAAATATTTAAATTCTAAAAAATGTGCATTAATTTGATGCATTTCATACCCTACATGATCATTAGCATTAAGGAGTGAGTCTAGGATTCTAAGATTCTTTTCTTAAAAATACAACAACCTAACCATCTTGCATACATGAGACTTAGCATCATGGATTTAAAATTAACTTAGGTGGTGTTAGTGCAGCCCTTCAAGGTGTGTTGTAAGTCTAGAAGAGTCAAGGATAGGCTTGTTCACTTACATGAGAGAAATGATTGATAATTTCCAAAATGAAACTAGACCAAGCATTTGACTTGGGTTAGAAGCATTTACAAACATAAGTTTTGAAGCATCCTCCTCGGAGCAAGTCTTCAACCCTTGGTATTTTTATAGTCTTATGCTGTTAAAATCTAAGCTCTAGATTTCTAAGAAAATGTCAACTCAAAATCTAAATTAAATCCCAAAATTTAAAGCCCAATGATAGGATAGATGAAATGTCTACAGAGCATTCCAATATCAACATGAATTTCTTACTTCATCTTGCTTTCCCTCCTAAAAGAACTCTTTCCACTGTGGATCATTCCTAATTGAGATTCTAAATATCATTCCTTTGAAAACCAACTGAATACTCTATAGAAATAATATCTTATTTCTTTAATCGAGGGCATTCTTAGGAAGAGAGCCTTCTTCTTGAGACATAATTAACTATAGGATGCCCTTATAGGGAATCATGAACCTAGTTAAAAATAAACCCTACTCTACTTCCCATATAGTTCATGGGAAAACTCTCTGATATATGAAAGACCCATTAACCTTAGGAGTTTTTTTATTAATTGATTGAATCCATTATAAGATAATATGTTAATTTTTCATGATAATATGTTTACTCTTTAATGACAAATTTGATCATCCAAATAAGAAATCCCTAAACTCTACATGGTGTTATAAATTTTTCCCATAATTGGTGCACTTCCATTAGAGAGAGAGTGAATTGATTTTGACTCTTCTGGACTTACAACTACTTCGAGTGGTTGCTAGCTAACACCTCCTACTCAAAGCCATGTGGGTTGGCCTCATATAAATGCAAGATGACTAGGTTGTTATTTATTAAGAATGTATCTATAGTCCTAAACTCACTCACTAAAAAACTAGATCATGACTGGTATGAAAATCATACCTTAGATTAATGTGATAAAAATTTTACAACATTTTATTCCAATTTTAACTCATCATTTTGACTTAAATGTGGGAAGGTTTTATGCCAACATGCATGATGAAATAGATTCATGAGATGAATCAGAGTAAAGGGTGTTCTCCACTACAAGGAAATTGTTCCCATAGGTCAAGTCTTGTCTCTTTTCGTGCAAGGATAGAGACCCCCAATTTACAAATAGGAATGCAAAATGTATGCATGGTGTTATAGCATACAACATATAGCTATGGGGTTACTAAATATTTTATTTCTTAATTAAAATCTTAGACTTTATAATTAGGTTATGAATTATTTTAAAATTTAGTTAAAATTATTAGTAGGGATAGAAAATTTAGTTTCTTAAAGAGCCTACTACAAGCCCATACAACAAATAATCAAACTTTAAGAAACCTATGAAATCATGACATTTATTTTGCACAATTAAGGTAAAAAATTCAAGTAAGCATCATCGATTAAAAGAATAAGAGGTTGGTGTGGTTGGGTACCACTATTTACCATAAAAAGGAAAAACAAAAGATGGGTGGCCAAACTCTACACTTATATATCCTTGATTATAATTAAATTTATAAAATGCAGATAAAGCTATTAGGGTATTTAATTCTTTATCTTCATATTCACTTCATAGATTTGAACACTCCAAGCATCATAGGACCTCCAAGTCTAAGCCTTCTAATCACTACTCATCCTAAACCATATATCCATAATTCTAAGCCTATGAATAAAAATTAATTTTATGAAAATAAGAATCTAACTACACATGCAAAATAAAAGTCAGCTTAACATACATTTACACAAAGCAGTTATATTTCAAACATTGGGGTTTAGCACCCTGCCTTAGGTGACCAAGCTCACTTATCCTAATGGATTGTGCATAGGGACTTAAGAAACAAAGGTGCAAGAGGAATTTATAAATTTTATTTTAGTAGACCTTTAAGTACAATCCCCTTTAGATAACACCATTAGTTTAATGTTGCCATAACATTCATACTACATAGAAATAATCTTGACATCCGGTCTAAAGTATTACATCATAAAATAAAACATCAATCTACCACAAAAAGTATCATCCTAACCTAAAACTATGATCTGTGAATTAGTATTCTAATGTGTGTGTTATGGCTTAGTGCAGTATGGCAAAGTTAGGCTTTAATGTTTGAATTTAGTTAATGATGAATGTTCAAGTCTCTCATTAAAGGATGATTGTGACTTAAATGATTAATGGTTCAAGTTGGATTTTAAACTTAACTCTTAATTTTCTTTTTTTGGGTTTCATTTAAACTTAAAATTTTAAAGAGAGAAAGGAAGAGTGAGATCCACCTTATTCCCTAATAGGTTAAATATAAAGATGAATTTTATGACTTTTAATCATCTTAATGAAGTGTTATAAATTTACCTATTAAGCTATGTGTTTGGATTTGGCTTAAGTGATTTTGTCTAAATATGAAAGACATCTTAAGATAAATAAAACCAAATCATATCCAATTTAGTGACATATTCTTAACCTTGCTTTATCATCCCTTCATATTCATTTAATTAATAATATATTTTATTTAGTAATTTGATATAATAAATGCACATATATTATTTGAATATTTGATATTTTAATGTATGGATGAATTAATATATTTTTATTTATTAATATTTAGTATATGATATGATTATATGATACATGAATTTTATAAAAATGATGATTTAATTATCCTTTATACATATACATAAACAATAGTATATTGAATTTGTACAAGTATGTGCCATTGTTGAACCAGGGAAGTGAGGTAATCAGATGGGACTACTTAAAATCTCGCATTCCAGGATGTCCAAACTATATATTTGTTAATTCATATACATATGCATATATATCTTTGGGTATAAGGATGAAATTATAAAAATATTAAGATGTTTAAATATATACACGAAAATAATTTAACCTTAATATGTAGTTCACTACAAATCTCAAGGTACATGTCATTGTTATACAAGAAGTATAATGTATTAAGACTTCCTTCGGACTAGTAGCCTTGTGATCGCGGGTTTCCAAACTATATACCTTTGAAATTGTAGTTCAAACATATAGGATTTTAAATTTTAAATTTTATCATTTATATTGATTTATATTTAGATTAATAGATATTTTTAAATTAACTAAAAAATAATTTAATATTTACCAGTGATAATAGCCACACTATTTAATTCAAAGCATGCAAATATTTAAAATAATTTTATTTATTTTTGAAGCATGAATGCATGAAACATATGAAAGATAAATTTATGAATGAATGAAACAAAGCAATTAAATATCATCACATAACCTATTTGGAGTTATTGATTCTTAATATTATTCATATGAAAAATAAGCATCTTCAAACCTAATCAAATTCATTAAGGGTTAATTTTTGAAATTTCAATCATTTAATTATAATGAGGAGAGAAAATTATTAAAGTTATCCCTTGACCCATCTCTATTCATTAAGTGATTCAAAAGTGTTAGAAGATTTTTATGAATTTATTAATGTTAAATAATTATTTAATCAATTAAGCCCAAAAGAGCCCATAAATTTAATTTAGCCCTAAATATAAGCCAAAAAATTATGAGAGATGTATAAAACGCATAAATATGATGTAAACATGTTTTACAAATCCTAATGTAATTGGGCTTATAATTAGGAGTTAATTATAGAAATAGGAAAAATCCAAAATCATCAATTACACTCAAAATACCTAAAACCAATTGGGAAATTTGATTTCATTAAAAACCTCCTTGTTAGGTGAGCACAAAAAGGGCTTCATCAAACTTTTTGGAGATCTACACTAATTATTATGAATTTTCACAATTCTAGGGTAATTAATGATTTAATTAATTAAATAAAATCTCTTTAGAGTGATTTTGAGGATTAATCAAGGCCAAAGACTCTAAATAATTTTTTTAATTACCCATACATTTTAATACATAATTAGACTTCCATAATTAATTTTATAACTTAATTTTAATAATTTACTAAATTTATAAAATGGCTAATTTAGGTTTGAAAATTTGGATCTCCCAAATTACTTAGCAAATTAACTTAAAATAATTATAGGAGATAGAGGTCATCCATAAGACAATCACACCAAATTTTAAGGTAATCACTCAAGTGATTAAAGCTTAATTATCCTAATTAATCATTATACACTTGATAAAATTTGGGGGCTTTTAATTTTCTTAGATTCTCCTCTATCTAAGTTTTCTTAAAAGAGTTTATTTACATTTATTAATTTTTTTTATAATTAGATATGATTATTTTAAGTTTTGTGTAATGAAAGTAATTAATAAATATTTAATTAAATCTTATTTTAATTATTTTGTGATCTAGTGTGATCTAGAGGGTCCAATTAATTTTTAAAGATCTATAATATTTATTAAAGTGATTTGAGTTATTTTGATGAATTTTCGTAATTTACATAATTCTTAATTATTTATTTATTCAAAATTATCAAATTGAATTCAAAAAATTAATAACTCTAAATTAGAAAGCTATTTAAATTAAAATTTTTATGATTGGTAGGTAATAATAGTAAGTTTCCTTTCTTAAATTTTAACTTAATAGATTTAGTATTTTAAAGGTAATTAAAAAATATAGTTTTCACTAAAACTCAAATTACTCTTTTAATATTTTAGGTTTATTAGATTCCTGTTATTTACATATTTTGGTTAGGTACTTTATTTTTTATGATTGTTTAAAATTTTGTGTTGGATTTAATAGAATAAATCAAAAATGATATCTAATCATGGGCGTCCGTTCTATTCAAGTTAGATTGTCAACTCGAAGGTTGTCTTTATCATGGGAGGTAGACCAAAAATAATTTGATGGATGTGATCTACCCCAAATATCATTGGATCTCACAATCTTTTGACAATCGAAGCCAAAAATTGCTTTATTTCATGTTGGAGAATTGAAAGAAAAAAAAGTTCATGCAAATTTTTTACCAAACACAAATACCAATGGTTAGTCTAAAGTTTAGAAAAGTTACCTCACTAAAGACCATGTTTGGTGGATGTTAGAAGATCTCTTTGGATCTCCCTCTTTGCCTCTTTATGGAATGCTCCAACAGCCATTCACCACTACCAATTGCTAGAAATCAGTGGCTCTTAGATTTAGGAAACACAAGATGGAGGGGGAGAGGTTTTTTTCTGATTAGAAGAAACTGTGTGTATGTTTTTAGTATGTTAAGAAGAAAAAAAAGAGGTGTGTAACCCTCCCATGTGAAGAAAAAATGTATATTTTTTTTCTCCTCATGCTCAGCTCTCTCTATCTGTATTCCCTTGTGTTTGGCATGCCCTTTTCTTTATTAAAGCTAAAACTTTTATTGGGTTTGGTGTATGGGGAGGTGACTGAACTCATTTTGGGTTAAGACTTGAGTTGACTCAACTTAACTCAAATTGAGTTGTGTTGAGTCATGTGAGTCTTGTTTGTCTAATTAATTTAGGATTATTTTTTAAATTATATAAAATCAATTATTTATAATATTTATGATTAATTAATTTGATTTTATTGAAGCCTAAGTCATCTTGATTTGACCTAAATAAGTCAAATGGCATTAAATGGTCTAATAGGTTATTTTGGGTTCAATTAGGTATGATGCTCAAATTAGGCCCAAATTAAGCTTAGCTTAATTTTTAAGTGTTGATTAAATGGTTATAACATTTTATGTAGGTTTACTTTAGTTTAATTTTGATTAATTTTGATTTGGGTTTAGTAGAGTCCACATAAGTAAATTTTGGTCAAATGGACCGAATGGCCAAATCATGCCCAAATTAAGCTCAGAATATGATTAAATTAATTTTAAATGAGATAATATAATAATTTTAAGCTTTTATACATGTTTATTTTTATTTTATTCTAGTTAAATTTTATATGATTTTAGTGGGGCCCACTTGGGTCAAATTAGGCCAAATGATCTACTTAGCGATTTTGTATCCTGTCTGAACTTAGTTTTATATTTTTTTTATATTTATACATTGGTTTTATGCTTTTTGTTTGATTTAATTTAGATTTATTTTGATTTTAATGGGTTTTTATGGACTTAGATGATTTTAAGCTTAAATAGGGTCAATTGGGTCGATCATGCTAAATGACTCAATCTATGATTAACTAAATTTAGATTCCAAATTAGGTTTACTTAATTTAAGATTTCATTGTATTATATTTAATTTTAATTTGATTAGACTCACCTTGTCTAATATGGTCAGGTCAGGTCCTATAGGGTCCACTAGGATTTCCTAAGTTTCACCATAATGTAGTTAATTTAGTTTTGATTTTAGTTTTAGTTTGATTTATTATTTTCATTCCTACCTTAGTTTGGGTTGTATGCTTATTTACTAATTGTAGTATCGTAAGTGTCTAATCACAAAGATTTTAGTTTAAGATTAGAGATCCTAATTACTAAACCTCCCTTAAAGTTAATAGAACCTTAATGCCTAGATCAAATCCTAGGTCTAAGAGAAGGGTTGTCAACCTCATTATAAGTCAGGTCAACAATGGCTATGTGTCATCCATTTTTTCAATGTTAGCCCTACCAATGGGGGATATGGAAGGAGTAGATTATCTATTTTTTTGTTGGTTTTTTACTCCAGCTTCGACCTCTATTTTCCAAATTATTGAAAGAGGGTCTAGTAGTATAGAGATTAGAGGAGTGTGAGAGGGATCCACAGGTAGTACATTTTTAGGGTTTCAAGTCTTATTAGATTTTTAAATAGAAACTTTTCCCATGATAGTGATGCTAATCTCCTTAGGTAAAGCAAAAAAAAATATTTATTTGCACACAAACATGAGTGAATGTCAATCTAAGGAATGCCGACCCAACTATCAATTTTAAGATTCCAGTTGAGTTCTAATGGAATAGAGGGAGATCCAGAATTTTAATACATAATGCAATAGAATCAAACTCTTTTTTAATCAGTTTGAATCTCAACATCCACTTTTTAAGAATAAAAGCTTTATCAAAGAAAAACTAAGCGTCGTCAACCCATACCATCTCATAATCTTTTGGAATTGAGAATTTCAAAAGAAAGAATCCTTCATTGATTATACCATTAATTTTCCAAATCATTTTGATTAGTGCAAAGAGTGCTTCATAATATAGTCTCTTACCAATTGAGTATTCAACTAGAGTGTAGTGCCAATCCTTAACACTAGTATGAACTTCATCTTTAGAGAAGTTAACCAATCTTTTAGAAGATGAAACATAGTTAACAAAAATGTGTTTAGAATCTCTAGACATGAGAGATAATGCCTTTTCAATTTAATGAGCTAGAACATGAAAGTAGATATGTAGAAACATTAGAATAGCAAGAGAGGTGAAAGGAAGATGTTAAAGATGGAAAGCCCAGAGAAGAGTAAACATTGGAAGATGAGAGAAAAATGATTCCGAAAAAGTAGGGGACAACATAGCCCAAGTGCTAAGATTGAAGGATTGATAAGGAGCAATTTATTTAAATCAAACTTAAGAATTTGATTTAGAAGAATATCAAGGTTGAGAGGTGGAGATTTCATCTGAAAAAAAAAAGATGAAAAATTCTCTAGCCAAGGCTAGAGGATGGTAGAACATGAGAATCAACAAGGTGGTGAAAAAAGGGGAAGAAGAATCCTTAGTGAGCTTCTTAATCTTCTATTATATTGAATATTAACAAGCTCACCTCGCACAAGGTAATCTCTTAGAACATTAGCCTACCATCATGATGATTTCCTTTCTCTATTTTTTTAAGCAAAATATAAATTCTTTTTTATTTTATAAAATTATCACGTCTTTAGTACCTATAATCTACCCTAGATCCCATAACATATAAAATTGTTACCTTTGGCAAACTCTCACTTGTAATCACATTGGCTCACATCTCCTTGGTGTAGCATTCTCGATTTGATTCTCTTTCATTGTGAGCTCCACTTTTGTCATTTCCCTTAGCTCTTTTGTATCTAAATTCCTAGTCTAATACAATTTCATTATGCATCAACCTGTCAAAATGGATTGACTTTAGAAATTAACATGTGATATTTCTATTATATTTTAACAGAATTAAATTACATTATTTAGATTTATAGATAATGTAAAAATAATAAAAATATCTATTACAAAATAAATAATAAAATAATAAAATATTAAGATACTTATGAAGTAGAATAATTATTGTAGAAAGCCAAAAAATCCTCCAACACATAGTACAATTTACATGACAAAATATAAATTTGTAAATTTATTTATTGATAGAACTATAATAAAATAATGATATATTATAATATTAAATATTCTTTTGAAATATTTCATGTCATGTTATACATTTCAAGTCATTTAAAAATAAGCAATATACTCCTTGTCAATTCTAAAGATTATTCTAATGATTAAAAAAAGAGAAGAAGTTTATTCAAAAAATTGGGATTTATGTTTGATTACTTGAACATGTTGGAGATCTTAGACCATATTTGTATAATGGAAAATATAAATGGAGAATATTTTAGGTTGGTGCTATAACTTGTGGTCTTACTATATTATTGAATCACGATCAATTGTACTTAAAATCACATGTATGTATATATAATTCAATATTTATTTATAAGTAACCACTTCTATTTTTGAAATTCAAGCTAGGCTTTCATACAAAAATTATAGATTTTTTTGATATTTTTGGGTGAATTTAATAGTCATTAAATTTATTTTTAAATAAGTACAAAATATGAGTAATTAATCAATATTTATATTACAATTATTTTAAAGTTAATCCAATAACTAAAAAAAATTATGATTGTTAAATTAAGGTAAGATTCTAACTAATATGTTTATAAAATTATATATTAGGCCAAACTAACCAAAATATTTATTTAAATGTATAAAATTACATATCAGACCAAAACTATATGTAATTTATTGTCAAAAAAAAAAAAAAAAGAGATGAAGAAATGAGCATGAGAAATGGCATAGTCAAATCTTACTTTTTTTTCTTAAATATCAATGAAACATTTATCAACAAAAATAAGGAGTAGGCTACTAGAGCTATAATTTTATCCCAATTGTCCAAGAAAATTATTGTTATATTTGTATGGAAAGAAATAATTTAAGCATATTGTAATAATAATTTATCATAATATAATTTAAAACTTTTAATTGATTTTAATGTGAATAAAATTTAAAATTAATTAATTAATTATATATTAAATAAATCTAAAAGGTAATGTTTAAAAATTATTAAAAATATTTTAACAATATGTTCTAACCTAATTTTTTGGGGAGACTATTTATATTTCTAACCATATAAGCCAGCAAAGTGTTATAATATGTACTATATTTGATGCTAAGTATTAGTGCTTATTTTTGTGCCAATAGCCATCAATACAAATGCAATGCAATTTTATTGATAGATTTTTGCTCCTTTTAGAATATTATCATATTTGGCTTTAAATTATTAGATTTATCAAAGCAATTACATTACTATATAAAGATCATCACATGTTAGATATTTATTTTAGTAATACGCAATTATTATTATTACTATATATTCTTATTATTAAGCATATTCTTCTTTATTATGCTTTTCCATATTATTATTATTTTTGTTTATGTTTAAATTACTTGTACTAGTATTAGAATCTATCAATTAAAGATGATGTCTCTATATAATCCTCGATCATTCATACTTTCATCATCGATGCTCACCGCAAGGTCACTAATTTCGGGAAGCTCTAAAATCAGTCTTCACATAAACTGATTACTCTTTTGCACTATACAAAACCTTAAAGCCTCTTTTTTAGATTACAGTTAAGATATGGAGAGGGTTGGTGATAATTTCATAAATCTCGAGGAGCTGTTAATAAAGGAGGAGTACAGGCAATGGAAGAAGAACACACCATTGCTTTATGATTTAGTGATTACCCATGCGCTAGAGTGGCCATCACTAACTGTGCAATGGCTACCTGGTGAGGAGGAACCGTCAGGGAAGGACTATTCCATCCAAAGGATGATCCTTGGTACTGAAGCGTCACAAAATGAGCCTAACTACCTTATGATCGCTCAAGCCCAAATACCGCCTGTGGAAACTGAGAATGATGTTCTGCAATACGATGAAGAGGGTGGTGAGGTGGGAGCGTTCGGTAGTGTTGATAACAATATTCAAATAATTCAAAAAATAAATCATAATGGTAAAGTGAACCGAGCTCGACATATGCCTCAAAATCCCTTTATAATTGCCACAAAAAGTGTGAGCGCACAAGTTTATGTGTTTGATTATAGCAAGCATCCTTTAATGCCTCCCCTAGATGGTGCATGTAGTCCTGACTTGAGATTGAAGGGCCATAGCAATGGTGGTTATGGTTTGTCATGGAGTCCTTTCAAAGAAGGCCACCTATTGAGTTGCTCTAGCGATGCTAAAATATGCTTGTGGGATATCAATAGATCTCCCAATGATAAATCACATGCTGCTCTTCACAAATTTAAGGTCCATCAAGGTGTTATGGAAGATGTTGCTTGGCATTTGAGGCATGTGTACATGTTTGGTTCTGTCGGTGATGATCAACATTTGCATATTTGGGATTTGCGTTCCCAATCTACTAGAAAGCCATCTCAGTCTATTAGTGCTCATACAGGAAAGATTAATTGCCTAGCATTCAGTCCATTCAATGAGTGGATTACAGCGACAGGATCAGTAGATAAAACTGTAAAGCTTTTTGACCTTCGTAAGACCAATACTTCACTACATTCCTTTGCTTCTCACGGAGAAGAGGTTTTCCGAGTTGGCTGGAATCCGAAGAATGAGACGATACTCGCGTCTTCTTGCGTAGGTAGGAGGCTTATGGTGTGGGATCTAAGTAGGATCGGCAACGCACAATCATCTAAGGAAGCAGAAGAGGGTCCACCTGAGTTGCTTTTCATTCACGGAGGGCATACTAGCAAGATCAATGATTTTTCTTGGAATCCCAATTCTGATGATTGGGTTATTGCTAGCGTTGCTGAAGATGACATCCTTCAGATTTGGGAGATGCGAGAGACTATTCACAATGAGGAAGCAGATTTATACGATGATGAGCCTTCAAATGCGTCATAATATATCTTTCTGATATTTTAAAGATAATTAAAGAGACTGTCTTTATAATCTCTGAGAAGGCATGATATTATTAAATAAAAAAAAGGCATCCTTGAATGTATTCTTGTTTTATTGAATAGTTCCATTAGCTATTCTGAATTTGTAGATGAAGTACAAGAATCTTCAGAAATACCATAAAGGTTAACACTTCTTAGCCCAATTCTTAATTTACAGAATAAAAACAATGTAAAAATTATATCTAGATATTCTTATTCATTTTATGTTAAAATGAGCATAAAAATTGTTCTGCAATCTTCTGCTCTAATTAAATGATATCAAATTAAGGGATATCAATTTGTATATAATGCAAGAATAATGAATATATTTATTATAAAATTCATGACAAGTAATGAAGCATCAAAATTATTATATGCAATCAATATAATCATTATCATAAAAATAAAATATAAATTTCATCAATATATATAATAATTTATACAAATACTATATAAATTCATAAAGATATTTATGACAAAATAATAAAATATTATGATATTATATGGCCAAATCATCCTCGGACTGAGTTCGAGATAAATGTCAGCATCTTCAACCAGGATCAAGATAAGGGTCACTGTTTACTCAAAATATTACAAAAATATTCAGTCCAAGCTATATTAATCTTATGAGCCTTCACATAAAATGTTATGTTTTGACGATAAAAAAATATTTATAGTTGAACAATTATTTTGGTGATTAGTTGTGTGTAAGATGTGGTATGCTTTTAATGTCGGAACTATAAATAAATAGCTTAAAGAAAATTGACTAAAGAGCAGAATAATTGCTATTTTCGAGTGCTTGATCAAGGAAGAGCTCATGAAGACTACAAAAATGATTGATGCCAAAAGATCTTAGTGAAACTCATAGTTGTGCCATTATTTTTTGTATTTTTTAAAATTTTTTCTTCATGTAATTGACATATGAATGATGTAAAATAACTAAGCATATATACACTTGAGAAAATATTAAATAAAATTTTTAAAGTCATACTGTATAATTTATATCATGCTAAACAATTGCCCATATTTATTTATTAATTTCTTCTGCCATAATGAGTGGGTTAATGCCCAAAATTGTCAAAATTAAATTAATAGTATTGTATGATACTAAATCGTAATATACAAATATTCATTTTCCAAAATATTTGCACTCGATAAGAATAAGTCAGTTAATTATAATTTTTCTTAATTAGATATGAATTGTATAGTATGATGTTCAATCATACATTATAAATTTATTTAGTGATTACTTTAATTTAATCCAAATATTGTGGGATTCACTCAAAAGAGTTTTTTTTTCTTGATATATTTGTATTGTATGATGATATCATACAAGCTCAATAAATAGAGAGCAAAATTTTTAGTTTGTATTGTTCATATAGTATGATCCTAGGTTAAACAATACAAATAGTGATGGCTATTGGGGCAATTGTTTTGTTCGGAGTCCCTAACTCTAAAAGATTAAACTAATCGTGCCATACGATGTCCGATCATGCTGTAAGATTAGACTAATTTATTTAAAAATTATTTTAAAATTTTTTTATTCAGCTTTCTCCCAATAAATACCTCCTTCATGGAGGCTAACTAGAGAACTTGAATGTGAGAAAGCATAATGGAGGCTTGGGGAAGTGTGTTGTTTGCTAAAAAAAAAGTAGTGAAATTTCTCTCGTTCTCTTTTCCTTAATGGATCTTTTATTAATAATGTTGAACTTTTATTTTGTTTTTTCTTGCTCATCAACCTTGCTGTTGAGTTTTGAGTTTTAACTTGAGAATCTATTCTTGTTAAGAAATTGTGTAAGATTTCTATTGGGGAAATTTGCATTTCACCTTAGCATGGGAGTGACATCCTTCTCACTATGAAAGAGAGTTTGAGTGGTGTAGGAAGGGTTTCTCCATTACCCATTGAGGAGATAGCTAACTTTTGGAGGAGATCTGGAGAGTGAATATAGGTCCTTTAGGTCAAACCATAATAAATCATTATGACCCATTTTTTTTCTTTCTTTTATGTTATTTGATATTTTTATCATTTTATTTGATTATTGGTTTTGTTTAATTAAGTCTCTCTCTCTCTCTCTCTCTCTCTCTCTCTCTCTCTCTCTCTGCACTTTAATGATTTGATTTAAATTATCTTCTGTTTAAAATTTTGAAGCACACTTATTCACCCTCTTATTGAGTGTCATACTTATAAGAGGTATCAGTGCAGGTTGCTTGTTTCACTGTCAAACAACTGCAAGTAGATCATTCAATGACACATCTCAAAAATCAAAACACTAAGAAAGGATACACTATTATTCGACCACCTCTTTTAAGTAATATTCCTTTTGAGTTTTAAAAATTTTGGATATCTTCTTTTATTCAATCGATTGATGTATGAATCTAAAATATGATTGAGGTTGGATACTCACCACCACACGATGTTGTTAAAGACAAATGTGTTGAAATTTCTCTTTTAATTTTTGGTAAATAGAAGATAGGGAACTCACATAATTAAATGCAAAATATTTAATTTGTTTTTTTCTTTTTATATTTTAAAGTCTAAAGATTACGTGCATGTTTTCACTTGTAAAATTGGTAAAAAAATTTGGGAAAATTTGTGTTACTTATGAAAATAATAATGAGGTTAAACAATCTCACATTGATATGCTTTGACATTATTATAAACTTTTTGTATGTTACCTCATGAGTCCATTTCAAACATATACACACATTTTACCAAAATCATTACTTCATTGTATGCTTTGAGAAGAGAATATTTATAAATGCCAAAAAAATTTAACCAAAAATTTATGTTGTTTACTTGAATCTTGGGATGCTAAGGTTATAATTATTTTTTAATCTAAAGTTATATTCATTTAAATGCTTGATTCTCTTATTGCTTATGAACAAAAGATTCTGCAAAAAGATACTAAAATAGTATTAAAAAGAGTAAAAGATGATTGCTCTTAAAGCAAATACATCTGATTACAATGAAGAGGTAAGCAGCACTAATGATGATGATATTGCACTCATAACTGAGAAGTTTGAACACTTCCTAAAAGATAAGTAAAAGTGATTTGATTTAAAGAAAGGCAAATATGTAACCAAAAACATCTCAAAGGTTCTGGATCTTATTTACTATGAATACAAGAAATTAAGTTAAACCAAATGAGAATGTCATTTGCTCAATAACATCAACTAGATGAAGAATAAGAAGAAAAAGGTGATAAAAAGAATGGCAAGAGAAGGACTCAATATGCTTTCTAAATCAACTAAAATTCAGACTCTTCTGAAAAATAAGTTATAGAAGAAACCACAAACTTTTGTTTGATGGCTAAATAAGATTCTCACAATTCTATTGAAGAATGAATAAATAATCTTAATTATGATAAACTCATAATTTTTTTGATGAGTTTCTTGTTGCATTCAAGTCTTTGAAAAAAAAGAATTCTAAAAAAATTCTTTCTTGGAAAATAAGCATAACTCTCTTATGAACTTGAAAAATTAAAAAGTGATTATAAGATGCTAAAAATTCAAAAGGACAAAAAAGAACATGAATTATCTAAAAAAACTTTTGAATGTGTGAATCAAAACATAAATAAACAAACCCATTCATAAAAGAAAATTTAAAGTTAAAAATTTCATGCATTTCCTATCTAACATTCATTTCTTTTCTCTAATCTATGTATACATGATTAACTTTTAATTTTTACCTTTTTTATTTTTATATTTTTATTTTATTCCATTTTAATTTTATTTTATTATTTTATAATTTTAGTAATTATAGATGTACAGAACCTAAGTAAGTCTTAGTTCCCAATAAACTAACCAAAACCAATTTTGTAATTATGCTTTCACTCAAGGGCTAGTTGAGGCATGTGGTACTTGAACAATGGGTAAAGTGCTCAGACACATGACTGAAGTCAAAAAATAAATTCATTTCATTATAACTAAAAAGCCAAGGAAAGTTCATACTTAGAGACAACATAACTAGTAAAGTACTCAGGTTAGGTACCATTGATATAAAAAAATCTTTCTCCATTTAAAAGGTCCTTCTTGTTGATGGTTTGAAGCACAATTTACTCTGTATTAATTAGTTATATGATAAAAGGTTTAATGTTAAATTTTAAATGACAAATATTAGCTTGAACTAATTTAGAAGCTAATATGATTAACATTATTTACATGATTGATCTTAATAACTTAGGTTATTCTTTGATTATTTAACTTAAATCCCCACTTGATGAGTCTTGGTTGTGACATAGGAGGCTTTACCATGCCAACATGCACACATATAAGAAGATTACATAAGCTAATTTCGTTAGTGGCATACAAAGACTAAATTTCACTCATGATCATCTATATGTTGCATGTCAGCATGGTAAGCAAGCAAAATCTTCTTTTAAATTATCTATTGGCACACTCACTTTACAACCTTTAGAAATTCTTCACCCACCAATTTACGAGTGAAGCCATATGAATTTGTTATTGTTGATGATTTCACTACATTTACTTGAATGAGGTTTTTGAGATATAAAAGTAAATCTTTTTTGAATTTAAGATCTTTGCTTTTTTTTAAAAAAAATTATGTTATAGTATTACATTTATTCATAGTGATCATGAAGGAGAATTTGAAAATGATAAATTTAAAATTTTATGTGATAAGATAAGGATAAATGCACAAATTTTCATCCCCAAAGACATTAGATGAAATTGGAGTAGTAAAATGAAAAAAAAAAAAAACTAAAACACTTATATATGCACTAAATCAATGCTCAATGAGTACAAGCTTCCTAAATATTTTGGGGTGAGTTAGTTAATATAGGTTACAATGTGTTAAATTGAGTGAACATTTAATCTAAGCTGAGTAAAATCCCTTAGAAGATTCTTAAAAGTAAGACCCAAATCTTTCTTATTTGTATATTTTTGGGTGTAAATGATTCGTATTGAATAATCGAAAGAATAATTTGAAGTTGTTTGATTCTAAATTGGATGAAGCAAGTTTTGTAAGTTATCTTCTATAAGAAAAGCCAATAAAATCTATGGTCTTTAAAATTATGAAAAGAAGACACCATACGATATCAAAGAATGATATACTACCTTGAAAGGTAGACATATCACCCTATGATAAGCTTAACCAACTAATAAAGGCTCTCAAGGTCGATGGGCTTATGTGTACTAGAGATTATTTTCCAAATTTTATCCATATAAAGTAAAGAAAGGTTTATTTTAAGTTGGGTTCTTAAGCTCCTGATAGGGACAAGTGCCCATGGTTAATTACATCTTAGGTGATATGACTCTTAAACAAACTCTTGATTAAAGTGGCTAGTTAATGTCTCAATCGGTTTAAAAGCGTTGTATCAAACGATTGGTGATTATTAAAAATCAAGTGGTAAAACTCAATTATGATGAGTTTTTAATGGAATCCAAATGAGGTTATGTAGGAAGCTCATGATACTAGGAAGCCTAGTGAGCACTTCAATCTAGCTTTATATTTCTAAAGTAAAGAGTTATGACTATTTATATTAACATCTTATTAGAAAGTTAGGACTTAGATTCCAATAAAACATGATTACGAAAATGCCTAAGAGGTGAGGATTTATAACCATAGAAAAGAGAAGTGGGCTATTTCTAAACTAATGTCTAAAGTGCTCTAATATAAGCTAAGAGCTCAGCTTAACTTTACTCGAGAAAAAATGGCATATATTGGCTCACTTTCACTATAGGGCTATAACCTATCTAAACTCTTTTGGACTTACAACTACCTAAAATGACTACTAGCTAATATGCTTTTAAAATTATGTGGCCAAGTTTCATGAATGCAAGGTAATTAAGCTATTATTTATTAATAAAAAGACTAAGATCTTAAACTCACTCTCTAGAAGCCTAGATCATGGTTGGTATGAAAGTATGCCTTAAATCAATGTAATAAAAATTACATATTTTATTTACTTTTGACTTATCATTTTGACTCAGGCTTGGGTGGACACTTATGCCTACATGCATGATGAATGATATTGTTTTTACCTTATGCACAAGTACACATGTCGCATAAAGCTAGATAGAATGAGTAGAGTATTATTCCCTAAGGATTAGAGTAAAATTTGATGTTGACTTTATATTTAATTAAGTATTAATATTTTAAAACTTGATTTTTATCGAACAAAATATGAACTGCTTAAGTTAAATAACTATATAATAGTAATATATCTAATAGTATCTAAATTACAAATAATTTGAAACTATAATAAATAATATCTGATAGATACATATATACAAGTTATGAAAGCACAAAAAAAGTGAAAGATAACAATCAATATAGCCTCCTCAAATATCCTTCAAATAGCCAATAAAATATATAATTCACTTGTGTGTTGAAACTATAATGGAGGATATCTAATAAGTGAATTCAATAATAATTTCTATTTAGTTTGTTCATATAAAAATAATTAAAATATTCTAATTAATAAAAAATATTAAGTTTATATTAATTACATCTAATTACATAAAACCATAATAAATTTAAGATAATATATTACTCATCATTATCTAAATATTTATAAATTAAATTAAAAGTAAATTAAAATAAAACTAATAATTTGGTTTATGAGATTTTGACATTTGAAACCCTCATCTTTCTACCATTTATACTCTGCTACAACCAAAGAGAGGGAGACATTGTGATGGTAACCCTCTCTTTCTCCCTCCCTCCTTTGAGCACTTTTGCTTGTCTAAATCCCATAAATCTGCCTAACATACATTGTTAGTGTTTTTAATTGTAGGAGTGAGGAAAGTGTGGGAGAGAGGAATTAGGTTGAGGTTGTGTTTTGGTGAAGTTGGGTTTATGGGATGCTTGAGTTTGAGCTAGGTTGGTCTCGCTAGAGCTGGGAGGCACAGGGGTAGCTTTAGGGAGACTTAGAGTCTATCTCTAGGAGTGTTGTGGGGTTGTGTTCAATTTGGCTACTTGATGTGGGGTGTATAACCCTCCCCAAGTGAACCACCTAAAGAGGTTAGCTCAAACTAAGATAATAGGCCATGTGGTGTTCTAAGCTAAATTTGGCTCTAGACTGGTGAGTTAGACCTCCCTTAATGGCTAAGGAAATTTGGTGGCCAGTGGCAAATTGAATAGCTCATAGTTAGAGAACCCAACTATCTAAGGTGAGGGTGACCTATCCTTGATCAATAGTTGGACCAAGTAGCCTTGGGACATCTAAGGAGAACTCAAGACATGCTAAGGCCACCATGGCCAAAGATAAGGGCTAGACCTTCCTATTTTAAGATTTTGTCTTATTTAAAATCATTTGTTCACTTATTTTGGGCTAAATCAGGTTCACTATGAGTTAGGTCCACTTGGGTAACTCAAAAGAGGTCTAACAGACTTGTTAAGTTTGGTTTGGTAGAGTTTGACTCATTTGGACTCACGTAGGTCAATAAGTTCAATTGGGTGAAGTGTTCACTATATACCTTGTGTATCTCATCATTTAATTTGATGTTAACCTTGTCTAATAATAACTAATTATTTATTTGTAGGATAAATTATCAACATTAATCATTATGAATGTTATTCTTAATTTCAATTCATATTAAATATAAACATATATTCTTGAAGCTACTAATTGTCTATTTCAAGTATTCAAGAAATTCACTAGACTCAACTTGCATAGTTAGACCGGGAAAGTCATATCAACTTGTACTGGGCAATTTGAGAATTTCTATAGGATTTGCAATATAAAATAAATAAGAGCTTAATAAAATAAAATTAATGGTTTAATCAATTCAAAGTAATTTATTTAAATTCCTTCATACTTTTTAAATATAAAAATTGCATTATTCCTTGATTTATCCATTTTAGATAACATAAACTAAATGCATGAGTTTAAATATCATTTAATGTGCTTTAAAATAAGATAAATTAATATCATACTTCACTAAATTATTTCCATGCTTAATTACATTATTGATCTATTTATTTCTAGCATGAGAATAATGTATTATATAATTACTCTAATTATCCTTTTCTCTTACCTATCATTTTATTTTCTCCCTCATACCATAATTTATCAACATAATTTTGTTTTGGCCAAATTTTTCTTTGGTTTAAATTGAAAAAACATTATTTAAATTTATTTTGCATGTATTCATTTAAATGAAATAAAATACTTTCCTTATTGATTTTTATCTATTATTATTTCTCCTTCTTCTTCTTAGGCTTTGCTGAAATTCTCATGAAAAAAACTTTATTTCAAGAGTGGACTACACTTAATTCAACTTGATTGCCTCCACCTAGGCTGAACCTATGCTGGTCAATTTCTTGGATTTAAATTACTAAGATCATCTCTCTTATTCACTCTTTCAACTACATTCAAGTGGAGATCTTTCTCAAATCTTTCAAGTCTCTTTAATTCGTTGGAAAGTTCACATCAAGTCAATTGATTTCATTGCTAACATACAAAGGCTTGAGTAAGAGTATTTATTTTATTTCAATCTTTTGAATCATTCATTTTATTGGTTGATTTGGATTAAAAGATTTATGTGCTTTAAGGCTAAGGATTTTCTAAAATCTCTTTTTATTCATCTTCAAGTGATTTCTTTTGATTTGATTGATTTGAAATAATATCTTTAAGGCTTGTCACATTTGTTATATTTCATAAATCTCATATTCAAATTATTTATCATTCATGTTAGGTTAATTAAAATGTATTTGCTTTAACATTAGTAAAGAGTTTCTAAAATCCTTTTAATTCTTCTTTCAAGAAACTTTCAAGTCATAGATATGTTTATAAACATATAAAGGACTTGAGTAAGAAAAGTGCATTTATTTATTCTATTGAATATTTATGTTCATTGGTTAGATTTGAATGAAAAGTTTTATGAACTTTATTGTCAAAATATTCTCTTAATCTTTTTACATTCCTCCTTCAAAAGATTTGAAAGACTTTCTCTTTGATTTGATTGAAATGATTTTATATTCATAAAGCTTTCATAAATTTTGATTTCTTGAACTTTACTTTCATACATCAAAGTTTTGAGAAAAGGTTTCTAAATTTATTTTACAAATAAAGAATACATATTAGATTATTTATTTGAAAGCATTTATTGTAAAAATCTTTTTGGATTAAATATTCATGCAAATATTTTAATCATCCTTGTGATTTGATTCATAGTCGTTTCTTTTTCTCATTTCAAAACTTTACTTCTTTTAAAGTAAAATATTATTTAAGACTTATTGACATTAAGTGTTTCATATAAAGTTCATATCTTTATCTTAACTTTAATTTAATAAGAAATTTATTCACCTTGAGCTCTCTTTACTATTTGTCTTAATATTATTTAATTGGGACTTGAGTGCAAAATTATTTTAAATTGAGAGTTGGATACTTTCATATTCTTCTTTCTTATTTTTTATGTTGGGTTACTTGCACATTTAGGAAAGTACATTGTTGGGTTCTACTTACCTGTTAAAGAAAGTACATTGTTGGGTTGTACTTATCTATTTAAAAATATATGGTGTTGAGTTGTACTTGCCCATGAAGAAAGGTATGAGAGATTTATTGTAATCTCATTTTGACTTAGGGGGTTGTTTGGTTGCTTGAAAATCAGATATATTGTTAAAGGAATGCAATATATTTGGATTACTTTAGGGTTGTTTGGTTGAAACTTTATAAATACATGAGTTTATTTTTTTTTGTTTGTTAAAATAAATGTAATGTAAAGTATTCTTGAGGTTGTCCCGGCTGGTGGCGGTGGAGGTGCGCAACACGGTGGTAGTAGTCGGCAGCCGCAAGCGGCTAATGAACCATGATAATCGCATTAGCTGGTGGTGGTGGAGGGTAATGATGGTGGTAGTCGGTGGAAAGTGGTAGAGGTAAGAGGTGGAGGAACCGGGAGGCAATGGTGTGGGGGGCAACCGGAACGCAGCATGGTGGCATTAGTGGTGATGGTGGCATGGCGGTGGCGGTCCGATGGGGTGGTGGTGGGCGGCGATGACGACCAGTGGTGGCAGGTGGCAACCATAACACTTTACACTGACCAATAAATTTGGAATTCAGCCAAATTGGGTGAATTCTAAATACACCAAAAATGACATTGTAATGTATTCTAAATACATTACATTACCTTAAATTTTACTTTGCACCATGCCAAACACCCAAAAAGTTAAAACCCTTGCATTCACTTTACTTTACACCCAAAATTCAGGCAATCAAATAGCCCCTTAATGAATTCCTAGCTTGGATTGCTAGACATGGACATAGGCTAATTTTTAGAGTTTAGAAGAACCATGTAAAAATCTCTTTATTCTCTTTCTTTATTTTCTGCACTATACTTTTAGTTATTATTAATTGTTGTTTTATTTCCTTAAAGCTTTAATATTAAAGATTTAAGTTTTTTACAAAATGTTTAAAATTATGTTCTCTAATTTTTTTTTAAAATACCCAATTCACCCCGCTTGCCTCCAACTCTTGGTGTGTAGCCTCTTAACAATTAGTATCAGAGCCTCAGATCATTTAGCGGCTTCAAATGGTTCTTTTCTCTTTTATTGATAAAATTTTTATGCACTTATTTTTTATAAAACTAATTTATATATATGTAAAGTTAAATTCTTATGGTTTTAATGAAGTATTGATTCTAGAATGTGGTATATTTATTTAAATGGTAGCTTATATTTTATTTAAAAAAGTTATTTGATTCTTTTAAATGAAAAGATAATTTCATATTTTAAAAAATATCTTTTCTTATGAGCTTTCTTATTTATTATCTTTTAAATATGAAAAAGATATATGTGATGCTCCCAGTCTGCTATATAGTTGTGATTATAAGACAAGTGAGAAGAATTCTTTATAAGAAAAGAATATTCTTATTGAGAATTCATAAAATTAAATTCAAAGCCCCAAGTGCTTGCCTTTGGTACTAAAAAGAGTAAGAAGAGAAATAATAAAGGCAAAGAAAAAAGATAATAAAGAAGATTTTAAACAAACTCTTATGTGCTTATACAAAAAAAGGAAAAAAAAAGCTTCCAACTACATCCCTCAAGTGAGCCACCCAAAGTTTCAATTCTCATATTTATTTTGAGGATGACCCTGAGGTAAATAATTTATCTTATGAAGAGTTATTTAATAACTTTGATGAATTAGTGGATGTTTATAATAAATTGAAAAAGAAATGCATTTCCACTAAAAGAAAATCTATATGTTTTAAAGTAAATCTTGAAACTTTCATGAAAGAAATGAGTCACTTTTATTAGATGCTTAAAAATATCATGATATGATTTATTTTCTTGAAAATGAAGTAATTTCATTGAATATCAAGGTAAATGATTTTCTAACTGATTTATCTAGCACCTCTACATCCTGCTATCATGATGAGGTTATTTCTAAATTGAAAATTTAGAAGATGAAAATAAAATATTGCGAAATGAGTTATTGTCTAGAAGAAAAGTTGAACATGATTTACATATTGAGACTAAAAATTTAAAAAGTGAGAATGCAAATATTAAAAGTAAATTAAGTGGCATATCTTTATCTTCTACAAGTTTTAGCTACTCAAATGATTTGCATTCAAATCCATCCATGTCTTGCAAGTAATATTCATGTTATTCTCATACTTTAAATAATTGTAGATCTTACAAGTATTTTATTCTCTAAAATTAAACCTAGAGGTTATAATTCATTTATGCATAGTTTGCCTAAAGTTACTTGTACTTATTCATATAAGCAAGGTCATGTTTAGTATGTTTGTTCATTTAGGAGATCCATGCAATTAAATATTTCATCTTCATACATTTGGATTCCAAAGGAAACTAATTTGCATTTCCCGTCATCTACTTATTCATATATTTACAATGGTACTAATGGTAAAGATCCAAACTTGCTTGGATACCAAAATTTAGGACATAAGATTGATTTGCAAGTTTGTCTTCATGAAGGACCGATGAAGACAAGTGACACAGGTATACCAAAAGAAATAGTGAAATGCCAAAAGGTATATATTGAAAAATAATAGTATGAGGTAACACATTTTATATTTTTAATTTATCCCTTCCTTATATATTTTATGGTCCTTAGATTAGTTATGTTTCATTAATGCTTAACCAATCTATATAAGCTTCATGTTCTAATTTTTTAATAGGAATGAATAGCTTCAAAACATAATTTGAAAACACTTTATAAACTCTATAAATTTCACCTACTAATTAGTTTATTATGGCTTTAACATTTACATAGATTTTATGAGTTTTATAAAATTTTTCAAATGTATGTTTTAATTTATCATGATTTGTATTCATAATTTAAAATTTCTTAAAATTCATGATAAATAAATTCAAATTACACCTTGTATACATTTTAACAATCATAAACTTGTTTAGTTTTATATTTTGGAGATCAATTCATTTATATAATTGAAATTAGCATAACTTTATACTTGATTTGATCTCATTTACCCCTTTTAAAATTTGTGATTTTTATAAGTGTATTGATTACAATCATGCTTATTCAACATATATTTTGTAATCCATAGCCTAAAATGCTTAATTTTAAACTCATAATTTTTATATCATTCATGAGTATTAATTTTCCTTAATTATTATTAAAAGGGATATGATTAATAAATTAGCTTATATGCATTAATTTGGAATAAATATGAAATTAGATTTTGAATTATTTTGCATGATTGGAAATTCTCTTGTAATATCTATCTTTATTATTCATGCAAGTCTATAATTCTTAGCGTTTATGCTTCTATTAACATTTGATAAAATTACATTTGATTTGATGATAAGATAATTTTGGTTGGTATCTTAAGCTATTATGTTTTTAAAAAAATTGTTCATTGTAAATGGAGAAGATCTAATATCAAATTCCTTCAGGTATTGCTGAAGTTCTATTTTAGAAACATGTTTGTATCATTCATATGTTCAATTGCATATTTTCATCACCTATGATATTTTTCTCAATTTACATATTTATTCAAGAAAGTTTCTTATCTACATATATATATTAGATTATATAAAATATGGGGAGAATATCAAGTATGTTAATCTTTAATTATTTTTATTTTTATTACCACATGCTTAATTTACTTTTGTACTTAATTAATGGGGAGAAAGTTATTTATATAACTAACTTCTATTTTATTGTGAACTTTTTGATGATGAAAAAAGGGGGGGAAATATTGATGTTGGTGTAGATCATAAGTGATGTCAATTAGACTTTTAATCTCTGATATATGCATGAGGGGGAGAACATCTTTATAATATTATTTTTACTCTTCACACTAACATCGGTTTGTCATCATCAAATAGGAGGAGATTGTTGACTATACACCTTGTATGTCTTATTATTTGATTTGATGATAACCATCCTTGTATAATAATAACTATTTGTTTATTTGTAAGATAAATTAACAACATCAATCATTATGAATATTATTTTTAATTTAGATTCATATTGATGATAAACATATATTCTTGAAGCTACTAATTATTTATTTCAAGTATTTCATGAAATTCACCAGACTCAGCTTGCTTAGTCAAATCGGGAAAGTCATATCAGCTTGGACTTAGGAAATTTGAGAATTTTCATAGGATTTGCAATATAAGACAAATAAGAGCTCAATAAAATAAAATTAACTGTTTAATCATTTTAAAACAATTTATTTAAATTCCTTCAAACTTTTTTACATATAAAAATTGCATTATTCCTTGATTTATTCATTTTAGATAACATAAACTAAAAGCATGAGTTTAAAATCATTTAATGTTCTTCAAAGTAAAATAAATTAATTTCATACTTTACTAAATTATTTCCATGCTTAATTACAATATTTATCTATTTATTTCTAGCATGGGAATAAATTATTCTAGAATTACTCTTATTATCTTTTCTTCTCTCCTATCCTTTTATTTTCTCTCATACCATAATTATCAGCCTAATTTTGTTTTGGAAGAGTTTTTTGATGTTGGTGTAGATCATAAGTGATGTCAATTAGACTTTTAATCTCTGATATATGCATGAGGGGGAGAACATCTTTATAATATTATTTTTACTCTTCACACTAACATCGGTTTGTCATCATCAAATAGGAGGAGATTGTTGACTATACACCTTGTATGTCTTATTATTTGATTTGATGATAACCATCCTATCAATAACTATTTGTTTATTTGTAAGATAAATTAACAATATATTATTTTTAATTTAGATTCATATTGATGATAAACATATATTCTTGAAGCTACTAATTATTTATTTCAAGTATTTCATGAAATTCACCAGACTCAGCTTGCTTAGTCAAATCGGGAAAGTCATATCAGCTTGGACTTAGGAAATTTGAGAATTTTCATAGGATTTGCAATATAAGACAAATAAGAGCTAAATAAAATAAAATTAACAGTTTAATCATTTTAAAATAATTTATTTAAATTCCTTCAAACTTTTTTACATATAAAAATTGCATTATTCCTTGATTTATTTATTTTAGATAACATAAACTAAAAGCATGAGTTTAAAATCATTTAATGTTCTTCAAAGTAAAATAAATTAATTTCATACTTTACTAAATTATTTCCATGCTTAATTACAATATTTTTCTATTTATTTCTAGCATGGGAATAAATTATTCTAGAATTACTCTTATTATCCTTTTTTCTCTCTTATCCGTTTATTTTCTCTCATACCATAATTATCAGCCTATTTTTGTTTTGGAAGAGTTTTTTGATGTTGGTGTAGATCATAAGTGATGTCAATTAGACTTTTAATCTCTGATATATGCATGAGGGGGAGAACATCTTTATAATATTATTTTTACTCTTCACACTAACATCGATTTGTCATCATCAAATAGGAGGAGATTGTTGACTATACACCTTGTATGTCTTATTATTTGATTTGATGATAACCATCCTTGTATAATAATAACTATTTGTTTATTTGTAAGATAAATTAACAACATCAATCATTATGAATATTATTTTTAATTTAGATTCATATTGATGATAAACATATATTCTTGAAGCTACTAATTATTTATTTCAAGTATTTCATGAAATTCACCAGACTCAGCTTGCTTAGTCAAATCGGGAAAGTCATATCAGCTTGGACTTAGGAAATTTGAGAATTTTCATAGGATTTGCAATATAAGACAAATAAGAGCTCAATAAAATAAAATTAACTTTTAATCATTTTAAAACAATTTATTTAAATTCCTTCAAACTTTTTAAAATTAGTGGTTTAATCATTTTAAAACAATTTATTTAAATTCCTTCAAACTTTTTTTTACATATAAAAATTGCATTATTCCTTGATTTATTCCATTTTAGATAACATAAACTAAAAGCATGAGTTTAAAATCATTTAATGTTCTTCAAAGTAAAATAAATTAATTTCATACTTTACTAAATTATTTCCATGCTTAATTACAATATTTATCTATTTATTTCTAGCATGGTAATAAATTATTCTAGAATTACTCTTATTATCCTTTTTTCTCTCTTATCCGTTTATTTTCTCTCATACCATAATTATCAGCCTAATTTTGTTTTGGAAGAGTTTTTTATTTATTTATAATTATTAAATTATGTGAGAATTAATCAAATTATTTTCATAGTTGTTCCCTCATTATTTAAAATTTAAAATCTCATTCATTTGAATTTTTGAATTTAAATTATTTTGAATTTAATTTGATGGTTCATTGCCTTGAAAAATTAATTTTAACCATTTATGCAATGATTTGGCCGACCTAGCATAATTTATTTATGCTAATTGGGGTTTAATTAAATTATTTTAAGTTAATTTAAAATTGAATTCAAATAAGTCCTATTTAATAATCTTTTCCATTAAAATTATATCCATTTTAGAAAGTTTTTAGCTAGCCCCCTTTATTAATTTTCTTTTAAATAAATTTATTTTACAAATTTAAAAGTTTCTTAAATTATTTTATCACCATTTACATATGATTTATCGCATTGATTGAAGATTAGATCCATGTTTGGATTGCATTGGCCAAAATTCATCATATTATTATTGATTTATTTTATTAGCTTTTCATTTAACTTACCTAAATTTATATTGATCAATATGAATTAAATTGATAACTCTTGATTGAATCCATCCATGGAAATCCTCTTGGTCATTACATATAATAAATAGGTTCAAATTAAATTAATTTTGAAGTTATTCAAATTCCTTCCCCTTGACTATTTCATTAAATGGATTTGAATCAATAATTTTAAATGCATAATTCTCTTTCCCTCTCTTACCTTGACCTCTTATGTGTTTATTTGGAGATTAATTCAAATGGTTACCATGTGTTCTTGAATTTAAAACTCAAGTTGTTCCCAAATAAATATTCTTTTCTTTATTCATGCTTTGTCTAAAATCCTTGGATTTATTCTCTTAGTTTTATTTAATTGGAATGATTAATTTTCTTTAATCCTATCTCTCTCCTTCTCTCTCTCTCTCTCTCTCTCACTCACTCACTCACTCTCTCTCTCTATATCATTCTCTTGGCTAAAATTCAAATAACCTTATTTGAATTATTTTGCATGTGCTCATTTGTTTGAAATCAGATACTTTCCTTATTGCATTTTACCTATCATTATTTCCCTCTTCTTCTCCTTTGGCTTGATGAAATTCTCATGGAAAAAAACTCTATTTAACCAGTAAACTTCATGACTAATTTCTCTTGATTGTCTCCACCTTGGTCGAACCTATACTAGTCAATTTCTTGGAGTTAAAGTGCTAAGCTCATCTCTCTTATTCACTCTCTTAACTACATTCAAGTGGAGATCTTCCTCAAATCTTTCAAGTCTCTTTATTCTTTGGAAAGTTCACATCAAGTCAATTGATTTCATTACTAACATACAAAGGCTTGAGTAAGAGTATTTATTTTATTTCAATCTTTTGAATCATTGGTTTTATTGGTTGATTTGATTAAAAGATTTATGTGCTTTATGGTTAAGGTTTTTCTATAATCTCTTTCTATTCATCTTCATGTGATTCCTTTTGATTTGATTGGTTTGAAATAATATCTTTAACGTGTCACATTTGATATATTTCATAAATCTCATACTCAAAATATTTATCATTCATGTTATGTTAATTAAAAAGATTTGTTTTAACGTTAGTAAAGATTTTCAAAAATACTTTTAATTCTTCTTTCAAGAAACTATCAAGTCATAGATATCTTTGCAAACATATAAAGGACTTGAGTAAGAAAAGTGCTTTTATTTATTCTTTGAGTATTTATATTCATAGGTTAGATTTTAATGAAAAGTTTTATGTGCTTTATTGTCAAAATAATCTCTTGATCTCTTTTCATTCTTCCTTCAAAAGATTTAAATTACTTTCTCTTTGATTTGATTGAATTCATTTTCTATTCATAAAGCTTTCATAAATTTTGATGAGTGGATTTACTCTTAGAGATAAAATGCAAAATGAGTATGTATGAGAAAATGTTGGAGTAGCTCCAGGGATAGATAAGATTAGAGAGAGTCGCCTTTGATGGTTTTCCCACATAAAGCGTCGGCCGTCCGATGACCCGATTAAAAGAGTAGATGCATTAGATTTGCCTTATGTTAACAAAGGTAGAGGTAGACCTAAAAAGGCTTGGTTAAAATCTATAAAAAATGATCTTAGTATACTTGAATTAAATGAGAATTTGACACATCAATGGAGACAAATGATCATGTAGCCGACCCCACTTAGTGGGATAAAGGCTTGTTGTTGTTGTTGTTGTTGTTGAACTTTACTTTCAAACATCAAAGTTTTGAGAAAAAGTTTCTAAATTGATTTTACAAATGATAGATGCATTAGATTATTTATTTTAAACTACTTATTGTATAACTCATTTTGGATTACATATTCATGCAAACATTATAATCATCCATGTGATTTGATTTCATAGTCTTTCAACTTCTTTTCATTTCAAGTTTTACTTCTGCTAATGCCAAAAATTGTTTTTAGACTTGTTTACTTCAAGTATTTCATATAAGATTTTTATCATTATTTTAACTTTAATTAAATAAGAAGTTTATTCACCTTGAGATCTCTTTACTATTTGTCTTAATATTATTTAGTTGGGATTTGAGTGTAAAATTATTTTAAATTGAGAGTTAGATACTTTCATATTTCTCTTTCTTAATTTTTTTATTGGGTTGTACATGCTCATTAAAGAAAGTACATTGTTGGGTTGTACTTGCCCATTTAGAAAAGTATGTGTTGGGTTGTACTTGCCTAGGAAGGAGAGTATAGGAGATATATTGTAATCTCATTTTGACTTAGTGAATTCCTATCTTGTGTTACTCGATGTGGATGTGGGCCAGTTTTTGAGGTTTGGCCGAACCACATAAAAATTTTTATGTTCTCTTTCTTTATTCTCTGCACTTTACTTTTTTACTATTATTGATTATTATTTTATTTCTTTAAAGCTTTATTAGTAAGTGGGTCAACTAGCCAAATTGACTTGGTTTCAACTGGATGGTAAAATGTGATCATAAATCATTTAAAAGTGATTATAGAAGTTAGTTTTATTTAATTTTGGTTGAATTGAAGTTTGATTCAATTTCACCATTAAGGTAAATTGGGCTAGGTTGGGTCAAATTGACTAATTAGTCAAATTATATTACAATTTATCAAGATGAATGCCCAAATATGTGATTAGAATGATTATAAAAACTTGAATAATTTCAATTTGACCTAGATTAATTTGGATTTAATTCTTGCCCTATAAGGTTTAGTTGGGACAACTTGTCCTAAGTGAGCTAATCAAGCAAATTGAATCTTAATGATGCTTCAGTCAAGCTTAGATAATGTATTAGAGAGCTTAGATAAGTTCAATTCCAAGTGGTTTGGAGGATTTTGAGTTTATCCCCTTTAAGCACAAATGGGTCACATTGGGTCAACTTGGTCACTTGGCCAAATTGAACACCAATTGGGTATGGTTTGGATAATTCTAATATTTTGGGAAGCATATGATCAATTTGATTTGATATATAGTGTTTGTCTTGAAGTCAAGATCATTGGGTCCCACCTAGTCCAAGTTGGGTTCTAACCTAAAGGTTGAGCATTGTAGGCCTTCTAAGCTTTGGGTTGGTGTCCTTCTAACCACTAGAAGTGTCTTAGTTATAATTGATGAAACCTTAGTTCATAGATAAAATCCTAGGTCTAAGAATGGTGAGTGTCAACCTCACTAAAAGTGATGTTAACACATGTTCAGTGAAGTCTCTGACCTTTTAAATAACTTTCCCTAATCAATATGTATTGTGAGAATTAATCTCTTCATATCCTTTGTTGTTTTTTTTATCTCCCCAATATGTAGGTATTTATGATAGGATCAATCTAACTTGGTGAATGCTCACTATTTATTTTTTATTGATTCTTTTCCTTTGGTACTTAGTTGGGTGAGCTGAATAAAAGAGTGTTCTTTGAGCCCACTCACTCTAGATAGTAGGCAGATAAGTTGGTTTTACTCTTTGGGAATCTCCTGATTTTGAAGTACTTTAGTCACACAATATTTATTTTACATTTGTTTAAATATTTTTTATAAGAACTCATTCAAACTTCTTCATACCCATTAACTTGCCTCACTAGAAATTGTGAGTTTGAATAAGACATGTGTAATGTTTTGAATCCTCTAGCAAATTGGAGTCAAATAAGTAAAACTTCATATTTTGATTATTATTCATTAATTTGAAGTTAAACTTGACTAATTGTGTTATAGTTGTTGACTTCATAAGCCCCACCTCGTATGAGATTGATTTTGATGATAACAAACACTTGTTCAAATGCCACTAATTAAGTTAAATTCAAGTGCGTAGGAAAATTCTTCAACTCAAGTTCTTCAGTCAATTCAGGATGCTAAAGCTATTGGACTTAAACTTGGTGGAAATTTTTATAAGATTAACTATATTAAGGCTAATGAAAAGTTCACTAAAATAAAAAAAATCTTTCATGCATTTTAAAATAATTTATTTTAGAATTATTCATAAATTCTACATCTCATCTTTACAATTATTCTTCAAATTATTCATTTTGGATAATGTAAACTAAATGCATTAAATTTGCTCCATTTATTGTGCTTCCATGCAAGTTAAATTAAGCTCACATTTCATTAGATTATTTTCATGCTTAGTCATGTTCATTATCCATTTATAAAATGCATGAATCTAAATTATCAAAAAAGTATTCAAGGTATCGCTTTTTTCTCTCATATTATCCTTATTTTCTCTCTCCAATCATTTCTCTCATCCTAAACCTCTTGGCGAATTTTTTCATAATTATTTGCAAAATAAATTATGTGAGAGCTATTCAAAATATTTACATAAGTATACTATTTGTTTGTAAATTAAAAGAAATATTTATTTAAATCTTTAATTTGAATTATTTTGAATTCAAATTAAATATTATGTTGATTACATGTGCAAATTTGAACTTAGTTCTTTATGAATGTTTTGTGGCTGATCATATGCCACTATAATTAATTTAATTTGAATTAATTTTAAATTTCTTTGAGTTAATTCAAATTCAATCAAAATAAGCCATGAAATTATCCACTTTCCTTATATATATATATATATATATATATATATATATATATATATATATATATATATATATATATATATATATATATATATATATATATATATAATGTGAAACATCCCATGGTCGGCCATACCTTCATTTAAACTCAAATTAATTGCATGATGAATATTGATTAGAATTCTCCTTTGATATGATTTATTATCATTTAATTTTATTTGAGCCCATTAAAATAGATCTAATATACTTTTGGAAACAAGCTTGGTCAAAATTTTAATTTTCCCTTGGGTTTTATTTAATAAAGCTTGTGTATCATAACTTCCTCTCTCATTCAATCAAGATAAATTGATTGAATATTTCATGATATTGCATTAAATACTAATTGAATACCATCATGGAAACTCCCTTGGTTGACCCTATATTTTCTAATTTAATTAATCAAATTTAAATTATTGCCTTCTTTACTTAGCTAATTAATGGTTTTATGCCTTATTTTCTAATAATTTAAACTCTCCCTTTCCTCTCTCTCTCTCTCTCTCTCTCTCTCTCTCTCTCTCTCTCTCTGGTGTCCCACATGTTAATTAACTTTCAAATTAATTTGGAGATCTTGTCATGAGATGAATTAGTTAAAATTTAATCTCTTTATAAAATTTTCCCTCCAAGTTCCCTTGGCCAAATTTCCTTTATGCAAAATCTAATTAATTTCTTTGATTCAAATTGAATATCTTTTCATTTGTATCTTCCCTCCAAGGGGCCTTGGCTAACTTTCTACCATGTAAATTGAAATTAAATTTGCTTAATTTAAATCAAATCTTCTTACAGAATAGGATTTCCGTCTTCTTTTCCTTGGTAGAACCCTTCATCATGAAACTTAATTTTATTTTGATTGGCTTAAGTTCAATAACTTTCTAAAGTATTTTCCCCTTATTTTCCCTCTTCTTGGCTGACCCCACTTGATTCCTTTTCTTATTTATAATGCTCTTAGATTAGGTTATTCTCTCTTGGATCTTTGTCTAGTGGTCGAACCCTTGATAAATTTTTTCTTCGAGATTTCTCTTAGTGAATTAGGTTCTAACATCTTCATCATCCTTCCTCTTCCTTCGTACAAGTGATTGCTTTAAAGATTTCCCAAAAAAAGTTGAAGGAGTGTTGCAAATCCCTTTGGTCAAGAGCTATTCAAGGTTCCTTTAATTTAATTTTTGATATTCATGTTTGTGACTTTGATCTCTTTGTTGGCTTAAGGTTTCTTATAACTTGGTCAATATTTTTTTTCTTAACTAATCTATTCATACAATTTTTTCAAGTAGCCCAAAAACTAAGATTTTGTTTGGATGAAGTTTTGTTCTTGCAAATCTTTCTCTCTTCTTTATTCTTACATATATTTAAGTGAAGTTACTTTTGTGTTGATTATTTCATAAAGAAAACTTGTGGGTAGCAAGTGTTCTATTCTTTAAATTATTACATCTTTTGCATATATGATAGTTCCTTTCAAAGAGACTACAATTGAGTTTTTGTTCTTTAATATTGCATATTCACTTGATATTTTCAAAACTCAAGTCTCCATATAAAAGGTGTTTGGTTTAGTTTTCAAATAAATATTCTACCACAATTTAGATCATTAATTAAATAATTTTGTTTTCAAGTTCTTATACTCTATTCAAACATTTTAAAGATTTACTTTCATCATATTCATCTTCAATGTTATATCATTGCATTCAATTTTAAAAACAAATTGAGGTGATCTCTCTTACTTACTTTTGTTTTCACAAGCCTTAATATTGTTGTAGTTGGGTTATGAGAGTAAAATACTTTCAAATTAAGAGTTAGATACTTTCATATTATTCTTTCTTCTTTTCTTCTTGGGTTGTACTTGCTCATTGAGGAAAGTCCATGGTTGGGTTGTACATGCCTATTTAGGAAAGTACGGTGTTGGGTAATACTTGCCCGTGAAGAAGAGTATGGGAGATTTGTTGAAATCTTACTTTGATTTAGTGAATTTCTAGCTGGTGGCTAGGCATGGACGTGGTCATTTTTTGAGGTTTAGCCGAACCACATAAAAATCTTTGTGTTCACTTTCTTTATTTCCTACACTTTACTTTTCTACTACTATTGATTATTATTTTATTTCTCTAAAGTTGTATCATTAAAGATTTAAGTTTTCTATAGAAGTTTAAAATTAAGTTTTCTAAAATTAATTTTTAAAACTCTAATTCACCAGCACCTAAGAAATATATTAGTGCCTAAGCTTAAATCATCATTCAGGGCAAGGAGGATATATCAAATTCGCTCAATTCTACCAACCACTTCAACAACCTCCCAGAGTGATTAGGTTGATCAAAAAAATATTTGAGTGTATTATCAGTAACAACTTGGATTGAGTGTGCTTAGAAATATAGTCAAAGTCATCTCACCAAAATAATAAGCATGAGTGTGAGTTTTTCTCGGCTCCTCCCAAAGCTTTTCTAACATAATAAATAGGGCTTCGCTTTCCACTCTCTTCCCTAATGAAATAGAACTAATAGAATCTTCTCCAACTCCAAGGTATAACAATAGGGGTTCCTTTCTTTTGGGCTTTGTAAAAGGGAGATGAAGGAGCAGGTTCTTCAGGTCATAGAAAACCTTTTGGCACTTAGGAGTCCACTCAAACCTCTTGGCTTTCTTAATAAATGTAAAGAAAGGCGAGAAATGCTCTCCAGCTTTAGAAATGAATTAATTTAATTTGGTGACTTGCCCCATGATTTGTTATTACCTTCTTTGTCATTCTTGATGAAGGCATCTTGATTAACTCTTTATGTATTTAACTGTAATGAGAAATTCTAAAAATTTATCTGACCTAACATCAAAAGTGCACTTTAGAGGATTTAGGCACATAGATATTTTTATTGTGGCAAAAGTCTCCTTGAGATTTTTGATATGTTGCTTAGGAATTTGCTTTTTCTAGCAAATTACCAACATAGACTTCAACATTCTTCCTTTTAGCTCCTTAAACACTCAGTCAACTATCCTCTAGTAAATTACTCCATCATTTTTAAACATGAAGGGCTACTCTATAGCAATAGAGTCCTTCTTTGGTGATGAAGGATGTTTTTTTTTGGAATTAGTTGGATGCAACAGGAACTAGTGATACCCAAAAAAAATGCATAAAAATACTCATCATATAGTAACTAGTTGTAGAATCGATGAGTGTGTTTATTCAGGGAAATGATATCCATCTTTTGGACACACTAAGTTTAAATTGATGAAGTCAATGCATATCATTCATCTTTCATTGGACTTTGGCACAATGACCATCTTTCATACCCATTCATGGTATTGGACTTCTCTGATGAAGTTGGCTTCTAGTAATTAATGACTTCTTTGATAGGTCTAGCGAGTAATGCCAAAGTCTTATTATTATTATTTTTGCTAGATGGACTAATCATCCTTATGAACATTATGATGATGACAAGAAACATTAATGTCCATGCCTGGAGGTTTGAATGAGAGCTTCCTTATGTCCGAGGTTGAAAATCAAGCTGATCTAAAGGCTTGCTCATGATTCAAAGAGGTTGGCACATCTTCTATCTCTTCAAAGACTTTATTTCCAATACATGCAATATCCAATTACATAACTTCTTCCTCTATACCAGAGTCACCACTTCTTTAAGGTAGCTAGTTTTAGATTGATTTAGATTACCCTTAATAGTGATTTCTTGTCCACCTACAAAGACTTAAATAGATTTATGGTAAGTAGATAACACTACCCTGGACCTATTGAGTAATGGTCAACAAAAAATGGCATTGTAGGTAGCTGGTGCTTCTACTATGATAAAATTAGTCATCATCAAATATTTTCTCTCATTCTCACCATAAGTCACATAGAGAGTGATTATTCCTTTGATTTCTCTCTTTCTTTTAAGAATTTGAATAGTAGTCCTTTTGTACAAGTGAGTTTTGAACTCGCAAGGGGAAATTTATTGAAAATATAATTTAAAATGATATTAACTAAGCTCACTATGTCGATCAATATATTTGTAATTTGGTAGTTAGTGATTAATGCAGTGATGATGATTGCATCATTGTAAGGGCTTCCCATGGATGGTGTATCTTTCATTAAGAAAGTCATAGTCACTATAGAGGTGTATGATGCACGAACTATGGTTATTGAGTGTGGTGCTTAAAGTTTGTGATAAGGGACAACACTTTATGATCTTAGGGGATACTTATTGAAATGATTGAGTACAACAACAAGGAATTATATACTATCCTTAGTGGTAGAGATATCACCCTACAGTAGACTCAATCTCCTAATAATGGCTCCTAAGGTCAATGGGTCCACATATCTGATGGAATCAAATAAAGCTTGGAATTTGACCTTTGCTTTGGCTTTTATGGTTGGTAGAGAGCTTATCCATTATCTTGGAAGGGAGGTCATGGGCCATGAGAAATTGAATCCCATGATTGGTCTAAAAGCAATTAAAAGGTATAATTAGGCATTCAAATCACTTGGAAAAGATGAGGTAACATGCAAGCATTAGATTTGGAAGGATTAGGGAGGTGGATGGCTCAGTTTTAAATTCTTCTCCTCCATGGCATATTCTTTATCTCTCAACACCTCTTCACCTCATGGAAACACCTCAATTCCTTAGTAAGTTGTTGGTTGCTTTCTTTAATCATGCTAAGATGAACCATGGAATGGGTTATAGATTAATTATATTGGGTTTGATTTAAGGGATGAAGATGGATGTCATAGGTTTTGTCATTCCTTAAGTCAATTTAATTGTATTCCATTCAATAAATTTGAATTTGATTTAAGTCACAATCAATTTTGGTTGTCTTTTATGTGATTTATAAGTTAATTTATCCAACTTATATTTGAATTTGGATTAGTTTAGGCTATCTTGACTCACATAACCAAAAGAGGTTAAGCTGGGTTCCTAGCCTATCTTATTTTCATAAAATTGGAAATTGTATTTAGTTGTTTCAGATTACCATTTATGATAATTTTGAACAATTAATTTAATTTAATTTGGTTTAGATTTTGATTTGAACCCAAATGAACCCATCTAAGATTAAGTTGGGTTTAATTAAATCAAATGACTAATTTAACATAAGTAAATGCATTTTGCTTGCCATTGTGTTTAATTAAGTATTTTAAAAGATTTGGATCAATTAATTTCATTTTATTTAAAGTTGATTTTGAATCTAGATCCACTTTGACCCAAATTGAGCTTAATGGGTTAACATGAGTTTATTTGGGTTAAATGACCATATTATTTAAATTAATTCCAATAATTGATTGAATTATGTTCATTTATGACTCTCAAATAATTTTGGATGTCTGATTTAAATTAATTTTAATTTTATTTTGATTTAGGTTTTAATAAGTTTCATTTAGATTTAGTGATCTAATTAGTCCATTTGAGAACTTTATGGGTTTAGATTTATGTGTACCCATGTTCATTTGATGATTCTAAGTCCTTGATTTGATTTTAGTTCATTTATCTTCATGCATTGATTTTATCATTTTTGTTTGTTTTGAAATTTGGTTAAATTTTATTAGATTTGGGTTTACCTTGGATTCACTTAATCCAAGTTTAGGGCAATTCTTAAAAGGGTTGATTAGAATGGCCTAGTCCTTCACCATAGGGCATTTCACCTAGTCACTACATGTGATGTCCTAAGTACCTAATTAGAAAATTCTTAATCTAGATTAGATGCCCTAATTATTAGGGTTGGAGATGATGATAATCCTCATCCAAAAAATGAGGCCAACAATGATCACCCTTTTTGGGGAACTGTGCATTTTCTTATTGATTTGACTTATGATCTTTTTTAACTACATCTCATTTTGGCATAATTTGCATACCTATACCTTAAATGAAATTGCAAGTCAAAATACATAAAAAAAATATTCCATTAATTAGGTGTATAACATATGAGTCATTATCTTAGGGGTTAGAGAGTGAGTTTAGGCCCTTAGCTTTCTTTTTTAAATGTAATAGCCTAGCCATCTTGCATAACATAAGACTAGAATTATGATTTTAAAGTCACTTAGGTGATGTTAGTTGGCAACTCTTCTAGGTAGGAAGTATGTCCAAGAGAGTAAAAGATATATCTTTTTATCAATTGAGATGAAGACTCATAATTCCCAAGAATTAAACTTAGTCGAGTTTCTAACTTATGTTAGAAGCGCCTTTAAAAGTATGTTTTGAAGCATCCTGCTAGTATAAGTCTTGAACTCAAAGTATTTCTATAGTCTTGTGCCATTAGAATTTAAGTTCTAAATTTCTAATAAAACATCAACTAAAATCTAAGTAATTTCAATTTCAAAAATGTAAAGCCCAATAATATGATAGTTCAAATGCCTTTTACTATGATTCTTAGTATTTAAAAGCATTCTTACTTATTCTTGATTGACTTCTGCAAAGAACTCTTCCTTCTTGAAGCATTCCCTTTTGAATTTATAAATTAACTATCCTTTTAAGACAAGCTTTGAAATCCATAAGAAGAAAGTAAATTTCCATAATAGAGAGTATTCTTAGAAGAAATTCCCTTTCTTCTAAGATACAATTAACTATAAGGCATGCCCTTTAGGGAACTACAAACCTAGAAATAAAATAAACCTTGTTCTACTTCTACATATAGTTTAAGGGAAAAATCTCTAGTACATCAAAGACCCATCAGCCGTAGGAGTCATATTAAGTGATCAATCAATTATAGGGTAAAATGTTTATCTTTTGAGATAATATATTCATTCATTAATGATTCATTTGATTGCTTAAATAAGTATCCCCAAGATCTATATGGATTAAAAGAACTAGTGTAATAATAAAAATAAATTGAATGCTTTTGATTGCATGTGCTACTTTCCCCTTTAGCATAGACCACTAGATAAGTGGCCTTGACATCCATGGGTGTTATGTCTAGTTATGTGGTAAAAAATTGGTGTGTATGTGTATTATAGATCAATTTTAAAAGATTTCATCTAGAATTATTAGATGTGAGTTTTGTAATAAAATAAGTTTAGAGCTATGGTATTTAAGATGAGCAAAGGCTAGAAGGCATATACCTAGGAGGCCCTATGATTCTAGGAGGATCAAGGATTTAAAAGTTCTAGTGAAGATGAAGACCCCCGTGACTTATTTTAATTTTATCTATGTAATTGTAATTCAAATTATATATGGGTTGAGCTTGTGAACTCAACTGTTTCTTATTCTGAGGTGTATAGTAGAACACTTCTACACTAGCCTTTCATTATTCTTTTAATTTGATTAAATATTTGGTGTGTTTACTTTGATCGTATAATATAAATGGCATGATTTTTCATAGATTTATTCAAGTGTGATGATTATTGTATGTGGTCTAGATTTCATTAGGCTATTTAAGACCTTAAAATTTTGCTCAATTAAAATAACAGCCTCAACTTAAAATTAATATTAATCATAACCTCATTATAAAGCCATAGGAGTTAATCAATATAATTGATTTTGATGTTATAGGTTTGTGATGAATGTGGATTATAATCATGCATGGATCTTATCTTCTATTCTTGAATATAGGGGACCTTCACTCATTCCAACTATAAGACCGATGATAGCAACCCCTTGAGAGAAGAAAACCCCTCTCACAGATTAGCCCATAACCTTATTTCATTGATAAGTGTTAATTTTCTAGAAATTTCATGTAATTATAACATATTTTTAGATATTGAAATGCACTTATTTTAAGTATATTTTTTGTTGTAGCAAGAAAATAAAAAATAAATAAAAAAGAAGAAATTTAGACCCAGTGCCTCATTACGGCACTGAAAATGGCCTAAATTGGTGAAATTTAAAATCAAGACTTGCACTTAGGCACTACAATAATAATGTCACGGTGTTGAATCAAGCTCATTTTGAGATACTTTTACAATAAGCTCAGCATGTAGGTGTTGCATAAGTACCATCGTGGTGTTGTAGCATAGGCAAAAATATGAAGCAAATGCAGCTAGTACTATAGCATTGATTAGTACTACCATAGCGCTACGACCCGATATAATAGATTCATGATAGTTCAACGATGATTTTGAGTAATTTTTGAGGTAGTTTTGATAGGAGCATTTGAGTAACTGAATAGGGCTATTTTTAGGCTATAAATAGTGAACATTTCTAAGTGAAAAAGACTTTCTATTAGATTTTCTTGCAAGAGAGTAAGTATAAGTGTGTGTGAGTTTTTGTGAAGCATTTAGAGTCACACTCCAAGTGTTGTGAGAGTGTTGTGAGGGTAGTGTGGTAGAGTATTTTTCTTAAGCAAGTGGTGGAGAAGGAGATCAACAATCAATGATTTTTGGTGGGAGATGTTGGATATTTCCATGAGGAAGTATTAGAGTGTGATGAGTGGACTTAAAGACTTACTCAATGTACTTTTTTCCTTTCTTCTGTGGTTATCCTATGTCATATTTTACAATGATTAATGAGATTTTTCTCATCTATACTATAATGCACTAATCTATAAAGTATTCTAAATTCATGTGAGTTTTTGGATGTTTGTATTATATTAAATTATGTTTGTAGATTAATATAAAATAATTGTTCATGCTTTTAATAAAAATGATGTTTTACTTTTCTCCAAGCTTTATTTACTTATAATCTGGCTAATTATAAAGTTAAAATCAAGTGTGATCTAGAGATATCGATGGATAACCTAGAAGAATAATTAGGAAAAAGGTAAATGAATATACTAATTAGTCATTAATGAGTTAAATTCCCCAAAATGTCTAAATATCCATTAAACATTTCTAATTTTAAGATTAACAATGATTTAAAGAAAAATATGGGTAAGGCAACCAAATCAAAATTATTTTTGGAACTAGGCAAAAATTTAGTAAAGGGATTGATTTGGTTATACTTGTCTAAACATAGAGGGTATAGTATTTTTGCACCTGGTTGATGCCACAAGCTTAAAATTCATCCCACTACATAGTTTAATATATCACATAATCCAAAATTTTCATAAATTTAGAGTACAAGTTTTAAAATTAATTGCAACATCTATATTTTTTTATAAAAATAGTTTTTTATATGTATTTCTAAAATAGTAAATAGTTATTTGACTTAATTACTTTACAATTTATTGAATAAAAATCAAATTTTAAAAGATTAGTACTTAGCTTAATAAAATTAATATCAAATTTGTGAATTATACTCTACTTATTTTATATTACTTGATGTGATACATGCACTTACATATAAGTAAAATAACCAATCAAATTTTTGGCACCATTAGTAGGGATTAAAAGTAAAATAGTAATTTGTAATAAATTAATATTAATCTTATTGAACTATTTCTAAATTAACATTTTTGTTATGTGTATGTTAGTTATGACTTAAGTTTAAAATATCTTTGTATTATTTAATGTATTACTACTTTAGTTTTAAACCAAAGTTGTGATTTCTAAACTATGCATGCATAGAGACTAAACTATCAAAATTTTATCATTGAACTTAGAAATTGAATGAATTTGCATGAAAATTAGAAAGAAAAGAGATATCAAGTGAGAAAACTAGCAAAGGATAATCAATCTAGAGGAGAACCATCTATACTCTTAGGGATTATGCTACACCAATAATACATGAAATACATCAAAGTATTGCTAGACCAACTACTCAAGCCAATAATTTTGAACTAAAACTATCTATAATTTAAATGGTGCAAAGTCTCAGTTTGGGAGTTCACCTATTAAAGATCCCAATATACATATTGCCACTTTCTTAAATATTTGTGCAACATTTAAATACAATGGGGTAAGCAATGATGTTATTAGATTAATATTATTTTCTTTCTCTTGAAGAGATAAGGCTAAAATGTAGTTAAATTCACTACCTCAAGGATCTATAACAACTTGGAAAGAACTAGCTCAAAAATTTCTAGCAAATTATTTTCCACCATGTAAAACTACTAAGCTAAGAAATGACATTACATCATTTAAACAATTAGATAATGGCATTACATCCCTAAAAGGTTAACTGAAGGTTGAGTTCAGAAATGGAGGTAGGTGAAAATTCATGCACTCTTAATTCAAATCCTAATCCTCTAAAATTTTAACTGAGCGACTCTAAGAAATTAGAGGAGATGACTACAAAAATGGTGGTAGCAAGAATTAGAAAGAAAACTTGATCATCATATGGGTCAATAGAAGCAACAGTTCTCATATTGAGTAATACTCAACATTCACTCACATGTTCAAGAACTATAACCTTAATGTTGAGGCAAACTAAATTCTCTTTCCTATAGTACCACATTATGAACTTTATGTCAGCATCTAGCTTGAGCCAAAAGAAGAAGAAGAAGAGGAGGAGGAGGAGTATTAGGAAAATATTTTTCTTTATGTGTATTTTTTATTATTTATTGTAATTTTAAGTTTATGTATTTTCATTTATATTAGTTCAAGTATAATTAATTTTAAATATTCATTTCTCCTATGTGTTTTAATTTAAATATTTTATTTAAGTCATGTTAGTTAGTAACCCTAAACTTTAATTATTATACCTCCTGAGATTGATATATTTGCATTTTAAACTTGAAGTTATTTTTTTAAAATATTAGAAAATTATTGGAAGCTCAAATTAATTAAACAAAATTTTAACTCAAAAATAACAATTTATATTTAATACTTTTTTTAATTATTGAATGATTTTCAAACTAATAATAATAAAAAATCTTAGAAAAACTAGTAATTTTTTTAAGTTAAAAAATTTTCTCAAGCACGTGCATCGCATATAAGATATTCTTAATAAATTTGATGTATTGATATTAAATAAATATAAATAATAATAATAATAAATAGTATAATTTAAACTATTATTAATTAAAACTTTTAAAATATTGTTAAGTAAATAAGATCATGTTGAACTGAGTCATGATTGAAGCTTATTTATCATTAGTTACAACATTAATACAGTGTACTTCTATAATATATCATAAAGAAAAAAAACTAATAGAAAGTGCCACTTGAAGCTAAGTATCATGATCGAACTTTAAAATTATTTCAATCTAAACTAATTAAATAAAGTTATGAAATAACAATTATCAAAATTTCAATTGAGAATGTAAAATTATTCTTTATCTATTATATGGACAACTATTTATTAAAGTCAATTCATTCATCTTCAAAAAATCAATTATGATAATGTGCACTAAAAATTTATAATTTAAAAAAATATTAGTTAATTATAATAATTTAAGATATTTTAGTTTGCAATGATGAAAAGAAAAAAAATAAACATTAAAATGTAGTTTTGTTTTAAGTTAAAATTTTTATTTAATTATTTTAGACTTCCAAAAATATATGTTATCAACTAACTCAAAGTAGCAATATATGGAAAAATGATAAATAATAGTTTGTGTTTAAGGGTATTATATAACTATTAAATAATGAAAATTTATGTAATTATAATTCCTTTAACATATTTTTATATGCTAAAATGCAATTATATTTTGTGTTGTAATATAAAACTTTTCAAAAAAAAAAATGAAAAAGAAGAAATTTAGGCCCTTCACCATGTCACTAAAAATGTACTAAATTGGAGCAAATTAATAGCAAGGCCAATGCTTAGGCACTACAATAGTAATGTTGTGCACTAGCCTAAGCTCTTTTGGATAATTTTAAAGTAAGCTTAGTACATGAGCACCACATAAGCAGCAACATGGTGATACAACAAAAGAAAAATATTTACATCAATAGCATTGTTGCACTACGATATAATAGAATAGATTCATGATAGTTTAGTAATGATTTCAAGTATTTTTTGAGGTAGTTTTGATAGGAGTGTATGAGTAACTAATCCGTGTTATTTTTATGTTATAAATAGTGAACATTTCTAAGTGTAAATGACTGTTTTAGATTTCTTGACAAAAGGGTGAGTGAAGTGTAAATGTGAGTGAGTTTTTATGAAGAACTTAGAAAGTGACACGTGAAGTTCTATGAGATTGTTGTGAGGGTAGTGTGGTAGAGTGTTTTTCTTAAGAAAGTGGTGAAGAATAAGATCAAAAAACAAGTATTTTCATATGGAGATGTTGGATAATTCTATGTGGAAGTAGTAGAGGATCGCGAAGAGTGGACTTGGAAGACTTACTAGATGTGCTTTTTCCATATTACTAGATGTGCTTTTTCCATTCTTCTATGGCTATCCTACATCTTATTTTATAATATTTAATGAGATCTTTCTTCTCTACTATGAAGAACTAATCTATAATGTGTTCTAAATTCATGTAAATTTTTGAATGTTCATATTATATTAAACTATATTTGTGGATTAATATAAGAAATTTATTCATGCATTTAATGAAAATGATAATTTTCTTTTCTCCAAGATTTATTTGCTTGTGATCTGGTCAATTATAAAGTTAAAATCAAATGTGATCTAGAGATAACAATAGAGTCCTAGAAGAATAATTAGGAAGAAAAGCAAACAAATGTACTAAATAGTCATTAATGTGCTAGATAGTCTAGAATGTCTAAATAGCCATTAAAATATAACAAATTTTGGGATTCATAATCATTCTAAGAAAAATATGGTTAAGGCAACTAATCAAAATTTACTTTCCACTAGGGAAAAAATTAGGTAAAGGGATTGATTTAGCTATATAGACATAGAGGGCATAGCATTTTTAGCTCCTCATTGGCATTACAAGCTTAGAAATAATTTTATTATTTAATATAATACATAATCTAAAATTTTATTTATTTATAATACAACTTTAGAGTACTATTTTTTAAAATTAATAACAACACCTATATTTTCTATAAAAAATATAAAAATCTATCTTTTCAATATCTTCGTTAAATGGCTCTTTAGAATTTCAGCCCTTGATCATTTTTACCATGAAATGAGCTATTGTTCGCTCGGATCAAGTGACAAAAGATAAACGATGTTCATCTCACCGATGGAAGATGTCAATCATGGGTCATCCATCTTGTGTGATTAAAATGGACAATCATGGCTAATTCATTGTTAGAAATTATGATTAAATCATTATAAATTTGTAGGATTAGTTAGATCGAATGAGTCAAGATAAAATCGTGTATCGCTATCAAAGTCAATTGCCACGTGGGATTGATTTACTAACCAATCTCGTGCGCGTGCGTAAAGAGCTACCACATTAATACTGAATGTATAAATGGATTAATTAGGGTTTAAATAGATTTAACTAACTAGAACTTCAATAAATCATAGCTAATTATAGAAAAGTTCAAAAAAGAAAACTCTTTCGAAAGTTTAGATAGTGTAGATTCTAGAAAAAAATATAAGTCCTAACTTTTATTAAATAGACAGAGACTAATTAGAGTTTGAATATTCTAATTAATATTATAATTAAGCCCTAGTTACTTAGTCATATGACATGAGATTTTTGGTGAATATTCCATGGGATGACCTCTGCCTCCATTAATTATTTTAAGTCAATTGGGTTGGCACATTATGAGATTCATATTTTCAAATCATAGTTTGCCATTTTGGCTATTTAATAAATAAAGTTAATCTAATTAATTATGAAAATTATTATGGATGATTAAATATGCATTAAGAGCATAATGGTAACTGGAGAAATTTATTAAACCCTTAGCTTCAATTTATATCTCAAAATCACCATTAATGAGCTTTAATTAGTTAAATAATGCATTAACTAACCTAAGATTTATAAAATTCATAAATAATTTCAAAATTCTCTAAAAATTGTAAATAAACCATCTTATGCTCAGCTAACAAAGAGATAATGAATTAAATTGAAAATCCCCAAATGGTTTTAAGTATTTTAAGAGTAATTGCCAAATTAATATTTTTCTTCATTAATTAATTAGTCAAAAAATATTAGCCCAAATGTTTTGAAATTTTTATTGTTCATTCCTCATTTTATTTTTCATGTTCACAAATTTTCTCAAAAATTTTGGTCTTGTACATTATGATTACTTAGTTCTTATGGTCTTTGGGTATTAATTAGATTAAATAATTTTCAAATTTCATTAATTCATAAAAATCACAATTTTACTTTTAAATCTTATTAATTGCTAGAGGTTATGTATGGGATAATTTTATTATTATGCTCTCCTCAATAGGTCTAATCAATTACAATTAGAATGTGTTGATTAAAGAATTTTGATTAAGTTTAAGTGATATTATGTTCACATCGATAGTATTAAGATTTAATACCCTAAGTTGATTACTTTGTGATATTCATTTATACCCTTTATCCACTTATGAATATGTGATTGGTTCATAGCTCATTCATATATATGTTTAAAACTAAAATCTTTAAATTCATGATAAATGAATAGGGTTACCATTATTATTATTAAATCAAAAATAATATAGATATTTTCATCATATAAGTCAAAATATATCATATATTTATAAGTCTAAATTAATAAAAGTGAATAAAACCCTATGTATGATTATTTTGTTTAATATACACTCTTCGATGATATTTAGTCTGGACACTCGATGGCATAAGGCTTCTAGTATGAACGAGGTCTTAGATATCTCATCTCCTTAATTTAATAATGGGACATACCTAAAAAGTGGTGTAGAAAATACACGTAAAGAATAAATCATTTTAAATCTCATATCATAAAATTTTCTAGAATTTATTTAACACATATTCATGTTTATATTAATTCATGAAAATACATAGTTCTTTTGAAAGAATTATAAAAGTGATTAAATAAATAAATAATAAACTATTAAAGTAATAAAATAAATGCATAATTATTTTAAAATAAAGTGTTAATATTATAAAATAAATACATAATTATAATTATATGATTAATTAAAAGTAAAATAAAAACATAATTATTTTTAATAAAATATTAAAATGATAAAATAATTAAATAATTATTCTACGAATATAATACACAATTATTTTAAAAATAAAATTTTAAAATAGTAAAAATAAACATAAAATTTTAATTAAAATGAAAGTTTAAATTGATAAAATAAACACATAATTATTTTTAAAATAAAATTTTAAAATGTTAAAATAAATACAAATTTATTTTAAAATGAATTATTAAAATGATAAAACCAATACAAAATTATTTAAAAATATATTAAAAGTAATAAAATAAATATCTTAAAAATAAAGTATTAAAGTGATGAAGGGTTGAAGGATATCATCAAGTCAACATTTAATCCTTTTAGCCAAGTGTCTTCCAAAGTGTTTATAATTCCATTTAAGTTTAGTACGAACTTAAGAATTAATAAAAAATCTTAACACTTTATTTAAAGGCTTAAAAATCATAAAACATACCTTTAGTTCTAACCTTAAGTTAAGTAGGTATTGAAAAGGAATAAGTTTCACTCTAAGCAAAACTAGGAATTTTCATACTATTTAGAACACTAAGCTAATTTAAATAAAAATTAAAATTTTAAACTAAAAAAATTCAATTTTAAATCACTAATCACTTTGAACAAAAAACTTCCCTTTTGGTTAATTACTTGAACTTATCATTTAGTCTATAGCTCAAACACAGAAGCCTAACTTTGTCTCATCGTACTAACCTTTGCTCGCACATTAGGCTGGTCTTAGATTCAATATCTTGAAGGGATATGTCGCTTATTTATAGAATGACACTATCTAGCATAACAAGCAACTTCTAGAAAGGGGCCATGAATGCTTAATCCAAACCTAAAGTAGCCACTCAAAAAGGGGACATGAAGCCGTGAGCTTATCTCTAAAATGTGTGGACCTTATTAACGCATGATGGACCAAACTAAGGAGGGCCATGGGGCCTTAACCTGCCTTAGATTTACTTTTCTAAAGGGACATTCTACTAGTTATGCTGTAGGATCTATTTTACCTAAGTGGTACTCATCATTTTATAATAATCAATCTTGAAAGAAGGATTTGGGACTCATCTTCCTATGTAGAATCAACTATTGGGGTAACCTCTTGATTGTTTAGTAAGTTGTACCTGACCAAGAGTGATTACTAAGAGATGACCATAAAGGCTTAATCCTAGCTTATGGTAGTCTTAGGGAAAGGGGTAGCTAGGGTTTAATCTTAACCTATTATATAATATATATATATATTTATATATTTATCTAAACCATATCTATGTGCAATGGACCATACTAAGGAGGAACCATAAGGCATTGGTCTATTTTATATTTACTAGTTGAATGGAATAAGCCACTTATTTGAAGGGCAACACTACCTAACCTAAGGGTGACTACTAGGAAAGGAGGAGTGCTCTAACTTATGGTTGTCTAAGTTATGTTGACATAGTATAAATAAAATACTTATGGGAAAGAGGCCACCAAGGCTTAATCCAAATTCCAAAAAAATACATCCCATATATGTGCAATGACTAACCTACAAAAAAAGCTTGGGTAATCACATCTTACTAAGAGGAATAAGCCACACATGTGACTTACTGGGTAATCACATCTTCCTAAGAAGGAATAAGCCACACATTTGAAGAAATTAGTACCCAACCTAATAGATCTCATCAGTTTATGATGGCCAATTAAGCAAGCATCAGCGACTCACATCTTCTTATGTGAAATCAACCCCTGGAGTAGCCTATTATTGGTGGAAAAGTGTTACCCGACTTAGGATGACTACTACGATGGGATCACAAAGGCTTAATCCCTACCTAAAGTAGTCTAGATCATTCTTTAATGGGATCATGAGGGCTTAATCCAAGTTTGGATGTCTGTAGTGAAAGGGGCTTTGAAGGCTTTATCATAATCCATAATGAGAAATTCCCCATTAGTTTATGATGGATAACCTAAAAAAGAAAGCAAGGGGACTCACATATTTTTAAGTGGAATTAACAATTAGCATAGCCTATCAATCACTTTATAAGTTGTACTCTATCTAAGGAGACTACTAGAAAAGGGGCATAAGGGCTTAATCTTAGTCTCAAGTAGTCTAGGTTATGCTAAAATGGGACCACGAGTGCTTAATCCAAATACTATGCTTATATGAAAAGGGGTCATGAAGACTTAATCCTAATCCTTGGATATATACATCTCCCATCAATTTATTATGGCTAACCTAGAAAACATAGGGACTCACATCTTCTTTACTAAAACTAGCCATCAGGGTAGCCTATCGATCACATAATAGTTTGTACCTGACCCAAGGGTGACTATAGGAGTGAGACTGAAAGGCTTAATCCTACCCTGAAGCAATCAAATATCTACTAGGAATTTATGCCTCTTGGGTTCTCTTAGACCTAACTTAGCTATGCTAATTGAAATACAATGTCATTTGGGTTCTCTTAAACCTATCCTAATCATCACAAGAATCAAATTTTGGAGTGTGATTTTGAATTTTTAATTTGGAGAGCTTGAAGTAGAATTCATATTTGAAGTTCTAAGGTTATGCATATGAACTTTAAAGTAGAGTTCAAGTTCATAAAGAATTTTGGAGAATATTCATTGATTTTTCATGTCTTTATATTTCCTTTCATTTGGTGAAAATTTTGGACCTAGTTAATCGTGAACATGAAACATAATTTTGTAAATGAAACTTACTTTTAAGTAATTATAAGTAATATTTATTTAAATAATCTTGTTGATAAAAATATTTGGATGTTCTCCTTTGTGGTCAATTAGTTCATATGACCCTCCCTAATAAGAGTTTTCTATTAAATATGGCTCTTCCCAAGTAGCTCAACTTCCCTTTTTTTTGTGATGCATCACTCTCCTAAGAGCTAAAATAAGCTATTTAACATAAAAAGCTTTTGTATGGACTAACTTGTCATGGCTTGAACCATCTGCATTCTATACAACTCAAGATTTTAGTAAGCTTGTAGACGCATCTCTTTAATACCTTTGAGTTCTTCCAACCAAAGCTTTGCATTACACTCAGTTGTGAGCTTATTGCTGATTATAATTTTGAGTGATAAGAGTTGTACTCTAAAGAAAGAATTGTCTTAGACCCATACATTAAAATAAATGGAGTGGACTAAGTTGAAGTTCGATAAGTGGTGTGGAATACCCATAAAGCTTTAACTAACTTTCATGCTACTATCATTTGTTGTCATCAAGTGTCTTTTTCAAGATTTGGACAAGAGTTTTGTTAATGGCCTCAACAACCCATTAGCATAGGGATAATATGTGGTTGAGAACTCTAGTTTATGCCATGTCATTTGGCAAAGTTATTAATTTTTGAACTTTTAAATCCATTACTATTATAAGATATAATTCACCGAGCAAACTGAATCTATACATGATATGGTTCTTAAAATTTGGAGGACATGTTGGCTTTAACCTCTCTTAATGAAATTTCTTCAGCCCATTTAGAGAAATAATTATAGCTATTAGGATGAAACGATGACTTTGAAGGAGGATCAATTGAATCCACAATGTCAGTACCCCTACACTTAAATGACCATGAGACTATAATTGGTTGTAAGATGTTAGGTGATTGATGTATGATCACCCTGTGTACCTAACATTAGTGATAATGGTAGAAACCTCTATATAATTTCTGATCATGATAGGCCAATGGTATTTAAGTTCTTTGATCTTTGCTTTCATTTTTGGACCAAATTAAAGTGCTCCACAAAGTGTTAATGTACCTCATTCATAATTTTTTGGGATTCATATTTATTTAAACATCACAACCATATATGCTCATAGCACCATTGGTACAAGGTATCATCAAACAAGGTATATGGCAAGGCACTTTGCTTGGCATGTTGAGCTTAGGACTTCTTTTGAGGTATTTTTTCTTTATGTAAATAGTTGATGAAGGGCTATCTCTTGTCAACCTCTTCATCATCCTAGGTCAAAAAACATTTTCTTTAGGATTTTATTTGTCAATGATTTTTGTATCAATAGGAGATAGAACATGATGGTTTAATATCTTTATAAAAGTATGGAGACATTGTCTAGATTGGCCATCTCTTTAATGAGCTTTATTAGTCCATCTACATGGAGGTTCCTCCTCAAGGAATTCTATATAGGGTGACCTCTGTGATTTGTTTAGTAAATTTATCATATACTTATAATATTGATAAAGTTTTAGTTTAAGGGCTTTGTTGGCCTTAGAGATTTAGTTCACCATTAATTATAAATCCTCATAGATGGCAATGCTTTTTTCTCCTAAAGAGATGGGTAACTTAAAATTGGTAATTAGATTCTCATATTTTGCTTTATTTTTTAGCATGACTCTAATAAATGATATGAGAACCTCATCTTTCCTCAATTAAGAGTTAAAAATACTAACCCAATTCTCATATTTCTAGAGGGACTAGAGAGTGGTTCAGTTACTCTTTGGGAGAAGGTTACACCATAAAAATACATCTCCCATTAATGGGCACTCATACTCTCTAAAATCATGACTTGCTTGTTAAGGAAGTCATTATTTAAAAGTGAGTTAATAGAGAGTGGATGTGCTACCAAGAAGTCTGCTAGTGCTTGAACATTAATAGCATGGAATGGGATGATAGTAATATCAATTTGTAATAATACCATGAACCATCGTGCCAAGTACCTAGATAGTGTCAGTCATGTCAAGAGATATTACAAAGGGTTGACTCTTGAGATCGGTAAACTTTATGAGAGATCAAGTAATGCTTTAGTTTTGTGATATGAATATTAGAGTTAGGCAATGCTTCTTCATAGGTTGTTAGATCTGTTCAATAATAACAAGACATAGACTCAAGTGATATAGGGTAGTCACTTTTGTTTCATCATTAGTTTGATTTAATAGTCATCCAATGTCATAGTGTATAGGATAAGTGACCTACCTAAATAGGAGAAGATAATGCCATAGGTTACATGAGGTATTTATTGATGCTTTTAAAAGCATGCCATAACTTATCATATCATTGAAATTTAGCATCCTTCTTTGTAAGTGTGGCAAAGGGTTGACATCCATCGAAGGGGTTTGAGATGAAGTCTTTTAGATACAACAACCTCCCTTAGAATGACCTAAGTTGGGTTAGGATTTTTGAGGGTGGAATTTCTAATATCACTTTTGATCTTCTCTAAATCAATATTAATCCCATAGTTTCGTATGATGAACCCTAGGAACTTCCTAAACCTACACCGAATGCACACTTCAAAGATAACTCAAACATAATTCTTTAATCATGGAGATGGTCTTCCTTTTGTTTAATCTTGACCATAAGGTCATTGAGTTTATTGAAGATTCAGGCCATGGTGTACTGCTATATGGAACCAACAATCTTAAAGCTAAGGGTGCGACCTTATAGTAATAGATTTTTACCAGAGTTCAAATGTAATTTTCTTCTCATATTCAAGTGTCATCTTAATATAGTTATAACTAAATGACACATCCATGAATGATAAAATAGCATGCAATGAGGCTATGCCAATCATCTTCTTTGGTATGGGTAACATAAACTCATCTTTAGGATAAGCCTTATTTAGACCCCTCAAATTGATGCATACTTGAATTTAATCATTTTCAACTTGATTGGTATGACATTAACTAACTAGGTGGGAACATTTTTTGGATGAATCCAACATGGATCAATTTCTTGACTTCTGAAATGACTAATCTTTCAATGCCTAATCTCATGCATTTGGGGTTTTTGTACAATGATTATATTTGACCATATTTCCAACTTATGGACCACACCATTAGGCTTGTCATCTCTTTATAAGAGTTAATCTAGTCATCTCTTATAACTCTAAGCAAAGCAGTCCTTAAACATCAAAAGTAGCTTAATTAGGTCATTAGCATCAAACAGACAATCAATAGTGAACTTATAAATCTTGGGTTTGGATCATTTTGGTATCCAAATTAATCTTATTCAGGTCATCAATTATCAACTTTATTTCATCTTTTATTTTGGTAAGTGAACCTCCAACTTAGAAGTCATCTAAATTGCCTGATGTTTATAAATAGACTTTGTTAATAGAAGTGAGTTCATTTTGTAAATATCCTATTAGACTCCAGATGGTTAGTGATGATTAGGAAATACTTGTCATCATCTAATGGCACATTTTGCCAAATCCTAGCCCTAATCATGATTGAGCTTTCTTACCTTTATTTTCCACAAATTTTTAAAATAATTTGATTTATGCCTAGACCATTATGAAGTATAAATTCTTGCATAGCAAGATTTTGAACACAAGACAAGTACCAATCAAAAGATAATTTTATTACTTTTTAAAAGATTCATCCTCAAGTTCTACATCCACTCCAAAACATGAGGATGATACTCTTAAATAGAAATTTTGAGGCATTGTATTATCACCCATTGTGGTATAGCTTCAACTATCAAACCCTTAATATTTTTTGAAGAAAGTGGGTTAATGCTAGAGTGCTCACATATTGGTTAAGCCTCTCACACAAAGATAACTTAGATATATTGTTATGGTGTCTATCACCATCACATTTGTTGCTACGCTATTCTTGAATCCTATCCTTATGGATGGCCAGCCTGACTATCACCTCTAACTTGGTATTTTGTATGATGACATAAATAATGTGCTAACTACATAGGACTCATCCTTTGAGCTAAATTGTAAATCTTTGTAAATAGTACAAGGACCTTGATTTTGTGGTAAATAAAATGATAGCCCACCTCTAATGCTTCCTCGAGTGTTCCTCATCCTCATCCTGTGGGAGGTTAATACACATCTCACTTGTTGGAAAGGAGAGACAAGATGTAATTTGTAAGTAATGTCAAGCTCTACCTCCTTCCCCAAGTCTTCTTCTATTTCTCTTTATTTTTATTTTGATCTTCATTTTCTTTTTTTTCCTTATAATTTTTATTTATATTATTTTAAATATCATGAGAGTATATTGTTTATTTCTTGGGGAGGTAGTAGGTTTCATCTTATATATCCCTTTGATGAAATACCCTAGACCACTGCATAAATTTAACACACTGATGTAGAGAAGATGGTACCATCTTATCCCCATAAAATAAAGTCTTCCGAGTAAAGTATCAAAGGATGTGTCCAAATCTATGATGTGTTACCTTGCTTTGGCCTTTAGGTCATCAATTTACAACAATAGTGTAATTGAACCTAAGGTTCTCTCACCTTGTTCATTGAATCCTTTCAACATCATCTTATCAAGACCAAGTCTAGTAATGTCAATCCTAAAATAGGCAAGATTTCCTAATCTCATGATGTTGACTATTGCACTTGAGTAAGAAGTAGTATAGTTAATCAAAGTTGTCAATCTATGTTTTCTAAAATGTATAATTGTTGGTTGTGATTGGTAGTTTCTAGGAGCAATCATCATATGAAAAGATACTCTTAGGAATTCTTGAAGTAGAAAGCATCATCTTCATCTGTATAAGTATCAGCTAGCTAGGCTAAATATATTTAAGGGTCTAGCAAGGCTTTAACCAAAGACTCTCTCTTCTTCTTAAATAGAATGAGGGTGTCATATATGCTTAACCTAGATGGTAGCTTTTTAAGATGGGTTTAAACATTATTGTCAACTTTAGGTTGATTATTAATAATCCTATCTTGTGAAAGAGCTTCTTGTGGAGGGGTTATCTGCTCACCAGAGCTAATGACCTATTTAGCCTTATATTGAAGTGCCATCCTTGAAGGCAAGAATTTGTCATTATATAGGTTGACCTTAATAATTTCTTATAATGGTGGTGTTCTAGTGGTATATACCTGCTTGATTGGTGTTAGTAGAAGCTTCTCCTATGGGATCATTTGAACTAGAAGACTCCTACTCTATTTTAATGGGACCACCTTATAGATTTAAGATAAAGACATCATCATCATAAGAAAGAGAATGATCAGAACTATTTTTCTTAAGGTTATTATGATTTGAAGAGTTAGTATTGCTAGGATCAAGATTATTAGAAGTATCAAAGTAATCCTCATCATTAATAGATAAGATGTAAGTGAAATCATTTTTATTCATTTATTATCCCTAGGTGGTAAAATAAAAGCTGTATAAAGTAAGTAGGATGAGTGGCTTGACATTCCCATTCATAGATACAATGTTGCTTATGTTAGTAGTAATGATGTTAGATGAGAGCTACTATATCCTATACTTATAGTATCAGTTCTTGCTTGACTTCTACCATCTATGAGTTAACCTTTTGCAACATACAAACCTACTAGTGGATGGGAGGTTTGTGCTGGTTTAGGTACATTCAAAGAAAGTTTCATGACTTTAGAGATTATCTTTTATTCATGATAAGAAAATATCGAAACCTTCTTTTATTTTTAGATGATAAATAATTCTCTAGAGATTACTTTGATGAAAATAGAAGTATTTTCAACAAAATATTTTTTTAGAATCACTATGGCTCTAGTTTGGTGAAATGATCCTCTAAAATATGCTCAAGCATATGGTGGTAGGGACTTTTCCTCACTTCCTCCAGCTATCTAGGCTCTAGTAGCTAAAAATCAAGCTTCTTTATGAGGTTCTTAAAGATTTTCTTGACTGCCTCCCATTCAAATGAATATAACTTATTAAGTTTATCAATGAAGGTAAAAGATTGATAGATATAGATATAGATAATACCTCTACTATTATGGTGATAAATAAGGAGGATAAAGTGGAGGTGATTGGAAATTAGGCCTTTTAGGTTGTTCCCTCATAAGTTGACTTTGTTTTCCTACTATTAAGATGACCCATCTTTTTTTTTTTCTAAGACCTTTTGTGGTTTGGGTTTGCAAGACTAATCTAAAAGGGGTAATTGTCTGGCTTCTACTTGAAGATTGGCCACTTAGCTAATCAACTTTTTAAAGATCTTGATGGTGAAACCTTTAAGCATTAGTGCTACAAGATCATGGATGTTATTGAGAGAATCTCAATGGCATGCTATTCTTATAGTTGAGGCTCACATTTCATGCTAAGGTTTCTATTTAAAGATGTAGTCAACTAAGAACTCATTGAAATTTCATTTTTCTACTGCCAAGTCCCCTAATTGTTACCCTTTATTGGGTTCAAAAAACTTCTTGATGAAAGGATCCTCTAACTCAATAAAGGACTTCATTAAATTGTTGGGTAACTCAGCATACCAATTCAATGCAACACCTTCCAGACTGCTCATGGATAATCAAAAAAATAAAATAAAGCATCATTGCTTTTTCATTAGAGTAGCTAGCTCTAAAGTGTGCAATGTGCTACTATGGATTCTTATTACCATTAAAGACATTGAAGGATGGTAGTACAAACCCTTTAGAGTCTTACATTGTATCAAACTCCTTTGAGTATGGTCTACCCTTTAGAACTGATGAACGATTGTGGGCTTGGACCAATGCTTTCTTCTCCCAATGTTCCACCAACTATTTGATATCCTACTCAATGCAATATTGAACTCTCAGTACCCTTTCTTTGTAGAAATTTTTAACTTCATCTATTAGGGTATTGCATTTGTTTTTTATCATAGTCATCTATGACCTCTAGCCTATCAACTTCCTAGGATATGGCTTGGGGTACTTTTGCTTGACCTTGAAGGGCTAGGAAATTAACATGAGCTTATCTACTTTACTTTCCATGCAACTAATCTAAACATCTTTTTATTTTAGTTGATACAATAGTGGTTGTGTCTAGTTCAATGCCTTGCCTTTTTTGATCACAAAACTCTATGCATTAACATTATAGTGATTATATGCTTATAACCACCATGCTAACCTATGTAGTCCCATCTAGGAGGTCATCCTCATCTTCATCAAAGTCAACCATCTTATTGTCTTGATCATCCCTAGCTATTTCTCAAACTGTAGTCTTAATAGTAGGCAAAGAAGTCAAATAGGCAAAGGAAGTTAAATTGAGCCTATGTAGTCCTAATGAGATCTTAATTAGGCTAAAAAGGTCATTTGACCTAAATGGGTCTAAATGGACCCTATCAGATTCAAATTCAAATCAAACCAAACTTAACTCAAATTAATTGCATAAAATTACTTAGAAATGATTAATAAACATAAATATACTAATCACTAGGCTCCATTTACCCAATATGGACATTTTACCTAAAAGAACCCAAACCTAACCCATTAAGCCTAAATGGGCCAAATTGGGTTTTAAACCCCATGATGGAATTGAATGATCCAATCCATTCCAAAATGCTTGGATCAACAAAATTAAAACATAAAATGCAATGTAATTCACCAAGCATGTCATTTGACTCAATCAAATTCAACTTAATGGATTTAAATCAAAATGGGTCAAGTTGGCTTAAAATCAAATTAAACTCTCATGTGGCATAGGCTAACTGAATTCTTAGTTATCCAATGGACCATCAATGATGCTCTAAAAGCAAACCTAAATCAATCAATCAAAAGAAACACAATTAAACCATTTTAAATCAAATTCAAATGGCACAATCAAGCACCAAATGAACCCAAGCTTGAACCAAACCTATTCAATCCCATTTAAACTCATTCAAACTCATCCTAAGAAGGGTTAATAATAATTGATAGTAGGTTTAAGCAATTACAACAAATTCAAACTAAAGTCCAAACAATGGAATATGCCATGGAAAGCAAGGAGAGCATGAAGCAAAATTCAATTCCCCAATCCCTCATTCTCTTTGTCCATCCACCTCAGCACCTCTAAATAGCTGAGAAATAGATGATCATCCTTAGAGCTAGACTCCAAGGATAACAATCAACCTTGTCAATAAAGAGGAACAAAAAAACCCATAAGAGGTTCTCGGCCCTAATGGAAAAAGAAGAGAGAGTTCATTTCATGCCCAATTGAGTATTCCATCACATTCCATGAGTAAAATGATGTCGAGCACACCTGTACCCCAATCCCCTCACCACTGGAAGGCTAGAGAATGACCAAGCTCACTAGAATGTGTCAATGCTTTGGTCCATAGGCCAATACTTAAAGTGAAATTCAATTCATCGTTCCTATACCCTCTTGGCATTATTCCAAAGTTACTTGAATAAATCCCACCATCGAGATCACAACCGATGAGGTACGCCATTAGTCGTCCCTTTTAAGCTTATATTTTGGTCTTTCATTAAGGAAACTTGATCTCAAGTGAGATCAAGCCATATAGATGTGATCCTCATGATGTCTTGATGGTTTTGGAAGTGAAATTGAGTGATTACAATGGTTAGATTGCAAAAGTCATCTCAAATTGATGGAAGGCTCTCGGCTTCTTCCGTCATTGAAGAAGGTGAAATCTCCACCTTCTATTAAGAACAAACACTTGAAATTTAGCCAACAAATGGATTAAAACCTTTATAGGAAACTCGCTGAAGAATTTAAGACATTCGATCATCAATCAGACAGTCCGAAATGAAATTGCATGTGCCGCAATTTTATCTCAAAATCCATGTGGATCTTGAATGGTCAATGGTGTGGCACCGCGCGTAAAGCGGCGCCGTCATGGTTTAAAGAGAAAAATTGGTATTTATGACTTTAAAAAATGTAAAAAAATGGTACAAACTTTAAAAAATTATAATAAATCAAATATTAAGCCAAAATTTGAAATAAAAGCTCTATGGATTTATCTCAGTGAGAGGAATCCATTAAAATTAAAATCCTCAAATTTTCTGGAACAATTTTTGATTCATTTAAGTTGAAAAAATTTCAAACCTAAATTATTCCTAATCTATTAATTTTGTTGATTTGAAACTTCAGGGAACTAAAATTCATGCTAAAATATACCTCAAAAAAATTTTCATCCTTTATTACAAAGTAAATCAATAAATAATGAATTTTTAATCTCAAAGCCTAATTTTAATAAAATAAATAAATATTAAATAAAGAAAATTATGAAAAAACATAGAAATAAATTAAATCATCATAACACACCCTGATAAATCTAAATACATAATTGAAACTCCCTAAATATTAATAAAACACAAAATCACTAAATCAGAAGATTAATTAAATTAATTAATTCAAATTAATCAACCTAAACTTAGAAAACAATAGTAAATCAACCAAAATTCAATAAATTAGGAATAAACCCTCTATGAAAGCATCTTCTAGAAACAAAACTACAAAAAATAAAACTCTTAAGTGGTTTGCTCTAAATTAAGCTTTATTTATAATAAAATAATTATAACTTTAATTAGACCCAAATTATTCATCTCATCAAGGTGAAATTTTAGATAAATCAAATTGGCATGGAACCCTACTTGCAATAAACAAATCATACTTAATTAACCTCTCAACGTGGAATTATTGAACTTTCAAATCTCTAGGTTAATATAAATTAAATAATAGGTCAAAAAATTATGAAATAAGTTTTAAAACATTATAAAACATATCATAACACTTGAAAAAAGCCTTCCAAATACTCTTAAAGAAAAAATACTTATTTAAACATTAGCTTGGGTTTAATATTAAAGATAAAACAAAAATATGAAATTCAATTAAACTTCAAAGTTATAAACTCACAAATAAATTGAAATGAAAACTTATGAACCTATTAAGGTAATTTAAATCAAAAAAATAAAGTAAATATTGATACAAATAAACTTCATAAGAATGAATTGATTAAACCTAAATGACATAAGCATTAAAATAACTTAGGGTAGGTTAATATAAAAGAACATATTTTCTTAGAATTTTTAGATCACAACAGTAATCACACTAAATCAAATGATAAGAAGAACTCTTTTAAAATAATGAAGATATTATTTCTTTAAAAGACAATTAAAAATAAAAACATAAATATTACTAAAATCATAACTTGAAATGAACCATTTAAACTGATTAACAAATATAAGAATCTTAATGAAACAAAAATGGAAATAAAAGAAATCAAGATAAAACTTAAGCATACCAATTGAAACATAAGCATAAGCATAAAAGAAACATTAATCAATAAATCAAATTAATTTTAAAACAAAATTAAATGGATAAAGGAAATAAAATGAAAGTTAAATGAAAGTAAATTACAACAACATAAATACTAATATAACAAATTAACCTACCAAATCTAAGTTAAATGAATATTGTAAATCAAATAAATGAAATGAATCTTATCAAATAAATGAATAAAATCAATTATTAAACTCAAACTATAATAACAAATGAATTAAATTTAAAGTGAGAAGCAATTCAAATTAAATTATAATAACATAACTAAACCTTAATTGAATTTGTTTAAGGAAATAAACAAATTAAGATGTGATCAATCAAATATTAAACAAAAAGAACAAATGAATGAAGAGAAAGATTCAAAATAAAAAGTAAGACTTTCATTAAATTAAACTTAAATTAAATCAAATCATCTAAACAAATTAAAAAAGGATTAATTACGATACTTAGGATCTTATTTAGACCTTTAGAATGAACCTTCATCTTAGGGTAAAGGCTTCATCCTATTAAGATTTAGGATGTTGAATAAATGAGTTCCACCCAAATGGAACTTATTGTATTCTTTATTCTTGAAAACCTAATTTCATCTTAACATAAAATGCATCTGAAATGAAAATGAAATTACAAATTATTAAATCACTTAAATTTAAACCACCCATGGAAAATTAAACAAATTTTAAAACAAAAGAATTAAAAGAATAAAAATGATAATTTCATAATTAATAACATATGATATATAGTCTGGACACCCGAGGTCACAAAGCTAATGCTCTGAGGAGGTCTTGCTACCTCGAATCTCAGGTATAACAATGGTACATACCTATGAAATGAAGTTATGAAAAATAAAGTATAAAAATCAAATTAAATTAAAAATTTGAAACCTAAATTAAAAATTAAATTTAAAAAGGTCTAGTAAAGTCTTGCCACACAAATCCAATTCCTTCACACACTAGATTATTTGGACACAGATCCAAAACTTAGGTTAGGTCAACCTATGATTGTGATGTTTTAATTTAGAGCTGTAGGGACACCACATATATCTTAGGGGGGTACTTATTGAAGTGATCGAATGTGACATTAAGGTATGATGTACCATCTCAGAAGATAAAAATATCCCCATAATAAACCTAATCACCTAATAAGAACTCATAAGGCAGATGGTTCTACGTATATACTAGAGATCTTTCCCCTAAACTAGGGTTTATTTTATGTCAGGTTATTTAGTTTCCTATGAAAGTAAATTTCCATAGTTAATTACATCTTAAAAATGGTAATTCCCTAAGAGCACTCTTGATTAAAGTAGTCGATAAGTATCTCCAAAGATTTCAAAGCTAGACTTTCAAAGGATTAAGTATTTATCAAAATAAATGGGAGAGTTCAAATAGGATGACATATTTTTGGATTCCAAAGGAGAATAAGTACGAAGCACCCATGATACTAAGAAGCCTAGTGAGTTCTCCAGTCTACCCTATAGTGAGGCTTTATATTTTGAAAGGGAATTTACTTTTATTTAAGTTGGATTCCTATTAGAATGCTAGGCCTTATACTCCAATAACACATGATTATGAAAATACGTAAGAGGTGAGGACTTATGCTCATAGACCAAAGGAAATAAGTAGCCTCAAAACCTAAATCTAAAATACCTTAGCACAAGCTAAAGGCACGACCTAAATCTAATTAACAAAAATAGAATATAATGGTTTACCTCCATAAGAGACAATAGACCCATCTCGACTCTTCTAGGCTTACAACCATTTGGAGTGGCTGCAGCTAACACCACCTATGTTTTAAAACCATGTAGGTCTATTGTATATAGATGCAAGATAGCTAAGCTATTATTTAATTAGTAAAGGAGCTAAAATCCTAAACTCACTCCCTAAGATACTAGAATATGACTAAAATGAAAACATGGCTTAGACTAATGTGAAAATTAACAACTTTATAAACCATTTTTGACACATTCATTTTTGGGCCAAGGCTTGGGACAATTTTGCCTACATGTATGATGAAATTAAGTCATGGGCTAAATAAATTAGAGGAGATGTTCTTCACTATAAGGGATCTCCCTAAAAGGTCAAGCATATCCCTTATCATGCAGAGTGGAGACCCTCCCTATTTAAGAGTGTTATAATATAAAATACATGGTGTGATAACATACAATCATTCCACTAAAGGGTTTCTAAATCTTTTATTTATTTTGATTTAGAGCCTAAGCTTTAAAATGAGATTATGATTTGTACTAAAATTTAGTTATGAGTTTATAGTGAGGGTGGAAAATTTAATTTTTTCCTAAAGAGCCTACATCTAGGCCACACATCAAATCATCAGACTTTAAGAAACCTATGAAAAGCATTCCATTTCTATTGCATAATCTAAATAAAACAATCAAACATATGAATTTCATAAAAGAATAAGAGTTTGGTGTGGTCAGGTATCACCGTACCCCAAAAGAATGAGAAATTGGGTAGCCTAGCTCTACCCTTATATAACCTCGATTATAATTGAATATTATAATTAAAAAATAAATGTTATAGGGGTCTTCAATCTCTTTGCTTTCTTTCCTTATTTTGGATTAGTATAGTCCAAGCTTCGCAGGGCATCCTAGGTCTTTACCTTCTACCCGCTGCTCATCCTAAACCCCATAGCACTAATCCTAATCCTATTATAAGAATTACATATTTATAAAAAAAATAAAGTCTAACTACACCTACAAAATATATATTAGCTAAACAAACATACAAGCTAAGCAATTATATTACATATATTTGGACTTAGCACCCTACACTTGGGTAGCCAAGCTCACCTATCCTAGTTGGATTATGCTTAGGGTCATAAGCAGCACCTATAAGCAAGAACATTTTTATTTACTTATTATTATGGCTGTCCCTTTAGCAAAATCTCTTGGATAAAATATCATTAAGCTATTTGCACTAACATCCAGTCTACGCACAAACAATCCTAACATCTAATCTAAACATCACAACTTAAAATAAAACACAACACCATAACATACATAGGCCTAACCTAAGACTATACTTGGTGACTTAACATTCTTATGTGTGTGCCAAGGTTTAGTGTGGTGTGCCTTGACTAAGATTTAAAAGTGTGATTATCTAAAGTTTATAATTATTTAAGTGATTGCTAGACAATTATAAGTAACCTTTAATTCTTTGAAACTTGATCCAAACTTAATGATAGGAGTGTTGGTCGGATAGGCCTGATGCATAGCCAAATCCAACTCTTTGGTGAATGAGAAGGTGAATTTTTTAGATGACATAATGATGGTATGAATGAGTTGACTGAGGTGGTATGCTATAAAGGATGCCTCTCTCCTATTGTAAGAGGGAAAGGCATTAGTTGCTGAATTTGTTACTTTAGTGATATAGGTCTAGACATGTTATAGATTTACTACAAATATATAGTGATGTTAGCTATATCACTAAAGAAGGAAAAAAGGAACTTTACTCACTGGAGTCACTAGGAAAATCTATGATGTTTAAAAATATGATGAAGACATGATGCAAGACTTTGAGAGTTCTTATTGAAATGATTAAGTACAACATAGAGAAATGATATACTACCTCAAAAGGTAGAAATATCACTCTATGATTGACATAATCATCTAATAAGGACTCTTAAGGAAGATGGTCTACATGTAATAGAGATTTTTTTTCCACCTTACATAAATAAAGTTAGATAAAGATTATTTTAAGCTGGGTTATTGATTTTTCTATATCTGTGAGACATTATAATTAATCTTATGGGATATGAATCTCTTAAGAAAACTCTTGATTAAAGTGATCGACTAACATCACCTATAGACTTAAAAGTTTAAAACAAAGAATTGGAGACATTGATAGTAAATGGAATAGTATAATTAAGAAGAATTCTTAATATAGTTTAAAGAAGATAAGTATGAGGAGCTCAAGATATTAGGAAGCCTAGTGAGTACCCTAATTTATCCTATCATGAGATTTTATGTTCTTCAAATGGAGAATTATACTTATTTAAATTTACATTTTATTATAATGCTAGGACTAATAATCTCACAACATAGGGTTGTGGAAATACATAAGAGATAAAGATTTATGCCTATAGCAAAGGAGAAGTATGAAATCTCATATCCTAAAACTAAGGTGATCTAACATAAGTTAAGAGCTCAGCCTAACTTAATAAGAAAAAAATTGGGATATGTTAGTTCACTTTCACTAGAGAGACTGAACTTATCTATCTCTTCTAGACTACAACAGCTTGGAAGGACTACCAGCTAACACCTCCAATGAGTTAAGACCATATGGCCAAGTCTCATGAATGAAAGATGGCTAAGCTTATTATTTATTAGGAATGGAAACCTAAGAGCCTAAACTCACTTCTAAAGATTTTAAATTAAGGATGGTATGAGTAACATCCTAAGTTAATATAGTAAAATTTTTATGTTTTTTGAATTTTTAGGCTCTTAAAATTTTGACTCAACTTTGGGTGGAAAGTATGTCTATATTCATAATGAAGTCAAGTTATTAAGCAATTCATGATAAGGATGTTCTTCACACAAGGGGGTTGTTAAAATGATTCTACACTACCACTGTCATTCAATAAATTAAGATCCCTTATTTTCAAGAAGAGAAGATAATATGTATGCATGATTATTATATATCCATCATAGATCTAATTATTTCTAAATATTTTAGTTTATTAATTCCTAGGCTTTTAAAAATGAGGTTATCAGTTTAATTATTAAATTGGGGTAAAAAATTAAGTCTTAAAGAGCTTACCGAAAGATAAGCCATACTTCAAAGCATCACACTTTAAGAAACCTAGAACAACATGCAATTTCAAATGTGCAAACAAAGTAAACATACCAAGCAAAATCAAATTAAAAGAATAATTAAAAAAGGCTAATGCACCCAAATTCAATTATACACCACAAAAAAAGAAAGTGGCTTAGCATCTATATAACCTACATTATAATGAATGTTATAACAATTTAAAACAAATCTACATATTCTTACAATTTCCCACCTATAACTCATATTTTGGTAAATGAAAAATGCTACCTTTTTTTTTACTTATATATTATATATATATATATATATATATATATATATATATATATATATATATATATATATATATATATATATATATATATATATATATATATATATATATATATATATATATATATATATATATATATATATATATATATATATATAATGATTAATTATGCTCGTTGATAACAACTTAGTCGGTACTTAGAAAAAATTTAAGTGTTGAATAAAAGATGAATTTATTATTCTTTTGATTGGCAATTATGAGTCATCTTCTTTGCTGCTTGTCTTGGCAATTTGATTCTCTTACTTTGCCAATTAGAGGACTTAGTCTTTGTTTGAGTTTCCCTTACCTTTAAGTTATCTACTATAGTGAGTTGGCATTTATTTTTATTTTCTTTCTTTATGGTTGCCAACTAGAGAGTTAGTCTTTTAGCCTACCAACTAAGAGAGTTGGTCTTTGAGCTTGCCAAATAAAAGAGTTATTCTTTTATCAAGTTGTTAATCTTATGGGTTGTCAGTCTTACACTTTAGTCGCCAACCTCATAGGGCATTGGTCTTGCAGTTTATTCACTAACTAGGAGAGTTGGTCTTAGATCATATTAAATGGAAGAATTATTCTTTCATTAAGTTTCCAATCTCATAGGGTGTCGGTCTTACACTTTAGTCGCCAACCTTATGAATTATTGGTCTTACACTTCGGTTGTCAATGTCACTGGGTGTTCATCTTACACTTTATTTTCCAACCTCACAAGGTGTTGGTCTTACTCTCTATTCACCAACTAGAAGAGTTGATTCTTTATTAAGTTGTCAACCTCATGGGGTGTCCATCTTACACTTTAGTTGCTAATCTCATGGGGTGTGATTTTGGACTTACACTTTAGTTATATAAAATAAGTTTACGCAAGTATTTAATGATTTTAACTCAAGAATTTTTTTATCTAACTATACTATCCATGGGCTATTAAATGGGAACCAAGTATTTAAATCTCATACTTTGGCTTTTGTATCTTGTTGAATGAGATCTTTTTCTTAGGCCAAAAATTGCACACCAAGTGTCCTAATTCATCACATAGCTCCCCAAGTGTTCCTTCATTCAAGATTACTTTACTTGATGTAGTGCCCTTGGGTGAGGAATGACATGCCATGTATTCTGTACTAGGGCTTTCTATAGCTCACCAAGTGGGGCCTTTTCCTTGGGACAAAAATGGCACACTAAGTATTATGAGTCATCTTGTAGCTTCTTGAGTGTTATGTTTAACATCAAACTAGAAAATCATAAAGTAAAAAAATGTTAACCTCATTAGATGAATTTCAGATGAACATGGAGCTAGTAGATACAATGAACATAACATTAATTATTTGTAGGGTAAAATGTTTGGAGGTCTTTGGCATTATAAATACATGGTATGTCTTGTCATTTGTAGGTCTAAAGTTTGTAAGCTTCATAGCTTGCTCATTTCTTAATAATATAGGGGCCATCCCATATAAGGGTGAGTTTGCTTAGGATATGCTTTTGAGCTACTGCATCTACCTTCTTAAGAACCAAATTATGACTTTTGAAATACTTTTCTTTCATGTAGTGATTATAATATTTTTCCCTTCAACTTTTTATCTCTTCTTTCCTTAATGAAGCCTCTTTCCTTAATTCTATGAGCATATCAAGTCTTTCTTCCATGGCTTTAGAGTTTGACTTTTTCTACTCACCAAATTGTGGCCCAATGTCAGTGATAATAGCCATAAGAAGTTCATACATGTAAATGATGCTAGTCATGATAAAATTTTAACAACATGGGTAGTTACTTTTTTTGCGACTTTGCTTTAATCCACTTGCTAAGAAGTTGATCATTATGAGGATGAATTTTCTTTGTCCATTGGCTATTGTTAAGTGGCTGATTAAGTCTATCAAAAAATGGCTAAGTGCCAAGGACTTGTAATAGGTTGCAAGGGCTACGAAGGTTGTCATTGAAGAGAAGAAAATATTTTGCATTGCTTGCATGTTCATGTAAACATTATTTCATTCTTTCTTAGTATGGGCCAAAAAATCCTTGCCTCAAAAATTTTGTAGGTAAGTGTTCTTTCTGCTGAGTTGTTTCCACACTTGTTAAAGTGTATCTCTTCTAGTACCATTATTTATCTACTTCATGCACACACATCATGTTGAATGAAGTCATTGACCTTGTAAATAACTCACCCCCAATCAGTATGTATTGGGTGGCATTTTTTAAAATCAACTCACATCTTTGGGGTTACCTCTATCTCCTTAATCTATAGGTATTTTTGAATAGGAACAATCTAACTCATCGAATGCTCACTATTTATTTGCATTTATTCTTCTTCTTCTTCAATAATTGGTTGGGTGAGCAGAATAAAGGAGTGCCCTTCGAGCCCATTCACTATGAATAGTAAATCGATAAGTTGGTTATACTCTATAGAAATCTACATGATTTTGAAGTAATCTAGTCACCCAATCTGCATTTTCACTTCAAGTAATTTTTTTGCAAGAACTAGTATCTGACATCATAGTCCATATTTACTTGCCTCACCATAAGTTGTGAGTTTGAATAAGCCATGATGTGTAATTCCCCAAGCACTCGGGCAATCAAAGTTTGGTGATTAATGCTCCATTGGTTATTCATTAATTTAAAGCTAAACTTAACTGATTATGTAACAATGATTCCAAATAGAATTTTTAGTACTATGCCTACACACATGCAATGTTTGCTAGATGACCCATCTACTTATACCTACAATAGTGGCTCTTGATTGATTGAGACTACTTGTGAGCAATAAAAATCTACAATGAAATTGATGAGTTCTTAAGCTTAAATTGTTGTTTGATGTGCTTTGAGTTTCATTATCCATTTCAACAACTTCCTAAAGTGATTGGGTTTGGCGAGTACAAATTTGAGTGGATTATTAGTGATGACTTGGATTGAGTATGCTTGGAAATATTGTTGAAGTCATCACGCTAAAATAATGAGCACTAGAATAAGTTATTTATGTATTTATTATTAGGTAGTTTAGCTTTGCTCCTCTTAATAATTGATGTAGTAGATAGGCCTCTAAGGTATAGAAAAAGGATTTCTCCTTCATTTTAGTTTTGTAATAAAGGTGGTGAGGTGAGTAGGTTCTTCAGGTCATAGAAAGCTCATAATCTAGAGTCCACTTGAACTTCTTGGCCACCCTTAGAATGTTAAATAAATAAGCAACATTCTCTAGCTTTAGAAATGAATCGATTTAATCTGACAATAAGCCTCATTAGTCATTGTACCTTCTTGGTTGTTCTTAGTGAAGACATCTTGATTATAGCTTTCACTTCATCTGTATTGACTTTTATCTCTTCAGGTGTAATGTGAAATCCCAAAAATTTACTTGACCTAGCACCAAAAGTGAAAAGTCTCATTGATGTCTTTGATATGTTATGTGGATTATTTTCTTTTGATGAGCAAATCATTAAGATAGACTTTAACATTTTTTCCCTTTTTTTCTTAAACACTCAGACCACTATACTTTGGTGAGTTCCTCCCATGTTTTGGGACCAAAGGTCTTGCTCTATAATAATAGAGTCCTTCCCCTATGATAAAGGATGTTTTTTAATCATCCAAATGCATCTAGATTTGGTGATACCCAGAAAATAGATTAAGAAAACTCATCACGGAGTAACCCACTATAGTGTTGATGAGTGCATCTTTTGAGGAAGGCGATATACATATTTTAGGTACACCATGTATAAATTGGTAAAGTCAATGCACATCCTCCATTTTCTATTTGACATCTACACCATGACCATGTTAGATACCCATTTAGGATATTAGACTTCTTTGATGAAGTTAGCTTCTAGTAGTTGGCAATTTCTTTTTTGATAATTTTGATGAGTAAATGCCACAACCTTTTTTAATCTATTCTTTATGGACCAAGTATCCTTATTGGCATCGAGGTGATGGCAAGTAACATTGATGTCAATGCCTAGTATCTTGGTTGTAGTCGAGGTGAATAAATCGATAACAACTTGAAGGATTTGATTGGGGTTTCCTATGAAAGTGAGCCTCCATAGTTAATTACAACCTAGAAAGTGTGAACTTCCTAAAAAAACTCTAGATTAAAGTAGTCAATTAACATATTTAGGATGGATCAATCCACTGAAGCCCCATCTTAAAAGCTAAATCACATAGGAGTAAGTCCCCAACATGCATTCTACTATTGTGTGAGGTTTAGGATCAAGTCATCAAAGACATCTTTTCCTTCACACAAGCTATTTAGGTTGGATCACATCCTCAAAAGACCCCTTCCTAAGAGTTAAAAAGAACTAAGTCTCATAGTCGGCATTCTTTCTAATCACATAGGAGTAAGTCCCAAAGACATCTTATTGTAATATGAGGTTTTGGATCAAGTCATCAAAAGACCCCATTTCCTCCACTCAAGCTATTTAGGTTAGATCAAGTCTCTAAAGACCCCTTCCTAATAGCTAATCAGATAAGAGTAAATCTCCTAATGGTACATTCCTAGTTAAAACATCAAGTAGTATGGAATAGGAGTAAGTGTCCATATTGGCATCCTTTCCAACTACTTTTCTCAATTAAGATAAGTCCCCTGAAGGCATCTTCTTTGAGCCTTGTGATTGCATTAGGATTAGACCATCCTTTGGTCTTCTCCTAAAAACATTCCTATTCATCTTAGAAATTAGTGAGTTTAAGTTTCTAAGATTAAATCACATTTCAAAATAAGTATAGGTATGCATATGTATATCTTTCACAAACAAATCCAAAACATAAATTGAAATCAAAATTAAAATCAAAATCAAAATCAAAATCTTTGATTTGAACCCCAAGCTTATGCTTGTGATATTGATCAATTTGGCTAATGCCAATATTTGCGGTGTACTCTAGCCGATTCACTACACATATTGGGGGTCCATTTGTTGACCTCATTTTTGAATGAGGTTTACATTAATCTGAAATTAGTAATTATGATGTTTTAATTCCAAATAAGAACCTCTAATTTAGTGCTTAGCAAACTACCTTGTGCCCTAAGGAATCTTCCTTGAGTTTATTCTAACATAGTTGACTTAGGAGAGATCCACCTAGCCAAAAGTTAACTCATCAAAAATTTAACCTAATTCAAATTCAATTCAAAATTAAATTTGAATCAAACTCAAGCAACCATCAATTCAAGATGATTGAATTCAAAATTAAAAGGTTTAAATTAATATCCAACACTTTGATATCAAATACTTGGTTTGGATTTCAATTTCTCAATCTAAGTCAAATGGATTCAAACCCAATCTCAAATCCAATTGAGATTAATTTGAGCATGTCATACATCAATTCAAAGTAGGATGATAATGCCATAAATCTCAAAACAATAAAAAAATGGATTTTCAAAATCCAAAAGAAAAATGGGAAGAAGGGAAATGCAAATTCCCCTCTTCCCATGCAAAGCCATCCCACCTCTTATCTAGGAAAGATGGCCACCTTCATTTAAGGCAAGCAAGCAAAAGCTAAAAAGGATTTTTCTTCTCCAAAGAAAGAAGAGAAGGAGAAGAAGAGGAAGCAAAGCATGGAGTGGAGAGGAAAACTAAGGAGAAAAGCTCTTCTATCCTCTAGAAATTTGTATCCAAGCATGCTCATAAGCTTCCAAGCATACCCCAAACCTCCAAACAATCCTATCATCCTAGCAGACCTAGGAGGAGAAGAAAAATGGGAAGAGGCTCACAGCCAAAGTGCAAATTCACACCTAAACCCATCCTCAAGCCAAAAATACTATCCCATCACCTTCATGAACCAAAACCAAGGAGAAACGAACCTTCTCCCACCTTCCATGCCGCTGGGAAGCTAGAGAACCATCAAGGTTGACGGTAGCAAGCTGAGCTTAGTTTAAGGAGAATCCAGAGGGAGATAGCCTAATTCCTTTGGCTCACGAGCTTCCCTTAAAGTTATGAATCTAATCGAATCCACCCCACCACCAAAGATTGCTGGACCAAAGTTTCGCCATTAACACTCCAGTATTTCTTTCCAAGCTTTTGATTTTGCACTTTATGAAGGAATACCGATCTCAAGTGAGATCAAAACATATAGATCTATAGGATTTCCCTCCACGATGGATTTATGATCAAAATTGATGCTTAATTCACCGTCAATCATCAAAAATTAAGCCTAATTAATGGATAGTTCCTGGTTCTCACCATTCGGGCAAGAAGAGACTTAATCTAAACTATCTATTCTTTCTAAAAAGAATGGATGGATCAGATCTACACAAACTCCGTGAATCGATCATAGACCGTATGATCTTTGATCAGACGGTCCATATCAATATCACATCACACTGCCATTTTTACGGTAAATCTGTGTGGACTAGTCAGCATGCAAAATGCACCACACTGTGCCATGTCAGCGCTGACTAGTTTAAAAAGAAAATTTGTGTTTTTGGAATTTAAAAAATAAAAAAATGTCCAAAACTTCTAAAAATCATAGAAAGATAAATATAAATCAAAAAATTTCAAATGATGGCTCTATGGATTCGTCCTGATGAGAGGAATCCATAATAATTACAATACCCAATTTATTTTGGGTATTTGGCCTTAATTGGGTTTAATTTAAATTCATTAAACCCTATTTACTCTTAAATTACTAATCCAATAGAAATGAAACTTTGTGGAAATGAAATTAAGGTTGAAACACACATAAATAAAGTTTTTCATAATTTAGTTCATTTTATTTTATGAAAATTGAAATTTTAAATCCTAAACTCTAAATTTAATTAAATAAATTAAATTTAAACAAATTAATTCATTAAAATAATTCAAATAACCTTAAATCAACTTAATAAACTCTGGTGAACATTAAACCATTAATAAAACTTACTTGAATTTAATAATTCACAAATTTTCAGAATTAATCAGTTAAATAAATTAATTAAATTAGATAATGAACCGGTACTTAATTAAATCATAATAAATCAATCAAATGTCCACAAATTTTGAATTAGCCCTCATTGGAAACATATTTTAGAGTGGAATCAATGAAAAATGAAACACCTAAATGAATTTCATTAAATTAAGTATAATTTAGGTTTTAATGAAATAATTAATATCTTAATTCCACAACTATATGAATCTAATTATGATGAAACTTTGGAAACATGAAATTGGCATGTAACCTCACTTGCCAAAAAAAATTTCAACCAATTGATCTTTTGATTGGGAATTGTTGAATTTCCAAATTCCTAGACCAATATTAATCCAGTAATGAATAAAAAAAAATCCATTAATATATTAAATCATGAAATAATTTAAAATAATCTCAATCAAACATGAGAAACACTTAGGGTAATTATGCAAACATCCTAAGTAAAGAATTTAACCAATTATGTACTTAAGGATCAATGAAATTAGTAAATTATATTAAGAGTAATTAAACCTTAAGTTAATTAGATTAATGTAAACACTTAATGAATCCTTACATCTCTAATGAATCATATCAATTAAATGTTAAACTTAACCTAAGTTCTTTAGGTTAATCTAAATTACACTAAATGAAATCAACATGACTTAATCTAAAAGATTAATGTAAATAAATAAACTAAATCAAACTAAAACCAAATAAAATAAATCCAATAATTCAATTCAATTAAAATCAAATGAAGTCAACATAAATCTAAAATGAAGAAAATCAAATGAATTAAATCAAACTAAATCAAATAAAATAAATATCAAAACCCATTCAAATATAAACTAAATAAAATCAAAAGGATTAGTTAAGATACTTACGAATCTTAGTTAGACCTTTACGATGAATCTTCATCTTAAGATGAGGATTTCATTCAGGATTAGGATGTAGAATAGAATGAATTCCATCCAAAAGTGGGATATATTCAATTCTTCATTCTTGAAAACATAAATATTATTTTAACCAAAAAAATTGGAATAAAAATGAAAATAAATTACTAAATCATTTGGATTGAAACCACCCAAAGGTAAATTTCAAACTCAAAATCTAAATTGAAACTTGAACTAAAGAGGCTTAACAAAGACCTACCATAGAAGCCTATCTTCCACACACATTAGATTATTTAGGTGGACCCTAAATTTAGGTTAGATCATTCTGTGATTCTTTTATAATTCTTTATAATGTGTTGTAATATGATGTGGTTCACATGTCTATGTGGTGTATTGCTTTAGACTGAATGCATAGGCTTGTTTGCCCATTAGACTGGATGGTAGGCATTCTTTATAGAATTAACTCTATTTTTTGCAGGGATCTTTGTTAAAGGGATTGTTGTCATAAATAAAATAAAATTGTTGTTTACTTGCATGCTAAAAAATCTCTTAACATAGTTTATAGGATAGGTGAGCTTGGCAAACAAACTAATGTTAAGCCCGTATGTTCATAAAATATAACTATTGTATGCAATCTATATTTCCTAACATCTATTTTGAGGGACTTAGGATTTCTTTTTGAATTTAAAGTGTAAAATTGAGCTTAAAATTATGATAGGATCTATGGGGTCTAAGATTAGTAGGAGCTGACCCTACCAAAAATGGTGTAGTGGTCCTCTATGGAGCCCAATGGAGGTCCCTGAAGAAAGAGACTATCCTAGAAAGAAAACACATAGATCTAAACTTGTAATGCTAGGCCAGGCTGTATAAGGGCAGAGCTCATCTGCCCAATTTTCTTTCTTCCAGAGTGTATAACGGTACCTGACCGCATTAGCTTTTTTCTTAAATTAAATTATCTTGACTTATTTTGGGTGCGCAATCAAATCAACCTACTTTTCTAGGTTTCTTTCTATATTATGCTTTCTTGTGAATAAATGCTTGGATGATTATGCTCATAAAAGAAAACCAATTTTTCTTCTCAATTAAACTTAACCAATTGAAACATAAAATAAATACAACTCAATACTTCATAAACTAAAGCCTTAGGCATAACATAAAATCAAATAGAAATAATTAGGTTTGAAATCATGAAATCATATTATTTCCATTCTTTGAATTGGGCAACTTCACCCATTGCATATAAGGGGCATCTGTCCTATGAGGATGACTACCTTCTTGGGGAAGCCTGCCTTCTATTATTAATTTGGCCCATAACCATTTCTAATTGCATGACATTATGCATAAATGCATACCCATGGCCTAAAATAAATCATGAGTCAAAATTTATAAAATTTAAAAATATGCATTAGTTAGATGCATCTTCATACCCTACATGATTCTAGGGATTATAGAGTGAGTCTAGGTTCATAGATTTCTTTCTAAAAATATAATAAGCTAACAAACTTGCATTCATGAGACTTAGCATCATGATTTTAAAATGTGCTTAGGTGCAGTTCTCTAGTAGACCTCTCTAGGTAGGTTATAAGTCCATAAGAGTCAGGGATAGGTTAGTTCACTCAAGTGAGAGGAATAACTAATAATTCCCAAAGATAAACTAGGTTGAGCATCCAGCATGTGTCAGCAGCACCTGTAGACTAAGTTTTGAAGCATTGTTCTTAGGAATAAGTCTTCAACCCTAGGAATTTCTGCAGTCTTGTGCTGCTAGAATCTATGTCATAGATTTGTAAAAAAATGTCAACTCAAAATCTATATTAAATTCCAAATTTAAAGCCCAATTATAGGATAGTTAAAATGCATACTAGGCATCCCAGATCAATAGGCATTTCTACTTTCTCCCATTTAGCCTCTAAAAGAACTCTCTCCAATTTTGGATTAATCTCAATTGAAATTCTAAAAATCAATCCTTTGAAAGCCACCTTATAAATCTTTAGAAATAAAATTTAATTTCTTTAATCGAGAGTATTCTTAGGAAGAGACCTTCTTAAGATGTAATTAACTATAGGGCATGCCTCTATAGGGAACTATGAACCCAGTTTAAGATAAACCTTATTTTACTTTCACATGGAGTTCAGGGAAAAATCTCTGGTACACAAAAGACTCATTAGCCTTATTTTTTATTGAAATGATTGAATCCATTATAATATGTTTATTTCTTAATGATGTATTTTATCATATAAACAAGAAATTCCTAAACTCTATGTGGTGTCATAAATTTTCTCCACATACACATTTTTAATGATTGAAAAGGAATAACTAAACATTTCCACAAAATACATTCAATAACATTACTTCCTAAGGATAATCATGTCAAATAAAATCATTTAAGATTAACCAAAGCTTCTTTTAAAACTTGATTTTGGGTTTAAATTATTAAACTTGAAGAGGTGAAAGAAGTTTACTATTTTACACCATCCCATGTGAGTGCTTGAATGTGTTTAAGGAAAAGTAATTAAATGAATTTTATTGATTAATTAAGTTTGAATCATTAAGAAATTTATTTAATTTCTATTTCCTAAGTCTCTTCAATTTAATTAACCATTTAAACATGAGCCTCAAATGATATGCAAATGAGAAAGAAAATTTGCAATGCTCCAAATAACTCCTAATGTAATTAAGCTCATGATTAAATATTAATTAGATTAAAGAGAAATATAATTAAGTACTTATATAGTTTTTCCACATCCATAAGTTAACTATATGTTCCTTAATGGTCTTTATGTAATTAAACACATTAAAAGAAACCCAAAAATTCATTTTGAATTATCTGAAATAATTTTCATTTTAATTTGAATTAATTTCACCATTAATTACTTAATTAATCCTTAATTAAATCATAAGTTAATTAACCTTCTTAAATGAAATGGATTTAGGAAAATAATTAAGAAAGAGGTCATAAACATTCCCTTCATCATTTTACTATTAATAGTGATTAACTAAGTTTAATTAATTAATTTTTTCTATTTGGAATTTTTAATAATTATTAAATTACTTAAAGAGGGTAATTAAGATTTGAATTTTAAATTCTCCTAATTACATAGCCAATAAATCTCGAATCAACATTTCTAATTTGAGATCAATTGCCCAAGTGATTAAAGCTTAATTAAGGTAATTAACCCTAATTAAGCCTTATTCACTATTCAAACATTTGGGATTTTAATTTTTATTAAATTCTCCACCATTTACCCTTTCCAAAATGGGTTTACTCATATTTTTAGAAATTTTCTTACAATTAGTTATGATTTTTTAAAGTTTTGAGTGATTAATCACCTTTTAACACCTAATTAATCCCCTAACCCCGTCGATGCCATGCAGGAGTTGACGTGACATCACTTTTGACATGGCACCATAGGATAGGCTATTTAAAATGTTCCTCGTGATGGCCAATTAATGACGGTGGACTCAGTTTCGTCCCCACTATCTAAGCCTGGATCGAACGATGGAGATTATCTGTGATATCTATAGGATTAAATCAAATTTTCTAATGGATTAAATCATAACCATCCATTCTAATCACATGGAATGGTCAAAAGATGATCCTTCATACCCCAAGCAATGGAAGATGGACACTGTCCGCCCTCCTCCACTCGATTCAAGCTCATTGGAGCTCTTAGGATGTTGGGATTGACTCCAAAATGTGCAGGTAGAAGATCGAAGAGGATCCAATGATGAAAATCACATGAAATCACCAAATCTTTCATAGAACACAACCACTTAATAATGTTTCTATGGTTTACCAAAATTTACTTAGTCGGAGCTCAAGACCAATGGCTCAATGACTGAGGTAGCATCATCTTGAAGAGATGAAGCTTTATTGAGAAGATTGTGAGTTTTCTCCCATTGATATCTCTATGGACAACTACCATAAAGTTCATTAGAGTTGGTTTAGAGTGCCTTCCTATGATTGAATTGATTAGGAAAGGATTTGTTTCAACTCCCCAAGCTTGGGGAAGGTGCTGGAGAAGTTAATTGAAGTTTGGTGAAGTTTGAGTGAGGTTGGATAGATGGGGCTTAGTTTCATTCAGCTTTAGTCTCACTAGTGATGGGGTGCACTAAGAGACCGAGGAGTCTCTAATACTACACAGAATCACTTAAGGATTCTCTATGTGAAGTTTGAATGGATGGGGAAGAGTATACTCACCTCCCCAAGTGAACCAAAGGTTGCGATTGGCTCAACCTTTAGTTGTCATCCAGCCGGGGTAGGTGGCCAAAGATGGCACAAAACTACTGAGGTGGAGGGCCTTGAGTGGTTGAGGTAGTTGTAAGGCTGGTGGGGAGTGTACCTCCTCCCCCAAGTGAACCAATGGTGGGCTAAGGGTAAGTCACCCTATCATGACCCAAGGATGAACCCAACAGCCTTGGGTTAGGTTGGGTCAGTGGTCTTAATGTCCAAAATGATCTAAGGGTGGCTGTCATGGGTTGGTGAGTGGGTGAGACCATCCAAATGAGGATTTTATCCCATTTGATAGGTTGGTTCATGCATTTTGACCCAAGTTGGGTTCATCATGGGTTGGCCTCATCTGGACTGACCCATGGTGACCAAAGGATGAGTCATGCCTGGTTTGCCTGGGTTTGGACTTAGTTTGGATGGGTTTAACTCAATTTGATCCATATGGGTTAAATTAAGTTCAATTAAGTTAGGTTGACCAATTGGTCAAATTGATCAACCCAAGGGTTTGAATGTGTTCAAATAATCATTTGGAATGTATTGGTTCCATTAGTTTGGTTTAATTTGAAGTGGATTTGGATTTGGCTCATATGACTTCATATAGGTCAAATGGGTGAAGTTGACCAATTTGAATAATTTGACCAAATTGGATTGGGTGGAGGGTTGATTTAGGTTTAATTGATCATTTGAAAATGATTTTAGGTGTTTGTCTGAATTAATTTAGATTTGGAAATGATTTGATTCAATTTGACCTTCCTAGGTCAATTTGGGCTAAATGGGTCAATTGGGTTGGCTTGATCAAATTGGGTTTAATTGAAGGTTGGATCAAGTTCATTAACTAATTTGTGAGAGATTAGAACATTCTTTTCAATCAATTTAATTTAAAATGTGATTTGGTCCAATTAGAGCCTTTTGGTCAAATTGGGTCAACTTGGGTCAAGAGCCCAAGTTGGTTTGATTTGATTAATTAGTGGTTGAGTTATGTTCAATGGTCAATTTATGATTGATAGGAATCATTGGTTGTAATTTATTGAGGTTGGGATGAAGTTTGGTTCATTTTGGTCCATATGGGAATTGGGTCAACTCGGGTCAAGTGATCAAATTGGTTTGGTGTGACCCAATTGATTTCAATTGGTCAATCAAAGATGATCAACAATCATTGTGGAGGAGATTGGATGGGTTGATTCAATTCAATTTGGGTTGGATTGAGGTTTGGATCAAATTAGTCCTTTAGGTCAATTTGGGTCAAGTGGACCAAATGGGTCAATTGAGTTGAATTAGGTTGACCGAGTTGAATTGAGTTTGATGATTGATTTAGGATTGATTGATGGATTTAGTTGAAATTGATTTATATTTAATTAGGTTTTATCTCATTTGGATCCTTTAGGTCAAAATGGGCTAACTTGGGTTGATTGGATTGGTTTGGTTCAATTAGTTTGATTGTGAATCTTGGAAGGGTTCAAAATAAAAGTTTTAATGGTTGGAGTGCTTTTATGAAGACTGATTAGATTTGGGTCAATTGAATGGGATTTGGGTTTGATCCATAGGATGGTAGTGGAATTGGTTTGGGTTAAGGGTTAAGTTAATTTTTCTTGGAGCTTGGATATAAAATAAAAAGCCAAGTTTTGGATGAATGGACTAGCATGGTTTATGATTTAGGCCATAGAATAGGTAGAACCTATTTATCCTAAGCTTAAGGCATGCCTCCCTAAGTCATTAAGCTTGGGTTTAGTGTTCCCTTAATCACTAAAAGTGTCTAATGACTAGAGAAATTTAAGTATCTAGAAGATTCCTAAGTTTAAGGAAAGATGGGTCCTCTCTCCAAAAATGAGGTCAATAGTTGCCACTGGTGTCAAGTGCATGGAGTAGTTCTACAACAGTCACCCAACATTCTATACCCAACCATAGCCTGATGGTCATACAAATGTTAGGGTACTGACATAGTGGGTTTGATTAATCCTCCATCATCCAAGGGTCACTAGGTTCATCCTAGCAGCTACGAATTATTTCTCCAAATGGATGAAGGCAATTCCACTTAACAAAGTCAAAGCTCCGCATGTGCTCCAAATTTTCAGGAATCATAACATATATAGATTTGGAACACCTCACTGAATCATTTTCGATAATGGTTTAGCCTTCAAAAGCACCAAGATCAATAATTTTTCTAGAAGACATAACATAGATTGGAGGTATTCCGCCATCTATTACCTATGAGCAAATGGTTTAGCCAAAGCCTTCAATAACAACTCTCGATAAATACTCAAGAATATGCTCGATGACAACACATGATTGTGGCACGAGTAGTTAGTAGAAGCTTCATGGGCTTATTGCACTACATATAGAATTGCAACACAACCTATCCCATTCTCCTTAGTGTATTAATCCGAAGCCATTCTTGCTTAGAGGTTCAACTACCATCATTAAGGATAGCTATAGGTGGTAAAATTATAACCGAGCAAAATGTTAAACTATAGCTAGAAGAACTCAAAGGTTTAGAGAAAGATACTTGCGAGGATTTCAAAATCTCAAGTTGTATAAAGCTAGAAGGGTCCAAACTCATAACAAGTTGCTCTGCCCTAAAGCTTTTAGGAGAGCTTATTTTAGTTATGAAGAGACCAATTATGGCATGTTGCAAGATGGGAGGCAAGTTTGAACCTACATGGGACGACCCTTTCACCATAGAAAAGGCTTACCATGGTAGCTTCTAATAACTAATTAACCATAAAGGTGAGTGCCCAAAGCTTCCAATCAATGGGCTTTATCTAAGAAATATTATGCATAAACAATGTCCCATATAATTTTACTATCAATAAAAATTTCATTTTAATTGAATTGTTCTCCAAATTAGAATGTTTGTGATTATCAAACTCTTGATGTGTTTAGGATAGGTGTGAGAGGACCCAATTAGCATCCTACTCTTATAAGCACAACACAGGCACAAATTTATGCACAGAGAGGAATCATAAATAAAATCATAATTATTTTAGACTACTTTGAGTTGAAATAAGACCCATAGCAGCTCTTACTCAGTAGTTGTTCTAGGTCAGGTTTGATTCATTACTTAACCAGTGAATCACCCCAGTAGTGGCCCTTACCTAGAAAGATGTGTATCTTATGCTTTCTTTCTAGCTTGACCATTGCAAACCAATGAGCCCCTTTATCAGTTCAATGTACTTTACTACACAACTAGTAAGCCATCCTAATAGCTAAACATGTTCTTGAAGATGTGAGTCCTCAACCTTTCTTCTTGAATTGACTATCGTATGCTGACTAGGTCTAAATATATATATTCAAGTATTAGGGTAAGACCCTTAGTGGATCCTCTTCCTCTTGACTACTTCGAGCTTGGGTTCAATCCTCATTTATAGCTCCCTACTTAGTAGTCGCCCTATGCTAGATAATAGTTGTCTAGCCGATGATAGACTATTCAAATTATTAGTTTGGCTTAGGATTATGTGAGCCCCTGATGATTTCTTCTTAGATTGATTATCATAAATCGATGGGAACCTTAGGTTGGCTAGTGTTCACCTTACTGATGGAAACCCACCTAGTGGATAATGTTTAGGAAGATGTAGTCCTTATGCTTTCTCTGAGTCAACCATCGTATACCTATAGGCCTTATATACTTTAGGGATTAGGATAAGACCCCCAAAGGTACCTTTCCTGTGGGAATTCTATTTGTATTATGTCTTTATGACCCCATTTAGACATGACCCATGTTTTTAGCAGATTGGACAATTCCACTTTCTAGTAACCACCCCTTTGGTTAGTTTTATTATGGATGTATAGACTATTTCTTGGGCCAGTTAATTTGAGATAAGCCAAAGCTCCCATGACTCCTTATTATGGCCAATTGTAAAACAATAGGGTCCAAACTAAACAAGCAAACAAAATGAAATCTCTTATGTATTAGGATAAGACCCCTAACTTCACCTCTTTAAAGTAGGCATCTTTTTTTGGCAATTTCAACAAAATTTCATATAGGAATTTCCTCGACTACTTAAGCTGAGATATGACCTCTAGAGGCAATCACTTAGTAGTCACTCTAGGTCAGGCTAAACTTGCTGCATGATCAACGAGTCAGCTCGGCGGTTAATTTTGCTTTAAAAGATTTGAGTCCTCAAGCTTTCTTCTTAATTTAATAATTATAAACTCATGGGAAACCCATAGGTACAGCTAGTAGACTGTCCATTAAGTAAGTAAATCTAAGGTAAGTTTGGGTTTTTATAACCTTTGCTTAGTGTGACTCATCACAAATTGATTGGGTCCATTTTCATATGTTCAGGGTTAGGATCATGCCCTCGAGACTCCTTTCCTGAGTGATTACCTTAGGTTTGGATTAAGCCACAATGGCCCCTCTCCTGGTGGTTTCTCTTTTAGGTTGGGTGGTATGGTCTTGAGGATGAGCGGACTACTCCTTTGGGCTAGTAAATTAATGTCAAGCATGGCTAATGTAGCCCCTCCTTAATATGTCCCATTGCAAATCAACAAGGTCCATATCCATTTAATAATCAAATATAAATCAAAATCAACATGAAATTATCAAAGTCAAACAAAATTTTATCAACTAAACCAATTAACCAAAGTAAGTCAATCAAATTAAACTAACTCTAATCCAAATCTCATTCATCCTTAACAAGCCCTCATTCATGCCCTTAGCATGATTGAATCCCTAATGAATTCTTCTTTGTGTGATTAACATAAAGACAAACTTTGAACAATCATCCTTGAAAGTCTTCATTCATGCCATTGGCATGACTCGATCCCCAGCAGATCCTTCTTCATGTCCTTGACATGAAACCAAACTGCACATAAATCAAACCAAATTCAAACAATTCTCCTCCTATGCCTCTTGCATGAAATAAAATGAACCAAATTACATTAAGATCTAAGTTCCTTGTTCCCCTTCATTTAGGTATGAATAATCTTCATTAATGTTCATGACCTTCTTGGATGCTTTTGATCATCTTAGTCAACAATAATACATACGATGTGCCTTGTCAATTACACCTCACCTATTGGGGGTCCTTTTGTTTACCTCAGTTTTGGAGTGAGGATTGATCCATTCCATATTAGATCTAGGAGCCTTCTAGACATTTAGAATTCCTTAGTGCTAGGATATCTTGGTTAAGGGAACACTAAACCTAGGCCTAAATACCTATAAGACATAACCCTAAGCTTAGAATTTACCTTAGGACAAGTAGGTTTCACCTAGCCTAAGGCTTAAACCAAGACTCATGCCAATCAACTCATCCAAACTTAAGCTCATGTGATTGGATCTAAAATAACTCAAACCTATTTAATTAATCTTAATTGAATTTGGTTTTCTAATCCAAGCTCCAAAAAAAATTAACTTGGACCTTAACCCAAGTTAACCACCACAATCTTATAACTCCATTCAAACTCATTCAAGAAAACTAAATACAATTTAAATTTCTCAATCACTATAATTATTCAATAGATTATTTCAAACTATTCTAACACTTGCAATCAAGCCAATTAAATCAAGTGAATTTGATCAACCCAAGTTAGCCCATTTGACTTAAATGGTTCAAATCAGCCAAAACTTAATCAATCCTAAATCAATTGTAATCAAAGCCATCAATAAACTTCAAACACATCATTGAACACATTCCAACCATCCATAACTCTACTTAGTCCAAGTTGAGTTGACCAAGCCACTTGACCCCAAATGACCTAAAAGGCCTAATTATACTAAACTATAATCAAACTCCCATTGGATCAAACCAATCCATCCAATCTCATCATAGATGATTGTAGATCACTATTGAACACTCCACTACAATCAATTGAACCTAATCAAGCCAATTTGGCCTTTTGACCTAGATTGACCCAATTTGACCTAAAGGTTCAAAGTAAAATAAATCAAATCCTAGATAAAATTGATTAAAACCAATTCCATCTAATTAGTTACTAATTAAATATTGAACATGATCCAATCTTGAATTGGACCCAATTGGGTCAACACAACCTAATTGACCTACTTAGCCCAATTTGATCTAAAAGGAAATTAAACAAAATCATTCTCTAATCCAAATTAATTTAAGTCAAGTCTTCAAATCAATCACCAATGATTAAATGAACATAATCCTAACTCATGCTTAAGCCAATTTGGCTAATTTTGTCAGATTGATCAATATGACCCATTTGACCAAAATGGAACCATATGAACCAAATCCAAATCTAACCTAAATTAAATCAAACCGATTTCACTAACTCATTACAAATGACCAAATAAATTTACCCAAACTCTCACTTTGACCCAATTTGGTCAAAATGGTCAACTTATCCCAACATGATCTGTTTGACCTACATGAGTCAAAGTGAGCCAAACCAAACCAAACTAAGTCCAAACCCATCCAAACTTGGCATGACTCATCCTTGAATCAGGATGGACCCACCCAAGTGGACCCAACACATGGTGAACCTGGGTTGTCAAACCCATTGAACTAATCCCTCCAAATGGGACAAAGTCCCTATTTGGGAGGGTTCTCCACCTCCGCACCCAATGACAACCTTCCTTGGCTCTTCTTGGTTAGAGGACCACTGACCCAACCTAACCCAATGATGTTGGGTTCAGCCATTGTCCAAGAGAAGTTGAGTTTACCCATGGGAAACCATTGATCCACCTAAAGAGGAGTGTACACCTCATGGTAGCCCACTACATTCTTAGCCTCTCATACTCATCCACCTCAGTAGTCCCCTACCACCTCTGGACATCTACCGTGGCAAGATGACTACCAAAGACATAGCTGATCCCAGTCCTTCGTTTAGTTGGGAGAGGAGAGTATACTCCTCCTTATTCATTCAAACTCACTAGAGAGCTTCCACATAGCATTGCACACAACCCCGCACTCTCTCTTGAACTTTCCATGCACCCCACTGTTGGCGAGACCATCCCCCAATTAGACTTGAGAGCTCCATTCATCCAAACTCCAAATCGGCACCAAAATCTAATTAACTCTTCCCACACCTACACCTCACTCAGCCGAATCTAAATGAATAATTTCCTGAGTGATTAGACCATCAGAAGGCATCCCTAAACCAACTCTGGCAAACTTTATAGTGGCATTTGGTCCATAGATTGATCAACAGGGAGGTAGCTCAAGATGTTCTAAATAGGGCTTCATCTCTTTAAGACCAAGCTAGTTGGACCGCTGGTTTATAGCTTCGGTGAGGTTAAAAATTAGAAACCATAGTTTTGGCCATTAAGTGTTTGTCTTTCTTGAAGCGAGTCATATTTTCATGTGATCTCTAGCATAGAATCCTCTTACATCTCTTCCCTATCATTTTGGAGTCTATTCCACTATTGAACAAGCTCTAGTGAGCTCGGATGAATCGACAGAAGGTGGGCGTGTGTGTCTTCTAGTACTCATGGGGTAATGGATCACCAATCATTTATTCTGCATGATTAGAATGGACGATCATGATTAGTCATGCTAGAAATCTCAATTTAATTCTTTCAAAATCACAGGATTAATCTTAACCATCTGATTCAAGATTGGACGGTGAAGACAAAAATGCATCCACCACCGCTGAGTCAGCTACCGTGTTGAACAATTTAAGTAGCTAAGGCTATGATGCCATTGTGAAAGTGTTGTCGTGTCAGTGCCCATGTGGAACCGACGATTTAAAATGATTAATTAAGGTTTAAAAATGTCATTAAATAGCCAAAACTTCAAAAAATAACTAATTATTGAAAAATATAAAATATACAAATAAACTCATTTTGGAAAGCTTAGATAGAGTGGAATTTAACAAAAATAAAATCTCTAATTAATACCTAATGAATAGTGCTTAATCAAAGTTTTAAGCATAGGCTAATTATTTTAATTAAGGCTAAATTACTTGATTAATTAATTTTAAATTTGGTGGGATGATTTTATGGGATGTTCTCTACTTCTCATAATGTTTTTAGAATTATTTGTCTTGCGGATTGTGGATTTTAGGTTTTCAACTCTAATTACACTCTTTAATTAATTAAATAATTATTAAAATTAAATAATAGTATAAATTAAGCAATTAGTGTTAATTAATCAATGAAAAAGTGGGGATGATAAGAGAATTAATTAGGACCGTTTCCTAATATTTTTCAAGTGTATTCCCTTAGGAGGGTTTAATTAATGTGTTTAATAATTAAGAAAAAATTAAGAAAAAATTAATGATAAAATTAAAATTAAAATTAAAATTGATTTAAATAACTAAAGTGCAATCCATTAATCCTTTTATGTGTGTAATAGCATAAATCCATTAAAGAAATTATGATGATTCTTGGTGTGGTAAAATCATAAAAGTGTTTAACTTAAATATTTTTCTCCTTTAATTTAAATAACTTTTAAGCATGAGCCTAATTACATTAGACTTCTTTAGGCGTGTTACTGATTTTATTTTCACAAAGCATATTATTGAAGGCTCATAATCAAGTGGTTAATTAAATTAAAGAAGCTTGGGGAAGGATAATTAAATTGATGTGATTAAAGGCTTGAACCTAATCAACTCATAAAACATTTTTAATTTTTTTTCTTAAACATGTCAAATAATAAACATGGGATGGGGTGAATCTCAAATATTATTTCTCCTCTTTAGGTTTTAATAACTTGAACATTAAAATTAAATCTTATAGAAGCTTCAGTTATTGTTAAAGAATGTTTATTTAACTTGATTGTCCTTAAGATTCAATGAAATTGAGTATGTTATGTAGTAATATTTAGTTACTTTCTTTCAATTACTATAAATGTTCATGCCATTTATTCCATGTGTTCATATTTTAAAAAGAATATTAAAAGAATATGATTACATTCAAATCACATGAGTTGGATAAATGCTAATATATGGACTAGCTATTATCACTAATAAATTTCAAATTATTTTGAAATTATAACTTTATATTGAATCAAATAATGTGAAATTTAAATTAATGTTTGTTGTAAGTACTTAATGAAATTTACATTTAGTTCCAACTTAAAGATTGTAATGGATTATTTTATCTTTATGTTTTATGCTTATGTTTACATGCATTTTAATTAGCAAGTATATAGTTTGGATATCTCGGAAAATAAGGATTTAAGTAGCCCTAAGGAGGTCTTGGACAATCTCACATCTCTGGTTTAATAATTACACATACTTTCTTAATTTCATTTATATGTGTGCATATGCTAGAATATAGAGTAAAACTTTATTCTTCATTCCATTAAACTCTATATAAAAAAATATTTTTATGTAACCTTTGTGTGGTTTTGTTCCTAAGCTCATGTATATGTTCACATGTATTAAATTATCAAGTATATATTCTAGATATCTCGGGAACATGAGGTTTGAAGTAGCCCCAAGGATGTCTTAGATATTCTCACTTTCCTAGTTTAACAATAGTGCATACTTGCTCAAATTTCTAATACATATTTGCATATGCTTAGCCATGAGATGAAACCTCTCTTTCCTATCAAATTCATCTATTAACATTCATTAAGTGTGCACAAAAATATGGGTATATTCCATTTATATGTATGTATTAAATCAAATATTAAGAAAATTAAAATTGAAAGAATGTGAATATTATTGATAATGGGAGGAAGTAGTGGAATATTATTCATATGATGGTGACTTAATTTCATTTATCCTATAATGCATTTCATGTTTGATTAAAATTCCTTAAAACTAATTTAAATTTAGGCTCAATAAAAATTTATAAGTGGTTCATTAAGAATAGCAAAGGTATAATAATTCATATTTAGAAAATAACCTAGGTTAGGGATGAAGGGGCTAAGCCACTTTCTTCTCTTTATAATAGTCAAAAGCTAAGTAAGTATTGAACAAAATGAAAACATGTAAGTTAGAAATCCAATCAAGCTATTAAAAGAATTAAAGTAAAACCATCTTTAAAGATTAATTTAAACAATCTTAAAACTTTAGACAACCATACTTCCAAAGTTTAACTAAAACATACCATACTAAGCCTTAGCCCACACATTAGAATGCTAAGTCACTGATTCTAGTACTAAGTTAGGCCGGTGTATGTTATGGTGATGTGTTTTGTTTCATGATGTATTATTTTAGACTGGATGTTAGGCCATCATTAGCCTAATGATATTTTATGGGAGATTGTAAAAGGGAACACTATAATAATGAATAGAAAAGTAATGCTTTTACTTGCAGGTGTTAGGTATATCCTTAAGCATGACCTAGTTTGGACAGGTGGGCTTGGTTACCTAAGTATAAGGTGCTAAGTCCAAATATATGAAATATAATAACTTGGTTTGTATGATTGTTTAGCTAACATCTATTTTGTAGGTGTAGTTAGATTTTATTTTTCATAAATATGAAATTTTGGTAATGGGATTAGGATTAGTGCTATAGGTTTAGGATGAGCAGTGGCTAGAAGGCATGGACTTGGGAGGCCCTGTGAAGCCTAGAGTATTCAAATATAAGAAGAAAAGAAGAATAAAGATTGAAGACCTTGTTGACCTCACTTTTGGAATGAGCTCTCAAATTCCTCATCATAGATCTAGGACTCAATAAATACTAAGAGATCCTTAGTCTTAAGACACTTATAATGATTGGGTGAACACTTAACCTAACCCTAAAGACTTATAAGAGTTAGCCATGGAATAGGTTGTGCCTTAGGGACTTAGGAGAACTTGCCTACCCTATAGCCTAAAACCCAACCCTTACTTCCTTCAAACCAAATCTCAAATTCAAATTCAAATTCCAAAATCAATTCCAAATTCAATGATTTGAAATCCATCATTAAATTCAAATTCTAAATCCCTTCCTAGGCCCTTTATTTTATCTTGCGGACTTAGCCTTAACCAAATTCAAATCAATGCCAATCCAATTAATTTTCTCAATTATCAAATTCAATCTCAAAAATCAAATCTCAATCTAAATTCAAATATCAAATCCAACTTCTAATGATTGAAACCCATGACTTAATCCAAATCTTAAAATTCCTTTCTTAAGCTTATGGACCTACCTCCATGAGCTTAACCAAATATCAATCCAAACCAACTCAAACTTGGTTGATTTCTCTATAAATCAATTATTCTATCATTTATGATCACAAATATAAATGAAATCTAGGTTCAAACCCTTCAAACTAAATCAAAATAAATCACACCAATTCATAAAATAAAAAAAATCCAAGTTAGCCTTTTTGACCTACATCCCTCAACTTGGTCAAATTTGCTTCCAAATCACTCCAAACTCAAGTGATTTTCACAAAACCTATTTATATCTTCATTTATATTGACAAATATAAATGAAATATAAATCTAAATGACCAAAACCAAACCCAAATAAAACCAAATTTCCAATTTTAGCCTTTTTAGCCAAACTTTTGAACTTGGCTAAATGACAACCAATTCAAACCAAAACCAATGGATTTCTTCATGATTTAATCATTCCTTCAATTATTGATGCAAATATAAACATAAATCATAATTGTCAAACCAAACCCAAGTCAACCTAAGTCAAGCCCATGTTAACCCTTTTGACTTCAAATTATCATGTGAACCAAAACCATATAGATCCAAATCACTTGCAATTGGATTTATATCTCCAAATCAAACTCATTTATCAATATAACTAAACTTGAATCAAGCCATGATCAAGCCAATTGAGCCATTTAGGTCCACTTGACCCAAACTGACCTAAAAGATCTTTTTGAGCCATGCTCCAATTCAACTCAAATTGGATTGAACTAAGCCCATCCAAACCTCACAACATGATCAACAATCATCTTAGGTTAATCAATTATTTTGAATTGGGTCAAACCAAGTCAACACAACCCTTTGACCAAGTCAACACTTAGCCCAAATGGAATCCAAATTAGCCAAAATCCACCATATGCCAAATTGATTGAAACCATTGACTCAAACCCATTCATGATTAATGATTGAACATAACCAAAACCCCTACTCTGAGCCAAAACTATCCACTGGCTATTTGACCTGTTAGTTGACCCAAATTGGCCTAAAAAGCTAAAATAGATCAAATCATGATTTGATCCAAATTGATTGAAACCATGGCTCAAGTTCATCCCAAATCACTTATTGAAGTTGACCAAAGTCATAACTGAGTCCAAGTAGACCAATTAGACCAATTGGTCAACTTGACCCAACCTAGCCCAAATTAACCTAAAGGGTCAAATTAGCCAAGATTCAAATTAAATCCAAATAAAACAAAACCAAGGGCTACAATCATTTTAAATTGACCAATTGAACTTGACTTAACACCTAGTCTAACCTAATTTAGTCAAATTGGTCAAATTGGTCAACTTGACCAATTTGATCCTTTTGAACCCAAATGAGTCAAATCTAAACTTAGGCCAAACCAACCCAAATTAATTGGAGAAAAATATCCCAAATCATCATTTTAGCCTAACCCAAGCCTTGGTTTGACCCAATTTGACTAAATGGTCAACCCAAATGAACAAACTTTGATCATATGAACCCAAATCACCCAAAACCACTTTGGGGAACCTTGGTGTTTGACCTAACCTGACCAAATTGGACCCTAGGTCAGTTCCAAACCAACCGAAGTCCATGCGGGACCAAATCCAAGGGGATTAACCAATGGGCACCCTCTCATTTGCATTGGATTCTTTCCTAATTGGCAAAGTCCACTTTGTCTCCCCATGGCAGTCATCAAATGGCCAAATGAAGCACCCCTAGGACTTCCTAGCCCAACCTAACTCACCCTAGCATCTGCCATGGACCAAGAGAACAAATCCAAGTCATTCCTCCTCATGGCCCAACCCATTGGATGCACGGGAGGTCAATCCCACACAATCCCTCAATATCAGGCCTTGAGACTCCTATCACTGCCTCGATCACTCCTAGCGAGACACATGGAACTGACGATGACCCCTCTGATGATTTGATGATGGCCAATCGGTAAAAATTATTGAATGCATCCCGTCCATCCATCATGAACAATTGAAGGGTATACCCCCTCAATTCGAATGGAAAATAGATAAAATTACTTTATGAGACTTCCTACGGAATTTTTAAAATCCCACAGAGCTTCCCAAGTGATCCCAAGCCCTCCTCGATCGTCATTCCTCTTCCCTGAGCAAAGCTAAAATAGGACACCACGCTTTTGATCAATACTCCCTCTTTATCCATTCAAATCTCAATTCCTCTTGGCCACACCATCACCATAGCTAGTCGAGCACAAACAAATCAATTCCCAAACTTTCAAGCCACGGGAAGAGTGAGTTCGATCAAGACTGAATGCTAAAGGAGAGGAGCTTGGTTCATAGAGCACTCTACCCCAAATCAAGCTCAAAGCATCTCAACAAGGCCTTACCTCAACTGGGTGAAGCTACCTATGATGAGCCACCGCCGAACATTTGCTCCGGTGAGGAAATTCCTCAAAACTATAGTTATTGGGAAATCGTGCTTGGTCTTTTTTTCAAAGAGAATTTTAATCCCATGTGAATTTGACCTTTGGATGTGCATCCCCCCTCCTTTTGAAGGTGTGGGATCGGTTTGATTTCCATCCGAGCTCGGGTGAGCTCGGATCAGGAAAGACAGACGATGCTCATCTTTTACCACTCATGAAGGAGGAAGATTATACGTCATTTGTTCTATGTGATTGGATCAGATAGCTGTGATTAGATCACAATAGATCCATACTATTTTCTCCTTTAACCCATAGATTAAATTGTAGTTGTCTGATCTTAGATTGGACAATCCATGGGAAAGCGCATCCATTGGCTGAGTCAGGGCATGGATGTGACAACTTAAATTGCCAATCCCATCACACACCATCACACCACTTGGAAAACTCATCGCATTAGCGCGTCGCGTTAGTCACCACTTGGCCTGTCGGGATTAAGGCTTTAATTAGGCTATTTGAATTAATTTTTGAGGCTGAAACTTCCTAAATTCATAACTAATTACAGAAAAAAATAAAAAATGCAAACTTTTAAGGACATTTTAGAGTAGAATCTAGAAAAATTTAATTAATTAATTTTGAACAGTGATTTTGGCTTAATTAAGATTTAATTAGAAACCTAATTATCTTAATTACTCCTTAATTAAGCATCCAATTAATCTCAATTTTGTGGATGTCTATGGGGATGACCTCTACCTAGCTTGATTTTCTAGAATTTTATTAGTTGCTTAATTAGGGAAATTAATTGATTAAGCCTTAATCACATTTTTAATTTAATTAGTGATAATTTATGAATGAATAGCAGTTTAATTAATTATTTAAGCTTAATTACCCTTGTGGAATAGTAAGGGAACTTAGGGAGTACAATTGGGATATTTTTCCTAATTCATTTCCTAGATTTCCTTCACTCTTTAATTAAATTAATTAAAGATTAATGAGACAATTAATTGCTTAATTAATTAATTAATGCCTAAGATATAAATTAGAGCCTAATTGAGTGTTTGAAATGGCTCAGGGATTAAGGATTGAGGCCTTGTCCTTGATCCCTTTCTTTAAGTTAATTTCATCATTTTAATCAAAATAAATAAAGAAATCAACCCATTAATTAATAAGCTTGATTTAACTCAATCTAAAATCTGCTTCACATCTAAGCATCCATTAATTGATCTTGGGTAGCTCCTTGGGTGTTCAATAACCCAAGGTGAGAGATAATGAAATTATGGTTAGCTCACATGTGTGAGGAAACCATAAAAGTAGTTAAGTGAGATCCCTTAAGCCTAATTAACTATTAATCATAAGGCATTAGCCCCTTTTTGAGCATTGCAAATTTACTTTTCATGTGGTTGCATATCATATTTTCTTATTATTAATTAGTTAATTAACTTAAGGTCATATAGGTAAGGGTTAATTAATTCATTTAACTAATAACTTAACCTAATTAAAAATAAAATCAACCTAAATATTCTTCATTAAACCAATTAATTCACACATGGGGAATTGGATTAGGATTCACAAACCTCTTTCATATTTCCTAAATCAAATCAAACTCAAAGTCAAAAATGTCTTTAAAGAATTTTGGTTTATTTAAAATAGCCTTATTTAATATGATTGTCCTTAGGAAATAATTGGGATGAATGAGATCATGTGCTTATATTCCTTTATTTCTTTCCAATCATGCTAAATATTGCTTGTCATGTAAAATCATGCATTCATTCCTTTTAAAACTACATAAACGAAATGGTTTCTTCTTTGTCAAATTGCATGTGTTGACTTAAATTAAAAATAGGTGTGGCTATTATCACTATTAAATCAAATATTATTTTCAAAAGCTTATAAATCAATTATTATAAATGAAATGATGTTAACTAGAAATATCTATGAGTTTGTATGTGTTGATAATATAAGATATGCAATATGAAGTTCTCTTTCCTTATCTTATAAGGATTCACATAGGATTTACAAATGTATAGTTCATTTGAAAAGAACACAACATTTGCCTAAATTTATTTTATGCCTCTCCATGTTAAGACTTAGGAAGAATTTCATATCACATAAGTAAATCATACAATCAAATCAAATATGACTTCTTGCATGACTTCTTATTCTTGTGGTTCTTTTTATACATTCATATGTATCTAAAAAAGTGGTATAGTAGTTTGGACACCCCGGGGCTATGAAGAATTAAGTAGCCCTAAGTAGGTCTTGTACCTTACGCCCCTAGTGCCAAAAATAATGGTGTCGTACTCACTTAAAACTCTTATTCATATGTATGTATGAGGTGGCCAATGAATAAGAATCATAAATCAAATAAGTCAAACACAACTTTTGCATGGGTTTTCCTATCCTTATAGTTGCTTATACATCTACATGTATCTAAGAAAAGTGGTATATTAGTCTAGACACCCCTGTCCTGTGAGGCTTTAAGTAGCCCTATGTAGGTCTTGTACCTTACACTCTTAGTGAAAAAAATAATGGCGACGTACTCACTTAAAAATTTTATGCATATGAATGTGTATCTAACTAATGGATGAAAACAATCCCTCTTTTTCTATTAAAATGACATGCATTCATAATCTAATCAAATGAAATATCTAAATTCTAAACATATTTCTTTACATTCATCATTCAAGTGTGCTGAGATATAGATTGCATATATAGCTATGCTTAGGTTTAATCATATGCATGATGTACATGATGGAAATAAATGAATGAACATGTGTTATATGATAATAATTCACTTTAATTAATCTTAAGATGCCTTTCGTATTGAATAAGGTCATTTAGGATGAACTAAACTTAGGATTAATGAAAACATGTAATAAGCCATTCAATAAAAGAAATTTATTAATTAATTTATTTTAGAAGTGACTTAAGGTAGGGATGAAAGAGAAGCTCCCTCTATTTCTTCTCTTTATAACACTTAGTTGTTAAGTGTAGTCCATATAAAATAAAGGAAAATACTAAGTAAAAATCTTCAAATTAATTAAATCACTTAAAGATAAATCAACCCTTTATAAATTAAATCCCTCACACTTAGCCAAATTACAACTCTAATGCCTAGTTAGGACACACCACATAAGCTTTAATTCACACATTAGACTAAGTCACCATTTCTAGCTTTATGTTAGAGCGTGTATGGTTTGATATATTCTTATTTTGTGATGTATTATTTTAAACTAGATGTTAGGGTTTATGTGCGTACTCTTGATGTTAGGTTGATATTACCCTAATTATGCTTTCTACAGGGGGTCGTGCTTAAGGGGTTACTGTAATAAAAATATAAATGCTTTTGCTATGTAGGTTGTTTATGCCCCTAAGCATAGCCCAAGCTAGGACAGGTGAGTTTGGTTACCCATGTTTGGGGTGCTAAGTTCAAATTATTCATATAACTACCAGTTGTATGGTGTGTTTAGCTAACATTTGTTTTCCAGGTGTAGCTAGATTTACATTCCTTCTTTTAATGTAATTTTGCATTAGGATTAGGATAAGTGTTATGGGGATTAAGATGAGCATTGGTTACAAGACCATATTTTATGTACCATGTGATGCCTTTGAAGCAAGCACATCCAAATCAAGACAAAAGGATGAAAGAAATGGAGCAAATCAAATGAAGAAATGAAAGATGAAGAGTGAAGAATGGAGGATGAAGAATGAAGACCCCCATAACACTTATCATTTTATAATTATAATTATTCTTTGTAAACCAAGATGTATAAGGGTGGAGCTCGGGTACCCACATTTCATTTCGGGTTGCACGACGATACCCGACTACATCGGCCTATTATTCTTTTGTGATAGCTTTATAAAATTGGTTGATATTTTATTAGCTTGTGCATTAGAAAAAAGCATGCCTCTTCATAGTTTATTTATGATTGGTGACTACTGTATGGCTTGGATGTGATTAGACTCCTAGGATAAAAATCAATTTTCTATCCCACTAACAACTCATAACTAAATCACTAAAATAACCCATAATCTCACATAAAAGCCCAGGCATTAAATCAAGATAATAAAATATTTAGCAATCCCTTAGCTGGATGTTGCATGTTTAATATCATGCATAATCATCTTATTTCTCTCTTATTAAGAGAGGGCTTCCATCTTTGCCAGATAGAAATGGGCTTAACCTTTTAGAGCCTATGATGGGAGAACACCTCATTCTCTTGTGATTTGGCCCATAATCAACTTCTCATGCATTTAGGCATACAAAATCCTATAGCTTGTGTCAAAATAAGGAGTCCTAAATTAAATAAAATTTGATAAAAATTTGCATTAGATTAAGTCATTATTCATACCCCTCATGCTCTAGTCTCTTAGGGAATGGGTTTAAGAATGTAGTTTCTCTCTTCTAAATAAATAATAGCCTAACCATCTTACAAAGCATATGACTTGACAACATAGTTTTAAAGCATAAGAGGAGTTAGTTGGTTGCCACTCTAGGCGGTAATAAGTCCAGCAGTCGGGTGGTTTACTCTCTCTTGTGGAGGTAAACCATATACCCATTTTTGCCTTTGATTTAGGTTGTGCTTTGACCCTCACCAAAGCTCCCTAGATTTAGGATATGAGGTTGTTATTTTCTTTTGTGAGCTACAAGCATAAATCCTCACCTCTTAGACATTTCCATAATCTTATATTATTGAATTATAAGTCTTAAATTTATAATAAAACTTCAACTCAAATAAATAAATATCCTTAATTTCAAATACATAAAGCCCAACCATAAGATATATTAGAATGCTCACTAAGTTTCTTAGTATCATGAACTCTCACTACTTATTTTCTTTGGTTTTGATAATAACTCTTCCCTTCTAATCCATCCCACTTGATTTTCTAAAACACAACAAATTTATTGATAGTCCTATCTTTGAATTCTTTGAAGACAACAATCATCTACTTTACTTGAGAGTATTTTTAAGGGATTCACTTTCCTTAAGATGTAATTAACAATGGAGGCTTGCCTCTATAGAAACATAACAAACCCAATTTAAATAAAGTAGAGGAAAAATCTTTGGTATATTCGAAGACCCATCATGCCTTAGGAGTCCTTATTAGGTGCTTAGGTCCATTGTAGGGTAGTGACTTCTATCTCTCAAGATAGTACACTACATACCCATAACCTTAATAAGTACATCCTTAGATCTATGTGGTGTCCACATACACACACACAAATATAACCAAAAATAAATACCACAGACCCTCAAATATAATCTGGGTTATATAAGGGTAGAGCTCGGTTACCCAATATTTTTTTTGGTTTACGGGGGTACCCAGGCGCACCAGCCTTTTATTCTTTTATAAAATTCAAAATTTTAATTATTGTGTTTAGATTGTGCAATAGAAATGGCATACTTTTCATAGGTTTCTTAAAGTGTGTATGTTTGATGTGTGTCCGGATGCGATAAGCTCTTTAGAGAAAAATTAAATTATCTACCCCTTCTAAATAACTCATAACTAAATTCTAATGTAATTCACAATCTCACTTTTAAGTTGAGACTTTTATTCAAGATAAAAAAAAGATTTAGCAACCCCTTAGCTAAATAATTGTATGCAGTAACAACATGCATGTCATATTGTTTCACTCTTGAATAGACAGGATCTCCACTCTCAAAGGTTTTATACAACATGTAATGCTCTTAAAGGGTGTGTCCCTTTATAATAATTCTTAATTATTATTGAAAAACCATTCTAAGAATTAAACCAGGTGACACATCTCCTAGTTGTTAAACGTAATTTCCTTGGAGCTATCCTTTCTGTTAATAAACACAAGTACAATGGCTATGGAACCACTACTCTAAATGATTAGTGCCTAAGTCCTAGAATGAATATTATAAATTAATACCTAATTTTAACTACAATGCACATACAACACTTAAACATGATAAACATATCTTCTAATATAAGTTATAACACATAAAATACATATGATAACTCATAGGCCATGTCTTCTATCTTGAGACCTTATGATAGGTCCTCTTCTTTCTTTTCTTTCTTAATGTGCTACATCAACACTCCCAAAACCTAAAAAACTCTTTTTTGAAGAGTTGGGATCCTAGAGGTCTTCAAGAAATTTAGGCGCAAGGCGCTATAGCCTGTCCAAAGTCAATCAAGTATCATCAAACATCAGTTTAGTTTTTAATATGATTAAGAATTTTAGACCAGTATTACTATCTGATGATGACTTCGTTATGATGATGTCCTTCATATCAACATGTTGATAGATTAGGTACTTGCAAATGATTTCTATCATCTCTTGCAAGGTTTCATCTTTTAAATTTAGAGGTTACATAACTTTTTTAAATGATATTTGATATTCCTTATTAAAGATAAGGCTAATAAATAAGTGGGGAGGAAATTCAAGAAATAAGCATTAGTTCCAAGTTGTCTAATAATTTTAAATGGATCACGTACGCTTGATTTTAGCTTATTATATTTAGTGAAAAAAATCTCTCAATGTAGATGCATATGAAGATATAATCACCTACTTCCTACTTCTTAAAATTTTACTTTTGTTCTTTTATTCAGCATACTTAACATTTTATTCTTCCAATTATTTTAATGTCTTCCTAAGGGCTATGAAAATTACATATATATTTATATACTAAATCAAAATAATTCATGAATGGGTATGCTAATGTGATCAATAAGCATCTTAAGATCGCATCCACAAACTATCTAAAAAGTGATTTATGTGTTGTCCTAGAGAGACACTATGGTAGGCAAATTTAGATGTAGGTATGGTAAAATCGCAATTTTCTACATTCTTCTAAACTAAGCATCACAATAAGTTACCTAAGATCCTATTCACTACTTCTGTATATCTATTAGTTTATGGGCGAGAAACATTTTAGTTGTGTTCCCATTAAGTTTTTAAGTTAAAAAAGAAATAAATTTAGTATCTCTATAAAATTTTTATAGATGGGACTCCATGTAACTCACAATCTCTCTCAAGCATAATTTAGCTAAGTGGGATGCATCATTTGATTTTGGAAAAAGTAAGAAATGTGTCATCATAAAAATATATCTAGACCCATAAACATATTATCATGCAGTTGAGGTGTTTTTATCAATCCTAACATGAAATACATGGATAGTTCTTCCCATGGTCAAGAAGAAATATACATAGAGTGTAGCATCCCACCTTTTATTTGGTAGTCTTAATTTGATGATAGGTGTTGCGATAGGCTACATCACATTTAACATCCCTTCATCTAGATAATCAATAAAAATTTTTCTAAACTAGATCTTGGGTCTTTCATTCACCAAAATGTTCTAGTATGTCCCCAGAATGATGTTCAGAGATAAGAAATTCTTTCACGGATGTTTAAGGGATATATAAGCTCTTTCCTTTGTAAAGATAACCATCAATAATGATGAAAGAGCTACTAATGGTCAAGGGTATGGATTCATGCTCTAAATAAATCTTGTAAAAATTAAGATAAATCTTATGATCTTTCTTTAAAGTTTCAAATCCAGGGATTTGAAGTTTGAAGGGTGAAATTATAAGAGATACACTATATAAAGTATCTACTAACTTGTTTTCTAATCCAAGTTTATGTTTAAGTACAAATAAAAAATCTTGAAGGTATTCAATTCACTTAGTATGTCTATAGTTCAGTTTATTTTGAGAAATGATGAAATGTAGAACATGATGATCTATATTCAAAATAAAGTCTCTGTGTAAAAAATAATGTCTCCAATGCTTAAGAGTTTAAACGATCCGATAAAATTCTTGATCATATAAAAATATATTCATTTAACATCATTCAAATTTTCACTAAAGAATGTAATTGGATGGTTTTCTTAATTTAATACTCTACTAATTCCAACACATAAAACATCATAATTTACTTGAAATATTATATTGAAACTAAAAAGCTTTAATGCTAGTGAAGAGGTCATAAAAATTTTGATTTGTTCCATGGCCCTCTTAGCATCTATAATCCAAGAAAACTTATCTTTCCTTAAGATTTCAGTAATAGAAGCTACAATCATGCTAAAAGTTTTAATGAACCTTCAATAAAAGGTAGCTAGTGCATGGAAACTTTTCACATTCATAAAAGATTTTGGGGTAGGCTAGGCAATAATAAAATTTATTTTTGTGATATTTATCTTTAACCCATTAGTAAACATGATGTAACCTAGAAGATAACTTCAGATTGGCAAAATAACACTTCTTAAGTTTACATATAATATTTGTTTCTTTTAACTTCTCTAAAGACATTTTTTAAGTGATCTAAATATGACTCTTCATCAAAACTCTAAATAAGAATATCATTAAAAAAGACCATAACAAAATGGCCAATAACAAGTTTAGAATAGTTCATCAATCTCAAGAATATACTAGGTGTGTTTGAAAGGCCAAATGGCATAACTAGCCATTCATAAAATCCATCAAAAGTCATCAAAGATGTCTTCCATTCATCTTTTAGTTTGATCCTTATATGGGATACTGCTCTTTAAATTAATTTTGGAGAACAAAAATATATCATAAATAAGATCTAACATATCATCCAACCTATGTATTAAAAACTTATATTTTATTATTATCTTATTTAATGCTCTACTCTTAACACACATCCTCTAAGTTTCATCTTTTTAGGTCAAATGGGTTATTACCACACAAGGACTTAGGCTTTTTTGGGATTAAAGCCTTCTACAAGAGTTCATCTACTTAGCATTTTAATTCTACATGCTCAGTTGGGTTGATTGTAATAGGGTAAATTAGGAATATGTGGATTAAGAATTAAATTTATGGTATATTGTATATCCTTTCAAGGTGATAACTCATCGAGTAAGTCATCAAGAGTTAAATCCTTAAATTCAAACAACAAATTTGAGATCAAAATGGATTTGTGATCTTTATTAGAATCTATGGAAACTATCTAAAGATGTAAGATAAACAAAAAAGTAGGATAAATGAACTCTATGGCTAATGTTTTAATGTGAATTATAAGAGGTTCATATCTTTCAAAGTTAGAAGTATCTCTTCTATTGCTAAGAGGGGATATTATAATCAACTGGAGTTTTTTATTTTCTTTATGTTGTAATTTTATTTGGAACACCATGGTGATCTTGGGAGTACTTATTTTGGTAATCAAATGTGCCATTGGGGGATAATATATTATCTCAAAAGATAAACATATTACCATATAATGGATTTAATTACTTAATATGGACTCTTAAAGTTGATAGGTCTTCGATATAGAAGAGATTTTTCTTTTGAAATACATGGACAAGTAGAATAGGGTTTAGTTTATTGTAGGGTTCATAGTTCCCTATAATAGAAAGCCTTTATAGTTAATTACATATCAGTAATAAAGGATCTCTTTCTAAAATACTTTTAATTAAATAAATATACTTTTATTTCTATGGATTTCAAAGCTTGTCTTAAAAGGATGGTTACTTTGGAAATTCAATAAGGAATGCTTCAAAAGGGGAAGAGGTCTTTTGAAAACCTAATTTAGAATAAGTAAGAAATGCTTTCAAATACTAGGAACCCCCAATAAGAATTTCAACTATTATATTATTGGGCTTTACAAATTTGAGATTGAATTTATTATGATTTGAATTGATATTTTATTATAAATAAAGGGCTTATATTTTAGTAGCACAAGATTATAAAAATGGCTAGTGATTGAACACTTATTCCAATAGAATACTTCAGACCTCAGTCTATAAATGCTTTTGATAAAAGTCATAGGCTCCACCTAATGTAATTTTTTTAATAATTATCAATTTTTCTTCCTACCAGAGGAAAATGAACCTCTCTTTGACTATTTTAGACTTATAACCCCCTTGAAAGTGTTGCCATCTAATACTAAGCAATTTTAAAAATTATGAATCTCACCTTATGTATGCAGGATGGGTAGGCTAGTGTATTTAAGAAGGAAGCTAAGAGCTTAACTCACTCTCTAACCTTAAGATTATGTTTGGTATGTTATGCACTTCACGAATGCAACAAATTTATTATTTTTTGTATTTTGACTCATGGTTCATTTTAGGCTTGGGGTATGCATTTCATGCCTACAATGATTTGTTGTTAAAAGCATGGGCCAAATCAAATAGAGAAGGCACACTTTGCCCAAGAAGGGTGGTCATCCTCATAGGTTAGATGCATCCTTATGTGTAATGGGTGAAGCGCCAAATTGAAGAGGAACATACAATATGCTATCATGTTTCAAAAAAGATAATTATTTCTATCTACTTTTAAATTGTACCAAGGGCTTTTAATTACTGTGAGGTTTTGAGTTTCTTTTTTTTTTTATATTTGAGTTTTTTAAGTTTAATGAGGAAAAAAATTAATTTTTTTCTATATCCTAACATTCCAAGCATTTCATCATAGAAAACACCACAAAAAAGATACCTTGAAAAGCAAGCAATTTCTATTATGCACCCAAATATCAAGCCTTATTTAATTAATAGAACATGCCAATGTGGACAGGTATTGCTGTACACCCTAGAAGAAAGAAAAAATAACTAGCCGAGCTTTGCCCACATATAACTCGGCCTAGATCTAAGAGTTTGATTTATGAGAGTCTTTTTCTAGGATTGTCACCTTCTTGAGGGACATCCACAGGCTTCATAGGGGACCACCAAATAGTAAAGTTAGCTCTACTATTTTTAGACACCATAGATTCTGACCTAATTCTTGGCTTAAATTATATTTTAAAATTTTAAAATAAATTTTTAATCCCAAAATAAATGTCAAAAAATACACACATCACACCAACAATTTATATTTCAAATATATGAGCTTAGCATTTATTTCTTTCCAAGCCCATTTGTCTTATTATGCTAAGCTTAGGGACTTAAGCATAGATGCAAGCAAACAACATTTAGTATATATTTTTTTTATTATGGCAATCTTTTAAGCACAACCCTCTATAGAAAATGGTGTTAGTCTAAAATGACACCCCAACATCCAGATTAGTAAGCAAACAATCCAAGTCTAAATATTATACCATAAAATAAGAAAATCATCACATCATAAAACATCAAAGGTCATTAGCCTAATCTAAGTCTAAGGTTGGTGACCTAACAATCTAGTGTGTGAAGAAGGGGTTTGTGCGGTATGACTACACTTAGCTATTTTAATTTGAATTTGATTTTTTTGTTAAAAATTTATTTAATTTAGCATTAGGTAGTTTTAATTTAAATTATTTAAATATTTCTAATTTTATTTCCATTTTAAACTTTATCTTATGTTAAAGTGAAATTTAAGTTTTCAAGAATGAAGAGTAAAATAAATTTCACTTTGGGTGGAACCCATTCTATCCAACATACTAAATCTTAGTAGAACTAGATTTTCATACATTTTAAAAAGTCAAACTAAGATCTTAAGTATCTTAATTAACCTTTTGAATTCATTTGAATGGTTTATCTTTTGTTGAATTTGATTTGATTACTATTTTAATTTTATTTTAAATTAAAGTTTCATTATTTTGTTTAATCTCTTAAGGTGAAATTTTATTTATCAATCATAACATAGAAACTTAGGCTACTTTAAGCATTAAACATAATCTAGGCTATTTCAAATTCAAGATTACATAGATTTAATTATTTTGATTAGTGATGTTTTCTGTATTTGGAATTATGTTATCCAATAATTTGAATGGATTTAAGAAATTTTCATACTAATGAATTCCATATTTGGGTATGAAATTTAGAAGTTGATTAGTTTTGAATTTCAATTGATTATTTGATTTATTATGAGTTTATCAAATTAATTTCTTAAGATTTGATTAAATTTAATATTCTTGATCATTTCATTAAACCATTAGTTGATAATTAATTAAATTCTTTAACTTCAGAGGATTAGGTTATATTTTAAGTGTTATGGTGTTAATGGAAATGATTTAGAACAATTTTATAAAGTTTTATATTTTTTGTAATTTTTTTGATTATTTAAATTAAATTAAATTAGGGATTAAAAATTCAAAAACTTATGATCTAGAGGTCATTTGACCTCGAAATTTTTGTAGCATGTAGAGGTCCTCACCAATTTAAGTATTATAAATTTTCATCTGAATTAGATGTGTAATTTAGGATTAATTAAGGCTTTAGTTATTTTAATTAAACTTAAATTAAGCCTAAATTAGATAAAATTATTTAGAGGTTATGATTTTATTAAAATCCCATTTAGAAGATGAATCCATAAAGGATTTATTTATATTTTGAAGAGTTTTGGTGAATTTATTATGATTTTTAAAATTTTAGATTAATTAATTTAATTAATTACTTAATTAGCTCATTTTGGAGCTTATTAAATTCTTGAGAATTCTAATGGTATTTTTAGGTTCATTAATATTCATTATAATGATTTGAGTTGATTTTATATTTTTTCATAATTTTCTCATTCATTATTAATTTATTTTATTAAGTTAAGGTTTATGATTGAAAATTTAATATCTTTGAATTTAATTTCCAATAAATCCTTAAAAAATTATCTAAGGTGTGTTTTAACCTTAATTTGAACTCTCCAAAGTTTGAAGCTGATTGGATTAATTATTTAATTTAATTCAGTTTAATCTAAGTTTAATAATCTTTAATTAAACTCAAATTAATTCAAATTTACTAAATAAAAATGGGGGATTTTGGATTTAATGGATTTCTCTAAGTGGAACGAATTCATAGTGCCCCTATTTGTATTTTTTTGGTTGAGTATTTTAATTTTATTATTTTTTAAAGTTTTATACTTTTTATATTTTGAAATTAGAAAAAATTGAATTTTCTATTTAATCCAGTCAGCACCACATGGCGTTGATGAGGCAACCTTTTTCGCATTTTGACCATGGATTGATCCACGTGGATCCTACAATAGCTGGCAATGTAGACATGATTTGATTTAGACTATCAAATATTTAAGATATTCCTCTGATTTCCTTAAGGGGATTAATCAATTGGTTTTACTAGATCAGAGCCATCCATTTTCAAGAAGAAAAACATATAGCTTAGATTTTGTCTCTATTCTCGCCGATGAGAATCAAGAGTTGTCCGTACTCATATGCCAATTTTTGGTGATCTAAGTAGTGGGGGTGGATGATTTTGATTACAAATGATTAATGTTCAATTTACAATCGATCCATATGGCTTGATCATAACAAAGATCAAGTTTGTTTCACAAGGGATCAACACATAATAGTGGAGTGGTCAGTTTGAACCCATACTTTGCCAGCATCTATCCTTAGTATTAGGGGTAGTTTATACACTTGGACCTCGACATGATGAAGGTTTGGTGAAGAAATTTTTTCTTGCCTTTGTGTCGATCACCATGTTGACCAAGCACTGCATATTTTTGGTTAGGGGCTTGGGTCAAGGCTTGGTTAGGTTCATCTTTGCCCATTGAGTGAGTGAGCAGATTCAATTATGGGGGAGAATCACTCATCCTCCAATTTCATGTTTAAACTTAAGTAGGATAATTGGGTTAATCACTCCAATTAACTTAATCTAAGCACACTTGGATTCATATTTCAATTTGAATGTGTTTGAGTCAATCATTTGTTTAGATTTGAGTTTGGTTTGGGTCCACCTAATCTATTAGGTTTGGTTAAACCATGGAAGGATTCATTAGGTTACCAAGTATAGTGTCCTCAATGCTTAATCAAGAGGCTCTTAATCTAGGATTAGGTGTCCTAATTACAAGTTTTAAAAATGATGTTAACCTTATCCAAAAATGAGATCAACACTTTAAACTATGTTTGAGTTGTTATTCAAAACTAAAGTTATGCAAAGGTGTTAGGCAAATCTTATGTGGTGTAATCAACCATTTTTCAATGGGTCATGTTGGAAACAACTTTATGGTCTTATTATTATACTTGAATATATAAGTATTTTTTTATCATAATGGATCACATTTAAATCATAAGTCCAAGCTTTTTCTAATAGTATATGTTTGATCACTATAGAAAGGATGTCACACTAAATTTAGGCAACATAGCTTAACTTAATAGAAACAAGACATCTAATGTGATAGGTAAATATATGTGATTCACCCAACAGACGTAGAAGGGTTAGGTCTAGCAGCATACCTTTAAGGTTTAGATGTGGATGGGTATTTAGATGACATTTAGGCTTTCATCTAAGATATCAATGTTGCTTTTCTATGCTTTCAAGAAGCAAAAAAAAGTGCAAGACAACCTCTAAAGTTTGAAGATCATGAAGTTGACCTCATTCCTAATATTCCCTCTCAAACTTATTAGCTAACTGTCATTCCTGATCAATGTAGTGTCCTTACTACTATTTCCTCAAATATATTTATATACTACACTACTTACATACTTGCTTGTCTAAGAGTCATGAATTGTTCAAAGAACTTCTTATAATGATTCCTACAATAATATTTAGCCCTTAACATCTCCCTAATTTTACCCAAATCATAAGATTTCTACCAAACCTTTTTTTATTTCCTTAAATATTATTCTAATAATTTTTTGCATGGTCTCTAATTTTATTTTAGCAAATGTACTTGTTGATAGTCATGTATATGATATTATTCAAAGAGCTCATCTATTTGGGTAAGCCAATCTAAAAGTCTATTAAGGTCATAAACACCATTATATGTTGGGCCTTCTATGTTGACTTGTTTTTTATGTTCATGTAAGGTTTCATGAAGCATAAAATGAAAATAATTATAGATATTTCTCAAGTTTTTTCTTCTAAAAGAATAAACTTCTCTAGGTACTTTGATGTTTTTTTCTCTTATGAGGAAGAGGTTCTCTTAATGTAGGATAGTTGGTGGAGTTTGAATCATAGTACTCAAGGTTTAAACTTGGGTAGGTAAGTTCATGATAAGGTCCTCTACTCTAGTGAGCATCTCCTCACTTGATAGTGGTCTCATATGCCCTTCTTGTTAAGTCTTCTAATAGATCTATACTAACATATTTGGGTGGCATAATTGAAATGAAGGAAATGCAAGTAAAAATATATCACACCCAAGGATATTTTAGAAAATGGTTTTAGAATGCAATGAGATGCATGAGTTTATAATAATTTACCCTTCAATAAACACAAATTAACTTTGGATAGTACAAAATATTAAATAAACATAGGGAAAGTGACTATCAAAAAATTCTTAAGGTAATGAGTTCAATTTTTATGAAGGGGTTGCATTCTAACTTTAGTTATTTAGTGAGCACTCCGTTACTAAACTAATCACTCAAATGTCATAAGTTGTGGGTAATTTAAAAAGTTAATGGCTTTGTGATGTAATGTTTTGAGCTAGATGTTTGGGCTTCCATTAATTATAAAAATGATCTAATTGGTCCAAATGTTTAGAGTGAAACTTTCTAAACTTAGCAATGCATCCATTCTTATTGAGAAATAATACATTTCAAGAGTTTGGAGTCTAAAAGTATTGAAAATGCAATACTATAGAATACATAGCTTTTCTTTGATGAACAGTAAATTCAATGAAAAATTTTAATGGTATTTAAAACTTATTCTTAGTTCATATTTTTATACTATAAATATTTTGGTAAAGATAATTTTCAAATGCACAACTTATAATTCTATTAGATACTATCCAAAGTTTGTTGCCCCTCTGACTATTGCGATCTCATTCATCAAGTCTTTTCATCAATTTTAATGGTAATGACTTAATTCTTAAAGGGAATTGAAATACATGGTTACATTTAATAATTTATAATAAAATGAGAAATTATGTTAGTGACTTTGAGCTCACAAGATATGCAATCCCAATAAATGTCAGAGAACAATAGCATAGATGATATAGAATTATAAGATGAGAATAAAGTTCTAGAACAAAATTTTCTTTTGGAGACAATATAAGCAAACCACAAAATCAGTCATAATGAATTATTAAAATACTCAAGACTTTATTAAATACTAATGAATATTTATTGTGCACTTTAAATATATAATTAAATAAATGAAAACTCTCAAATTACTCTCAACCCAAGCTACTTTTCACTTTCTTTAAACGAAGGAAAAAACTTAACAATCATCCATCCATTCACCTCCCTTGTTGAAAAGAAGAAGATGACCACTATCATAGTAGTGGCCACCAAAAGCACTAGTAACAATGCATTTACCATGAAAAAATAGAAAATATCCATATATTAATGGATGTGGTGGAATGTAAAAATGAGATTGAATAGCATTGCTACTAATTTGATACTTCTATGAAGAGGATTGGGTTGACTATTATTGAATTCAAAAAGTAATTTATTCTTATTTTCTCATATTGCTTAGGTAAATAATGTAATATTCTCATTATCTTAATACATAAATATATATTTACTTTAATGAAATATGAGGAATGTTAAGGATCAAGCAAGAAGTGTTGTAGTTGGTCCTATGTATGTGGTTTAAATTGAGTATGATTGTCTCAATAAAAAAAATTCAAAACCAACTTGAACTCTACATGCCAAATCATCATATGGAAATTTTCAAGTGTTTCCAACTTTAATATAGATAACCATATTTTTTTAAATTCTCTTATAACATCTTTGGTCAACATAATTCTTTATTATAAAAAATATTTAATTTGAGCATAATAAAATTCATTGTGGCATATTTATTGGAGCTTTTATGATAATTAAGGTGAATGTTAATGTCATTTAAAATTTTGATAAATGATTTAGATGTCCTAATGGCTACATCAAGTGTTAAATCTATCTTAGTTCTCAATTACTTAATTCATTACCAAAGTTAATAGATGGTAGTGCAATAGCAATGCAATGATAGGTAAATATGACAACATGGAAGACATGTCACTATGTTCAATTATATAAAATAAAAATGCAATAAAAATAAAAAGATTTTTTTATGCAAATTGACTTCTACACAAAAACTATACTTAGTTCTTCTTAAGGAATTGCTGGGGTCACTACCTCTACAATATTGGTAGCTCAATTCACGCTTGCAAAGATATAGAGAAGATTTTGTGAGAAGCTAAGGTAACCTAAAAGAAGTTATTGTTGAAGAGCTTTGCTATGTGAACAAACAACAAAATTGTTTGGGCCACCATGGATGAAATCCTACTATGGTCATGTTGTTTTTGGAAGAAGCTATTACTATGGTTGTAGCATCTATAAGCTTGACTGCCTACTCCTTTTTGGAGGAACTATGTGAAAGACATTCATGATCCATTCAAAAAATTTGTGAGCCAAATGATGGTGCTTGTGTTATTTATTGTCAAAGTGATGTTGTTGTCATCGCCATAATAGAGTGCAAGATCAAGCATGCTATTCATCTCCTCTTTCACCTCTTATTTTTGCTTTACAAGAACTAAGAACCTTGTCCATGTGGACCAATTATATTCCAAGTGAAGGAAAAATAATATCAAGAGAGAAAAAATAAGAAGCTTGGGTTTAGGTAGATATGAAGAAGAAGACAAAGAAGGGAGCTTTAGAAATATAAGGTAAGAGATTGAAATTCAATCATAAAAGGGGTGCCAGAAATACCCCTCAAATGACTCAATCATCAAGGAGGTTAAGGAAAAATACACATCTTTCTCTCTTTCCATCTAAGGAAGGGTTGCTTTCCAATTTTCATATTTAATGGGGCTCTTTGGTGTTTTGTCCTTGTAAGATCTTACACAGGGTGAGAGAGAGAGAGAGAGAGAGAGAGAGAGAGAGAGAGAGAGAGAGAGAGAGAGAGCGAGAGATAGGAAAAGGAACTGATGTTTTCTCTTTTAACACCTATTTTTTATTATCTCCTCTTACCATTCCTTGATTCTCTCCTTTATCTATTCTTGTCAATATCTTTATGCTATCCTTGCAAGGTGGTCCTTTATGCCAATTGGTTCTATATCATCCTTAGCCCTTCTTCTCTAGCCTTTTTTTGTTCCTCCATAATCTACCTTTGGCTCTCTTTTAAATTTAGGAAAATGATAAATAAGAAACTTAAGGTTTTCAAGAAGTCATCATCATTGCTTTCTCTTTTATGTGATGTTGCATGTAGAGAGTGTCTATCCTTCACTCTTTCCTCAATAAGTAGAAGTTCTGAGTTGGCTAAGTACGATGGAAAAGTATAATTTTAAAAATCTTAAAAACTTCTCAAAGTGTTTTTATTTTTAAATATGCTAGTTTATTTAAAAAACTTTGACTATTTAAGTATATTTTCTAATTTTTATAATTTTTTAAAAAGAACTAAATAAAAGTGATCTTAGTTTAAAGATTTTTCAAAAATAAAATTTATTTTAACCCTTTAAAATATAAAAATGGTAATAATTAATGATTATGTCGGTGAAATCAATAAGGGCCAATACTTTGAAAATGTATGGTGTCATCATAATTATCAAAATTCAAACTTTCACAACTTAAATGAAACGTAAATTACATCCAAATTTGTATATCTTGAATCATACAACATTTGAGTTTTTTTAGTGGATCAAGTTCATGATTGCTCACCATTGATCCTCCTCTAATTAACTAGCACTTATAATAATATCCTTTAATAATTTGTAAATTAAGGTAAATGTTACTATGTTGAAAGGTGTTATAATTTAGGTTAAAGCCCACAAATAGACATTTTTCTAAATTATATCATAAAAATTAAAGAAAGATCTAACAGTTGATGATCATGATTCCATACTAACATGATATATATATATATATATATATATATATATATATATATATGATATATATATATATATATATATATATATATATATATATATATATATATATACAAAATAGATTTATTTTTCTTCTTTAAAATGTAAATAAATCCTTAAAAAATTTTATTTAAATTACAATGATATACAAACATTAATTTGATTCCAAAGAAATCCAAAAATTCTCAACTTATCATTTGTAATTCTAAAAATACAAGTTATTCAATTTGACAAGACCATAAAGTTGCAACACTCATTTCTATAAGAACTAGAAAAAATGACAAAGAAACTAATTATAAAAAATTAATTACCTGGCAGAGCCTATTAGGAATTTTAAGGCATAACTCAAGATTAAAATTAAAAAATCCATATCAAATAGTAAAACATAATCTATTTTTAACTACAAATGAATTTAATCAATTGCTCCATATCAAATTTCTCTTCGGATGAGTTTGATTTTGTGCTAAATCAATTATAATTAGTTGACATTTAAAACATTCATTTAAAAAGTAAGAAATATCTAAATAAATGCAACAAAAAAACTCTAGCTTGCATAGTTTAAAATATGAGGGACAATTTAAATAAATATTCTAAGTAGAAATAATTTTGCTACAAAACATTAAATTATATAATACATATTAAAATGTCTCCTACTAATATTCTACTAGGATATGCTTCAAATTTATTTTTGGACTACTTTGATCATTAATTTCAAGTGACACTAGAAGTCTATGGACAAAATAAAAGGATTTAGAACCCTAAATTTACTAACAATTTATCACCATATGAAAAAAAATATTCTTATTTATACAACTTTGCTTCGATCTCATAATTTCAAAGTAATTGACATCTTGATCCACATCACCATTTAAAGTTTGATTTTAGTAATAGTGGAGCTTCTAGTTTTATCATTAAGTCAAAGTATCCAAAAATGTATGATTGAGATAAAGATAATGCTTATTTAATTAACTACTATTTTTAAGATTATTGTCTACTCCTTTCATATGACCTATTTCTTTTAGATCAATACATTTTTATCCTTTTTTTTATCATATCCCTCTTCTTATTGGGATAGCTTGCATAAATAAAATTATATAAAGCTCTCTCCCTTTTTTATTCCATAATGTTCATTTAGAAAACCATTGATATGACAATTTCATCATTTATCACCACTTTCATTCATTATGTAAAGGTCTTTCAATTAAAATTTAACAAGAATTTTAATGTACAATGATTATGTTTAAAACAAATCCTTATCATTTAGAAGAAAATTAATTTTTTTGCATCCAATATTGAATAGAAAAAGATATAAGTGGAAGATAGCTGCCCAATCTTAAATAAAGTCTAAATTATTAAAGTTATAATCTAAAACCATAGGAATGCATAACTTCTTATTAAGATGGTATTATGGTTGAATACTTTAGGAGTGTTGTAAAATATCAATATTGTAGAGGTTTTATTAATGTTAGCTTTTGTTTGATGAAAATTAAATTTAATGTAAAATTTCAAGTGATTTAAATAATCCCTTAGTTAATTTTAGTGTATTATCAAATCATGTGATTTAACTAATTTTCAAATATGCCTCAAGCAAACCATCGTTCATATTAATCACTACCACCACCAAATAAAATCAACTATGACCGCCAATAGCTATTGCTAGTTGATGCCAAAGTGATCACCTCTTTTTAGGGCCTTTGACATTAGTATGAGCTATTATTAACCTCCAATGTTACCATTTTCACCACAATTATTGACTATTATAACTACCCACCATCTTGTCATTGCCATCATTACCATTGATTGTCATCATTATTATTTTAAATAATTCATTTTACCTCAATTTAAGTACCAAAAATTATTCTTCTACATTTATTTTCTACAAAATAAAATATTGATAATATATTTTAGATACATGAATTTACGTTACAATAACTCTTTATACTTTAAAATTTTAAATATTTGCAACTTAAATGTCCCTAGATCTCTTAATAATGAATTTGTGTGTATTTATTTTAAAAAATCTAATAACCTTTGTGGGAGATTACATAAAGTACACTCAAAGCCTATAAATTTCTTAAGTTAGCAAGTATATATTTATCTAACTAAAAAACATGTGTATTTATGATTAAATTGAAATTTAAAAATGAAAAAAATATTTGCTTTTTATTTCAAAATTTAACAACTATGTTAGAATAGGAAAAATGGATGAAAGAGGAGATTAATTTTGAAAATGTCTATTCTTAAGGTCTTAAGGATGGAATTGGTTGGTTTTTTAGGAGAAGGTGAAAACTTGTGAGATACCTAATGAATATTGGAGATACATTGTATATTATTTCTCCATATATCATTAAACTTAGAATGGAAAATAAACATACAAACAAATTAGCCAAAATGATAACAAAATGAGTCAATATAATCATGTACTAATATGTAAAGATTAAACATAATAAAGTGGTAACATTAGAAAATCAAGCCAACCTAAGAAAATTTGATTACTTATAGAGCCATAGATGGTTTCTAAAAGCATAATCAAAATGTAAATTACATTATCATAATTATAGAAGTCTAGAGTTAAAGTTCTAGTAAATCATGGCATTTTAAAAAATTCTTGTTATGACTTCAATATGTAAAAAGATAAACTTCCATCAAACAAAAATAATAACAGTAGTGAAATAATAATTGCAAACTTCTTATAATTAAATGATTTAAATATATGTAATTGATTTTTTTTTCTTTAATGAATCTAAATTATGCTGATAGTACCTCTTCCAAATGAATATTGCATGAATTAGAGACTTTTTTGTTCTCTTCCATAAGAATAATGTTTGGGAAATAATATTATCAAGATTGATGAATATACTTAAGGTTTTGTTAAGTAAGAATAGTTTAAATAGCCTTGATATTGATAATTTGTGTGGGGCTATCAAAGAAATTTTGAGACAACACAAAAGGAACCTTATATTGAAATTGTGTACCTTGTTTAAAACTTTAAGTGAGGGGGTTGACCTTGAAATATTTAGAAATTAAGCATCCTTATCAATTACTATGTAAATTATATGTTAAGACACTATCAATTTAGCTAAAACCATTGTAATAAAATCCTAATAAAAGAAACAAATGTTGGAAAATTCTTAATTTGTCTAAAGAAAGATATAAGAGATAGCAAATGTTTAGTTTCATAAAGTAGATTCTCAATACTCTAGAGTGAAATCAAATGTGATGATGTGAATCTTTGGCAAAATAAAAATGATGTTATAAATTTATAATTCATGAGCAAAGAATTCACATAGTAAAATTTTCTAGAAAATAGTTTATAATGATTAAAATTAATAATTATTTTCTTTGTTTATCCTACTTCATGATAGAGAAATTTAACTAAAATTATGGTTAATCGATGTAAGCATAATTAAGTTAATTAAGTATATTGATGATCTAATAGTTGATGTCAAAATTAAAATAAGCTCACAAACGGTATAAAAAATAGGAGTCAATGTGGATATTCCTACATTAGAAGTAAAAGTTATTGACTAAAACTAATGATACATTAGGTCTCAATTATTGGTCGTATCATTAATCATATTTAGTTATTTTTCTTATAAAGTAATAGCATGAATAATTATATAAAGGTTACTTTCAAACCTAAGATGCTCAAATCTCTTTAATATGAAATAGAAAAAATGCAGAATTTCCAAAATGGCATCACAATATAAGATATTTCCATCAAATTTTACCTAGTTTAAATAAAATTGAATAAGAGAGCTTACATTTTGTAGTTAACTCCAATATCTTTCCAAGTTGAAAAACTCCGCAAAGAAGCTATAACTTATTCTTCATCAAATAGATAATATTGGTAAGTAGCTAAGACTAAGTTGACATTAATTTATATAAGATGATAGAATGATTTGGAATTTTGAACATTGTAAGCATGCAAGTCATGTAATAAATGAAATAATCATAAGACATGCATGATTTATTGAGTACAAACTACATTCATGCTTTTAAGACCTCATAAATGCACCAAAAACATGTAAGCATATGTTTATTTTTGCATTTCTTTTATTATAAGAAAATAATTTTGATCAAGTAAAATACATATTAAAAATGATTTTGACCTTAAAGAGATAATATTACAAAATATTCATGCTTTGAGTGGCCTATGTTAATAGTGATCTTGTGAGCTCAAATATTAATTTTGTTGTTCCTTTCTTAAGATATATTTTCTTTTTGAAATGGTAGCAAGTATTAATATGTTCCATTTCAATAATAATACTATCTAGCATGAAAGTCATTAATTTATTAAGCAAAAAATTATTTTAGAAGGATGCTTATGAATTATGAAATATTTTGTAAGTGTTACAATATCGATAGCATTGTATAATTAATGGATACGGAGAACACATTTGCAAAATGACACCAAAACAAAATACATCTATTATTAAAAATATTTGACATAGACATACATTGGACATGTCATTATTATTTATATCTTACAAATTAAAATTAATATTTAAAAATTAAGAAAAAAATTAAATGTTAAAAATAATTATCTTTTATTATATATTCCATAATATATATAAAAAATAGTTCATAATATATGCCAAAATCATCATTTATTGTACCCTCTAAAATAAAAATGTCATTTTAACAATAAATCCTATTTTTAGTCAAAATCTTTTAACAATAACTTTTGCCTTAGAAAATCCATTACTATATAGAACACCATACTTTTAGTAAAAATTTGAAGAAAAATAATAGAAATTTTAAATAAATATAATAAAAATAATATAATTTTATTTTTTATGATTTCTTATAAAGTTATTTGGGGACTCCTAACGAACACAAAAGTACATTTTTATTATATTATTATTTTCTTACATGTACTAGCCATGCACAACAAGTGTCTAGAACATGTTGGGCTTGTTATGAAATTGTAATTAATTCTATGTTAATACTATTATAACAAACATTATTAAGACAACATCAAAAAGCAATGATATATTTTTTTGTTAATGTTTAAAATATCATTTTAACCAATAGTTTCAAGATAAGAAAATTAAATACTAAAGATCAATAATGTAAAAGCTTTAAAATCTTCAAGTTTATTTGCCTAATTTTCATTAAAAATATAACTTAACGGTCACTAAAATCCATGAAACATTTTTATATTTTACTCTTAATTTGCTTTAAAATATTGAATTTGATAATTTTCTGAAAAACAAAAAAATAATTTATTAATTATTTCAAACTTATATTCGTCATCATCAAAATTCAAAATAATAAGTCCATGGCCTCATAGGGCTACCTTCAATAATTTGCTAAGACATGAGTAATAGTGTATGTAAGTTTGAGCTCCCAAAAATGCTTCTAATGCTATAATATGGTCTCTTTAAGATTAACAAGCTGATGTGATTTATTACTTTTCATTCTTTTCATTTAAGTAGAAAAAACACTCAAAAACATAATAGCTATAAATCTTTCATCTATTCATCTTTTTCATGGACAAGAATAAGATGATCCCTATCTTGGCATTAGTTGTTGGATGTGCGTTAATAATGCACTTATCAAAATTGAAAAATACCAAATAACAATCTAGTGATGCACTTGATGGAAAGTAAAAGGTAAATAGAGTAGTTTAGCTACAAGCTAATTGCACCTATGGAGCGGATGGTAGTCAATGGTTTACTACCATTATTACTTGTCTACCCTGTTCTATGATTCATTATAATTACTTTCATTAGGCAAGAATTATAACTTTAAATTATTTGAAAATATACAAGTGTTTAGACAAATTCTTAAGTGTTGAGACCCTCAAATACTTTTAAAATGCTATACATATTTATCTAAATGAAGCTAATATTATTATAAATTAAAACTTGTTCCCAACAAATAACAATAATAATTAATAACACTTTGATTTGTTTTCTAAGGCTTGGGCAAAGTATTTAGTGTTTTCATTCAAATCCCTAAAACTTTTTCTAATGCCCTTTGCACTCTTAAATGATAGTATCTTTGATAAATCTTCACACCAAAGCCTTTCCCATTATTATTGATAATTTATAGTGAAATTGTAACATCTACTTGTCTACAATATTACATGGTGAGGCTATTGGTGTAAGGATTTGTGACCTATTTGTGACCTATTTTCGACATCAACGCTTTTTATTTATGCTACTAAAACAAAAAAGGGAGCTCCAATTGTAACAGTTGTGGACTATAATGATGATAACTTAAAACCATTTGGTGAGAAAAAAAGATGAAAAGAAATCTACAACTCATTGAGAAGGCTTCAGAGTAAGACTGATTGGATCATTTCTAGTTATGATATGCATCAACCAAAGGGTATGGGACTTAGTCAAGTTCGTGTGGTCTAAAGTTAGTAAGGTTGCCTCAATCAACAAAATAAAAGACAACTTGTTCTATATGTATTTAAGCATTGGTAATTCAAGTGTTTTTAATTTTTAATGTCTATAATCATCAACTTATAAATTTCTTTTTTAACATCTTTGACCATCATAACTCCATGTTATGAAACATAAGTTTATGCATATAATGAAATTAGCAAGCTTCAAATAATGATCATCCTAGGAAACTTTTGTGCTTTTTCAATTTTTCAAAATGATGTTATGACAGCTCTTCTCTTTATTAAACCATTAGATGTTGATTGAGAAAATGTAGAAAAAAAGTGAAAACATTAGTTTACCTTCTTTTCTAGTAACTAACTAATAAGATCCTTAAGATATGGTTTGGAAAGGATTGAAAGCATCATCTCTATATTCTTCATGGCTAACAAACCTATCTTCGAAAATTGTTAATGCTTTCTCTTTAATGTGATGTCATATGTAAAGAATGCATACCCATCAATATAGTTTCTAAAATACTAAAAATTTCTCATTTTTATTTTTAAAATCAATAAATTTAATTTAAAATATAAAATTTCTATATAAGCATATATTATTATTTTTATTATTTTAAGGAAATAAAAAGTTTTAATTTATTCCATTTCTTTCAATATTTTATTATTATTATGAGGATTCTCGAAGCAAAACATATGAAATTCACCCAATTAACCCTCATGGCTAGCCTTACATAGTAGTAAAATTTTTTAAAAAATTACTTTTAATTTTCAATTTGTGCATGTCTAATATAGTTATAAATTAGTCTATGATTTTAAAATATATATATATTTTAAATTGGTAAAAAAATATTGAGTTTTATTTCTTTAAATATAAAAAATAATGTTAATAAATGAATGTAAAGTGAATTCTATAAGAGTGTGGATCTTACAAATTAACACTATCATCAAATTATCAGAATTCAAACTTTAACAGCAAGATTGTAATGAAAGTCATATCTAAAATTGAACGTTTTTGCTCCCTAGCCCATAAAGCTTTTTTAAATCATCAAGTTCGTGATCACTATTCAAAGATACTTAAAGCACCTATCATAGTGGGTACAACTATGATGAATGATAAACTTAGCATAACAATGTAAAATGGATGTTATAAATTAGTTATAAGCCACTTGATAAATTGGTTTTTATAATATTAAAAATTTTTAAGATAAAATATCTATTACTTAGTGGAATTTAGTAGGCTAGTATATTATGTCAAGAATTAATGTTATAGAATTCTTCGATACTAGCAATAATATGTTACTAAATTTCATCTAATAATGTAATAAAAATATATGAATTTTAATTTTTAAAAGTAAATATATTACATATTTACATTGATTTTCATAAAAATATATAATTATATCTATAATTCATTTGAATATATTAAAATTTTGACAAGGAATATTTTTGAATTTTAGAACACTTTTATAAAAATAAATAAAATTATTTAAGATATTTTTTACATATTTTAATTAAATTATAATAAAATACAAATATTAATTAGATGCCAAAGAAATCCTAAAATTCATTGTTTATAAGTTGTAAGTTTCAGAATATGCCATTTAATTTCAATAAATTTGTTAATACTTTACCCCATGAGAACTAGAAAAAAAATTTACGAATGCCAAAAACCTAATTTTGTCCCACATATCCTAATTCATAAGATATTCATTTAAAAATACAAGATATTTAACAAGGAATTATAAGCCAACTAATAAAAAATAAAATAAATGAATTACCCTGCTAGAAAAATTTTAAGGCATAGATTACAGTTAAAATTAGATAAATTATTAAATAATATTAGAATTACATTATGCACAATAAAATACTACAGACATACTTCTTTCTAAAAAAAAGAATTTTACAACTCATCTTGATTAAAATTTAGCCCATAAGAGTTTAATTATAAGCCAAATGAATTATGATTAGTTGATACTTACAATATTCATTTAAAAAGTATTAGACATCTAAGTAACTTTAAGATAAATAATCAAATCATATAATTAAATAAATTGAGGGACAATTTTAATATATATTTTAAATGTATAAAGTTTTATATTATGAACTACATAATAAAAGATTTTATTCTATTTCAAGGTTTCTTTTAATAAGAACGAAGTTAGAGCTTTATCTATAAAATGAAGTATCCAATGATGAAGGTTATATGATATGAGATAAGATTAGGCTTATTTATTAACTAGTATTTTTTAGATTGCATGGTTCTTCACATTTTCTTTTCGAAGTAATAAATTTCTCTCTTTTTAGCTTGCATATATTGAATTATTTAAACCCAATTCTTCCTTGGTTAATGTTTATTATGTTAAAAAAATCATTAATATGATAATTCATTTATTTTTTAATCACTTTCATTCTTTAAGTCAAGGGTTTCTGTTAAAAACAAACTAGAATTTAAAAACTCAATTGATTAAGATAAACTCTAAACAATGTCATGTAGAATCAAAATTGATTTTTTTGGCTTCCATTATTTATAAAGAAATGATATAATTACACTGAATGTTTAAAGTCAAACATTCTAAACTTAAGAATGTATCCATTGTTATTGAGAACTATTATGTTTCAAGAGTTGGGGATTTATACACGTTGCAAAAGACAATTTGACTACCTCTAAACCTATGTCTAAAGTACTCTAATACAAGCAAAGAGCTAGACTTAATTCTACTAGGAGAAAAATAAGATATGTTGGCTAAGTTTTTATAGAGAGAGTGAACCTATCAAGATCCTTCTAAACTTACAACTTCTTGGAATGGTTGCCAACTAACACCTCCTACAAGTTAAGACCATATAGCTAAGTCTTATGAATTTAAGATAATTAGGTTGTTGTTTATTAAGAATAGAAACCTAAGAGCCTAAATTAGCTTTCTAAGAGACTATATTAATATGGGCATGAAATCATGTCCTAAAATAATGCAATAAAATTATATATTTTATTCTATTTTGACTCGAGCTAAATGGAAAATTATGTCTACATGTATTATGAAATAAAGTTATGGGCTAAATCAGCGAGAATGGTGTTCTTCACTCAAGGGGTTGCTATCAACGGTCTTGCACTCTCCTTATCATGCAATGAGGGAAGATCTCCTATATTCAAGAAGGGAAGATATGATATATGCATGATTGTTATCCATAGTCATCAAAGACTTATAATTTATAAATCTTTTAGTCTATTAATTATTATGATTTAAGATGAGATTATGATTTGTATTATTATTATTATTATTATTATTATTATTATTATTATTATTATTATTATTTTGTTAAAGATGATTTTAGGTTGTGGTAGAAAATTTGGATCCTAAAGAGCTTACTGAAATTAAAGCCACATAAGAATCACCACCTTAAAGAAACTATTAAAAGCAAGTGATTCCTATCATGCAAACAAAATAAACAAACCAAATAGTCAATAAAGTTAAAAGAATAATAAGAGTTTGGTGTAGCCCAGTTTTTCTATACACGCTAGAAAAGAAAAAAAGTGGGTTGTCGAGCTCAACTCTTATACAACCTAGTTTACAATTACATGAATGAAATTTGAACAACCCATGGGAGTTTTTATCTCCACTTAATCTTTAAAATCATAGATCCTCTAGACATCACTGGCCTCTCAGGTCTATGCCTTCTAGCCTCTGCTCTTCCAAAACCCTATGGATTTAACCCTATTTTATTACAAAATTATAGTTAAAATTCCAAAAGGAAATCCTAATGAAACCTATAAAATAGAGGTTAACTATAACATACATACACACCAAGTAGTTATATATCACACAATTGAACTTAACACTTGTGGGTGCTAAGCCCATCTATCCTAATGGGCAATGTTATAAGGGCAAGTAGCACCTACAAGAAAAATCATTTAATTTATTTTAATAGTGGTCACTTTAATTTAGCACACATGTAGAAAGCATTGTTAGTCTAATAAATAATACCTTACCATCCTGACTACATATAAGCAATCCTTACATCCAATCTAAAATCAATACAACACAATAAAGTGCTAACCTAACCTAAGTCTAGAATTGGTGGCCAATCGAGTTATTATTTGTGTAAAGATTAATGTGGTATGATAAAGTTGAATTTTACTATTTAAGTTGTGAAATAAATGATACGTTCAAGTAATTAACTAGATGATGGTTTTGATTTAAGTGTTTAATGATTTAAGAAGTGAATTTATATTTAAAAATTAAATTTTTATGTGAATTTGGCTAAATATTTTGAAGAGTATGAAAAGTTAAAAATTTAACTTAGATTGAAACATTTTTCCTTTCAATACCATATCTTAAGCTTAAATCCTAAACATATATTTTATGATTTTTAGGCCTTCTTAATGAAGTGTTAAGATTTTCTTTATTAATTCCTAAGTTAAACTTAAGTGGAATTATAATCACATGAAAGATATTCTAAGGCTAATAGAGAGAAGTAATAACTTACATATTGATGTCATTAAATTCTTTGTCACTTTAATATTTCATTTCTAAAATATTTATTTTATTACTCTTAAGATTTCATTTTAAAATAATTATTTTCTTATTTTATCACTTTAATATCCCACTTTTGAATAATTTAGTATTTATATTCTCACTTTAATAATTTAGTTTTAAATAATTTTGTATTTATTTCATCATTTAACAATTTATTCCAAATAATTATATATTTATTTTATTATTTTTAATATTTCATTATGTATTCATTTTAGCACATCAATAATTCACTTCAAAATATCTATGTATTTTTATGTACTAATATAAACATGAATATGAGTGAAATTAATTTTTGAAATATTAATGATATAAGGATTGAAAAATATTTTATATTCTTACATGTGCTTTCTACCCCACCTTTTAGGTATGTGCCATTATTAAATTAGAGAGATGATGTATCTAAGACCTGATTCAAAATAATAGCCATGCCTCAGGTGTCCAGGAAATATTCCTTCAATGAGTGTATATTATAAACTTAAATTAAACAAATTGGGTTTTATTCACTTTTATTAACGTAGATTTTTGAATACATTTTGATTTATGTGATGAAAATATTATTTTTATTACTATTATTTATTTAATGGTCACACTATTTATATATATCATGCACTTAATGACTTCAACTTTAAACATAAGTATGAATGAGACATGAAAAGAGTATCAAATGGACATCATAAAGCAATCTACTTATCAAAGCTTGAGGTCATTCATATGGAAATGATACCATTTAAGCTTAATCTAAATTTCTTAATTTATATATCATAATTATAATTGATTGGTATTGACATTATATTTGGATGAGGTAATATAATTTTAAAATCAGTAATTAGGATGTCCTAATCTCAAATAGGAATCTCCTAATTCAATGTTTAGGACACTATACCTAGTGACGTATGGAATCTTCCTAGGGTTTGATCTAACCTAATTGGCTTTAAGTGGACTTAACCAAAATTCCAAATTTGGATTAAATCAAATAAAATCTAAACAAATCAAATTGAAATTAAATTAAATTAAAGAAATAAATCCAAAACCAAAACAAAGTCAAATATAGTCAACCCATTTGGCATAAGTTTTACTTAGGTGGGTCCCACCAAGTCAAGGGTCAACCTAGTAAGAATTTGACTAAATTAAATCATTCCAAATATTTTAAATGATCAAATACACATGTTTGATCACAAATCTAAAGAAATTCAAATTTTTTAGGCCTTAATTGGGATCAATTGACCACCTAGTCTAAATAACTTAAATGGGTCATGTTGGGTTCAAACCCAAATCAAATTGAACTTAACACAATCCAATTCATCATTAGGTCTAATTTGGTCAAATTGGTCATTTGAAGAAACCAAAACTTAACCTGTTAAACCCACTTTGGGTTAAATAGATTCAAATTCAAATTAAATGTAATCAATCACTCAAAATCATCTCATGTGATCAAGCATGATTGGAGTTCAAACCCAATCCAATTGTGTAAAATTGGTCATTGGAACCCAATTGTAATCAAACATAATCCATTTAAGTTTAAATGGGTTGAAATGAAATGAAATTCAAAATTAATTCAAATTTAAGTGAATTAATAAAATCAACACCAAATCAATCATCAATTAAAGATGATTGAATCCAAAATTTTAAAAAAAATTAAATTAAAACCAAGCACTTTGAATCCAAATACTTGGTTTGGATTCAAATTCCCAATACAATCAAATGGGTTTAGACTTGACCACAAAATCATTTGAGTTTATGATGGGAATCCATATACTAGTCTAAAGACTTTGATGGTGATGCCTAAAATAAAGTAAAATGAAAGTGGTGAAATTATGAGAAGAGAAGACTTGAAAATTCATGAAAAGAAGGCATGTTTTATTTCCCCTCTTCCATATACCTCATTCCACCTCTTTACTTCAAGAGATTGGATTGATTCAAATCACCTGAAGGCCACCAAGCCAAAACCCAAAGAGAAATTTGCTTTCTCTAAGGGAGAAGCCAAGAAAGAGAATGAAGAAAAGAAAGAAGAGCAATGGCTCAGCCAAGGAGTAAAAGGAAGGATAATTGTCTTCCTCCATTCCATTCCATCATCCAAACTTGCTCACAAGGGTAAGGGGATTGAATCCACCACTTGGTTGGCCTTGCCGTCGCCGGTGACCAGATTCCGACCACCTACAAGGCCAAAAAGCAAGCTCTCAGACAAGTATGGAAAGAGGGGAGGGAGAGCCAATTCCCTCCCTCATTTCATCCTAAATTGTTTACCAAGGCAATAGACAAAGAAAGAGACCCTTTATTCGCATGCTAGAGAACGGATGGAATCTGAGCTCCATTAATGGTGAAATCCAAGGAGGAGATTCTTCCATCAAATTGAATTTTCCAACATGTTCTAGAGGTCAAGGGGACCTCAAACGAATCACCACCCAATCCTCTCACCACCTGGAGGCTAGAGAACATCCAACACCATGAAATTCTGATCAAATGTTGGTCTAAGGAGCAATCCACATGGAGGCAAGCTACCAAATTGCATACACACCTTCATCACATCAAAACCAAGCTAATGGAGTTGATCCCACTGCCATTGATTGCAAAAAATAAGGTACACTCCACCACTAATCTTTAGGCATTCAGTTTTAGTACATTTTGAAATGAAATTGATCCCTAAGTGGATCAAACTGCACGGATGTTTTGTAAATTGATCAATGAACAATTTGTAATGGAAATACCTTCAAAATTCACCGACAATCACTGAAATGTTAGTGAAAATGATGGACAGTGTCCAGTTCTCATCAAAGAGTTGCAAGATCTAATCTTCACCGTCTAATCCTCCTATTAAAAAGGACAACCATGATTTAGTCAGGCAATTTGATTTTATCCTTCACATGACACCAAATCCAATTTTGATTGGATGGCTGGGGATGGTCTCGTGTGGCACCGCTTCTGACGTAGATAGCACTCGGGATCTAGGTCCACTCCCTCCTAACCATATGGAGATGATCACACAACGATTACCACGTTATTCCATTGTTATTAAATGGGTAAATCCCCTTTAAAATTAATTAAAAATTATAAAAAATAAAAAAAATTCATAGAAAAATAACTACAAATCGAAAAAAAAATCAAACATGGGCTTTATGGATTCATCTTGATGATAGGAATCCATTAAAAATAAAATCCTCAATTAATTTTAATAGTTTAGCCTTAATTTGATTTTGAATGAGATCAATTAAATCATAATTAATCATAAACCATTAATTGAATTCAAATAAAACTTTGGGTAACTAAAATTGATATTAAAACACACCCTTGGAAATATTTTTAAGAATTATTACATTGTAATTCATGAAATATGAAATTCCTAAACAATAACTTTAATTAAATAAATTACTATAAAATGAATTAACCCATGAAAATAAATTAAATAGCCTTAGATAAACTCTAATGAACATCAAAAGTCTAATGAAATTCATTCAAACTTAATAAATCACAAATTGACTTACTTAGGTAATTAATTGAATTAATTAATTCAAATAATTAACTAAAAATTAATTAAATCACAATAAATCAACTATATGTCTAAAAATTATGAATGAACCCTCTTTGGAAACATCTTTCAAATAGGAATTAATAAAAAATGAAATCTCTAAAATGATGATTAGAATTAATATACTTTTAATAAAATAATTAAAACTTTAATTCCACCTAAATTATGAATCTAATCAAAGTGGGACTTTGAAAACATGAAATTGGCATGGAACCCCACTTGTCCTAAAAATTTCAAAACTAATTGACATTTGGATTGGGATTACTTGAATTTCCAAATTCCTAAGTCAATATGAATGAGATAATTAATTAATAAATTCATAAATTCATCAAATCATGGAATAAATTTGAACTAATCTTAGTCAAACATGAAAAATATTTAGGATAGTTTTGCAACATCCTAAATCAAGAATTTTTTTAAGGATAAATGAAAATGGGAGAGTAATTAAACCTTAAGCTAATAAATTCACAATCAAACAAACACTTAATGCAACATTCAATTTATAATAAATCTAACCTAAGAATGAATTCAAACATTAGCTTAAATTTCTTAGGTTAGCATAGATCAAATCAAATTAAATCAATATAACTTAATAAAAAATAATGGTGCAAATCAAAAAAAAAAAATAAATGAAATAAACTAAATCAAATGAATAAATTTATTCAAATTGAAAAACCAAACCAAGAATGAAAATCAAATCAAACCAAAAGAAATAAAATCAAAAAAATAAATTTCCAAAAAAAAGGTTTGAAACATTAATCCAATATCAAAATTGAATTTAAATCCAAATCATCTAAATGAAACTAAAAAGATTAATTAAGATACTTAAGGATCTTAGTTAGACCTTTGGAATGGACCTTCATCATAGGATGAAGGTTTGACTCCATTAGGAGTTAAGATGTTGAATAGAATAGATTTCACCCAAAAGTGGAAATCATTATAGTCTTCATTCTTGAAAACCTAAATTTCACATTAACTAAATAAAAATGAAATGAAAATAAAAATAAATCATTAAATCATTTGAATTGAAACCATCCAAAGTTGAAATTCAAATAAATTCAAACATCAAATTGAAACTTGAATTAAAGAGGCCTAGCAATGTCATGCTACTCAAGCATATTTACTTCACACACTAAATCATTAGGTCATGGACCCTACACTTAGGTTAGGCCATTTTGTGATTTCTTTTATGATTCGCTATGATGTGTTGTGATATGATGTGCTTCACATGTCTTTATGGCATACTATTTTAGGCTGCATATCTAGGATCATTTGCCCATTAGACTAAATGGTAGGATATTCATTTTAGATCTAACATTTTCTTCTGCAGGGGGCTATGCTAGAAAGGGCTACTATCATAAATACATAAAAATATTATTTTCTTGCAAGTATGCTTAAGTCTTTAAGCATAGACCATAAGATAGGTGGCTTGATAAGATGCTAATGCTAAGCCCATATGTTTATGAAATATAACCACTATGTGCTATTTATATTTTGTTAACATTTGTTTTACAGGGTTTAGGAATTAAATTTGAAAAATATATAAATTTGAGCTTAGAATTAGGTTATGATCTATGGGGTCTAGGAATAGAAGGATATTACTAGAAGATAGGTGATGTGTTCCCTTGTGAAGCCCAATGGATGTCCCTAAAGAAAGAGACCATCCTGAAAAGAGGACCCATAAATCTAGACTTGTAGTTCTAGGCCGGTTTATATAAGGGCAGAGCTCGGCTTCCCATTTGCTCTTTCTTTTAAGGTTTACAATAATACCTAGCTGCATTGGCCTTTTATTAAATTAAAATTGCCTTAATTTATTTTTGGTGTACAATAGAATCAACCTACTTTTTTAGGTTTCTTTTTGTGTTATGCTTTCTTGTGATTGAATGCTTGGATGATCGGCTCATAAAAAAACTAAATTTTATACCCAATTTAAATCTAAACAAATGAAACAAAAAAAAAAGAAAATTTGATACTTACATAAATTAAATCCTTAGGCAAAACTTAATAATAATTAAAAATAATTAGGTTTTGAAACCATAAAATCATATTGCTCCAATCCTTGAATTGGGCAACCTCTCCCATTGCACATAAGAGGCATCTGTCCTATGAGGACAGCCACCTTCATGGGGAAGTGTGTCTTCTATTATTAATTTGGCCCATAACCATTTTTAATTACATGACATTAGGCATAAAAATGCATACCCAATTCCTCAAATAAATCTTGAATCAAAATGAATAAAAATTTAAAAATTATGCATTAGTTAGATGCATTACATACCCTACATTATCTTAAGGATTAGGTAAAGATTCTAGGTTCATAGATTTCTTTCCCAAAAATGCAATAGCCCGACCATCTTGTATTCATGAGACTTAATGTCATGAACTTAAAATGCACTTAGGTTGTGTTAGCTAGAAACTCCTCCAGGTGGTTATAAGTGCAGAAGAGTTAAGGATAGGTTAGTTCCCTCAAGAGAGAGGAATGGCTGATAATTCCCAAAATAAAACTAAGTCAAGCATCTGACTTGTGTTAGAAATACTTGTAGACTTAGCCTTAGAAGCATCCTTCTCAAGAATAAGTCTTCAACCCTAGGAATTTCTATATACTTATACTATTAAAATCTAAATCCTAGACTTCTAAGAATTTATCAACTCAAAATTTGAATTTAAATTTCAAATTTTAAAGCCCAATGATAGAGTAGTTGAAGTGCCTACTAAGCATCCCACTATCAATAAGCATTTCATACTTAATCCCATTTGGCTTCCAAAAATAACTCTCTCCATTTTAGACAAAACCTAATTGAAATTTCAAAAATCAATCCTTTAAAAACCAACTTAGGATCTCCTTAGAAATAACATCTTATTTCTTTAGTCGAGACCAACTATTAAAGTCTCCCTTTGCCTCCTCATTGTTCACTCTAGAGACCAAGTGTCATTACGAGTTTATCAAAGCATGATCAAATTTCTATCTTCGGTGCTCAAATAGAGTGGTGTTTGATTCATACTTGGTCTCTTGAGTGTGAAGAAGTTGTGGGATAGAGAAATTAGGCTGGGATTGAGTTTTGGTGGAGTTAGGTTTAAAGGACATTCAAGTTTGAGGATGATTGATCTTTTTGATGCTAAGAGGTATGAGAAGCTCTAGAGAAACTTGGGGACTGGCTCTAGGAGTGTCGTGAGAGTGTGTGATGAGTTTGCAGGGTTGAGGAGGTGTTTAGACTAGCATAACTGGTCAGGTAGTGGGCAAAGATAGACTTAGATTTAGACTAATATGCTAGACCTACTTTAAAGGTTGAGGGAGGTTGGTGGCAAGTGGTGAAGTTGACATCATATGGTTGGTGAGCCAAAGGCTGTTTAAGGTGAGGAAAACCTCTCTTTGGTTGATGGCTAAACCAAACAATCTTGGACAAACTTTGATTTGTTGGGGAGAGCTCAAGGTATGCTTAGGTACTCGCCTTGAGCAAAGGGAGGAGTTGAACCTTCTCATTTAAAAATTTTATTCTATTTGAAACCCTTAGTTCACATGGTTTAGGTTGAACTGGGTTCACCATGTGTTAGGTCTACTTGGGTCGCTCAAAGGACATATGAAGATGAGTGACGCTAAGCTTAATTAGGTTTGGACTTTATTTGGTTGGGTTGGCTCATTTGGACTAGCATAGGTCTATTTGGGTTTAATTACATCAAGTTGACCAATTAACTAAACTGTACTTAAGAGGCTATTGGGTTGTGTTCAAATGATGATTAGGAACACATTACTGCAATTAGTTTCATTTTATTTAAAGTATATTTGAATTTGGCTCATATGAGTTCATATAGGCCAAATGAATCAAGTTGATCAATTTGGCCAAATTAGGTGCAATTAGAAGTTGATTCATATTTAATTGTTCATTTTGACTTCATTATAGGTTTATATTTGATTTAATTTGGCTAAGATTGGGCTTTAGTTTGATTTTACCCTTTAGGTCAAATTAGGCTAAGTTGCCTAATTTTCTTAGGTTGATTAAATTGATGTAATTAATTATTGAGAAGTGTTCAATAAATAATTTGAGATGAATTATAAATGTTGATTCAATCCAATTTAAATGGGATCAAGAGTTATTTCAAATTGGCCCTTTTAAATCAAATTTGGTCAAGTTGGGACCAATGGGTTGATTATTCTCAATTTGGCTCAATCATGTGTTGGGTAATGATCAATAGTCATATTAGAATTAATTGCAACAATTGGTTTAATCCAATTTTGGTTAAGTCAATATTTGGTTCATTTCTCGTTAAGTCAAATTTGGTCTAATGGGGTTAAGTAGGTGAATTAGCCAAATTGACTTGCTCGACTTCAATTGGATGTTGAAATATCATCAATAAGCATTCTAAAAGTGATTGTAGAGATTAATTTGCTTTGATTTGGATTGAATTTGGGTTTGATTTAATTTGACTCTTAAGGTCAAATTAGGCTAGCTTAAGTAAAATTGTCTAATTGGCCAAATTACATTACAATTAATCAAGAGGAATATCCAAGTATGTGATCAGAATCATTATGAAGCTTTGGATTTGCTTAATTTGTGTTGCATCAAATTGGACTTAATTGTGGCTCTATAGAGTTCAATTGTATCAACTTGAACAAAATGAGTCAATTGTCCAAATTGAATTGTAATAAGGCTTAAATCAAGTTCAAATAGTGTTGTGAGTTTGGGTGAGTTCAATATAAAATTATTTGGGTCAATTTTTGGTTTAGCCTCTTTAAGCCTAAATGGGTTTATTACTTGGCCAAATTGAACACCAATTGGGTATGGTTTGGATAGATTTTTGGTAACATGTAATCAATTGTGTTTGATATATTGGGTTTGATTTGAAATGTGGTCATTGGGTCCCACATAGCTCAAGTTGGAGTCTAGCTTTAGGGTTGAGGCTTACAAGTCTTTTAAGCTTTGGGCTAGTGTCCTACTAGCCACTAGAAGTGACGTAACTCAAGGTGAGAAAATCTTAGTGCCTAGATTAGATCTTAGGTCTAAGGAGTGATGAGTGTCAACCTCATTAAAAGAGAGGTCAACAGTACTTTATTATTATTTTCTCATATTGCATAGATAAATAGTATAATATTGTCCTTATCATAATACATAAGTTTATATATATTTTAACAAAAGATGAGAAATGTTAAAGATCAAGCAATTATAGGACTTGGTCATGTGTATGTATGGTCTACATTAAGTATGGTTGTCTCAATCAAAAAGCAAAAATTAACTTGAGCTTTACATGCAAAAACATCATATGAAAATTTCCAAGTGTTTCTAATTTTAATATCCATTATTATTTTCTTAAAACTCTCTTATAACATCTTTAGTAAACATAATTCTCTATTGTAAGAAAAATATTTAATTTAATCTTAATAAAATTCACTATCAGTTCTTTGTTAGAGCTTTTATGGTAATTAGGGTGAAAGTTAATGGCATTTGAATCCATGAAAAATGATTTAGATGTGTTAAAGGAAACATTGATAGTTAATTCTGCCTTAATTTTATAATACCTAATTCATAACTAAAATTAATAGATTTTAGTACAAAAGCAATGATATGACTAACAAGATGGAAGACATGTCGCTATGTGCAATTAATTAAAAAAAGAAAAAACTATTATGTTAGTTGTGAAGTGTTGTGTATTATTGTTTATTAATGTATATATAAATATATTATATTACCATATAGTTAATATTATAATAATAATTAACAATATTGAGTACTTCACAGCTAATACATAGTAGTTGTGTATTAGCACCACAAGGCACTATGTTATTAGACTCTGGACATAGAGCTACATTAAGAGTCTACGTGTAATAATCTCTCTAAAATAAAAATGCAAGAAAAGAAAAATCATATAGTACTTATTGTTCGAGACCAAGATAACATTAGTATATTCAAGAGCATGGGAAAAAATTCATCGTAGTTGAGTTAATTACAAGTTTGAGTTCAAGTTTCACATCTATATTACTCTTCAAGCTTTCATTTTTTTAACCATATAGACTTCTACTCACAAATTAGACCTAGTTCTTCTTAAGGAATTGTTAGAGCCATGCTTTTACACTATTGGTAACTTAAGTCACAAGTTGTAAAGATATAGATAAAAGTGTGTGAAAAGCTATGACAGCTAAGGAGAAGCTACAACATGTGTTTGAGCCCATTATGGTTGAAGTTGTGCTCGCATTCATATTATTTTTGGATGAATTAGTTACTGTTGTGGCTACAACAACTATCAACTAAATTACATTCCCCTTTTCAAAGGAATTAAGTGGAATACTTTCATTGTAGAAAATGGTGAACTATATGTTAGCACTTATGTTATTTTATTGTTGAAGTGTTGTTGCTATCATTGCCTCAACTAAGTACAAGACCAAAGGCACTACTTATCTTCTTCAACTCTTATTCTAGGTTCAAGAGAGCTATGAGCCGACACATCTAAATGACAACTCTTATTCTTAAAAAAATGTGCGTTTAATTTCCCAGTAGTGCATGTATGACATAATTAAAAATAATCTCAATATTTTAAAAAAATTTATTTTAAAAATTTGTAAAACATAATTTAGATTTAACACTTTCAAACAAAAGCAATATTTTTAAAATAATGATTGTATAGGTGAAATCTATAAGGTTCAGGTCTTAGAAAATTTAATGCTATAATCAAAACAATCTAGAAGTTTGCAACTTAATTGAAATGTTAATCACATACAAATTTGAAATTCTTGCTCAATTCAGCAAAAAGGATTTTTTGAATTATCATGTTCATGATTACAAATCTAAGATGTTTAAAGTAACCATTCCTAGTAACTACATTATAAACATGTGTCTAAATAACTAGTATTGAATAGAAAAGCTTTTCATAATTAGCACATTAAATTTGCCATAAGTGTGTTGACAAAACATTATAAATTAGATTAAAGTATATAAATAAAATTTTTTAAATATTTTAAATTTTTAAAAATATATCTTTGGTTAATACTTCAGAATCAACATGTCATGTTAATAGGCTTTGATAGATTAAAATAATATATCAATAATCAATATTATAGAATTGAATGATACTAATTATATATATATATATATATATATATATATATATATATATATATATATATATATATATATATATATATATATATATATATATATATATAATATATAAAAATTATTATTTTGTCTTTGCAATGAAGAAATATTAAGTTGATTTTTACAACTATATTTTTTATGTATGGGTGATACTTGGTATATTAATTAATTTTATGACCCTCTAAAGTACTGTGTAAATTAAATATCAACATAATACCAAATTTCACAAAGAACATAGCTATAAAAGTCCAAAGAAAGATACAATTGTTTGAAAATTTATAAAGGATATCCAAAGAAAGATCCAAGAAATACCAATGTGTTTTGATGTATAAAATGGATTCTTAATTTTTTTTTTGGTAAAATCAAATATGATAGCTAGAGAAACTTTGGTAACAAAAATGATATTATAAATTTATACATGTCAACAAATCATTCACATAGTAAAAAATTCTAGAAAATACCTTATAATCATTAATAACTCTTAAAATTATGAAAATTTTATATAATTATACTGCTTTCATCATGTTTTTTTATTAAAATTTGTTTATTATTGATGGTGTTTTAATTTTGAGTCATAAAGATACCACACAGATCTTAGGAGGTACTTATTAAAGTAATCGAGTGCAACATTAAGGTATAAGTACTATCTTAGAATATAGAAACATCACCCTACAATAGACCGAATCACCTAATAAGGACTCATAAGGCAGACTAGTCTATGTATATACCAGAGACCTTGCCCTTACTTTACATGAAGAAGTAAAATAGAGTTTATTTTATGTCTGGTTCTTTACTTACCTATGGAAGGAAACTTTCCTAGTTAATTACATCTTGGAAAATTGGCATTTTCGAAGAACACTCTTAATTAAAGTAGTCATAAGTATCTCCAAAGATTTCAAAGCTCGACTATTAGAGGATTGGGTACTTTTATAAACCAAGAGGGAAAGTTCAAATTGAAGGACTTATTTATTTATAGATTCCAAAGAGAATAAGCAAGAAGCACCCATGGTACTAGGAAGCTAAGTGAGTGCTTCAATATACCCTATAGTGAGGCTTTATATTTTTGAAAGAGAGAATTTACTTTAATCTAAGTTAGAATCTTATTAGAATCTTAGGGCTTATAGTCCAACAACACAAGATTATGAAAATGCCTAAGAGGTGATGACTTATACTTGTAGCCCAAAGGAAATAAGTAGCCTTAGAACCTAAATATAAATTGATTCAGCACAAGCTAGAAGCACACCTTAATTCTAATCGAGAAAATGGGACATAATGGTTTACTTTCACAAGAGAGAATAGACTCATCCTAACTCTTTTGGACTTACACCCCTTGGACTGGAAGCTAGCTAACCTCTCCTATGCTTTAAAACCATGTAGGTCGACCTTATGTTGATTCAAGATAGCTAAGATGTTATTTAATTAAGAAGGATGCTAAGGTCCTCTACTCACTCCCTAAGAGACTAGATAATGTTTGGTATGCAAGCATGACTTAAACTAATTTTAAAATTTACAAATTTTGGATTATTTTGACACATTCTTTTTGGGCCAAGGCTTAAGACAATTATGCCTATATGCATAATGAAATTAATTCATAGGCCAAATTAATCAGAAGAGGTGTTCTCCACTACAAGGGATTGCTCTCAAAGGTCAAGCACATCCCTTATCATGCAAGAGTGGAGATCCTCCCTATTCAAGAGTGACATAATATGATATGCATAGTGTGATAACATACAACATTTAGCTAAGGGGTTCCTAAATCTTTTATTTATCTTGATTATGAACTTAGGATTTATGATGAGGTTGTGAGTGGTAATCAAATTTAGTTATGAGTTATTTAACGAAGATAGAAAATTTAACTTTATCTTAAAGAACCTACCACATCTAGGCCACACATCATATCATCACACATTAAGAAACCTATGAAAAGCATGCAATTTCTATTGCATAAACTAAACACAGTAATCAAACATTTAGATTTTCGTAAAAGACTAAAAGGTCGATGCCGCTGGGTACAGCCGTATACTTTGAAAAAGAAAAAAATTTGGTAGGTGAGCTCTACCGTTATTCGACTAGATTATAATTTAATTTATTAATTAAAATAAATGCTATGCGGGTCTTCAATCTTGTGGTCTTTTTTCTTCTCCTTAGATTAGTTTGCTCTAGGCTTCATAGGGTCTCCCAATTTTTTTTTCTAGCCACTATCCATCCTAAACCCCATAGCACTAATCCTAATCTTATTACAAAAATTATATATTTGACAAAAAAATAAAATCTAACTATACCTGCAAAATAGATGTTAGCTAAACAAACATACAAGCCAAGCAATTATACTTCACATATGTGGACTTAGCACCCTACACTTTGGTAACCAAGCTCACCTGTCCTAATTAGATTATGCTTAGGGTCATAAGAAACACCTGCAAACAAGAACATATATATTTATGTATTATTATAGTAATCTTCTACATAAAATATCATTAGACTATTAACGACATAGCATCCAGTCTACACATAAACAATCCTAACATCCATTATACACATAAATAATCCTAACATCTAGCCTAAAATATTACAACACAAAAAACACATCATCATAACATACACCAGCCTAACTTAATACTATAATTAGTGACTTAACATTATAATATGTTTGCTAAGGCTTAGTCTGGTGTTTCTTAATTATGCTTTAAGAGTATGATTATCTAAAGTCCTAGAATTATATAAATTAACCATTAGGGATGATTTCACTTCAAAACTTTCAATGAACCGATTAGTTTTAAATTTTCACTTTCTTATTTCATTTTATATTTACTTAACATCTAATTATTATAAAGAGAAGAAAGAGGTTTGATCCATTCATCCCTACCATAAGTTATCTTTTAAAGGTATATTATCATGACGTTAGTTCATTTGATGAACCACTTATGAACATTTTATTAAGCCTAAGTTTAGATTAATTTAAAAGAATCCTATTCAAACATGAAAGGCATCTTAGGATTAATGAAATTGAGTCACCATCACAAGAGTAACATTCCATTACTTCTTATCATTTAATAGCAAACACACTCCTTAATTTTTTTTTTCATTGTTCATAATATGTGATTCAATATACATATTTGTACATGCAATACATTTTCACAATTTGCACACTTGATGACCATTAATGCATGAATTTGGTAGAAATAAATATTTCATTTTGTAACTAAACATATACAAACATGTATTAGAAATTCTAGCAAGTATGTGTCATTGTTAAACTAGGGAAGTGAGATTATCTAAGTCCTCCTTGGAGCTACTTAAAGCCTCATGTTCCTGAGATGTCTAGACTATATACTTGCCAATTCAAATATAAGTAAATATATCCAAGCATAGAAATGGAAACCATGCAAAGGTCATATAAAAATAAATCTTTTGTTCTTGTAGAGTTTAATGACATGAAAAGCAAAGTTTTATGTCAAATTCTAGCACATGCATACAAATAAACAAAATTAAGAAAGTACATGCCATTGTTAAACCAGGGAAGTTAGGTTACCTAAGACCACCTTGGGGTTATTTAAAGCCTTGTGTTCTCAGGATGTTCAGACTGTATAGTTGCCAACCCAAATTTATGTAAACATGCACATGAAACATAAAGATAAAATAGTCCTTTACTATCTTTAAGTTATAACTAAATGAAAACTTTATCAAGCATTTATATGCAATATTAAGTAAAACTTCACACAATTTTATTTTTTATTAACTTATAATTTTAAAAATATTTTGAGATTTATTAGCGATAATAATAACAATATATAATAACATTTATGCAACTTAAATGTAATCATATTCTTTCTATTCTCCTTTTTTTTAAACATGAACTTTTGAAACAAATGGCATGCACGTTTATAATAATAATCAAAAAGAGATAATAAAATGTTACAACATTACATACTCAATTACATTAAGTCCTAAGGACAATTAAGCCAAATAATCATTTCTTAACACCAACCAAAGTTCTTATAAGATTTGGTTTTGATGTTTAAGTTGTTACAACCTAAAGTGGAGAAATGATACTTAGGATTTACCCCATCCCATGTTGGTGATTTGAAATATTTAGATAAAGAAATTAAATGTAATTTTATGATTTGATTAGGTTCAAGCCATTAAGCACATCAACTTAATTACCCTTCCCTAAGACTCTTTAATTTAATTAACTACTTCATCATGAGCCTTCAATGATATGCATTGAGAAAATAAAATTAGCAATGCACCTAAGAGAGTTTAATACAATTAGTCTTATGCTCAAGAGTTAATTAAATTAAAGAAGAAAATAATCTAAATTAAATATTTTATGGTTTTCCCACACTAATGGGATAATCATAATTTCTTTAATGACAATATGATATTAAACTCATAAAGGTATATTAATGGATTATATTTGATTTATCTAAATTAATTTTTATTTTATCTTTGTTTATATTGCATAATTGATTTTTCTAATTATTCCTCGATCATTTAATGTATTATATAGTCCTCTTAAGAAGGGATATTTAGCAAAATAATTAAGTCCAAATTAATTCTTTCATCATTTCCACTATTCACATTGATTAATTAACATTAATTATTTAGTTTTTACTATTCACCAATTTTAAAAATCATTTAATTAATTAAGAGGGTAATTGGGATTAAAATTTCAAAATCTTTAAACTACATGGCAAATAATTCCAAGAAAATTATGGGAGGCGAAGAACATCCCATAGGATTATCCCACAATATTTGGAATTAATTAGCCAAGAATTAGCCTAAGCTTCAATCATGAATTTAGTACTATCCATTATGTATTAATTTGGGGTTTTATTTTGATTAAATTCTCCTCTGTCTAACCTTTCCAAAATAGTTTTATTCACATTTTTTGGATTTTTTGACAATCTGTTATGATTTTTTTAACTTATGTAATTATAGTAAGTAATCAATGCTTAATTAAACCCTAAATTATTACTTTTGTAATTTAGTGTGATCGAGAAGGTCTAATTACTTTTTTTAGATCTCTGATGTTTATTAATGCGATTTAAATTAATTTGATGAGTTTTCATAATTTTTATAATTTTTAATTATTTATTAATTTAAAAATAGTAAATTTCCTTCAAAAATTAATAACTTTTAAACAAGAAAGCTAATTAAGTTTAAATTTTTATGATCGGTAGCAAGAACATTAAATATCTTTTTTGAAATTTTTAAGTTGATTGGTTTTGTATTTTAAGAGTAATTAAAGAAATATATTTCACATAAACTCAAATTACTCTAAAATATACCTCCAAATTTAGGGTTTTTTAGGTTCATTGGATTTCTCTTAAAAGGTAAATCCATAGAGCTTTATTTGCATTTTTGGTTTAGTATTTAATACTTTATAATTTTTTGATGTTTCATATCATATCTAGTAGAATAAATTAAAGATGAGATCTAATCATAGTCGTCCATTCTATTGAAGTAAGATGGACGCCTAGGAGGTTGTCTCCCTCATGGGAGGTAGACTAAATAGGGTTAGATTGATGGGATCTATTACAAACATCATCAGATCTCATGATCTTTTGGTGATCTTAACTGGAAGTGGCTTTATTTTATGTTGGGGAGTTAAAAAAAGAAAGTATGCTCAAATCTAAAGATAAATCCTAGATTTATACAAATTTTTCACCAAACACAAACACCTATGCTTGATGTAAACTTTAGAAAAGTTACCTTATCGAAACATACTATGGGGAAAAATTTGTGAAACCACTTAGAGTCTTAGGAATTTTTTATTTGGATGATCAAATACGTCATTAAAGAATAAACATATTATCTCAGAAGGTAAACCTATTTTCCTATAATGGATTCGATCATTTAATAAAAGACTCCTAAGGTGAATGGGTCTTTCATGTACCAGAGATTTTTGCCCTGAACTACAAGGAAGAGTAGAACAGGGTTTAATTTAAGTGGGTTCTTGGTTCCCTATAGAGGCAAGCCACTATAGTTAATTAATTCTTAAGAAGGGTCTCTTCCTAAGAATACTCTCGATTAAAAAAATAAGATTTTATTCCTAAAGATTTCTAAAGTGGTTTTCAAAGAATTGGTTTTAGAATTTTCAATTAGGAATGGTTCAAATTGGATAGAGTTATTTTGGAGGCCAAACAAGATGAAGTAGGAAATGCTTACTAGTTTTAGGATGCCTAGTAGGCATTTCAACTATCTTGTAATTAGGCTTTAAATTTTGAAATTTAATTTAGATTTTGAGTTTAAATATTTTTAGAAATCTAAGACTTAGATTCTAAAAATGCAAGACTATAGAAATGCCTAAAGTTGAAGACTTACTCTAAGAAGGATGATTCAGAATGTACTCCATAAGTGATTCTGACATATGTCAAATGCATGACCTAATTTCATTTTGGGAATTATTGGACATTCCTCTCATTTGAGGGAACTAACTTATCCCTGACTCTTCAAGACTTACAACCTGCACAGAGAGGGTTTCCAGCTAATAGTAGCTAACATGACATAAGCACATTTTAAATTCATTATGCTAAGTCTCATGAATGCAAGATGGTTGGGCTATTGCATTTTTAATAAAGGAATCTATGAACCTAGACTCACTCCCTAACCCCTAGGATCATGTAAGGTATGAAATGCATCTAACTAATGCACATTTTTTAGATTTTCAAATATTTTGATTTGAGATTTATTTAAGTTATTAGGTATACATTTTTATGCATAATGCCATGAAATTGGAAATGGTTTTAGACCAAATAAATAACAAAAGACAAGCTTCCCCAAGAAAGTGGTCATCCTCATAGGTCAAATGCCCCTTATGTGCAATGGGAGAAGTTGCCCAATTCAAGGATTGGAGCAATATGATTTCATGGTTTCAAAATATGATTATTTCTAATTGATTTTAAGTTTTGCCTAAGGCTTTAACTTATGTAAGGTTTCAAGTTTTCCTTAGTTTGTTTCTATTGTTTAGATTTAAATTAGGTGTAAAATTTGGCTTTTCTTATGAGCCTAATTGTCTAGGAATTAAATCATAGGAAAGCACAACACAGAAAGAAACCTAGAAAGCAGGTTGATTATTTTGCTTACCCAAAATAAATCAAGCCAATTTAATTTAAGAAAAGGCCAATGCGGCCAGGTATCACTATATACCCCGGAAGAAAAGGCAAATGGGCAGCTAAGCTTTGCCCTAGTACATCCTAGCCTAGAACTACAAGTCTAGATATATGTGTCTTCTTCCTAAGATAGTCTCTATCTTCAAGGTCATCCAATAGGCTTTATAGGGGACCACTTCACCTATCTTCTGGTAGAGTCAGCTCCTGCTAATCCTAGACCAAATAGATCCTAACCTAATTCTAAGCTTAATTTTACATTTTGATTTAAAAATTAATTCTAAGCCCTACAAAACAAATGTCAAAAAAATACAAATAGCATGCAATAGTTATATTTCTCAAATATACGAGCTTAGTATTAGCTACTTGCCAAGGCTACCTGTCCTATGGGCTATGCATAAAAACTTAAGTATACCTGCAAGAAAATAACATTTCTAATTTGTATTTATGATAGTAGTAATTTCTATCATAGCCCCTTATAGAAGAAAATGTTAGATCTAAAAGAACCTCCTATCATCCAGTCTAATCGACAAACAATCATAGATAAGCAGTCTAAAATAGTACGCAACAAAGACATATGAAGCACATCATATCACAACACATCACAAGGAATCATAAAAGAATCACAGAATAGCCTAACCTAAGTCTAGGATATGTTACTTAATAATCTAGTGTGTGAAGAAAATAGGCTTATGTAGTAAGACTTTGCTAGGCCTCTTTAGTTTAAGTTTCAATTTGGACTTTTTGAGTTTGTTTGAATTTTACCTTTGGGTGTTTTCAATTCAAATGATTTAAAAATTTGTCTTCATTTTCAGGTTCATTTTATTTGGTTAAAATGATGTTTAGGTTTTCAAGATTGAAGAGTAGAATGAATCCCATTTTCGAATGAAATTTATTCTATTCAACATCCTAACTCTTAATAGAATGAAATCCTCATCCTATGATGAAGATCCATCCTAAAGGTCTAACTAAGATCCTTAAGTATCTTAATAAATCCTTTCAATTTCAATTAGTTTGTTTGAATTATTATTGATATTTCATTTTTTCTTGAAATTTAGATTTGATTTGATTTTCATTTGATTTTAATTTGATTTTATTGAATTATTTTATTTCATTTTATATGAATTGGGTCATTTCATTTAATTTGTTTCACTTATTTCATTTGATTTAGTTTGACTTGATATTTTAAGTTATTTGATTTTGGTTTATATTAACCTAAGGCATTTATGTTAAAATTATAATTCATTTTTAGGCTAATTTGATTATAGATTTTAGTTTTATTAAGTTTGTATTAATTTGACTAAGACTTCATTAAGTGTTTGTTTGATTATGAGTTTATTAACTTAAGGTTAAATTACTCTTAATATGACTTATTAATTTTATTAAACTTTAAATATAGAATTGATCAAATTCTTTAACTTAGAATATTAGGAAACCATCCTAAGAGTTTATGATGTTTGATTGAGATTAATTCAAGTTGTTTCATGATTTTATAAATTAATTAATTTTTTTTTTTTATTATTTGATTAATATTGACCTAGAGATTTGAAAATTCAAGTATTATTAATCCAAAGATCAATTGGATTTAACTGTTTTATGGAAAGTGGGGTTCCATGCCATATTCATATTTCTAAGGTTTTAGCTTGATTAGATTCATAATTAAGGTGCAATTAATGTTTTAATCAATTCATTAAAACTTAAATTAGTCATAATTTAATGAAGATTATTTGGAGATTTTATTTTTCATTGATTCCCCTCTAAAAGATGTTTCCAAAGAGGGTTTATTTATAATTATTGGACATTTAGTTGATTTATTATAATTTAATTAATTTTTAGCTAAGTATTTGAATTATTTAATTTAGTTAATTTCTTAATTAAGTAATTTTGGGATTTATTAAGTGTGGATGAGTTTCATTAGTGTTTTAATGTTCATTAAAGTTCATTAAGTTGATTTAAGTTTATTTAATTATTTTAATTCATATTAATTTATTTAATTAAAATGGTGATTTAGGATTTGAAATTTCATTTCTCATGAAACACATTACAATAATTCATAAAGAATTTTCTTAAGGTTTGTTTTAACATCAATTTCAATTTCCCAAAGTTTCACTTCAATTGGATTAATGGTTTGATATTAATAGGGTTTAATTGATTTTAATGAAACTCTACTTAAGGCTAAAATACCCAAAATTAATTGAGGGTTTTAATTTTAATGGATGCTTCTCTTCAAGTTCAATCAATAGAGCCAAAGTTTGCATTTTTTTCTTGGATTTATAATTATTGTTCTATGAATTTTTAAATTTTCAATTATTTTAATTAATTTTTAATTCATTTAAATAGGGATTTATTGTTTTCCAATGGTGGGATGACATGGCCTCCTTGGCACCACCGCCATGTGGCATGATGCCATTTGGTAATGTGGATCCTACGTGGCACCACGTGGGATGATCCTTGACCATCCGATCCTTGATCGGGCAGTCTCGGGTCATTCTATGTTTCTTTTAGGGGTTTAAATCAATCCATTCGACCAAATCAAGGTCATTTGTTCCTAATAAAAGGATGAGATAGTGGAGATTCAATCTCTCATAATTTGTCAGTGAGAGATGGATGTCATCCATCATTTTTGCCTAATTTCTTGTGATCGCCTATGATTTTCATCATGATTTTGATTATAAATCAATCAATGATCAATTTATGACGCATATATGTGGCTTGATCCATTTGGAGATCAAATTCCATTCAAAAAGGACCAAAATTGAAGGCTTAGAGGCTTGGTGCCTTGATTCTGGCATTCACCGATGATGGGATCGACTCCATTAGCTTCTTTTTGACTCAACGAAGGTGTGAGTAAACTGTTATGGCTTACCTCCCCATGGATTGATTGCTAGATGAAGGTCAATTTGATTGTTTGTTGGTGTTGGTCATTTTCTAACTTGCCGATGGTGAGGGGTCGGGTGGCGATTCTTTTGAGGTCACCTAGACCTCTAGAATGTATTGAAACCTTCAATTTGTTGAGAAAACCACTCCCTTGGATTTTTTGCATGATAGAGGCTTAGTTTTCATTCGTTCGTTAGTGTACTGGCGGTGAGAGGTCTCCTTCATCTCTTGCCTTGACATTTTGGAATGAAAAAGGGGAGGGCATAGGCTCCACCTCCCCTCTTCCTATGGATAGCTGAGCGCCTCCTTTATAAACTTCTAGGTGGATGGAATCTGACCATCGGTAGCAGCAAGACCGGCCAAGGGGTGGATTCAATCCACCTTGGATTTGTGAATATGCTTGGATGTGTATTGGGAGGAGATGATTGCTTTGGGCTTGCTTTCCTTGCTTGGTTGAGCCCCCTTTTTTGTCTTCTTCTTCTTTTCTTCTCCTTGGCTACTTCCCATGGAGAAGAAACACCTTTTTTCTTTTAGATTCTTGGAGCCCTTCAAATGTTGGCAGTCATCTCTTACAATTAAAAGATTGAATGAGATAATAAGATGGGAATTTGAATTTCCCTTCTTTTTTTTGAATTTTCAAATCCTCTTCTTAATTCCATTTTTTTCTAATTTTATTTATTATTTTATGGTTTATTACATCACCATCAGAGTCTTTGGACTAATAGGTGGCTTCTTATATCAAACTCAAATGGATTTGAGGTCAAGTTGAAACCCAATTTAACTTGGTTTGAAAAGTTGAATCCAAACCCACTATTTGGATTCAAAGTGTTTGATTTTACTTTAATTCCTTTTAATTTTGAATTCAATCATCTTTAATTGATGATTAATCAAGTTTTGATTTGATTAATTTATTTAATTTTGAATATCATTTCATTTCAACCCATTTAAACTAAAATGGGTTAAATTTGATTCCAATTACGTTCAATTGACCAATTTGAATAAATTGGATTGGGTTTGGACTTCAATCATGCTTGATCACATGTGTGAGATGGTTTGGAGTAATTAATTTCATTTATTTTTAATTAGATTTCAATTTGAACCCATTTGACCTAAAGTGGGCCTAATGGGTTAAGCTTATTTCCTTTAGGTCAATGACCAAATTTACCAAATTAGACCTAATGGTGGGTTGGATTATGTTTAATTATCATTTCTAAATGATTTTGAGTAATCAAATTAAATTGATTTAAATTTGATTTGGGCTTGAACCCAATGGGATCCATTTAGGTTCATTTAAACTAGGTGGGTTAAATAACCCAATTAATGATATGAACAACATGTGGATCTAGAAATTAGAGATCAAGGTCTATTTACAAGATCTCATGCTAAAGCCCAAGAAATTTCAAGAAATCATAAGGCTTAGCCCATTAGCCTGTTAAGGTACATTTTATGATTTCATCTTTTTTTATTTATGTAATTTTTAATTTTCTTCTAGAAACTCTAGGTTAAAAATTTTGAATTTAAAAATTCAAAGAAAAACATGTGAGGTGGTTGAATTCACATAAAATAATAGCTGTGAAATGGGTGGATGGCTTAAAATAATAAGGCAACTTAATGCTTCAAATTAATGTGGCCACCCACCTTTCCCTCCATGTTTTGAATTCTTTTATTTTGAAAGATGTTTGTAATGGCTATAAATAGCCCCCTTTAGAATGAAAGGAGATCTTTTGGTAATTACAAATTATTTGAGTTATTCTTGTGGTTTGAGAGCTTGGTGGCCAAACCTTGGTGGGAGCACTAGTTATCTGACATATTTTCTTTCCTCACCTCCAATACCCAAGTTCTCTCAGCCTCACCAAAAGAAAGAATGCCAACCTCCATCAAATTTGGTATCAGAGCAAAGCTTGGAAGGAGTAAATCTGGTCGAAAATTTGCTTCAACAAAGGGAGCATCTCGAGTGCTGGAATTGTCTTCAAACTTGTGATTTTTTCTTGGAGTTATGATGTTAATTAATTTTCTTTTATATGATATTTTAAATATATGTATGAGTAGCTTGGAAAGATATATACTTATTGCAAGTTTATGTTGATAGCATAAAATTTCAATTAGTAAGCTTCATTATATATTTACCATTTTTCGACAGTGAACTTGTGCACCCTCAGATCCCCATGCCCCGCCCCGCCCCACCTCACCTAAAAAAAATTTAAGATAAGTCCTTAGTGAGGTAGTGCTTCACCCTAAAATCAACGTAGCCATTAGTGCAAATCAAAAACTAATTGGTTGCTTTAATTTCTTTATTATGGTTTATGGTTCATTTTATAAGTTTGTCTGAGGTCTTGTACTCCTCACTTGGAAGTTCTCATACTCGAAAATTTTACTTTGATTGCTCAAATATATTATACTTGTTTATTTTATTTTATTTTTTCTTTGATCCCTTTTCATATATCTTGTTTTTCTTTAAAAAAAATTCTCATGGTACCAAAATCTATTTCTCATGACCAATTTAAAATTTTGATTAGATTAGTTGATGCCTTAGATCTTAGGATCCAAGACAATGAATTAAAAACTCAATAAATATTAAAAAAAGTAAGAATCAAATGCAAAAACTTAGAGAATAAATGCAAACTCTTATAGCTCATCTATAAAATAATAGAGTGTCAACTCCTCCTCCAATACCTACTCAGACTGTGCCTACAGGGATAAATGATGAAGATTCATATCCAAACTGTAAAGAAAACCAACTACTTAGAAGACCACCAATTGCCAGAAATGGTGGAAGGGGAGAAAATTATTTTAAGACTATAGAAAACTCTAATGATCCATATCAAAGAGTTAAAGTAGAAGCCCCAACTTTTGATGGTATACATGACCCAAATAAATTTCTCGATTAGTTGGTTCAAATGGATGACTTCTTTGATTGATATAAAATTGATGATTACCTGAGGGTTACTTTTGCTAAAATAAAATTGATAGGACCTGCTAAAATTTATTGGACAAATATTTTAGCTAAAGTATATAGATTAGGAAGGATAAACCTCACTTAGATAAAAATGAAAGAAATGTTAAGAGCAAAGTGCTATCCTAAGCATCATGATAAGAAATTACATAGTTAATTATTAACTTTGAGATAAGATAATCATCTTGTAACTAATATTTGAATACTTTTGAAGATCTAGTTTCTAGAACTGATTATGTTGATAATGATTGGCAATTAGCCAATAAATTTGTTATTGGACTTAGGGCTGACAATAGAAATGAAGTTGATTATTTGACCGATAATCTTTAGAGGAAGAATTTCATTATGCCTTTTTGGTTTAACAACAAAATAAATTTGCTTTCATCTCTAAAACTAAAGTCAAGTATCTTCCATTTCATCACATAGATCTATTATTAAACCCACCATCCAAATGGCCTAACCCCTTTGCCTAAAAATTCAATTGAAGGGAGCTCTAAGGGTACTTGGGAAGTAATATGTTTTAAATTTCATAAAAAGACCATATGAAAAATTAATGTAAACCTCAAATCTTATTTTTAGAAGAAGTTGAAAACCCAATAGATAATAATCTAGAAAAAGTTTATGATGACACCCCATTATCTGATGAAAAATTGGAATTAATTGATGACCCTCAAGTTAATGTGATGAGATGTCTTACTATAATTAAAAATGAGGCAGAAGATTGGAGGAGAAAGAATATTTTTAGCATGTATATTTTGTGTAATGAAAAAGTTGTAGGTTAGTTATAGATGGAGGAAGTGCTATGAATGTCATTTCAATACAGACCTAAACTCGAGCCAACTCAAAATCTAAACCTCACCATGAACCATTTCATGTTAGTTGGGTAAATCATACATCTCTTCCCATCACCAATTGATGTTTAGTTCTAATTAAACTAGGAAGCTATGAGGATCAAATTTGGTGTGATGTTCTCCCTATGGACATTGCTCAGATTATCTTAGGAGGTCCTTGGTTGTATAATATAAATGTTATTTAGTATGATAGAAAAAATATTTATATTTTTAAACATAATAATAAGACTAATAAACTCATACCAATAATTCCAGTAGATAAAAAACCCTCTGTAGCACCACATAAAATAACTTCCAACTTGTAACCTAAGCCTCTATTGAAGAAAAATGTCAAACTTCAATTAATTATCATAGAAAATCCTATTATTATTAATACTACCATTTCTAATTCTTTCTTTAAAACATCAATTATTTATTCTTTGACCCCAAAAATAGAAACAATAGGTTTTAAAGCCTTATGAAAAGAATTTTCTAAGCCAATTATCCTTCACTTATTACATGTAAAAGAAGTCATACCATACTCTAATGAGACTCACATACCTGCTATAGTCTCTTCCCTTCTTTTTGATTTAAAAGATATTGCATCAAATGAGCTTCCTGATGAGCTACCTCCTCTAAGAGACATTCAACATGCTATTGAGTTCTTACCTAGTTCTCAACTTCCTAATCTTTCATATTATAGGATGAACCTTATCGAGCATGTTGAGATTAAAAGACAAGTTGAGAAATTATTGAAAAAGGGTTTTATTCAAGAGAGTCTTAGCCTTATGCAATCCTAGCTTTATTAACACAAAAAAGATGGAACATGGTGAATATGTTTTAGATAGTAGAGCAATAAATAAAATTACTATCAAGTATAAGTTTCTTATTCCCAATTTTATGATATGATATATTTAATCTGAGGAGCAAATATATTTTTCAAAGATTGATCTAAAAAGTGGATATCATCAAATTTGGATTAGATTAGGAGATGAGTGGAAGACGGCTTTTAAGACCCTTGTTGGACTTTATGACTGGCTTGTCATGCTTTTTGGACTTTCAAATGATCCTAGACATTATGAGATTAATGAATACTATTCTTAAACCATATATAAGTAAATTTGTGGTGGCAAGTTGAGATAATCTTTTTAGGCTTTATTATATCCACTATTGGACTTAAACCTGAACCTTCTAAAATGAAAGCAATCTTAGATTGGCCATCACCTAAAATTTTTACTGAAGTTAGAAGCTTCCATGGTTTAGCCACATTTTATCGAGATTTATCTAGAATTTTAGTACCATTATTGCTCTGATAACTGATATACTAAAATTAGATAAATTTTGTTGGGCTCTTAATGCATAAAATGCCTTAGAGCAATTAATGTTCTTATCACTTCTGCCTAATCCTTAGGCTCTTGATTCTTTTAAATCATTTGAAGTGACATGTGATGCTTTAGGAATTAGGATAGATGGAATTTTAACTTAAGAGAATCATCCTATAGCATTCTTTAGTGAAAAGTTAAATGAAGCAAAATAATGATATTCCACTTATGATAGGGAGTTTTATGCTGTAATTCAATCATTAAGGCATTGGCGACATTATGTCTTACCTAAAGAACTTATACTTAATTATGATCATCATGCCTTAAAATTCATTAATACTCAAAGAAAATTAAGTCATAGACATGCAAAATGGGTTGAATTTTTACAAGACTACTCTTTATAAAGCATAAGCCTGGAATTAAGAATAAACCTGCTAATGCTTTATCGAGGGTAAAGCTAATGATTTCTTCTTTAGAACTGAGAATCCCAAGATTTGATAAAATTAAAGATGATTATATTATGTGCCTTGACTTTCACCTAATTTATCTTGAACACGTAGATAAACCAATAACTTTATAAGAAACATTCTTGATAATAAATGGATATTTATATAAAGGAAAACATCTATGCAATCCTCAATCTTATCTTAAAGAATTCCTTATCACCAAGCTACATGCTGGAGGTGTAGCTGGTCATTTTAAAAAGGATAAGACCATATGTTTATTAGAAAATAGATTTTATTGTCCTTCATTAAAATGAGATGTTTAAAAATTAGTGGCTCAATGCTTAATTTGCATACAGGCTAAAACTATCAAACAATGATCTCGATAATGCATTGCCTTACCTGTTCCTTGTAGGCCTTGGGAAGACCTATCAATGGATTTTACTCTAGGATTACCTTGGACATCTCGAGGACATAATGAAATTTTTGTTGTACTGGATAGGTCCTAAAAGATGGCTCAATTATTGCTTTGTTCAAAATAAATTGATGCTTCTTATATAGCCATATTATTTTTTAAGAAAATAGTGCAACTCCATGGTATCCCTTTAACCATTATTTCCAATAGAGATGTTAGGTTTGTCTCATGTTTTTAGAAAATATTATGAAAATTATTTGGAACTAAATTAAAATTTTTTTTTTCTGTCTTTCATCGATAAATTGATAGACAAACTGAAGTAGTCAATCGTACCTTAGAAACTTTTTTAGATGTATGGTAAGTAAAAGTTTAGGAAATTAGGATTTATATTTACCAACCTCAAATTTTCCTATAATAGTACTATTTCTAGAACTACAAAAAAAATCACCATTTGAGATAATCTATGGTAAAAATCCATGATGATAATAGATGTAGCAAACCTACCATCTCATGTATTTTCTAATGCAACATTCTCATTTGCTAAAGATTTTCAAAGGTCTCCATGAAAATATAAGAAAGAAAATTACTATAAGTAATGAAAATTATGCTTCTAAGGCAAATCATAATCATTCAACAAAAGAATAGAAAGAAGGTGATTACGTATTGATTTGCATTTGGCCTGAGCATTATCAAACCACTAAATATATGAAATTACATGCACAAGCCTATGGCCCATTTAAAATTCTTAAGAAAATTAGAACTAATGCTTTTGACATTACTTTTCTTATTGATATGAGCATTCATCTAGTTATTAATATTGAAGATAATCTATCATATGAAGAAATTAACAAACCTCCACTTGTTCAGTCTAACTATTTAGTGGAAGATATAACACCGTACTTGTAGAAGCCTTTTCTTTGAAGTTGACTATATTATCACTGTGGAAAAACCCATTACTCCAGCTTCTAAATATCATTTTCTAGTTTGTTGGAAGAATAAGCCACCAACTGAAGACATATGGTTGACCTATATTGATTTGGATACTCTAGCCCCATAATTAGTAGAAGACTTCTTAGATTTTAACTCTACAAAGCAGAGTTCAATTGAGCCTAGGGGAGTTGATGTAGAACATCATGTGGATCCAAAAATTAGAGCTCAAGGTCCATTTATAAGATCTCAAGCTAAAACCAAGAAAATTCAAAAAATAAGAAGGCTTAGCCCATTAACCGGCTAAAGTCCATTTTATAATTTCAACTTTTTTTATTTATGTAATTTTTAATTTTCTTCTAGAAACTCCATGTTTGAAATTTTGAATTTAAAAATTCAAAGCATGACATGTGAGGTGGTTAAATCTACATAAAATAATAGCATGTGAAATGGGTGGATGGCATAAAATAATAAGGTAACTTAATGTTTCACATTAATGTGGCCACCCACCTTTCCCTCCATATTTTGAATTCTTTTCTTCTAAAAGATATTTATAATGGCTATAAATAGTCCCTCTTGCTAGCTAGAATGGAGATCTTTTGTAATTACAAATTATTTGAGTCATTCTTGTGGTCTGAGAGCTTGGTGGCCAAACTTTGGCAATCCTTGGTGGGAGCACTAGTTATCCAACATATCTTCTTTTCTCACCTCCAATACCCAAGCTCTCTCAATCTCACCAATAAAAAGAACACCCACCTCCATCAATTAAGGCATAAATGAATTTGAATTTCTATATATTTATGATCAAATGGGTTTATTTGGTTATTTAGAACATATGGAATGAATTTTTAGTCAAATTCTTGGTGGGTCAACCTTTCACTTGGTGGGACCCACTTAAATCAAACCTATATTAAAGGAGTTGTCTATATTTGACTTTGGTTTAGTTTTGAATTTATTCATTCATTTTAATTTGATTTACATTTGCTTTATTTGGAGTTATTTTGGTTTAATCCAAATTGGAAGATTGGGTTGATTCCACCTAAGCCAATTAGGTTAGATCAAACCCAAGGAAGATTCCCTAGGTCACTACATATAGTGCCTAAGCATTGAATTAAGAGATTCCTATTTTAGATTAGGTCATCTTAATTATTAGTTTTAGAATGTTATTAACCTCATCCAAAAATGAGGTGAACACATACATTCGGTGGATGCTAGAAGATCTCGGATCTCCTCTTTTGCCTCCCTATGGAATGCTCCGGCAGCCGTGCACCATTGCCCATTGCTAAAAAATTGGTGGCTCTTGAACTTACAGAGCACAGGAGGTGAGTTTTTTTCTGGTTGGAAGAAGATGTGTATGTGTGTGTGTGTTTTCTTTTTAGTATGTTTAGAATAAAAGAAATGAGGTGTGTAGAAAAATACACTTTTTTTCCTTGCCATATCATGTGAGGAAGAAAATATTTTTTTTTGTCCTCATGCTCACCTCCCTCCTTTTTTTTATTTCCTTGTATTTGGCATGTTTCATTTTTTATTCAAGCTAAAATTTTACTTTGTTTGACGTATGGGGAGGTGAGTAACTCATTTTGGGTGAAGGTTTGAATTGACTCATCTTAAGCCAATTTGAGTTAGATTGAGTCAAGTGAGTCTTATTTGTCTAATTAATTTAGTATTAAATTTAAATTTTATTAAACTAGTTATTTATAATACATATTATTAAATAATGTAATTTAACTTAAGCCTAAATTAACTCAATTTAACATAAATAAGTCAAATTGGGCCAATTTGGGTTCACTTAGCTCCATGGGCCAAATTGACCAAATTAGATAAATTAGACTCAAATGAGAATTAAATTCAGTTTAATTAAGTTTTAAATGTGATTTATAATATTTAATTTCATTTAGTTTATTTTTATTTTTATTTTATTTCAATTCATTTTGGTTTTGGCTTGATGTGCTCATATAGGTCAATTTAGGTCAATTTGGGTTAGATTGACAAATTGACCAAATAAGCTAAATTGGGTGCAATTGAAGTTGAAAAATATTCAATAATCAACTTAAGAATAATTTTAAGCATTGATTTGGTTTAATTTTTGTTGAGTTGAGTTTTGATTTAAACCCATTTTCGTTCCAAATTAGGCTTAATGGGTTAAATTGGGCTCATGTAGGTTAAATGAGTAATATGACCCAAATTGAAGTGTGTTAAAACTTTAATTATATTTGATTGATTATTTAAAAAGATTTGGAATAATTAATTTTAATTAATTTGGATTTTATTTTGATTTAGACTTATTTTGGGCTAGTTTTGGCTTAAAGGGCCTGATCGGGGTTTACTTAGGTCAAATGACCAATTTGGTCAAATCAACCCCAAGAGAAGTTTAACTTATGTTCAAATATAATTTAAGGTCTTTTAGAACATTTAATTTGAATTAATTTTAATTTATTTTGAGTTTAGGTTCAATAGGGTTATTTTATATTCATTTAGGCTAAGAGACCTAATTAAGCTATTTAAGTCATCACTAGATTAAGAATTAATTAGTTTAGTGTTATATTATATTAATTTTATAATGTAGGCATTCAAGATGACTTAAATTGATCAAATTTTGATTAGTTGATTTTTGGCTTCGGGCCTATATGGGTCAACTCTAGGTCATATGATTAGATCGACCACTTTGAACCCCATCTGGATTTATTTTTTGTGTTCATTTATACTTGTGTATTGATTATGTGCCTTTTTTGTTTGATTTAATTTAGTTTTGATTTTATAGGATTTTCTTAAATTTAGCTGATTTTGAGCCTAAATAATTTAATTGAGTTAATCAAACTTAATTATCTTAATTTGAGTTCAATTTTTGCTTTAAATGAGGTTGTGCACTTAGCCACTAATCATAGTATCCTAAGTGCCTAATTAGGAAACTCTCATCTAAGGTCAAAGATCCTAATTTACTATGATTATGGTGTTATTAAACTCAGTTGTGGTTAACAGAACCTTAGTGCTTAGATTAAATCCTAGGTCTGATAGGAGGGTTGTCAACCTCACTAAAAGTGAGGTCGACTAAAGGATCCCCAATAGGTCTGGTGTTACTGATAAAGCACACCGCATATATTGGCGTTGACTGAGCTAGTCAACAAGATCCATGAGATGGCAAAAGAGGTGTTTAAACTATGCCTATAAAGTAAGTAAATTTAGAAGAAGCTGCTAAATAGATTTACTGAAAATTAATATTTCTAAGAAATCGAGATTTTAGAACACGTGTCAAAGATGCATGGAGCAAGTTATAACTTCAAAAACTCATAACTCAAGTTCAGCAAAGCTCAAGTTTGGAGAGAATTGGGGAAAGTCCCCTCAAGGTTGATTGAAGTTTTATTTGGGTGAGTTGAAGACACGATGGAGAGGTTTCCTGAAGAATAGTTTAATTCAATTTAATTTGAGGAATTAGAGATGCTCCCAAATGATTAATTTTTTTATTTAATTTGATTTTTAGAACTAGGGAGAAGTTCTCTAAAGATTGATTTAGCTAAACTTTATTTGAAGAACTAGGGAGATATTTCCTAAAGATTGATTTGGTTTGGTTCATGATGGACTATATTAAGAAGTGGCCATGGGGTGTGATCTTTAATAAATATGGACCTAGTCTACTCTCTACCTGACATTATTTGAAATAGTGAGGTAAATATAGGGGAAGGATATGATTTCTACTTAAATTTGTTGTAATGGTAGAAATATATTACTCAACATTGTTGACCTCATTCTTGGATAAAGTTAATATCATTCTAAAATTAGTAATTAGGATGCCCTAATCTTAAATATGGAATCTCCTAATTCAATGCTTAGGACACTATACTTAGTGACCTAGGGAATCTTTCATGAGTTTCATCTAAACTAATTGGCTTAGGTAAACTCAACCCAAAATTCCAAATTTGGATTAAATCAAATCAAATCTAAATAAATAAAATTAAAATTAAATTAAATTAAAGAAACAAATCCAAAACTAAACCAAAGTCAAAACTAGTTAATCCATTTTGCATAGGTTTGACTTAGGTAGGTCCCACGAAGTCAAAGGTCAACCCACTAAGAATTTTACCAAATTAAATCATTTCAAATGTTTCAAATGATCAAATAAACATGTTTGATCATGTATCTAAAGAAATTCAAATTCATTTGGACTATAATTGGGTTCATGAGATTACTTAGTCTAAATGAACTTAAATGGGTCCTATTGGATTCAAATCCAAATCAAATAAAAATCAACTTAATTTGATTGCTCAAAATCATTTGAAAATAATAATTAAACACAATCCAATGCATAATTTGGTTTAATTGGCTCAAATTGGTCATTTGACCCAAATAAAACCCAAACTTAACCCATTAAGCCCACTTTGGGTCAAATGGGTTCAAATTGAACTGAACTTATAATTAAATGAAATCAATCACTCCAAATTATCTCACACATGTGATTAAGCATGATTGGAGTTTAAACAAAATCTAACTGAGTCAAATTGGTCATTTGAACCCAAATGAAATCAGACTTAACCCCTTTAGGTTTATATGGGTTGAAATGAATTGAAATCCAAATTAACTTAAATCTAAATGAATGAATTAAATTGCCACCTAATCAATTATCAATTAATGATGATTAAACTCAAAATTACAAGAACTAAATTAAATCCAAATACTTGGTTTGGATTCAAATTTCCAATCGAAGTCAAATGGGTTTAAACTTGAAGTAAAACTCATATTGTGTTTGATGTAGGTACCCACATATTAGTCTAAGGACTTTGATAAGTGATGCCTAAAGCCAAAGAAAAAAAATAAAAACAAAGAGGAAGGGAGGAAATCTTTGACTAAGAGAGGATTCCTCCCCTTTTTAATATGAAAATCACTTGGATTTTATCCAAGTAACCTTGGACTTTGACCACCTCTTGGGATAACAATTCTAGGGGTAGAAGATGGGAGGAAAAAAGCCTCAAGCCAAAAGGCATTTGGCTTCATCCAATGAGAAGCCAAGAAAGAAAAGAGAAAGAGCCTATGGCTCAACCAACGGAAAAGGAGAAGAATTGCTTTCCTCCCTTTCCAATCATCATCCAAACTTGCTCACAAGGCCAAGGGGGGTTGAATCCACCCCTTGGCCAGCCTTTATGCCAGTGGCTGGATTTTGACCACCTAGAAGGCGATAAGCAAGCCCCTCGACCATACAGGGAAAGGGGAGAGGAAAAGCCAATTCCTCTCTCTTTTCATCCTAAATTGTCCACCAAGGCAAGAGATGAAGGAGGAGACCATTTCCTGACTCCTCACCGCTGGCATGCTAGAGAACAAATGGAATTCGAGCTCCATTAATGGTGAAATCCAAGAGAAAATTACTTGATTAAATTGAAAGTTCCAACACATTCTAAAGGTTGAGGCGACCTCAAATGAATGGCCACCTCATCCTTTCACCTTCAGGAGGCCGTAGAACATCCAACACTGTCAGATTTTGATCCAATGCTTGTTTAGGGAGTAATCCATGGGGAGGCAAGCCGCCAAATTGCAAACACACCATCATCACATTGAAATGAAGCTACTAGAGTCGATCTCATCACCGGTGATTGCCAAAAATAAGGTACGCTCCACCATCAATTCTTTAAACATTCAATTTTGGTACTTTTGAAACAAAATTGATCCCTAAGTGGATCAAATTGCATCGATGGATTGCAAAATGATCCTTTGATAATTGTACAATAAAAAATCCATTGATAATCACTATTCATCACCAAAATTTGGGAAAAAATGATGGATGGTATCCATCTCTCATCGGAGATCTATGAGATCTAATCTCCCATCTGATCCTTCTGTTTATGGATGGATGTGATTTAGTTTAATGATCCAATTTTATCTTCGATCAGACGGTTGAGGATTATCTATGTTTCACCACTTTTGATGCAGATGCCATGCAGGATCCACGTGCCCAAATCCCACCGTGCCACATGGTGTTGGTGCCACATCGACCCGCCATTATAAAATGAGAAAATTCTTATAAAATTAATTAAAAATTGATTAAAAATTATAATAAAATCAAAAATTCATTAAAAAAATAACTTCAAATCCAAAGAGGGCAAACTTGGGCTTTATGGTTTCATCTTAATGGGTGGAATCCATTAAAATTAAAATTCCCAAATTATTTTGGATATTTTAGCTTTAATTTGCTTTGAATGAAATCAATTAAGCCTTAATTAGTCACAACTCATAAATTAAATTCAAATGAAACTTTAGGGAACTAAAATTGATGCTAAAACATAGCCTAGATAATATTTTCATGAATTATTGTAATGTAATTCATGAAATATGAAATTTTAATTCATAAACCTCAATTTTAATAAAATAAATTAATATAAAATAAAATAAATCATGAAAATGCATTAAATAACCTTTAATTAACTTAATGAACTCTATTGAACATAAAAACGTTAATAAAATTCATTCAAACTTAATAAATCATAAATAGGCTTAATTAGGTAATTAATTGAATTAAATAATTCATATAATTAACCAAAAATTAATTAAATCATAATAAATCAATCAAATGTCCAAAAATTATGAATGAGCCCTCTTTAAAAACTTCTTTTAGAGAGGAATCAATAAAAAATGAAATCCTAAATGGTCTTCATCAAATTAGGCTTAATTTAGGTTTTAATGAAATAATTAAAACCTTAATTTCACCATAATTATGAATCTAATTAAGGTGAAACTTTGGAAACATGAAATTGTCTTGGAACCCCACTTGCCATAAGAATTTCAAATAACTGATCTTCGAATTGGGAATTGTTGAATTTCCAAATTCCTAAGTCAATGTGAATCAAATAATTAATAAAGAAAATTCATAAATTCATCAAATCATGAAATAATTTGGACTAATCTTAATCAAACACAAAAAATATTTAAGATAGTTTTCCAACATCCAAAGTCAAAGAATTTAATAAATTTCATACTTAAGGACTAATGAAATTAGTAAATCATGTTAAGAGTAATTAAACCTTAAGTTAATAAATTCTCAATCAAATAAACACCTAATGAAACCATCAATTTACAATAAATTTAACCTAAATGCCTTAGGTAGCATACATCAAATTAAATGAAATCAACATAACCTAATTTAAAACACCAATGGAAACCAAATGAAATATATGAAACAAAATCAAATTAAATAAATGAAATAAACTAAATCGAATGAAATAATTCAATTAAATCAAAAAGATTAAGCTTAATTAAGAAGTAAAATCAAATCAAATCAAAATAAATGAAATGTAAAATCAAAATTCAAAGAAAAGAATTAATCCAAAAATTGAAACTAAATTCAAACCCAAAACATCTAAATGAAATCCAAAGGATTAATTAAGATACTTAAAGATCTTAGTTAGACCTTTTGGATGAATCTTCATCTTAGGATGAAAGTTTCATTCCATTAAGAGTTAGGATGTTGAATAGAATAAATTCCACCTAAAAGTGGGATCCATTCTACTCTTCATTCTTGAAAACCTAAACTTCACATTAACCAAGTAAAAGTAAAATGAAAATGAAAATAAATCATTAAATCATTTGAATTGAAACCACCTAAAGGTAAAATTCAAATAAATGCAAAAATCCAAATTAAAACTTTAACTAAAGAGGCCTAGCAAAGTCTTCGTACACAAGCATATTTTGTTCACACACTAGATCATTAAGTCACGGACCATAGACTTAGGTTAGATAGTTATGATTTTTTATGATGTGTTATGATGTGTTATGATATGATGTACTACACATGTCTTTGTGGTGTACTATTTTATGCTACATGTCTAGGATTGTTTGCCCGTTAGACTGCATGATAGGACATTCTTTTTAGAACTAACATTATCTTTTATAGGGTACTATCCCAAAAAGGATTGATATTATAAATAAATTAAAATTGTTATTTTCTTGTGGGTTTTCTTAAGTCCTTAATCATATCCCATAGGATAAGTAGGCTTAGCAAGCTAATGTTATGCCCATATGTTTGTGAAATATAACTATTGTGTGCTATTTATATTTTGGTAACATTTGTTTTAAAGGGCTTAAGAATTAATTTTGAAATCAAAATGTAAATTTGAGCTTAGAATTATGTTAGGATCTATGGGGTCTAGGAGTACTAGGAGTTGACTCTACTAGAAGATAGGTGTAGTGGTCCCCTATGAAGCCCGATGGATGTCCCTGAAGAAGGAGACTATCCTAAAAAGAAGAACCGTCGGTCTAGGTTGGGTTGTATCAGGGCAGAGCTCGATTGCCATTTGCTCTTTCTTCTGGGGTGTACAATAGTACCCGGCTACATTGGCCTTTTTATTAAATTAAATTAGCTTCATTTATTTTGGGTGCATAATAGAATCAATCTACTTTTCTAGATTTTTTTTTGTATTGTATTTTCTTGTGATTAAATGCCTAGACAATTAGGCTTAATGGGAAATTAAATTTCATAGCTAATTTAAATTTAAATAACATAGAAAAATATAAAAGGAACTTTGAAACTTCACATAAACTAAAGCCTTAGGCAAAACTTATAATCAATTAGAAACTAATTAGGTTTTGAAACAATGAAATCATATTGCTCCAATCCTTGAATTGGGAAACTTCTATCATTGCACAAAAGGGGCATCTAACTTATGAGGATGACCACCTTCGTGGTGAATCCTGCCTTCTATTATTGATTTGGCCCATAATCATTTCTAATTGCATGACATGTAAGCATTAAATTTCATACCCAGCCTTAAATAAATCCTGATTCAAAACATTTAAAACTCAAAAAAATGTGTATTAGTTAGATTCATTTCATACCCTCCATGATCATAGGGATTAGAGAGTGAGTCTAAGTTCATAGATTTTTTTCTTAAAAATACAACACCATAGCCATCTTGCATTTATAAGACTTGGCAACATGAATTTAAAATGTGCTTAGGTGGTGTTAGTTGGTAGCTTTCTCCAAGTGGGTTGTAAGTCCAGAAAAGGTAGAGATAGTTTAGTTTTTTTAAGTGAGAGGAGTGGCCGATAATTCCTAAAATGAAACTAAGTTCAGCATCTGAAATGTGTCAAAAGCACTTGTAGGACAGGTTCTAAGCATCCTTCATATATTATGGTATCAACCCTAAACATTTTTATATTCTTATGCTACTAGAATCTAAGTCCTAAACTCTTAAGAAAGTTTTAACTCAAAATCTAAATTAAACACCAAAATTTAAAGCCTAATGATAGGATAGTTGAGATGTCTACTGGGCATCCTAATATCAATAAGAATTTCCTACTTCATCATGTTTGGCCTCCAAATGAACTCTCTCCAATCTAAATCAATCCCAATGGAAATTCTAAAATCAATCCTTCAAAAACCACTTTAGAAATCTTTATAAAAACTAACTTATTTCTTTAATTGAGAGTATTCTTAGAAAGTGACCCTTCTTATCATGTAATTAACTATAGGGGCTTGCCTCTATAGGGAACCATGAACCCAATTTAAAATAAACCTTGTTCTACTTTTCCATATAGTTCAGGGGAAATATCTCTAGTACATAAAATACCCATTAGCCTTAGGAGTCTTTTATTAAATGATCAAATCTCTTATGGGATAACCTATTTTTATTTGAAGATAATATGTTTATTTTTAATGATGTATTTAATGATCCAAAAATGAAATTTCTAAACTCTATGTGGTGTCACAATTTTTTCCCAGACATATGTCTAACCTTATTCAAAATGACAAATGAAGAAGAAAGTATGAATGTTTGCCTCACCCTATTTGAAATAGCAAGACAAAAATAAATCAAATATATACCTAACTTTATTCAAAATAGCAAGATAAATGCAAAGGAAGAATTAAATCTCTACCTGACCAGGTTTGAAGTAGTAGAGATAGATTATTCAACACATGCCTAACCATATTCAAAATAGCAAGTGAAGAATAAAGCATTAATATCTGCTTGAACTTATTGAAAATAGTATGACAAAGATAAACCAAACATCTATTTGACCTTATTCAAAACTATAAGATGAATATGGAGAAAGGATATAATCTCTACTTGGCCATGCTTAAAATAGTGGAGATAGATTGTTCAACACATACCTAACCTTATTTGGACTAGCAATTGAAGAACAAAGCATGAATGACTACTTATCCTTATTAGAAACAACAAGAAAAAGATATACCAAACATCTATTTGACCTTATTCAAAATAGCAAGATGAATGTGAGGAATACTTTGATCTCTATTTGACCATGTTTGAAATAATAGAGATAGATTGTTCAACACATTCTCGATCTTATTTGAAATAACAAGTGAAGAACAAAGCATGAATGTCTGATCGACCTTATTAAAAATAGAAAGATAAAGATAAACCAAACATCTGCCTAACCTTATTTGAAACATTAAGATGATTGTGGAGGAAGACTTTGATCTCTACCTAACCATGTTTGAAATAGATGAGATAGATTGTTCAATACATGCCTGACTTTATTTGAAACAGTAAGTAAAGAGCAAAGCATGAATGTCAACCTGACCCTAATCATAATAATAAGACAAAAATAAATCGAATGTCTGAGACTCACCTTAGTAAAAATAGCAAGATAAGAGAAATTTATTCATAAAGTTGAAATTTTTTTAAATTTAGCTTTTAAGTTTGTTAGTGGTTTTGGATGTGGATAACTAAATGAAGGTTTCTTCAAGAACATGGACCCAGTGGATATAAACACAAGATTGATAGAATAATCATATTGATAAAATTTATTTTCAAATACAATCATGTGTAATACTTCTTCAAATAAATCCCATTGGAAGGAAGCATTGAGAACTCACCTTTATGATTTATTAATTGATATGTCCCCCATTAATAGGCCTTTTCTATAATGAAAGTACCCTCTCACATTGGTTCAAACTTACCACCCACCTTGCGATGGGCTATAATCAGTCTCCTAAGCACTAAAAAAAGCTCACAAACTTAAAAGGCTCTTGGGAGGACCAACTTATTGTGAGCTTGAACCATTCATGCTTTGTATAGCTTGATGTTTTGATAAGCTCAAAAATATCGCTTCTCAAGACATTCGAGCTCTTCCAACCATAACCTAGCAATTTGCTTGGTCATAATCTTGTTGCTTACAACAATCCTTAGTGATGATAATTGAACTTCTAATGCCAAAATGGCTTCAAACCCATACACTAAGGAAAATTGAGTAGATTGTGTTGGGATTATATGTGGTACGGTATGCTCACAGGACTTCAACCAACCACTCATGCCACTATTGCTTATTGTCATCAAGTCTTTTCTTCAAGATTTGAATAAGAGTTTTATTGAAGGCTTCTACTAGCCCATTTCCTGGGGATAGTATATGGTAGAGTACCTTCAATCTATGTCATGCCGCCTCACAAAGTTATTGATCTTCATACTCTTAAATGTGGTGCTATTGTAAGATATAATATGGAGAGGTATATTGAATCAATAAAGGATGTGGCTCTTGATAAATTGATGACATAATGAGCCTTGACTTCCCTCAAAGAGATTGCCTCAACCCACTTGGAAATGTAATTTATTGTGCTAGGATGAGATGATGTTGGAAGATGGAGGGCCAATTGGACCCACTATATCTATACCCCAATGCTCAAATGGCCATGAAGCTATTATTAGATGTAAAACATCGGTGATAGCGGCATTCTATATCCATGCAATATGTAATCATTGTCAGCCAATAATATCTAAATATTTTAATTCTAGCTTTTATCTTTAGACTAGACTGATGTGCTCCACACAGTCCTAAATGCACTTCGGTCTTAATTTTTTAGGCTTCATTTATGTCTAAACAACACAACCACATGTGATTAAAAGACTGTTGGTATAAAGTTCTATCAATAAGAGCATAAGATAGTGCTCTTTATTTGATTTGATGGGCTTGCAATTTTGTCTTGAGGTAGTTTGCCTTTATTTAGGTAATCAATAAAGGGTTGCCTCCAGTCCAATTCATGATTTTTTTTCAGCAATGGAAACCTTCCCTTTAAGAGTATTTTTATTAATAATTTCAACATCAATAGGGGAAAGGACCTAGCATTTACACACTTCTATCGATATGAACTCATCATCCGAACATGCCATCTCTCTAGCAAGCTTGGCTAAAGCATCGGCTATGACATTTTCTCCCTAAGGGACCCTATAAATGGTAACCTCTAAGATTTGAGCCAATAACTCCATAAAGTATTTGTGGTAGTAAAGGAGTTTAGGTTTGAAAACTTTGTAGGACCAAGGCTTTGGTTGACTACTAATTATGAGTCCCTAAAGATGTTAGTATGTTTGGTTTCTAGCAAATGGCTAACTCTAAAATAGTGATCAGAGCATCACATTCAAGTTCATTATTCAAACAAGGCTTTGATAGATGATACAAGATTCATAGTATTCGATGGTCTGGGCTTAAATAAGTTATCCCTATTCCTAGGAGGATGGATTGTGATTTATCTTCTCTTTTAGAGGAGGCTGCACCATCAAAGTATAATTCGTAATAGGTGTTATTCAGATTCTTCAAATGCATGATTTGCTCATTAGGGAGATCATCATTTAGAGGAGAATCTATGGGGAGGGGGTGCGTTGCTAAAAATTCTACTAATACTTATCTTTTTATAGCGCGAAGTGGTATGAAAGTAATAACAAACTATGACAAAATCATGGACAATTATGAAAATCATCGAAATAGTGTCAGCTGTGTCATGTGATATTGAAGTGGATTCACTCTAGAGGTCAAGTTAATCTTATGAGAAAGCACAAAGTGCCTTAGGGGCAACAAATATGAGGGCTATGTAATGCTTCTCGATGGACAGATAGTTTGCTTCTATAAGAGTTAGGCAATGACTCAAGTAATAGAGTGTGTTCTCTTTCTGTTCATCATTAGCTTGAGCTAAAAAAGTAGCAAGTGAATCGCCTAATGTAGTAGTATACAAAATGGGTGGCCTATTTGGGATAGGAGCAGTAAGTATCGAAGGTGTCATTAAGTATTTTAATGCCCTCAGAAGCATGTTGGCACTTATCATCCCATCAAAACTTGGCATCTTTCTTTGTAAGTGAAGCAAATAGTTGACACCTACTAGATAAATTTGATATAAAGCATCTTAAATACAATGGCCTTTCTTGAATGCACTTAAGTTGGGTTAGGATTTTAAGAGGTGGTATATCCAATATTTCTTTAATTTTCTCTCGATCTATCTCAATCCCATGGTGTTATATTATAAACTCTAGAAAATTTCCTGAGGTTACCCCAAAAGCACACTTTAAAGGGTTCAATTTTAGGTTATAGCATCATAACTATTCAAAGACTACTCTCAAATCATATAGGTGGTCTTCCTATTTTCACTTTTGACTATGAGATCATTAATATTACACTCAACCTGGTGATGGATGAGTCTATCAAAGATTCTAGTCATGTCCTGATGATACGTGGCACCAGCATTCTTAAGGCCAAAAGGCATGACCTTATAAAAAAATTCTAATCAGAGTTCTAATTAAGTTATTCTTTTCATGTTTAGGTGCCATTTTAATTTGGTTATAATCATATGGCCCATCGATGAATGAGACGATCACATGATAGGAGACTATGTCAACCATCAACTCTAGTATAGGTAATGGGAACTCATCTTTGTGGCATGCCTTATTTAGATCCCAAAAATTAACACATATGCAAATTTGGCCATTTTCTTCTTAACTGGGATGACATTGGCTAACCAAGTAGAATATTGTTTCTCTCAAATAAAATTAGCCTTGATCAACTTCTTTACTTCAGAAATGACCTATTGTTTGATATCTAATCACAAGCTTCTAGGAACTTGCTTAACAGGTATTGTATTAGGCTAAAATTCGAGTTTATGAACTATAATGTTAAGAGTTAATCCAAGAATTTCTTCATAGCTCCAAGTGAAATAATCCTTAAACTCTGAAAGCAACCTAATCAAGTCATTGGTTTCAGATTCACCCAGCAAAGAACTAACAAATGTTGTACATTGGATCATTTTTAGTACCCAAGTTCATTTCTTTTAGCTCATCAATGGTTTGATTTTATTTCTTCTTCTAATTCTAGGGGTGCATCCCTAACTTGGAAGTCATTTGGATCATCTAAAGTTTCTAGATAAACTTCTTCACATTAATTAGTGTAGTTTAAAAAGAACCTATCTGACTCCAAATTATTGGTAATAACTAGACAATACTCATCACCATTAATAAAGCCAACTGTACCAAATCCTAACTCTGATCTTGACTAAATTTTTTGCGTTTGTTTCTCCATGTTTTCTCAAAGGAATCTAACTTATGCCTCGACCATGAATGTGGTATCAATCCTTATTTTACTAAACTTCGAACACAAGGAGAGTACCAGTCAAAAGGTAATTTTATTATTTCTTTGCAAGATTCATCCTCAAGTTCTACATCAACTCTTGAACCTGAAGATGATAATCATAAGTAAAACATCTTAAGCTTGGAGGTTTCATCTAGTTGTGGTGTATATTTAACTATTAAACCCTCTACATTCTCTTAGGAGAGTGGGGTTAGAGCTAGAGCTCTCATATAATAATTGATCATCTCATATAAAGACAATTCAGATACATCATCGCTCTACTTGGGGGCTCTTTCATCATCGCTATTTGTCTCTACTATTACTTCTAATTGAGTTTGTAGATGTGGGGAGGCAAGGCAACTGGTGCACTAACTACATAAAACTCATATTTTGAGCTAGATTCTAAGTCTATGTAGATGGTGAAAAGTCTTGAGATGATTGTAGAGGATCTCGAGCTGAAGGTGTGTATATATAACTTCCTCCTCTAAGCCTGCCACTTCCTTGTCCCATGAGAGGTCGGGACATCTCACCTACTCATTAGGAAGGAGAGGAAAGATGTGAATGGAAGTTAATGTCAAACTCTACTTCCTTCCCCAAGTTCTCTTTTTATTTTTCATACTCTCTTTCTTTTCATTTTTCTTTTTGGTTTTTTAATTTTTCTTTTTCTTTCTGATTGGTATTAGTTTGTATATCATGAGAGTATACAATTTTATTTTTAGGGAGATAGTAGGCCACATTATCATATATCTAGACCTCATTCACTAAGAATGGCTTCAAATCACTCTTAATGTAGTATTCTAATCCATTGCATGTTAACTTAATGACTAATGGAGTGAGGATGGCACAATGTTATTTTCAATTATCCAGGGTCTCCCTAGCAAAGCATTGAATAATTTATCTGAATCTATAATATGGAATTTTTCCTCAATCTTCAAGTCACCAATTTGTAATAACATTGTGATTAATCCCAAGGCCCTCTCTCTGTTCATTGAATCCTATTAACATCATCTTATCATAGTTAAGCCTGGTGATGTCGATCCTCAAGTAAACAAGGGTTCTTAAACTCATCATGTTGATTGATGCCATTAAGTACTATGGATAATATAAAGTTTTCTATGTTTATTGATATATATATAGTTGGTGGTTGTGGTCAATAGTCCTTAGGAGTAGATCTTCATCTAAAAAGGTAACTCCTAAAACCTTTTTGAAGCAACAAGCCTCTTCTTCTGCTATAGAAGTTGTAGTCAGTTGGGCTTAGCATATCTCAATATCTAAAAGAGCCTTGATTAAAGACTCCCTCATCTCCTTGAATAAAATGAGGGAATCAAATATGCTTTAGCCTAGCTAGCAACTTTCTAAGATAGGCTGAGACATTGTAGTCAACTTTGGGCTGATTATCCATAAGCATATCCGATGCTGGAGCATCTTTCAAAAGTTTATTTGTTCACTAAAACTAATGACTTATTTTTTCTTATCCTGAGGCACCATTCTAGGAGGTAGAATTCTACCACTATAGAGGCTAATTTATATGATCTCTTCTGTGGAGTGAATCATAGTGGCATCTACCTTATTGTCGGTGGTGCCCAAAGATTCTCCTAATGGATCTTTAGAGTAAGATGACTCCAACTCTATCTCAATAGGGGCTCCCTTAAGATTTAAGATAGAGATGCCACTATTAGAGTGAAATTCATCATATAAAACCAAGTGGGAAAGTTCAAATAGAAGGACTTATTTATATATTCCAATGGAGAATAAGTTGGAAGAACCCATAATACTATGAAGCCAAGTGAGTGATTCAATCTACCCTATAGTGAGGCTTTATATTTTTAAAAGAGAAAATTTACTTTATCTAAATTAGAATCTTATTAGAATGTTAGGGCTTATAGTCCAACAACACAAGATTATGGAAACACCTAAGAGGTGAAAGACTTATACTCATAGCCCAAAAGAATAAGTAGCCTCAGAACCTAAATTTAAAATTCGCTAGCATAAGCTAGAAGCACAACCTAAGTTGAATCAAGAAAATGGGACATAATTATTTACTACATGAGAGAATAGAATCATCCCGACTCTTATGGACTCACACTCGCTTGGACAGTCCGCTAGCTAACACCTCCTATGCTTTAAAACCATTTAGGCTAGTCTTATGTAGAACCAAGATAGCTAGGCTATTATTTAATTAGGAAGGAGGCTAAGGTCCAAAACTCACTCCTTAAGAGACTAGATAATGTTTGATATGCAAGCATGACTTAGACTAATGTTAAATCATTACAAATTTTGGATTCTTTTGACACATTCATTTTGGACCAAGGCTTTGCATAATTATGCCTATATGCATGATGAAATTATGTCATGGGCCAAATCAATTAAAGTAGGTGATCTCCACTATAAGGGATTCCTCTCAAAGGTCAAGCACATCCTTATGTAAGAGTGGAGATCCTCTTTATTCAAGAGTGAGACAATATAATATGCATGGTGCGATAACATATAACATTCACCTAAATGGTTCCTAAATCTTTTATTGATCTTGCTTATGAACCTAGGCTTTAAGATGAGATTATGAGTTGTATTAAATTAAATTATGAGTTATTTAACAAGGATAGAAAATTTAATTTTATCCTAAAAGTCCTACTGCATCCAAGCCACACATAAAATCATCACACTTTAAGAAACCTATGAAAAGCATGATATTTATACTGCACAAGCTAAACACAATAATCAAACATTTATTTTTTTGTAAAAGAATAGAAGGCCAGTGTGGTCGAGTCCCACTGTACACCCTAGAAAAGAAAAGAAATTGGGTAGCCGAGCTCTACTCTTATACAATACGAATTATAATTAAATGTTACAATTAAAATAACTGCTATGGGGGTCTTCAATCTTGTTCTCTTTTTTCTTCTACTTAGATTAGTTTACTCTAGGCTTCAAAGGGCCTCCAGGTCTCTTCCTTTTAGCCACTGTTCATCCTAAACCCCATAGCACTAATCCTAATCTTATTACAAAAAATACATATTTGTGAATAGTAAAATCTAACTATACCTGCAAAATAGATGTTAGCTAAACAAACATACAAGCCACGTAATTATACTTCACATATTTGGACTTAGCACCCTGCACTTGGGTATCCAAGTCAACCTATCCTAATTGGATTATGCTTAGAGGCATAAGCAACACCTGGAAGCAAGAACATGTATATTTATTTATTATTATAGAAGCCCCTATAGCACAATCCCCAACATAAAACATCATTAAGCTACTAACGACCTAACATCTATTCTACGCATAAACAATCCTAACATCCAGCTAAAATATTACATTATAAAATAAAACACATCATCATAACATACATTGGTCTAACTTAAAAATAGAATCAATGACTTAGGATTTTAATGTGTGTACTAAGGCTTAGTGTGATGTTTCTTAATTAAGCTTTAGGAGTATGATTGTCTAAAGTCTTAGAATTATTTAAATTAACCATTAGGGATGGTTTCACATCAAATCTTTTAATGAATTGATTAGTTTTAAATTTACACTTTCTTGTTTCATTTGATAGTTACTTAACATCTAATTATTATAAAGAGAAGAAAGAGGTTTGATTACTCCATCCCTACTCTAAGTTATCTTCTAAAGGTGTATTATCAGGGCTTTAGTTTATTTGTTGATCCACTTATGAACATTTTACTAAGCCTAAGTTTATATTAATTTTAAGGACACTTATTCAAACATGAATGGTATGTTAGGATTAATGAAATTGAGTCACCATGACATGAGTAACATTTCATTACTTCATATTATTATCAATAGCATACACACTCCTTCATTTTTTTCTTTGTTCTTAATATATGATTCAATATACATATTTGTACATGCAATACATATTCATATTTTTCACACTTGATGATCATTAATGCATGAATTTGGTAGAAAAAAGATTAAATTTCATTTCAAAACATATGCAAACATGTATTAGAAATTTAAGCAAGTATGCGTCATTGTTAAACTAGGGAAGTGAGATTATCTAAGACCTCTTAGGGCAGCTGCATCTTGAAATGAAAGCCTTACTAAAAGAAAAAGAACCTCATGTTCCTAGGATGTCTAGGCTATATACTTGCCAATTCAAATACATGTAAATATATCCACAAGCATAGAAAATGAAACCATGCAAAGGTCATATAAAAATAAATCTTTGTTCATGTAAAGTTTAATGACATGAAAAGCAAAGTTTTATCCTAAATTCTAGCACATACATACACATAAATGAAATTAAGCAAGTACATGCCATTATTAAATTGAGGAAGTGAGATTATCTAAGACCTCCTTAGGGCTACTTAAAGCCTCGTGTCCTTGGGATATCCAGACTATATACTTGTGAACTTGCATATATGTAAACATGTACATTAAACATAAAGATAAAACAATCCTTTACTATCTTTAAGTTATAATTAAATGGAAACTTTATTAAGAATTTTTAGCCAACATTAACTTAAACTTCACACATTTTTATTTGTTACTAACTTATAGTTTCATAAATAATTTGAGATTTATTAGTGATAATAGCCACACCAAATAATAACATTTATCCAACACATGCAACTTAAATGAAACATATTCTTTTTAATCTCTTTTTGAAACATGAACATATGAAACAAATGACATTCACATTTATAATAATAGTTGAAAATAGATAATTATATGTTGCAACATAACACACTCAATTACATTAAGTCCTAAGGACAATCAAGCCAAATAATCATTCATTAACACTAACCAAAGTTCTTATAAGATTGTTTTTTTTTAAGTTATACAACCTAAAGAGGAGAAATGATACTCAGGATTTACCCCATCCCATGTTGGTGATATGATATATTTAAAGAAGGAAATTAAATAGATTTTTATGACTTGATTAGGTTCAAGCCATTAAACACATCAACTTCATTAACTTTCCCTAAGCTTCTTTAATTTAATTAACTACTTGATCATGAGCCTTCAATGATATGCTTTCAAAAAATAAAATTAGCAATGCACCTAAGATAGTATAATACAAATAGGCTCATGCTTAAGAGTTAATTAAATTAAAGAAGAAAATAATCTAAGTTAAATACTCTTATGGTTTTTCACACCAATGGGATAATCATAATTTTTTAATGACTTTATGCTATTAAACACATAAAGGAATATTAATGGATTATATTTGATTTATATAAATTAATTATTTAAATTTTTGTTTATATTTTATCATTGATTTTCCTAATTATTCTCTAATTATTAAATGTATTTATTAATCCTCTTAAAGAAGTATACTTAGAAAAACAATTAGGAAAGGGGCCCTAATTATTTCTCTCATCATTTTCACTATTCACATTGATTAATTAACATTAATTATTTAATTTTTGCTGTTGACCAATTTTGATAATCATTTAATTGATTATAGAGGGTAATTAGGATTGAAATTTCTAAATCTTTAAACTACATACCAAATAAATCCAAGAAAATTATGGGAGGCAGAGGACTTCCCATAGAATTATCTCACCAAATTTGGAATTGATTAGCTAAGTAAGTTTGCCTTAATTAAGCACTATTATTTATGCATTAATTAAATAATTTATTTTTATTAAATTCTCCTCTATCTAACCTTTCTAAAATGGGTTTCATTACATTTTTTTAGATTTTTCTACAATTAGTTATGATTTTCTAAAGTTCTATGAAATTAAGTCATTAGTTAATGCTTAATTAAACTCTAATTTAATAACTTTTGTAATTTAGTGTGATCTAGAAGGTCTAATTAAGTTTTTTAGATCTCTGATATTTATTAAAGTGATTTGAATTAATTTGATGGCTTTTTATAAATTTTATAATTTGTAATTAATTAATTATTTAAAAATAGCGAATTTCTTTCAAAAATTAATAACTCTTAAACCATAAAGCTAATTAACTTTAAAAATAGGTTGGTAAGAACATTAAGTATCATTTCTAATATTTTTAAGGTGATTGGTTTAGTATTTGAAGAGTAATTAATGAAATATAAATTTCACTAAAACATAAATTACTCCTAAAATATGCATCCAAATTTGGGGTTTTTAGGTTCATTGGATTCCTCCTATAAAGATGCATCCATAGAGCTCCTATTTGTAGTTTAGTATTTTTTTATTTTTCTTTTTGCATGTTTCGGGTCAGATTTAGTAGAATAAATCAAAGATGTGATCTAATCTTAGCCGTCCATTCTATCGAAGTAAGATGGATAGCCCGAAGGTTATCTCTCTCATGGGAAGCAAACCAAATAGGGTTACATTGATGGGATTTATCACAAATATCATCAGATCTGATGATCTTCCAGTGATCTTAATAGGAAGTTGCTTTATTTCGCATTGAGGAGTTGAAAAAAAAGAAAGTGTGATGGGATCTAAAGGAAAATCCTAGATTCATGAAAATTTTTCCCCAAACACAAGCACCTATGGTTGATCTAAAGTTTTGAAAAGTTACCTTATCAAAGCACATGTTCGGTGGATGCTAGAAGTTATGACCGGCCGTTGCTAAGACATTGGTGGCTCTTGCACATAGAGATGACAAGAGGTGGGGAGGTGAGTTTTATTTTTCTTGGAAGATGATGTGTGTGTGTGTTTTCATTTTAGTATGTTTAGAAAATAATAAATGAGGTGTGTAGAAAAACCCTCTTTTTTTCAGGACGTCCCATGTGAAGAAAGAAATGTATATTTTTTTCTCCTCATGCTCACCTCCCCCTTTTTTTATTTTTCTGTTTGTCATGTTTTTTTCTTTATTAAAGTTGAAAATTTACTTGGTTTGATGTATGGAGAAGTGAGTGAACTCATCTTGGGTTAAGGTTTGAGTTGACTTATCTTAACCCAATTTGAGTTAGGTTGAGTTAAGTGAGTATTGTTTGCCTTATTGATTTAGGATAAAATTTTAATATATATTTAACTAATATTTTATAATACCTATTATTAATTAATGTAATTTAACTTAAGCCTAAATTAACTTAGTTTAACATAAATAAGTCAAATTGGGCTAATTTCGGTTCACTTGGGTCCATTGGCCAAATTGACAAAATTAGATAAATTGGACCCAAATGAGAATTAAATTGAGTTTAATTAAGTTTTAAAAGTGCTTTATAATATTAATTTGATTTAATATTAATTCAATTTAATTTCATTTTAATTCATTTTATTTTGGCTTGATGTGCTCATATAGGTTAATTTAGGTCAATTCGACTTAGACTGACCAATTGACCCATTTGTCTAAATTGAGTGACATTGAGATTTGACTCATATTCAATAAGCAACTTAAGAGTAATTTTAAGCATTGATTTGGTTTAATTTGGGCTAAGTTGAGTTTTGATTTAAACCCATTTTTTATCCAAATTGTGCTTAATGGGTTAAATTGAGCTCATATGGGTTAAATGACAAATATGATCTAAATTGAAGTGTGTTCAAGCATTAATTATATTTTATTAGGTATTTGAAATTATCTATAGTAATTAATTTTAATTAATTTTGATTTGATTTTGATTTAGAATTATTTTGGCCCAATTTGGGCATAATGGACTAGATCTGGGTTTACTTAGGTCAAATGACTAATTTGGTAAAATCAAACTTAAGAAAAGTTAAAATTATGTTCAAACATAATTTTAAGGTATTTTAGAACATTTAATTTAATTTAATCTCAATTTATTTTGAGTTTAGGTTCAATAAGGTTAGTTTAGGTTCATTTAGACTAAGTGATCGAATCAGGCTATTTGATTCATCACTAGATTAAAAATTAAATATTTTAGTGTTCTATTATTAATTTGATAAATGTAAGCATTTAGGATGACTTAAATTGATCAAATTTTGATTAGTTTATTTTGGCTTTGGGTTCATTTATACTTGTGTATTCATTATGTGCCTTTTGTTTAGTTTGATTTAGTTTAGTTTTGATTTTACAATATTTTCTTGAATTTAGTTGATTTTGAGCCCAAATGATTTAATTGAGTTATTCAAATTTAATTATCTTAATCTGAGTTCACTTGAATTTAGATTTCTTTTTAGTTTGTTATTTTAATTTTGGCTTTAGTTTAGGTTGTGTACTTAGCCATTGATCATAGTATCCTAAGTGCCTAGTTAGAAGCTCTTAATCTAAGGTCGAATATCCAAATTTATTGAGATTATAGTGTTATTAACTCCACTTGAGGTGAACTGAACCTTAGTGCCAAGATTAAATCCTAAGTTTAAGAGGAGGGTTGTCAATCTCACTAAAAGTGAGGTCAACAATTATAAGTATATTTTGCATTGTAATAAGCAAATTATCAAAAAAAGAAAAATTTAGGTCCAACGCTTAGGGGCTATAAAAGTAGCATCGCAACACTATAATTAGTCTAAATTAGGATATTTTATAACAAGGGTAGAGCCTAGGCACTATATCAATAGTACCACTATGCCATTTTAGACTAGGTGAATTTAGAGTAAAGGCCTAGGTGCTACATTAGCAACGTCGTAGCGTAGTACCAGAGGAAAAATATGAGGCAAAAATAACAAGCACAGCACCACAACTCCAAATCATTAGCCTCAAAACATTTCATTAATAGATCTGCAGAGCTATGACTCAACATAACATTTTGGTGATGGTTCAGTAGTGATTTCAAGCAATTTTTGAAGCAGTTATGGTAGGAGCATTTGGACAATTGAACAGGGATGTATATAAGCAACAAATAGTGCAGATTTCCAAGAAAAAAAATCTCTTCTTTATATTTTATTCTTTTTCACTTTTCTTGGCAAGTGAAATACTAGTGTGAGTATGTGAGAGTGCACTGACAGCACTTTGAGAGTGACACTCCAAGTGTTGTCTATTGCACATGTTGTGAGTGTGTGTTTGTGTGAGTGTGTTTGTGTGTAGAGTGTGTGTAGGAGATTGCAATTAGGAGATCAAGAAGAAAGATATATAACAAAGGGATAATTCATCGATGCACTCTATCATTTAGGCTTTCCTTTTTCTAATATTTGCTAGTATTTTATACACACATTTATGTATTGTGTTTGTGTTATACCTTCTAAAATGTTGAACTAAGAGTGTGAACTCTAAAATTATGTGAGATTTGGATATGTGTCATATTAGGCTATGTTTCATGAATTAATATAAGAAAATTATTTGTGCTTTAATAAAAATGTGTTTTGCTTCCTTTTCAAGATTCATTTACTAGTAATCTATCCAATTACAATGTTAAAAATAAGTCCGATCAATAGATATCAACAAATTTTTAAAATAACAAGTAGGAAAAAAGGAAATTAAATGTACTAAATAATTATTAATGTGCTAGGTAGGTCCATGTAGCTAAATATCAATTAAATATATGATTATTTTTAGGATTTGCAATCACTTAAAGTAAAATATGGGTAAAGAAACATATCAAAATTTACTTAACACTATGCCAAAAATTCGATAAAGGGATTTTTTTGGTTATACTTGTCTAGACATAGAGACTATACTACTTTTGCTCATGGTTGGCACTAGATGTTTTAAAATTAATCCAACAAATAGTTTAATATAATACATAGTCTAAAAGATTCTATAAATTCAGAGTACTTACTTAAAAAATAAGAAATATCTACATAATTTTAATAAATATATTAAAATATAAAAGTTTATCTTTTTATTATCTTGCAAAATAGTAGATAATAATTTAAATTTATCACTTGCATTTGTTGGATAATAACTAAGTTTAAGGAGATTGGTACTCAACTTAATAAAAAATTAATATCTAATTTTGTTCTAATCCTCGTGGGAACAATGCTCTACTAATTTTGTATTATTTGATTCAACAAGTGCACTTGCATATAAAGATAAAAAGTATCGATCAATCATTTATTTTTCTATGATTCTTTTGCATCACAAAGAGTGAAAGTAAAATGAAATTAATAAAGTTAATTAAGAATATTGATTATATGATAATTAATATCAAAATTAAATAAATTTAAAATAAAATATTAATCTTCAAGTTAACATATATATGCCTACAACATTATAAATACCTTCAACTGCTCCGTTGAATCCTTTATAGTTATAATTAGATAAAACAATGCAACCTAACTACATATGACTTTTTCTACCACCTCTATTATGGTGTATGAAAAAGAGCTAATGGATTTATTTATATAATCTTTACAACTGTAAGGATATTATGTGCACATCTCTTATCAATGATAAACATAACTTCAAATATTGTCATTGCTTTCTCTTCCATGCGATGTTGATTATAGAGTGCCTACCCTTTGCTCTTTCCTAAATAAATGAATGTTAAGAGTTGGTTAAGTATGATGGAGAAATATAATTTTTAAGAAATTACAAACTTCTCAAAGTTATTTTATTTTTAAAATAGATTAGTTTAATTAAGATATTAAAAATGTTAATATAAGTATATTTTATTATTTTTATAATTGTTTCTAAATAAATAAATAAAAAGAATTAAATTAGACCATAGCTTTCAATAACTTTTTATGAGGTATTAGAAGCCTAAAATTTTAATACAAATGAAATTCACCCTTATTCCCTTTCATGGCTAGTCAAACGCCACAATTAGCTTACAAAATGTGTCTTTTAAGTTTCAATTAAAGCATGCCCAATATAGTTAAAAAAGTATTAACATTTTAAAACATTTAATTTAAAAATTTTTAAAATGGAATTTAGTTTAACTCTTTAAAATATAAAAATTGTAATAATAAATGATTGTATAGGTGAAATCTTTAAGGGCCAATGCTTTGAAATTTTTTGCTATTGTCATAACTATTAAAATTCAAACTTTCACAACTTAAATGAAATGAAATCATATCCATATTTGGAAATCTTGCTCCATGCAACATTAGAATTTTTGTATGAACAACTTCATGTTTACTAGATGTTTAAAGCACCATTCTCAGCAAACACAACTAAGATGTTGTCTTCTGATCTAAATTTGATCTAATATATATTATTAAACCTTCATATCATTAACTAGCATTTACAAGAATATCCTTTCATGAATGGACTTTTAAACTTAAAACAACTTTGTTGAAAGGATGTTTTAAATTGAATATAATTCTAAAATAGAAAAATTGTTAAAATTTGATGATCATGATGCCATACTAGCAAGATTCGATAAGATTAAAGAATCTTTTCGAAATTTAGAAAATAGGTTCAGTTTGTTCTTTTTAAATATCAATATATGCTTTATCATTTTTTTCATATTTTTATTTAAATTACAATGGTACACAAACAACATTTTGATCCCAAAGATATCCTTAAATTCTCAGCTTATTAGTTATAATTCTAAAAATACATATTTTTCATTCACATGAAATAAAAAGTTGTTAATACTTTATCCCATGAGAACTAGAAAAAAGATAAGGCAACTAATGAAACATACAATATGTTAATGTGCCTACAAATAATTTTGAGGCATAATGCAAAAACCCTTATTAAATAATATTAAAACTACATAGCACATCTTGAAATAAAATAGAATTTATTATTTTTATTAAGCAACAGATGAATTTAATCAATTGCTCCTTATCAATTTCTTTTCGCATGAGTTTAATTCATGCTAAATAAATTATAATTAGATGACATTTAAAATATAAGAAACATCTAAATAAATGTAAGAAAAGACTCAAGTTTGTACATTTAACAAAATTTGAGGGACAATTTAAATACACATTTGAATTAGGAATAAGTTTATTGCTAAACATTAAATTATAAAATACATATTAAAATTTCTCCAATTGATATTCTACTAGGATATGCTTACAAAAATTATTTATGGACTACTTTGATCATTAATATCAATAGAAATTGGAAGTTTATAGACAAAGTAAAATGATTTAGATCCCTAAATTTATTAACAATATGTCACCATATGAAAAAAATAAAATATTCTTGTTTATACAACTTCACTTTGATCTCATAATGTCGAAACAATAGCCATCTCAATCCATATCACCATTTCAAGTTTGATTTTAGTAAGAATGGAGTTTCTAGCCATATCATTAAAGCAAAGTATCCTAAAGTGTGTGATATGGGATAAAGATAATACTCATTTATTAACTACTATTTTAAGATTATCCTCCACTCCTTTCATATGTCCTATTTTGTTTTAGATCAAAACTTTTTTTCATCTCCCACTTCCCGTAAGGGAGGCTTGTAAAAATAAATTTATTTAAAGCTCTCTCTTTATTTGATTCCTTAATGTTCAATATGAACACCATTAATATGATAAATCCATTATTTACCAACACTTTCATTCATTATGTAAAGATCTTTCAACTAAACTTAAACAAAAAATTTTAATTCATAATTGATCATGTTAAAAACAAATCTTCTCATTTAGAAAAAAATTCATTTTGTAAACTGAAAATTTCCTCTTCTTTGAGTTTGTAAAGACTTCTTGAACATGCATGATCTAACAATATTTTCTTTTTCTTATCTAGTGATTTCGCCGTGATTCTTCAATTCTTTTTAGAATTCATAGATCATGTGGTTTAGTTGAAGCCTAGGGCGATGGGCTTGTTCAATCTAATGAAGATTATTTCTCCAAGTGCTTTCAAGGATGTTTGCCCTAATTGAAGGGAAAAATCATCTAACCCTACCAATCTTACATTTCCATTGTAGAAATGATCTCAGGATGATGGGATCTTGGATCTTGGTTGTAAGGTATTTTAAAGAAGCATTGGCTAGAAAATTAAGCTCATATGGTAATTTGCTTATTCCTAGATCTATTTTTTAGAGGTAAACTTGATATTCTTTTAGATGAAATGATTGATCAATTAGTTGGTCCTTTTGAGTTTACTCTTCTTGGTAAATTTTTATTGCATCATCCTTCAATGAAAGCTATTCGATCCTTCTTCTTTAACTTGAATCTTGCCATATCTTTTATGGAAGCCTTGTCATGTGTCAATTCTACTCTTAAATGATCTTGATTATAGTAAGGTCTTTTAAAGAAGCATTGGCTGGAAAATTAAGCTCATCTTGTAATTTGCATAACCCTGGATCTATTTCTTTTAAAGGTAAACCTTCAATTATTTTAGCTGATGAAGAGATTGATCAATGAGCTAGTACTTTTGAGTTTACTCTTCTTGGAAAATTTTTATTGCATCGTCATTTGATGGAAGCTATTAGATCCTTTTGTTTAACTTGAAGTTTCCAGATCTTTTACGGTGGCCTCATCATTTGTTAATTGTACTCTCAAATGATCTTAATTATAATAGGATCTTTTCTTGAGGATCATACCATATTAATAACTATTATATGAGGAATCTCAAATGCTCTCCTCATTTTGATATTAAAGAGGAATCATCGATAGTAGTTGTTTGGTTTCCTTTCCTGACATGTAGTTGCATTTCATTAAACATAATTTTTTTTTGTGGAAGCCTTTGTTCTTGGTGGACCTCATCAAATTGATCAAGCTATTGATCCTACATTTGCATCCTTTTGTTGCAAAAGTCATGGCCATACTAATAGTGAATGATTTATATTACATCTTCATTTCATGCCAATTAAATCTAAAACTAAAATTTATAGCATGAACTTAAAAACATTAATATTTTTTACCTCTTGATAAGCAAATTGCAGTTGCCAATAAAGATAATTTTGTTGATGGTAAATCATCTATTAATACTATTCTTGAGCATGTGGCTAAGAAGGAGGATCAAATCTTGGATATAAATTTTAAAAAAATGAAGGAAATGTATTAGGTTATCAAGCTCCTAATAATCTTGAACCTAAAATTTATCTTATTAACATTAATAGTCATAACATGGTTTTTTTATGATAAATCAAGAAGGGAAACATATCAATGCTCGGAATCTTCTGATGTGAACCAAGTGGGATTTCTTATTAACCAACCTATAACTTGTGAATTGGAAGATGAAAATGGAATTGAACTTATAGTGAATTTTCCTATTTCATGCCCTGATTCACTTGCTTTTCTTAAAGAAAATAATGATGGTGCTCTCAATGGAGAATTGGAAGAAGGTGAAGTGGCTAATCAAAATACTATAAATTCTAATGTTAGTACATTTGTATTATCTCACTCTCTTTCAGTTTATAATGATCCATTAATTGATGATGGTTTCAAAATAGTCTATAAATAGGAAAAAAAATTAAAAAAATACTCTACATTCTAACCCTTGTAAGGTTACTAGAGCTTTAATTTCTACATCTTTATAATAATGTTTAATGCTCTTATATTGAATATCAAGGGGGTAGGTGTCCCTTTGGCTCGTGCTATGTTAAAACATTTATGTAGGATCCATATGTTTCTTTATTTTGCATCTATCTAAACCATTTCTTACTAATGATAAATTACCTCACATTTGTAGATTACTTGGATTTCATAATGCTTTTTCTAATGTTTTGAAAAAATTTGGATTCTTCTGGAAGATAGTTTAAACATATCTATTGTCAGTAACTACACTCAAGTTATACATATTAGTATATAATTTTATAATATTTTATGTTATGCATCTTTGGTTTACACAAGTTGATCTAGAGTTGATAGACGTATCTTGTGTGATCAACTATCTTCATTCGCTATTAATAATAATGGACCTTGGTTGATTGGGGAGGATTTTAATATTTTATTATATGAATGAGTTGGGGGTTCTTCTCCTAATTTGAATTCTATGGATGAGTTTGCTAACATGATTTGTAATGTAACCTTATGGATATTGGTTTCATTGTCTCTCTTTTGTATGAAACAAATTTAGAATATGGAAAGACTCAATTGCTTTTTGTTTATAAATCACTAGATAGACAAATATCCTCTTACTTCCATAGAAAATTTGAGTATGACATCTTATCATCCTGCTCCACTACTTACTTCTATTGAAAATCCTAATAAAAGTAATTCTACAAGCTTTAGGCACCAAAATATGTGGTTAAAACATCATTCCTTTCATTTAATCATTGAGAATAATTAGACTACTTCTATTATGACCAATAATATTAATATTCATTTAAAAATATTTTGCATAAACTTAAAAGACTTTAACAAACTCTTAAATGGTGTAATAAATGTCATTTTAAAACTTATTTTTTAATATTATTGAGCCTCACTAAAGTTTGTAAATTGGAGAAAGACTTTAAAGATGAACAATATAGCACTAATGAGGGGTTCTTATTTAAAGCTAAAATTGATATCTCTAATTTGCACAATATGAGGAAAATTATTGGAGAAAAAAATCAGCATGTAAGTTTATTGCTTAGTTTGATCGCAATGCAAACTATTTTTTGCTTTAGCTAATAAAAGAAATGCTTTTATTTTATTAGTAAAATAAAACTTGATAATGGTGAATGGTTAACAATGTTGATGATATTAGCTCTTCTGCTCTACAATATTTTTCTCCAATTCTTAATAGAGATTTGTTCTTTATCTTATTACACATCATAATGTTATTTTTAATTATTTAACTAAGGATTATAATTCTATCGCCAGGCTCCTCTTAGTATGGAAAAGATTCATACTACTATTCTCTCTAAGAATCTTTAGTTTATTGCTAGCACTGATGGTCTACTACATTATTTTTCCATAAACATTAGTTTTGTTTTTATAAATTGGATATTTGAGATGTTGTCTATGAATTTTTTTTATGACTTTTTTTCCAAATTTTTTTGCCAATGTTTATTGTTTTTATCCAAAAAATTCAAAATCCTAATACTTGGGTGGATTTTAGACCGATTAGTCTTTGTATTTTTCTTAATAAACATACTTATAAAATTCTTGCTAATCATTTAGCCGTGTTGCTTCCAAAGATTATTTCTATTAATAAAACTGCTTTCGTAAAGGGTAGAGCTATTTCTGATAATACTTTGCTTGCATATGAATTAATCCATGATATTAATATTAAATCTAGATGTTCTAATCTAATTTTAAAACTTAACATTTCTAAGGCTAATAGTTGCCTTAATTGGAAATTTCTTTATAAGATTCTTCATTTATTTGGTTTGAGAACTACATTTATTGATTTTATGAAGAATTATTGAATCACAACATTTCTCCATTATTATTAATGGCAAAGCCCATAGTTATTTTAAAGCTTCCCATGGACTTAGACAAGGTGATCTAATCTCCCTTACCCTTTTTATCACAGCAATGGAATTCATTTCAAAGTGCTTGAATAACATGTTTCAAGAATATCCTCAAATAATTGATCACACTTTAGGAGATCCTTTAGTTTCACATCTTAGTTCTGCAGATGATTTTATAATTTTCATGAATATGTATTTTTTAAGCATTAAAAAATCATTATTTTTTTTAACAATTTTCAATCTAGTAGTGGTTTGATCATTAAAAAGATATAAGCTTGTTTATTATTCTATCTTCTATTCATGTTAATAGATTAAATTTTTTGAAGATTTTATCAAGATTTATGTATCAATTTCTTCCTCTTAAATACTTATTTATTGATCCATACTATTAATCCCACTCTTTCTATGTAATCATATTGAAAATTTTCTTAATAAGGTTTTCAAGATCAACTAGTGAAATTAAGAAAATTCATTGAACATCTAGAGTGATGTTGTGGCCCTCTTTGGAAGGGGGCCTTGGTTGCATATTTTTATAAAAACTTTTTGACATTTTTTTATTGAACTCTGATGGGCATTCAAGACTGATGATAGTCTTTTGGATAAATTAATAAAAGAAAATTAATATTAGGGTAAACATTTCAATTGTTGTTTCTCTAAAGGTTATGATTTTTCTTTATGGAAAAAAATCTATAAAGTTAAATGGATTATAGAAAAATTGATTCAGCCAGGTCTTGGAGAGGGATCTATTTTCTTTTGGCAAGACAATTGGACTAGATGTGGTTCATTGGATTCTTCTTTTAATGCAATTCTTTATCCCCTATTTATACAATTCATTGGATATTAATGGTTAGAATAAATTGGCCTTATCAAATGTGATTACTAAAGATTTGATTAAGAAAAGTTTCCAAATTCCTATCGATCCTCATCTAGAGATACCTCTTTGTTCACACTTTCTAATTCTGATGAATTTTCTTTCAAAGATGCTTGGAATAACACTAGGATCAAGCATGATGCTTTACCTATATTAATATATATATGGAATAACTCTTTTCCAACATTTATTTCTATATTATGTTGGAGGATTATAAATAATTATATTCTTGTTGAGGATACCCTTAGAAAAAAAGGGTATGACTATAAGTTCTAAATGATAATTCTATTTTACTTATGAATCTATTAGTCATGTATTCTTATTAGCCCTTATTACTACTCGTGTTTTTTCCTAGGCTGATAAATTATTTGTCCTCAATTTAGTTGATAGATTTAGTTTGTTAAGATTTTTTTTACTAATTTGTTTGCTTTGATCAAAGGTTGTACTAAGGGTCATATAAGTATAATAATTTTTCTATGGATTTTATTATTTATTTGACAGGTTCAACATGAGGCCAAGCATAACAATATCACAATGAATCTTCTTCATACTATGTCCAAAGTTATAGATAAAATTAAAGCATTATTCAATGTCAATCATTTTCAAAAGAATAGTTGTTGAGGTTATCAAAATCTAGCTTTTAACTTTGATATTCATCTAAAATTTAAAATTTTGGATGAATTTCCTAAGATTCTAGCATCTTAATTTTTATAAAGTTAATATATATGGTTTTGTTTACAATAATAAGACTAGATGTTGAGGATTATTAGAGATAACTTTTAAAATGTACTAGTTGCTTTTGTAGGCCCTTTATATATGTCTTCAATTATTTATGTTTTAAACTATAGGTTAGATCTTTCTCACAGTTTAAACTTCAATAACATTTAGATTGAAGTTGATGCATTGGTGATTTTGAACTATATTTATTCGAGCAAAATTGCCAATGCTACTTTTTTTATATTTTGTGAACAATTAAATGTTCTTTAAAAAATTTAAACTTTACTATTTCTCATATTTAGAGTGAAGGTAATGGTTTTGTTGGTTGGCTAGCAAAATATGGATGTGATAGAAGTGAATTTATGGAATTTTATAAAGGCAATATCCCTAAAGAATTTGGTGGTATTTATAATTTGGGTAAGACTAGTTTTCCTTATATTAGTAGACTTAAAGTTTGAATTCTTTATTCATATTAATAGCTTATAACCAAATGATAGCATTTATTTTCTCTCTTGGGTGGTTCTTTAATTTTCATTTCACTGATCCTACTTATCTGGTGCATTTTGGTGATAATATGGAGACAATTTACCTATTAGTACATGGTTTACAATTTTAGATATTAGCAATGTTGCCTTCCTTTTCTTGGAGTGAGAAAGCCTCTTTAGGATATGTTAGGTATATAATTTTTCCTTGCTTAAATGTTTTTCATAAATTTTTTAACATCTTCTTAACATTATGAGGCGATGAAGGTAATGAGATATCTTTATATCTTTTTAGAAGGTTGACAACTTTCTTTGATAGTGTTTCCCTCCTATTCTATGAGTTTGTCACCTAACATTAATTATTACTCCTTTGCATTTATATTATCTGATATGGAATATATTATAAATATCCTAAATCTGGATAAGTTTCATCCTAAATTTGAAGATGTGCCTGATTACATGACTGATCTGTGTTTATGATGCTATTTTGTTCTATGTTGAAATGTTTATTTATTCAAAATCATTGTACATTGATTTGGTCTTTTGTTTAAAAAAATTCTTTTTTATTTTTCAGAAAGAATTGCTATGTCCTATTATGCTTATTTGTTTCTTGGACTATTTGTAAGCCCTAGATGTTCTATAATTCTTTATCAAGATACTCTACCTATAAATGATTTTATAGTATGGCTTTTTGACTTTTTTTGGTTAGGGTGATAATCTATTATACATAGGTTGTTGAAGTTTTTTATTGTATTAATTCTACCTCTCTATCTTTTTGACTTGTTGATTTTTTAAATTTTTTTCTATTATGGTGGTGAATGTTTTTAGCATAATAATTGCTATTAGCTTTATATAATTGGCAGTCATTGGTTTGGCCAATTAATTATCATCTAATCAGTATATGGGCTTGAGTTTCACTGTTTTTATCTTTTACTATCTATTTTTGTGTTCCTATGCACTCTATTGGTCTAGCCAAAATATATGTAATTAAATGGCCTCTTTTTAATGTTTTAAAATTTTCAATCAATATTTTGGTCAATGTTGATATCTACTTTCTTTCAATTCTCTTTGCTATGTTTTTTGGTTTTATCCTATCATTCTTTTTATTAAAATTTGTACCATACTCTACAAGTTTAGAATTTTGATTGTTCTCTTATATTATTGTTATTGTTTTGGTTTCCCTATTGTTTTTTTGCTATTACTTATGGCTCAATAGTATTGATTATAAGAAATTTTCAATTTTCATACCTATGATGTCCTTAATGTGGTATTCATTTCTTTTTGCAGGCTGGTAGCTTGCCATATTGTTGTTGTCATCCATTGGGTGAAGTTTCATAGGTTTTTTTGGATTATTGCCCTATTTTATTCATGTTATACCTGAATCGGATGTTATGCTAATTTTCTCAGAAAAATACTTATTCATTTTAATACTGTGTCAAAGCCTTTTTGTTGTTTTGTAAGTATTTTGAATTAGTGGAGAATGAATTTCTTGCATGTTTCATCACAATAATGAGCTTGGCATCTTTTTTAGCTACGGATGTAATTTGGAAAATTATAAAGAACTAAACTTTGTTCCCTAACAATTAACTAAGTTTTTGTAAATCTACTTCTACCTTATATTCTAAAACTTTCTAATATATATTAATATTTTGTTTTTTGATGCTCTAATAACTTGCGGTAAAGACTTAAGGACAATAAAAATTATCATGAGAGCATAATCATTTGGAGCATAATAATAACTTTCCTTAGAAGTTCTACATGAAATTTCAATCTTATTGGAGCCAAGGATAAAGTTTTCAACTAAAGTTATGAATCAAGTTAAGGATTAGCTGGGTAACTGAAGATACATCTAAGAATAAAGCTTGGCAATCAACAATAACTTTATAACATTGAAATTTAATTTATGTATATATTATACATATTTTTGTTTTATCTAACCCTATAGGTTCTTTTTTTTTTCTTTTTAGTTTTCTTTCTTGTATTCCCTTATGTAAGTTCTTATTTTGTGGGATTAATCCATAAGTGGGACTTTGTTTTATCTTTTTCATATAAATAAAATTTATATGCTTGTTTCAAAAAAATTATTTTGTTGCATCCAATATCTAATAAAAAAGATATAAGAGTAAGATAGCTGCCCATTAATAAATAATTCTAAATGATTAAATTGATAATCTAAAATCATAGGAATATGTCACTTCTTATTAAGATGGACTTAGAATGGTTTAGGCATGTAAAGTATTGTAAATATAGAGGTTTTATTAATATTAGATTTTGTTTATTAAAAATTTAATTTAATTTAAAATTTTAATGAATTTGAATTTAACCCATTAGTTAATTTAAGTGTATTATCAAATTATCTAATTTAAGTAATTTTCAAATATGCCTCATGCAAGCCATCATTGATATTAGTCACTACAACCACCAAATACCATCAGCTATGAGAACCAGTAGCTATTACTAGTTGGTCACTAGTATTCACAACCTATAACATTAGTCATAGCTACTATCAATCACTAATAGTACCACTATAACAACCTCTGTTGAGTAATGCAACCAGCCACCATCTTGTCATTGTCATCATTACCATTGACCATCATCGCAAAAATAAATTAATTCATTTTTCCTCAAATTACACAACAAAAATTATTCTCTTGGATTTATTTTCTATTGAATGAAAAACTAATAAAATATTTTAGATACATGACTTTACTTTATAGTATGCATTAAATACTTTAAAATTTTAAATATTTGCAGCTTAACGACCCCTATGTCTCTAAGAAGTGAATTCATTTTTACTTATTTATAAATTCTAATGAAGTATTTAAGAGATTACATATAGTACACTTAAAGCCTATAAATTTATTAAATTAACAATTATATTTTTTAACTAAAGAACACGTGGATTGATGATTAAACTATTGGGAATTTGAAAAAAGAAGATATATATATATATATTTATTTATTTAAAATTATCATAACTAAGAGAGAACATTAAAAATGGATGCAACTGCAGAGCAATTTTGAAAATGTTTGTGCTTAAGGTGTTATGAATGGAATTATTGATTTTTAAATTATTTAGGAGATGGTGAAAAGTTTTGAGACATCTTATGAAAATCTGAGAGACATTATATATTAATTTTCATATGTCATTTAACTTAGAATATAAGACATTATGATGAGAATAAATATACAAACTAATTAACCAAAATATTAATCGATAATTGTGTCAATATAATCATCCAATAACATGACAAAATTAAATATGATAAAGTGGTGACATGAAAGGATTTAGCAATTTAAGAGAATTTGATCCTTGATAAATCGAGGGTTTTAAAAGTCCAATCAAAATATAAATCCACAAGACATTAATTATAGTAGTCTAGAGTTGATACTCTTATAAATCAATGCATTTTTCCAAAATCTCATTGTAACTCAAACCCTTCTGAGACCAATTACATCAGTGAGAAGAACAACTTCCATTAAAAAACATTCTCTTGTGTAATAACCTAACAAATATCAATTCTCAGTAATAATGCAAAAAAGATCCTTCCTTGTATTATCTAAAGTATTAGAGATATTTAAGACTAGATAAATCATAATTGCTAACTTATCATGCTAACCATATTTACATATATATAGTTGATTGTTACAACTTAAATCTATTTAAATTGTACTTATAATACCTCATCCAAATGAATATTGCTTGAATAAGAGAGACTTTTTGTTGGCATCAACAACAATATTTTAGGAGTAATATTTTTATCAAGAATGATAATTATCGTTAAGGTTTTGTTAAGTAATAATAGTATATATATCCTCAATACTGATAATTTATCTGGGGTCATCAAATGAAATTTTAGACAATTGAACCCCTATATTAAAATTATGTTTATTATTTTAAAATTATAAGTGGGGGGTCCGATCATGAAATTTTCCTTAATTAAGAAACCTTCTAAATTACTGTAAGACATTATAAAATTAACAAAAACCATAGCAATAAAAAGCCAATTAAAGAAACAATTGATGGAAAATTCTTAATTTGCATCAAAATAAAGAGATATCAATATGTTTTGATTCATAAAGAAGATTTCCAATATTCTTTAGTAAAATCAAATGTGATGATGAGAGAATCTTTAGTAACATAAAAATGATGTCAACAAACCATTCACATAGTAAAATTTTCTAGAAAACACTTTATAAACATTCAACTTGTAACTATTTTCTTTTTTTTACCAAGATAAAAAAGTTAACTACCATTATGGTTAACAAATCTAAAGTATTAAAGTTTATTGATGATCTAGTACTTGATGTCAAAATTAAAATAAGTAGAAAAAATGTATAAAAACTTACTTTAGTAGTCAATGTAGATAATCCCATAGTAGAAATAAAGGTAATTGCCTAAAACTATTCATATGTTAGGTTTTAATTGTTGGTTCTATTATTGATCAAGTCTACTATTTTGACTATTATATAAATGTTAATTTCAAAATTCTTTAATATGAAAAAAATGTAGTATTTCTAAAATGGCATCACGATATATGGTTTTGCTATCAAATTTTAGCTATTTAAAATCAAATTGAACAAAAGATCTTACAATTTTTTTAGTTAACTCCAATATCCTTAGAAGCTGTAAAAACTCCACAATGAAGCTATAACTTATTCTTCATCTAATAGATAAAATTGGTTAGTAGCTAAGAGTAAGAAGACAATAATTTATATAAGAAGATAGCTTGATTTGGAATTTTTGCACATAATAAGCATTCAAGTCATGTAATAAATGAAACAGTCATAAGACATGCATGACTTATGGTGTAAAAAAAGCATCTATGCTTTAAGGGCCTCATAAATGCATGAAACGGATGTAAGCCAATATTCATTTTTAAATATCCTTTATTATGATAAATTAATTTTGATCAAATAAAATGCCTAATAAAAATGATTTGGATTGACAAAAATATTACAAAACCTTCATGCCTTAAAGCCTTTATCAATAGTGTTTGATCTTCTGATCTTACAAAATTTAGTTGAAACTCCTTTCTTTAGATATATTTTCTATTGAAATGGTAGTAATTATTATTATATTTCACTTTAGCAATAATGCCATCCAACAAGAAAGCCATTTTATTAAGCAACAAACTATTTTAAAGGTATAATATATGGATGGATATAAAATATGAAACATTATGCAAGTGTTATAATATCAAAAAGAACCTATAATTAATGGATATTGACACTGGAACATAGATACCAAACTATACCGAAATAGGACAAATCAATTATTAAAAAAAATAAAATATAGAGATATGTTGAACACCCCATTATAATTTTATATCTTAAAAACAAAATATAATAAATTAAAGTTTGGAAAAATATTAAATGTTAAAAACAATAATATTTTTTGATAGATTCCATAATACATATAAAAAAATATAAATATCATATGACATAATCTTTATTTAGTGAACACTCACAAATAAATATATTCAACAATAAATGCAAATGCATGTACAACTTTTATCAAATTATTTAAGAAATAATAATATAATAACTATCAAATTCCATCATGCACAAGATTTCTCTTATCCAAAAATTATTTATCTCACAAATATTAGATTTTCTTGAATTCTATTTGAAGCAAATCATATTTTTAGTTTAGTCAAAATTTTAACAATGAAGTTCATATAATTCCAATAGCATTATTTGTCAAAATTAAATAATCATTATAACACGTTTATATCATAGCTCAAATATATATATATATATATATATATATATATATATATATATATATATATATATATATATATATATATATATATATATATATATATATATATAACTTGTTATTTTCAGTTCTCTTCATTCATTATATTTTAGGCTTAAGAGAGTTGATGGTAATTCAATGAAGTGTGGTTCTTTTGTCTTTCTAATTGATTGTTGTGTGCTCTTACCATAATTGTCAAGTGAAATCTATTAAATTAAAAGTGTCTAACTTTAAATAATTTTACCTATTTCATAAGCTCAATATGCATCTTCTTGACCAACAAGTTTGTTGAAAATCTATTTTCCAACAATATTAAAATTTCAAATTGGTGATTAATAATGATCATATTTTAATAGTCTCAAAGCATTTCTTGACTTGTAAAGTGGATTGATAAGAGCATTATAAAACTAAGTTTAAAAAGCTTTTGGCATAAAGAAGTTGATCCAACCGCACATGAATATGGTTAAATCAAATAATTCAATTCATCAAAATTTAACAATCAAACCTATCTTTCTCCAATTTTGTATGAGTAGTTTCATAATATAATCATTGCTAATCTAAAATTGTACAAATACAAAACTTAATTGATGCTTTGTGCGATTATGTGATTGGAGACATTTTATACTCTAAAATTAGAAGTTCTATTCCGAAGGGGATGTCCATGGTAGGATAAAATATTAAATCTTCTTAAACATCGAGAGCCTAACCAACTTTTTTACCAACATGCTTAAACATGGTAGATATTTTTTTTATGTATTTGAACACATGGTTAAACATTACCCCATTAAATATGCTTCCATATTAGAACCCTCTGAATGATTATAATTACGTTCATATGAAATAAATTTTTATAATTATCTAGTAAAAGTAAAGCATGGACTATAAATTATTAATAAAAACTAAAAAATTTAAAAAAAAACCAAGAGTTAGAAATATAATGCCTAAATAGGTTACATCCAATGATATTATATTGCTCCAGCAAGCTTTACCTCATAATGGTTAAATGACTCAAGATGACAACACAACTAAAATTGTCCATATTCATAGCATAATGTAAATAGATTGAAAAAAAAATTGCTCAATACTTTCATTAACAATTATTTAAATAGTTGCACATTATTATAAATGAAATTAATACTCTTTAGTTGTAGTTTCAAACACTACTAATGGATGCATGTAACAATGATTTTAACCACTACCATAGCCTTCTTGATCAACAAATCTTGGGCTATTTAAACTATGATTCCCTCATCCCAGTTTAAAAAGTAATAAATGGGTCAAATGTTTGGCTGTTTAAGCTACTGCTATGCTACAAATTTACTACTTTTTTTTAGAGTTATAGTAAGTTAAATCATCACAAATCTAGATTATTTGATAGTTTAAACCTTTGCCAAAAATCTTGTAAGAAAACTCTTTCCCAATGGTTGTAATAATACAATACAAAGGCTTGATAGGTATTAGTATTCAAAGAAATTCTAGAATGATTTTATAATCATTACAAACACTTATGCAAAGATCTAAACAATTTCTTTATACTACAAAAGCTACAAAACATTTTCTTTAAGAGTGCTAAAAAGAATGACATACCCCAATTTCATCTTTTATATAATAAAAATTTTTAAATAAAGATTTATTATAATGATTTTATCTATATAAATCAAAAATTAAAGATTTTTTAATAATTTTATCCTAAGGGTTTGAACAAATCAATAAGAACCTTTCTAAGATGCTTATGTAAAACTCAATGTAAGGTTATTGAAAACACTTATACATTATGATATGATTACCAAGAGTTTTTAGACCATAGAATTTATAAATTTAACTAGAACACATCTGCATAATCATCGAGAACTTCAATGTTTTGAAATGTGTGAAAGAAGAAATATTTATCCATGAAATTAATTAAGAAATATTTTTTGGATATGCATGATCTTCTTAAAAAAATCAAATTTTTTATTCATATTTTACCATTTCCCAACATTTTATTGCATTCAAGTTTTTATGAAGTTAAAATTTTCATATGATAGGTGAAAGAATATCTTATTATTGTTGACTCCATGAGCCCATCTCATTTTGAGATTGATTTTGATGATACCAAACATATTTTTAAGTGCAAGAAATTGGTTTAATTCAAGTGATTCAGGAAATTCTTCCAACCCAAATTCTTTAGTCAAATTGGGAAAGTCAAAACTATTGGACTAGGATTAGTTGGGAAATTTCTAGAGCTTACAATACTAAGAAAAATAAAAGCTAAATAAAATAAAGTTAATGGTTTAATCATTCAAAATATTTCATTTAAATTTCTCCATATTTTCCTACATTTTAAAATTGCATTGATCATTAATTATTCCTTGAATTATCTTTTTTGGATTATCTAAATTACTTTCCTGAGATTAATTATCATCAATTATGCCTCCAAGTAAGGTGAATTTATTTCATACTTCATTTAAATATTTCCATGCTTAAGTACATTAATTATCCATTTATTTTTGTATGGGAATAAAACTATTCTAGAATTATCCTAATTCTTCTTTTTTTCTCTCCTATCCTCTTATTTTCTCTCGTATATTATTTTTATTATTTTGTTGATATTTTGGCCGAAATTTTTAAAGATTTTAGAGTGATAAATCATGTGAGAATTATTCAAATTATTTCCATAATATTTCTCTCATTTATTCAAATTTTAAAAATCTAATTATTTTGAATCTTAATTAAATAATCGTTGCCATATTAATGCTAATTTGGATATATTCCTTTATGAAATGATTTTGCTGACCCTATCATGCTTTTATGAAGCTAATTTGAGTCTATTTGAATTACTTTAAATTAATTTAAATTTGAATTCAAATAAGACATGAATTTATACAATTTCTTTTATTAATTAGTGTATTTTTGGAAAGATAGTGGGTGACCCCTATCTAATTCAAATTTTATTATTTAAAATGATTTTTATTATTTAAAAATGTTCTTAATTATTCTTCCTTGATTTGAATTGATTGATTGATTAATTCAAGATCAATTTTATTAAGGGAAGTCCATTGGTAGAAATTCCTATATTGAAATTATCCTATTTATTTTATTTGAATTAATTCATGTAGTTTGCTTTTTGATCTCTCTCAAATTAATTCATTAAATCCTCTATGTATCATGCATTAAACTTAAATGAATCCATGTTTGGAATGTAGCTTAACTGACCAAATCAATTGGATATTTCAATTTCAAAATAATTCAAAACAATTCCCTCTTAAAATCAATTTCCTTATGGACCTTGCTTAATTTGTTAAATTTTTAATCTTCCCTCTCCTTTTTTTCTCTTGGTTGACCCACATGCACAATAAAATTCATTTGAATCAATTTTAGATTATGTGTTAATTGATTCAAATTTAAAACCCTTACTTAAATTGCATTTCTATCTGTCTCTCTAGATTCATCGATTTTCTTAATTTAACTTCTCCTAATTTATTATTATTTTTGTGATTATTGTCTCTCTCTCTCTCTCTCTCTTTATATATATATATATATATATATATATATATATATATATATCTCATTCTATCTCTCCTTGGCCTAAATCTTCAAAAAGAGATCCTTGATTATTTGATTGAAATTATCAATTGAAAATTGAATAATTTTTGTAATTCATTTTTTCTCCAATTCTTCTTTCTTCCTTGGTCAACCCTCTCTAAACTCTTCTCAATCTTGTCCAAACTCTTGCAATTTGATTTCTTTGAGATTTTAGTTATTGAAAGTACAAAATTTCTTTCATTCTTGTCTTAGGTCCCATTTGGGACAATAGCCTTCATGCAATGTAGTTTATTCCTCAACGCAATATCATTTGAAAATGTTAATTTTTTTTTCCAAATACCATAAATTTGAGTCACAACTACCATGAAGTTGGGACTCAAGCAATCCCTCTGCAGCCATGGTTATAAATTTTTATTTTCTAAGTTACCCCCTCTGCATTTTAACCCTCGAGTCATCCTGTGTAGAAGGAACTATTCTCCCCATGCCCTCGAAACATCCTCCACTGAAGGAAACTATGGGTTTTTCTTGAGGAATTGACTCGCCATCTGTCGATCTCAGACTATTTCCTTCATCGCATCTCTTCTTTGGCCTCTTCGTGTTCTTTATAATTGCATTATTCCTTTCTTTGCTCATCCCCATTCCTTCATTACATCTCTTGCAGGTATACATCCTCACCTTAGTCTAAAACAATAAATGTGAACTTCTTTGAAGATTTTCCTTTAGTTTCTTTGATTTTAAGAAGTTTAGATTTAGTTTTAATTAGCTATGTTGAATTTTGACTTGGGTCAGTCTGCTCTCAGATACCTAATTTGGATTGCTCTTCCGATTCAATATTTTTGTTCGTGTTGAATAAAGCCATATAAAACGTGACAAATAAGTCCTAACAATAGAATTAAATTATAAAGTTTGTTATTAATAAGTGTCTCAGCACAAGAGTAACGCATGCACATGTTTTTATTTTAGTCTTTTTTTAAGTTTGATATATATTTTGGATTTTTCTACCTCAATCTTTCTCTCTTCCACCACATGCATGTGTATATATCCTAATTATGGCAACTATTATTTTTATTATTATTCAAAAAATTATTATTGTTTTTTTTTCATTTTCAACTATTGAAGAAATTTATCTAAATGACTTGTCATTAATTATGATTCATGAAAAAAAATTATTATTTTGATGAGTTATATTTTAAAGAGCCAAATTTGTACCACATTATTAATTTCTCTAAAAATATATTATTAATGAAGATGTCAATGAAATAATTATGATCATTTTATCTATGCTTCAATATTCACATCAAGAGGGAAATAATGCTGCCAACTAATATGGTTGATAATAGTCATTAAAGATATTATTAATATCTTGAGCTTGAGCCTCATTTGTCATAATAAATCTCAATTTTTGAAAAATCTGAAGGAAAATAACTAATCTATATATAATTTATTTTAATATTGTATGGATCATCATGATGACTTATATATATATATATATATAATGTCAATCATATGTATGTAAAAAGCAAGTAGAACCTTAATATAGTTAAAAATTAGCAATGAAAAATTAGTCTTCATGCTTAAAACTAAAATCCAATTATATCAAATTATTCTGTTAAGTAAGATCATGTGACAAAATGCAATTTTTATCTATCGTAGCTACTTAAATATACTTAATGTGCATTACATTATCATGCACATTACTTTAATACAACAATAACAACAACAAGCTATTATCCCACTAAGTGGGGTCGGCTACATGAATCCTTTGTCTCCATTATGTTCTATTATGTTTCAAATTCTCATTTAATTCAAGTATACTATGGTAATTTTTTATACATCTTAACCAAGTCTTTTTTAGGCCTACCTCTACCTTTCTTACAACAAGGCAAATCTAATGCATCTACTCTCCTAACTAGGTTATCGGACGACCGATGCTTTATGTGGCCAAACCAACTAAGGAGACTCTCTCTAATCTTATCTACCACTAGAGCTACTCCAACTTTTTCTCAAACAAACTCATTTCACATTTTATCTCTAAGAGTAAAGCCACTCATCTACCTGAGCATCTTCATCTCTATAACACTTAACTTAGTCTTATGCTTCTCTTTTATTGGCCAATATTCTGCACCATAAGTCATTGCAGGTCTTACCACCATCTTAAAAAATTTTCCCTTAAATTTAAGTCAAACTTTTCTATCACACAATAGGCCAGATGCATTACTTTGATAATTAGAAAAAATGATAATTGTTTTCCATTTATTTCTTGATAATCTCATTAACAAAGTGCTTGCATAAACTGATGTAAGTAGATAATAATAGGAGCTTCTATTGGGAAATCTAAGGGAAGGTGGAGCAAGCACTACATGAGAGAGAGAGAGAGGTGAAAATAATATTTTGTGATCTTTGTCTCAAGAAAATAGAGTTAGGCAATAGATTGACAACTTATTTTAATAAAGTGGGTTGGGAAAATTTAACAAAAAAACTTTAAGGAGAGAACTAGAAGGGATTATTGGAGGACCCAACTTAAAAATAAATGAGATCAATTGAAGAAGGATTGGAAATTATGGAAGGAGTTCAAATAAGGATTAACTGGTTTGGGATGGGATCTAAGGAAGAAGACCATTGATACATCAGATGATTGGTGGCAAGAGAAGATACAAGTGAATTTATTATACGTACATGTACCTTCTAGTTACTTCATAAAGAATTCCTATGGTCATAAAATGTAACCCTTATGTTAAATTGCAGATAATATCAAATGCAAAGAAATTTAAATATTATGGCATAAAAGCTGAAATTGAAGAGAAATTAGATCTCATGTTTGGTGGTGTGCTACAAGTGTCCATTCATGAACTCCAAATTAAGAAGTTGATGACAATGTACATGAGTAAAGTAACTCTGAGCAAAAGTCTAGTTCAAATGATTCAATCCATGAATTATTACATGCCACAAATTATCACACTAAATCTAGTCATGCTAGGCATCCACCATCTCTATGTCCTAGAGGTCAGAAGAAAAAGAAAGGTGGTATTGAATTTCTCAAAAATTAGATATCATAGTTAGTTACTACATGCATCAGTATGATATTTATAGTGAATAAGCCAATTGCAGCACCATCACTATCTGAGGCAATCATTAATTTATATCAAATCTCTAAAGTTTTCAAAGATATTTCACTTTATTTGCACTCAACAAAGTTACTTGAAGATGTTAACAAGTGAGACATATTTATGACAACAACACCTAAATGAAGAGTTCATGTTCTGCACGACTATTTTAAAAAATGTTATGTTTAGCATTAACAACTATGATGTATTAGTATCTGTTATGTCCTAAACTTCTTTATAAATGGATTGTAGTTGGTTTTCTTTAATATATGATGTATTAGTATCTATTATGTCTTAAAATTCTTTATAAATTGATAGTAGCTAGGTTGCCTTTGATATATGATATTTTTCTATGTGAATTTTGATTAATGTCTAAAGTTGAAATGGCTAACACCTTTACAATGATGTGTTGTTGGGTAAATTTATATGAAACATTAATGTGAAGATTGTATTATTCATAGGTTGCAATTATGGAAAGTGATGATGAAGATTAATCTATGATTGCTATTATTTCCTTCAATGCTTAGTAAGTGAATATTATGAGTCTTACATTCCTAAAACTCTGTGTATGACTTTAAAATTTATTGGAGAAAAATGGATCAATGAGTTACTTACAAGGCACTTATGTAGATTTCATAATATGTTTTATATATCACAAATAAGTTTTACTAATCTCTTGCAAGAGCTAAATAATTTTCATGAACTCCATGGATCTTATAGAATTACAACTCATGAAGTGTTGGTCATAAAACTATATATTATCAATAATGAATTAATCAAGGCCACTAGAGAGTGATTGTAACATTCATCTGAAACCATAAGCATATACTTCGCTATTGGTCTTGGTGCTTTGGTAAGTTTATCAACTAAAGTTATAAAGCTGAAAGATTCAACTTTTCAGAATATACTAGATGATGTTTTGCAAGATTATCGATATATGCCATATTTCAAAGTGAACATCATTATTAAGTTTATTTTAAACAATTATTTTTTATTTTAACATAATAATGCATATTACTATGATGTAGGATTTCATTGGACCAATTGACGATACACATGTCAATGCTCGTGTGGTTTCAACTGATAAGGTCAAATATATAGGTCAATGTGGCTGACCTACCTAGAACATAATGATAGTATGTGATTTCATTATGTGCTTCATTTTTCTAATGGATGGATGAGAATTATGTGCACATGATAGTCGCATATTCAAGATTGTCACACAAAAGAAAATAACTATCCAATTTATTTTCCATGTATGATTGTTTTAAGTAATTTATTTCCTAAAATAAATAGCTATTGGAGCTCATTATTAGAAATTCAAATAGAAAAATATTGTTTTGTTGATGTTGGTTATCCAATGCAATGAGGGTTCCTGAAGCATTTCTTAGAAACAAAATATCATATCCCTAATTTCGAAATAAGTGTTGACCTCACTTTTAGAGTGAGGACTCAATCTTCCCATCTTAAATTTAGGAGTCTTTTAGACACTATGACTTCTTACTCATAAGACACTTATAGCAATTAGGTGAACACTTGACCTAAATCTAGAGACTTGGAAGGGTTAACCATAGGATTAAGTTATGCCTTAGAGATTAGGATGATATACCTACCCCATGACTTAAATCCAACCTATGTTCACCTTTTAAGCAACAACCAAATTCAATTCATATCAAACCTAAATCCCAATCCAAATCAAATGATTGAAATCTATAATCAAATTCCAACCAAAATCCTTCATAAGTCCTATGATTTCATCTTATAAAATTGGCCAAAATCTCCTTAACCAAATTCAAATCAATCCAAACTCAATCGATTTTTGCATAGACCAATTTAACCCTTCAATTAATCTACCAAAATCTATAATCAAACTCAATCATACTCAATCAACCAAACCATAATCAAATTCAAATCAAAATCCTTCCTAAGCCATATAAGCCAATCCCATGAACTTAGCCAAATTCCCATTTAATTCAATCTAAATTCAATTGATTTTCTCATGAATCAATTATATCTTCAATCACCATCCCAAATATAAATCAAACATACAACCATCAAGCCAAACCCAAAATCAACCCAAGCCAAACCTAACCTAGCCCCTTTGACTTGAGATATTCAGATGAACCAAAACTCTTTTGAACCCAAACTAATTGCAATCGAAGCTATATATCAATCCCAAATCCACATATAAATTCAACTAAACTCAAATCAACCCAAAATCAACCCAACGAAACCAAATAGGCTCACTTAACCCAAACAACCTAAAAATGATTTGAGCTAAAATCTAATCCAATCCAAATTAGATTGAACCAAGCCTACCAAAACCTCTTATCATGATTGTTGATGACCTTAGGTTGATCAATTGTCATCAATTGGATCAAACTAAGTCAACTTGGTCATTTGACCAAGTCAACATCCTTAACCAAACTAGCAAAATCTCAACCCAAGCCAAATTGATTGAAACCATTGATTCACACCAACCTATGATCAATGATTGAACATGACTTGACCATTAATTGAGTCAAACCTAACCCAATTGGCCCTTTGACCCAATTTGACATAAAGATCAAATTGGGTAAAATTATGATCTAAACCAAATTGATTGAAACCAATGGCTTAAGTTTATTCCAAATCTATTGAACTAGACCAATGCTATAATTAAACCTAATTCGGCCAATTGAACCCAGTTGACCCACTTAGCCTAAATTGACCTAAAGAGTCAATTTGGTCTAAACCTTAATCAAATCCAAATTAATTTAAACCAAAGCCTACAATCATCTCTAATTGACCAATTGAACATGAATCAACTCCGAACCCAAGCTAATTTAGCCAATTTTCTCAAATTGGTCAACTTGACCCATTTGACCTACATGAACCTAAATGAGCCAAAATCAAACCAAAGCCAAATTGACTCAAACCAACTAGACCAAAACACTTCAAATCATCATTTGAACTTGACCCAAGCCTTAGTTTGACCCAATTTGGCCAATTGGTCAACCTAACCCAACCTAGCCCAATTTGACCTATAAGGGTTAAATTGAGACAAACCCATTTAAACCAAGTCAAAGCCCATTGAAACCTGACCGAACCCATCTGAAACCCACTTTATGTCAGCCCAAAACCAAGACAAACCCAATTTAGGCTCAACCCAAGGCAATCTCCCTTGGATTCTCTTCCCTACATGGGTTTTAGCCAAAAATGGCAAAGTCCACTCCCATCTTTTCCCTTGGCAGCCATCAAACACCCCAAATGGAGTCTGACCTATGCACCTAGCCCAACCTAAGTGAGCTAGGTCAGCCATGGACTAAGGGGAAGTCAGTTAACTCACTTCCCCACACTAGTCGAATCCAATGGACCCAAGGAGGAGGGCAGCCACCTTGAGCCACCAGCCAAGCCTCCCACCAACCCAATCAAACCATGAGGAGGTGACACTAACCACTATAGTGCCCTAGTGGTGGCTGACCAACAAAAATTGGGAGCTAAAACTATTTATCTGGGGAGGGATATACACCCTCATTTTGATCCAAATTCATCACACACACTCTCAGAGACTCGCTAGAGCCCGAAATGAAACAACCAGAGCCCTCTCTGAGCTGTCCAAGCCTCTACATTGTCAAAGCTTACTATTCTAAAATAGAGCACTCCTATTTTTGATTCAACTCCACCTAGACTCAACAAAAAATTTCTTTCACCCACACCTTCTTCAGACCTCATCGAGGAAGAACGAAATGCTTCATGAGCCCTTCGACCAGTGGACATGTGACTTCAATCAATGTTGACCTTCAAATCGATGGTTTATGGCACTCTGAGTGAACAGAAAGAAATTGGCATGTGTGTTGCTCAATAAGGCTTTGTCTTCACTAGATGAAGATTCTTCAATTGAATTCATCATCGATCTTGAGCTCCAAGTAGGTAATTCCATGAAATTGAGCTTTTGGAAAAAATTGGTTGGAGCTTTTGAAGGAAACTTGCATTTCACATGATCTTAGCTGTTGGAGCCCTTCAAATCTTTCATATGAAGGTGTGAGATCCATTTGGAGTTGATACGAGGTCGGGTGAGCTCAGATCGAGCAAGGAATGGCAGACGCTGTCCGTCTCTTATCGCTCGAGGGATGATTGATCATGCGCCATCCATTTCACATGATTGGAATGGACGGTCATGATTATTCTATAATTTTAATTTGATTTAATACCTTAAGAGACCATGGGTTTGATCTATGCCTTCTGATATGAGATTAGATGGCGAGAGATGAAAGCGCGTCCCCCGCCAGCCACATCAGCATTGAGTCAGATGCATTTAAGTGACCAATCCCATGATGCCCCGTGGAAAGCGCAACACGTCAGTGATCCACATGGCATAGGGCTTAATTATTACTTTTAATGGCTAAAAATTCTAAAATTCATAACAAATCATAGAAAAATCAAAGAAATGCATGTTAATACTCATTTTAAAGGTACTTCAGAGGAGAATCATTTAAAATTAGTCCTCATTAATTATGAATAGTAATTAAGGCTTATTTAAATTTAATTAAAAACCTAATTAGCTTAATTAATCAAGTAATTAATTCTAAACTTTCTGTGGTTAATTAATGGGATGACCTCTATCTCTCATAATTTTCTTGGGATTTATTGCTAGGTAATTAGGGAAATTACTTATTTAAGGTTTAATTATTCCCTTAATTAATTAAATGATTAATTGATATCCTAATCAGCAATAATTTTATTAATTATATGTTTAATCACTATTTAATAGTGAATGAACATAAAGAATAGGGTTGGGACCTCTCTCCTAGCTCCTTTCCCTAAGTTCATTTCATTTTGGAAGAAAGAATAAATAAATTAATGTTTTATTAATCAAGGATTCAATTAATTAAATACTTGGCTTAATTAATCAAATCAAAATCATAATAATATCAAATCTTGATTAATTAAATCATGGGTAGATCTTTAGGTGTTTAGTAACCTAAAAGTGCTTAGGAAAATTATGGTTAACTCACATGTGTAGGGAAATCATAAGAGTACATAATTAAGTTTCTTAATCCAATTAACTATCAATTGTGAGCCAATTGCATTAGGCCCCTTTATTCTCTAGGATCATAGCAAACTTACTTTCCATTCATATGCATATCATGTTGGCTCATAATTATTTGGTTAATTACATTAGGTAACATAGGTAAGGGTAATTAGTTGAACTAATTAAGGATCCAACTTAATTAACTCATAAAATCCATTTAATTACCTTTGTTTAAACTAAATCAAATTACCAATATGGGAATAGGGTTAGATAATAAATGAGTATGTCTCCTCCTCTTTAAATCAAATCAAAGATTCAAAAATAAGTTAATAAAACAATTTTGGCTTTCTTTAAATGGTTTTATTTAATGTGATTGTCCTTAGGAGTTAATGTATTTGAATAAATCATGGGTTTATATTTAATTATTCCCTTCCAATCATGTTAAATGTTGTATGTTATGTGGCTTCATGCATTCATCTTTTCAAAATTCAAATGAACTAAAAATAAATTTTCTTTTATGTAAGCTTGCATGTTGATTTAATTTGATATATGAGTGGCTATTATCACTATTAAATCCAAATTTATTTTCAAGGTTCATAAATTGATAATAATATATGGAATGATGGTAGTTATGAATATATAAGACTTGTATGTGTTTATAATATAAGTGTGTGGTTTGGAGTTTCCCTGCTTATGTTCGTGTATGCAAATTTACATATGTTTGAATGCAAATGGGAATATAGTTTGGACATCCTGGGAATACAAGGCTTTAGCTAACCCTAAGGAGGTCATTTGATTACCTTACTTCCCTGATCAACAATAACATGTACCCATTTGATTTCATTTCTATGTTTATTTATATAAGAATATGGATAGAGCTTTAATTCATATATATAAATAATTCAATTAAAGAAAATACAATCTTTGAATGCTTTTCATATTCTTAATTATGAATACATGTGTAAATATTTAAAAAAAGGAAATATGTAGTCTGGACACCCTTGGAATTCAAGGCTTTAGCTAGCCCCAAGGATGTCATTTGATTACCTCCACGTTAACAGAGACATGCTTATGAATTTTATACATAGACACGTACTCACATTTATGTATAAAATTCATAAGCGAACTAAAGAGAACTAAATCAAATTAATATGGTTTAGAAGTGGCTTAGGGAAGAGATGAAAGAGTAGGTTTCTTATGTGCCAAAATCCTAAGCATAATCCATATTAAGACAGACGGGCTTGGTTACCCATGTGCAGGTTGCTAAGTCCAAATTATATATATAACTGCTTGAGATTGTATATGTGGTCATCTAATCTCTATTTTGTAGCTGTAGTTAGATTTTCTTTTTCCTATATATGAATATAATTTTGCAATAGGAATTAGGATTACTACTATGGGAGATTAGGATGAGCAATGGCGAGAAGGCTTTGTCCTGGGGTGCCCTATGATGCCTATGAAGTAAGCACATCCAAATCAAAGAAGGAAGAATGAAGGAGGAGGATGGAAGAGTGAAGAATGAAAACCCCCATAGCATGTATTGATTCAAATTGTAATTATTCTTTCATATTCTAGGTTGTATAAGGGTAGAGCTCGGCTACCCATCTTCTCTCTTTTTGGGTTATATGGCGGTACCTGATCGCACCAACCTCTTATTCTTTTACGGTAGTTATAAAATTAATTGATGTTGTGTTCAAACTGTGCATTAGGATGACATGCTCTTTATAGTTTTTTCATGTTTGATGCCTTAATGTGTGTCCTAGATGCGGTAAGCTCTTAGGATAAAAAATAAATTTTCTACCTAGCTAATCACTCATAACTAAATTTTAAACAACTTGTAATCTCATCATAAAGCCTAAGACATAAATAAGATAATTAAAAGATTTAGGAACCCCTTAGTTGTATGGTTGTATGTCTCACATCATGCATATCATCTTGAATCATTTTGCAAAATGAGGGCTTCCATCCTTACACGCATAGGGATCGCTTGACCCATGAGAGCAACCCCTACTGTTAGAGCTTTACCCTTTTTCTCTTTTAATTTGGCCAATAATCTACTTCATCATGCATTTAGACATATAAAAATCCCAAAGCCTTTGTCTAAAATATTATGTCAAAATGAGATAAAAATTAAACAAATTTTGCATTTATAGATTAAGTCATATGCTTATACCACCCATGCAGTAGTCTCTTAGGGAGTGGCTTTAGGACTTTAGTCTCTTCAAATTAAATAACTACCCTAGCCATCTTGCAATTCATAAGACTAGACTACATGGTTTTAAAATTTAGGAGGAGTTAGCTAACATCCACTGTAGGCGATTATAAGTCCAGAAGTCGATGGGTTTATCCTCTCTTATGGAGATAAACCCTCATGTTCATCTTTCATTTAGATTTAGGTCATGCTTTGGCTTATACTAAAGATCTCTAGATTTAGGATTCGAGGTAATTGTTTTCTTCAGGCTAGAAGCATAAATCCTCACCTATTAGGCATTTCTACAACCTTGTGTTGGTGGATTATAAGCCCTAGTAATCTAATAAAACTCAACTCTTACAAATAAATCTCTTCATTTTCAAACATATAAAGCCCAATCATATGACAGATTGCTCACTAGGCTTCCTAGTATCAGGAGCATTTCCTACTTCCTCCATTTAGATTCTAGAAATATGTCTTCTCCATGAACTTTTCTAATCGATTTTCTAAACATAACCATTCCTTTGATAGTCTAACCTTGAAATCTTTTGAGATGATAATTATCTACTTTAATCAAGAGTACTATTAGGTAATTTCATTATCTAGGATGTAATTAACTATGGAGGCTTGTCTTCATAAGGAACTTTAGAACTCAGTTTAATATAAACCCCGCTTTATTCATCCATGTAATGCAAGGGAAAAATCTTTGGTACATTCGAAGACCCATCATGACTTAGGAGTCATTATTAGGTGATTAAGTCCATTGAAGGGTGGTGCCTCTATCTTTTGAGATAGTACATCATACCTCAATGTCATACTAGATCACTTCAATAAGTACTCCCTATGATTTGCGTGGTGTCCCCCCACCCCCCATCCAAAAATAAACACCACAATGAGCAACTAAGTCATTAGGGGAAGGAAAAATTATTTAAAAAATGACACTCATCATTGCATGGTGTAATCGAGTGAGATTTGAGTTTGGAAGAATAAATGGGTTATTCTAAAAGACATGCTTGTGTCTCATTCTAGGGTTAAAATAGTTGTGGCTATAGTGGCTCTACATAATTATATACATCATCACTTATTGCACCATGATATTAAATTCAACATTGTAGATGAAGATCAATCATTTATGCTAATTCAAGCATTTGAATATTGATTGGGCCAGTCGATGGTTGAAACCAGTCAACACACAATAGAGTTTGAGACATAAGATGGAGGAAGAGCTGAGGGGGTGAAAGCATTATGAGGGAAAGTTATAAATGCTTTAGTTAGTGATTAGAATGGAAGTAATGAGCATTTATAACTAGCTTATGCAACTCTTATTTTTAGATGATAATTTTAACTTTTTATGTTGACATCTACATGCTCATTGGAACTACATATATTTGTTGTACTACTTATTTTATAATTTTCACAAATAGTTATTTACTTATCATTGTCAAATTATTTTGTAATGTTACCATTAACATATTAATATTTTTATTGCTTAACTGCCTCCGAAGCTATCCATTGCAATTATTATTGCAATGCTATGTATTAACTTTACATAGAGAAAGAAATTATGGGAGAAGATTTTACAAGTGTCTTAGAGATAGAACAGGAGAAGATTGCAACTATTTTAGATGGGTTGATGAATACGAGGGTGACACTTCATATAATGATCATGCTTGGAGGGTAACATTGGAGAAAAAATTAATCCATTTAATCAACAGGATTACAAGCTTAATATTTTGATCACACTAGTTGTTGTAGTTATAATTTTAATATTAGTTGTATTTATTATGTGATATATAATATCTTAATGAAATTTAGTGGACTTATGCTTATATAACTTATTTTTCTTCATTATGTTTCATATTATTCAGCACATAAGGATATTTTAGTCTTTTCTACATAAATAGCCATAGCACAACAGATTCTCAACTGAGTTTTTCAAACAAAATCATAGCTTCAACAACAGCAACTTTCTACCACCGCTTCTTCTACAACAACTTTACACCTACTTCTCAAATAACTACAGCTGTCTCAATCACACCCTAAATTTTCTTGGTTGAAATCCTCTCACTTGAATTTTATTTTTGGCCAAATAGCTCTCAAATTAAGACAATTTTCCATGTTGCTTAAACTCTCTTTCTCTTACAAATCTTCCCTTGGATGAAATTTGGTGTGGAGTTGATTTAAAACATTCTTGAAGATTAGTGAGAATTCTTCATTGGCCGACCCACCTTTGGGGTTACATGAAGTTTGATGATAAGAAGTTCTCTCCCTCCATGCAAATCATCTTCAATCATTAAATGGATATTCTTCTCATCTTTTTTCAAGTTATTCTCAATACTTTATAAGGTTTGGATTATTTAAATTCTTGTATATCAAAGGCTTTGTGAAAATGGTTTTCAAATTGATTTCACATATAAGAAATCAACATTGGTTTGTTTCTCTGAATTTATTTATTTCATAACATAGTTGGTTACACTTTCATGCAAGTGTTTTAATCATCCTTGTGTTTTGACTTTATATATCATTTTAATCTATTTTATTTTCTAGTCTTCATCTCTTTTAAAGTAAAATAACTTCTTTTAAGACTTATTTTCTTAAATCATTCCATCTAAAGTTCATGATTTTATTTTAACCTTAACTCAAAATGAAAGTAATTCACCTTGAGCTCACTTGAATATTTATCTTAATATTATTTTAGCTAGGTTGTGTGTGCAAAATCTTTTTTAAATTAACTGTTGTAGAGTTTATATCTTTTCTTCTTCTTTTCTCTTGTACTTTGTGGGGTAACTTTCTAGTGTAATAAAGTATGATGTTGGGTTGTATTTGTCCATGAAGGATAATACAAGATATTTTCTATAATCTCATCTTTGATTTAGTGAATTTCTAACTTGGGTTTTTAGGCATGGATGTAGGTTGGTTTTTGGATTTGACCTAACCACATAAAAATCTTAGTGTTCACTTCTTTAATTTTTGCACCTTTACTTTACTTTTGTTGTTTATTACTTTGCTCTCCTAAATATTTCATTTGAATTTAAATTTTCAACAAAGTTTCAAAATTAAATCTTAATCTAAAAATCTTTTGAATACCCAATTTACTCCCTCGCCCCTCTTTGGTGTCATAGCCTCATAACAATTATTTTTTTAGTCATCACCACTGACATAATGATATCATTCCTATAAAGATGATCATCATTCAAGGACCCATTATGGTCTTGTAAATGTCTTTGTCTATTAGAGAAGCACTTGAAATAAGTATCTTTGTAATTCAATGGAGATCCTAGTTCACCTTTTGTTCTTGAACCAAAAAATATGATATTGTAATTTTTATCAATAAAAGAGAAACGTGCATTTTAAAACTTTGTATAAGTGAACCTCATAGATGTAAAGAACTTATTTGAAAGTTTTTTAACATTTTACATAATACTTTGATTAAATAGTAAGTTCATTTGGTGGTGCTCATATTTTCAAAAAAAGCAACTTTAATAACCTTGGTTTCATAACACACTTCAACTGATTAAGTATATTATAGTCCATTTTTACTTTCAACTACAAACATAGTCTTGAAATGCTAAAATCTATATAATTTGAAACCCAGTTTAAAATTTTTATGGTTTAGAGAAAGTTTTCTATGGTGTTGGTCAAAAGAATTCCACAGTAGAGAATCAAAAATATATCTTATATAACTATCTTTATTATTTTCCTCTTCATTTCATCACATAAATGTTGTTGTCATATATGACAAGAATAACCACTAAAGCCTTACATTTAGAGAAATGCTACCATTAACAATTTCTACCATTACTCTTTTCTTTCATAGATTGATCTTCATCCATTTTATTGTTTTTAAGTTTTAATCATACAAGGGATATATTCATCTCTTATGCATAATGTAATTTATGCCTTTCTCATGATATATCAAACATAATAAGCAATCATTCAAGATTGTATCAATTTTCTTATTTTTAAGAGCAAGCTACAAGAGATTAGAATTTTGATGTTCATGAGGAAGCTAACATTATGTGAGAAAAAATAGCAAGTGAAATTAAGCAAGTTGTTGAAGATGTGCTTGGAGAATCAAAAGGAAAAGCTTCTTTTAATAAGAATAGTTGGTGGTGGAGTTAGAGTGTGCAAGAAAAGAAAAAAATAAAAATTATTATTATAAAACTTGGTTTAGATGTAAAAACTCAGAGAATTGAGAAAGATATAAAGTGGCCTGTAGAGATTCTAAGAAAGCAATATATGATGCAAAAAATTTAGCTTTTAGTGATTTATACAATAGATTAGATACCAAAGAAGGTGAAAGATGTATGTATAAGTTAGCCAACCAAAGAGATAGGAGAAGTAAAGACATAGTTCAAGTGAGGTGTATTAAGGATGAAAATAATAAAATGCTTTTTTTAAGAAAAGGATATTGAAAATAGGTGTATGAGGTATTTTGATAAACTTTTCAATTAAGATCTAAAAGTACAATTGATTTTAGCAACCTTAATACCATAAACAAAAATAGAGAATTTCATTTTTATCATCGTATTAGTAAATATGAAGTTAGTGAAGCTTTAAAGAAAATGAAATGTAGAAAAGCAGAAGGACCGGATAATATTCCAATAGAAGTGTGGATATGTTTAGGAGATCAAGGAATTTCTTGGCTTACTAATCTTTTTAATGTCATTTTAAAGACTAAAAAGATGCCATATGAGTGGAGAAAGAGTTTATTGGTTCCTATATTTAAGAATAAAGGTGATGCACAAGAGTGTGCAAATTATAGAGGAATTAAGTTAATGTGTCATACATTAAAATTATGGGAGAGAGTAATTGAGCATATTACGATGTGATACAGTTTCTCACAATCAATTTGGTTTCATGCCGTAGATCTACTATGGATGCTATACATTTGTTAAGGGGTTTGATGGAGAAGCATAGAGAAAGTAAGGAGGATCTACATATGATATTTATTGATTTAGAGAAAGCTTATGATAAAGTTTCAAGAGATGTACTTTGGAGAGTTCTAGAACAGAAAGGAGTTAATATTGGTTATATTCAAGTCATTAAGGATATGTAAACTAGAACTGTTACTTGTGTCCAAACACAAGGAGGATTGACAAAATATTTTCCTATTTTAGTTGGATTACATCAAGGATCAGCTTTAAGCCCTTATCTTTTTTACTTTAGTTATGGATGTTCTTACTAGGCATTTACAAGAAGATGTACCTTGGTGTATGCTTTTCATTCTTCTTGTTGATAAGACTAGAGAGGAGTCCAACGAAACGAATTATGGAGGTCAACTCTAGAGTCTAAAGGTTTTCATTTAAGTAGATCTAAAACTAATATATGGAGTGTAATTTTAGTTGTAGAAGTTCTAGTGGTAGTGTTGTGACATTAGGTGAACAAGTCATTAATAAGAGTGAGCATTTTAGATATTTAGGCTTTATTGTTCAAAATGATGGTGAAATAGATGGAGATGTTATTAGTAGAATTCAAGTTGGATGGTTGAAGTGGAGGAATGCATCTATTATGTGATAGAAAAGTTCCACTTAAACTTAAGCAAAAATTTTATAAGATGATGGTAAGACCTACAATGACTTATGGTGCAGAATGTTGGCCAATAAAAGAGAAGCATAAAACTAAGTTAAGTGTTATAGAGATGAGGATGCTTAGGTGGATGAGTAGCTTTACTCTTAGAGATAGAATACAAAATGAGTATATTCGGGAAAAAGTTGGAGTAGCTCCAGTGGTAGATAAGATTAGGGAGAGTCGCCTTAGATGGTTTGGCCACATAAAGTGTTCATCCGATGACCCAATTAGGAGAGTAGATGCATTAGATTTGCCTTATGTTAAGAAAGGTAGAGGTAGACCTAAAGAGACTTGGTTAAGATGTATAAAAAATGATCTTAGTATACTTTATTTAAATGAGAATTTGATGCATAATAGGACACAATGGAGATGAAGGATTCATGTAGCCGACCCCACCTAGTGGGATTAAGGCTTGTTGTTGTTGTTGTTGTTGTTTGTTGTTGTTTGTTGTATTAATCCATACATTATAATTCATTTTTGTATTTAATTAAAAGTATTTATCAAAAAATTTAAAACATCTAAAAATACCCTCATATATAACCTTACATTTTGATTTATTGGTTTAATCATTTTTGACATAATTAAGATGTAGTAAGTTTTCATAAATCAAAGTTTTGAGATCTCTTTTCACCTTCGGTATGATTATTTTAAAATTTATATAAAATCATTTACATGCTTGTTAGGCTATGCTATGAGCTTGATTTCTCCAATTGAATAATCATCATCCACTAATATATGCTTTCCATCTAACATAAGAAAATCATGATGTATTTTAAAAGTTTTTTTAATCATAGGATGATATTTCATAATTTACAACTTATTTTATGTAGTCCAACATACCACTTATATTTAAATGGTGTTTGGTTTGGCCTATTATTGACATCAAAAAATGTGAATAAAACCTAATATAATGTCCTCGTTAAACTCTAAGTCACATTTTATGCAAACAATTACATTGGACATATTGAAGACTTTAGAGGAACCTATATAGGAGGTTCACTTGTAGATGTTTCATACCTTGTATGTTTGAATCTAATTAGCCCTAAGGTGGATCCCTTTCACTATTTGAGTTTAGTCATTCCCTAGTATATATACAATCATTGATATCATAAAATTAATTTATTTTAATAATTCAATTTTTTGTATAATTGATTATGAGATTCTAAAGATTAGCTTGACCTTCCTAAAATTTAATTTTGGAAATTTTACTTTTGGCTATCTTAATGGTACTTCCATATCCTTATCTTATTTAAGTACATATCCAAGTGAATACCCTTCTTAACCAAATTAACTAATCACCTTAGAAGATTAACTCTAAGATGTTACTATTATGGTTGTAAATTAAATGGTTATTAGAAACTCTTAAAAAATCCATGATCAATCATTGGAATGGGAAAGTCAAACTAAGATCATTCTAGTTCAACTCTTGGCCTAGGTTGTGTCAAATAATTGAATTAATCACTATTTATAGGTTAGTGAATAAGACCATGTGGTGGTCAATTGAATGCAAGTCAACATAATTTGCCCAATTTACCTAATTTAGCCAACTTGACCAAAGTGGCCATGATTATAAATTTAGTTGAACCAATGAGACATGAAATTCACTTAATGTGTCTTAAAGATGGTTCAGGCCATTAAAGTTAATGGCACAATTAGTAAATTTAATTGAATAGATCAATATTAAAATCTATTTAATTTCTAGATAGTGAGTATAACTAAATGTGTCATTAATAACTTCTTTAGTTTAACTTAATTTTGACCATTTATAGTGGGTTAATTTAGACAAATGCTTTGATATGGTCCTTATTGGGCTAAAATAAAACTATTTATATTTGAGGATAAATTAATTTTATCAAAGGGATAAATCATATTAAACCTTTGAAGAATTATTATGTTTAAAATTATGATGGGACACTATGTAGATCTTAGAGGGGTACTTATTGAAATGATCAAATACGACATCATGGAATAGTATACTACCTCAAAAGGTATTGATCTCACCTTATGATGGATTCAATCATCTAATAAGAACTTCTTAAGCTGATGGGTCTATGTATACTAGAGATTTTTCCGCTACTTTACATGGACACAATAAAGTGGTGTTTATTTTAAGTTGAGTTCTGAATTCCTTATATGGGTAAGCCCAGGTAATTACATCTTAAGATAAACAATCTCCTAACAATAGTCTCCATTAAAGTGATTGGCTATCATCTCTAAAATTTTTAGAGCCTTGTATCAAAGGATTGGTGATTATTGTTTGAAATTAAGTGAGAAAAACTCATTTAAGAAAGCTCTTAATGGAATTTAAAGGAGAATATGTAGGAAGTGCTCATTATACCAGAAAGCATAGTGATAACTTCAATATACCATATGGTGAGGCTTTATATTTTGAGATAGAAAAATTTTATTATTTGAGTTGACATTTGATTAGCAAGTTTTAACTTATATTCTAATAACATACGATTATAAAAATGCTTAAGTGGTGAGAATTTATACCTATAGTAAAAAAAGAAATTAACTACCTCTAAAATTGTTTCTAAAGTCCTCTAGCATAAGCTAGGAGCTCAACTTAGTTTTTCTCAAAAAATTAGGATATGTTGGATTACTTCTATTGGAAAGAATGAACCTATCTCAACTCTTCTGAACTTAAAGCCATTTGGTTTGGCCGTCAGCTAAAACCTCCTACATTTTAAATTTTTTTGGCCAAGTTTTATGAATGCGAGATAGTTAGGATATTACTTAATAGAAATATGAACCTAAGAACCGAAACTCACTCCATAAGATCCTAGATCATGATGGGTATAAAGTCATGTTGTGAACTAATGTAATAAAATTACTTCTTCTAAATATTTTTAGACTCTTTAATTTTACTCAAGCTGGGTGAGAAATTATATCTATATGCATGATGAAATAATTTATGAGATAAATCAATGAGAAAGGTGTTCTTCACTAAAGGAGTTGTTGTCAATGGTCCTACAATTTTCTTATTGTTCAATGATTGAAATTCCTTTATATTTAAAGGGAAAAAATAATATGCAAGCATGATATTATCTACATTCATCACAGACCTAAGAGATTCTAAATTATTTAGTTGATTAACTCTTATACTTTAAGGTTAGGTTATACATTATTTTATTTTTAATTAAAGTTGATTTTAAGCTAGGTAGAAAATTTAAGTCCTAAATAGCTTACCAAAATCTTGGCCATTCAATAAAACATTACACTTTAAGAAACCTTCAAAAGAGCATGACATATCTATTTCACAAAAAAGTAAACACACCAATCAATCAATCAAATTAAAAGAATAATGAAAGACCAGTGTGATTGAGTTTCACTATACACCCTAGAAAAAAAGAAGATGGATTGCTGAGCTCTACTCTAATATAACCCAGATTATAAATACATAAATAAAAATTAAAATAAATTATGGTGAGCCTTAATTTTCACTTGGTCTTCTTAGATCCTCCAGGCATCATAAGGCCTCATAAGTCTATACTTTCTAACCTTTGCTCATGCTATGGCTCTAACACTATTATACTACAAAATTAAATTTAAATTTTAACCTCTACTCATGCTCTGGCTCTAACACTATTGTACTACAAAATTACATTTAAATTAAAAAAAACGAAATCCTAGCAAAACATGCAAAATATAGGTTAGCTATAACAAACATACACACTATGCAATTATATATCACACAATTGGACTTAGCACTCATGAGTGTCAAGCACACCTGTCCCACTGGGCTATGCTAAAAGGACAAGCAACACCTACAAGTAAAAGAATTTAATTTATTTTTATTATTACTATTACCTCTTTAAATAACCACAACCCTTGTAAAAGACATTGTTAGTCTAATGAATAATGTCCCACCATCTATTCTACACATAAACAATCCTAACATCCAATCTAAAAATATTACACCATAAATAAACAAATAAATACATCATAACAAAGCACCAACTTAACATCCTTTTGTATGAGCAAAGGTTAGTGTGGTATGATAATGTTATTTTTTAATATGCATGTTGTGAATTAAATGATATGTTCATGTAATTAACCAAAGGGTGGTTCTGATTCAAGTATTTAGTGATTTGAAAGGTAAATTTTAATTTTATTTTATTTGAATTAAGCTTAGTGTTTTAAAGAATATGAAAATAATTTAAGTTTCACTTAGGATGAAACTTGTTCCTTTACAACTCCCTACCTTAAGGTTAGTTCTAAAGATGTATTTTATGATTTTAGGTTGTCTTAATGAAGCATTAAGATTTGTATTAATTTCTAAGTTTGGAGTAAACTTAAATGGAATTATGATCACATGAAAGGCACTTTAATGCTAAGAGGAATAAGTGATGACTCACTTAATGATGTCCTTCAATTTTTTATCAATTTAATACTTCATTTTTAAAAATATTTATTCCATAACTCTTAATACTTCATCTTAAAATAATGAAATATTTATTCTATCCTTTAAAATATCATTATGTATATTTCTTAAATAAATATAAATTTATTTCATCATTTTGATATTTATTTTATTATTTTTAATTTATTTTTAAATTAAGTATGTATTTTTGTCAATTTCATAATTCATTTTTAAAATAATTATGTATTTATTTTATTACTTTAATATTTTATTTCTTTAAAACTAACATTTGTTTTTATGTATCAATTTAAACATGAATAAGGATGAAATAAAATTTTGAAATCTTTATGATATAAGGTTTAGAAATAATTTATAATTTCACATGTATTTCTTTGCACTACTTTTTAAGTCTATGCCATTATTAAACCTTAGAGACAAAGTGTCAAAGTCCTCTTTAGGATAAGTTGCCCCGCACTTACTAGTGTCCAAATAATATATCTTCAAAAAAATGTATATTATATAGATGAATTATACAAAAAGGTTTCAATTTATTTTTTTATTTAAACTTATAAATATTTTGATTTTGATTATAAGAAAATACTCTAAAAGTGTGAGTGAGTTTGAATGGGTAAGGAGGTGTATACCCTCCTCCTCATATGAACCACCATTTTTTTGGGTGTAGTATATGGTAGCCATCGAAGCGGTGGACAGGGTTGGAATTAGCTTTGGATTGATGAGGTGGACCTCCTCTAACAGATAGAGAATTTTGATGGCCAGTGGTCAAATGGATAGCCCATGATGAGTGAACAACCAACCATTATGAAGATGAACTTTCCTTGGTCAATGGTTGGATAAAATAGCTTTAGGTTAGCTAAAAAAAGCCCAAGGCATGCTAAGGTGATGGCCTTGGATAATGTAGAAGTTAAACCATCTTATTTTGAGATTTTATCTAATTTGGAATCATTAGTTCACTTGGTTTGGGCTAAACAATGTTAACCTTAGGTTGGTTCACTTAGGTAGATCATGGGACATGTGTGGATGATTCATACTAAGTTTTGTTGGATTTAGACATGATTTGGTTGAGATTATTCGGACTCATATAGATCAATTTAGAATTAATTGGATCAAGTTGATCAACTGATAAAATTTGGCCTAATGAGTTAATTTTAAGTTCTGTTCAAAATGATGATTTGGAATATATCGGTGCAATTGGTTTGATTTAATTTGAAGTGGATTTGAATTTGGCTTATTTGGATTTATATGGGCCAAATAGGTCAAATTCATAAATTCAATCAAATTGGCCAAATTGGGAGCAATTGGGAGTTAAGTCATACTTAATTGTTCATTTGGAATTGACTATAGGCTAGGATTTGATTTAATTTTACTAGGATTGGGTTTTCGATCAACTTAATCATTTAGGTCAAATTGGACTAAGTTTGCCAATGGGGTTAGGTTAATCAAACTAGCTTCAATTGGTCAAAAATAATGTAAGTGTTGATTCAATCCAATTTGAATTTGATCAAGAGTTGGTTCAATTTGACCCTGCAGGTCAAATTGGGTCAAATTAGGTCAATGGGTTAAATTTTCTTAATTAGAATCTATTAGGTACTGGGTGATGAACCATGGTCATCTTTGGATTGATTGCAATAATTAGTTTGGTCAAATTTATGTTAGATCAAGATATGGTTCAACTTGATCATTTAGGTCAAATTGGGTTAATTGGGGTGAAGTAGGTTAATTATGCTCAATTGACCTACTCAATAATTAGATGTTGGGTTTAGAGTTTAGGGAAAAGGTGTCTACAAGGACAACCTGGAAAAAAGATCAATGAAAGGTTACTTAAGATGACTTATAGCATAGTTTTGAAGACAATATTAAGGATGAGCCCCCTATAAATATATGAATATATGTGAGTCATGATGAGGAAAAAAGATCTAAGAGTTAGGTCTCACCCCAAGATATTTGTAGAATGTATATCGACCCTCTATGTGGGTGATAGGTCACACTAAGGAAAAGGCACAGGGACATGGTCATACTTGAGAATTACAAGCCCAAAGGGGTAGCTCACTTAGTCATACAATGGTGCTATCTAATCATGATCTAAACCTAAAATAGTCACTCAAAAATGGTGATGTGAGGGCATGATCTTAACCTTGTGTGTGTGTATGTGTATATATATATATATATATATATATATATATATATATATATATATATATATATATATATATATATGGTGGACCCTATCAATGTGTGATGTGCCACACTAAAGAGAAGCCATGAGGGACTTAGCCTGCCTTAGGTTTACTAGCCCAAAGGGATGGTTCGTGCATCTATAAAATGGTTCCATCCAACCTAAAGACGAAACTACATGGAGAGGGGTCATTGGAGTAAAATCCAATTCTAAGGTGGCCACTCAAAAAATGGGCCACGAGGACATGATCCTAACCCTAAACATATATATGAACCTATTGGTGTGTCTGAGACACATGAACTTTGGCCTACCTTAGATATATTAGCATAAAGGCATAATATAGAGACTACATTGTAGAGTCTATCAAACCTAATGGTTTCCCATTGATGTGTGATGGCTGAAGTAGGAAGAACACATTAGGGAATTATATCATTCTAAGTAGAATCAACCACTAGACCATGTAGTGAGTCGAGCTTGACCTAGGGTTACTTCTAAGAAGGGGCCATGAGGTCATTATCTTAACATGGGGTAGTATATGCTATACTTGCTGAAATCATGTTGATGTTGTAGAATAAGATACCTAATGGGAAACGAGTCATATGGCGTGATCTTAATTTATAAAAAATATATGTATTTATATAAGTGGATCCTGTCGGTGTGTGATGGGCCACCCTAAAGAGGAACCATAGAGGCTTTGGCCTGTTATAGATTTACAAGACTAAAGAGATAGTCTTTGCATAAGTAGAATGATGCTATCCAACAAAAAGGGTGGATATTAGGAAAAGGGTACCATCCAATCCAATAAAAACCTGGGTCATATTTAAATGGTGTTATAACAACTTTTTCAAAATAGAATGGCCATAAGGAAAAGGTACCATGGGGGCTTTATTTTAATCCCTAAACATATAAATCTTGTTTATGTAAGACAATTGACTTAAGAAGAAAACATTGGGATATATATCTTCTTAAATGGTGTAACTTATAGGAGGCCAATTATCACTAAAGTAGTCACCACCCAACCTAAAGGTACATGTAAGTGTGTGATGATTAATTAAAGAAGAAAGTATCAGGGATATACATCCTCCTATGGAAAACTGATCACTAAATAGCTTATTTTTAATGGAATAATTACTATCCAATCTAAGTCAACTACCAAAATGGGCCATGAGGGCATTATTACAGCTTGAAGTAGTTCAGGCCATACATGAATCGGGTCACAAGGATGCTATCCAAGCAGTTTTACTATAAGGAAAGAGGTCGTAATGACATTATCCTAACCTTATGTATATATATATGCATATGTGTATAGGTGGACCATGTCGGTGTGTGATGGGTCATACTAAGGAGCACCACGGGGGCTTAAGAGATGGGTTGCTTATCTGTAGAGCAACACCATCTAACTTAAAGGGGCAATTACTAGGAAAGGGGCCACTAGGTCGTTATCCTATACTATAATAGCCACTTGCAAAAGGGGTCATGAAGGCATGATCCTAATCTTAAAGGTATATATGGACCCTATTAGTGTGTAATGGGTCACCCTAAGGAGGAGCCTTGGGGACACCGCTTGCCTTAGATTTATTGGCTCAAAGGGATAGTCTATCAGTTGCATAGTAGGGTTTAGCTAACCCAAGGGTTTTCCATAAACAAAATTACATCCTCATAACAAAAGTAACCATAAATATGATTTATTGACCATATAACAAGTTGAGCCTAGCTAGGGAAACTACTAAGAGGGGGCCATGAGAGTGTTAACCAAGCTTGAAGTAGTTCAATGAGTGTGTTCTAACTAAGAAAGGTAACCATGTGGATCTCTCAAGTGAATCTTAGTTGTGCTACTCAAACTAAACTATCACTTGGGTTCTCTCACACCTACCATAATAGCACTAATGATGAATTTTAGAAATAGTCCCAAAGTTGAACATGCTATGATTTTGGGAAGAATGTGAATTTAGGGAAGATCAAATGATTGGAATATTTTGATTAATTTGGACCCAGTAAATGTATATGTCAATTTGGATGTAAAAATGTAATTTTATTTGTAAAACTTATTTTAAAATAAAATTATGCATAATATTTCTTCAAATATAGCCCATTCATAGGTAGCATTTGGCATTTTCCTTTTGTGGTTGATCGGTTAGTATGATCCACCCTTGTAAACCTTTTTCATGACTAAAGATCCTTCCCACATTAGTTCAATGTGATGAGCAACAATCAATCTCCTAAGAACTGAAATGAGCACTCTTACCTAAAAAGTTCTAAGGTGAACCAACTTATTGTGAGCTTTAACTATTTGTGCTTTGTATAGCTCGAGATTTTGACTAGCTTGGAGGCGTCACTCCTCAATAAGACCTTTGAGTTTATTTATCTATAACTTAGTATTTTGCTAGGTTATGATCTTATTGCCTATGGCAACCCTTAGTGATGGTAGTTGTACTTCTAATGGAGAATGACCTTAGATCCATACACTAAGGAAAAGGGAGTTGATCACGTCAGATTCTTATATGTGGCTTGATCAGCTCACAAGGCTTCAACTAACTACTCTTGTCATTACCATTTATTATCATCGAGCATTTTCTTTAGTATTTGGATGAGAGTTTTGTTAAAGGCCTTTTTAAGCCCATTCACCTAGGGATATTGTGTCGCCTTACGAAGATATTAAGCTTAGTACTCTTAAAGATTGTACCTTTATCATACATAATCTAATAAGGTACATTGTATCTATAATATGAATCTTGAAGAACTAAAAAACATGGTGAGCCTTGACTTCTCTCAATGGAATCGCCTATGCTCATTTAGAAAAATAATCCATCACTGTTAGAATGAAGTGATGACCCTTAAAAGGAGGGTTGATCAGACCCACTATATCTATACTCTAATTGTTGAATGGCCATGAAGCTATCAATAGATAAAGAAAGTTATGTGGTTAATGTAGGACTACTCCATGAACTGACACTAGTGATAGTGATGCACTACATCCATGTAATTCGTAATCATAGTCAGTCAATAGTATCTGTGTCTTTTAACACTAGGTAATACTTCTCAATTGATGGATACTTGGCTTTTACAAGAATTAAGTGTTTGTTCAAGTAGTAGAGCACATTTTAATTCTATTCATCATTATATTGAGCCAACAAGTAGCCAAAGGAATCACTTAACACCATTGTGTAGAAGAGGTTTTCCTAGGATAGTGATAGCTAGCATTGGGGGTGTGAGCAAGTATTGCTTGATGCTTTCAAATACATGCTAGCACTTATGGTCACTTTGAAATTTGGCATCCTTCTTTGTGAGTGCCATGAAGGGTTGACATCGACTAGAAATGTTTGATATAAAGCACCTTAGATGCACCAATATTCTTCAAAAAAAATTTTGAGTTGGGTTAGACTCATAGGATGTGACATTTCTAATATTGCCTTCCACGGTGTCATATGATGAATCTTAGAAACTTCCTATAGTCATCCCAAAATTGCATTTTAGAGGGTTCATCTTCAAGTTATAATGTTGCAATAATTTGAAAACTACTCTCAAGTCATATAAATGGCCTACCTTTTTTTCTTTTGATTATGAGATCATCAACATAACACTCTAGTATCGATAATTGGAACTCATCTTTGAGACATGCCTTATTATCATCCCCAAAGTCGATGCATATGTAAATTTGACTATTTTCTTTTTAATAAGTATGGCGCTGACTAGCTATATGGGGTACTTTTCCTCTTAGATTAATTTAGCATTGATCAATTTTTTTACCTCTAAAATGGTTTATTGTTTAACGGCTAATTGCATGGATCTAGTAGCCTGGTTTATGGGTGTTGCATTAGGTCGTATCTTTAGCTTATGTACCACAATGTCAAGAGCTAATCTAAGCATATCTTTATAACTCCATGTGAAGTAATCTTAACTCCAAAAGTAGCTTGATTAGGTCATTACCTTTGAAAACTATTTAATAGTGAACTTATAAATGTTGAGCATGGGTTATCCTCAGTGCCCAAATTAATTTCTTTAAGCTCATCTATGATTGAATTTATTTTATTTCTAATTTTATGAGTGCATCCCTAACTTGAAGGTTCATACTGATCATTTAAAGTTTCTAAACAAACTTCTTCAAATGAATTAAGTTTGTTCGTAAAGACCCTATTGGAATCCAAGTGCATAGTGATGACTAGGCAATACTCATCATCATCTAATAACTCAATTGTAATAAATCTTAGCACTGGTTGAGCTTTCTAACCTTTCTTTTTCCATAACTTTTTAAAGTAATTTGATTTATTTCTAGACCATGTGTGAGCTATGAATCCCAACTTTTCTAAGTTATAAATGTAAAATGAGTACTAATTAAAAATTAATTTTATTATTTCTTTAAAAGATTCATCCTCAAGTTCTACATCAACTCTTGAACTTGAGGATGATGCTCCTAAATAGAACTTGTAAGGTTTGGTATCCTCGTTCAATTTTGGTGTACCTTTAACTACCAAACCCTTAACAATCTCTAGAGAATGTGGGGTTATAGCTAGAGTGCTCATATACTAGTTAAGCCTCTCATAGAAAGGAAAGTTTGAAAGTTCTTCACAAAGCATATCACTATCTTGCTTATTATTGCTTTGCTGGGAGACTCAATTTTTATTACTACTTGGTTCCACTATCACTGCTAGAATAATCTTCAAATGTGAGGAGGTAGCTAGTGAACTAACCACATAAGACTCATCCTTTGAGTTGGATTCTAAGCATATGTGTTGTAGGGGGGTGCTTGCATTGGTGGTATCTAGAATAGTCTCACCCTCCTACCTACTTTGTTAAGTTATGAATATAAAGTGAGTAGTGATTAAAAAATAATTTTATTATTTCTTTGAAAGATTCATCCTCAAGTTCTACATCAACTCTTGAACTTGAGGATGATGCTCATAAATAGAACTTCTAAGGTTTGGTATCCTCATTCAATTTTGGTGTACCTTTAACTGCCAAACCCTTAACAATCCTCATATACTAGTTAAGCCTCTCATAGAAAGGCAAGTTTGAAAATTCTTCACAAAGCTTATCACTATCTTGCTTATTATTGCTTTGTTGGGAGACTCAATTTTTATTACTACTTGGTTCCACTATCACTGCTAGAATAATCTTCAAATGTGAGGAGGTAGCTAGTGAACTAACCACATAAGACTCATCCTTTGAGTTAGATTCTAAGCATATGTATGTTGTAGGGGGTGTTTGCATTGGTTAGAGCTAGAGCACTCATATACTAGTTAATCCTCTCATAGAAAGGCAAGTTTGAAAGTTCTTCACAAAGCATATCACTAGCTTGCTTATTATTGCTTTTCTGGGAGACTTAATTTTTATTACTACTTAGTTCCACTATCACTGCTAGAATAATCTTCAAATGTGAGGAGGTAGCTAGTGAACTAACCACATAAGACTCATCCTTTGAGTTGGATTCTAAGCATATGTATGTTGTAGGGGGTGCTTTGCATTGGTGGTATCTAGAATTGTCTCACCCTCCTAACTGGCCAACCCCACCCCCCCCCCCCCCTCCCCTCTAATTCTTCTCGAGCCCACCTTGTCCTCATTCTATGGGAGGTCGTGACATCCCACATACTCATTGTAAAGAATAGGTAAATGTGGCTTATAAGTAATGTCGAACTCTACCGCCTTCCCCAACCCCCCAGAGCCCACCTTGTCCTCATTTTATGGGAGGTCGTGGCATCCCACATACTCATTGTAAAGAATAGGTAAATGCGGCTTATAAGTAATGTCGAACTCTACCGCCTTCCCCAAGTCTTGGTCTTTTTTCTTTTCTTTTCAATTATTTATTTATTTATTTTTCTTTTTCTTCTTATTTTACTTCTTCTTTCTAAGTAAAATTTTTTTGAATATCATGAGAATATATTATTTATTTCTTGGGGAGGTAGTAGGCTGCATCCTCATATATCTCAACCTTGTTTATTGAGAAGGGTTTAAGATCCTCTTTGATGCAATACTCTAGACTAATGTGCATGAACTTGATACACTGATGTAAGGAAGGTGGTACCATCTTATTCTCATGCATCCAAAGTCTTTCGAGCAAGGCATGAAGAATGTATATGAATCTTTGATAAGGAACTTTGCTTCAGTCTTCAAGTCATTGAAGTATAATAATCATGATTGAGCCTAAAGCCCTTTAGTCTTGATCATTGAATCCTTTCGGCATCATCTCATCAAAACTAAGTCTAGTGACACTAATGCTCAAGTGGGTAAGGGTTCTTAGACTCATGATATTGATCGATGCCTATGGATGAGAAAGTACTCTGGTAAATTTGACATTGTCTATGTTTAATAAGAAGTACAATGGGATGTTATGATTCATAGTTCATAATAATAAGCCTTTATCTAAACAGTAACTCCCAAGACCTCCCTCAAAATATTAAGCTTCTAATATGGCTATGGAAGTAGTGGCTAGCTAAGCAAATCATATCTCATGATCTAGCATGGCCATGATTAAGGACTCCATCATCTGTTTAGATAAAATGAGAGCATCATACATACTTAACATAGCTAGCAACATTTTTGTGATGGTCTAGGACATTGTAGTCAACTTTGGGTTGATTCTCCACAAGTGTGTCCATTACTAGAGCACCTTATGGAGGGGCTATTTGCTCATGAGTGTCAATGGCCTATTTACTATAATCTTGAGTTGCCATCATAAGAGATAGAACTCTACCACCATGAAGGTTGATATGGTGTTTATTTTTAGATGCGCCTGGTGGACACCACACAGATCTTAGGGGGTACTTATTGAAGTGATCGGACAAAATTGAACTATCTTAAAAGATAGAAATATCACCCTACAATGGACCTAATCACCTAATAAGAACTCCCAAGGCATGATGGGTCTTTGAATATACTAGAGATCTTTCCCTTACTTTACATGGAAAGGTAAAGTAGGATTTATTTTATGCCGGGTTCTTTAGTTCCCTATGGAGGCAAACCTCCATAGTTAATTACAACCTAAGAAATAGGATTTCTTAAGAAAACTCTTGATTAAAGTAGTCAATTATTATCTCTAAAGATTTTATGCTTAAGACTATCAGTAAATTAGCTATTTTAGAAAATCAAGTGGGATTGTTCAATTGGAAGACTTATTTTTGAATTCAAAGGAAGATGAGTAAGAAGTGTACATGATACTAAGAAGCCTAGTAAGCACTCCAACTTACCCTATGGTGAGGCTTTATATGTTTGAAAGTGAAAGGATTTATTTTGTTTAAGTTGAAATTTTATTAGATTGCTAGGGTTTATAATCCATCAACACAAGATTATCGAAATTCTTAAGAGGTGAGGATTTATGCTCGTAGCCTTAGGGAAACATGCGACCTCAAATCTTAAATCTAGGGAGCTTTAACACAAGCTAAAAGCATGACTTAAATTTAAGCAGAAAAGGGACATAAGGGTCCATTCCACAAGAGAAAATAAACCCATCCGATTCTTTTGGTCTTACAACCTAGAGTGACTGTCAACTAATACCTCCTACAATTCAAAACCATGCAGGTCGGTCTTTGAAATTATAAGATGGTTTAAGCTATTATTTAATTTTGAAAGAGGCTAGAGTCCTAAACTCACTCCTAAGAGACTAGATCATATTTGGTATGAGCATATGACTTAGTCTAAAAATGCTACATCTTTTTCAAAATTTATATTATTTTGACACATTCATTTGGACAAAGGCTTGGGATATTTTATGCTTAAATGCATGATAAAATTTGGTTATTGTCAAAATCAAAAGAGAAAGAGGGTGAAGCTCCATCATAAGCAGTTGCTCTCATAGGTCAAGTGGTCCCTAAAGTGATGAATTGGAGGCTCTCATGTTTACAAAAGTGATTTAATATGGCATGCATGATGTGAGACATACAACATACAACTAAGGGGTTACTAAATCTTTTAATTATCTTGATTACAGCCTAGGCTTTAAAATGAGGTTTAAAGTTTTTTACAATTTAGTTATGAGTTGTTAATTAGGTAGAAAAATTAATTTTGTCCTAAGAGCCTACTGCATCAAGGCCACACATTCAATCATCAATCACTAAGAAACTATAAAAATTATGTTGTTCTATTGCACAAGCTAAACAAAATAATGATCATTGTATAAGCTACTGTAAAAGAATAAGAGGTCGATGTGGCCGAGTACCACCGTACACCCCAAAAAAGAGAAAAAGTTGGGTAGTCGTGATCTACCCTAATACATCCTAGAATTATAAAATAATATTACTATTTAGAATTGAATATAAGTTATGGGGATCTTTATTCTTCATTTCTTCTTTCTTTCTTCTTTTGATTTGATTTGCCTCAAGGCATGACAAAGCACCCCAGGACTAAGCCTTCTACCCACTTCTCATCCCAATCCCCATAACACTAATCCTAATTCCTATTACAAAATTACATTTTTATGAGAAAAGTAAATCTAACTACACTTGTAAAATAAATGTTAGCTAAGCATACATATTATATTTCATAATTTTGACTTAACACCCTATACATGAGTAACCAAGCCCACTTGTCCTAATGTGAACTATGCTCAGAGGCATAAGCAACCTATAAATAGAACATTTATATTATTTTGGGCTGCCCCTTAAGCACAACCCCCTATACAAAATAAGATTAGCCTATCAATGGCCTAACATCTGGTCTACATTCAACATTCTTAACATCCTATCTAAAATCTTACATCACAAAATAAAACACAACATCATACATACGCCGTCCAAACCTAAAGCTAGAAGTGGCAACTTAGCATTCTAATGTGTGTGTTTGGGCTTAGTGTGGCGTGTCTTAACTATGCATTTGAATTATAACTTTTTTAAGTTTCAAATAGTTTAAGTTAACATGATGGATGGTTTCATTTTAAGTTATTTAGGAGATTAGTTAGTCTTAATTTGTATTTTTTTTTTGTCTCATTGAATTTACACTTAGTGTATAAGTGTTGTAAAGAGAGGAAGAAAGCTTAACCTCTTTCATCCCTACCTTAAGTTATTTTCTAAAGCTCATTTTTATGATTTAATTTCTTTTAATGAAAGATTTATTAAATGTTCTAATAGTCCTAAGTTTAGGTTAACCTTAAAGAATCACATTTGATGTGAAAGGAATCTTAAGATTAATGTAATTAAATTACCATCACATAGAATATGTTAAACCATTCCTTTTCATCACCCATAACATGCATATGTTACAACACTTAGTATACCTACAAATGCAATATATTTTTGGCACACTTAAATGATCATGGATGCATATATTTGGAAATTGTATTTTTACTTGATTGAATTATTTATACATGTAAATTAAAGTTCTATCCAAATTATAATACAAATGTAAATAGGAATGAAATTAAATAAGTATGTGTCATTGTTAAACCAGGGAAGTGATGTAATAAAATGACCTTCTTAGGGCTTAAAGCCTTGTATTCCTGGGATGTCTAGACTATATACTTATTATCATTCAAACATATGTAAATCCATATATAAACATAAGAAAGAGAGCATTACCTTTACATGTAATGTATTTTATATGCTTAAGTGATTATGGATTCATGTATTTTTAGTAGAAAATGAGATTCTCATTATTTAATCAAACACACATATACATGTATAAAAGATATAAGCAAGTACATGCCATTGTTAAACTAGGGAAGTGAGGTAATCAAATGACCTCCTTCAGGCTATTTAAAGCCTCATATTCTCGGGATGTCCAAACTATATACTCACTATCTTAAATACACAAGAATGCATACATGATTAGAAGAATGAAAATCATGCAAAATATTGTATTTTATTTGATTGAATTATTTATGCATGTGAATTAAAGCTCTATCCAAATTCTAATATAAATATACATGAAAATAAAATCAAATAAGTATGTGTAGTTGTTAAACCAGGGAAGTGAGGTAATCAAATGACCTCCTTGGGGCTACTTAAAGCCTCGTATTCCAAGATGTCTATACTTATTATCATTCAAACACATGTAAATTCATACGTGAATGTAGGAAAGAAAGTCAAACTTCAAATGCTTAAGCTATAAACACATGCAACTCTTATGTATATATTCATAGTTAATATCACTCCATATTTCATTATCAATTTATAACTTTTGAAAAATAATTTTGAATTTATTAGTGATAATAGCCAAACATATAATAAAATTGAAGCCAACACATGCAATTTTACATAAGAATATCCATTTGATTATTTGATTTTTGAAAATATTAGTGCATGAGATCACATGACATACAACATTTAAAATGTTGAAGAGAAATAGCTAAACATCTCCACATAATTCATTCAACTACACTAATTTCTATAGACAATCACATTAAATAAGATTATTTAAGGAAAACCAACATTTCTTATTAATTTTGATTTTTGGATTTTGATTGAACTTAAAGAGAAGAGTTCATTTACTGCTTTCCATCCCATGTTGGTGATTTAATATGTTTAAGAAAAGATAATTAACTTATTTGTTATGATTTAATTAAGTTGAATCATGAAGTAATCCATTTGATTACCTTTTCCTATGCTTCTTTACTTCAATTAATCATTTAAGCATGATCCATAAATGACATGAACATGAGAGAAAATAAAATTGCAATGCTCCTAAAGGACCTAATGCAATTGGTTCATGATTAGAGATTAATTTTTAAAGAATCTAATTAAGTACTCTTATGATTTTCCCACACTTATGGGCTAACCATAATTTCCTTAAGTTCCTTTATGTTATTAAACACATAAAGAGGAACCCTTAATTTAAATTTTGATTATCTGAAGGGATTAGCAATTTAGTTTGATTTGATGTGGCCATTAATTAATTAATTAAATCCTTAATCAATTTATATTTTAATTAACTCTGTTTAATGAAATGAATTTGGGAAAGTAATTAGGAAAGAAGTGCCAATCACTCACCCTCATCATCCCACTATTAATTAATAATTGATGAACATTAATTATTTAATTTTTACTATTTAAAGCTTTAATTAAGCATTAAATTAATTAAGAGAGTAATTAAGGTTTGAATTTCAAATTCCCCTAATTACATAGCCAATAAATCCCAAGAAAATCATGGGAGGTAGAGGTCATCCCATTAAATCAGCAAACTAAATTTGGGATTAATTGCCCAAGTAATTAGGGCTTAATTAAGCTAATTATGAAACATTCAAACTTTAATTAAGCCTTAAGCAATGTTCAAAATCAACTAAAAGTATTTTTATTAAATTCTCCTATGTTTAACATTTCCAAAATATATTTATTTGGATATTTCTACAATTAGTTATGATTTTAGAAAGTTTAAGCTAATTAAAGCACATTTTTAAGCCTAATACATCCCTAATCCCATTGGCGCCATGTGGACGCCTGATGTGGCAGTGTTTTCCACATGACGCTGGATTGACCACTTAAATTATCTGATGGTGCTGATGTGATGGTGGTAGATACACTTTCATCCCCACCATTTGATCTAATATTGAACTGTGGGGATTAATCTCACAGCACTTATAGGATTAAATCAAGTGAAACTTGCAGATTAAATCATGGCCATCAATTCCAATCATGAGAAATGGACGGTGGATGATTTTTCATCCCCCAAACGATGGAAGATGGACACCATCCGCCCTTCCCAACTCAATCTGAGGTTGGTGGAGCTTATGGAGGCTCGAGATCAACTCCAAAAGCTTCAGGGAAGAAATCTAAAGGGATCTAAGGGTTAAAATTGTATGAAATCACCATTTCTTTTATAAAGGCCTAACAATGTTTTGAAATTTGATTATTTTCCATAATTTACCTCAGGTGCTTAGGACCAGCAGTTAACTAATCGAGGTAGCTTCATCTTAAAGAGACAAAGCCTTGCTATGAAGCTCGTACCTTGCCTCCTCACCAGTAGCTTTGTAGAGCAAGCGTCGCTAGAAAATACATCAGAGTTGGCCTAGGATTGGTCTCCAGTGCTCGAATCAATTTTTTCTCCTCGTTGGAGCTTGGTAAATTTTGGGTAAAGTTAATTTCATAATGGTGGAGATTTAGTGGAGGAAGATGGAGCTGGTGCACTATTTTTCTCTATTTTGATGTCACCGGTGATGGGGAGGCTCTGGGAACTTGGGGAAAGCTCTAGGAGACTCATTTTTACTCACATAGGCTCTCTAAATGCTCAATCTCTCTATTTGAATTGAGATGGGGAGAGTATACCCTCTACCCTCTTCAATTTGATAGCTTGGATTGGTCTAAAATTACAGGTGTCCGTTGGCATAGGCGGTCGTGGGTGGTATGGAATCTGTGAGGTGTCTTGGCTTGAGTGGAGGGCTGGAGGGGGCTTGGGTGGTAGTCAATTAGTGAGGGTTAACTAAGTTGGATGAGGTTTGATTTAGATTGAATTGAGTTTAATGATTATTTTGGGATTGATTGATGGCTTTGATTGCAATTGATTTGGGTTTAATAATATTTTAGCTCATTTGGACATTCTGAGTTCAAATGGGCTAACTTGGGTTAATTGAATTGATCTTGGCAATGTGATTGGTTTGATTGTAGAGTTTGGAATGATGGTTTTGAATGGTTTGAGAAAATTAATTGAGTTTGGTTTGATTGAAGGAGGTTTGGGGTCAAATCCATAGGATTGAATCATAAGTTTAAGATGGGTTTGATTTTGGCTTGGAGTTTGGATATGAGATTGGATTCAAGTGGTATTGGTTTGATTTGAGATTTTATTTTGCATTGAGTTAAAGTTGGTTTTAGACTTAGGGTTAAGCATAGGTCATGGGTTAGGCCACAGGATAGGTAGTTTTCCTTAGTCCTAAGTCATAGCCTAATCATATGGCAAATCCTCTAAGTCTTTAGGTTTGAGTTAAGTGTTCACCTAACCATTAGAAGTGTCCTATGATTAATGAAGTATTAGTGTCTAGAATACTCCTAAATCTAAGATGAGAAGATTGCATTCTCACTCCAAAAGTGAGGTCAACAAAAGGACCCCTAATAAGTGTGGTGTAACTGACAAGGCACACCGCGCGTATTGGCATTCACCGAGATGATCAACAAAGTCCAAAGGATTGCAAGCACTAATGAAGACTATCTATACCTAAACCAAGAGGTAGATAGAATCATGGTCTTAGTGAAATGCAACTCATCTCATGCCAAGGGCATAAAAGATCCAAGAGGATTTGGTTTGAATTGATTTATTTCATGTCAAGGACAAGAAAAAGGATCCACTGGGGAATCATATATGAATTAGATTTGATTGATTTAGTTTAATAGGATTCCACTGAGGATATAGATTTGAATTTGATTTATTTTAATTTAGTTTATTTTCATTTAATTTGGGGGCATATTTGCTAGGGATATAAGCTTAAATCCGTTGGGGATCAAGATTAGGTTTATTTGATTTAGTTAATTTGGTTCCACTAGGAAGATTAATTTTGTTGATTTGTTGGATTCAAACTTAATTCCACTGGGAAGTATGTTTGGATTTGCATTCATTTTGGACTAAATTTGATTTGTTTTAATTTCATTTAATTTAATTTGTTCATTAATTTGGACTATCAGTGTGTGGTGGAACACACTAAGAAAGGGATATGAAAGCCTAGGCCTATCTTAGATTTACCAGTCCAAATGGGTAGTCTATTGGCCAAAAGTTAGGACTATTCGACCTAAGGGTTGCCTTTCGATGTGCAATGGTTTTCCTAGGAAGAAATTGTGAGGACTTACATCTTCCAAAGAGGAATCAGCTGCTGGGGTGACTTGTTGATGACATAATAAATTGAACTCGGCCTAGGGCGACTATTGAGTGAGTGTCACTGAGGATCTTATCTCAACTCAAGAATATTCAAAAAATTAATTTGATTTAATTCGGACCCTATTGGTCTGAGATGGACCGCACTAAGAATGGGCTATGTAAGCCTGGTCTATCTTAGATTTACCAGTCCAAAGGGGTAGTCTACCAGCCAAAGGGTACGACTATCCAACTTAGGGGTTGCCTTTCGATGTGCAACGACTGTGCGAGGAAGAAAGCACAAGGACTTACATCTTCTAAAGTGGAATCAGCCATTGGGGTGACTTGTTGATGGCACAACAAATCAAACTCGACCTAGGGCAACTACTGAGTGAGTGTCGCTGGGGATCTTATCTCAACTTAAGAGTAGTTAAGGCGATTCCTATAGGGAGTTTTGCTGACATTTCCTAAAGATAAGATGTCTGCTTAGGAAATGGTGCCACTAGGGGCATTCCCTTAATCCATAAGTGATTTTGTTTTATTTTGTTTGTTTGTTAAGTGTGCACCTTATTGGTTTGCAAGGGACCACACTATGAAGGAGCCATGGGGTCTTAGCCTACCTTTAATTTACTAGCCCATGGGAGATTTTGCACATCCTCATTACAGAACTTCAACCATGGGGTGGCTACTAGGAATGGGGAATTTTATAATCTAGTAGTAACCTGGGTAGTGTCTAAATGGGGTCTTAAAGGACATGATCCAAATAGAATTCCCATAAAGGGAAGTACCACTAGGGGCATTATCCTACTCCCTGAAAAAGAAAGCCTATAGGTATACGGTGGCCAGCTCAAAGAGAAAGCATAGGGACTTACATCTTCCTAAGTAGTATTATCCACCAAGTGGGTTATTATTAGTATAGTAAACATGAACCAACTTAATGTACCCAATGGTGTGGGACAATCAATCTAGGAAGAAAGTGTAGGAGACTTACAACTTCCTAAGTGTAACTGATCATCAGGATAGTCTATCATCGGCTAGACAACTACTATCCAACCTAGGGTGACTACTAAGTGAGAAGTCATAAAGAAGGATTGAACCCAAACTTAAAGTAGTCAGGAGAAAAGGAGCCACTCAGGATCTTACCCTAATCCTCAAAGATAAACTTGGACTCAGTCGATGCATGATGCTAGTTCAAGAAGAATGCATGGGGACTTACATCTTCTTAAACAAAGTCAATGTCAAGTAGCTCATTCGTTATGCAATAAGATGTACCATACTAATAGGGCACTCATCGGTGTGAAGTGATTATGCTAGGAAGATAGCACGGGGACTTACATCTTCTAAAGTAGGAGACCACTGGTGAGACACACTACCTAGGTAGTAAATCAAAATAGACCTAGAGCAGCTACTAAGTGAGGGTCATAGGGGCATTATCTCAACTCAAAGTAGTCCGAGATAAAATATTTATGTTTATTTTATGTTCGTGTTTATGTTTCTATGTAATTTTGTGTTTGTGTTGAGCTAATGAGGGATAGGATACTGCTAGGGTTATCTTACACTTACCCTAAACATGCCACAAAGATCTGCAAAGGGAAAAAGCTTTTGATTTGAAGAGATTATGATTTGAAATGAAGTTTTATTGATGAAATTTATTTTAAAACATAACTTTATTTGTAATAATTTTTTAAGGTAAATCCAATTGATTGGAAGCATTGGGTGATCTCCTTTATGATTGTTCACCTCACTTTTGGAGTGAGCAAGAGTTCCTTAGTCGTAAGACACCTCTAGTGATTAGGTGAACTCTTAACCTAAGCCTAGATACTTAGAAGGATTTGCCATGGGAATTGGTCAAGCCTTAGAGATTTAGAAAAATCTTGCCTACCTTATAGCCATAAACCCAATCCATGCTTCCTTCCTCAAACCAAACCTCCAATTCAAATCCAAATCAAATGATTGAAACCCATGATTAAATTCAAATTATAAAACCCTTCATAAGCCCTTTGATTTTATATTATGGACTTAGCCTTAACCAAATTAAAATCAGCCATAATTTAATTAATTTCCCCAAATGCCAATTCAATCTCAAATCAAATTCCATCCCAAATTTCAAATCAAATGACTAGAACCAAAAATCAAATTCAAATTCCAAATTCCCTTCCTAAGCCATATAAACCCCATTCTTAAGCTTAGCCAAAACTCCCTTTAAACAAAATCAAACTTGATTGATTTCTTTATAAATCAATCATTTCTTTATTTATATTCACAAATATAAATGAAATCCAAATTCAAATGAACCAAATCAAACTAAATCCAAATCAAACCAAATCAAGACCTTTCTTAAGCCATATGGACTTACCTCCATAAGCTTGATCAAATCTCACCAAATTAACCCAAAATCAATTTATTTTTTTATAAATCAATTATTCCTTTATTTATATTCACAAATATAAATGAGACCTACCTTCAAATGACCAAAAATAAATTAGACCAAATCAATTCCATACTTAATCCCTTTGACCTACATCCCTAAGCTTGGTTAAATTTGCTTCCAAATCACTCCAAACTGAAGTGATTTTCTCATAACTCATTTATACCTTCATTTATATTCACAAAAATAAATGAAATATAGATCAAAATAGCCAAAACAAACCCAAATCAAATCAAATATCTAATTTTAGCCTTCTTAGTCAATTCCTTGAACTTGGCCAAATCATATCCAAATCAAGCCAAAACCCATGGATTTTTTTATGAATCATTCATTCCTTCAATCACTCACCCAAATATAGACATAACCTACAATTATCAAACCAAACTCAAGTCAACTCAAGTCAAGCCCAAGTTAGCTTTTTGACTTGAGAACTTCAAATGAGCCAAAATCCATCATAAGCCAAATTGATTGTAATTGAATTTATATTTCAATCCTAGGCTCATATATGAGTTCAACTAAACTTAAATCAAGCCAAAACCAAACCAATTGACCCATTTAGGTCAACTTGACCCAATGTGACCTAAAGAACCCTTTTGAGCCAAGTTCTAATTCAACCCAAATTCTATTGAACTAAGCCCATCCACACCTCATATCATGATCAACAATCATCCTAGGGTGATCAACTACCTTGAATTTGGTCAAACCAAGTTAACTTGGTCCTTTAACCAAGTCAACCTATAGCCCAAATGAAATATAAACTAGCCAAAACCCACCATAAATTAAATTGATTGAAACCATTGATTCAAACCCATTCATAATCATTGATTGAACATGATCAAACCCTCAATTGAACCAAACTAAGTCCATTGACCATTTGACCTAAGTTCACCTAAATTGGCCTAAAAAGCCTTTCAAGTGAGGAAATCCAAAGGAGGAATGGAGGAGATATGAAGATATGAAGACCCCCCCCCCCCATAACATTTATTCAATTGTAATTATAATTATTCTTTCATTATCGAAATGTATAAGGGTAGAGTTTGGCTATCATTTTTTTTGGTTGTACAGTAGTACCTGACCGCACTGGCCTTTTATTCTTTGACCTTGAGTTTATGAATGGTTTGATGCTTAGTTTACAAATGTGTAATAGAAATGGCATGTATTTTTTTAGTTTCTTCATATATGATCATTTAATGTGTGGCCTAGATCTGCTTATGCTCTTAATTAAAAATAAACTTTTTACTCCAATTACAACTCATAATCTAATTATCTAAATAACTCATAACCTCATTTAAAGCCTAAGTATTAAATCAAGAAAATTAATGGATTTAACAACCCCTTAGTTGAGTGTTGTATGCTTAATATCATGAATATCATCTTATTTCATTCTTGTAAGAGAGGGTTTCTGTCCATGCAAAATAAGGGAAGACTTGACCTTTGAGGGTCTCCCTTGTGGTGGAAAACACCTTTTTCTCTTTGATTTATCCAATAACCTTATTTTATCATGCATTTAGGCATATAAAAATCTTATGGCCTGTGTCAAAATAAAGAGTCCAAAATTAAATAAAAATTGATAAAATTTACATTAAACTAAGTCATTATTCATACCACTCATGCTCTAGTCTCTTAGGAGTAGGTTTAAGGACTTTAGTTTCTTACTAAATGATAACAAACTAGCCATTTTGCAAAACATATGACTTGATCACATGATTTTAAAATGTAGGAGGAGTTAGTTGGCTACCACTCTAGGTAGTTATAAGTCCAGCAAATGGGTGGTTAACTCTCTCTTGTGGAGGTAAACAATATACCCATTTTAGCCTTAGATTTAAGACATGCTTTGGCCCTCACTAAAGCTCCCTAGATTTAGAATCTGAGGTTACTGTTTCCCCTCAGGCTATAAGTATAAATCCTCACTCTTAGGCATTTTCATAATCTTGTATTATGGGATTATAAGTCCTGGCATTCTAATAAATTTTAACTCAAATAAAAATTCCCTTCAATTTCAAACATATAAAGCCCAACCATAAGATAGTTTGGGATACTCACTAGGTCTCTAGTATCATGAGCATCCCCTACTCATCTCCTTTTGTCTTTAATAAGAAGTCTCTCCTTTTTTGATTTATCCCACTTAGTTTCCCAAATATAGCCAATTTATTGATAGTTCTATGCTTGAAATCTTTGGATACAATATTTACCTACTTTAATCAATAGTATTCCTATGTAACTCACCTTCCTTAGGATGCAACTAACTATGGGGGCTTGCCCCCATAGGGAACTTTAGAATCTAGTTTAAATAAGCCCTACTTTATTCATTCATGTAAAGTAGGGGGAAAATATTTGGTACATTCGAAGGCCTATCATTCCTTAGGAGTCCTTATTAAGTGATTTGGTCCATCGTAGGGTAGTGATTTTATTTTTTTAGGTAGTGCATTATTCCTTGATGTTATACCCGATTACCTCAATAAGTACACCCTCAAATCTACATGGTGTCCCCCCCCCTCTCATACACATGAGAATTAAAAATAAATAGCATAATGGTCAATGAGTTGATACGATCCTCCTTGGTAAGCCTTCTCTATGGAAAAAGGGCCTTCCCAAGTGGGTTCAAACTTGCCTCTCATCTTGTTATGGGCAACAATTAGTCTCCTTAGGAATAAAACAAGCTCTCATACTAAAAGAAGCTCTAAGGTGGACTGACTTATTGTTAGCATGAATCATTTTTGCTTTACATAACTCGAGATTCTAACACGCTCATAAGCATTTCTCCTCCAAACCTTCGAGTTCTTCTAGTCACAACTTGGTGTTCTAATCAGTTGTAATCTTGCTACCCATAACTATCCTTAGTGATGGGAGTTTGACTTCTAATGGTTGAACGGCTTCGAACCTATACACTAAGGAGAAAGGGGTAGATTGAGTTAGAGTTCGGTAGGTGGTGCGGTAGGCCCACAAAGATTCATCTAACTTCTCATGCCACTGTAGTTTATTATCATCGAGTGTCTTCTTGAGTATTTGGATGAGATTTTTGTTGAAGGCTTCTGCTAAACTATTTTCCCATGGGTAGTAGATGGAAGAGTATCTCCAATCTATGTTGTGTCACTAGGTGAAGTTATTGATTTTGGTGCTTTGAATGCAGTACTATTATTAGATATAATTTAGCAAAGTACCCCAAATCTATATACGATATGGTTTTTGAAAAACTTGAGCACATGTTGAGCTTTAAGCTCTCTGAGTGGAGTTGACTCTACCCACTTGAAAAATTAGTTGGTAATAGCAAGGATAAACCGTTGATCCTTAGTAGAAGGAGGATCAATCAACCCACTATATTAGTACCCCAACACTCGAATGGCCAAGAGGCCAATGTTGGATGTAGAATGTTAGGTGGTTGGTGTAGGACCACACCATGTACTTGGCATTAGTGACATTGCTTAGCTACATCCATGTAATTAGTGATCATCAATGGCCAATAGTACCCAAGTCTATTAATTTTGGCTTTCATCTTGGGACTAGTTTGGTGAGCTCAGCAGCAATCTTGAATGTACCTCAAACACATTCTTATGGGCATCGTGCTTGTCTAAATGACGTAAAACATATGATCGAAAGACTGTTGGTATAAGACACCATCCATAAGGGCGTAGGAAAGTGCCCTTTGCTTTAAATGATGTTCTTGAGACTTCTCTTGAGGTAGTTTATCTTTATTTAGGTAATCAGTTAAGGGTTAGCTCCAATCCAATTATTCATTCTTTTTGGCAATGGAAACATCCCCTTCAAGTGAGTATTTTTTTATGCTCCCCTTTATGGGAGTAGTTTTTGATGAGTTCGGTATCAATAAGAGGCAGGACTTGCCTATTTTAGACCTCTGTTGATATGGACTCATCTTCAAGATATGCTAACTCCTTGGTAACCTTGGCTAAGGCATTTGTTATAGCATTTTCTCCTCTAGGGATCTTGTAGATGCTCACATCTAGAATTTGGGCCAACAAGTCCATTGTGCACTTGTGGCAGTGATGGAGTATGGGCTTTAGAACTTTATAGGAGCCAACGATTTGATTGACAACTAGTTGGGAATCCCAAAAGATATTGATTTTTTGGATGCCTTGAAAGATGGCTAACTCTAGACCGACAATCAGAGCCTCAAATTTGGCTTTGCTATTGTGCAAGGATTATATAGATGATATGAGAATCTCATCATATTGCAGTCCAAAGTTAGAAGAAATATTCCTATCTTTGCCTTTCCTGGAAGAGTAGATTGTGGTTCTTCTCCTCTTTGAGAGGAATCCACACCATCAAAGTACATCTCCCAATGATAAATGCTAGTATCTTCTAATTTCATGATTCATTAATCAAGGATATCATCACTAAGTGGAGAGTTAGCAAAAAGTGGGTGTGCTACTAAGAAATTCACTAGTGCTTATCCTTTCACTGCATGGAGGGATACAAAAGTGATATCAAACAGCCACAAAATAATGGACCAATGTGCCAACCATCTAGATAGTGTCACCGTGTTGTGAGATATAGCATTGGATTGATTTTGGAAATCAATTTACTTTATGAGAAAGCATATAATGCTGTAGCTTTTGCGATGCAAAGATTAAGGCTAAGCAATGCTTCTCAATGGATGGATAGTTTTCTTCAGTAGGGATTGGACGATGACTGAGATAATAGAGTGTGTTCTCATTCCCTTCATCATTGGCTTGGGCCCACAAAATCCTGAGGGAATCATCTAATGCAATAGTGTAGATTAAAAGCGGCTTTCCTAGGATAGGGGCGGCTAAAACTAGTAGCATCATCAAGTACTATTTGATGTTCTCGAAAGCATGCTGACACTAGTCATCCCACTTGAACTTGGCATTCTTTTACTAGTGCTAAATATGGTTAGCATCAGTTATATAGGTTGGATATAAAGCATCTTAGATATGCCAACCACCTTTGAAATGATCTGAGTTGAGTTAGACTTTTAGGGGGTGGCATTTCTAATATTACTTTAATCTTCTCTAGGTCAATTTTTATTTTGCGGAGTTGGACAACAAATCCAAAAAAATTTCCTCCAGCTACTTTGAGTGCACACTTTAAAGGGTTCATTTTGAGGTCATATTATTTTAACCGCTCGAAAACTACTCTCAAGTCCAAGTGATGGTCTTCCTTTTCTTTACTTTTTCTCATGAGATTATTAGCATAGTATTCAACTTGGTGATGAATGAGTTCATCGAAGATTCGATTCATGGCCCACTGGTATAAGGCATCGACATTTTTAAGACCAAAGGCATGACTTTGTAGCAATAAATTTTGATGGGGGTTCTAAAGGTAGTGTTTATTTCATCTTTAGGTGCCATCTTTATTTGGTTATATCTTGATGAACCATCCATGAAAGAGAAGACTGCATGAGATGAGGCAATGTCTACCATTAGTTCTGGTATTGGTAGTGAAATTTTATCTTTTAGACATGCCTTATTAAGATCCCTAAAGTCAACACATATGTGAATTTGGCCATTCATTTTCTTAACTAGGATGACACTAGCCAACCAGGTGGGGTATTTGTCATCCCAAATGAAACCAACATTGATCAGTTTCTTGACTTCAAAAATGACATGTTGTTCAATGTCTAATCGCATGCGTCTAAAAGCATGCTTGATAGGGCTATCATCAAGATTGCTAGCTTATGGACCTCTATGTCAGGAGCCAATCCAGGAATCTCTTCATAATGCCATGCAAAGTAGTCCTTAAACTCACTATTAGCCTAACTAAGTCATTGGTTTTAGTTTCATTCAATACAGAATTGATGTATGTTGGGTGTGAGTTATCTTCAGTTCCTAAGTTGATTTCTTTAAGCTCGTCAATGGTTTACTTGATTTTTTCTTTGAACTTCGGAGGTGCATCTTTGACTTGGAAATCATCTGGATCATCTAAAGTTTCTAAGCACAACTCCTCATATGAGTTAATGTGATTTGAAAAGAACTTATCGGATTCTAAATAATTAGTGATGGCCAGGTAGTAATCATCATCATCGACTAAGCCTACCATACCAAAGCCTAATCCTAGTCTTGATTGAGAATTCTTGCTTTTGTTGTTCCATAGCCTTTCAAACTATTTTGACCTATGATTTGATGATGCATGTAGGATTAAACCTTACCTTGCTAATTAAGAACACATGGTGAGTACCAATCAAAAGGCAATTCAATTAATTCATTATATGCATTATTTTAAGTTCTACATCAACTTCTTGACTTAAGGATGATGCTTTAGGATAGAACCTCTGGATCTTCATAGTTGCACATGACTTGGGGGCTTCCTTAATTACCAAACCCTTAACTTTTCATGAAGAAAGTGGGGTTATAGCTAAGGTTCCTAACTAATGCATAAAAGTTTCACATAATAATTACTTGGATACACTTATGCTTTGCTTGGGAATCTGGTCTTCATTACTGTCTGGCTAGAATGTCACCTCTAATGGGATCTGCTATCAAGAAGAGCTGGCTAGTGTGCTAACCACATAAGGCTCATCATCTGAACTAGATTCTAAGTCTATTAGGATAGCAGGTGTACTCTTGGAAGCTAGGACAAATCTTTTGGTGGTGGTAAATATGGAGGCCTTCCACTTCACGGACTCCCTTTGGACTTGCCTCTTTCTTATCCTAGTGGAGGTTAGTTCATCCTCCCCACTTGTTCGAATGGAGTAATGAATTGTGGGTTGAATCTAATCTTAGGCTTCACTTCCTCCCTAAGGTCTATTTCTCACTCCCTTTTCTTTTCCTTTTCTATTTCATTCTCTTTTTCTTTCTCTTTTATTTCTTTTTTTCTTTCTTTTTCTTTTTCTATTACATTGGATTTTGACAAATTCATGAGAATATACTTTTTTTGTTTCTTAGGGAGGTAGTAAGCTACATCCTCATATATCCCAACCTCATGAACTGCAAAGGGCTTGAGATCTCCTTTGACATAATACTCGATTCCACCTCATATAAACTTGATGCACTCATGTAAAGACAATGGAACCATGTTATTTCCATGTATCCACAGTATCCCAAGCAAACCATTGATAGATGTATTGAAGTCAATTATGTGAAACTTGGCTTTACTCTTTCAATCATCAATCTCTAAGGCCAACACTATAGAGCTAAATGTAACCATGTTAGGGATGTAAATTCTCAAGTATGCAAGGTTCTTAAACTCATTATGTTGATTGATGTATCTAGGTCAACCAAAACTTAGGATAGCTGAATTTGCCAACATCCACTATAATGTAGAAGGGATGGTTCGATAATTCTGAGAAGTAGGTCTTCATCACTAAATGTAACCCTTAGGGTCTCCTTCAACTAGCATGCTTCCTCTTCAATAGTGGTCAGCTAAGCTAAGCATATCTCTGGATCAAGTAAGCCTTTGATTAGAGATTCCCTCATCTCTTTGGATAAGAAAAGAGCATCATATATATATATATATATATATCAAAAAGGGGGAAATTTTTATTACCATAAAGAAAGGGGTACAAGGTCCTTAAAGGGGATAAAACTCTAAATAATTGCTCATAGAGCTAAACCTAGTTATAAATAGCCTAAGAGATAAATCCCCTACCTATTACAACAGAGCAAAGCAAAAGAAAGAAATAAAAAGACAAGCACCACTTAAGAAATAGTACAAGATCCCAAACAGATTAGAAAAGCCTTCTATATCTCAAAATCTTCTAGGAAATGCATGATCCATCTATAGCCCCAAAAGCTATCATGAACCTTTAGGGAACCTAAGACAAAGATAAGCATTTAGGAATAAGGATAGGCTAAATGCATAGAATGACCAAAATGATAAGAATCTAAAAGTAGGTTCAAGCTGAGTCACAATCATCTCAAGGGGAAATAAGATATGTGAGCATCCAAACTTCAAAAGAAGGGTTACTATCACATATGATGCTACTAACCAAAAAGATAATAGGGAAAACATCCCAGCCATCATAGCCAACTTATCTCAATTAAACCTATCAGCCAACAGCCAATAGCTAACCAATTTCTAGTATATATCATTAAGTTTGAATATGCAACTAACCAACAAATACATCCAACCAAACCATAGAGCAAAGGTAAAATTGAGCCACCAATAAGATCTCTTAATACCAATAATCGAATCATCATAAGAAATAAAGAAACATCAACTATTTCATAACAACCAAGCAAAAAAAAGATAAAAACCAAAAACTAGCTACCATCAAAGCCAACCAAAGCAACACCAGACTAAAAGAAAAGAACCACAAACTATTGATGATCCTTCAACAAATAGCAAAGAAACCGCCAACAAGGTCATTCAGCAAACCATAGTAGTAAAAATAGTAGAAATATGAATAAATCCACCCAAAACCATAATTCGAACACCAACCACCCACCAGATCTAAGGAACCCATAGCTGATACAACACAAGTAGAACTTGAAAAGCTAGTAGGGAGGAAGCAACCAAATTTGAAAGTAAAGAATAATGAAAACTACTTGCAAGTTCATCCCACAGCAAAAAAGAAATGGCAAGCCAACAGGCCTTCTAGCCAGTTAGCAAACATCACAAAAAAGGCTTCCAAATAACCACCAAAAATGGAAAAAGAAAACCAAAGGAAAGGTAACAGCACAATGAAATGTACCCAAGCAGAGGAATAAGCCAACCAAGCCAATTCTGGAACATTCCAGACACTAGGCCAACCACAACCAACACAGCCTGAGCCAAACAAGATGAGAGAGCCACCAAAACTAAAGGGAAACCAAAGCTCAGTAGAACCAACCTAAAACAAAATTGATCTCCACTAGGAAAGAAACCAAATCTAAGCATCAAGGACTAGAATGGAAAGCCAAAAACAAAAATTAAAAATAGCCATAGAAAATCCAAAAAATAAAAAGAAATTAAACTAAGATAGAAGAAAATTTTAGGATTAGGTTTAGGAAAGGAAAGGACCCAAACCAATAGGGATAAAAACCAGACCAAAAAATACCAGGAGAAACCATCCACACAAGGGAAGCCAAAGACAGCCAATAGAGAAAGCTAAGAACTTCTACGGTAAGGAAAACAAGCTTTATCTTGATTAACAAGACACCTCTAAGAAAAAGGGAGCTCCTCTAGAGAACATAGTAAAGTTAGCAAGCTTTGCCACCAGATTAGCTAAAAAATTAGCACAAGAGTTGCCTTCCCTATAAATGTGAGAAATATGGAAATTTAAATTAGCAAGTAAACTCTTTGTAAGGTTAAGTAAGTAAAATATTTCAACATTGCCATGGGAGTCAGAATTAAGCAAGGTCAAAAGAAGGAGTGCATCAACTTCTATCCAAATTTTAAATAAACCTTTTTGTAAACAAATAGAGATAGAATGATGAATAGCTTTAAGTTTGGCATATAAACGAGCAAGGCTCTAATGGAGCAGCAAAAGCATAAATCACCTTGCCACCATGACCTCTTAAAATCTCTCCACATTCATAACAACTATTGGATATAGAGCCATCAATGATAACCTTAATGCAATCATTATTAGCTTTAAGCCAAAAAAACAATCCTATGCTTCAAAGGCACAATATAAGTAGGAAGAATAATCCAATTTTAGAGGTCATAATCTTATACCCTTTAAAGTTGGAGCTTTTAAGAACGTTGGCTTTAAAAAGAGATAAAATTTTGTATTTTGATCTAGCAATGATATAATTGTGATCCATAGGAATATTACTATGCTTTGCATCATTTCTATCCATCCAAATATACCAAATAATAGTGATGGCTAAGAGAATTTTAACATGCCCCTTAGGAGTGTCAAGGAAATAATCTTCAAGGAGTTTCATAAGAGATGAAGGACAAGGGCATTATATATGCTTAACTTAGCTGCCAGCTTTCTAAGATGTCTGAGGATGTTGTAATCAACTTTGGATTGGTCCTACACAAGCATATCCATAGGTGGAGTAGCTTATGGAGGGCTATCTGCTCACTGGAACCGATCACCTGTTTACCATTATCTTCTAGTGCTACCCTAGGAGGTAGAACTTTGCCATTATGGAGGTTGATCTCAATGACTTCTTGGAATGAGGTTGTGGTAACTTATACATGCTCATCAGGTATACTACAGCTTCTCCTAAAGGATCATCAAAGTTGAATGGATCCATATCAATCTCAAGAGGTGAACCCTAATGATTCAGAAAAGGGAAGTCCAATTTTGAATCACATTAGGAATGATTGGAATTACTTGAAATACTATTTTGACTTGAAGAGCTTTTAATTGGAATAAAATTGACATTAATATTAGAAGTGCAAAAGATGTAAGTGGAATCAAATTTCTTCATTGATTTCATTAATTTTGGGGGAGGCACATAATAAAAATCAAGTAAAGTAAGTGGGATGAGGGGTTGTGCCCTCACCTTTTGATACAATACTCCTGTTGGAGGTGGAGGAGCTGGTAAAAGTGGTAGTAGCTGCAACTATGGAATGAGTATTGGACTTGGATGTTGGTTGCGCTATGAATCTATCCGGGGCAAGTGTATGCTGCTGCTATTGCTACTGGGCTTCCACCCTCCCTGAGTTGTTCCTCATAATTGGTAAACCATCCTCGGAGGTTTGAGGCTGATTCAAACACCCTAGAGAGAAAGTTTCTTAATTTTAGAAATGATCTTTTTAAAGGTACGAGATAAATAAATATCCCAACCTTTTTTTATCTTGAGAGGAATGGAGGTATCCCTAAGGATTACTATAATGGAACCAGATGGTTGTTCTACTAAGTATTCCTTAGGGATAACTATAGTTCTTAACTTGAAGCTACACTCAAGCAAATCTTTGAAGGTAGTGTAATCCTCTAAGACATGGCCTAACATGTGGTGGTAGGGGTAGTAGTTAGGATCATCACTCCTACCCACTTCCTCCAGCTTCTTAGACTTGAATAGCTGAAAATCATGCTTCTTCAAGAGATTCTTGAAGATCTTCCTGACTACCTATCTTTGAAAGAATATTTGTTGAGTTTTTCAGCTAGAGTAAGTGGAGAGTAGCTACCTGGTGCTAGATACTAGTACTGCTATTGTGGTGGCTGTGGTGGCCGTTGTGGCAGTGGTGGCCATTGTGGTGGCTGAAGTAGTGGAAGAAGAGGCAATAGCAGAGGCTGCTGGAATCTGGGCCTCTCAAATTGAACCCTCGCTAGATGCTTCCCCTTATCAACTGCCATGACTATCCTAGGCTTCTTTTCAAACACCTTCTAAAGCTTTGGCTTGGATGATTGGTCTAAAAGGGTAACTATTTGGCTTCCTCTTATAAGTTAGTTGACTTTCTTATTAGCTTCTCAAGTGTCTTTATCTTGTAGCCCTTAAGCATGAAGGCGACCAGCCATAGATATTCTTGAGTAAAATCTTAATGACATGCTAGTCTTGTAGCTATGGTTTGCATTTCATACTCAAATTATGTCATCTAAGAATATAATCAACAAGGGACTCATTTGGCTTTTACTTCTATAATGAGGTCCCCTACAGTTATTGTTTACTGAGCTCTTACAAATCTCTTGATGAAGAGATGCTTAACTTTACAAAAGTTTTCACTAACTGTTGAGTAGTTCAACATATCAATCAAATGCTACCCATGAAAGGTTATTGACAAATAATCAAAAAAGAGGTGCGTCACTGCCACCGGTGTTGCAATAATTGGCTCTAAAATGTGCTATATGTTGTCTTGGGTTTCCATTTCCAAAACAAATCTTGAAGGATGGTGCACAAAACCCTTGGGGTATTGAACTACATCAAATTCCTCTAGGTATGGTCTACCCTTTGGAATGGATGAGCTCCCCTGGGCTTACGCCAATGCTTTCTTCACCTGCTACTCCACCATTTGTTTAATATCTTTTTCATGCATGGAGGTGTTATTAGTGACCTTCATATACAAGCTACTAGCATCATCTTCTATGGGAGTGCACTTGGGATGATCTAGGGTGTGAACTAGCTCAGGCCAATCAGCCTCCAAGGGGGAAGGCTATGAAACTAGGGATTAGTTCTGCAAGGCTAGGACCACTGCCATCAACTCCTCTACCATGTTCTCCATTCTATCTATCTGATCATTTTTTTGCTTGATTTGTTGGAGGAGGCATTAAGTTGAGTTTGATGCCTCACCTTCCTTAACTATAATGCTTTCTTGGCTAGGCTACTCCCTATGTAGGGATCCTCGGGTACTAACCATGTGGACTTTAGTTAGGTCATCTAACATGTCATCCTCATTGACATCAAACTCTAGTCTTCCCTCCTCTTGGTCAAACTGATCATCACCAACTATCTGCCTCACCATGGCATGATAGTCCTCCAAAATGTAACTTAAAGAATGATCATCTACTCGACCTTGCTCTACTAGCACATATGCAAGTTGATGACTGACTACTGGACTAAGATCTGTGGAAGCTATGCACTGAATACTGCACCGGGTAGTACTCTCCTTGATTGAATAAACTTTCATAGGGACTACCTAAGTATCCCCTCCCTTCTCCTCCTCCAACTATTGTGGTGGATCGACTCTTGGGTCGCCACTCCTTCACCATTATTAGGATGGAAAGTCGAATAGGGGAGCTTGGCCTCACCTCAACGAGTGGAGTAGATGGATTAGGATTTTTGGGCCATAGTTGGATCACCAATGGAGAAGCTCCCTTTCTTGATGGGGGCTTGTTGAACTTGGTGGGGACTATAGTTGGTGGAACCTTGAATGGTGAAGATGGATGGCGAGTAGAGTGGTGTAATGTGGGTGACACCGACTGCCTTTCCACTAGAGATCTCCTCCTACGACTGGTTGTACCTGTAAGAAAATAAGGTCAGAATGATTGGCTCTTTCAGCTCACCGATAAGGAAAATCAATCAAAGTGGAGGCCGCTGACTGCCTGGAAAACCTCCTCCTCTCTCTCTCTCTTGCCTATTTAGACAGTCACCTTGGCCTCAGTAGCCCTCTCTCAATGAATATGATCCCTAATAGTCTTAGGAATCAGTATCCTTAAATCATGCAAAGTGCTACACTCCGAGCATCCATGGGCTCTCCCAAATCTATAGAGTATAGACCGTATTGGTCCTCCTCCTCCCTCTAGCCTGTGTCTTATACTCTGTGGATGATAGGGGTAATCCAGCTATCCTCTGGTAGTCCTCCTCTCCCTATGAAGCTAAAAAGGGGTGAAACCTACTACCACCCAAGTGTGGAGAGGTCTCATAGTGGGAACTCTCCTCAACAACATGGGAGGCATCATGCACCTCCTTCACCGCATGCTCATACTATCTCTTGATTTTATGATTCTTGTTGCAGCATTAGGTCATGGTGAGTGAGGCCGAGAGAACTAGAACTCACCTTAAAGGTGGGGGAGACTATATTAGAAGCCAAGATAGCATTCCCCTTCAGAGTAGGGGCAACAATAGAGGAGGTACTAAGCAATGCTGAAACTGTAGCAGAGAGAACTAACTAAACTACACACTAGAGTGAACTGGAAACACTAGCAGGGGAACCTCGATAGCCTTCCTATTCAAAGAGGGGAACTCAGAGTCAGACTGTAGGTGAAACTGTAGGAGTGGCTTCTTTCTGCCACCTCCTCTTGGCTAATATTGGTGAGGGCTACTCCCTCACATGTGACTTGAAGTGCTCAAAGCCAATTCTGAACTTGATGGTAGTGGCAATGATGAGTATGGCATGATCCAGGGCCAAATCCACACCAGATGTGAAGGAAAAGATCATCTTGCCGAAAGACATGGCGAAAGACTGATTGAAAGAAGAAAGAAAGAAGATGGGCTGGTATCTCAATTGTACTATTGGAAAAGAAAATTGGATTAGCTCCACACTAATGTTGTTGATTTGAATTATTAATTATGATTATAAATTAGAACCCACATTCAAAAAATTTGATTATGTTAAATGGGTTTCAATTCATGTTGGAGAGATTTTGTAGATTTTGAAGGAGAAATTTTTGTTGCGTTGTTGTATTTGATTTTGATTTTTTATTTGTGTTTGGAACCTACATTCAACAAATTTGGTTATGTTGAATAGAGTTCAATTATTTTAGAGAAATTTTAAAATTTTTTAAGAAAGAGCCTTTTGTTTGTGGTTGTTGAAGATAAATGTTTGATTTTGTTTTGGAACCCACATTCAACAAATTTGGTTATGTTAAATGGGGTTCAATTGTTTTGGATAAATTTTGAATATTTTAAAGAAAATTTTTCTTTTTATTATTGTTGATGTTGTTGGTTTTGATCTAAAATCAAAAAGGGAATTTTAATTTAACAAATTTGGTTATATTAAATGGAATTGGTTAATTTTGATTTAAAATATTTTGAAATTTTTGAAGAAGGGATTTTTGTTTTTTGCTTATTGTTGTTTGTTGTTGGTTTTGATTTAGTTTGAAATTGGATTTTTCATTGAACAAATCTATTTATGTTAAATGGAATTGGTTTTTTTTTTTTTGAAAATATTTTGAAATTTTGAAGAAGGGATTTTTTTTGTTTGATTGACTGATTTGAAATCCTCATTTAACAAATTTGATTATGTTAAATGGGTGGAGAAGGGAGAAGGGGGGTGGCGGTGGATGGGGTCTTCATTTATTTTGTTTGAAAAAGGGTTTGAAATTTTCAAAAAGATTTTTCTTTAGTTTTTTACTTTAGATTTTAATGGAATTTTGTTGAGTATTGGATGAACCTTACTTTACCATGCTAGTGATAAGAGATTCTTAATTTTGTTTGGTTTATGTTTGGTCATTCTTTTTTAGTTGGTTAATTTATTTTTACCTATTGGGGGACCCAATAGGGGTATTAAGATTGACTTGGAGTGAGATCCTAGAACCTAAAGTATGTTGTCCACCTTTGCATAAGGATGAAATAAGCCAAGTGCCAACAAAAAAAAGAATTATCTTGGGCTTATATAAAATATAAGTCCACTACCAATGCTTGGAGTTAATAATTGACTAATAAAGATGGAGAGAGCAACATTCCCAATGGTGTCACTAGAAAAATCTGTGGTGTTTATTTTTGGATGCCTCGGGTGGACACCATGCAAAATTGATTGGGTATGACATTAAGGAATGATGTACTATCTTGAAAGATAGATATATCACCCTACAATGGAGATAATCACCTAATAAGGACTCCCAAGGCATGATGTGTCTTCGAATATACCTAATATTTCCACTACTTTACATGGAAAGGTAAAGTAGGGTTTATTTTATGCCGAGTTCTTTAGTTACCTATGGAGTCAATCCTCCATAGTTAATTACATCTTAGAAAATGAGATTTCCTAAGAAAACTCTCGATTAAAGTATTAGACTATTGTCTCCAAAGATTTCAAGGTTAAGACTATCAATAAATTTTCTATTTTAGAAAATCAAGTGGGATTGTTCAATTGAAAGACATATTTTTGAATCCAAAGGAAGATGAGCAAGAAGTGCTCATGATACTAAGAAGCCTAGTGAGCACTCCAACATATTCTATGGGCAGGCTTTATATGTCTGAAAGTGAGAGGATTATTTTATTTGAGTTAAATTTTATTAGATTGCTAGGCTTTATAATCCATCAAAACAAGATTATGAAAATGCCTAAGATGGTGAGGAATTATGATTGTAGCCTAAGGGAAATAAGTGACCTTTGATCCTAAATCTAAGAATCTTTTACAAGCTAAAAGCATGACTTAGATCTAAGCGAAAAGGGGATATAAGGGTCTATTCCACAAGAGAAGATATACCCATTCGACTCTTCTGGACTTACAATTGCATGGAGTGGCCACTAGCTAACACCTCCTAGTATTCAAAACTATGTAGGCTGGTCTTATGAAACTGCAAGATGGTTTAACCTATTATTTCATTTTGAAAGAGACTAGAGTCATAAACTCACTCCTTAAGAGACTAGATCATATTTGGTATGAGCATATGACATTGTCTAAAAATGCAACATATTTTCCAAATTTTATATTATTTTGACACATTCATTTAGACAAAGGCTTGGGATATTTTATGCCTAAATGCATGATGAAATTTTGTTGTTGGCCAAATCAAAAGAGAAAGAGGGTGAAGCTCCGTCATAAGGGGTTGCTGTCATAGGTCAAGTGGTCCCTAAAGTGCTGAAATGGATGCCCTCATGTTTACAAGAGTGATTCAATATGGCATACAATATGTGAGATATATAACATACAACCAAGGTTGCTAAATCTTTTAATTATCTTGATTATAGCCTAGGCTTTAAAATGAGGTTGAAAGTTGTGTAAAATTTAGTTATGTTGGGTTAAAAAATTAATTTTGTCCTAAGAGCCTACCGCATCCAGGCCACACATTCAATCATCAATCACTAAGAAACTACAAAAATAATGATATTTTATTGTGCAAGCTAAACAAAACAACAATCATTTTATAAGCTACCATAAAAGAATAAGAGGCTGATGCAGTTGGGTATCACCGTACATCCCAAAAAATAGAAAAAGTTGGGTAGATGAGCTCTACCCTTATACAACTCATAATTATAAAATAATATCATTTAGAATTGAAAACATACTATGGGAGTCTTCATTCTTCATTGCTTCTTTCTTTTTTATTTTGATTTGATTTATTTCAAATCATCACAAGGCATCCCAAGACTAGGCCTTCTAGTCACTACTCATCCCAATCGCCATAGCACTAATCCTAATTCCTATTACAAAATTACATTTTTATGGGAAAAGTAAATCTAACTACACTTGCAAAATATATGTTAGCTAATCATACGTACAAACACAAGCAGTTATTTAGGATATTAGTGAGTTTTAATTTGTATTTTTGTTTGTCTCATTAAATTTATACTTAACATCTAAGTGTTATAAAGAGAAGAAGATGGCTTAACCTCCTTCATCCCTACCTTAAGTTGTTTTCTGAAGGTCATTTTTATGATTTAGTTTTTTTTAGTGAATGATTTATTAAATGTTTTATTAGTCCTAAGTTTAAGTTAACCTTAGAGAATCCTATTCGACATGAAAGGCATCTTAATATTAATGTAATTGAATTAGCATCACATAGAATATGTTAGACCATTCCTTTTCATCACCTATAGTATGCATATGATGTAACACTTAGTATACCAATACATGCAATATATTTTTGGCACACTTAACTGATCATGGATGCATACATTTGGAAATTGTATTCTTTATGTTATTGAATTATTTATACATGTAAATTAAAGCTCTATCCAAATTATAATATAGGAATGAAATTAAATAAGTATGTGTCATTGTTAAACCAGATAAGTGAGGATATCAAATGACCTCCTTGGGGCTACTTAAAGCTTCGTATTCTCGGGATGTCCAAACTATATACTTTTTATCAGTCAAACATATGTAAATCCATATATGAACATAGGAAAGAGAGCACTACCTTTACATGTAATGTATTTTATATTCTTAAGTGATTATATATGCATGTATTTTTAGTAAAAAATGAGATTCTCATTCTTCTATCTAACACACATACACATGTATGAAATATATAAGCAAGTACGTGCCATTGTTAAACCAGGGAAGTGAGGTAATCAAATGACCTCCTTAGGGCTACTTAAAGCCTCTTATTCCTAGGATGTCCAAACTATGTACTCGCTATCTTAAGTAAACATGAATGTATACATTATTAGAAGAATGAAAATCATGCAAAAGGTTGTAATTTATTTGATTGAATTATTTATGCTGGTGAATTAAAGCTCTATCCAAATTTTAATATAAATATACATGGAAATGAAATCAAACAAGTATATGTCATTGTTAAACCAAAGAAGTGAGGTAATCAAATGACCTTTTTGTGGCTACATAAAGCCTCGTATTCTCAGGATGTCGAGACTATATACTTATTATCATTCAAACACATATAAATTTATACATGAATAAATGTTGGAAATAAAGCCAAACTTCAAATGGTTAAGCTATAAACACATGCAAGTCTTATGTATATATTCATAGCTAATATCACTCCACATTTCATTATCAATTTATAACATTTGGAAAATAATTTTGAATTTATTAGTGATAATAGCCACATGTATAATAGAATTTAAGCCAACACATGCAATTTTACATAAGTAAATTCAGTTGGTTATTTGATTTTTGAAATTGTGAATGCATGAGAACACATGACATACAACATTTAATATGATTGAAGAGGAATAGCTAAACATCTTCACATAATTCATTCAACTACACTAGTTCCTAAGGATAATCACATTAAATAATATTATTTTAAGGAAAACCAAAGTTTCTTATTAATTTTGATTTTTGGATTTTGACAGAAATTAAAGAGATCATTTGTTGTTTTCCATCCCATGTTGGTGATTTAATATGTTTAAGGAAAGATAATTAACTAATTTTTATGATTTAATTAAGTTGAATCATTAAATAATCCATTTAATTATCCTTTTCAAATGCTTCCTTACTTTAATTAATCATTTAATCATGAGCGACAATTGACATGAACATGAGAGAAAATAAAATTGCAATGCTCCTAAAGGACCTAATGCAATAGGCTCATGATTAGAGATTAATTTAGTTAAAAAATCTAATTAAGTACTCTTATAATTTTCCCACACTTATAAGCTAATCATAATTTCTTTAAGTGTTCTTACGTTATTAAATACATAAAGAGGAACCCTTAATTTAAATGTTGATTTTCTAAAGGGATTAGCAATTTAGTTTGATTTGATGTGGCCATTAATTAATTAATTAAATCCTTAATCAAGTTATTGTTGACCTCATTTTAAAAATGAGCTCTCAACCCCTCCATCTTAGATATAGGATTCCTCTTTGACATTAAGAGGCTCCTTAGTCTTAAGACACTTTTAGTGAGTAGGTGAACACTCAACCTAGCACTAGAGACATAGAAGAGTTAGCCATAAGAATAGGTCATGCCTTAGGAGTGTTCGAAAAACTTGCCTACCCCATAGCTTGAACCAATCCTCACTTTCATCCTTCAAAGTCAAACTCCAAATCAAATCAACTTCAAACTCAAATCAATTCCAAATGAGTGAAGCTCATGATTGAAATATAAATTCAAAAATCTTTCCTATGTCACTTTGATTCCATCTTATGGACTTAGCATAAATCAAAATCCAAATCAAATAAAATTCAAGAAATTTTCTCGCAATCCATTTATATTCTCATTTATTTTCACAAATATAAATGAATTATAAATTCAAAAAACCAAAACCAAATCCAAATCAAAAATCTTTCCTAAGTCACTTTGATTCCATCTTATGACTTATCTCAAATCAAATCCAAATCAAATCAAATTCAAGAAATTTTCTCATAACCCATTTATATTATCATTTATATTCACAAATATAAATGAAAAATAAATACATCAATCCAAAAATTAATCCAAAATTCAAACCCAAATTCAACCAAAATTCATCCTAAGCCTTTCAAGTCAAATTCTTGAACTTAGCCAAATCAAATTCAAATCTAGCCAAACCCTTAATTTTTCTTCATGGTTTAATCAATCTACAATCGTGAATCCAAATATAAACTTAAACTTTAATGATCAAATAAATTTTTGAACTTGAAATTATCAAATGAATCAGAACCTATTTGTCTTCAAATCACTTGCAAATAGATTTATATTTCAATCATTAGTCCATATGTGAGTTCAATCAAACTCAAATCAAGCTTTGACAAAGCTATTTGAGCCACTTAGACTCGCTTGACCCAAAGTGACCTAAAGTACCCCTTTTGAGCCAAATTCTAATCCTACCTAAATTGGATTGAAATAAGCCCTAAGCTTCTTCACATTATGAGCAACAATCATCAAATTGGGTCAAACCAAGTCAAGTCACTTAAGGGTTGACCAAGAGCCAAAATGAAACCTAAACCAAAAAATCCACCATAGGAAAAATTGATTGAAACCATCGATCAAAACTCATTCATGATCAATGTTTGAACTAGATAAAGTCATCATTTGAGCCTAACCTAGCTTAATTGGCCACTTGACCCAAGATGACCCAAGTCGACCTAAAAAGTCAAAATGTGTTAAAACTTGATCTTAGCCAAATTAATTGAAACCAATGGGCCAAGTTCATTCCAAATCACTTGTTGAACTTGAACAAAGCCCCAATTGGCCAACTAGACCCAACCTAGCCCAATTGACCTTGAACCCAACTTGACCTAAAAGGTCAAATTGAGCTAAATACAAATATAAATCAAATTGATTGGAAACAAAGATACCAATACATTTCATATGGCCAATGAAGCCTAAATCAACCCATGACTTAACTTAAATAAGTCAAATGGGTCAAATTGGTCAACTTGACCCATTTGATCTAAATGAAATTAAATGAACCAAATTCAAATATAAATCAAAATGAACCAAACCAATGATGTCCAAAACATTTCAAATGGTCATATGAACTTGACCCAACCCTTTGTTTGACCCAATTTGACCAATTGGTCAATCTTGACCCAAGTTGACCCATTTTGACCTAAATGGTTCAACATGAGCCAAATCATGTCAAGTCAATTCCAAATTCATTGAAACTTGGCCTAACCCATTTTTCAATCATACCAAACATATTCAAATTGAAATCCAAGCTAAATGACCATTTTACTCCTAGGCCATAGGGTAATCTAAAATCAAAACCACTTGAAATTTGGTCAATTCCTTTACATGGACACTTGGTATCCTCTTAGTGGACCAAATGGTTACTAATGAGGATGGTACACATGACCCAATGGGTTTGGGTCAGCCTAACCCAACCCAATGGTCAAATTGACCACCTCACTTGACATGAGCACATGAGAATCATTCCTCCACCCATTTCAAACACATGGCACTCCTCCACTACCTCTCTCTGGCCAAATCAACCATGTGCAAGCCCTAACAAACTCATTCCATCTCATCAATTGATCAAATATTGAAGGAGAGCTTTTGGCCATCTGATCCTTCAAGGGGGAGATATACTCCCCCTAATTCCACTTGAATTACATGCTCTCATACTCGATTGAACTTAGGGAACTTAGATATAGCACCCCAAGGTTCCTCCAAGCTTCCTCAACCCATTTTCATTTCTCCTCTTCTCAGCTTCTTCAAGCCGAAAATAAGGGAGCTCCACCATTTTTCCATCTCACTCAATACTTAATATCAAGCCAATTCCTCTTGCAACCTTCTTGAGAGGACTCAATCGAGCTTGCCTAAAGCTTAATCCAAGTTCTCAAGGCACGAGAGAGGGGAGCTAGACCAAGGTCGAACCCAATTGAAGAGGATCTTGGTCTGTAGGAAAATCCACTTCATCCCAAGGCTTGAAAAGCCAGCCTCTACTAAGCTACCTCGAGCATATTGATAACCTTTGATGAGGTATGGATCAAAAATGAGCCCAAAATAGGGAGTGTGTGATCTTTTGTGAAAGAAATTTTCATCTCAAGTAAAATTGGCCATTGGATGTCTTCTCCCTTTCATGATGATTGTGTGGGTTGAGTTTAAGCTCAATCTGAGCTCAATCGAGCTTGGATTTTGCCCTAGAAGATGGATAGTGGCCATCCTCCGTAGGCGAGCTCAGGGACGGATCATGGGCTGTCCATCCGCATTTTGAATGGACAGCCATGATCAAGCCACGTTGGATCCTTTGATTCATCCCTTAAGAAATGCGGGCTCGATCTCAACCATCTGATCTTTGATCAAACGGATGAAAAGAAAGTGTGTAGCGCCGCTGACACGACACTCTAATTTGATAACTTAAGTGATAAGCCGCCACATGGAACCGCACACGGGTCCACGTGCGAATGGGATTAATCTTTTAATTAGGCTATTTAATTAATGGATAATCATAAAAACTTCAAAATAATATAACTAAATATAGAAAAATTAGAAAATTACAAAATAAAATGCATTGTAAAGATAATTTAAAGAGAAATAATCTAAAATTAATTTGAGTTGATTTTGGATAGAGATATTTTCTTAATTAGGGTTTTATTGAGAATGTAATTATATTAATTACTCCCAAATTATTCCACTGATTAATTCTAAACTTCCTAAGGTTGATTAATGGGATGACCTCTGCCTCCCATGATATTTTAGGAATTTATTAATGATTTAATTGGAGTTATTGCTTGGTTCACTCCTAATTACTCTCTTAATCAATTAAATGATTAATTAACCTTCTACATAATGATAAATTAACTAATTGATTTTGCTAACTACCTTAGAATAGTGAGTGGACTTAGAGAATGAGATTAGGGGTTCTTTCCCATATCTTTTTCCCTAAGTTTATTTCATTTGGATTAAAACTTAATTAAGGTGCAAAATTAATTAAATAATTTTAATCACTTAATTAAATGGTTTAATTAATAAAAATTTTAAAATCAAAATATTCTAGAACTTAACCAATTCATCTTAGGTAGGTTCTTAGGTGTTCAATAGACTAAGTAGCTTAAGGAAATCAAAATCCAACTCACATGTGTGGAAAGGGTTATGAAAGTACTTAAATTATGCCCTTTAGCTTAATTAATCACTAATTGTGAGCCAATTGCATTTGGTCCCTTTCTTTCCTAGGTGCATTGTTGATTTAAATTCCTTGAGTTATTTTATGTCATACATTGGCTCATAATTATTTGATTAAATATGCTAAAGTGGTGTAGGTAAGGGGTAATTAATACACTTAATTCACACCTTAACCTAACCAAAGCATAAAATTGATCAAATTATCCTAAAAATTAAACTAAAATAATACACACATGTGGGAATGGGTTTGGACCAGCAAACTTTTTCACATTTCCTAAATTCAAATCAAACTCAAAACAAAACAAAAATCTCTTTAAATTAAATTTGGTTTCCTTTAAATAATTTTATTTCATAAGATTATCTTTGGGAATTAATTAGGGTGAATGAGTTTATATGCTTTCATCACTTTATTTCTTTCCTAATATGATAAATGTGTATGTGATATGGAAATCATGCATTCATGCTTTTTAAAAATCAAATTAAAAATGAAATGTTTCCTTTATGTCAAATTGAATGTTTTGGCTAAAGTAAGGATATGAATGGCTATTATCCCTATTAAATAAAAAATTATTTTAAAACTTATGAATTAAACATCAAAACTAAAAGGTAAACTATTTATAAGTACTTATGAGCTATCTTGTGAATAGCATAAAATGTGTTATGGGATTTTCCCACTCTTTCTTAACATAGAATTATATAGGATTTGCAAAGTGTATAGTCCATTTGAAAAGGACATAACACTTGCTTAAATCAATTCCTATACACTCTGTCATGACTTAGGAAGGAATTCCACATCAAACATATGATTTAAACATTCAAACAAAAATCAAATAAACTTAAACTTTTGCATCTTTCTTTTTCCATTAATTTCTCTTTGTACATGCACATGTATTTAAGAAAAGTGGTATATTAGTCTGGACAACCTGGGTTTGAGTTTTAAGTAGCCCTAAGTAAGTCTTTTACCTTACACCCCCTAACAATGTCAATGGCTCACTTAGGTCTTTTATACTTGTAAATATGGATATGAAAAATGGATAAAAGAATCACTCTTTTCTACTTTATGAAGATCATGCATCATAAAGCATCTAAATTTTCTTAAGTAACACCACTTAGCATTCATCATTAAGGTGTGCTAAACATTTGCATTTGCATGTATAGATATGTTTAGGATTCATCCATATGCATATTACACATGTTGGGAAAGAAATGAAGTGTTGTGTGTTCTGTGATAGTATTTCACTATATTTAATCTTAAAATGCCTTCTTTATTCACTAAATAAAAATCAAATATGAATCTACTTTAGAAAATACTTAAGGTAGGAAAGAAAAGAGAAGTTTTCTTCTTTTTTTCTCTCTCTTTACAAGACTTAGTAATCAAGTAGGTTCATTTAAACCAAACAAAGTCATCAAATAAAATTAACCCAAATCAACTAAACAACTTAAATTGAAACTATCCTCTAAGTTGAACACTTGCATACTTAGAAAAGTTCAACCTTAAAGCCTAGCTAAGCATACCACACAAACCTTAAATGTCACACACATTAGGCTAAGTCACCATTTCTAGCTTTAGTTTAGGGTGGTGCATGGTTTGATGTTTTGCTTTTGTATTGTGATGTATTTTTTAGCTGGATGTTAGGGTGTATGTGCATAGACTGAATGGTAGAACGATTTAGTCTAATCATTATCTTCTGCAGGGGATTATGCTTAAGGGGCACTTTATTAAAAATATAACTGCTTTTGCTATGCAGGTTGCTTATACCCCTAAGCATAATCCAAAATAGGCCAGGTGGACTTGGTTACCCATGTGTGTGATGCTAAGTCCAATTTATACAAAGACATACTTGGGATTGTATGGTTTGTTTAGCTAATTTATGTTTTGTAGGTTTTAGTTAAATTTCCTTTTTCCTATTTTCATGTAATTTTGCAATTAGGATTTTGGAATGATTGTTGGGAGATTAGGATGAACATTGGTTATAAGACCATGTCTTATGTATCATGTAAAGCCTTTAGAGCAGCCGCATTCCAACCATCCAAAAGAAGGAACCAAAAGAAGAAAGAAGAAAGAATATGGAAGAATGAAGAACTGAAGAATGAAGACCCCCATAACATGAATTGCTTGTTTAATTGTATTTAACTCATTTGCAATTTGAGTTGTATAAGGATAGAGCTCAGCTACCCAATTTGTTTTCTTGTTTGTGCAGTGGAGCCTGACAACAAATGGCCTCTTATTCTTTTGCGCTAGTTTTATAAATTGATTGATGTTTGTTTAATTTATGCATTAAGATGGCATCTTTTCATAGTTTCTTCCTTGCTTTTATGTATGGCCTGGATGATAATTAGGCTCTTAAGAAATTAAATTTTCTATTCAACTAATCAATTCAAAACTAAAAAAATAAAGCAACTCATAACCTCACCTAAAGCTTAGGCTAAAAATCAAGATAAAAGAATTAGCAACTGCTTAGTTGGATGTTATATTACTTTCTTTACATCATGCATAAAAAGTATATTAGTTTTCTCTTGATTGGAGGGCATCCACCTTTGCCAGAGAATTTGTCTTGACCTTTGAGAGCCATGGTGAAACACACCTCCTTATCTTGCTAATTTTGGCCCATAATCTAATTTCTCATGCATTAGGCATATGAATCCTAAAGCTCAAATCAAATTGATTGTCCAAAATGAAAAATAAAATGTAACAAAATTTGCATTAGATTTAAGTCAATAAATCATGCCCTACATGATCTAGTCTCTTAGGGAGTGTGTTTAAGGACTTAGTCTCTTTCTAAATAAACAACAACTTAACTATCTTGCAAAAGCATATGACTTGCCTACATGTTTTAAAATCATAGAAGGAGTTAGTTGGCCACCGCCAGACGGTTGTAAGCTCAACAGCCGGGTGGTTTATTCTCTCTTATGGAGGTAAACCAAATACTCATTTTCACCTTAGATTTATGTCATGCTTTTGTCCCAAGCCAAAGCTCCCTAGATTTAGGTTCAGAGGTTGCTACTTCCCTTTGTGGGTTACAAGCATAAATCCTCACCTCTTAGGCATTTCCATGACCTTGTATCATGGAATAGTAAGCCCTAGATTTCTAATTAAAATCCAAATCAAACAAATAAACTTAATTTCAAAAATGTAAAGCCCAACCATAGGATAGTTTTGGGTGCTTACTAGGCTTCCTAGTATCTAAGCATCCCCTACTTATCTTCATTTAGCTTGGATAAGAACTCCCTCCACTTGATCGATCCCATTTGACTTTCTAAAAATAAATAAATCAATTGATTGTCCTACCTTTCAAAATATTTGGAGACAACGATCATTTTCTCAATCAAGAGTATTCTTAAGGATTCATATTTCTAAGGATGTAATTAACTATGGGGGCTTTCCCCTGTAGGGAACTTAACGAACCTAGTTTAAAATAAGCTCTGCTTTACTTTTCCATGTAAAGCAGGGGAAGAATCTATGGTACATTTCAAAGATCCATAGTCTTTAGGAGTCCTTATTAATGTGATTATGTCCATTATAGGGTGGTGATTTCTATCTTTCGAGATAGTACACCTCTCATCAATGTCATACCTGATCACCCTAATAGAACATCTGCGGATCTGCATGGTGTCCCAATAAAGGTATTATATATTTTTGTTTTCATTTATCCTCTTTTCCCAAAGTGGGGATAGATAAAGGCAGAGATATATAAAATTTTCACCAGAGATTTTTCTGGCGACTCCGCTGGGGATGGTTCCTCTCTCCATCTTTGGTAACTGATCATTGTCTCCATGTACCGATAGTGGGTTTGTACTTTTGTATGAATCCAAGACTATCTTTCTTTTCTGTTGGCACTTAGCTTATTTTGTCCTTAACTTAAGCTAGCCAACCTCTTTAGGTTTTAGGACCTCACCCCGTGTTGGTCTTAAAATCCCCGTTGGGTTCTCTAATGGGTGAAAATATAAATTTAATAAAAAGAAAATGATCAAAGACTTCCTCCTTACCATTTCTATGGTAAGGAAATGTTCATTCCAAAAATAAAGACAAAATAAATCCTTCATAAAAGTCTTGCTTTTCAAAAGCACTTTTTCAAATTACACTTAATAAAATATTTTGCACTACATCTAACAATTTTGATAATTATTACATGTAGGAACATTTCAAAAATAAAACCACTCATATTTTCTAAAAGCACAAATGAACTTCTTCACTCAAATCATTTTGATAAAGACTTCATTTTCAAAAAAAAATTTCCAACAATCATGTTTTCAAAAAGCTCCAAAATTTGAAGATGGCCCTTTACATTCAATACATCAAATGTGTTGGATAGATGTTACATATTCAAGCAAAATCACAACTTTGAAATTCCACTCAACACATTCCACATGTGTTAGGTTGGAATTTTCACGTTTACAAAATGCACATATGAAACTTCTCCGTTTAATATACCCACATATATTGAATGGAGGTTTCATTTCTAATCAAAATCAAAAATCAATTTTCAAAAAGGACATATGAAACCTCTCCATCCAATATACCCACATTTATTGAATGGAGGTTTCATTTCCAATCAAAATAAAAAATAAAACTCAAAAAACATATATGAACATTTCCATTCAATATACCCAAATTTATTGAATGAAGATTTCATTTCCAAATAAAATGACACTATTTTGAAATCCCACATAACATATTCTATATGTGATTAGGTTGGGATTTCCTCTTTCAAAAATTGATTTCCATCTCACATACCCAAATTTGTTAGATGAAAACCTTTCTTTTCAAAATCAACAAAACAAAAAAATTTCAAAACACATTTGGAACTTCATTTTAGCATACCATATTTGTTAAAGTGAAGTCTCCATTTTCAAAAAACAAAATTTGAAACACATTTTTTGGAATTTCATTTAGCATACTTAAATTTGCTAAGTGAAATCTCCATCTCACAAAATCAAACACATTGAACTTCTTTTTACATTTGCTAAAGTGAAGTCTCCATTTTCAAAATAAAATCCAAAATAAAAGAAACACATTGGGATTTCCTTAGCATACCAAAATTTGCTAAGAATCCTATTTTCAAAAACAAAATTCAAAACAAAAGAATCACATTGGAACTTCATTCTTTAGCATACCATATTCGCTAAAGTGAAGTCTCCATTTTCAAAACAAAATAAAAATCAAAAGAAACACATTAGGATTTCCTTAGCATACCCAAATTTGCTAAGAATCCAATTTTCAAAACAAAATAAAAATCAAAAGAAACACATTAGGATTTTCTTAGCATACCCAAAATTGTTAAGATTCCTATTTTTTTAAAATTAAATCCAAAAACAAAAAGAAACACATTAGGATTTTCTTAGCATACTTAAATTTGCTAAGAATCCTATTTTCAAAAAATTTCAAAAAAAATAAATAAAACACACTTGGATTGCTCATTTAGCATACCCAAATTTACTAAATGAGGATTCCATTTTTAAAATCATAATTGATTAACAAAATAAAGAAAAAAGAAAAAGAAAAAAAAATTTTCAAACACCTCACTTTGGGTAAATGAGTGAATTCCAAATTTGCTAAGTGAATGAATTCCAAAAAAAACCACAAATCAAAAATAAATACTTCAATATACTCAAATTTGAGGAGGAGCCTATAGATGATCTGAGTTTGGGGCTCAATTTGATTTGAGATTAGTCATTCCCCATTGTGTGGGTGCGGCTTTGGTAAGATAGGGCTAGAGAGGCCCGCACATCAATTTATGTTACTAGTTGAGAGCACTAGAGGTATAACCGATAGTCAGCGGCCTTCTCACTTATGGATTTTCTAGATATGCATTCTACTCGCACTGACCATATAGATAGTATCTTACTCATGGGGACCACACATTATAGGAGAGCAACTCCTATCCTGAGAGGGTTGGTGGTGCCTCCACCACGCCAGTCTTCTCCCCATCTGCCATCTCGCATACTTGTCTCAGCATCTACTATTCCAGCCAAGGCCATGAAGGCTTCATAAGGGAAGAAGAGGACCCCATTGGTGATCCTGACACAAGAGATCCGACCTACACCACCTACTATGGTGAGAGCCTCCTCGCAACTAGCCCTTTTAGGGTGAATAAGGAATGAAAGAGTAGTCATCCTGTCACCACCATGACCATAATAAGATATAGAGATGGTAGCAGCAATCGGAGGAGGAGGAGACCATCTAGTCGTACCTATGGCTACAAATCCTCCTAGGAGTACTACTCCTCTGTCAGTAGTCAGGAGTTCCATTCTTCTAGTGAGCACAGCCCTCCAAGATCAACTCACCAGCAGCTTCAGAGGTTAGGTGCCTATCTGTGCATGATAGTGACCCTACTACTAGTCGATCTTTCGTGCCTGTGCAGTTAGACTGATCCCTAGATGACATCCAATTTCCTAAGGGTTTTGTTCCTCCTTCTTTCAAGAGCTTTGATGTTAAACCTGGCGGAGACACATTTCGCAACCAAATGCTGCAGTGTGATGCTTTTACTCTTCTGTCTCTTTGTCAGTAGCTTAGCAGGTATAGCTTTTGATTGGTACGCTAAACTTTCCAATAGTTCAGTGAAGACTTTTACTGAGTTGGAGTAACTCTTCATCAAGTGGTTTGCTGGAGCTCAGTAAAGGGTGACTGTAGGCGATCTCGTTGTGACTCAACAAAACCTCGATAAGTTCTTCATTGATTACATTCTCAGATGGCATTATTTGAGTATGAAATGTGAACCACAACTATCTAAATAGTATGCCATCTGAAATTCTGCTTAAGAATATCCATGGTCTGGTCACTTTCATGCTCAAAGATTTCACCATCAAAACTTTTGAGAAATTAATCAAAAACAGCTAGCTTACAAGAAGAAGCAAAATAGTCACCTTTTCTAGACCAATCAATAAAGGTAATACGTAAAGCTTTTGAAGAAGCCCGAATAGCAGAAGACAAGGAAAACATCTAGCTAGAGAGCGCATGACCTCGTGCTATGTACCACTTCCAACTCCTCTACAACCACCGAGGTAGCCCTACCAGCTTCCATAGCAACCTCCACACCCTGCACTGCCTCCTCCTCAACCACATCATCAAAGAAAGAGACACATTCGCCACCGTGTGCTAGGGTCCACCTACTCTTTTGGATAAACTTAACAAGCCTTATTCATTTAAGAGGGAGGTAATCAACATGATCTTTAAGAATCTCTTAAAGAAGCCTAATTTTTTTACTACCTGAACCTAGGAGACTGGAAGAAGTGGGTGTAAGAAATGATCCTAACTTTTGCCCTACCACCATATACTAGGTTATGTTTTGGAAGATTGCTTCACATTCAAGGACTGGTTTGAACATAGCTTCAAGACTGGTGTTTTTGTTATCCCAAAGGAATATCTTGTGGAACAACCATCCAGTTCCATTACGCTAATCCTTGGGAATACCTGATCCATCTAAAACTATAGAAGGTTGGGATATCTCATTATTCCATACCTCTAAGAAAATTTTATCCAAAATCAACAAACTTTCCTTGTAGGTGCCTGAGCCAGCTCAAACCTCCAACATCAAGGAAGGTTTGCAAGTTGCCAGAGCCAACTCAAGGAAAGGGGAGTTCAAGAGCAGTAGTAATGCCTCATGCTATGGGATAGCCAAGTAGCGCAACCACCGATGGAGTCCAGCCTCCAGCTCACCAATACTACATCGACTACCTCTACTTCAAATTTTCTTCTAGTAGACATCTTGTATCGATGGATGAGGGCATCAATTCCCTCACCCCTCTTACTTACTCGATTTCTACTATGAACCTCCTATTAAATCTAAGAAATTGAAGAATAAAGCTAGCTTGAATTATATATGTGCCACTTCTGATGGGTTGTCTAAATCTGTTTCTAATGATAACTCTTCAAGTCTAAATAACAACTATAATAGTTGCAATCTTCCTTCTTTCATCTAGTTAGATTTTCTTCAATACTATGGGTTCACCTCTTGAGATAGACTTGGAATCATCCAATTTGAGGGTCCTATAGGAAGTGTAGGAGCTGACATGTAGTAATCTTCCACACCGCCACAAGAGATCACCAAGTCAAACTCTGTAGTGGCAAGGTTTTACCTCCTAGGGCAACAGCTCAAGATAAAGGGAAATAAGTCATTGGTTCAGAGGATCGAGAATCCCCTCCACAAGATGGTCCACCCTTGGATATGCTTGTGGAGGATTAATCCAAGGTGGACTACAATGTCCTCTCTCACCTAAGAAAGTTTTCATCTAAGCTAAGCATATATGATGCCCTTATCTTATCCAAAAAGATGAGAGAATCACTAATCAAAGCTCTCCATGATCCAAAGATATGCTAGCTCAGCTGACCACTATTGGAGAGGAGGTACATTATTCTAGAGAAGCTCAAGGTATCACTTTCATAGATGAAGACCTACTTCCGGGGGACATGGAGCACACCCGTCCCTCTACATTACAATTGACATAGGTAGATTCAGACTTGTTAGAGCTATCATCAATCCAAGTGCATCAGTGAATATTATGATTCTAAAGACACTTGCCTATTTAAGGCTACAAACTGAGGAGATGATGATGTTGAGAGATTCAATGAACAAGGTTAGAGGGCTTTAGTTCCATAGTGTTACCTTTAGATAGGTGGAAGATCAAAAGTTTTATAACATTGATTCAAATAAATTCGTTACCACTTTGCTCAAGATGCCTTGGATACATAATAAGATGATTCCATCCTCCCTCCATCAGTGCATCAAGTTCAAGAGGGATGGGATTGAGTACTATGCCAAAGGAGATGAAAAGCCATTTTTACCTAGAGAGGTTGAGATATATGAGGATGTGAACTATTATCTTTCTCAAAACACCCTTTCTCATGAACTTGGTCAAAATTCAAATGCAAATTAAAAAGAAAATGAAGAAAAAGAAAAAGCAAAAAAAATAATAAAAGAAAATTGAAAATCCAAGTGAACAAGAAATGGAAATTGAAGAAGAAATAGAGCTGCATATCACATTCCACCCATAGTTCATTCCATCATATGGACATGTGGGTAGATGACTACCTCCAGTGCAGAGGCAAAAAGACAGCCTGGTGGAAGACCATGGTTGGCCATTAGGCAACAGGGGTTATGTTCTAGTTCACAAGAGTACTCGTATTATTCACATATACTTGGAATCTAGCTCAGAGGATGAGTCTAATGTGATTAGCATACCAACCAACCCCTCTCATGAGGTGACAGCCTGGAGATGAAGACCGGCCTCAAAAGCAAAGTATTCAAATCAAATGTATGTGAAACTATCAGGCAGTAGTTAGGAACCTTAGCTCTAACCACACTTTCATCTCAAAAAGTTGAAGGTGTAGAAGTTAAGGAAGCCTCTCAGTCTTCCAGGGATGTCAAACTAAAGAGTTTCTTTTGGGATCATCATCCTCAAGTTCTGAAGTTGATGTAGAACTTGGAGATGATTCATATAAAGAATTAATAGAGTTACCTTTTGATTGGTACTCGCCATGTGTTATTAATTTTGCCAAGAAGGGTTCGATTCCTTATTCATGGTCTATGCATTGGTCAGAGTACTTCAAAAAGCTATGGACCAACACATATAGGGATGTACAATCAAGATCAAGACTAGGATTTGATATAGTGGGTCCAATCAATGATGAAGATTACTACGTAGTTGTTACCAACGATCTAGAGTCTGATAGGTTCTTTTCACACCAAACTAACTCTTATGAGGATGTGTGCTTAGAAACTTTGGATGATCTAGATGATCTCCAAATCAAAGATACACTGCTAGAATTTGAAGAGGAGATCCATTCAATAATTGACAAGCTTAAGGAAATCAACCTCGGGATGAAAGAAAATCTATGCTCGACATATTGCTGAATGAAGAAGAAACTAATGACTTAGTTAGGCTATTGACTGAGTTTAAGGACTGCTTTGCATGGAGTTATGAAGAAATGCCCAAATTATCTCCTGACATAGCAGTCCACAAATTAACAATAGATCCTAGTATTAACTTTATCAAGCAAGATCCTAGATGTATGAGATTAGAAATTGAACAACAGATCATTTTGAAGTCAAGAAATTGATTGATGTTGGTTTCATCAGGGAAGAAAAATACCCTACCTAGTTAGCTAGTGTCATACCAGTTAAGAAGAAGAATGGCCAAATTTATGTTTGCGTCGATTTCAGGGACTTAAATAAGGCATATCCTAAGGATGTGTTCTCTTTTCCTATACCAAAATTAATGGTGGACATTGCCACATCTCATGCAGTTTTCTCCTTCATGGATGACTCATCTGGCTATAACAAAATTAAGATGGCCCCCGAGGATGAAAGAAATACTACTTTTTGAACCCCGATCAGAATCTATTATTATAAGGTCATGCCTTTCAATCTTAAAAATGCTAGTGCAACATACCAATGGGCCATGACTTAGGTCTTCGATGAACTCATCCATCATCAGGTTGAGTGCTATATTGATGATCTAGTAGTCAAGAGTAGATAAAAGGAAGACCATCTCTTTGACTGGAGAGTAATTTTTGAATGGTTAAGATAATATAACCTCAAAATGAATCCCCTGAAGTGTGCATTCAGAGTAGCTTTAGGAAAATTCCTTGGATTTATTATTCGACATCGAGGAATAGAAATAGATCCTAAAAAGATCAAAGCTATCTTAGAAATGCCACCTCTTAAAAGTTTAACTCAACTCAAATCTTTCCAATGATGGTTGACGTATCTAAGTTGCTTTATCTCCAACCTATTGGGAGATGCAAGCCATTCTCAGCACTTGTCAAAAGGATGCCAAGTTCAAGTGGGATGATAAGTTCCAACATGACTTTGAAGATATCAAGAAGTATTTGGTGAAGCCACCACTTCTAGCAGCCCCTATCCCAAGCGGGCCACTCATCCTCTACACCGTTGCATTGGATGACGCTCTCGACACTCTATTGGCCCAAGCCAATGATGAATGGAAGGCGAGTGCTCTACTACCTCAGCCATTATCTGATTCCTGCTAAAGAGAACTACCCACCTATTGAGAAACATTGCCTAGCTTTGATCTTTACATCTCTGAAGCTATGACACTATATGTTTTCTCAAGAGGCGAACTTGATTTCCAGAACCAATCACTACAAGTATCTTATGATATGGCCAATGCTATTCAGACATTTGGCACGTTGGTCCATAATCCTCTCATAGTTTTATATCATATTCGTACCCCTTCGTGCGGTAGGTCAAGTACTAGAGGATTTCTTAGCAGCACACCCACTGCTTGTTGATTCCCTCCTTAGTGACAATCTCCCTATTGAACAAATCATGAACTTAGGGAAGGTTGACAACTACTGATGGGAGATATATTTTGATGGTGCAGCTTCCTTTCATAAAGGGGAAGCACCACGATCTACTCTTCCAAGAAAGGTAGGGGTAGGAATAATTCTCTTAACTCTAGACTGCTGATGTGATGAGATTCTCATACTATCTCTCTAATCTTTGCACCAACAACGAAGTTAAGTATGAGGCTTTGATTGTTGGTTTGGAGTTAGCTATCACAGTGTGTATCAAGAGCATCAATATCTATGGAGGTTGGTCATCAACCAGATTATCGGGACCTATGAGATTCTCAAACCCAAGCTTTGTCATTACCATGAAGCTGTTGGCCCAAATCCCTGAAGTCACCATCTATAAGGTTCCTCGAGTAGAGAACATAGTAACAGATGATTTGGCCAAACTTGCCAAAGAATTGGCATGTCCAAAAGATGAGTCCATTCTAATAAGGGTCCAAAATAGATAAGTTTTATCTCTTATTGATGCTGAACTCATCGAGAGACTTTCTCTTGAAGGGGAGGTTGTCATTGCCTATAAGGACAATGAGATTGGAGGCAATCGTTCATAGACTATTTGAACATCGACAAACTACCTCAAGAAAAGTCACAAGCCCATTAGGTGAAATAGAGAGATATCTCTTATAATCTCGTTGATGGCACCCTGTACCGACGTTCTTTTGATCAAATGTGGTTAAGTTGTTTGGACAAACTGAAGCCTGTAGGATTATCATCGAGGTACATTCAAGTCTATGTGGAGGACATCAATTCGGTATGAAGATGAATATGAAGATCAAGAGACTAGAATACTACTGGCCTTCAATGATTACAAATTGCATGGATCTAGCTAAGAGATGCCATCAGTGTCAATACTCAATGTGTCTTACATCAACCACCCAACATTCTACACCCTACATTGACTTCATAACCATTCGAATGTTGGGGTACCGACATTGTGGGTCCTATCAATTGTCCTTCTTCTAAGGGTCATTGATTCATTCTAGTTGTCACCGATTACTTTTCCAAGTGGGCGAAGGCGATCCCACTTAGAGAGGTCACAGCTCAATATGTGCTTCAATTTTTCAAAAACTATATCGTATATAGGTTTAGGGTGCCTCGATAAATTATATCTGATAATGGTACTTCATTCAAAACCACCAAGATCAATAGCTTCACCAAAAGACATGGTATAGATTGGAAATACTCCACCACCTACTATCCTAGAGCAAATGGCTTAGCAAAGCATTCAACAAAACTCTCATCCAAAAACTAAAGAAAACACTTGATGACAATAAGCGGTAGTGGAATGAGTAGTTGGTTGAAGCCTTGTGGGCATACCACAACACATACTGAACCCCAACTCAATCTACCACATTTTCTTTAGTGTTTGGGCCCAAAGCCGTTCTACATTTAGAAGTTCAACTCCCATCACTAATGATAGCATTGGATAGCAAGATCACTATAGATAAAAATGTAAAGTTACGGTTAGAAGAGCTCAAAGGTTTAGAGGAGAGACGCCTACGAGCGTGCTAGAACCTCGAGTTGTGCAAAGACAAAATGATTCAAGCTCACAACAAGCTAGTTCTCCCAGTCTTTCCAAGTATGAGAACTTGTGTTAGTCCTAAGGAGACTAATTATTGCTCATCAAAAGATGGGAGGTAAGTTTGAACCCATTTGGGAAGGCCCCTATGTCATAGAGAAGGCTTACTAAGGAGGATCTTATCAGCTTATTGATTATAAAGGGGAACACCCGATGCTTTCAATTAATGGGCTCTATTTGAAGAAGTATTACCCACAAAAATTATGTTTGAAAAAAATTATATCAATCAACAAAAATTTGATTCCAATTCATCAAAATCTTTTCTTTGTTCAAAGCATTATTTGCTTGTCTTGTGAATCCTCCATGATGTGTTTAGTTTAGGTGTAAGAGAACCCAAGAGGCATCCTATCCTTCTTCACATGAACACATTCCCAAGCGCTACTAGAATCGATGTGAGAAAACCCAAGAGGCATCCTATTTCGACTAGCACTAAGTTAGGTGTAAGAGAATCCGAGCGACATCCTTTCTTAGTAGGAATTCTCGGTTGCCATCCGTGGAACCATTTCATTAAATTTGCCAAGTGTGTTTAGGGTAGGTGTGAGATAACCCAAAAGGCATCCGGCTCTCTCTAACACAAGCACAAAAATAAACACAAATATTTTATCTCAAGATATTTTGATGTGGGAGCAAGCCCCTTATGACACTCACTCATTAGCTACTATATGTTAGGTTTACATGCTACCTTACTAGTATGTCACCCCAGTGGTCATTTGTTTAGAGGATTTGAGTCCCCACACTTTCTTCCTAACTTGACTATTGCAAACCAACAAGTGCCTTATTAGTTTGGTAGTCTTTACTACCCAGCCAATAAGCTACATCGTGTTCATTTTATTTAAGAAGATGTGAGTCCTTGAGCTTTCTTCTTGAATTAATCATCATGATATGACTAGGTCGAGCATATTTGACATTTAGGATAAGTCCCCCCAAAGGCTCCTTTCCTCTTGATTACATTTGAGTGGATGTAAGTCCCCTAGTGGCATTCACTCAGTAGCCATCCTAGGTCAGATGACACCTATCAAGCCGAAAATAGACTGTCCCAGTAATCAGTTCCGTTATAGGAGGATGTGAGTCTCCAAACTTTCTTCCTAAGATGATTATTACAAACTGGTAGGCACCTTAGGTTGGTTGATGTTATCGCGGTGACTCATAGATACACCACTCTTGGCGGTGAGTCCCTTGCTTTCTCCTTGAGTTGGCCACTGAATACATATTTGATATATGACTAGCTATGTTATGTTCTCCAGGGTTTTGGATCAAGCCTTTGGCGGCCTCTCTCCCTATGGGCATTCTATTTGGATCACGTCCTTTATGACTCCATTTATACACTACCTAGATTACTCTTGGATTGGACTGTCTTCCTTTCCTAGTAGCCACCCCTGTGGTTGGAGAATTTGTTCAACGGATATGTAGATTCTCCCTTGGTTCAGTAAATCTAAGATAGGTCTAGGCTGATATAAGCTCCTCCTCAGTTTGATCCCATATAAACAAACAGGGTCCATAATAAAATAAACTAAACTAACAAATAAAATATTCGCTTGAGGATTAGGAATTCAAGCCCCCAAAGGGCCCCTTTTTCCAAGTAGGCATCCAATCTTTAGGCAGTGTCAGCAGAACTCTCTATAAGAATTGCTTGACTACTTGAGTTGAGATAAATCCCCGGGTTGATACTCACTATGTAGTCTCCCTTAGGACGGGTTCAATCTATTTTTCCATAAGTAGGTTACCTCAATAATCATTCCACTTTGGAAGATGTAAGACTATGACACATTCTTTCTAGCATGATTGCACAAAAGGCGTAGCCTAGGTCGATTTGTTGCCCAAAGCAACCCCATGGTCTTTTGTAGTATGTGAGTCCCTGAGCTTTCTTTCCTTGAATTTATCATTGCAAATCTAAAGGCACTCCTTTGGTTGGATAGTTCTCCTATCAGCCAAGAAGCTACTCCTTTGGTTCAGTAAATCTTAGATAAGTCTAGGCTGATATAAGATCCTTCCCAATGTGATCCATTGCACCAATGAAATCCATCAAAACAAATAATTAAAAATAATGAAATTAATCTTGACTATCTTTGAGCTGATTTAAGTCCCCTAGTAGCATTCACTCAATAGTCAGCCATAGGTCGGGTTCGATCTATTGCCTTACCAACCGATCACCCCAGTGGTTCCTTATTCCGGAAGATGTGAGTCATAGTGATTTCTTCCTAACTTGACCATTGCAAATCGAAAGGTATCCCTCTAGTTTGTTAGTCCTACCTTATGGTTGGTATACTACCCCTTTGGATTGGTAAATTTGATGTAGCCCAAGACCTCCATGGCCCCTACTCAGTGCAGTCCATCATAAACTGATGGGATCCATCAAGTAAATAAAAAAAATGAAATTAATCTTTTAACTATCTTTGAGTTGATCTAAGTCCCCCAGCGGCATTCACTCAATAGTCAGCCCTAGGTTGGGTTCAATCTGTTGCCCTACGAATGGATCACCCCGACAGCTAGTCCCTACTTTGGAGGATGTAAGTCTATTACACTTTCTGCCTAGTACAGATGCTACACATCGAAAGGCGATCTCTTTGGTTGGCTAGTCCTACTCTGTGTTTGGTTGACTACTCCCTTCAGATTGGTAAATCTGAGTTAGGTCTAGGCCTCCTAGCTCCTACTCAGTGCTATCCATCACAAATCACTAGGGTTCATCTCAATATCCAAAAATCTAAGAATTAAATAAATCCAATCAACCTCCCTCAATGCAGTTAAATAAACAAAAGCAACAAACAAAATAAATAATAAATCGATGAAACAAATCAAATTGATTTCTCTCCCCAATGAGACTCAAATTAAATCTGATCCCTCATCCCTTTGTGGATGACTTGAACTTGCTTCCCTAAGTGGAAGGTTCATATACTCTATCCCTAGTGGATTCCCCTTTTTCTCTCTTATGTTGTTGGCATAAGTAGGGTCACATTGCACTAAGCTTTTAATTCCTTCTACACCTTGGGTTAGGACTCGATCATTTCTATTAGTTCTTGTTATCGTTTGGTGTTGTTGATCATTCTGGTCAACACCAACACGTGCGATGTACCTTGTCAGTCACACCACACCTATTGGGCGCCCTTTGTTGACCACATTTTTAGAATGAGCTCTCCCCTCCATCTTAGATATAGGATTCCTCTTAGACAATAAGAGGCTCCTTAATCTTAAGATACTTCTAGTGATTAGGTGAACACTCAACCTAGCCCTAGAGACTTAGAAGAGTTAGCCATAGGAATAGGTCATGCCTTAAGGGAGCTAGGAAAACTTGCCTACCCCATAGCCTGAACTAATCCTCACTTCCTTCTTTAAAGTCAAACTCCAAATCAAATCAACTTCAAACTCAAATCAATTTCAAATGATTGAAGCTCATGATTGAAATCTAAATTCAAAAATCTTTCCTAAGTCACTTTGATTCCATCTTGTGGACTTAGCTTAAATCAAATTCAAATCAAATCAAATTCAAGAAATTTTCTCACACTCATTTGTATTCTCATATATATTCACAAATATAAATGAAATATAAATTCAAACCACTAAAATCATCAAAATCAAAAATCTTTCCTAAGTCACTTCGATTTCCATCTTACGACTTAGCCCAAATCAAATTCAAATCAAATCAAATTCAAGAAATTTTCTCATAACCCATTTATATTCTCATTTATATTCACAAATATAAATGAAATATAAATGCATCAATACAAAAATTAATCCAAAATTCAAACTGAAATTCAACCAAAAATCAACCTAAGCCTTTCAAGTCAAATTCTTGAACTTAGCCAATTAAAATTCAAATCAAACCAAACTCTTGATTTTTCTTCATGGTTCAATCAATCCTACAATCATGAATCCAAATATAAACATCAACTTTAATCATCAAACTAATTCTTTTGAACTTGAAATTGTCAAATGAATCAAAACCCAATTGACTTCAATCACTTGCAAATGGATTTATATTTCAATCATAAGTCCATATGTGAGTTCAATCCTAAAGTACCCCTTTTGAGCCAAATTCTAATCCTACCCAAATTGGATTGAACTAAGCCCACCTAAGCCTCACATTGTGAGCAACAATCATCATGAGATGATCAATCACTTAAATTGGGTCAAACCAAGTCAAACTTGAGGGTTGACCAAGTCAACACTTATCCAAAATGAAACTTAAACTAGCCAAAATCCACCATAGGCCAAACTGATTGAAACCATTGATCAAAACTCATTCATGATCAATGTTTGAACTTGACCAAGTCATCATTTGAGCCTAACCTAGCCAATTGGCCACTTGACCCAAGTTGACCCAACTTGACCTAAAAAGTCAAAATGTGTCAAAACTTGATCTAAGCTAAATTGATTGAAACCAATGGGTCAAGTTCATTCCAAATCACTTATTGAACTTAACCAAAGCCTCAATTGGCCGACTAGACCCAACCTAGCCCAATTGACCTTGAACCCAACTTAACCTCAAAGGTCAAATTGAGCCAAATCCAAATATAAATCAAATTGATTGAAAGCAAAGATACCAATGCATTTCATATGACAAATGAACCCTGAACCAACCCATGACCTAACCCAAATAGGTCAAATGAGTCAAATTGGTCAACTTGACCCATTTGACCTAAATGAAATCAAATGAAACAAATTCAAATATTAATCAAATTGAACCAAACCAATGATACTAAATCATTTCAAATGGTCATATAAACTTGACCCAACCCTTTCTTTGACCCAATTTGACCAATTGGTCAACTTGACCCAAGTTGACCCATTTTGACCTAAATGGGTCAACATGAGCCAAATCATGTCAAATCAATTCCAAATTCATTGAACTTGGCCTAACCCATTCTTCAATCATACCAAATATATTCAAATTGAAATCCAAGTCAAATGACCATTTTGCCCTTAGGCCATAGGGTAATCTAAAATCAAAACCACTTGGAATTTGGTCAATTCCCTTTCATGGACACTTGGCATCCTCTTAATGGACAAACTGGTCACTAATGAGGATGGTGCACATGAGCCAATGGGTTTGGGAACCCAATGGTCCGACCACCTCACTTGACATGAGCACATGGGAATCATTCCTCCACATGGCACCTCTCCACTACCTCTCTTTACCCAAATTGAACCATGTGCAAGCCCTAACAGCCTAACAAACTCATTCCATCTCATTAATTGATCAAAAATGGAAGGAGAGCTTGCATCCGTCTGATCCTTCAAGGTGGAAATATACTCCCCATAGTTCCACTTGAATTACACACTTTCATACTAGATTGAACATAGGGAGCTCAGAGCTAGCACCCCAAGGTTCCTCAAACTCAACATTTCGTTTCTCCTCTCGGTTTCTTTAAGCCAAAATAGAGGAGCTCCACCATTTTTCCATCTCACTCAATACAATATCAAGCCAATTCCTCTTGCAAGCTTCGAGAGGACTCAAGCTTGAAAGCTTAATCAAGTTCTCAAGGCATGGGAGGGGAGCTAGAAAGCATTTTGAAGGGGCTTGGTCCATGGGAAAATCAACTTCATCCCAAGGCTTGAAACTTTCAACAAAGGCTCTACTAGCTACCTCGATGGTTGAGCTGGTGATAGCCTCGGTGGTATGGATCAAATCAGCAGAATAGGAATGTGTGGTCTTTTTAGAAAGAAATTTTCATCTAAAGTAAAATTGGTCATTGGATGTCTTCTCCCTTGCATGATGATGGTGTGGGTTGAGTTTGAGCTCAATCCGAGCTCAATCGAGCTCAAATCTTGCCCTAGAAGATGGATGGTGGCCATCTCCCGCAGGCAAGCTCAAGGAAAGATCATGGGCCATCCATCTACACATTTTGGATGGACGGCCATGATCAATATGTAGATCCCTTCATTCATCCCTTAAGAACCACAAGCTCGATCTAAACCATTTGATCTTTGATCGGATGGATGAAGAGAAAGCACATAGCACCACCGCTGATGCGGCACTTTGATGTGACAACTTAAGTTGTGAATCCCACCATGCTCTGTGGAAAGTGCGTGCCGCGTTAGTCATCCACATGGCGTCGATGAGATTAGTCATTTAATTTGGCAATTTAATTAATGAATAAACATGGAAACTTCAAAATAACATAACTAAATAGAGAAAAATAAAAAAATACAAAATAAAAAGCATTATGAAGATAATTCAAAGGGAATAATCTAAAATTAATTTCAATTTATTTTGAATTGTATTTAGGTTTTATTAGAATGTAATTTTGTTAATTAATCTAATTATTCCAAAACTTCTAGGGTTGATTAATGGGATGACCTCACCTCCCATGATTTTCTTGAAATTTATTGGATTTAATTGGGGTAATTGCTTGGTTCATTCCTTAATCTCTTAATAATAAATTAAATGATTAATTAACCTTTAAATAGTGATAATCAAAATTAAGTTTGCTAACTACCTTAGAACAGTGATTGGACTTAGGGAATGAGATTAGGAGTTCTTTCCCATATCTTTTTCCTTAAGTTTCTTCATTTGGATTAAAACTTAACTAAGGTGCAAAGTTAATTAAATAATTTAATCACTTATATAAATGGTGTAATTAATCAAAATTTTAAAATCAATACATTCCAGAACTTAATAAATTCATCTTGGGTAGGTGCTTAGGTGTTCAATAGCCTAAGTACCTTAAGGAAATCAAAATCCAACTCACATGTGTGGGAAGGGTAATGAAAGTACTTAAATTAAGCCCTTTAGTTTAATTAATCACTAATTATGAGCCAATTGCATTAGGCCCCTTTCTTTTCTAGGTGCATTGTTGATTTAAATTCCTTGTGTGGTTTTATGCCATACATTGTTTCATAATTATTTGATTAAATATGCTAAAGTGGGGTAGGTAAGGGGTAATTAATACACTTAATTCATTCCTTAACCTAACCAAAGCATATAATTGATCTAATCACCCTAAAAATTAAACTAAAATGATACACACATGTGGGAATTGGTTAGGACCAGCAAACCTTTTCACATTTCACAAATTCAAATCAAGCTCAAAATAATACAAAAATCTCTTTAAAATAAAATTGGTTTGCTTTAAATAATTCTATTTCATAAGATTATCTTTAGGAATTAATTAGAGTGAATGAGTTTACATGATTTCATCACTTTATTTCTTTCCTAATATGCTAGATGTGTATGTCATATAAAAATCATGCATTCATGCTTTTTAAAAATCAAATTAAAATTGAAAATTTTCCTTTATGTCAAATTGCATGTTTTGGCTAAAGTAAGAATTTGAATGGCTATTATCACTATTAAATCTAAAAATTATTTTAAAACTTATTAATCAAACATCAAAACTGAAAGGTGCTATTTATAATTATTTATAAGCTTGCATGTGTAGCATAAAATGTGTTATGTGATTCTCCTCTCTTTCTTAACATAGAATTGTATAAGATTTGCAAAGTGTATAGTTCATTTGAAAAGACATAACACTTGCTTAAATCTATTCTATACACTCTATGTCATGACTTAGAAGGAATTCCACATCACACAAATATTAAATAATCAAACCAAAATCAAACAAACATAAACTTTTGCATCTTTCTTTCCATTCATTTCTTTTGTACATGCACATGTATTTAAGAAAAGTGGTATATTAGTCTGACAACCAGGTTTGAGGCTTTAAGTAGCCTAAGTAGGTCTTGTACCTTACACCACAGTGCTAACAATGGTATCGCATACTCACTTATGTCTTTTATACTTGTAAATGTGAATATAAAAAATGGATAAAAGAATCACTCTTTTCTACTTAATGAAAATCATGCATCATAAAGCATCCAAATTTTTTTAGGTAACACCACTGACCATTCATCATTAAGATGTGCTAAAAATTTATATTTGCATGTATAGATATGGTTAGGATTTATCCATATGCATGTTACACATGTTGGGAAAGAAATGAAGTGTTGTGTTTTGATAGTCTTCTTTATTTAATCTTAAAATGCCTTTCTTTTGAATAGGTTTGTTTAGGAAAAATATAAACTTAGGATTAATTAAAACACATAATAAAACATTCACTAAACAAAAATCAAATATGAATCTACCTTAGAAATTACTTAAGGTAGGGAGGAAAGAGAAGTTCTCTTCTCTTTTTCTCTCTTTAAAATAGTTAATTAATTAGGTCATTTCAAACTAAATCAAATCATCAAATAAATCAACCAACTAAACAACTTAAAATGAAACCATCCTCTAAGTTGAACACTTTTATAATTAGAAAACTTCAACCATAAAGCCTAGCTAAGCATACCACACTAACCTTAAATGGCTCACACATTAAGCTAAGCCACCATTTCTAGCTTTAGGTTTGGGAGGTGCATCATTTGATATTTTTCTTTTGTTTTATGATGTAATGTTTTATTCTGGATGTTAGGGTATATGTGTGTAGACTGAATGATAGGATGATTTAGTCTAATCATTATCTTCTACAAGGGATTGTGCTTAAGGGGCGCTGTAATAAAAATATAATTGCTTTTGCTGTACAAGTTGCTTATACCACTAAGCATAATCCAAAATAGGCCAGGTGGACTTGGTTGCCCAAGTGTGGGGTACTAAGGCCACTTTATACGTATACATGCTTGGGATTGTATAGTTTGTTTAGCTAATTTCTATTTTGAAGGTTTTAGTTAGATTTTCTTTTTCCCATTTTCATGTAATTTTGTAAATTAGGATTTTAGAATGATTGTTATGGGGATTAGGATGAACATTGGTTATAAGACCATATCTTATATACCATGTGAAGCCTTTGGAGCAACCAAATTCCAACCATCCAAAAGAAGAAACCAAAGAAGAAAGAAGAAAGAAGAACTAAAGAATGAAGACCCCCATAACATGAATTCCTTGCTTAATTGTAATTAATTTATTTGTAATCTAGGTTTTATAAGGCAGATCTCGGCTACCCAATTTGTTTTCGGGTTTGTGTAGTGGAGCCCGACCACAAATGACCTCTTATTCTTTCACACTACTTTATAAATTGATTGATGTTTGTTTAACTTGTGCATTAAGATGGCATCTTTTCCTAGTATCTTCCTTGCTTTGATGTATGGCATGGATGACAATTAGGCTCTTAGGAAAATAATTTTTTTATCCAACTAATAAATTCAAAACTAAAAAAAGTAACTCAAAACCTCATCTAAATCTTAGGCTATAAATCAAGATAAAAGAATTAGCAACCCCTTAGCTGGATGTTGTATTACTTTCCTCACATCATGCATAAAAAAATATATTATTTCACTCTTGATTGGAGGGCTTCCACCTTTGATAGAGAATGAAGCTTGACCTTTGAGAGCCATGGTGAAAACACACCTCCTTATCTTACTAATTTTGGCCTATAATATAATTTCTCATGCATTAGGCATATGAATCCTAAAGCCCATGTCAAATTGATTGTCCAAAATAAAAAATAAAGTGCAACAAAATTTGCATTAGATTTAAGTCATTAAATCATGCCCTACATGATCTAGTCTTTTATGGAGTTTGTTTAAGGACTTAGTCTCTTTCTAAATAAATAACAGCTTAGTTATCTTGCAAATGCATATGACTGGCCTACATATTTAAAATCATAGAAGGAGTTAGTTGGCGGCCACCCCTAGGCGGTTGTAAGTCCAACAGTCGGGTGGTTTATCCTCTCTTATAGAGGTAAACCAAATACCTATTTTCTCCTCATATTAGGTTTTGCTTTTGGCCCTTGCCAAAGCTTCCTAGATTTAGGTTCAGAGGTTACAATTTCTCTTTGTTGGCTATGAGTATAAATCCTCACCACTTAGGCATTTCCATGACCTTATATCATGGAATTTTAAGCCTTAAATTTCTAATAAAATTCTAACTCAAATAAATAAACTCAATTTCAAAAATGTAAAGCCCAACTATAGGATAGTTTTGGGTGCTTACTAGGCTTCCTAGTATCCTAAGCATCCCCTACTTATCTTTATTTGGCTTCTATAAGAACTCCCTCCTTTTGATCAATCCCATTTGAATTTCTAAAAATAAACCAATTGATTGATAGTCCTACCTTTCAAAATCTTTGGAGAAAACAATCATTTACTTTAATCAAGAGTATTCCTAAGGAATCATGTTCTTTAGAATGTAATTAACTATGGGGGCTTGCCTTGTAGAACTTAATGAACTTGATTTAAAATAAACCCTACTTTATTTTTCCATGTAAAGTAGGGGAAGAATCTCTGGTACATTCCTAAGACCCATAGTCCTTAGGAGTCCTCATTAAGGTGATTAGGTCCATTGTAGGGTGGTGATTTCTATCTTTTGAGATAGTACACCTCTCTTCAATGTTATACCCGATCACCCTAATGAGAACACTTATGGATTTACATGGCATCCTAACAAAGGTATTATATATTTCTATTTTCGTTTATCCTCTTTCTCAAAAGAGGGTATAGATGAAGGCAAAGATATATTAAAATTTCACCACATTTATGTTTTAATTAACTCTCTTTAATGAAATGAATTTGGAAAAGTAATTAAGAAAGAATCCCAAATCACTTACCCTCATTATCCAATTATTAATTAATGATTGATGAACCTTAATTAATTATTTTTTACTATTTAGAATTTTAATTAATCATTAAATTAATTAAGGGAGTAATTAAGGTTTGTATTTCAAAATTCCCTAATTACGTAGCTAATAAATCCTAATAAAATCATGGGAGGCAGAAGTCATCTCACTAAAGTACCATACTAAATTTAGGTAATTTCTTAAGTAATTAGGGCTTAATTAAGCAAAATAAGAAAACCTTCAAACCCTAATTAAGCCTTAAATGGTTCAAAATCAACTGAAATTATTCTTATTAAACTCACCTTTCTTTAACCTTTCCAAAATGTATTTATTTGTACTTTTTAGATTTTTCTACAATTATTATGATTTTCAAAAGTTTTAATAAATTAAAACACATTTTAAAGCCTAATTAATCCCTAATCCCAGTGCCAAGAAGATGGTTGACGTGGCAGCATTTTCCACCTGGCACCTTGGGATTAAGCACTTAAATTGTTCGATGGGATGATGATAGATGCGCTTTCATCCCCTCCATCTGATCAAATATCAGATGGTGGGGATTAATCTCGTGGTTCTATAGGATTAAATCAATTGAAATTAGCAGATTAAATCATGGTTGTCCATTTGAAGCATGCAGAACAAATGGAGGACGATCCTTCATCCCCAAAGCGATTGAAGTTGGACACTGTCTACCCTTGCCCACTCAATCTGAGCTTGCCAGAGTTCTTGGAAGTTTGTGATTAACCCCAAAAGCTTTAGGGAATAAATCTAGAGGGATCTAACAGTGGAAATTGCATGAAATCACTATTTCTTTTACAAAGGCATAACAAAATTTGAAAAATTGATGGTTTACTAGAATTTAACTTGCCAGAGCTTAGGACCCATAGTTAACTAACTAAGGTAGCTTTATCTTGAAGAGATGAAGCTCTGCTAAGAAGCACACACCTTGCCTCCTCGTTGACAGCTCTATGGACCAAGCGTCATCAAAAAACTCATCAAAGTTGGCATAGGAGTGGTCTCCAATGCTCGAATTAATTAGGAATCAATTTGTTTCTCATCGCTTGACCTTGGTGAATGTGTGGTGAGGAGACCTTGGTGAACGTGTGGGTAAAGTTAATTTGAGAATGTTGGATATTTAGTGTAAGAGGATGGGGTAGGTGCCCTGTTTCACTCGATTTTGATGTCATCGTTGATGGGGAGGCTCTAGGAACTTGGGGAAAGCTTTGGGTGCCTCATTTTTACTCAAAAAAGCCCTCTAAATGCTCAATCTCTCAGTTTGAATTGAGATAGGGAGAATATACCCTCTCCCTGATCCTAATCCAACATCTTGGCTTGGTTTTGAAAATTGCAGGTGTCTGGCCAACATAGGTGGTGGTGGATGGCGGAATCAGTGAGGTGGCTCAGTTTGAGTGGAGGAGTGAGGGATACTGGCTACCAAAGGTTGAGGTGGTTTTCCTTGGTTTCCTATGTGTGATAATGGAGGAAGTGGGTTTGCTCACCTCCACTTAGCTAATGACTGACTCAACTAGCTTTGGGACATGTGAGCTAGGGAGACACACTAGCCAAGTAGTGATGATTGACCAGAAGAGTTAGATACCTTATCTCGACTCAAAGTAGCCCGAGGTGATTGGACTTTTGTTTGACTTATTTGTGCTTTTGTGCAATTTTGTGTTTGTGTTGTGCAATAGGGGCTAGGATACTGCTCGAGTTCTCTTACACCTACCCTAAACACATCGAGAATTTTGTAATTGGAAATATTTTGGCTTGGAGAAAAGTTTGATAAAATTGAATTTTTATTGTTCATGCATAATATTCCTTTAGATAGAGCCTGTTGATCGGGAGCATCGGCTGTTTCCTTTATGATTGATGAGTTGATAAGATCCACCCGGGTAGGCCTTTTTTATGCTGAAAGGGCCTTCCCAAGTAAGTTCAAACTTCTCTCCCATCTTGCGATGGGCTACAATTGGTCTCCTTATAACTAAGTCAAGCTCTCCAACTCAAAAAGCTCTAGGGTGGACCAACTTGTTATGAGCTTGAATCATTTTTTTCTTTGTTCAACTCAAGGTTCTGACATGCTTAGAAGCATCTATCTTTCAAACCTTCGAGTTCTTCCAACTGTAGCTTAGTGTTATGCTTGATAGTAATTTTATTACTCACAGCTATCTATAGCGATGAGAGATGAACCTCTAATGGTAGAACGACTTCAGACTCATACACTATGGAGAATGGGATAGATTATGTTGGAGTCTTATAGGTAGTATAATAAACTCATAAAGCTTCAAATAATTGCTCATTGCACGATTGCTTGTTATCATCGAGTGTCTTCTTGAGTAATTGGATTAAATTTTTATTAAAGGTTTCCACTAAACCATTTATCTACGACTAGTAGATGTAAAATACCTCAATCTATGTTATGTCTTTGGGAAAAGTTATTGATCTTGGTGCTTAAAAGTGGTACCATTGTAAGATATGATTTGGTGGGGCACTCCAAATCTATACACGGTATGGTTCTTGAAGAATTGGAGCATATGCTGAGCTTTGACTTCCCTAAGTGAAATCACCTCCCCACTTGGAGAAGCTGAGCTATTAGAATGAACTGATGACCTTTGGGTGAGAGAGGATTGATGTGACCCACTATATTGGTGCCCCAACACTTGAATGGCCATGAAGCTAAAGTTGGATGTAGAATGTTGGGCGATTGGTGTAGGACCAGCCCATGTACTTAGCATTGGTGAAAGTGCTTCGCTACATCCATGCAATTCATGATCATCATTGGCTAGTAGTATCCAAGTCTATTGATTTTGGCTTTCATTTTGGGACAAGATTGGTGAGCTCTGCAAAGTTCTGAGAGGACATTGGTCATGATCTTACATGCTTTGTGTTTTTCTAGATAGCACAACCACATATGATCAAAAGACTGTTGGTATAAGACATCATCCATTAGGGCATAAGAAAGCGCTCTCTGCTTACTTGATGGGCTTGAGATTTCTCTTGAAGTAGTTTGCCCTTATTTATAAAATCATTGAAGGGTTGCCTCCAATCTAGTTCTTCATTCCTTTTTGGCAACAACATCCTCCCCTTCAAGAGTGTGCTTATTGATGAGTTCAACATCAATAAGAGGAAGAACCTACTTATTATTAACCTCTATTGATATAGACTCATCTTCTAGATACGCTAACTCTTTAGGAAGCTTGGTTAAGGCATCAACTATGGCATTTCCTCCTCGAGAATTTTATAAATTGTCTTTTAGAATTTGAGCTAGTAACTCCATGGTATACTTATGGTAATGATGGAGTTTGGGCTTCAAGACCTTATACCCAGCGATCTAGTTGATAAATGTGAATCCTTTAAGATACTGATACTTTGAATGCTTAGAGAGATGGCTAGCTCCAGATTGGTGATTATAGCCTTATATTCAACTTTGTTATTGATCAATGATAATATATGAAAATCTCATCATATCACAGTCTAGTGTGAGGATGACTATCCGTACCCCCACCTTACTTGGGAAAGTGGACTGTGGTTCTTCTCCTATTTGAGAGAAAAGCTGCACCATCAAAGTACATCTCCCAATGGTGGGTGTTCGCATCCTCTAAGTTCATGATTTGTTCATCGGGAGATCATCACTGAGTGGAATATCTGTAGGAAGTGGATGCACCGCTAGGAAGTCTACGAGTGCTTGTCATTTCACCACACAGAAAGGTATGAACATGGCATCAAACTATGATAAAATAATGGATCATCATGCCAACCATCTAGATAGAGTTTGCCTTATCATGAGGTATTACAATGGGTTAATTCTAAAAATCAAGTTTACTTTATGAGAGAACATACAATGCCATAGCTTTTGGGCTGTGAAGATTAAAGCTAGGCAATGCTTCTCAATAGGTGAATAGTTCATCTCAGCTGGTATCAGATAATGGCTAAGTTAGTATAGTGCATTCTCTTTCCCTCATCATTGGCTTAGGCTAACAAAGCGCCTAGGGAGTCATCTAATGCAGCATTGTAGAGTATAAAAGGTTTTCCCAGGATAGGGGTGGCTAGGACTTGTGACATCATAAGATATTACTTGATACTTTTAAATCCATGTTGGCATTTGCCATCCCACTTGAACTTGGTGTCCTTCTTGACTAGTGCTAGAATGGTTGACATCTACTTGATAGGTTGAATATAAAGGATCTTAGATATGCCAACCTCTCTTGGAATAATCTAAGTTGGGTTAAACTTTTAGGGGGTGGCATTTCCAATATCGCTTTAATCTTCTCTAGGTCAATTTCATTTCTGTGGTGCCAGACAATGAACCCTAGGAACTTCTCTAAAGTCACTCTGAAAGCACACTTAAGAGGGCTTATTTTAAGGTTATATTTTCTTAACCGCTTAAAAACTACTCTCAAGTCAAAGAGAAGGTCTTCCTTTTCTTTACTTTGGACCACGAGATCATTGATGTAGCATTCGACTTGGTGGTGAATGAGTTCATTGAAGATTCGAGTCATGTTATGCTGGTTTATAGCGCTAGCATTTTTGAGATCCAAAGGCATGACCTTATAACCTTAGATTCTGATCAGGGTGATGAAAGTAGTGTTTCTTTCATTTTCAGGTGCCATATTTTTTTTGTTATATCTAGATGAACCATCCATGAAAAAAAATATTGCATGAGATGAGGTAATGTCCACCAACAATTCTGGTATCGATAATGAAAAAGTCATCTTTTGGACATGCCATATTAAGATCCCTAAAGTCGACACATGCAAATTTGTCCATTTTTCTTCTTAACTGGAATGATGCTAGTCAACTAGGTGGGTTATTTTTCCTCCCATATGAAACCATCATCAATCAATTTCTTCACTTCAAAAAAGACCTATTGTTTAATGTTTAATTGCATGCATCTAGGAGCTTGCTTGATAGGGTTAGCATTAGGTTGTATCGCTAGGTTATGAACTGCTACTTCAGGAGGTGATCCAAGAATTTTTTCATAATTCCATGCAAAGCAGTCTTTAAACTCAGTGAGTAGTCTAACTAAGTCATTGGTTTCATATTCATTTAACAACGAATTGACATATGTTTGGTTTTGAATCATCCTTAATCTCCAAGTTTATTTCTTTAAGTTCATCGATGGTTGATTTGATTTCTTCTTCAAACCTCATGGGTGTATCTTTAACTTGGAGATCATCTGAATTATCTGAAGTTTTTGAACATACCTCCTCATATGAGTTAATATGGTTTAAGAAGAACTTATCAAATTCTAGATCATTAGTGATGATCAGATAGTAATCATCATCATCTACTAGGCCTATTGTACTAAAGCTTAGTCCGTGTCTTGACTAAGAGTTCTTGCACTTGTTGTCCCATAATATCTCAAAATACTCTGACTTGTGCTTAGACCATGTATGCATAATTAAACCATTCTTCGTTAGATTAAGAGCACAAGTCGAGTACCAATCGAATGGTAATTCTTGTAATTCTTTGAATAATACATCCTCAAGCACTACATCAACTTCTTAGCTTGAGGATGTTGCTCTTGGATAAAACCTTTTGGGTTTAGCATTTGCACATATTTTGGGAGCTTCCTTAACTATCAATCCCTCCACTTTTTAAGAGAAAAGTGGGGTTAGAGCTAAGGCACCCATATGTTGTCTAATATTTTCAGATAGAAGAGATTTGGATACATTCATGCTTTGCTTGGGGACTCGATCTTCATCACTATCATACTATGGTGTCACATCCAACAAGATCTGTTGATGTAAAGAGCTAACCGATGTGCCACTAGAACTCATCCTCTAAACTAGATTCTAAGTCTATGTAGATGGTAAGTGTACTTCTAGATGCTGGAATGAACCTCCCAGTAAGTGGTAGGTATGGAGGTTTACCACCTCTGGGGCTTCCTCTAGACTTGCCTTATCCTCATCCTGGTGGAGGTTGGGTCATCCTCTCGCTTATTCAAATGGAGTAATGAACTGTGGGTAGAATCTAATCTCGAGCTCTATTTCTTCCCAATGTATTCTTCTCGCTCCTTTTTCTTTTCTTTTTCATTTTCATTTTATTTCTTTTTCTTTTTCATTTTGATTGAGTTTATGAGAGAAGACATTTTGTTTCTTATGGAGGTACTAGGCTGCATCCTCAAAAATCCATACCTCATGTATTTTAAATGGTTTGAGATCTCCTCTGACATAATATTCAATCTCATCCCTGAAGAGCTTGATGCATGGATGTAGGGAAGATGGAACCATGTTGTTCTCATGAATCTAAGGTCACCCTAACAAAGCATTGAAAGATGTGTCATAATCTATTATAAAACTTGGCTTCTGTCTTCCAATCATCTATTCCAAAGACAAAACTATGGAGACTAAGGCCCCCTCTCCTTGCTCATTGAATACTTTCAACATCATCTTCTCTGACTGGAGTTTAGAGATGCCAATCCTTAAGTAGGCAAAGGTTCTTAGACTCATAATATTTACTGATGCACCTGGGTCAACCAATACTCTGGATAGCCTGAACATGCCAACATCCATAGTGATGTAAAGGGGGCGGTTGTGTTCTATTATCCCCAATAGTAAGTCTTCATCTGAGAATATCACTCATAGGATTTTATTTAAAAAACATGCCTCCTCTTAAGCTGGATTAGTAGTGACCAACTGATCTAAGCATATTTCAGGGTCAAGCAATATTTTGACTAGTGACTCCCCCATCTCTCTGAATAAACAAGGGCATCATATATGCTTAACTTAGTTAAAAACTTTTTGAGATGTGCCAGGATGTTGTAATCAACTTTAGGTTGGTCCTTCATAAGCATATCCAAGGGTTGAGCATCTTGTGGAGGGGCTATCTACTCATTAGAACCAATGACCTGTTTACCCTTAACTTGAGGCGCCACCCTAAAAGGTAGAACTTTACCACTATGGAGGTTAACTTCAATGACTTCTTGTGATGAGGAGCTTGTTGAAAGTTCTACATGCTTATTAAAAATACCTACAACTTCTCCTAAAGGATAATCAGAGTCAGAGGACTCCAAATCTATCTCAAGTGGTGAACCCTAAAGATTAAGAAAAGGGCAATCTATTTCTGAATCAGAATGGAATTAATTGGAGTTATTTAGATTATTATTATTATGACTTGGAGAGCTATCTATGAGATTAAATCCTTGAGATCTTTAAAAGTAAACAAGATGTAAGTAGAATTCTTCTTCTTCAATGATTTCTTCAACTTTAGAGGTACATCATAAAAGTCAAGTAAAGTGAGTGGTATGAATGGCTTAGTGCTCTCATTTGTGGATACAACACTCCTATTGGTGGTGGCGGAGCTAGTAGATGTGGTAACTACAATGGTGAGAGAAACAAATCCTAGACTCAGACTGTGGTGGCGCTATGGAACTATCCAAAGCATATGATGGCTATTATTGCTGATGGGCTTCCACCCTCCCTGAGTTATCCCTCACAACTAGCAAACCTTCCTTTGTGTTGGAGGTTTGAGCTTAGTTAGGCACCTGTAGAGAAAGTTTCTTTATTTTAAAAATAATCTTTTTAGAGGTACAAGATAGAGAGATATCCAAAACCTTCTTTTGTTTTAAGGATTGGTGTATCCCCAAAGATTACTTTAATGGAAATAGAAGGTTATTCTACTAAGTATTCTTTGGGGATCACTACGGCTCTTGACTTGTAGCTACGCTCGAGACATTCCTTGAATGTAAAGCAATCCTCTAAGACATGACCTAGCATGTCGTGGTAGGGGTAGTAGTTAGGATCATAACTCCTACCCACTTCCTCTGGCATTCTAGGCTCGGTAGTTGGAAATCAGGCTTCTTGAGAAGGTTCTTGAAGATTTTTCTGACTACCTCCCTCTTGAATGAGTATGGTTTGTTGAGTTTATTGACAAAGTACGTGGAAAGTAGCTACCGGTGGTGGATACTGGTATCGCTACTATGTAAGCTACTATGGTGGCCTTTATGGTGGCCGAGGTAGTGGAAGAGGAGGCGGGAGTGGAGGTGAATTCTGGGCCTTTCAAATTGTGCTCTCACTGGTTTCTTCCACTTATCCACTACTACCACTATCCCTGGCAACTTCTCAAACACTTTTTGGGGCATAAGCTTGGATGATTGTCTGAGAAGGTTAATTGTTTGGCTTCCTCTTGTAGGTTAACCGCCTTGCTGATTAGTTTCTCAAATGGCTTTATGGTAAAGCCCTTGAGACTTGAGAATCTTGATGTCATGTTAGTAGGATTCGCTAGACTATTATAATATATCAATAACAAATGTTATAAAATTGAATGATACTAATTATCTATATATATATATAATGGAATAAAAAAATTATTAATTTCACTTTATAATGAAAAGATATTAAGTTGATTTTTACAACTATATTTTTTAAGTGTGGGTGAAACTTGAAATATTAATTAATTTTATGACCTTGTAAAGTACTATGTAAATTATATGTCAACATATTACCAAATTTCACAAAAAACATAGTAATAGAAGTCCAATAAAAGAAATAATTGTTTGAAAATTTGTAAAGGATATTCAAAGAAATATGCAAGAAATAACAATGTGTTCTAATTTATAAAATAGATTCTTAATTTTTTTATAGTAAAATAAAATATGATAAATGGAGCATTTTTGGTAACATAGATGATATTATAAATTTATGCATGTCAACAAATCATTTACATTGTTAAAATTTCTAAACAACACCTTGTAATCATTAATAAGTGTTAAAATTATAAAACTTTTATATGATTATACTGCTTTCCTCATGTGTTTTTCTATTAAAATGTGTTTATTATAGGTATATCTCACATTATAATAGGAAAATTATCATATAAATAAAAAGATGAAATTTATGTCCAGTGCCTAGGGGTTGTAAAGCAACATCGTGGCATTATAATTTGTCTAAAGTAAGATATTTTATAGTAAGGGTAGAGCCTAGGCACTATATCAACAACACCTAGGTGCTATATCAACATTACCATGATGCCAATTCAAACTGGGAAAATTTACTGTAATTACAATGCGTAGGTGCTACATTAGCAATACCGTGGCATAGTACCAGAGGAAAAAAATTAGGCAAAAATAATAAGCATAGGACTGCAACACTAGATCATCGATCACGTTACATTAAGGACTATGACGACATATAACATTTTGGTGATGGTTCAGCAATCATTTTGAGTAGTTTTTAATGTAGTTACGGTAGGAGCATTTGAACAATGACCAGGGCTATCTATTGGCTATAAATAAGGCTCATTTCTAAGAAAAAAAATCTTTTTTTTAGATTTTTTTTTTCACTTTTCTTGGCAAGTGAGAGTCTAGTGTGAGTATGTGAGAGTGCAGTGACATCACTTTGAGAGTGACACTCCAAGTGTTGTGTGTTGTGCATGGTGTGTGTGTGTATGTGTGTGTGTGTGTGTGTGTGTGTGTGTGTGTGTGTGTGTGTGTGTGTCTAGAGTGTCCATAGGAGATTACAATTAGAAGATCAAGGAGAAGGATATACAACGAAGGGATATAATTCATCGATGCATTCTATCCTTTTAATATTTCATTTTTCTAATATTTGCTAGTATTTTCTACACACATTTATGTAGTGTTTTTGTTATACTTTCAGTAATATAAAGAGTGTGAATATAAATTATTTGAATAATATGCGCTGAATACATGTTATTGTAATTTTAATAAAAATATTTGTGTTTTAATACAGTATTTTCTAAATAATCATTAAATGTTTATATATTTAGATCCAATCACTCAAAGTTAAATATGAGTAAAGCAACAAATCAAAATTTACTTAACACTATGCAAAAAATTGGATAAAGGGATTTGTTCAGTTATACTTGTCTAGAAATAGAGATTATACTACTTTTGCTCCTAGTTGACACTATAAGTTTTAAAATTAATCCACCAAAGTTTAATATAATACATAGTTTAAAAGATTCTATAAATTTAGAGTACTTATTTTAAAATCAAGAAAATGCATACATATCTTCTTTTAAAATATTAAAGCATAAAGGTTTATCTTTCTATTATCTTGCAAAATAGTAGATAGTAATTTAAATTCAGCACTTGCATTTTGTTGGATAAAAACTATGTTTTTAGAGATTGGTACTCATCTTAATAAAAAATTAAAATCTAATTTTGTTATAATCCTCATGGGAACAAAACTCTACTCATTTTGTATTATTTGATTCAACACGTGCACTTGCATATAAGGGTAAAATGTATCGATCAATCATTTATTTTTCAATGATTCTTTTGTGTCATGAAGAGTGAAAGTAAAATGAAATTAGTAAAGTTAACTAGGAATATTGATGATATGATAATTAATATCATAATTCAATTAATTTTAGATAATATTGTAATCTTAGAGTTAACATAGATATGCCTACACCATTATAAATACCTACAACTACTCCTTTGAATCTTCTATTATTTTAATTGAATAAAAGAATGCAACCTAGCGACTTTTGACTTTTTCTACCACCTCTATTATGGTGTATGAAAAATAGCTAATGGCTTTATTTATATAATCTTTATAACTGTAAGGATATTATGTGCACATCTCTCATTAATGACAAACATATCTTCAAATATTGTCATTGCTTTCTCTTCCATGCGATGTTGCTTGTAGAGAGTGTCAACCTTCGCTCTTTCCTCAATAAATGGATGTTAAGAGTAGGTTAAGTAGATGGAGAAATATAATTTATAAGATATTAAAAAGTTCTCAAAGTGATTTTATTTTTAAAATAGATTAGTTTAATTAAGAAATTAAAAATGTTAATATGAGTATATTTTATTATCTTTATAATTTAAAAAAATAAATAAATAAAAAAAAATTAAATTAGACCATAGCTTTCAATGATTTTTTTATGAGGTATCAGAAGTCTAAAATGGGAATAGACATGAAATTCAACCTTATTCGCTTTCATGGCTAGCCATACACCACAATTAGATTATAAAATGTGCCTTTATGTTTCAATTAGAGCAAGCCCAACATAGCAAAAAAAATTATTAACATTTTAAAACATTTAATTTAAAATTTTTGAAAATAGAATTTAGTTTAACTCTTTAAAATACAAAAATGGTAAAAAATTAATGATTGTTTGGGTGAAATCTATTAGGGCCAGTGCTTCGAAAATTTATGCTATTGCCATAATTATCAAAATTAAAACTTTCACAACTTAAATAAAAAGAAATCATATCCATATTTGAAAATCTTGCTCCATGCAACATTAGAATTTTTGTATGAACAACTTCATGTTTACTAGATGTTTAAAGCACTATTCTCAAACACAACTAAGATGTTGCCTTCTAATTTAAAAGTTATCTAATATATATTATTAAACCTTCCTATCGTTAACTAGTATTTACATGAATAGCCTTTCATGAATAGCATTTTAAACTTAAAAAAACTTTGTTGAAAAGGTGTTTTAAATTAAATAACTTTCAGAAAAAGAAAATTTATTAAAATTAGATGATCATGATGCCCTACAAGCAAGATTCGATAAGATTAAAGAATTTTTTGAAATTTAGAAAATAGGTTCAATTTTTCTAATTAGTTTACATTTAAAATATTCATTTAAAAGATAAGAAACATCTAAATAAATGTAAGAAAAAAACTCAAGTTTGTACATTTAATAAAAAATTGAGGGACAATTTAAATACACATTTTTATTATGAATAAGTTTATTGCAAAACAATAAATTATATAATACATATTCAAATTTCTCCTATTGATATGTTTTTAGGATATGCTTCAAAAAAATTCTTTATGGACTACTTTGATCATTAATGTCAAATGAAATTGGAAGCCTATAGATAAAGTAAAAGGATTTAAATCCCTAAATTTATTAACAATTTGTCACCATATGAAATAAAATAAAATATTGTTGTTTATACAACTTTGCTTTGATCTCATAATGTCAAAATAAAAGACATCTCAATCCTCATCACCATTTCAAGTTTGATTTTAGTAAGAATGGAGCTTTTAGCCTTATCATTAAAACAAAGTATCCTAAAGTGTATGATTGAGATAAAGATAATGCACATTTATTAACTACTATTTCTAAGATTATCCTTCAGTCCTTTCATATGACCTATTTTGTTTTAGATCAAAACTTTTTTTTTCATTTCCCGCTTCCTATAAGGGAGGCTTGCAAAAATAAATTTATTTAAAGCTCTCTCTTTATTTGAATCCTTAATGTTCAATAACACAATTAATATGATAATTCTATTGTTTACCAACACTTTCATTCATTACGTAAAGATCTTTCAATTAAAATTAAATAAAAATTTTTAATTCATAATTTATCATGTTAAAAACAATTCTTTCTCATTTAGAAACAAATTCATTTTATAAACTAAAAATAGCTCCTTCACATAGTTCATCTAGAATTCTTCCAGATGTAGGATCTAGCGATATTTCCTTTTCCTTTTCTGGTGATTCCATCTCATGATTCTTTAATTCTTATTTATAATTCAAAGATCTTGTGGTTTAGCTAAAGCTTAGTGTAGGCGATGGGCTAGTTTGATCTCAAGGAGATTATTTCTCCAAAGGCTTTCAAGGATGTTTGCCCTAATTGAGGTGAAATATCATCTAACTCTACCAATCTTACTTTCCCATTATAAAAATGATCTCAGGAAGGTCTTTTAAATAAGCATTGGCTAGAAAATTAAGCTCATCTAATAATTTGCTTAACCTAATATCTACTTTTTTTAGACATAAACCTGCTATTCTTTTAGCTAATGAAAAGATTGATCAATTAGCTGGTCCTTTTGAGTTTACTCTTCTTGGTAAATTATTATTTTATTGTCCTTCGATGTAAGCTATTTAATCCTTCTTTTTTAACTTAAAGCTTTCCAGATCTTTTATGATGTCCTCATCATGTGTCAACTCTACTCTCAAATTATCTTGATTATAGTAAGGTCCTTCAAAGAAGCATTAGCTGGAAAATTAAGCACATATGGTAATTTGCTTAACCCTAGATCTATTTTTTTAGAGGTAAACCTACTATTTTAAAGTTGATGAAGAGATTGATCAATTACCTCATCCTTTTGAGTTTACTCTGCTTGGTAAATTTTTATTGCATTGTCCTTTGATCGAAGCTATTTGATCTTTCATCTTGAACTTGAATCTTTCCAAATCATTTATGGTGGACTCGTCATATGTCAATTCTACTCTCAAGTGATCTTTATTATAGTAAGATCATTGCTTGAAGATCATACTATATTAATAACTATTATATGCAGATTCTCAAATGGTCTCCTCATTTTATAATTAAAGAGGAATCATCGATAGTACTTGTTTGCATTTCCTTTCCTAACATGTAGTTGCATCTCCTTAATCATAAATTTCTTTTTGTGGTAGCCTTTGTTCTTGGTTGACCTAATCAAATTGATCAAGTTGTTGTCCTACATTCGCATCCTTTTGTTGCAAAATTCATGGCCAAACTAATAATGAATAATTTGGATTACATCCTCATTTCATGCCAGCGTGGAACTTAAAAACATCAATATTTATTTGCCAATTGATAAGCTAATTATAGTTTCCAATAAGGATAATTTTGTTGATGGTAAATCATCTATTAAATAGATTGTTGAGTATGTGGCTAAGAAGGAGGATTAAATCTTGGTAATAAATTTTAAAAATGATGTGAATATATCAAGTTATCATGCTCCTAATAATATTGCCTGAAACCAATATTATTAGCATTAATATTCATAACATGATTTCTTTTATGATAAATCAAGAAGGTGACATATCAATGCTCACTTAGTATCTTCTGATGTCAACCAAGGGGGATTTCTTATTAACCCACCTATAATTTATGAATTGGAAGATAAAAATGGAGTTGAACTTGTAGTGAATATGCCTATCTCATGCTCTGATTCACTTGCTTTTCTTAAAGAAAATGATGTTATTGGTCTCAATGGAGAATTGGAAGAAGGTGAAGTGGCTAATCATAATACTATAAATTCTAATGTTGGTACATATGTATTATCTCGCTCTCTTTTGGTTGGTGATGATCCATTAATTGATGATGTTTTCAAAATAGTCTATAAAAAGGAAAACAAGATTTTAAAATCCTCTACATTCTAAACTGAGTCGGGTTATTAGATCTTTAATTTCTACATCATTAGTTACTAGATCCTTTATATATGTCCTCGATTATTTACATTTTAAACAATGGATTAGATCATTATCATAGTTTAAACTTCAATAATATTTAGATTGAAGTTGATGCATTCATGATTTTGAGCTATGTTTATTCGAACAAAATTAGCAATGCTACTTTTTTTTTTTAATATTTTGAGAACAATTAAATGTTCTTTAAAAAATTTAAACTTTAGTATTTCTCATATTTAGAGAGAAGGTAATGGTTTTGTTGGTTGGCTAGAAAAACATGGATGTGATAGAAGTGAATATTTGGGGTTTTTTAAAGGCAATATCCCTAAAGAATTGTGTGGTATTTATAATTTGGGTTAGACTAGTTTTCCTTATATTAGGAGACTTAAAGTTTTAATTCTCTCTTGGGTGGTTCCTTAATTTCCATTTCACTAATCTTAGATATTTGGTGCATTTTAGTGATAATTTGCAGACAATTTATTTTTTTGTACATGGTTTATAATTTCAAATGTTGGTAGTGTTGCCTTCCTCTTCTTGGAGTGAGAAAGCCTCTTTAGGATATGTTAGGTATATAATTTTACCCTGCTTAAAATTTTTTCATAAATTTTCTAACATCCTTATAACATTATGAGGCAGTGAAGGTAATGAAATATCTTTATATCATTTTAGAAGGTTGATAACTTTCTTTGATAGTGTTGCCCTTCAATTCTATAAGTTTATATCCTAACACTGATTGTTACTCCATTGCATTTATATTACTTGACATGGAATATATTATAAATATCCTAAATTTGAACATGTGCTTGATTACATGATTGATCTGTGTTTTATGATGTTATTTTGGTATGTGTTTAAATGTTTATTTATTCAAAATTATTGTACATTGATTTGGTCTTTTGTTTAGAAAATTTCTTTTATCTTATGTAGAAAGAATTGATATGTCCTATTATGGTTATTTGTTTCTTAGACTCTTTGTAAGACTAGATGTTTTATAATTCTTTGTCTAGATACTCTACCTATAAATGATTTTGCAGTATGGATTTTTGGCTTTCTTTGGTTGGTGATAATCTTTTATACATAGCTGGTTGAAGTTGTTTTATTGTATTAATTCTAGCTCTCAATCTTTTTGACCTATTGATTTTTCTGAATTTTTTTCTATTATGGTGGTGAATGATTTTGGCATAGTAATTGCTATTAGTTTTATATAATTGGTAGTGATTGGTTTTTCCAATTAATTGTCATATATTTAGTATATGGGGTCAAGATTCACTATGTTTTATCTTTTAATATCTATTTTTGTGTTCCTATGCACTCTTTTGGTCTAGCCATAATATCTTTAATTAAATGGTCTCTTTTTAATGTCTTTAAATTCTCAATCAATATTTTGGTCAATGTTGATATCTACCTTTTTTAAATTCACTTTCCTATTTTTTTGGTTTTATCCTATCATTATTTTTATTAAACTTTGTACCATACTCTACTAGTTTAGAATTTCTGATTGTTCTCTTATATTATTGTTGTTGTTTTGGTTTCTCTATTGTTTGCATCAGGGGATCTATTTCTTCTGGCTCATTAGTATTGATTATAGGGATTTTCAATTTTCACACTTATGATAGCCGTGATGCAGTATCCTTTTCTTTTTGCAGGCTAGTAGCTTTCCATATTGTTGTTGCCATCCATTAGGTGGCATTTTGTAGCCAATTTTGGATTATAGCCCTATTTTATTCAAGGTATATCTACATTGGATGTTATTCTAGTTTTCTCAAAAAAATTCTTATTATTTTTAATACTGAGCTAGAGCCATTTTGTTGCTTTGTATTTTTTTTTAATTAGCTGAGAATGAATTTCGTGCATAAAAATGTGCTTGGCATCATTTTTAGCTAGGGATGTAATTTGGAGAATCATAAAGGACTAAACTTTGCTCCCTAGCAATTAGCTAAGTCTTTTTAAATATATTTCTACCCTATATTCCAAAAATTTCTAATATATATTAATATTGTGTTTTCTAATACCTTAATAACTTGGGGTAAAAACATAAGGATAACAAAAATTATCATGAGAAGCATAATAATAACTTTCCATAGAAGTTCTACATGAAATTTCAATGTTATTGGAACAAAGGTTAAAGGTTTCAATTGATGTTTTGAATCAAGTTAAAGATTAGCTCGGTAATTTAAGAGCACCTAAGAATAAAGCTTGAGAATCAAAAATAACTTTGGAATATTGTAATTTAATTTTATGTATATATTGTAGTTATTTTTGTTTTATTTGGGATCTAACCCTATTGGTTCTTTTTTTTTTCTTTAGTTTTATTTTTTGTATTCCCTTTTGTGAGTTCTTAGTTTGTGGGATTAATCCCTAAGTGAGACTTTATTTTATCATTTTCTTATCAATACAATTTCTATGTTTGTTTTAAAAAAATTACTTTGTTGCATCCAATATCTAATTAAAAAGATATAAGTTCAAGATAGCTACCCATTCTTAAATAAATTCTAAATGATTAAAGTGATAAAATAAAATCACAGGAATATATCACTTCTCATTAAGAGGGACTTATGGTTGAATAGTTTAGGCATGTAAAGTATTGTAAATATAGATGTTTTATTTATATTAGCTTTTATTTAATGGAAATTAAATTTACTTTAAAATTTAGGGAATTTGAATCAAACCCCTTAGTTATTTTAAGTGTATTATCAAATTGTCTAATTTAAGTAATTTTAAAATATGCCTCATGCAAGCCATCATTGATATTAATCACCACAACCACCAAATACCATCAACTATGAGCACCAATATCTATTACTAGTCAATGCCAAGATGGTCAATAGTATTCATAGCTTATAACATTAGTCATAACTAGTATTAAGCACTAATAGTACGACTATAATAACCACTATTGACTAATGCAACCACCCACCATCTTTGCATTGCCATCATTACCATTGACCATCATTGCTAAAAATATAGATTAATTCAATTTACCTCAAACTATGTAACAAATTATTCTTTTGCATCTATTTTCTGCTAGAATGAAAAACAAATATAATATTTTAGATGCTTGAATTTACCTTGTAGTATACTCTAAATACTTTAAAATTTTAAATATTTGTAGCTTAATGGCCCCTATATCTCTTAGCCATGAATTCATTTTTTTTATTTATAAATTCTAATGATGTTTTTCAGAGATTACATATAGGTCCACTTTTCGCTTAGATTTAGGTTGTGTTTTAGCTCGTACTAAAGCTCCCTAAATTTAAGATCCAAGGTAGCAATTTCCTTCGGGCTACAAGCATAAATCCTCATCTCTTAGGCCTTTCCACAACCTTGTGTTGATGGATTATAAGGCCTAGCAAACTAATAAAATTTCAACTCAAATGAATAATTCTCCTCAATTTCAAATGTATAAAGCTCAATCATTGGATAGATTGGAATGCTCACTAGGCTTCCTAGTATCATGAGCATTTCTAACTTCCTCCCTTTGGATTCTAAAAATAAGTCTTTTACTTGGTCTTTCCCAAATGATTTTCTAAACATTAATCCTTTGATAGTCTAACCTTGAAATCTTTTGAGATGATAATTATCTACTTTAATTAAGAGTATTCTTAGAGAATTTCATTCCTTAGGATGTAATTGACTATGGAGACTTGCCTCCATAGGGAACTTAATGACCCAGTTTAATATAAATCCTATTTTATTCATCCATGTAAAGTAGGGGAAAAATCTCTAGTATATTCGAAGACCCATCATGTCTTAGGAGTCTTATTAGGTGATTAGGTCCATTGAAGGGTGATATCTCTATTTTTTTGAGATAGTACATCATAGCTCAATGTCATACTTGGTCACTTCAATAAGTACCCCCTACAATCTGTGTGGTGTGCCCCCATACATCCAAAAATAAACACCATAATAATCTAACATCTAGTCTAAAAATATTACACCATAAAATAAGAAAAATAAATATATCATAACAAAGCCACAACTTAACATCCTTTTGTATGAGCAAAGGTTAATGTGGTGTGGCAAAGTTATGTTTTAATATTTATGTTGTGAATTAAATGATATGTATAAGTAATTAACCAAAGGATGGTTTTGATTCAAGTATTTAGTGATTTGAAAGGTGAATTCTAATTTACAATTTATAATTTTGTTTTGTTTTGAATTAAGCTTAGTATTCTAAAGAATATGAAAAAAAATTAAGTTTCAATTAGGATGAAACTTATTCCTTTTAAGCGCTTTACCTTAAGGTTAGTTCTAAAGATGTATTTAATGATTATTCATTGGTTTAATGAAGCATTAAAATTTATATTAATCTCTAAGTTTGGATTAAACTTAAACAAAATTATGATCACATGAAAAACACTTTAATGCTAATAGGGATAAGTGATGACTAACTTAATGATGCCCTTCAATTTTTTATCAAATTAATATGTCATTTTTAAAAATATTTATTCCATCACTCATAATATTTCATTTTAAAATAATGATGTATTTATTTTATCCTTTTAAAATATCAATTTTTTATTTTTTTATTGTTTAAAATAAATAGGAATTTATTTCATCATTTTGATATTTATTTTAATATTTTTATAATTATTTTTAAATGAAGTATTTATTTTTATCAATTTAATAATTCATTTTTAAAATAAATATGTATTTATTTTATTATTTTAATATTTCATTTCTCTAAAACTAACATGTGTTTTTATGTATCATTTTAAACATGAATATGCATGAAATAATAATTTGAAATCTTTATGATATAAAGTTTAAAAATAATTTATATTTTTACATGTATTTTTCTACACCAATTTTTATGTATGTGCTATTATTTAACCTTGAAGGCGAAGTATCTACAACCTCTTTAAGACAAGCAGTCCTATGCCTATGAGTGTCCAGATAATATATCTTCAAAGAATGTATATTATATAGATGAATTATACAAAAGGGTTTCATTTAATTTAATTAATTTAGTCTTATAAATATTCTGATTTTGATTATAAGAATATTATTTTTGATTTAATAGTAAAAATTGTCTCATTACTTTTATATATCATGCACCTAAGGCATTTATCATTCAAGATAAATTTGGATAAGTCATGAATTAGCCCAAAAATTTATAAGTGAAAAATGGTATAAAATGGACAACATAAAGTGATATACTCGAGCTATCCAACCTTAAGATCCTTCATATGAAAATGATGCCACTTAGCATAATGAACATTTCTTAATTAATACATTGTAATTGTAATTAATTAAAAATATTGAGGAGAGATCAAATAATGAAATTATCCCCCACACATAATCTAGTTATTAATGAGATTTAAGAGTGAAATGGTGTTTTTTATGAATTAATTAAATTTCATAATTATTTGATCCAATAAATATTCAAGAAAACTTAAAAATTATTAATCGCAATCTACAAGCACCAAAATTATGAGAAAATTCATGAACATACAAAATAATATGAAAAATTAATAATGAAAATTTCAAGGTATTAAGGCTAATATTTTGTGACTTATTAATTAATTAAGAAACTATTAATTAATTAATTCCTCATAAAATACCTAAGACTATTTGGTGATTTTAATTTCAATGATTAACTCCCTGTTAGTTGTGTTGAAGATTAATGCAATTAGTTATGAACTTTCTAAATCCTTGGTTAGTTAATACATTTTTTGATTAATTAATGCCTCTTAATGAGGACTTTAAAAAATAATTAATATTAGTGGTCCAAATGAAATTATCTTATCACCATTAGGTCTCTAATATATGTGTAATCATCTATAATAATTTTTAAAAATTATTTAAATAAATTTACTTCTTTAAATAGCCAAATTACCTAATTATGCTTTAAAATATGAATCTCTGAATGTACTCACCTAATTGATTTGAAATAATAATAAGGTAGAGGTCATCCCATGGAATGTTCACCAAAATTCTCAAGTCAATTGACCAAGTAATTATAGCTTAATTATAACTTTGATAAAAAAATTCTAATCCTAATTTGTCTCTATCTACTTAATAAAAAATTAAGGATTTTAATTTTCTTAGATTCTCCTCTATCTTAGCGTTCCAATGAGTATTTATTTACATTTTCTTAGATTTTTATTTAATTAGTTACAATTTTAAAAGTTTTTTCTAAACTTATTTAAAACTAGAATTAAACCATTTACATAGTCACTATTAACGTGGTCGTGCTTTATGTGTGATGCAATAGGTTTAGTTATTAAACCAAACCCACATGGAAACTGACTCTAATGGTGATGCATGTGATTTTGTCCTGAGTCATTTGATCAAATGAAATGACTCTAATTAATCTTGCAATTTTAAAGGGATCAAATGTGAATTAAACACGACTGCCCATTCAAATCATGTGAGATGGATGACAAATGATTCATCATTTTCCCTTGGCGAGAGATGAAGGTCATTTTTATTTTGCCTCTTGATTCGAGCCAACCATGGATCGTTTCATGATGAAATCATATCCATTAGGATAAAAATAAAAATTTCAAGGTTTCCTTTAGTGTGATCTACACAAAATGAAAATTTCCTTCACAGATGACCAACACCTAATTGTCAATAATATGGTTTTATGAAATTTATCTCACCGGAGCTAAGACCGATGGTGAAATTACCAAGGTAGCTTTCCTTGAATAGGTGAAGCCTTGTAGTTGAAGTCCCCCTCTTCTTCCTCATTGTTCACTATCGAGACAACATGCCGCTATAAGCTCACTGAAGTTGGTCTATGATGGCTTTCCTGTGCTCGAATTGAGTGGTTCTTGATTTATTTTGACTCACTTAGGTATGGGGAAGGTATGGGAAGAGCTAATTAGACTTTAGAGAATGTTTGGTGAGGTTGGGTGTTTGGGTCATTTGGGCTAAGAGGAAGCATTATGTTGGGTGGGAAGGTGCATGAGAGGCTTGAAATAGCTCAAAGATCCTCTTTGGGGATGCTCTAAAAGTGTGTGAGAGTTTGAATGGGTGAAAATGTGTATACCCTCCTCTCTCTATGAACCACCATTTTTGGTGGGTTTAGTCAATGGTAGCCATCCAAGTAGTGGGCAGGGTTGGAATTAGCTTTGGATTGATGAGGTGGACCTCTTCTAATAGATAAAGAAGTTTGGTGGCCAGTGGTGAAATGGATAGCCCATGATTAGTGGACTAAGAGCTGAATATTTTGAAAATGAACTTTCCTTAGTCAATGACTGGATAAAATAGCCTTGGGTCAGCTTCGGTCAACTACAAATAGCCCAAGGCATGTTATTGTTACTATCTGGATAATGGTAGTACTTAGACCTTCTTATTTTGAGATGTTGTCCTATTTGGAAACATTGGTTTACTTGGTTTGGGCTAAATAGGGTTAACCTTGGGTTAAGTCCACTTAGGTAGATCAAGGGACATGTGAGGATGAGTCATACTAAGTTTGGCTGGATTTGGACCTAATTTGGTAATGTTTAGATCATTTGGACTAATATAGATCAATTTAAATTCAATCAGATCTAGTTGATCAATTGACAAAATTAGGCCTAAGTGTTTAATTTTTAATTATGTTTAAAATGATGATTTCAAATATATTGGTGCAATTGGTTTGATTAAATTTGAAGTGGATTTGAATTTCACTTATTTGGATTCATTTGGGCTAAATAGGTCATGTTGACCCATTCGATCAAATTGGCCAAATTTGGGGTAATTGGGTGTTGAGTTATACTTAATTGCACATTTGGAATTGACTATAGGCTTCGATTTGATTTAATTTTACTAGGATTGGGTTTTTGTTCAACTTGTCCATTTAGGTCAAATTGGACTAAGTTGGCCAATTGGGTTAGGTGTATTAAATTGACTTCAATTGGTCATAAAGAATGTAAGTGTTGATTCAATCCAATTTGAATGCGATCAAGAGTTGGTTCAATGTGACCCTTTAGGTCAAATTGGGTCAAAGGGTTAAATTTGCTTAATTGGGATCTATTAGGTATTGGGTGATGAACAATGGTCATCTTTGGACTGATTTTAATAATTGGTTTGGTCAAATTTGAGTTAGATCAAGACATGGCTCAACTTGGTTTAGGTCAAATTGGCTTCAATGGGGTGAAGCAGGTCAATTGGCCTCAATTGACTTACTCGACTTCAATTAGATGTTGGGTTTAGAGTTTAGAGAAAGGTGTCTACAAGGACAACCTCAAAAGAGGATCAATGAAAAGTTACTTAGAGATGATTTATAACAGAGCTATGAAGACAATACTAGGGAGGAGCCTTCTATAAATGTGTAAATATATGTGAATCATGATGAGGAAAGGAGATTTAAGATTTAGGTCTCACCCCAAGATATTTGAAGAATGTATATGGACCCTTTATGTGGGTGACGGGTCACACTATGGAGGACTCACAGGGACATGGACATACCTTAGATTTACGAGTCCAAAAGGGAAACTAGCTTATTTGTACTATAGTGATATACAATCTAAAGAGGAAACTATTAAGAGAGGAGCTACATTGGGGTGATCCAAACTTAAAATAGTCACTTAGGAAAGGAGTGCGTGATCTTAACCTTAAATATATATGTGTATGTATATATATGTGTGGACCCTGTTAATGTGTGATGTGCCACACTAAAGAGGAGCCATAAGGGCCTTAGCCTACCTTAGGTTTACTAGCCCAAAGGAATGGTCTCATATTTGCAAAAAGGTGCCATCCAACTTACTGAGGAATCTACATGGAAAGGGCTCATTGGAGAGCAAAATCTAATCCTGAGGTAGCCACTCAGAAAATGGGCCACGAGGACAAAATCCTAACCCTAAACATATATATGAACCTTATTGGTGTGCAATGAGCCACGCTAAGGAGGAGCCACACAAACTTTGGCATACTTAGACTTATTGGCATATAAGGGTAGTCTAGGGATTGCATAGTAGAGTCTATCCAACCTAATGGTTTTCCATTAATGCGATGGCTAAAGTAGGAAGATCACAACAGGGAATTATATCCTTCTAAGTAGAATCAACCACCAAACCATGTAGTGAGTCGAACTTGAGCTAGGGTTACTTCTAAGAAGGTGCCTTGAGGTCGTTATCGTAACATGAAGTAGTCTATGATATACTTGATGAAATTATGTTGATGGTATTGAATAAGATACATAATGGGAAAGGGATTGTAAAGGAATGATCTTAATTCATAAGATATATATGAATTTATATAAATGGATCTTGTCAGTGTGCGATGGGCCACACTAAGGAGGATCCATGGGTGTTTTGGCCTACTATAAAATTACTAGCCTAAAAAGATAGTCTTCGCATCTATATAATGATCCTATCCAATCAAAAGGGTGGAGATATTTAGAAAAGGGGACTGCATAATCTGATAATAACTTTGACCATATTTAAATAGGTTTATAACAAAATTTTCAAAATAAAATTCCCATAAGGAAAAGCTACAGTTGGGGCTTTATCCTAATCCCTAAACATATATATCCTATTAGTATAAGACATTGACTCAAGAAGAAAACATTGGGATTCATATCTTCTTAAATGGTATCGCTTGTTTGGGAGGTCAATTATTAGCAAGTAGTCACCACGCAACCTAAGGGTGCATGTTTGTGTGTGATGATCAATTTAAGAAGAAAGTATCAAGGACATACATCCTTCTATGCAAATTGATTAATTTTAGTGGAATAGTTACTATCCAACCTAAGCTGACTACCAAAAGGGGGTTGTGATGGCTTTATTAGAGTTGAAAGTAGTCCAAGCCATACATGAATTGGGTCATGGGGATGTTATCCAAGCAAGTCACCAAAAGGGAAAGAAGTCATAATGACAATATCTTAACCCTAGGTATATATATACATTTGTGTATAAGTGAATATTATCGGTGTGTGATGGACCACATTAAGGAGGAGCCATGATGGATTTGACTTGATTTAGACTTACTAGCCTAAAGAGATGGGCCAATTATCTGTAGACAAATGCCATCCAACTTAAAGGGCCAACTAGTAGGAGAGGGGCCTCTAGTCTGTTATCCTATTCAAGAATAATCACTTAGGAAAGGGGTCATGAGGGCATAATCCTCACCTTAAATGTATATATGGACCATGTTAGTGTGTAATGAGTCATACTAATGAGGAGCCGTGGGGACACTGCTTGCCTTAGATTTATTGGCTCAAAGGGATAGTCTACCAATCGTGTAGTAGAGTTTATCTAACCCAAGGGTTTTCCATCTGTGTGTGATGGCTAAATTAGGAAGACCACATCAAGGACTTACATCCTCATAAATAGAATTAACCACTAAGATGATTTATTGACTGCATAATAAGTCAAGCCTAACCTATGACAACTACTAAGAGGAGGCGACGAGTGCTTTTACCAAGCTTGAAGTAGTTAAATGTGTGTGTTCTAAATAAGAAAGGTAATCATGTGGATCTCTCTTGTGAATCTTAGTTGTGCTACATAAACTAGACTATTGCTTGGATTCTCTTACACCTATCATAATAATACTAATGATGAATTTTAGAAATAGTCCTAAAGTTGAACATGGTATGATTTATAGAAGAATGTGAGTTTTGGGAAGATCAAATGATTAGAATATTTTGAGTAATGTGGACCCTATTAATGTATATGTTAATTTGGATGTAAAAACATAGTTTTATTGATAAAATTTTTTTTAGATACCATTATGCATAATATTTCTTCAAATATAGCCCATTCATAGGTAGGATTGGGTGTTTTCCTTTTGTTGTTGACCAGGTATGATCCACCCTTGTAAGCCATTTTCAAAATAAAAGATCCTTCCCATATTGGTTCAAGCTTACCTCAAATCTTATGATGAGAAAAAATCAATCTCCTAAGAACTAAAATGAGCACTGTGACCTATAAAGCTCAAAGGTGGACCAAGTTATCATGAGCTTGAACTATTTGCACTTTGTATAGCTCAAGATTTTGACAAGCTTGGAGGAGTCACTCCTCAAGACCTTTGCATTCTTCTAATCATAGCTTAGTATTTTGCTAGGTTGTGTTCTTATTGCCTATGGCAACCCTTAGTGATGGTAGATATACTTCTATGGGAGAATGACCTCAAATTCATACACTAAGGAAATGGGAGTTAATTACATCAGAGTCTTGCAAGTGGTATGATAGGCTCATAAAGCTTCAACTAACTACTCTTGTCATTACCATTTGTTGTCATCAAGCATTTTCTTTAGGATTTGGATGAGAATTTTGTTGAAGGCCTTTTTAAGCCCATTCACCTGGGCATAATATATGGTGGTGTATCTCTAATTTGTATTGTATCACCTTACAAAGATATTAAGCTTAGTATTCTTAAAGATTGTACCATTATCATATATGATCTAATAAGGTACACTGTATCTATAGATAGTATGATTCTTGATGAATTGAAAAATGTGGTGAGCATTGACTTCTGTCAATGGAATCACCTCCCCCTATTTGGAAAAATAATCCATCGCTGCTAGAATGAAGTGATGACCCTTAGAAGAAGGGTTGATCAGACCCACTATATCTATACTCTGACACTTGAATGGCCATGAAGATTTCATCAGATAGAGGGTTCATCTTAACACTAGAGTATCTTCCAATTATGGGATGAATCCTAGAAACTTCTCTGTAGTCATCCCAAAGTGCATTTTAGAGGGTTCATCTTTAGGTTATAATGTATTTGAAAACTACTCTCAAGTCATATAAATGGCCTTCTTTATTATGATCTCCAAAGTCAATGCACATGTGACTTTAACTATTTTTTTGTTTAAAAAAGTACGACACTATCTAACTAGGTGGGGTACTTTTCCTCTCAGATTAATTTAACATTGATCAAGTTTTTGAACTTAAAAATGGTTTATTATTTAATGTCTAATTGTATGCATCTAGTAGCTTGCTTTACGGGTGTTGCATTAGGTCATATCTTTAGCTTATGTACCATAATGTTAGGAGCTAATCTAGGCATCTCTTCATAACTCCATGTGAAGCAATCTTAACTTTGAAAGTAGCTTGATTATGTCATTACCTTTAGACTCATTTAATAGTGAACTTATAAATGTTTAACAAGGGTTATCCTTGGTGCCCAAATTAATTTCCTTCATTTCATCTATGATTGACTTTATTTTTTTCCTAGTTCTATCAATGCATCCCGAACTTGAAGGTCATCCGGATCATCTAAAGTTTCTAAACAAACTTCTTCAAATGAATTAAGTTTGCCCGTAAATACCCTATTGGACTCCAAGTGCTTAGTGATGGCAATATTCATCATCATCTAATAACTCAACTGTAACAAATCCTAGCCCTAATCTTAATTAAGCTTTCATACCTTTTTTTCCATATTTTTTTAAGTAATTTGATTTATTCTTGTACCATGTGTGATACAAATCCCTGCTTTTCTATGTTATGAATATAAGGTGAGTACAAATTAAAAAAACAATTTTATTATTTCTTTGAAAGATTCATCCTCAAGTTCTACATCAACTCTTGAACTTGAGGATGATGCTCCTAAATAGAACTTCTAAGGTTTGGTATCCTTGTTCAATTGTGGTGCACATTTAACTACCAAACCCTTAACATTTTCTAGCTAAAGTGGTGATAGAGCTAGAGTGCTCATATACTGCTTAGGCCTCTCATAGAAAGGCAAATTTGAAAGTTCATTACAAAGCCTATCACTATCTTCCTTATTATTTCTTTCCTAGGAGATTCAATTTTCATTACTACTTGGTTCCACTATTTCTTTTTCTTTTTTTTCTTACTTTACTTCTTCTTTTTGATTAATATTATTTTGAACATCATGGGAATACATTATTTACTTCTTTGGGAGGTAGTAGGCTGCATCCTCATATATCTTGATCTCATGTATTGAGAAGGGTTTGAGATCCCCTTTGATGCAAAACTCTAGACCAATGTGCGTTAACTTGATACACTGATGTAAGGAAGGTGGTACCATCTTATTCTCATAAAGCTAAAGTTATCCAAGCAAGGAATGAAACCATATATAAATCTATGTTGTGGAACTTTGCTTCAGTCTTCAAGTCCTCGAGCTGTAATAAAAATGATTGAGCCTAAGGCCCTCTAGCATTGTTCATTAAATCCTTTTAGCATCATCTCTTCAAACTAAGTCTACTGATGCTAATCCTTAGTATGCAAGGGTTCTTAGACTCATTATATTGATTAAAACCCATTGGTAAAAATGTACTCTAGTCAATCTGAAGTTGTCTATATTTAATAAGATGTATAATGGGTAGTTATGATCCACTACTAAGGTTGACCTTGATGATCTCTTTAGCTAGAGTAGATGTATTAGTATCTACCTACAAGTCAAGAGCACTTGAAACTTTTCTTGATGAACTTTTATAATTAGATGACTCTAACTCCATCTCAACATGAGCAGCTTGAAGAATTAAGATAGGGATATCAATGTTATAGTCAGAGTTATCAAAGGGAAGAGAATAATCAGAATCAATTTGATTATTAAGACTTGAGGACTTATTTCTAAAGATAAGATCATTAGAATTATCATGCAAAGTGATGATATAAGTGGAATATTTCTTCATTGTTTTATCTGTATTAGGTGGTGTAAAATAAAAGTTGTATAAGGTGAGCAGCATGAGTAGCTTGATGCCCCCATCCATAGATATAATGCTCAATATTTTTAAAGGATAATTTCATTAAAGTAGGATTGAGTTTACATCAGCCTATCTAAGCCTTTATTGTATGGGACATTCAAAATTTATCCATATAAGAGTTTTCTAAATTGAACATTAGAGGTCAAGGATAAAAGTACTTGCATAGTAGATTCCTCTTCTTGGGCCAAGTAATTTTGTTTGGTTGCCTTCATGGAGAATGTGGATGATCACATTATTCTTATCTCTCAGGATCAATCTGATCTATTTTAAAAGAGGGTAGTGTACCACAATTCTTTGTGTCCTCGATTCAATATCTTAACAAGTTGTAGTGAGACAAACTCAATTTAGACACCTAGTATTCCAAAAGTAGGAAGTAGGGAAAAGGTTGCATTAAGAGATAATAGTTCAGCCAAGAGGATAGGTTGAGCCATACAAAAAAGGAGAAATTTAATAGGAATTTTCCAATTTGAATCCCAAAAAAACCCACCAATCTTACAGAATTATCCTTCTCCATAGAAGCCATCAATATTGACTTTGATAGTACCCCTTAGTGGTTTGAGCCAAAAAAACCATCTTATAAGTGAGCTTAGCTAATTTTTGGATTTGGCTAAACCACATAAAAATATCTATGTTCTTTACTTTATTATGCCCTGCATCTTACTTTACTTTTCTTTGACTATTTATTGATTTCCTCCTTAAATATAATCTTTTAAAGTTAAATTTTTTATAAAGTTTAAAATTCATTTTTTAGTCTATATTTTCTTTGAATACCTAATTCACCTCACCTCTGGGTGCCACAGCCTAATAACTCTTTTTCCTAAGTTTCTTAATGTGTGATGTTCTGATGTAAGGCTTAAATTTTTTTAAGCTCATTAGGATTTACCCAACTTAACAATCTAATAATTAATAAAACTCATAACCTCACTTCAAAGCCTAAGGATTAGTCATCTAAAAGATTTAAAATAATTAGATTTGTGATGGATGTATAACAACCATGCATACATGTTACTTTCTTTCTTAAATACATGGGATCTTCACTCATCACATGATCGTGGGGAGCTCAACTCCATTGTCAGTAACTCCTTGAGTGAAGAATATCCTTCTCACAGATTAGCCCATAACTTGATTTCATCACGCATATAGACATACTTGCTCACCCTAGTTTAAGTCAAAATTTGAGAGTCTATTACTTTCTAAAAGATGAATTCTTATTGCATTAGTTTGAACATTGCTAAAACATATCATTGTTTAGATTCTAAGGAGTGAGTTTAGACTATCAGGTTTTATTCCTAATAAATAATAACCTAACCATCTTGCATTCATGACACTTGGCCACATGATTTTAATTCACAGGAGATTTTGGTTGACAGCCTTCTACGAGGTTGTATGTTTAAAAGAGTTAGGATAGATTCACTCTTCTAGTGGAAGTAAACTAATATATCCTAATTTCCATCTTGGTAGACTAGGCTGAGGTTTTAGCTTGTGATAGAGTAGCTTAGTATTAGGATCTTAAGTTTGCTTGTTTATCCTTTATTATAGGTGTAAATCATTTCCTCATAGGCATTTTCATAATCTTGTGTTATTGAGATATAAGTCCTACTTTTCTAATGAAACATTTAGTAAACATTAATAATTCTCAATTTCAAAAATTTAAAGTCTCACCATAGAATATACTGAATTTCTCATTAGGCTTCTTAGTATCACGAGTACTTCCTACTTATTTGCTTTTGGAATATATTAAAAACTATTTTTAATTGAGTTCTTCCATGTAATTTTAAAAATTACCAATCACTTGCTCTAATTATTAAGGTCCATAGAGACTATGATTGACTATTTTAATCAAGAGTATTCTTGAGCGACCCCCATATCTTGAGATGTATTTAAGTATGGGGATTCCCTCTATAGGGAACTAATGAACCCGGCTTAAAATAAACTCTATCCAAATTCATCCATGTAAGGTAAGAAAAATATATCTTGTACATATAGACCCAATGACCTTAAGAGTTATTATTAGATGATTGAGTTCCTTGTAGGTGATATTTTTACCTTTTGAGGTAGTATATTCTTCCTTGATGCCACCCTTGATCATTTCAATAAGCACCTCGTAAGATCTATGTGATGTCTCTACAATAATTCTAAGCACCCTAATATGATTGCCTTAATATAAAAATTTGCAACTTGTGTTAAATCAATTAAATAATTGGCAAATCAAGTGTTTTCAAATTTTAATGTCTGTAATCATCTACTTATAAATATGTCAATTATAATTGATTTCAGTAACAGTTGACGAATAACTTTTGGAACTAAAATCAAGAGTTCAAGATTGACCAACCCGAACCCGATTTATCAATTTTGGGCGATTTTGTCAATTTTAGATTTGATCAATTTTTGGGCTGATTTTTTTTCAATTAAGTTAAGTCAATTTTTTGGGTTGGAGGGTCAACCCAAACCCAAATTTTTTGAGTCGGGTTCATATCGAGTTATCATGTCGGGTCAATTTTTGACACCCCTACTTATAAATATCTCTTATAATATATTTGTCCATAATAACTTCTTAATAAAAAATGTAAGTTTAAGCTCTTAATGAAATTAGCAACCATAAAATAATTATCTTCTTAGGGTACTCTTGATCTTTTTGAGGTTTTGAAAATAATGTTGTGAGAGTTTTTCTCTTTATTAATCCATTTAGATGTTGATGGAGAAAATATAGAAAATGAAAACATAAAGCTATCATATTTTATAGCAACTAGCTAACAAGACCCTTTGTTATCATATGGAAAAGTTCTAAATGCATCATCTCTAAATTCTTCATGGCTCACAAACATTTCTTCGTATGTTGTTATTGCTTTCGATCTATATGATTTTTTATGCAGAGAGTGCATACTAGTATAGTTTAAAAAATATTCAAAATTTCTAAAAGGGTTTTTATTTTTAAAATTTAAGTGTATTTTCTTATTTTTAATATTTTAAAGAAAAAATAAATCTTAAACTAGATCAAACCTTCCAAAATTTTGTTTATTATTTTGAAGATTCTAGAAGCATATAGTGCTAATACATATGAAATTCACCTGATTCAGCCTCATAATTTTCAATATTTTAAGAAAATGCATCTTTAATTTTTATTTTATGCATGTCCAATATAATTATAAATTATTATATGATTTGAAAAAAAATTATTTTATGAATTTATAAAAAAATCTTTGTTTCATTCTTTTTAAAATAAGAATAATTATAATAAATGAATGTATATTGATTTCTATGAGGAGTTGGATCTTAAAAATTAACACTATCATCAAAATTATCTGAATTCAAACTCTAACACAAATTATAATGAAAGTCATATCTAAATTTTAAAGCTTTTGCTCCAAACAACATAAGGTTTTTTTGAATTATCAAGTTTAGGTTCACTAGTCTATGATGTTTAAAGAACCTAATGTAATGGGTATAACTATGATGATTTCTACACATTCAACATTGATTTTATATATGTTATCAAATTTGGACCATCTAGTAACATCATTATGCTCATCTTAAATTAAAAAATTGAGAAAAAATTTCTTCTTACATAAATTTAAAAAGTTGGTTGTCAAAGTATTTATAGGAATAACCTTTCTTAGTAAGCATGTTAAACGTAGTGTAACTATGTTGAAAGGATGTTATAGATAAAATTTACTAACAAATTATTTGTTTTAAATATTTTAAAATTTTAAGATAAAGTATCTATTACATAGTGGAATTTATTAGTTTAGTATAATATGTCTTAAAAAGTGTTATAGAATTAAATGATACTAACACTAATATATTAATCAAAGTGGTGTTTTAAAATAACGGTGAGTTGGGGGACACCGTGTAGATCATAGGAGTTACTCATTGAAATGATCGAGTATGATGTCAATGAATGATGTACTCTCTTGAAAGAGAGAAATGACAATCTACTATGGACTCCATCACCTAATAAAGACTATTAAGTATGATGGGTTTCTGTGTACCACAAATTTTTTTCCCTGTCTTACATTGATTCAGTAAGAGAGGATTTATTTTAAGTTGAGTTCTTAAATTTTCTATTAGGCAACTCTCCATAGTTAATTACATCATACAGATATGAATCTCCTAAGAAAACTCTCGATGAAGGTGATCGACTAATAGCCCCGTGCACCCCCTTTCCATGTAATGGTAAAAGATCTCTTATATTCAAGGAGAATAGATAATATGAATGCATGATTGTGTTTCTCTAATCACAAACCTAACTATTTTTAAATCTTTGAGTTGATTAATTCCTAGGCTTTAAATTGAGGTTAAGAGTTGTATTAATTTTAATTCAAGTTGATTTTAAATTGGGATAGAAAATTTAAATCCTAAAGAGCCTACTAAAATTCAATCCATATAATAATCATCACACTTCAAGAAACCTAAGAAAAGGCATGCAATTTCTAGTGTGCACATCGAGTAAATACACCAAATAATTTAAATTGACATAAAAAAATTAGACTAATTCAGCCGGGTAGCACTATAGCCCTTGAAAATAAAAAAGAGTGGGTTGTCAAGCTCAACCCTTATACATCCTAGATTATAAGAAAAATTACAACAATATAAAGAAGCTATGTGGGTCTTCAAACCTTCTCTTGATCTTTGATGTATTGGGTCCTTTAGGTGTGGGGAAAATTTACGACACCACATAAGATTTTACAGACTTCTTATTTTTATGATCAATTACATCATTAAGGAGTAAACATATTATCTTAGAAGATAAACATGCTATCACATAATGGATTCGATCACTCAATAAAATACTCCTGTAGATCTCACTTTTGGAGTGAGGATTGATCCCTGCCATCTTAGATCTAGATGCCTTCTAGACATTTAGACTTGGAAACTTCTAGTAATTAAGAGAACACTAAATCTAGACTTAGAGACTTATAGGGCATAACCCTTAGCCTAGAGTTTACCTTATGAAAGATAGGTTTCTCCTACCCTAAGGCTTGAACCAAGACTCATGTCCGTCCACTCATCCAAACATAAGCTCATGTGGTTGGAGCTAAAATAACTCAAACCTATTCAATCAATCTTAATTGAATTTGGTTCCCCAATCCAGGGTCCATACCAAATCAACTTGGACCTTAACTCGAGTTAACCCACCACAATATTATAACTCCATTAAAACCCATTCAAACAAACTAAACTCAATTTGATTTTTTTTCAATCACTCTAATTAATCAATAGATCATTTTAAACTACTATAACATTTGCAATCAAGCTCATTGAACCAAATGAATTTGATCAACCTAAGTTAGCCCATTTGACCTAAAAGGTTCAAATGAGATAAAACTTAATCAAGCCCAAATAAATTACAATCAAAGCCACAAATTAACCTCAAATTCATCATTAAACACAACCTAACCATTCATAACTCCAATTAGTCTGAGTTGACTTGACCAAGACACTTGACCCAAAGTGACCTAGAAGGGATAATTAAGCCAAACTCCAATCAAACCCTCATTGGATCAAACAAAGCCATCTAATCCCTTCATTGATGATTGTAGGTCATTATTGAACACTCCACAACAATCAATTGAACCTAATCAAGCCAATTTGACACTTTGACCCAAGTTGAACAATTTGACCCAAAGGGTCAAATTAAACCAAATCAAAGCTTAGACCAAATTGGTTGAAACCAATGCTTCTAACCAATCACCAATTCAATATTAAACATGATCCAACCTTCAATTGGATCCAATTTGGTCAACCCAATCCAATTGAGCTACTTAGCCCAATTTGACCTAAAGGGTCAAATTGAACTAATCCACTCCATAATTTAAATCAATTCTTTTAGTCAATTACAAATGACCAATTGAACCTATACATAATCCATGCTCAAGCAAATTTGATTAATTTGGTCAAATTGGTCAACATGACCCATTATACTCAATTTGAACCATATGAACAAAATCCAAATCTAAGCCATATTGAATCAAATCAATTGCACTCACTCATTCCAAATGATCAATTAAACTTACCTGAACCCACATTTTAACCCAATTTGGTCAAAATGGTCAACTTAGCCAAACATAACCCATTTGACCTACATGAAAAAAATTGAGCCAAACCCAACCAAACCAAACCCAAACCCAATGAAATGTGGCATGACTCATCTTTGGGTCACCATGGGTTTGCCCAAGTGGGCCCAACCCATGGTGAACCCAGTTTGGGTCAAACCCATTAAACCAAGCCCTTCAAATGGGACAAAATCCCCATTTAGACCACCTTGGAAGCATCCTTTGGAATTTCTTGGACAAATGACCACTGACCTAAGCTACCCCATGGTTGTTGGGTTTAGCCTTTGGCCAAGGGAGGGTAAATTCAGCCATGGGAAACCATTGGTTCACCTAAAAAGGAGTATACACCTCATGGTAGCCCATTAAACTTCCTTAGCCTCACGTACTTATCCACCTCATCCTCTCATACTTATCCACCTCAGCAGTCCCCTGCTACCTCCGGGCACCTACTCCTGTCGAACAGCTGCCAAAGGCTGAACTTATCCCAACTTTTTGTTCAGCTGGGGAGGAGAGTATACTCCTATCCATCCATTCAAACTTAATAGAGATCTTCCCTAGAGCATTATGAATAGTCCCATACCCTCTCTGGAGCTTCTCATGCACTCCACAACTAGGAAGACCAAGTCTAGATCAGACTTGAGAGATCTGTCTATTCAAACTCTTCAAACTTAAACCAAACTCAAATTAACTCTTTCCACACCTTCACCTCACTCTGGCGAGCCAAAATGAATCATTTTTTGAGCGATTTGACTATTGGAAGTCATCCCTAGAGAATAATTAAAAACATCAATGATAAAATAAAATTAAAATTTATTTAGATAACTCAAGTATAACCCATTAATCCCTTTATGTGTTTAACAACATAAAGTCATTATAGAAATTATGATTATCCCATAAGTGTGGAGAAATCATAAGAGTATTTAAATTAAATATTTTCCTCCTTTAATTTAATTAGATCTTAAGCATGAGCCTAATTGCATTAAACTCCTTTAGGTGCATTGCTAATTTATTTTCCTAAAACATATCATTAAAGGCTAATGATCAGGTAGTTAATTAAATTAAAGAACCTTGGGGAAGGGTAATTAAGTTGATGTGAATAATGGATTGAACCTAATCAACTCATAAAACCTATTTAACTTCCTTCTTTAAACATGTCAAAAAAGCAACATTGGAAGGGTTTAATCCTAAGTATCATTTCTTTTCTTTAAGTTTTAACAACTTAAACATCAAAATTAAATCTTATAAAAGCTTTGGTTAGTGCTAAGGGATATTTTTTTAGCTTGATTGCCTGTAGGATTCAATGAAATTGAGTATGTTATGTGGTATCATTTAATTATTTCCTTTCAATTATGATAAATGTGCATGCAATTTGTTTCATGTGTTCATGTTGTAAAAGAATATGATTGCATTTAAGTTGCATGAGTTGGATAAATGTTATTATATGGTGTGGTTATTATCACTAATAAATCTCAAATTATTTTTGAAATTATAAGTTAATAATGAATAAAATAGTGTGAAGTTTAAATTAATATTTGTTATAAATACTTAATGAAGTTTCCATTTAGTTACAACTTAAAGATAGTAATGGATATTTTTATCTTTATGTTTTATGTGTATGTTTACATGTATTTTGGTTAGAAAGTAAATAGTCTGGACATCTTGGGTACATGAGGCTTTAAGTAGCCCCAAAGTGGTCTTAGATAATCACATTTCCCTAGTTTGATAATGACACGTACTTGTTTAATTTCATTTATATGTATGCATGTGCTAGAATATAGGATAAAACTTTTCATTTCATGTCATTAAACTCCACATAAATAAAAGGTTTTATAGCTTTTGCATAATTTTGTTTCCATGTTTATTAGTATGTTTACATGTATTTGAATTAGAAAGTATATAGCCTGGACAACCTAAGAATACAAGGATTTAAGTAGCCCCAATGAGGTCTTAGATAATCACACTTCTCTGGTTTAATAATGGCACGTACTTGCTTAAATTTCTAATGCATGCTTGCATATGTTTATCTATGAGATTAAATCTCCAATCAAATTCATGCATTAACATTCATCAAGTGAGATAAAATATGGGTATATTGCTTGCATACATACATACATATATATATATATATATATATATATATATATATATTATATATATATATATATATATATGTGTGTGTGTGTGTGTGTGTGTGTGTGTGTGTGTGTGTGTGTGTGTGTGTGTGTGTGTGTGTGTGTGTGTGTGTGTGTGTTTGTCTTAAATCAAGTATTAAGAAGGCTAAAGATGAAAGAATATGAATGTTATTAGTAATGAAAAAAAGTAGAAGAATATTACTCATGTGATGGTGACTTAATTTTATTAATCCCAAGATGCCTTACATTTTTGAATAAGTTTCCTTAAAACTAATCTAAACTTAGACTCAACAAAAGAAAATTTATAACTAGTTCACTAATAGTACTAAGGCTATAAGAATTTACCTTTAGAAAATAACTTAGGATGGGGATGAAAGGGTCAAGCCTTCTTCTTCTTTTTATAATAGTTAAATGCTAAGTAGGTAAAATCAATCAATCTACTAAAAGACTTGAAGTGAAACCACCCCTAATGATTAATTTAAATAATTCCAAAACTTTAGATAATCATACTTCCGAAGCTTAACCAAGACATACCAAACTAAAGTCTCAATACACACATTAGAATGCTAAGTCATTGATTTTGGTATTAAGTTATGCTAGAGTATGTTATGGTGATGTGTTTTATTTTATGTTGTAATATTTTAGACTAGATGTTAGGATTGTTCATGCATAGACTGGATATTAGGTCATTAGTAGCCTAATTATATTTTATGTAGGGGATTGTGCTAAAGGGCCCATTGTAATATTATATAATGGTTGACCTTTGAGAGCGACCCATTATAGTGGAGAACACCTCTTCTAGTTGATTTAGCCCTTAACTTAATTTCATCATGCATGTAGGCAAAATTGTCCAAAGCTTTGGTCTAAAAATAAATGTGTCAAATAATTTTAAAAAATTGCAAATTTTTAACATTAGTATCTTAAATAGCTTGTTTTAGATTCATTTATATGATTTGGATTTGAGTTTAATTTAGATCAATATTTTAATTTTATCTTTGGAATTTATTTCTTCATTTCATTTCTTTGATTTAATTTCTGTTTAATTTGATTTGATTTATTTGGATTGAATTGGTTAACATTTTTTTGATTAATGTTCATGTCCACTTTATTTATGTTAATTTGGTTTAAATTATGCTAACCTAACACATTTAGGTTATTATTTTAATTCAACATTAGTTTCCATTGATTATGGATTAAGATTTTCTTAATTTGTTGATTATGAATTTAATGAATTGTTTGTTGTCAGGTTTAATTAAGTTTTACATTTTTACTGATTCCATTAAACCCCAAGTTTGTAATTAAACATTATTCTTTGACATTGGAATATTGGAAAAGTATCCTTAAGTGTTCTAGTGTTGGTGAAGGTGTTTCAAACCAATTTTATCAATTTAATGACTTAGTGACTTTGAACTTTAATAATTCCTAATCCGTAAGTCAATCAGGTTTGAAAATTTTATGTCAAGTGGGGTTCCTTGCCAGTTTTATTTTCCTAGAGTTTCATTTTAATCATATGCATGATTAGGTGTAATTATGATTTTAATTATTTTATTAAAATCAAATTTAAGTCTAATTTAATTAGGATTATTTAGTGGTTTTGTTTTTCCTAGGTTCCTCTCTATAAAATGCATCCATAGAGGCTTTAGTTAAAATTTTTGGAGTTTTGGTTGATTTAGAATGATTTTTCTAAGTTTAGGTTAATTAATTGAATTAGTTAAATCAACTAATTATTATATTAGGCCATTTTGTGATTTATTAAGTTTCAAGGGTTTCATTGATGTGTTTAAGTCCATTTGGGTTTATTATGGTTATTTAAAATGATTTGATCAATGTTGATGATTTATTTTATTTAATATTATTTTAATCATTAAAATTGAAGTTTGAAGTTTGAAATTTAATATCTTCTGATTTACTGAGAGATAAATATTGAAAGTTTCTTCTAAGGTGTATTTTAACCTCAGTTTTAGTTCTCCAATGTTTTACTTCAATTGGATTAATTGTTCGAGATTATTTTGAATTTGATTAATTTCATTTAAAGTCAAATTAATTTATTATTATCAAAAATTAATTGGGAATTTTTGGGTTTAATTGATTCTACTCATTGAGATGAATCCATAAAGCCCTCATTTAAATTCTTTGGATTTATATTTTATTTTATTTTATCTTTTGAGGTTTTTGACATTTTTTATAGATTATTTAATTTATAAAATGAGAAATTCCCTGTTCTTCCTCGATGAAAGACAGATGTCATTCATCGAATATAGTGGATTTCTAGTGATCTATGATGAATTTCAATGCTATTTTGATTGTAAAATGATCATAATCAATTTGTAATCAATCTACATGGTTTGATCCCCTTGGGAATCAAATTCTCTTCATAAAAAACCACAAAAATTTGATAAAAAGGTCAGTTGTGAGGCATACCTCATCTGCGGTGATCCCTGGTGCTCATCGTGCTCTTAGCACCTTCACCTCAATGGGATGAAGCCATGGATAGGATTTGGTGGCTTGCCTCCTCGCCAAATGTCATGGAGACCAAGAATGGGCCATTGCCATCAGTTTTGGCTATTCTTTGGCTCATCTGTGGTGACGAGCCTTGGTGAAGATTAATTTAAGCTTACCTTGACCTCTAGAACATGTTGGGAAGGCCAATTGGGCATAGAATGAACTCCATCTCGTTTATCCATTAGAGGTCGAGAGGTTGGCTGTTGGCTTTGGCTGAATTCTAGGTTGTCTGCAATGAGAGGTTGGGGGAATGCTCCATTTATCCTTCTCTTCACCTTGTGGATATTTTGCGATAAAAATATGGAGAGGAGAGGTCCTCTCTCCTCTTGATGTCTAAGAGCCATGTATGGGGAGCTTTAGGTAACCAAAATCCAGCTAGTGGCAAGGGGCTTGGCCAGAGGGTGGGTTTAGTCACTCTTGTCCTTGTGAGTGTGCTTGGATGAAAGGTTTGAGGGGAGGAAGCCTTTTCCTCCCCTTTTCCTTCTTTATCGAGAGAGACCTCCAGGATTCTCTCTCTTTATCTTTCCTTTTTTTTCCTCATGGAAGAAGCCAAGTATTCTTTTTCTAATGGGCTGGCCACAAAATTCCAACCCTTGGAATCAACTTCCAAGAAGTGGTCAAAAAACTGGATAGAATTGAAAGCCATTAGGATTATGAGGGGAGGAAGAATCAAAAAAAAATCTTGGCTTGGAAAAACCTTTTTGGATACCTCCTCATTTAGTATGACTTTTCATTTATGGATTTTAGCATCACCACCACATCCTTTAGGCTAGTGTTTTGCTACCCAAATCAAACCCAATGTGTGTTTGAGGATAAATCCAAATCCATTTGAGTTAGATTGGAGGTTTGAACCCAATTCATGTCATTTGGACTTTATTTATTTTGATATAATTCATGTAAATTTGAGTTCAATTATCTTTAATTGATGATTTATCAAGTTTAAATTTGATTAATTCCTTTAAGATTTGAGTTGATTTTGGATTTCATTTCACTTTAACCCATTTAAGTTTAAATGGGTTAAGCTTGATTTCAATTGGGTTTAAATGGCCCATTTGGTTTAATTTAATTTTTTTTGGACTTTAATCATACTTGATTACATATATGAAGTGATTTATAATAATTTAATTCAATTGGTTTGAGGTTAATTTTAATTTTGACCCATTTGACCCAAATTGGGCTTAATGGTTAAGTTTATGTCATTTGGGTCAAATGACCAATTTGACCAAATTAAATCTAATGATTTGTTGGATTATGTTTAAGGATTATTTTTAAATGATTTTGAATAATCAAATTGAGTTGATTTCAATTTGATTTGGGTTTGAAACCAATAGGACTCATTTAGGCCCATTTAGACTAAGTGGTCTAATTAATCTAACTAAGGCCTAAATAAATTTAAATTTTTTTCGACTCATGATTAAATATATTTATTTTATCATTTGGATCATTTGTCAAACTTTGGTGGGTTGACCTTTGCCTTGGTGGGACCCATATAAGTCAAACCTATGTCAAAAGGGTTGATTAGATTTGACTTTGACTTAGATTTGAATTCATTCTTTTGAATTAATTTAAATTTATTTTATTTTATTTGGATTTATTTATTTAATTCAACTTTGTAATTTGGGTTAAGTCTACTTAAACCCATTTGGTTAGATCAAACCCAAAGAAGATGCACTAGGTTACTAGGTATAGTGTTCTAAGTGCTTAATTAGGAGGCTTCAAATTATTAATTTAAAAAATGTTGTTAACCTCATCCAGAATTGAGGTCAACACTAGGCATCATAGAGTCTCATGAGTCTGTTCCCTATAGCCTCCATCACCTTAAATCCTATGACTTTAATTCTAATGCCAGTACAAAAATTACATTTCAAAATTCCAAGAAAAATAAAATACATTTTTAACTAAACCTACAAAATAGAGGTTAGCTATAATACAAATACACACGAAGCATACATGATTTATCCAATTGAATGTAGCACCAATGGGTGCCAAGCCTACCTATCTTATAAGTTATGCTTAAGGGATAAGTAACACCTATAAGCAAAAATATTTGATTTAATTCATTTATTTATAATGGTCCCTTCCTATTGAAGACGTCATTAGTCTAATAAATATCATCTTATCATCCAGACTATACAAAAGTAATTCTAACTTTGAGTCTAAAATACTACGCCATATAATAAGAAAAAATAGTAATCAAATAAGCACCGACCTCACCAAAGTCTTGGGTTGGTGACCTATCGATCTAATGTGTGCTCAAAGGTTAATGTAGTAAGACAAAGCTAGGCTTTAGTATTTTAATTGAATTTTGAAAATTTGATTTAATTTGTTACTATTGGGTGCTTCTAATTTAAATGATTAATGATTCAATGATATATTTTTACATTCTAATTTGATTTAAGTTTAGCTTTGATTTAATGTTTTGAAGAGTAAGAGGAGCAATGGGCAATACTTGGGGTACGACCTACTTTTCTTTGCACCTTACCTATAAGTCAATTTTAAAGTGGATTTTATTTATTTTAAAATTTTTAATGAAGCATTGCATTTTAATTAGGCTCTAAATTAGAGTTTGATTAAAATAAAACTATAATCATATGAAAGACATCTTAAGATTAATGGACATGAGCCACAACTTCCTTCTATGATATTGCTTAGCCTTCTCCATCATCTTCAACATATCTATATGTTTACATTTTTATTACAAGTATTAAATATATATTTTTTATGATCATTAATAATGCATAATAAAATAATTTTTTTGAGATATTTAACTCATTCATTCATGCATGCATATGTATATTTTGCATTGATCTTAATTGGGATTTACATAAATAGTATGAGCATAAATATATATATGTGAATCCACATATATATTATTAAGAAATAATAAGACATTTAATTCACATACATTTATCTCTACAATCTTTAGGTATGTGCCATTATTAAACCAGAGAGTTGAGGTATATAAGATTTCCTTCAGGCCAATAGCTCTATGTCTCCGGGTGTCCTAACTATATACCTTAAAGATGTATTGATGATGTATATGACTAATACATATTGATTTACTTTATTAATTTCTAACAATTGATATAAAATTATATTTTAAATTTTACTAAGGATAATACAATTAATGAGCATGACTACATAACTTGAATTTAATAGTTACCATTTAAACATGGAAGCAAAGGAATAGGAATCAAGCACACAATTGCAAATTAATGGACAAAGATAAATATATATAACAAAATAATTTACTTAAGCCATTAATCCTTAAGGAAAATCACATGAGCATAACACCATTTAAACCTAATTAAGCTTCCTCCCTTTTAATTAGCACATTCATATTAAAGTTAATTAAATTTATTATATGAGAAACATTCAATAGCTCTATATATTCATTAAATGATTTAAAAGCAAAAAAATTATTTTATGAATTTCTTAAATTTTAATAATTATTTAAGCCAATTATGCTCAAGATGCACCTAAAATTTAATTAGACATTAAATATGAGCCCAATAATTATAAAAAAAATAAAAAAAACTTAAATAAATATACAAGAAAACATACTTATATTTTATGCCTAATTAATTAAATAAAAAATCTAAAATCATCAATTACACTCAAAATTTTCCAAACCAATTGGAAATTTTGATATCATTTAAAACCTCTCTATTAGTTGAGCACCACATGAGGTTGATTGTCATTTTTGAAGATTTATGTAATTAGTTATGAATTTTCTAAATTATAAACTAATTAATAATTTTTTAATTAATATAAGCCCCTCTAATGTGAATTTTAAAAATTAATTAAGGCCAGAGGTCCTAATCATTTTATGTGATCATCATTAAGCTCTTTTAACATTTCAAGTTTCCAAAATAATTTTCATAATTTTTCTTTAATTATTAAATTAAAAAATCACTAAATGGGAAATTAAGGTTTGAAAGTATGTATTTTCTAATCCAATTGCCCAATTAACTTAAAATAATTTTGAGAGGCAGAGGTCATCCATTATATATTCACGAAAAATTTTAAGTCATTTGGATAACTAATTAAGGTTTAATTTTAACATTAATAAAAATATTCAAACCTTAATTAATCTTAACACACTTAATAAAAAGTAGGTGTTTTATTTTGTTTCTTTATTCTCCTCTATTTAAGCTTTCCAACAAGCCCTCATTTATACTATTTAGATTTCTTTACAATTAGTTTTTATTTTTTAAAGCCTAGCAATTTAATCCTAATTAAAATTTACTTAAATGATTTACACAATCAATGGTTGAATCAGTCATTTGTTACCTGTGGTGCCATTAGATTGGTTATTTAGATCATCCAAAATGGCTATTAACTCAATGACAATGGATGTGATTTCATCTAGAGCCATTTGATAAAAGACTGAATGGTTTTGCTTAGTCCTGCATTTTAATAGATTTTAAATAAAAATTATAACGCTATTAATTACCACTATTCATCATAATCATGCAAGATGGATGACTTCTGATTCATCCTCCTCCTCTAACGATAGATGAACACCAACCATCTCTCGTTTCTTAATTTGAGCTAATTAATCTTAGATTTAAAGGGAAAAAAATGTAAATGAATAGCGAGGGAATGCTATCGATCTCTACAATTTGATTAAGATGAAATTTACAATCATTTCAAAAAGCACCAACATTCCTATGGCCATCTATGATTTGAGGGTCATACCTTTCAAGCTAAAGATTAGTGGTGGAATTAACTGAAATAGGTTTTCCCTAAAGGGCAAAAAATTACTATTGAACCCCCCGCTTGCCTCCTAATTAGTGGATCTTAGGACCAACCTCGCTACTTACTCATTGGAGTTTTATCTAACACTTTTCTTTGATGCTCTAATCGAGTGTTTATTGATTTATTTGAGTTCGTAGGAGTGTAGTGAAGGTCAACTCCCCCATCACAATGGTAGCCATCAAAACACTCAAGTAAGGCTCCACCAGACCCACCTAACCCACCCTATGTCGACCATGGACCAATGGGAGGTGAGTTGACTCACCTCCCATGCAAACAAAGCACCCATGGACTCAAGCCAAGAAACCTTTGCACCCTAGCCCTTGGGAAGGCTCCCATTATCTTCTCCACTCACATCAAGCCATGTGGACATGAGTGTGACCGCTCTGATGTCCTGATGGTGGCATGCCGGCTGAAAGGAGCCGGCCCATCTCATCCATCCTTCACACTTAATTTCAAGGTATACTCCCCTAATTTGAGTGGGCATTGGCATCATTCGCACTCTCCGAGCTTACCAAGTATTTTCAAAATACCACTGCCATCCTCAGAGCATTCTAAAGCCTCATTTCCATCTCCTATGCTCAACTAAAATAAGGGAGGCCAATCTGAAGTCCCCTTTGTTAAATCCTCCACCAAACCTCAATCAACCTCGGACACACCATCACCACACCTCGTTGAGCAATACTAAGTCATTTCCCAAGCTTCCAATCCACCAGAGGTTCAAGTTTGATCGAAGTTGAAGCTATTACGTCCGTGGATTGGTCATTTGTGTAGGTGACTTCAAATTAAGGTCCAAGCTTCTCAATAGAGTATCACCTCACCTAGGCGAAGCTACCTCCATCGATCCCACTACTGGACATTAGCTCCAATGAGGTAATTCCTCAAAACTATAGTTAAGGTGAATTTTCCATGGGCCTTTATGAAGAAAAGTTTCATGTGGGTCGATCTTAACTATTGGATGTATTTTCCTTCTTCTCTTGATGGTGTGGGGTCAATTTGATCCCAATTTGAGCTTTGGTGAGCTCAGATCGAATGGAGAAAGACGATGGTGTCCGTCTTTGCCATTAAGAAGACAAATCATGGGCCATCCGTTCTATGAGATCGGAACAGACGGTCCTGATCTGATCACAGTTAGACCCTCTCTATTTTCTCCTTAACTGCAAGATTAGATTGGGTCCATCCGATCTTAGATCGGACTGTGCACAAGCGCATCCATCATAATCTGAGTCAGCATCCTAATTTGACAACTTAAGTAGCCTATCCCATCATGCTACGTGGAAAGTAGGCCGCTTTAGTCGCCACATGGTGTCCGGATTAGGGCTTTAATGAGGCTAATTAATCCATTTTTAAGGATAAAAATTCTAAAATTCATAACTAATCCTAGAAACGTTCAAAAAAATACAAATGAGGGCTCCTTTTAAAGATATTTCTGAGAGGAGTCTGTTAAAATGTCATTAAGTCATTTTGAATAGTGATTTTTGCTTAATTTGAGTTTATTCTAAATGGTAATTACCTAATTACTCTCTGATTAAGCATCTAAATAACTCTAAAATTTTAGACCATATTTAGGGGGATAACCTCTAGCGCCCCTATTTTTCTTGGAATTTATTGAATGCTTAATGAGGGAATTTGGTTGATTGAACCCTAATTACCCTCTTAGTTCAATTCATGAATAATTAAGCAAATGAACAGTGAGTTAATTAATTGATTAAGCTTATTGCCATCTATTAATAGTGAAAAGTCCAAGGGAAATGATCTAGGTTTACTCCTTATGACCATTTCATTAAGCCTCTTCATTTATTTCAAATTAATTAAAGTTTAAGTAATTAATTAGCCACTTAATTAATCAATCAAAAGAAAAGATAATTTAATTACTTCAGAGCCTAATTGATTATTTGAAATGACTTAGGGATTGGGATTGAGACCTCTTCCTTGATCTCTTTCCCTAAGTTAATTTCATTATCCTAATTGAAATATAATCAAAGGATATAATTAACTAATTAAGGGCTTAATTAAATTAATTTAAAATCCAATCCAATTCATTCCTAACTTTGATTAATCAACCTTGGTTAGTTCTTTAGATGTTTAATGGTCTAAATAAATTTAATGAAATTATGATTAGCTTACATGTGTGAGAAAATCATAAAAGTAATTAATTAAATCCCTTAAGCTTAATTAACTATTAATTATGAGCGTACTGGATTAGACTCTTTCATTTCTAAGGAGCATTGCTAATTTACTTTTCATGTGGTTGCATCTCATGTTGGCTCATCATTAATTAGTTAGTTAACTTAAGGTGATATAGGTAAGGTTTTAATTAATTGATTTAATTCATACCTCAACCTAATTAAGCCATAAAATCAACCTAATTACTTTTCATTAAATCAAATTAACTCACACATATGGGGAATGGGTTAGAATTAGCAAACCACTTTCATATCCTTTGAATAAAATCAAACATAAAATCAAAAATGGATTTAAGAAACTTTGGTTTATTTTAAATGATCATATTTAATGTGATTGTCTTTAGGAATTAGTTGGATTGAATGAAAATACATGCTTGTGTTTCTTTATTTCTTTCTAATTATGTCAAAATTTTGTATGCCACTTGTAGTCATGCATTCATTTCTTTCAAAAAATAATTAAATAAAATGATTTCCTTTATGTCAATTTGCAAGTGTTGGATTTAATTAAAATATGTGTGGCTTTTATCACTATTAAATCCCAAATGTGTTTTCAAAAGCTTATTAATGAATAATTATGTATATTGTTACATATACATAGAAACTACATATGAATATAAGCTCAGTGTATGAAGTGAAGTCTCTTTTTTACATTCATATGTTGATTTGTATAAGTTTGAATGTTAATGGGTATATTAGTCTGGACATTCTGGGGAGGCATGGCTTTAAGTAGCCCCAAGGAGATTCCTACCTCACTCCCCTAATGCAAAATAATGGTGATATACCTATTTGATTTCATTATTTTGCATTTTGTGTACCCCCAACTCAAGGTTCTAGCATGCTTGGAGGAGTCTCTCATCCAAACCTTCGAGCTCTTCTAACCGCAACTTCACATTTTTCTCTATTGTGAGTTTACTACACACAGCTATCCTTAATGATGGGAGTTGAACTTCCAATGGTAGAATTGCTTTAGACCCATAAACTAAAGAGAATGGGGTAGATTGAATTAGAATTCTTGTATGTGGTGCGGTAAGCCAACAAGGCTTCAACTAACTCATGCGACTGCCGCTTGTTGTCATCGAGTGTCTTCTTTAATATCTGAATGAGAGTTTTGTTGAAGGCTTCTGCTAAGCCATTTGTCCTCAGGTAATTTATGGTTGAATATCTCCAATTTATGTTGTGTCTCCAAGAAAATCTATTAATTTTAATACTCTTGAATGCAGTGCCATTATCGAATATAACTCGTTGAGGCACCCCGAACCTATATACGATATGGTTCTTGAAATGTTGGAGCACATGCTGAGCTATGACCTCTCTGAGTGGATTTCCTCTGCCCACTTAGAAAAGTAATCGGTGGTAACTAGAATGAATCAATGACCCTTGGAAGAAGGAGGATCGATCAAACCCACTATGTCGGTACCCCAACACTCAAATGGCCATGAGGCCAATGTAGGGTATAGAATGTTGGGTGGTTGGTGTAGGACTACACCATACACCTGACATTAGTGGCATCTCCTATCTACATCCATGTAGCTTGTGATCATCGAGGGCCAATAGTATCATAGTCTCCTGATCTTGGCTTTCATCTTCAGACCGATTGATGCGCTCCGCACAAACCTGGGTGTACCTCGATCACAATCCTATGGGCTTCGTGCATGTCCAAACAATGTAACCACATATGATCGAAGGACCGCCGGTATAACGTGCCATCTACGAGAGCGTATGAGAGGGCTCTCTGCTTCACTTGATGGGCTAGTGACTTCTCTTGAGGTATTTTTCCTATATTTTGATAATCCATGAATGGTTGCCTCCAATCTGACTTATCGTCCTTTTTGGCAACAACAACCTCCCCATCAAGTGAGAGTATTTTGATGAGTTAAGCTTCAATAAGGGATAAAACTTGCCTATTTTGGACCCTTATTAGTATGGACACAGCTTCCGGACAAGCCAACTCTTTGGCAAGCTTGGCCAGTGCATACTACTTTGCTTTCTCCTCGAGGAATCTTGTAGATGGTAACCTCTGGGATTTGGGCTAGCAACTCCATGGTATACTTGTGGTAATGATGGAGCTTAGGCTTTAGCACTTTGTAAGACCCACTAATTTGTTTGATAACTCATTGAGAATCCCTGAAGATGTTGATGCTCTAGATGCACAGTATAATGACTAACTCCAGACCAGAAATCAGAGCCTCATATTCGACTTCATTGTTGGTGCATGGATTGGATAGATGATATAAGAATCTCATCATATTGCGGTTTGAAGTTAGGGGAACTATTCCTATCCCTGCCTTCCCAGGAAGCATAGATCATGATTATTCTCTCTTTTGAAGGGAAGCCGCACCATCAAAATACATCTCCTAGTGGTGAATGCTAGTGTCCCCTATGTTCATGATTTGTTCATCAGGGAGGTCATAACTAAATAGGGAATCGAAGGAAGTGGGTGTGCTGCTAAGAAATCCATTAGCGCTTGTCCTTTTCACTGCATGGAGGGGTAAGAATGTGATGTCAAATTATGACAAAATCATGGACCAATGCGCCAACCATCCGGATAACATTGACCGTGTCATGAGATATTATAGTGGATTGATCTTGGGGATTAGATTCACCTTATGAGAAAGCATGTAATGTCATATCTTTTGGAATGTAAAGATTAAAGGTAGGCAGTACTTTTCAATTGGTGGGTAGTTTACCTCAACAGGGATTTGATGATGACTGAGATAGTAGAGTGCATTCTCTTTACCGTCATTAGTTTGGGCCAACAAAGCATTAAGGAAGTCATCTAGTGCAGTAGTATATAGTATCAATGGCTTGCTCAGGATAGGGGCTACTAGAATTGGTGGCATCATCAGGTAGTGCTTGATATCTTTGAAAGCATGCTGGTACTTATCATCCCACTTGAACTTGGTAACCTTTTTGATAATTGTTAAAAATGGCTGGCATCTCCCTGATAGGTTGGAAATTAAGTATCTGAGATACACCAACCACCCTTGAAATGATCTGAGTTGAGTTAGACATTTAGGGGGTGGCATTTATAATATCACCAAGATCTTCTTTGGATCGATTTCTATTCCATGTTGCCATACAACAAACTCAAGGAATTTCCTTGAATCTACTCCAAATGCTCACTTCAGGGGGTTCATTTTAAGGTTAAATTATCTTAACCGTTTGAAAACTACTCTCAAGTCAAAGAGGTGCTCTTCCCTTTCTTTACTTTTAACTATAAGATCATCAACATAACATTCACCTGATGATGAATAAGTTCATTGAAGATCTGAGTCATGGCCTATTAGTATGTAGCATCGGCATTTTTAAGGGCGAAAGGCATGACCATATAATAATAGATTTCAATTAAGGGTTCAAAAAGTACTATTTTTCTCATCCTCGGGGGCCATCTTAATTTTGTTTTAGCCAAATGATCCATCCATGAAAGAGAATACTGCATGAGATGAGGTAATGTCCACCATCAGCTCTAGTATAGTTATTGGAAATTCATCCTTTAGACTTGCCTTATTCAGATCCCTAAGATCGACACATATGCAAATTTGGCCATTCTTTTTCTTAACTAGTATGAGACTGGCCAACCAGGTAGGATATTTTACTTCCCTAATATAACCAACATCGATCAGTTTCTTGATTTCAGAAATGACTTGCTACTCAATGTCTAATCGCATGTGTCTAGAAGCTTGCTTGATAAGGTTAGCATTAGGATATATCACTGCTTTATGGACTTCTATGTGAGGAGATAAATCTAGCATTTCTTCATAACTCCATGCAATAAAGTCCTTAAACTTAGTCAATAGCCTAACTAAGTCATTGGTTTCTTCTTTATTCAATAGGGAACTGATGTATGTCAGGTGTGGATCTTCTTTTTTTCCTAACTTCATTTCTTTAAGTTCATCAATGGTTAATCTGATTTCTTCTTCAAACTATGATAGTGCATCTTTGACTTCAAACTTATTTGGATCATCTGAAGTTTCTAAACACACCTCCTCATATGAATTAACATTATTTTAAAAGAACTTATCATACTCCAAATGATTGGTGATGACTAGGCAATGGTTGTCATCATTGACTGGACCACTATGCCAAATCCTAGTTCTGGTCTTGATTGAAAATGTCTGCTTTGGTTATTCCATAATATTTCAAAGTAATTTGGCCTATGTTTAGACCAAGTAGGTGGGATTAATCCCATCTTTTGCCAAATTAAGAACACAATGTGAATACCAATTAATAAGCAGTTGTATTAAATCATAATATGAATCATCCTCATGTTCTGCGTCAGCTTCCTGACTTGAGGATGATGCTCCCAATAATAACCTTTTTGGCTTGACATCTGTAGATGACTAGGGGGCCTCCTTAACTACCAAACCCTCAACTTTTTGAGAGGAAAGTGGGTTAGAGCTAAGGTTCCCAACTATCATCTAACTGTTCTATATAATACTGACTTGGATACATTCATGCTTTACTTGGAGGTCTGGTCTTCATCACTATGGCTTGAGTGTCACCTCCAATAGGACCCACTGAGAGGGGTTAATTGGTGTGCTGACAACATGAGACTCATCCTTTGAACTATATTCTAAGTCTATGTGGATAACAGGGGTACTTCTATGAGCTATAACATAGCTCCTACTTGCTGGCTACCAGCAAGGAGGTTTTCTACCTCTAGAACTACCTCTGGATCTTCCACTTCCTCTACTTAGTAGGGGTCGAGTCATCCTACTCATGTGTTAATATGGAGGAATGAACTATGACTGGAATCTAACTTCAAGCTCTACTTCTTCCTCAATGTCTAATTATTGCTCAGTTGCATTTTCTTTTTTATTTTCTTTTTCATTTTTTCTTCTTTTTCTTTTTCTTTTAGTTTTGAACTTCGACCAAGTTTGAGAGAGTAGACTTTTGATTTTGAGGAGGATAGTAAGGTTACATCCTCATATATCTCGATCTCTCTAATTGAAAATGGACTCAAGTCTCCTTTGACACAGTATTCGATTCTAACTCTTCAAAACTTGATGCACTAATGTAGAGAGGATGGAACCATTTTATTCTCATGTATCGAAGGCCTACCGAGCAAAGTAGTCAAAGATGTATCCGAATCAATTATGTAGAACTTAGCATCTGTCTTCTAGTCATCTATCTCTAATGGTAACACCATAGAGCCTAAAAACCTATTTCCTTGCACATTTAATCCTCTCAACATTATCCAATCTCCTCGGAGTTCAAAGATGTCAATCCTTAGGTAAGCAAGGGTCTTTAGACTCATAATGTTCACTGATGCACTTGAATCAACTAACACCTTGGAGAGTCTGAATTTGCCTATATTTACTGTGATGTAGAGGGGACGGTTGTGTTCAATTGTCCATAAAAGAAGGTCTTCATCGATGAATGTAACTCCATGAGCTTCTCTTATATAACATGCCCCCTCTTCAATAGCGATCAGCTATGCTAAACATATTTTTGGATTTAGAAGGGCCTTGATTAATGACTCCCTCATCTCTTTGGATAGGATAATAGCATCATATATGCTTAGCCTAGCTAGCAAATTTCTCAGGTGAGTGAGGACATTGTAGTCAACTTTGGGCTGGTCCTCCATAAGAATATATGTAGGCAGAGCATCCCGTGGAGGGGCTATCTGTTCACTTGAACTAATGACTTGCTTACCTTTATACTAAGATGCTACCCTAGGAGGTAGAACTTTTCCACTGGGAATGTTGACTTCAGTAACTTCATGATACGGTTTAGTGGAAAGTTCTACTTGCTCATCAGGTTCACCTGTAACTTCTCCGATGGGATTATCAGAGTTAGATGACTCCAAATCAATCATAATGGGTGAACCTGAGTGATTCAAGAATGGATAATCCATTTATAAATCATAAGAGGAATGATCAGAACTAGAGTTATTATTAATTAGACAAGGAGCTTTCTATAGGAATAAAGTCAAGCAGATCATCAGAAGTTATAAAAATGTAAGTGGAATCAATTTTGTTCAATGATTTCTTAGATTTAGAAGGAGGTACAAAATAAAAATCAAGTAAAGTAAGCAGATTAAGGGGTTTGGTACCCCCCTATCGATACAACACGACTATTATAAGAAGAGCTGACTAGAGGAACTATAGCTATAATTGTGGAAAGAGTGTCAGAACTGGTCGATGGTTGCACTACTGTACTATCACAAGTGAAGGTTTTCACTGCTGCTAGGCTCCCACCTCTCTTATGTTATCCTTAGCAACTTGCAAACCTTCCTTGGAGTTAGAGGTTTGAGCTGCCTCAGGCACCTGCAAGGGTAGTTTCTTGAGTTAGATATGATTTTTTGGAGGTTTCATATAGGGAAATATCCCAACCTTCTTTTGTCTTAAGAGGATCGCATGTATCCCTATGAATACTCTAACAGAACTGGAAGGTTATTCTAATAGGTATTCCATGGAGATGATGATGGCACCCGACCTGTAGCTACGCTCAAGCCAATTCTTAAAAGTAATGCAATCTTCTAAGCATGGCCTAATATGCGGTGGTAGAGGCAATAGTTTAGATCATGACTCTTGCCCACTTCCTCTGGCCTCTTAGGTCCAAGAGTAAGGAAGTAATAGCTACTTGGTGGTGGGTAGGAATACTCCTGCTGTGGTGGCCATTGTGGCAACTAAGGTGGCTGGTATGATGGGCGAGGTGGTGATAGAGGAGGTGGCAGAGGAGGCTACTGAGCTCGAGGCCTATCTGACTGATACCTAGCTAGTTGTTTCCCCTTATCAACTACTGTGACTACCCCTGGCTTCTTCTTAAATGTCTTCTGAGATTTGGGCTTGACTGACTAGTCCTAGAAAGGAAACTATTTGGCTTCATCTTGTAGACTAGCCTTTTTATTTATTAGTTTCTCAAAGGTTTTGATTGTAAAATCCTTGACATGAAAGCGACTAGGCCATGGATGTTCTTAAGTAGAATCTCTATGGCATGTTATTCAGATAGCTATGGTTCGCATTTCATACCCAGGTTAAGGGACTCGTTGGGATTTTACTTTGCTACAATGAGGACACCTATAGCAACCCTTTGCTGAGCTCCAACAAATCTCTTAATGAAGAGATGCTCCAACTCAACAAATGTCTTTATCGAACCAATGGGCAGTTTGGCATTACCAGTCAAATACAACTCCCGCTAAACTGTTAACAAATAATGTGAAAATAAGGGCATCATTACCTCCGGCATTGCAACAACTGGCCATGAAATGTGCAACTTATTGGTGAGGGTTCCCAATGTCATCAAAGATTTTGAAAGAAGGAGCACAAAACCCTTAGGATATTGGACCACATCAAATTCTTTCAGGTAGGGTCTACCCTTTGGAATAGATGAGCCACCTCAGGCTTCCACCAGCGCTTCCCTCACCTGTTGTTCCACCAGGTTCTTAATATCCTTCTCATGCATGGAAGTACTATCCACCACCTTCTTATGAAAGATACCACTATCATGATCTACTGGAGAAGTGCTCTTGGGCTGATCTATGACATATGTTGACTCACGATGAAATATCTCTATCGATATATGCTGCGGGGCTGAGGCTTAATTTTGGAGTGCATGGATGGCTGCTAATAAGTATTCTATACTCTTCTCTATTTAGTTGATCTGATCATCCTTCCTTCTAATCTACTGATGAAGGTGCTAGGTTGATTGGATGACATCATCCTCTTCAACCACAAAACCATCCTGCTGTTGGTCTCCATGGAGGGAGCTAGTATCGACCATGTGGACTTCGATCGAGTCCTCTAATAAATCATCCTCATCAGGGTCAAAATTGATCCTTCCCTCCTCATGATTGGATCAATCGCTTCCTAAGATTTCCCTCTTTTCGGTAAACTACAGTGCAAAAATTCAACTTAATAGGTAAGGGTTTAATTAATTGATTTAATTCATACCTCAACCTAATCAAGCAATAAAATAAACCTAGTTTCTTTTCATTACATCAAATTAACTCACACATATGAGGAATGGGTTAGAATTAGCAAACCTCTTTCACATCCTTTGAATCAAAACAAACATGAAATCAACAATGGATTTAAGAAACTTTGGTTTATTTTAGATGATCTTATTTAATGTGATTGTCTTTAGGAATTAGATAGATTGAATGAAATTACCTGCTTGTGTTTCTTTATTTCTTTCCAATCATGTTAAAATGTTGTATGCCACTTGTAGTCATGCATTCATTTCTTTCAAAAATTAATTAAATAAAATGATTTTCTTTATGTCAATTTGCATGTGTTGGCTTAAACTAAAATATGTGTGGCTATTATCACTATTAAATCCCAAAAGCTTATTAATGAATAATAATATATATTGTGACTTTAGTTACATATACATAAGAGGTGCATGTGAATATAAGCTTAGTATATGAAGTGAAATCTCTTTCTTACATTCATATGCTGATTTTCATAAGTTTGAATGTTAATGGGTACATTAGTCTAGACATTCTGGGGATGCACAACTTTAAGTAACCCCAAGGAGGTTCCTCCCTCATTCTCCTGGTGCAGAACAATGGTGATGCACATTTTGATTTCATTATTATGCATTTTGACATTAAAATTTAGATAGAGATTTAATTCATTTACACAAATAAATTAAACAAATCAAATTCTACTTTTGCATGATTTCATTCTTATAGTTTTTATACATCTATATGTATTTAAAAATAATAAGTATATTAGTCTGGACATTCTGGGGATGCACGGCTTTAAGTAGCCCCAAGGAGGTTCCAACCTCACTCTCCTAGTGTAGAACAATGGTGATGTACTTGCTTGAAACTTTCATACATTTGAATGTGTACTTAGATAATGAATGAAAATTCTAGTTTTCTATTAAAAAGACATGCATTCATATTTTGTTCAAGTGGTTGGATTGGTTAGTCATATGATTTAGAGTTCTTTCCTTATACTTTTGTATAAAAATTTAGATAGAGCTTTAAATTAATATGAAAAAATAATTCAACCAAAGGAAACATCAATTCCAAGTACATTTGCTTACATTCATCATTTAAGTGTGCTAAGATACAAATTGGTTGTATAAGTATGTTTAAGACTTAATCATATGCATGTTATATATGATGGAAAGAAATTAACAATCATGTATAATGTGATAGTAGTTCATTCTAGTTAATCTTAAGATTCCTTTCTTATTGAATGAGATTATTTAAAGTGAACCTAAACTTAGGTCTAATTAAAATATGTAATAAGCCACTCATTAAAGGAAATTCATTTAATCAATTTACTTTAGATGTGGCTTAAGGTAAGGATAAAAGAGAGTGACCCTCTCTTTTCTTCTCTTCATAACACTTAGTTGTTAAGTGTAGTTTATATGAAACAAAAGAAAACACAAATTATAATTCTCAAATCAATTAAACCATTTAAATTAAAACCATGCTTCATAATTAAATGTCCTTCACATTTAGAGAATGATAACTCTAAAGCCTAGTTAGGATATACCACACAATCCTTAACACACATATTAGATTATGTCACCACTTTTAGCTTTATGTTAGGGCGGTGCATGGTTTGATGTATGTTTGTTTTGTGATATATTATTGTAGATTGGATGTTAGGGTGTATGCCTCATAGAATGGATGTTAGGATGTGATTAGCCTAATAATTTTTTTCTGTAGGAGATTGTGCTTAAGGGATGCTTAAAATGAATATAAATGCTCTCCTTTACAAGTTGCTTAATTACAAAGCATAATCTAAATTAGGATTGGTGGACTTAGTTACCCATATGCACGATGCTAAGTCAAAATTATATACATATAACTTCTTGGGTTGTATGGTGTGTCTAGTTAATACTTATTTTGCAAGTTTAGTTAGATTTACTTTTCTTATTTTTGATGTAATCTTGCATTAGGAATTAGGATTTGTGTCATGGGGGATTAGGATGAGTGGAGGCTAGAAGGTTTTGTCTTGGGAGGCTCCGTGACGCCTTTGAAGTGAGAAAATCCAAAGGAGGAATGGAGGAGATATGAAGAACCCCATAACATTTATTCAATTGTAATTATAATTATTCTTTCATTACTGGGATGTATAAGGGTAGAGCTCAGCTACCCTTTTTTTGGTTGTACAGCAGTACCTAACCACACCGGCCTTTTATTCTTTCATGTTGAGTTTATAAATGGTTTGATGCTTTGTTTACAAATGTGTAATCGAAATGGCATGTATTTTTCTAGTTTCTTCATATATGATGATTTAATGTGTGGCCTGGATCTGCTTATGATCTTAGGTAAAAATAAACTTTTTACTCTAATCACAACTCATAATCTAATTCTCTAAATAACTCATAACCTCATTTAAAGCCTAGGTATTAAATCAAGATAACTAAAGGATTTAGCAACCCATTAGCTGAATGTTGTATGTTTAATATCATGCATATCATCTTATTTTATTCTTACTAAAAGAGGGTTCCCATCCATGCACGATAAGGGAAGACTTGAACTTTGAGGGTCTCCCTTGTGGTGGAAAATACCTTTTTCTCTCTGATTTATCCAATAACCCTATTTTATCATGCATTTAGGCCTATAAAAATCCTATGGCCTATGTCAAAATAAAGAGTCCAAAATCAAATAAAAATTGATAAAATTTGCATTAGACTAAGTCATTATTCATACCACTCATGCTCTAGTCTCTTAGGGAGTGGGTTTAAGGACTTTAGTTTCTTACTAAATGATAACAAACTAGCCATCTTGCAAAATAAATGACTTGACCACATGGTTTTAAACTGTAGGAGGAGTTACTACTTCTCTAGGCAGTTATAAGTCCAGCAATTGTGTGGTTTACTCTCTCTTGTGGAGGTAAACAATATACCCATTTTAGCCTTAGATTTAGGACGTGCTTTCCCTAGATTTAGAATATGAGGTTACTATTTCCCCTCAGGCTATAAGTATAAATCATCACCTCTTAGGCATTTCCATAATTTTGTATTGTGGGATTATAAGTCCTAGATTTCTAATAAATTTCAACTCAAATAAATAATTCCCTTCAATTTCAAATATAAAAAGCCCAACCATAAGATAGTTTAGGATGCTCACTATGTCTCCTAATATCATGAGCATCCCCTACTCATCTTCTTTTGATCTTCAATAATAAGTTTCTCCTTTTTTATTTATCCCACAAATTTTGCATATATGGCCAATTTATTGATAGTCCTATCTTTGAAATCTTTGGAGATAATAATTACCTACTTTAATCGATAGTATTCCTATGGAACTCACCTTTCTTAGGATGTAACTAATTATGGGGGCTTGCCACTATAGAAATTTAGAACCCAATTTAAATAAACCCAACTTTATTCATCCATGTAAAGTAGGGAAAAATATTTGGTACATTCGAAGACACATCATGCCTTAGGAGTCCTTATTAAGTGATTTGGTCCATCGTAGGGCAGTGATTTCTATCTTTCATGATAATGCATTATTTCTTGATGTTGTACCCAATCACCTCAATAAGTACATCTTCAGATCTATGTGGTGTCCCCCCCCCCCCTCATACAAATGAGAATTAAAAATAAACACCACAATGGTCAATGAGTTGATATCCTTCTCTGTGGTAAAAAGGCCTTCCCAAGTGGCTAAAACTTATTATATAGCAGTCTCCTTTGGAGTAAAATAAGCTTTCATACTAGAAAAGCTCTAGGGTGGACTGATTTGTTGTCAGCATGAATCATTTTTTATTTATATAACTCGAGGTTCTGACACGCTCATAAGTGTTTCTCCTCCAAACATTGAGTTCTTCTAGTCACAACTTAGTGTTCTAATCTATTGTAATCTTGCTACCCATAACTATCTTTAGTGATGTGAGTTAGACTTCTAATGGTTGAACAGCTTCGAACCCATAGATTGAGTTGGAGTTTGGTAGGTGGTGCGGTAGGCCCACAAAGCTTCAGCTAACTTCTCATGCCACTGTAGTTTATTATCATTGAGTGTCTTCTTGAGTATTTGGATGAGATTTTTGTTGAAGGCTTCTGCTAAACTATTTTTTTGTGGGTAGTAAATGGCATAGTATCTCTAGTCTATGTTGTGTCTCGAGGTGAAGTTATTGATTTTAGTGCTCTTGAATGCAATACTATTATCAGATATAATTTAGCAGAGTACTCCAAATCTATATATGATATGGTTTTTGAAAAACTTGAGTACATGCTGAGCTTTAACCTCCCTGAGCGGAATCTACTCTGCCCACTTGAAAAAGTAGTTGGTAGCAGTAAGGATAAACTGATGACCTTTGATAGAAGGAGGATCAATCGGACCCACTATGTCAGTACCCCAACACTCAAATGGCAAGAGGCCAAAGTTGGATGTAAAATGTTGACGGTTGGTGTAGGACCACATCGTGAACTTGGCATTAGCGACATTGTTTAGCTACATCCATGCAATCAGTGATCAGCAATGGCCAATAGTACCCAAGTTTATTATTTTTGGCTTTCATCTTGGGACTGGATTGATGAGCTCAGCATAATCCTGGATGTACCTTGGTCATGATCTTACGGGCATTGTTCTTGTCTAAACAATGTAACCACATATGATTGAAAGACCGCTAGTAGAAGACACCATCCACAAGGGCATAGGAAAGTGCCATTTACTTCACTTGATGTTCTTGGGACTTCTCTTGAGGTAGTTTGCCTTAATTTAGGTAATCAGTTAAGGGTTACCTCCAATCCAATTCTTCATTCTTTTTGGCAATGGCAACATCCTGTTCAAGAGAGTATTTTTTGATGCTCCCCTTTAAGATAGTAGTTTTCGATGAGTTCGATAGCAATAAGAGGCAGAACTTACCTATTTTGGACCTCTATTAATATGGACTCATCTTCTAGACATGTAAACTCCTTGGTAAACTTGGCTAAGGAATTTGTTATAGCATTTTCTCCTCTAGGGAACTTGTAGATGGTCACTTCTAGAATTTGGGCCAACAACTCCATTGTGCACTTAGGGCAATGATGGAGTCTAGGCTTCAAAACTTTATAGGACCCAATGATTTGATTGACCACTAGTTGGGTATCCCAAAAGATATTGATTTTCTAGATGCCTTGGAAGATGGCTAACTCCAGACCAGCAATCAGAGCCCCAAATCTGGATTTATTGCTAGTGCAAGGATTAGATAGATGATATGAGAATCTCATCATATTGCAGTCCAATGTTAGAAGAACTATTCCTAACCTTGCCTTTTCTGGAAGAGTAGATTGTGGTTCTTCTCCTCTTTGAGAGGAACCCACACCATCAAAGTACATCTCCCAATGACAAATGCTAGTATCTCCTAAGTTCATGATTCATTCATCAGGGAGATCATCACTAAACAAAGAGTTAGCAAAAAGTGGGTTCGCTATTAAGAAATTTGTGAGTGCTTGTCCTTTCATTGCATGGAGGGGTACGAAAGTGATATCAAACTACCATAAAATCATTGACCAATGTGCCAACCATCTAGATAGTGTCGGCTGTGTTGTGAGGATATAGTAGTGGATTGATTATGGAAATCAAGTTCACTATATGAGAAAGCATATAATGTTGTAGCTTTTGTGATGCAAAGATTAAGGCTAAGCAATGCTTCTCAATAGATCGATAGTTTTCTTTAGTAGAGATTGGATGATGACTGAGATAATAGAGTGTGTTCTCCTTCCCTTCATCATTAGCTTGGGCCCACAAAACACCAAGGGAATCATCTAGTGCAGTAGTGTAGAGTAAAGGCAGCTTTCCTGGTGGTCGGCTAAAATTGACGTCATCAACTACTGCTTGATGTTCTCGAAAGCATGCTGACACTGGTCATCCCACTTAAACTTGGCATCTTTTTCACTAGTGCTAAAAATGGTTAGCATCTGTCATATAGGTTGGATATAAAGCATCTTAGATATGACAACTGCCCTTGAAATGATCTGAATTAAGTTAGACTTTTAGGGGGTGGCATTTCTAATATCACTTTAATTTTCTCTAGGTCAATTTTTATTTCACTGTGTCAGACAACGAACCCAAAAAATTTCTTGTATCTACTCTGAATGCACACTTTAAAGGGTTCATTTTGAGGTTATATTGTTTTAACCACTCAAAAACTACTCTCAAGTCCAAGAGATGGTCTTCCTTTTCTTTACTTTTAACCATGAGATTATTAGCATAGCATTCAACTTGGTAATGTATGAGTTCATCGAAGACTCAAGTCATGGCCCGCTGGTATGTGGCACCGATATTTTTAAGGCTGAAAGGCATGACCTTGTAGCAATAAATTTTGATGGGGGTTCTAAAGGTAATGTTTATTTCATCTTTAGGTGCCATCTTTATTTGATTATATCTAGATAAACCATCCATGAAAGAGAAGACTGCATGAGATGAGGCAATGTATACCATCAGTTTTGGTATCAGTAGTGAAATTTTATCTTTTGAACATACCTTATTAATATCTCTAAAGTCAACACAAATGCGAATTTGGCCATGCTTTTTCTTAACTAGGATGACAGTAGCCAACCAGGTGGTGTATTTTTCCTCCCAAATAAAACCAACATTGATCAATTTCTTGACTTCATAAATGACATGTTGTTCAATATCTAATTACATGCGTCTAGGAGCTTGCTTGATAGGGCTAGCATCAAGCTGTATTACTAGCTTATGGACATCTATGTCAGGAGCTAATGAAGGCAACTCTTCATAACGCCATGCAAAGTAGTCCTTAAACTCACCGATTAACCTAACTAAGTCATTGGTTTCAATTTCATTCAATAAAGAACTGATGTATGTCGGGCGTGAGTTATCTTTAGTTCTTAAGTTGATTTCTTTGAGCTTGTTGATGGTTTACTTGATTTTTTCTTTAAACTCTGGTGGTGCATCTTTGACTTGGAAATCATCTGGATCATCGAAGTTTCTAAGCACAACTCCTCATATAAGTTAATCTAATTTGAAAAGAACCTATTAGATTCCAAATGATTGATGATGACCAAGCAATAATCATCATCATCGACTGGGCCTACCATACCAAAGCCTAATCCTAGTCTTGATTGAGAATTCTTGCATTTATTATTCCATAGCCTTTTGAAGTATTTTGACCTGTGCTTAGACCTTGTAGGATTAAACCTTTCTTTGCTAATTAAGAACACACGATGAGTACCAATCAAAAGACAATTCAATTAATTCTTTATATGAATCATTTTAAGTTTTACATTAACTTCTTGACTTGACGATGATGCTTTAGGATAGAACCTCTGGATCTTCATGGTTGCACATGATTTGGGGACTTCCTTAACTGCCAAACCATCAACTTTTTATGAAGAAAGTGGGATTAGAGCTAATGTTCCTAACTAATTCATAATAGTTTCACATAATAATGACTTGGATACACTTATGCTTCGCTTGGGAATATAGCCTTCATCACTATCTGGCTCGAATTTCATCTCAAATGGGATTTCTATCGAGAAGATTTGGCCAATGTGCTAACCACATAAGGATTTTCATTTGAACTAGATTCTAAGTCTATGAGAATAGCAGGTGTACTCTTGGAAGCTAGGACAAAACTTTTGGTGGGTGATAAATATGGATGCCTTCCACTTGGGACTCCCTCTAGACTTGCCTCTTCCTTATCCTGGTGGAGGTCAGGTCATCCTCCCCACTTGTTCGAATAGAGTAATGAACTGGGGGCAGAATCTAATCTCAAGTTATATTATTTTAACCTCTAAAAAACTACTCTCAAGTTCAAGAGATGGTCTTCCTTTTCTTTACTTTTGACCATGAGATTATTCGCATAACATTTGGCTTGGTAATGAATGAGTTCATCGAAGATTCGAGTCATGGCCCGCTGGTATGTGGCACCGACATTTTTAAGGCCGAAAGGCATGACCTTGTAGCAATAAAGTTTGATGGGGGTTCTAAAGGTAATGTTTATTTCATCTTTAGGTGCCATCTTTATTTGGTTATATCTAGATGAACCATCCATGAAAGAGAAGATTGCATGAGATGAGGCAATGTATACCATCAATTTTGGTATCGGTAGTGAAATTTTATCTTTTGAACATGCCTTATTAAGATCCCTAAAGTCAACACAAATGCAAATTTGGCCATGCTTTTTCTTAACTAGGATGACAGTAGCCAACCAGGCGGTGTATTTTTCCTCCCGAATGAAACCAACATTGGTCAGTTTCTTGACTTCATATATGACATGTTGTTCAATGTCTAATTGCATGCGTCTAGGAGCTTGCTTGATTGGGCTAGCATCAAGCTAAATTGCTAGCTTATGGACCTCTATGTTAGGAGCTAATCAAGGCATCTCTTCATAACACCATGCAAAGTAGTCCTTAAACTCACTGATTAGCCTAACTAAGTCATTGGTTTCAATTTCATTCAATAGAGAACTGATGTATGTCGGGCGTGAGTTGGCTTCAGTTCCTAAGTTGATTTCTTTGAGCTTGTCGATGGTTTAGCTTGATTTTTTTCTTTAAGCTCTGGTGGTGCATCTTTGACTTGAAAATCATCTAGATCATCTGAAGTTTCTAAGCACAACTCCTCATAAAAGTTAATGTGATTTGAAAAGAACCTATCAAATTCCAAATGATTGGTGATGACCAAGCAGTAATCATCATCATCGACTAGGCCTACCATACTGAAGCCTAATCCTAGTCTTGATTGAGAATTCTTGCATTTGTTGTTACATAGCCTTTCGAAGTATTTTGACTTGTGCTTAGACCATGCATGTAGGATTAAACCTTTCTTTGCTAATTAAGAACTCACGGTGAGTACCAATCAAAAAGCAATTCAATTAAATTCTTTATATGAATATTTTAAGTTCTACATCAACTTCTTGACTTAAGGATGATGCTTTAGGATAGAACCTCTGGATCTTCATGGTTGCACATGACTTGGGGGCTTCCTTAACTGCCAAACCCCTAACTTTTTAAGAAGAAAGTGGGGTTAGAGCTAATGTTCCTAACTAATGCATAATAGTTTCACATAATAATGACTTGGATACACTTATGCTTTGCATTGGGAATCTGGCCTTCATCACTATTTGGCTTGAATGTCATCTCGAATGGGATCTGCTATCAAGAAGAGCCGGCTGATGTGCTAACCACATAAGGCTCATCATTCGAACTAGATTCTAAGTCTACAAGAATAGTAGGTGTACTCCTGGAAGCTAGGACAAATCTTCTGGTGGGTGATAAATATGGAGGCCTTCAACTTCGGGGACTCCCTCTAGACTTGCCTCTTCCTCATCCTAGTGGAGGTCAAGTCATCCTCCCCACTTGTTCGAATGGAGTAATGAACTGTGGGTGGAATCTAATCTTAGGCTTCACTTCCTCCCTAAGGTCTATTTCTCACTCCCTTTTCTTTTCCTTTTCTATTTCTTTCTCTTTTTCTTTCTCTTTTATTTCTTTTTCTCTTTCTTTTTCTTTTTCTATTACATTAGATTTTGACTAAATTCATGAGAATAGACTTTTTTGTTTCTCAGGGAGGTAGTAAGCTACATCCTCAAATATCCCAACCTCATAAACTGTAAAGGGCTTGAGATCTCCTTTGACATAATACTCAATTTCGCCTCTTATAAACTTGATGCACTCTTGTAAAGAAGAAGGCACCATGCTGTTTTCATGTATCCATAATCTCCCAAGAAAAGCATTGATAGATGTATTGAAGTCAATTATGTGAAACTTGGCTTTACTCTTTCAATCATCTATCTCTAAAGGTAACACTATAGAGCTTAAGGCCCTCTCGCCTTGTTCATTGAATCATTTCAACATCATTTTCTCCCTATGGAGGTTAGAGATGTAAATTCTCAAGTATGCAAGGTTTTTAAACTCATAATATTGATGTACTCAGGTCAACCAAATCTTGGGATAGCTTGAAGCTGCCAACATCCACTGTAATGTAGAAGGGATGGTTGTGCTCGATCATTTCGAGAAGTAGGTCTTCATCGCTAAATGTAAACCCTTATTCAAATAGCATGCTTCCTCTTCAATAGTGGTCATTAAGCTAAGCATATTTTTGGATAAAATAAGCCTTTGATTAGAGATTCCCTCATCTCTTTAGATAAGACAAGGGCATCATATATGTATTGGATGAACCTTACTTTTGTTTGAAAAATGGTTTAGATAAAACAAGGGCATCATATAAGATAAGGGCATCATATATATAAATATTTAGGGCATTCATTTATTTTGTTTGAAAAAGGGTTTGAAATTTTCAGAAAGATTTTTCTTTATTTTTTTACATTGGATTTTATTGGAATTTTGCTGAGTATTGGATGAACCTTACTTTACCAAGCTAGTGATAAAGATTCTTAATTTTGTTTGGTTTATGTTTGGTCATTCTTTTTTAGTTGGTTAATTTATTATTACATATTGGGAAACCCAATAGGGGTTTTAAGGCCGACTTGGAGTGAGATCCTAAAACCAAAAGGATGTTGGCCACCTTTGCTTAAGGATGAAATAAGCCAAGTGCCAATAAAAAAAGAATATACTTGGGCTTATATAAAATATAAGTCCACCAATGATGCTTGGAGTTAATAATTGACTAATAAAGATGGAGAGAGCAACATTCCCAATGGTGTCATTAGAAAAATCTATGGTGCTTATTTTTGGATGCCGCAGGTGGACACCATGAAAAATGATCGGGTATAACATTAAGGAATAATGTACTATCTTTAAAGATAGAAATATCCCCCTATAATAGACATAATCATCTAATAAGGACTCTAAGGCCATGATGGGTCTTCAAATATACCAAAGATCTTTCCCTCTTTACATGGAAGGTAAAGTAGGGTTTATTTTATGTCGGATTCTTTAGTTCCCTATGAAGTCAATCCTTCATAGTTAATTACATCCTAGGAAATGAGATTTCCTAAGAAAATGGGATTGTTCAATTGAAAGACTTTTTTTTTTGTATCCAAAGGAAGATGAGCAAGAAGTGCTCATGATGGGAAGCCTAGTGAGCACTCCAACATATCTATGGCCAAGCTTTATATGTTTGAAAGTGAGAGGATTTATTTAATTTGAGTTGAAATTTTATTAGATTGCTAAGCCTTATAATCCATCAACACAAGATTATGAAAATTCCTATGTGGTGAGGATTTATGTTTGCAGCCCAAGGGAAATAAGTGACCTTGGATCCTAAATCTAGGTAGCTTTTGTACAAGCTAAAAGCATGACTTAAATCTAAGTGAAAGAGGACATAAGGGTCTATTCCACAAGAGAAGATATCCTCGTTCGACTCTTTTGGACTTACAACCGCCTCTAGTGGCTGCTAGCTAACACCTACTATGATTCAAAACCTTGTAGGCTGGTCTTCTGAAACTATAAGATGGTTTAAGCTATTATTTAATTTTGAAAGAGACTAAAGTCATAAACTCACTCCCTAAGAGACTAGATCATATTTGGTATGAGCATATTTCATTGTCTAAAAATGCAACATCTTTTCCAAATTTTATATTATTTTGGCACATTCATTTGGACAAAAGCTTGGGATATTTTATGCTTAAATGCATGATGAAATTTCATTGTTGGCCAAATCAAAAGAGAAAGAGGGTGAAACTTGATCATAAGGGGTTGCTCTCATAAGTCAAGTGATCCTAAAGTGCTAAAATGGATGATTCAATATGACATAAATGATGTGAGATATATAACATACAAGTATGTGGTTGCTAAATCTTTTAATTATCTTGATTATAGCCTAGGCTTTAAAATGATGTTGAAAGTTGTTTAAAATTTAGTTATGAGTTGTTAATTGGGTTAAAAAAATAATTTTGTCATAGGAGCTCGCATCCAGGCCACACATTCAATCATCAATCACTAAAAAACTATGAAAATCATGATGTTTTATTGCGCAAGCTAAACAAAACAACAATCATTTTATAAGCTATCATAAAAGAATAAGAGGCTGATGCAGTTGGGTACCACCATACACCTTGAAAAATTGAAAAAAGTTTGGTAGCCGAGCTCTACCCTTATACAACTCATAATTATAAAATAATATTATAATTTAGAATTGAAAACATACTATAGGAGTCTTCATTCGTCATTGCTTCTTTATTTTTTCTTTTGATTTGATTTGCGTGAAAGCATCACAGGGCACCCCAAGACTAAGCCTTCTAGCCACTACTCATCCTAATCCACATAGCACTAATCCTAATTCATATTACAAAATTACATTTTTATGGGAAAAGTAAATCTAACTGCACCTGCAAAACATATGTTAGCAAAGCATACATACAAACCCAAGTAGTTATTTAGGAGATTAGTGAGTTTTAATTTGTATTTTGTTTGCCTTATTAAATTTACACTTAGAGTCTAAGTGTTATAAAGAGAAGAAGATGGCTTAACCTCCTTCATCTCTACCTTAAGTTATTTTCTGAAGGTCATTTTTATGATTAGGTTTTTTTGGTGAATGATTTATTAAATATTTTATTAGTCCTGAGTTTAGGTTAACCTTAGAGAATCCCATTCGACATGAAAGGAATCTTAAGATTAATGTAATTGAATTACCATCACATAGATTATGTTAAACCATTCCTTTTAATCACCTATAACATGCATATGATGTAACACTTAGTATACCTACACATGCAATATAATTTTGGCACACCTAAATGATCATGGATGCATACATTTGGAAATTGTATTTTTAATTTATTGAATTATTTATACATGTAAATTAAAGCTCTATCCAAATTCTAATAAATGAATGAAATTAAATAAGTACGTGTCATTACTTAACCAGATAAGTTAGGAATCAAATGATCTCCTTGGCGCTACTTAAAGCTTTGTATTCTCGGGATGTCCAGACTATGTTTTTATCATTCAAACATATGTAAATCCATATATGAACATAGGAAAGAGAGCACTACCTTTACATGTAATGTATTTTATATTCTTAAGTGATTATAGATGCATGTATTTTTAGTAGAAAATGAGATTCTCATTCTTTATTCTAACACACATACACATGTATAAAAGATATAAGCAAGTACGTGTCATTGTTAAACTAGGGAAGTGAGGTAATCAAATGACCTCTTTGGGGCTACTTAAACCTCATATTCCTAGGATGTCCAAACTATATACTCACTATCTCAAGTAAACATGAATGTATACATGATTAGAAGAATGAAAATCATGCAAAAGGTTGTAATTTATTTGATTGAATTATTTATGCATGTGAATTATAGCTCTATCCAAATTCTAATATAAATATACATGAAAATGAAATCAAACAAGTACATGACATTGTTAAACCAAAGAAGTGAGGTAATCAAATGACCTTTTTATGGCTACTTAAGCCTTGTATTCTTAGGATGTCTAGATTATATATTTATTATCATTCAAACACATATAAATTCATATATGAATGTAGGAAAGAAAGCCAAACTTCAAATGCTTAAGCTATAAACACATGCAAGTCTTATGTATATATTCATAGCTAATATCACTCAACATTTCATTATCAATTTATAACTTTTCAAAAATAATTTTGAATTTATTAGTGATAATAGCCACACATATAATAGAATTTAAGCTAACACATGCAATTTTACATAAGTAAATCCAGTTGATTATTCAATTTTTAAAAATGTGAATACATGAGATCACATCGCATATAATATTTAAAATGATTGAAGAGGAATAACTAAACATCTCCACATAATTCATTCAACTACACTAATTCCTAAGGAAAATCACATTAAATAAGATTATTTTAAGGAAAACCAAAGTTTCTTATTAATTTTGAATTTTGGATTTTGATTGAAATTAAAGAGAAGAGATCATTTGTTGTTTTCCATCCCATGTTGGTGATTTAATATGTTTAAGGAAAGATAATTAACTAATTTTTATGATTTAATTAAGTTGAATCATTAAATAATCCATTTAACTATGCTTTCCTATGCTTCCTTACTTTAATTAATCATTTAATCATGAGCGACAAATGACATGAACATGGGAGAAAATAAAATTGCAATGCTCCTAAAGGACCTAATGCAATAGGTTCATGATTAGAGATTAATTAAGTTAAAGAACCTAATTAAGTACTCTTATAATTTTTCACACTTATAGTCTAATCATAATTTCTTTAAGTGTTCTTATGTTATTAAATACATAAAGAGGAACCCTTAATTTAAATGTTGATTATCTAAAGGGATTAGAAATTTAGTTTGATTTGATGTGGCCATTAATTAATTAATTAAATCCTTAATCAAGTTATTGTTGACCTCATTTTTAGATGAGCTCTCAACCCCTCCATCTTAGATATAGGATTCCTCTTAGATATTAAGAGGTTCCTTAGTCTTAAGAAACTTCTAGTGATTAGGTGAACACTAAACCTAGCCCTAGAAACTTAGAAGAGTTAGCCATAGGAATAGGTCATGCCTTAGAGGAGTTAGGAAAACTTGCCTACCTTAACTTGAACCAATCCTCACTTCCTTCCTTCAAAGTCAAACTCCAAATTACATCAACTTCAAACTCAAATCAATTTCAAATGATTGAAGCTCATGATTGAAATCTAAATTCAAAAATCTTTCCTAAGTCACTTTGATTCCATCTTATGGACTTAGCCTACATCAAATCCAAATCAAATCAAATTCAAGAAATTTTCTCACACCCATTTATATTCTCATTTATATTCACAAATATAAATGAAATATAAATTCAAACCCCCAAAACCAAATCCAAAATTCAAATCAAAATTAAAAATCTTTCCTAAGTCACTTTGATTTCCATCTTATGACTTAGCCCAAATCAAATCGAAATCAAATCTAATTCAATAAATTTTCTCATAACCCATTTATATTCTCATTTATATTCACAAATATAAATGAAATATAAATACATCAATCCAAAAATTAATCCAAAATTTAAACCCAAATTCAACCAAAATTCAACCTAAGCCTTTCAAATCAAATTCTTGAACTTAGCCAAATAAAATTTAAATCATGCCAAACTCTTGATTTTTCTTCATGGTTCAATCAATATTACAATCATGAATCCAAATATAAACATAAACTTTAAACATCAAATCAATTCTTTTGAACTTGAAATTGTCAAATGAATCAAAACCCATTTGACTTCAAATCACTTGCAAATAGATTTATATTTCAATCATAAGTCCATATGTGAGTTCAATGAAACTAATATCAAGCTTTGACCAAGCCATTTGGCCAACTTAGCCTCACTTGACCCAAAGTGAGCTAAAGTACCCCTTTTGAGCCAAATTCTAATCCTACCAAAATTGGATTGAACTAAGCCCACCTAAGCCTCACATTGTGAGCAACAATCATTACGAGATGATCAATCACTCAAATTGGGTCAAACCAAGTCAAACCTAAGGGTTGACCAAGTCAACACTTAGCAAAAATGAAACCAAAACTAGCCAAAATCCATCATAGGCCAAACTGATTGAAACCATTGATCAAAACTCATTCATGATCAATGTTTGAACTTCACCAAGTCATCATTTGAGCCTAACCTAGCCCAATTGGCCACTTGACCCAAGTTGACCCAACTTGACCCAACTTGACCTAAAAGTCAAAATATGTCAAAACTTGATCGAAGCTAAATTGATTGAAACCAATGGGTCAAGTTCATTCCAAATCATTTGTTGAACTTTACCAAAGCTCTAATTGGCCAACTAGACCCAACCTAGCCCAATTTACCTTGAACCCAACTTGACCTCAAAGGGAAAATTGAGCGAAATCCAAATATAAATCAAATTGATTGGAAGCAAAGATACTAAAACATTTCATATGACCAATGAACCCTAAACAACCCATGACCTAACCCAAATAGGTCAAATGAGTTAAATTGGTCAACTTGACCCATTTGACCTAAATGAAATCAAATGAACCAAATTCAAATATAAATCAAATTTAACCAAACCAATGATGCCAAAACATTTCAAATGGTCATATGAACTTGACCCAACCCTTGGTTTGACCCAATTTGACCAATTGGTCAACTTGACCAAAGTTGATCTATTTTGACCTAAATGGGTCAACATGAGCCAAATCATGTCAAATCATTTCCAAATTCATTGAAACTTGGCTTAACCCATTTTTCAATCATACCAAATATATTCAAATTGAAATCTAATCCAAGTGACCATTTTACCCTTAGGCCATAGGGTAACCTAAAATCAAAACCACTTAGAATTTGGTCAATTACTTTTTATGGACACCTGACATCCTCTTAGTGGACGAAATGGTCACTAATGAAGATGGTACACATGACCCAATGGGTTTGGGTCAGCCTAATCCAACCCAATGGTCAAACCAACCACCTCACTTGACATGAGCACATGGGAATCATTCCTCCACCCATTTCAAGCACATGGAAGCCCTCCACTACCTCTCTTTGGCCAAACTGAACCATATGCAAGCCCTAACAGCCTAACAAAAGCATTCAATCTCATTAATTGATCAAAATTGAAGGAGAGCTTGCGGCCGTCTGATCCTTCCAGGGGGAGATATACTCCCCCTAATTCCACTTGAATTACACACTCTCATACTCGATTGAACTTAGGGAACTCAGAGCTAGCACCCCAAGGTTCCTCCAAGCTTCCTCAACCCATTTCTGTTTCTCCTCTTCTCAATTTCTTTAAGCCAAAAATAGGGGAGCTCCACCATTTTTCCATCTCACTCAATACTTAATATCAAGCCAATTCCTCTTGTAAACTTTTGAGAGGACTCAATTGAGCTTTCCTAAAGCTTAATGAAAGCTCTCAAGGCACCGGAGGGGGGGAGCTAGACCAAGGCTGAACCTAATTGAAGAGGAGCTTGGTCCTTAGGAAGATCCACTTCATCCCAAGGCTTGAAACTTTCAATAAAGCTTCATCTCTACTAGTCAAAGCTGCCTCTATGATTGGGAGCACTCGGTGATAGCCTTCAGTTAGGTATGGATCAAAATCGAGCATAGAATAGGGAGTGTGTGGTCTTTTGTTAAAGAAATTTTCATCTCAAGTAAAATTGGAAATTAGATGTCTTCTCCCTTGCATGATGATGGTGTGGTTTGAGTTTGAGCTCAATCTAAGCTCAATCGAGCTCAGATCTTGCCCTAGAAGATGGACGGTGGCCATCTTCGGTAGGCAAGCTCAAGGATAGATCATGGGCCATCCATCCGTGCATTTTGGATGGACGACCATGATCAAGCTATGTCGGATCCCTTGATTCATCCCTTAAGAACTGCAGGCTCAATCTAAATCATCCAATCCTTGATTAGACAGATGAAGAGAAAGTGCGTAGCACCGCCGCTAATGCGGCACTTCGGTGTGATAACTTAAGTGATGAATCCCGCCGTGCCCCATGAAAAGCGCGCACCGCATCAGCGATTCACATGGCGCTGATGGGATTAGTCATTTAATTATGCTATTTAATTAATGGATAATCATGGAAACTTCAAAACAACATAACTAAATAGAGGAAAATAAAAAATACAAAATAAAAAAGCATTGTAAAGATAATTCAAAGGGGAATAATCTAAAATTAATTTCAATTGATTTTGAATAGTGATATTTTTTGAATTAGGGTTTTATTGGAATGTAATTATGTTAATTACTCTCTAATTATTCCATTGATTAATTCCAAACTTCCTAGGGTTTATTAATGGGATGACCTCATCCTCCCATGATTTTCTTGAAATTTATTAATGATATAATTGGGCTAATTACTTGGTTCATTCCTAATTAGTCTCTTAATCAATTAAATGATTAATTAACCTTTTAAATAATGATAAATCAACTAATTGATATTTCTAACTACCTTAAAATAGTGAGTCAACTCAGGCAATGAGATTAGGAGTTCTTTCCCATATCTTTTTGCATAAGTTTTTTTCATTAAGATTAAAACTTAATTAAGGTGAAAAATTAATTAAATAATTTATTCACTTAATTAAATGGTGTAATTAATCAAAATTTTAAAATCAAAATATTCTAGAATTTAATAAATTCATCTTGGGTATGTGCTTAGGTGTGCAATAGCCTAAGTACCTTAAGGAAATAAAAATCTAGCTCACATGTGTGGGAAGGGTTATGAAAGTACTTAAATTATGCCCTTTAGCTTAATTAATCACAAATTGTGAGCCAATTGCATTAGGCCCCTTTCTTTCCTAGGAGCATTATTGATTTAAATTGCTTGTGTGGTTTTATGTCATACATTGTTTTATAATTATTTGATTAAATATGCTAAAGTGGTATAGGTAAGGGTAATTAATACACTTAATTCACACCTTAACCTGACCAAAGCATAAAATTGATCTAATCACCCTAAAAATTAAACTAAAATAATACACACATGGAAATTGGTTAAGACTAGCAAACCTTTTCACATTTCCTAAATTCAAATCAAGCGTAAAATAATACAAAAATCTCTTTAAAATAAATTTGGTTTTCTTTAAATAATTCTATTTCAAAAGATTGTCTTTAGGAATTAATTAGGGTGAATGAGTTTACATGCTTTCATCACTTTATTTCTTTCCTGATATGCTAAATGTGTATGCCATATAAAAATCATGCATTCATGCTCTTTAAAAGTCAAATTAAAAATGAAATATTTCCTTTATGTCAAATTGCATGTTTTAGCTAAAGTAAGGATATGAATGGCTATTATCACTATGAAATCTAAACATTATTTTAAAACTTATGAATTAAACATCAAAACTAAAGGTGTGCTATTTATAAGTACTTATGAGCTTGAATGTGAATAGCATAAAATGTGTTATGTGATTCTCCCTCTCTTTCTTAACATAGAATTACATAGGATTTGCAAAGTGTATAGTCCATTTGAAAAGGACATAACACTTGCTTAAATCTATTCTTATACACTCCTATGTCATGACTTAGGAAGGAATTCCACATCACACAAATGAATTAAATAATCAAACCAAAATCAAACAAACATAAACTTTTGCATCTTTCTTTTTTCCATTCATTTCTCTTTGTACATGCACATGTATTTAAGAAAAATGGTATATTAGTCTGGAAAACCTTGGGGTTGTGAGGCATTAAGTAGCCCTAAGCAGGTCTTATACTTTACACCCCTAGTGCTAATAATGGCATCGTACTCACTTATGTCTTTTATACTTGTAAATGTGAATATAAAAAATGGATAAAAGAATCACTTTTTTCTACTTAATGAAAATCATGCATCATAAAACATCCAAATTTTTTTAAGTAAAAATACTTAGCATTCATCATTAAGGTGTGCTAAGCATTTCCATTCGCATGTATAGATATGCTTAGGATTCATCCATATGCATGTTACACATATTGGGAAAGAAATGAATTGTTATGTGTTTTGAGATAATATTTCACTTTATTTAATCTTAAAATGCCTTTCTTTTTTAATGGGTTTATTTAGAGAAGATCTAAACTTAGGATTAATTAAAACACATCATAAAACATTCACTAAACAAAAATCAAATATGAATCTACCTTAGAAATTACTTAAGGTAGGGAAGGAAAGAGAAGTTTTCTTCTCTTTTCTCTCTCTTTAAAACACTTAGTAATCAAGTAGGTTCATTTAAACCAAACAAAGTCATCAAATAAAATTAACTCAAATCAACTAAAAAGCTTAAAATGAAACCATCCTCAAAGTTGAACACTTTCATAATTAGAAAACTTCAACCTTAAAGCCTAGCTAAGCATACCACACAAACCTTAAATGGCTCACACATTAGGCTAAGTCACCTTTCTAGCTTTAGGTAAGGAGGTGCATCGTTTGATGTTTCTTTTTGTTTTGTGATGTAATGTTTTATTTGATGGGTATATGTGTGTGTAGACGAATGGTAGGATGATTTAGTCTAATCATTATCTTCAGAGGGATTGTGCTTAAGGGATAAAAAAATATAATTGCGCTATGTGCTGCTTATACCACTAAGCATAATCCAAAATAGACCAGGTGGACTTGGTTACCCATGTGTGGGGTGCTAAGTCCAATTTATACATATACATGCTTGGGATTGTATGGTTTGTTTAGCTAATTTCTATTTTGCAGATTTTAGTTAGATTTCCTTTTCCCATTTTCATGTAATTTTGCAATTAAGATTTTGGAATGATTATTATGGGGATTAGGATGAACATTGGTTATAAGACCATGCCTTATATATCATGTGAAGCCTTTGGAGCAACCACATTCCAACCATCCAAAAGAAAGAACCAAAAGAAGAAAAAAGAAAGAAGAAAGAAAGAAGAACTGAAGAACGAAGACCCCCATAACATGAATTTCTTGCTTAATTGTAATTAATTCATTTGTAATCCAGGTTGTATAAGAGTAGATCTTAGCTACCCAATTTGTTTTTGGGTTTGAGCAATGGAGCCCGACCACAATTGGCCTCTGATTATTTTGCGCTACTTTTATAAATTGATTGATATTTGTTTAACTTGTGCATTAAGATGGCATATTTTCCTAGTTCTTCCTTGCTTTGATGTATGGAATGGATGATGATTAGGCTCTTAGGAAAATAAATTTTCTATCCAACTAATCAATTTAAAACTAAAAAAAAAGCAACTCATAACCTCACCTAAATCTTAAGATATAAATCAAGATAAAAGAATTAGCAACCCCTTAGCTGGATGTTATATTACTTTGCTCACATCATGCAAAAAAATCATATTGTTTCACTCTTGATTGGAGGGATTCCACCTTTGACAGAGAACGTGGCTTGACCTTTGAGAGCCATGGTAGAAACACACCTCCTTATCTTACTAATTTTGGCCTATTATATAATTTCTCATGTATTATGCATATGAATCCTAAAGCCTATGTCAAATTGATTGTCCAAAATGAAAATAAAGTGTAACCAAATTTGCATAGATTTAAGACATTAAATCATGCCTACATGATCTAGTCTTTTAGGGAGTTTATTTAAGGACTTTGTCTCTTTCTAAATAAATAATAACTTAGTTATCTTGCAAAAGTATATGACTTGCCTACATGTTTTAAAATTGCAGGAGGAGTTAGTTGGCGGCCACCCCCAAGTGGTTGTAAGCCCAACAGTCGGGTGGTTTATCCTCTCTTATTGAGGTAAACAAATACCCATTTTTGCCTTAGATTTAGGTTGTGCTTTTGGCCCTCTCCAAAGTTCCTTAGATTTAGGTTCAGAGGTTGCAACTTCCCTTTGTGGCCTACGAGTATAAATCCTCACCTCTTAGGCATTTCCATGACCTTGTATCATGGAATTGTAAACCCTAGATTTCTAATAAAAATCCAACTCAAATGAATAAACTCAATTTCAAAAATGTAAAGCCCAATCATAGGATAGTTTGGGGTGCTTACTATGCTTCCTAGTATCCTAAGCATCCCCTACTTATCTTTATTTGGCTTTGATAAAAAATCCCTCCTCTTGATCAATCCCATTTGAATTTCTAAAAATAAACCAATTGATTGATAGTCCTACCTTTTGAAATCTTTGGAGACCACAATCATTTACCTCAATCGAGAGTATTCCAAAGGAATCATGTTCTTTAGAATGTAATTAACTATGGGGGCTTGCCCCTATAGAAAACTTAACAAACCCAATTTAAAATAAATCCTGCTTTACTTTTCCATGTAAAGTAGGAGAAGAATCACTGGTACATTCCGAAGACCCATGGTCCTTAAGAGTCCTTATTAAGGTGATTAGGTCCATTATAGGGTGGTGACTTCTATCTTTTGAGATAGTACACCTCTCTTCAATGTCGTACCCGATCACCCTAATGAGAATACTTGCGGATCTACATGGCATCCTAACAAAGGTATTATATATTTCTATTTTCATTTATCCTCTTTCCTAAAAGAGGGGATAGATGAAGGTGAAGATATATAAAAATTTCAACACAGTTATGTTTTAATTAGCTCTCTTTAATGAAATGTATTTGGAAAAGTAATTAAGAAAGAAGCCCTAATCACTCACCCTCATTATCCAACTATTAATTAATGATTGATGAACTTTAATTAATTATTTTTTACTATTTAGTACTTTAATTAAACATTAAACTAATTAAGAGAGTAATTAAGGTTTGAATTTCAAAATTCCTTAATTACATAGCTAATAAATCCCAAAAAAATCATGGGAGGTAGAGGTCATCTCACTAAATTACCATACCAAACTTAGGTAATTTCTTAAGTAATTAGGGCTTAATTAAGATAATTAAGAAAACATTTAAATCCTAATTAAGCCTTAAGAATGGTTCAAAATCAACTAAAATTATTTTTATTAAACTCAGCTTTGTTTAACCTTTCCAAAACATATTTATTTTCATTTTTTAGATTTTTCTACAATTATTATGATTTTAGAAAGTTTTAGCCAATTAAATCATAGTTAAGCCTAATTAATCCCTCATCCCATCGACGACATGCGGATGGTTGACGTGGCAGCACTTTCCATGCGGCACCATGGGATTGGCCACTTAAATTGTTTGATGTGATAATGACAGATGCACTTTCATCCCCTCCATCTAATCAAAGATCAGATAGCGGGAAGTAATCTCACGGTTCCTATAGGATTAAATCAAGTGAAACTAGCAGATTAAATCATGGTTGTCCATTCCAAGCATGTAGAACAAATGGCAGATGATCCTTCATCCCCAAAGTGATGGAAGATGGACACCATCTGCCATTGCCCAATTAATCTAAGCTTGCCAGAGTTCATGGAGGTTTGCGATTAACCCCAAAAGCTTCGGGGAAGAAATCTAGAGGGATCTAATAGTGGAAATCACATGAAATCACTATTTCTTTCACAATGGCCTAACAAAATTTAGAAATTTAATGGTTTATTAGAATTTAACTCACTGGAGCTCAAGACCCATGGTTAACTGACTAAGGTAGCTTTCTCTTGAAGAGATGAAGCCCTATTGAGAAGCACACACCTTGCCTCCTCGTTGGTAGCTCTATGGATCAAGCATCATCAAAAAACTCATCGAAGTTGGAATAGGAGTGGTCTCCAGTGCTCGAATCAATCAGGAATCAATTTATTTCTCCTCATCAGAGCTTGGTGAATATGTGGTGAGGAGACTCGGTGAATGTGTCAATAAAGTTAATTTGAGAATGTTGGAGATTTAATGGAGGAGGATGGAGTAGGTGCCCTATTTCACTCGATTTTGATGTCAATGATGATGGGGAGGCTCTAGAACTTAGGGAAAGCTCAGGAGCCTCATTTTTACTCACACAAGCTCTCTAAATTCTCAATCACTCAGTTTGAATTGAGATGGTGAGAGTATACCCTCTCCCTGATCCTATCCAATAGCTTGGATTGGTTTTGAAAATTGTAGGTGTCTGGCCAACATAGGCGGTGGTGGGTAGCAAGGAATTAGTGAGGTGGCTTAGTTTGAGTGGAGGAGTGAGGGAAAGTGGCTGCCAAAGGTTGAGGTGGCGGTCCTTGGTTTCCTATGTGTGCTAATGGAGGAAGTGGGTTTTCTCACCTCCACTTAGCTCATGGCTGATCCAACTAGCTTTGGGACATGTGAGCTAGGGAGACACACTAGCCAAGTAGTGATTGAGCCTGACCTGGAGCAGTTATTGAGTGAGGGCCACTGGGGGTCTTATCTTGACTCAAAGTAGCCCGAGGTGATTAGATTTTTGTTTGACTTATTTATGCTTTTGTATAATTTTGAGTTTGTGTTATGCTAATAGGGACTAGGATTCTGCTGGGGTTCTCTTACACCTACCCTAAACACATTGAGAATTTGGTAATTGGAACTATTTTGACTTGGAGAAAAGTTTGATAAAAATGGAATTTTTATTGTTCAAGCATAATATTCCTTTAGATAGAGCCTGTTGATCAGGAGCATCGGTCGTTCTCCTTTATGATTGATTAGTTGATAAGATCCAACCTGGTAGGCCTTTTTTATGGAGAAAGGGCCTTCCCAATTAAGTTCAAACTTGCCTCCCATCTTGTGATGAGCTGCAATTGGTCTCCTTAGAACTAAGTCAAGCTCTCCAACTCAAAAAGCTCTAGGGTGGACCAACTTGTTATGAGCTTGAATCATTTTTTCTTTGTTCAACTCAAGGTTTTGACATGCTTAGAAGCATCTATCTTCCAAACCTTTGAGTTCTTCCAACTATAGCTTAGTGTTATGCTCGATAGTAATTTTATTACTCATAACTATCTATAGCGATGAGAGCTGAACCTCTAATGGTAGAACGACTTCAGACACATACACTATGGAGAATGGGGTAGATTGTGTTGGAGTCTTATAGGTAGTATGATAAGCTCATAAAGCTTCAAATAATTGCTCATGCCACTATCGTTTATTATCATTGAGTGTCTTATTGAGTATTTGGATGAGAGTTTTATTGAAGGTTTCCATGAAACCATTTGTCTACGGCTAGTAGATGGTAAAATACCTCCAATATATGTTATGTCTATGGAAAAAAGTTATTGATCTTGTTGCTCTTAAAAGTGGTACCATTGTCAGATATGATTTGGTGGGGCACTCCGAATCTATACATGATATGGTTCTTGAAGAATTGGAGCATGTGCTAGCTTTGACTTCCCTGAGTGAAATCACCTTCACCCACTTGGAGAAGCAGCTTGTAGCTGTTTGAATAAACTGGTAACCTTTGGGCTAGAGAGGATCGATGTGACCCACTATATCTATGCCCCAAACTTGAATGTCCATGAAGTTAGAGTTAGATGTAGAATGTTGGGCGATTGGTGTAGGACCAGCCCATGTACTTGGCATCGATGAAAGTGCTTCGCTACATCCATACAATCTGTGATCATCGTTGGCTAGTAGTATCCAAGTCTCTTGATTTTGGCTTTAATTTTGGGACCAGATTGGTGAGCTCTGTAAAGTTCTGAGTGGACCTCGGCCATGACCTTACAAGCTTCATGTTTCTCTAAATAGCACAACCACATATGATCGAAAGACTGTTGGTATAAGACACCATCCACGAGGGCATCAGAAAGTGCTCTCTGCTTTACTTGATGGGCTTGAGATTTCTCTTGAAGTAGTTTACCTTTATTTAAAAAATCAATGAAGGGTTGCCTCCAATCTAGTTCTTCATCCTTTTTGGCAACAACAACCTCCCCTTCAAGAGTGTGTTTATTGATGAGTTCAACATAAATAAGAGGAAGAACCTGCCTATTGTGAACCTATATTGATATGGACTCATCTTCCAGATACGCTAACTCTTTAGCAAGCTTAGCTAAGGAATTAACTATGGCATTTTCTCCTCAGGGAATTATATAGATTGTGACTTTTAGAATTTGAGCAAGTACCTCCATGGTGTACTTATGGTAGTGATGGAGTTTGAGCTTCAAGACCTTATACCCAGCAATCTAGTTGATAAATAGCTGTGAATCCTTAAAGATACTAATACTGTGAATGCCTAGAGAGATGGCTAGCTCTAGACTGGTGATTATTTAGCTTTGTTATTGATGCAAGGCTCTGATAGATAATATAAAAATCACATCATATCACAGTCTAGTATGAGGAAGACTATCCCTCCCCCTACCTTACTTGGGAGAGTGGACTGTGGTTCTTCTCCTCTTTGAGAGGAAGCCGCACCATCAAAGTACATCTCCCAATGGTGAGTGTTCGCATCCTCTAAGTTCATGATTTGTTTATCGGGGAGATCATCACTGAGTGGAATATCTGTAGAAAGTGGATGCACCACTAGAAAGTTTGTGAGTGCTTATCATTTCACCACACAGAAGGGTACAAACATGACGTCAAACTGTGATAAAATAATGGACCATCATGCCAACCATCCAGATAGAGTTTTCCTTATCATGAGGTATTACAGTGGGTTGATTCTAAAAATCAAGTTCACTTTATGAGAGAACATACAATGGCATAGCTTCTAGTGAAGGTTAAAGCTAGGAAATGCTTCTTAATAGGTGAATAGTTCATCTCAGTAGGTATCAGACAATGACTAAGTTAGTATAGTGCATTCTCTTTCCCCTCATCATTGTCTTGGGCTAACAAAGCACCTAGGGAGTCATCTAATGCAGTTGTGTAGAGTATAAAAGGTTTTCCCAGGATAGGGAAGACTAGGACTGGTGGCATCATAGGATATTACTTGATACTTTTAAATCCATGTTGGCATTTGCCATCTCACTTGAACTTGATGCCATTCTTGACTAGAGCTGAGAATGGTTGACATCTACCTGATAGGTTAAATATAAAGCATCTTAGATATGCCAACCTCTCTTGGAATAATCTGAGTTGGGTTAAACTTTTAGGGGGTGGCATTTCCAATATAATCTTCTAAGGTCAATTTCAATTACGTGGTGAGAGTGAACCCTAGGAACTTCTCTAAAGTCACTCTTAAAGCACACTTAAGAGGGCTCATTTTAAGGTTATATTGTCTTAATCATTCAAAAACTACTCTCAAGTCAAAGAGATGGTCTTCCTTTTCTTTACTTTAGACTATGAGATCATCGATGTAGCATTCGACTTGGTGGTGAATGAGTTCATTGGAGATTCGAGTCATGTCTTTCTATGGCATTTTGAGCCAAAGGCATGACCTTATAATAGATTCGGCGGTGATGAAAGTAGTGTTTCTTTCATTTTCCAGTGCCATGTTTATTTTGTTATATACAGATGAACCATCCATGAAAGAAAATACTACATGAGATGAGGTAATGTCCACCAATAATTCTGGTATCGGTAATGAAAATCCATCTTTTGGACATGCTTTATTAAGATCCCTAAAGTCAACACATATGCAAATTTGGCCATTTTTCTTCTTAACTGGAATGATGCTAGTTAACTAGATAGGTTATTTTTCCTCCCATATGAAACCATCATCAATCAATTTCTTCACTTCAAAAATGACCTATTGTTCGATGTTTAATCGCATGCATCTAGGAGCTTGCTTGATGGGGTTAACATTAGGTTGTATCGCTGGCTTATGACCTGCTACTTCAAGAGGTGATCCAAGCATTTTTTTATAATTCCATGCAAAATAGTCTTTAAACTCATTGAATAGTCTAACTAAGTCATTGGTTTCATATTCATTCAGCAAGGAACTGACATATGTTTGGTTTGAATCATCCTTAGTCTCCAAGTTTATTTCTTTAAGTTCATCGATGGTTGATTTGATTTCTTCTTCAAACTTTAGGGGTGTATCTTTAACTTGGAGATCATCTGAATCATCTAAAGTTTTTGAACATACCTCCTCATATGAGTTAATATGGTTTGAGAAGAACCTATTAGATTCTAGATCATTAGTGATGACTAAATAGTAATCATCATCATCTAGTAGGCCTAATGTACCAAAGCCTAGTCCGTGTCTTGACTAAGAGTTCTTGAATTTGTTGTCCCATAATCTCTCAAAATACTCTAACTTGTGCTTAGACCATGTATGTGAAATTAAACCTTTCTTTGTTAGATTAAGAACACAAGATGAGTACCAATCGAATGGTAATTCTAGTAATTCTTTGAATAATTCATCCTCAAACTCTACATCAACTTCTCAGCTTGAGGATGTTGCTCCTGGATAAAACCTTTGGGTTTAGCATTTGCAGATATTTTGGGAGCTTCCTTAACTATCAAACCCTCTACTTTTTATGAGAAAAGTGGGGCTAGAGCTAAGGCACCCATATGTTGTCTAACATTTTTAGATAAAAGAGATTTGGATACATTCATGCTTTTCTTGGGGCTCGATCTTCATCACTATCATGCTGTGGTGTCACCTCCAACAAGATTTGTTGATGTAAAGAGCTAGCTGATGTGCCACTGCATAGATCTCATCCTCTAAACTAGATTCTAAGTCTACGTAGATGGCATGTGTACTTATGGATGTTGGAATGAACTTCCTAGTAAGTGGTAGGTATGGAGGTCTACCACCCCTGAGGCTTCCTCTAGACTTGCCTTTCCTCATCCTGGTGGAGGTCAGGTCATCCTCTCCACTTGTTCAAAGTAACGAACTGTAGGTAGAATATAATCTCGAGCTCTATTTCCTCCCCAATGTATTCTTCTAGCTCCTTTTCTTCTCTTTTTTGATTTCTTTTCTATTTCTTTTCTTTTTATTTTGATTGAGTTTACGAGAGAAAACATTTTGTTTCTTATGGAAAATACTAGGTTGCGTCCTCAAAAATCCTAACCTCATGTATCATAAATGGTTTTAGATCTCCTCTGACATAATATTTGATCTCATCCCTAAAGATCTTGATGCAGATGTAGGGAAGATAGAACCATGTTGTTCTCATGAATCCAAGGTCACACTAGCAAAGCATTGAAAGATGTGTCATAATATATTATGTGAAACTTGACTTCTATCTTCCAATCATCTATTCCAAAGACAAAACTATGGAGGCTAAGGCCCCCTCTCCTTGCTCATTGAATACTTTCAACATCATCTTCTCTGATTGGAGTTTAGAGATGCCAATCCTAAAGTAGGCAAGGGTTTTTAGACTCATAATATTTACTGATGCACCTGGGTCAACCAATACTCTGGATAGCCTGAACTTGCCAACATCCATAGTGATGTAAAGGGGGCAGTTGTGTTCTATTGTCCCCAATAGTAAGACTTCATTTGAGAACATCACTCATAGGATTTCATTTGAAAAACATGCCTCCTCTCCAGCTGGATTGGTCGTGACCAATTGAGCTAAGAATATTTCATGGTCAAGTAATGCTTTGACTAGTGACTCCCCCATCTCTTTGAATAAACAAGGGCGTCATATATGCTTAACTTAGTTGAAAACTTTTTGAGTTGTGCCAGAATGTTGTAATCAACTTTAGGTTGGTCCTTCATAAGCATATCCAAGGGTGGAGCATCTTGTGGAGGGGCTATCTACTCACTAGAACCAATGACCTTTTTACCCTTATCTTGAGGCGCTACTCTAAAAGGTAGAACTTTACCACTATGGAGGTTAACTTCAATGACTTCTTATGATGAGGAGCTTGTTGAATGTTCTACCTGCTTATTAGGAATACCTACAATTTCTCCTAAAGGATCATCAGAGTTAGAGGACTCTAAATCTATCTCAAGTGGTGAACCCTGAAGATTCAGAAAATGACAATCTATTTTTGAATCAGAATGAAATTATTTGGAATTATTTAGATCTTATTATTATGACTTGGAGAGCTATCTATGAGAATGAAATCACTGAGATCTTCAAAAGTAGACAAGATGCAAGAAATTATTCTTCTTCAATGATTTCTTCAACTTTAGAGGTACATGAACAATGTCAAGTAAAGTGAGTGGTATGAATGGCTTAGTGCTCTCATTTGTGGATACAACACTCCTATTAATGGTGGTGGAGCTAGTAGATGTGGTAACTACAATGGTGAGAGGAAAAATGCTAGACTCGGACATGGTGGCGCTATGGAACTATCCCAAGCATATGATGGCTATTATTACTAATGGGCTTCCACCCTCCCTGAGTTGTCCCTCATAACTAGCAAACCTTCCTTAGTGTTGGAGGTTTGAGCTTAGTCAGGCACCTGTAGAGAAAGTTTCTTGATTTTAAAAATAATCTTTTTAGAGGTACGAGATAGAGAGATATCCAAAACATTCTTTTATTTTAAGGATTGGATGTATCACCAAAGATTACTTTAATGGAACCAGAAGGTTATTCTATTAAGTATTCTTTGGGGATCACTACGGATCTTGACTTGTAACTATGCAGAAGATAATCCTTGAATGTAAAGCAATCCTCTAAGACATGACCTAGCATGTCATGGTAGGGGTAGTAGTTTGGATCATAACTCCTACCCACTTCCTCTGGCTTTCTAGGCTCGAGTAGTTGGAAATCAGGCTTCTTGAGAAGGTTCTTGAAGATTTTTTTGACTACCTCCCTATTAATGAGTACGGTTTGTTGAGGTTATCGACAGAGTAGGTGGAAAGTAGCTACCTGGTGGTGGATACTGGTATCGCTGCTATGTAGGATACAATGGTGGCCTTTATGGTGGCCGAGACAGTGGAAGAGGAGGCGGGAGTGGAGGCTGCTGAACTTTGGGCCTTTCAAATTATGCTCTCAATGGTTGCTTCCGCTTATCCACTACTACTACTGTCCCTAGCTTCTTCTCAAGCACTTTTTGGGGCATAAGCTTGGATGATTGGTCTGAGAAGGGTAACTGTTTGGCTTCCTCTTGTAGGTTAGCCGCCTTGCTGATTAGTTTCTCAAATGGCTTTATGGTAAAGCCCTTGAGACTTGAGAATCATGATGTCATGTTAGTAGGATTTGCTAGATTATTATAATATATCAATAATAAATGTTATAGAATTGATGATACTAATAATTATCATACACACACAATATAACATATATATATATATATATATATATATATATATATATATATATATATATATATATATATATATATATATATATATAATATATATATATATATATATATATATATATAAACTTATTTTAATGTATTAACTTGATGTATAAAGTGTGGGTGAAACTTGAAATATTAATTAATTTTATGACCTTGTAAAGTACTATGTAAATTATATGTCAACATATTACCAAATTTCACAAAAAACATAGCAATAGAAGTCCAATAAAAGAAATAATTGTTTGAAAATTTATAAAGGATATTCAAAGAAATATGCAAGAAATAACAATGTGTTATGATTTATAAAATAGATTCTTAATTGTTTTATAGTAAAATCAAATATGATAGCTAGAGAATTTTTTGTAACATAGACGATATTATAAATTTATGCATGTCAACAAATAATTTACATAGTAAAAATTTCTAAACAACACTTTATAATCATTAATAAGTGTTAAAATTATAAAACTTTTATATGATTATATTGCTTTCCTTATGTGTTTTTCTACTAAAATGTGTTTATTATAGGTATATTTTGCATTGTAATAGGAAAATTATCATATAAATAAAAAAAGAAGAAATTTATGTCCAGTGCCTAGGGGTTGTAAAAGGAGCATCATGGCATTATAATTTGTCTAAACTAAGATATTTTATAGTAAGGGTAGCACCTAGGCACTATATCAACAGCACCACGATGCCATTTCAGACTGGGAAAATTTAAAAAAATTACAATGACTAGGTGCTACATTAGCAGTACCGTGGCATAGTACCGGAGGAAAAAATTGGGCAAAAACAACAAGCATAGGACCACAACACTAGATCATCAGCGTCACAGTGTTACATTAATAGTGTTGCTATGAGGACATAACATTTTGGTGATGGTTCAACAATCATTTTGAGTAGTTTTTAATGTAGTTATGGTAGAAGCGCTTGAACAACAACTAGGGTTGTCTATTGGCTATAAATAAGGCTCATTTCTAACAAAAAAAACTCTTTTTTTATTTTTTCTTTTTTCACTTTTCTTGGAATGTGAGAGTCTAGTGTGAGTATGTGAGAGTGTAGTGACATCACTTTTAGAGTGACACTCCAAGTGTTGTGTGTTGTGCATGGTGTGTGTGTGTATGTGTGTGTGTGTGTGTGTGTGTGTGTGTGTGTGTGTGTGTGTGTGTGTGTGAGTGTCTATAGGAGATTACAATTAGGAGATCAAGGAGAAGGACATACAACGTAGGGATATAATTCATCGGTGCATTCTATCCTTTTAATATTTCATTTTTCTAATATTTGCTAGTATTTTCTACACACATTTATGTATTGTGTTTGTGTTATACTTTCTAGAATATTGAACTAAGAGTGTGAACTCTGAAATTATTTGAGATTTGGATGTGTGTGTTGTATTAGGCTATGTTTCATGAATTAATATAAGAAATTATTTGTGTTTTTAATAAAAATATGTTTTTCTTTATTTTCATGCTTCATATACTTGTAATCTGGCCAATTACATAGTTAAAAATAAATGCAATCTAAAGATATCGACAAAATCCTAGAAGACAAAGCAGGAAAAAGGAAAATAAATGTTCTAAATAATCATTAATGTGCTAGATAGGTCCAGTAGCTAAATATCCATTAAATATATAATTATTTTTAGGATTTCCAATCACTCGAAATGAAATATGAGTAAAGAAACAAATCAAAATTTACTTAACACTATGCAAAAAGTTAAATAAAGGGATTTGTTTAGTTATACTTGTCTAGAAATAGAGATTATACTACTTTTTCTCCTAGTTGACACTATAAGTTTTAAAATTAATCCACCAAAGTTTAATATAATACATAGTTTAAAAGATTCTATAAATTTAGAGTACTTATTTTAAAATCAAGAAAATGCATACATATCTTCTTTTAAAATATTAAAGCATAAAGGTTTATCTTTCTATTATCTTGCAAAATAGTAGATAGTAATTTAAATTCAGCACTTGCATTTTGTTGGATAAAACTATGTTTTTAGAGATTGGTACTACTTAATAAAAATTAAAATCTAATTTTGTTATAATCCTCATGGGAACGAAACTCTACTCATTTTATATTATTTGATTCAACACGTGCACTTGCATATAAGGGTAAAATGTATCGACCAATCATTTATTTTTCAATGATTCTTTTATGTCACAAAGAGTGAAAGTAAAATTAAATTAGTAAAGTTAACTAGGAATATTGATGATATGATAATTAATATCATAATTCAATTAATTTTAGATAATACAGTAATCTTGTAGTTAACATATATATGCCTACACCATTATAAATACCTACAACTACTCCTTTGAATCTACTATTATTTTAATTGGATAAAAGAATGCAACCTAGCTACTTATGACTTTTCTACCGCCTCTATTATGGTTTATAAAAAATAGCTAATGGATTTATTTATATAATCTTTATAACTGCATGGATATTGTGTGCACATATGTCATTAATGAAAAACATATCTTCAAATATTGTCATTGCTTTCTCTTCCATGTGATGTTGCTTGTAGAGAGTGCCAACCTTCGCTCTTTCCTATATAAATGGATGTTAAGGGTACGTTATGTATGATGGAGAAATAAAATTTATAAGATATTTAAAACATCTCAAAGTGATTTTATTTTTAAAATAGATTAGGTTAATTAAGAAATTAAAAATGTTAATATGAATATAATTTTTTATGTTTATAATTTTTAAAAAATAAATTAAATTAGACCATAGCTTTCAATGATTTTTTATGAGGTATAAGAAGTCTAAAATGTGAATAGACATCAAATTCACCCTTATTCGCTTTCATGGCTGGCCATACACCACAATTAGATTATAAAATGTGTCTTTATGTTTCAATTAGAGCATGCCCAACATAGCTAAAAAAATTATTAACATTTTAAAACATTTAATTTAAAATTTTTTGGAAATAGAATTTAGTTTAACTCTTTAAAATACAAAAATTGTAATAATTAATGATTGTATAGGTGAAATCTATAAGGGCCAATGCTTTGAAAATTTATGCTATTATCATAATTATCAAAATTAAAACTTTCACAACTTAAATTAAAAGAAATCATATCCATATTTGAAAATCTTGCTCCATGCAACATTAGAATTTTTGTATGAACAACTTCATGTTTACTAGATGTTTAAAGCACTATTCTCAGCAAACACAACTAAGATGTTGCCTTCTAATTTAAAAGTTATCTAATATATATTATTAAACCTTCCTATCATTAACTTGTATTTACAAGAATAGCCTTTCATGAATAGCATTTTAAACTTAAAACAACTTTGTTGAAAGGGTGTTTTAATTTAAATAAGTTTCAGAAATAGATAATTTATTAAAATTAGATGATCATGATGCCATATAAGCAAGATTCGATAAGATTAAAGAATCTTTTTGAAATTTAGAAAATAGGTTCAATTTGTTCTAATTAGTTGACATTTAAAATATTCATTTAAAAGATAAGAAACATCTAAATAAATGTAAGAAAAAACTCAAGTTTGTACATTTAATAAAAATTGAGGGACAATTTAAATACACATTCGAATTAGGAATAAGTTTATTGCAAAACAACAAATTATATAATACATATTAAAATTTCTCCTATTGATATTTTTCTAGGATATGCTTCAAAAAAATTGTTTATGGACTACCTTGATCATTAATGTCAAATGAAATTGGAAGTCTATAGATAAAGTAAAAGGATTTAAATCCTTAAATTTATTAAAACTTTGTCACCATATAAAAATAAAATAAAATATTCTTGTTTATACAACTTTGTTTTGATCTCATAATGTCAAAATAATAGCCATCTCGATCCACATCACCATTTCAAGTTTGATTTTAGTAAGAATGGAGCTTCTAGACTTATCATTAAAGCAAAGTATCCTAAAGTGTATGATCTGAGATAAAGATAATGCACATTTATTAGCTAATGTTTCTAAGATTATCCTCCAGTCCTTTCATATGACCTATTTTGTTTTAGATCTAAACTTTTTTTTCATTTCCGGCTTCCTATAAGGGAGGCTTGCAAAAATAAATTTATTTAAAACTCTCTTTTATTTGATTCCTTAATGTTCAATAACACCATTAATATGATAATTCTATTGTTTACCAACACTTTCATTCATTAAGTAAAGATCTTTCAATTAAAATTAAATAAAAAAATTTAATTCATAATTGATCATATTAAAAACAATTCTTTCTCATTTAGAAAGAAATCCATTTTGTAAACTAAAAATTGCTCCTTCTCATAGTTCATAGAGACTTCTTCAAGATGTAGGATCTAATGATATTTCCTTTTCCTTTTCTGGTGATTCCATCTCATGATTCTTCAATTCTTATTTAGAATTCAAAGATCTTGTGGTTTAGCTAAAAAGCTAGTGTAGGCGATGGAGTTTGATCTCAAGGAGATTATTTCTCCAAAGGCTTTCAAGGATGTTTGCCCTAATTGAGGAAAAAATCATAACTCTACCTCATACTTTCCATTCCCATTAGAAATGATCTCAGGAAGGTCTTTTAAAGAAGCATTGGCTAGAAAATTAAGTTCATCTGATAATTTCCTTAACCCAATATCTACTTTTTTTAGAGGTAAACCTGCTATTCTTTTAGCTAATGAAAAGATTGATCAATTAGCTAGTCCATTTTAGTTTACTCTTCTTGGTAAATTATTATTTTATTGTCCTTCGATGTAAGCTATTTAATCCTTCTTCTTTAACTTGAAGCTTTCCAAATCTTTTATGACATCCTCATCATGTGTCAACTCTACTCTCAAATTATCTTGATTATAGTAAGGTCTTTTAAAGAAGCATTAGCTGGAAAATTAAGCACATCTAGTAATTTTCTTAACCCTAGATCTATTTTTTTAGAGGTAAACCTGCTATTTTTAAGTTGATGAAGAGATTGATCAATTACGTGGTCCTTTTGAGTTTACTCTACTTGGTAAATTTTTATTGCACTGTCCTTCAATGGAAACTATTTGATCATTCTTCTTAAACTTGAAGCTTTCCAAATTGTTAAAGGCAGACTCGTCATATGTCAATTCTACTCTCAAGTGATCTTTATTATAGTAAGATCTTTGCTTGAAGATCATACTATATTAATAACTATTATATGCAGATTCTCAAATGATCTCCTGATTTTATAATTAGAGAGGAATCATCGATAGTACTTATTTGCATTTCCTTTCTTAACATGCAGTTGCATCTCATTAATCATAAATTTCTTTTTGTGGTAGCCTTTGTTCTTGGTTGACCTCATCAAACTAATCAAGCTATTATCCTACATTCACGTCCTTCTATTGAAAAATTCATGGCCATACTAATAGTGAATGATTTAGATTACATCCTCATTTCATGCCATCGTGGAACTTAAAAACATCAATATTTATTTACCACTTGATAAGCTAATTGCAGTTTCCAATAAGGACAATTTTGTTGATGGTAAATCATCTATTAAAGGGATTGTTGAGCATGTGGCTAAGAAGAAGGATCAAATCTTGGTGATAAATTTTAAAAATGATGGGAATGTATCAGGTTATCAAGCTCCTAATAATCTTGAACCTGAAACTAATCTTATTAGCATTAATAGTCATAACATGGTTTCTTTTATGATAAATCAAGTAGGTGACATATCAATGCTCACTTAATATCTTCTGATGTGAACCAAGGGGGATTTCTTATTAACCCACATAGAATTTATGAATTGGAAGATGAAAATGGAGTTGAACTTGTAGTCAATTTGCCTATTTCATGCTTTGATTCACTTGTTTTTCTTAAAGAAAATGATGTTACTGGTCTCAATGGAGAATTGGAAGAAGGTAAAGTGGCTAATCATAATACTATAAATTCTAATCTTGGCACATATGTAATATCTCGCTCTCTTTTGGTTGGTGATGATCCATTAATTGATGATGTTTTCAAAAAAGTCTATAAAAAGGAGAATAAGATTTAAAAATACTCTACATTCTAAACCTAGTAGGGATGCTCTGATTCACTTATTTTTCTTAAAGAAAATGATTTTACTGGTCTCAATGGAGAATTGGAAGAAGGTGAAGTGGCTAATCATAATACTATAAATTCTAATGTTGGTACATATGTATTATCTCACTCTCTTTTGGTTGGGGATGATCCATTAATTGATGATGTTTCAAAATAATCTATAAAAAGGAGAACAAGATTTAAAAATACTCTACATTCTAAACCTAGTAGGATTACTAGATCTTTAATTTCTACATCATTAGTTACTAGATACTTTATAGATGTCCACGATTATTTACATTTTAAACTATGGATTAGATTTTTGTCACAGTTTAAACTTCAATAATATTTAGATTGAAGTTGATGCATTCATGATTTTGAGCTACATTTATTCGAACAAAATTAGCAATGCTACTTTTTTTATATTTTTAGAATAATAAAATGTTCTTTAAAAAATTTGAACTTTAGTATTTCTCATATTTAGAGAGAAGGTAATGGTTTTGTTGGTTAGCTACCAAAACATGGATGTGATAGAAGTGAATTTCTAGTGTTGTTTAAAGGAAATATCCCTAATGAATTGTGTGGTATTTATAATTTGAGTAAGACTAGTTTTCCTGTGTATTTGGTGCATTTTGGTGATAATTTTCAGACAATTTATTTATTTTACATGGTTTACAATTTCAAATATTGGTAGTGTTACCTTCCTCTTCTTGGAGTGATAAAGCCTCTTGAGGATATGTTAGGTATATAATTTTACCCTCCTTAAAATTTGTTCATAAATTTTCCAACATCCTTATAAACATTATGAGGCGGTGAAGGTAATGAAATATCTTTATATCTTTTTAGAAGGTTGATAACTTTCTTTGATAGTGTTGCCCTCCAATTCTATGAGTTTTTATCCTAACATTGATTGTTACTTCTTTGCATTTATATTATCTAACATGGAATATATTACAAATATCCTAAATTTGAACATGTGCTTGATTACATGATTGATCTGGGTTTTATGATGTTATTTTGGTCTATGTTTAAATGTTTATTTTTCAAAATCATTGTACAATGATTTGGTCTTTTGTTTAGAAAATTTCTTTTATCTTTTGTAGAAAGAATAGATATGTCCTATTATGGTTATTTGTTTCTTGGACTATTTGTAAGCACAAAATGTTTTATAATTCTTTGTCTGGATACTCTACCTATAAATGATTTTTTAGTATGGCTTTTTGGCTTTCTTTGGTTGGGGTGATAATCTTTTATACATAGGTTGTTGAAGTTGTTTTATTGTATTAATTCTAAATGATTTTGGCATAGTAACTGCTATTAGTTTTATATAATTGGTAGTGATTGGTTTTTCTAATTAATTGTCATCTATTTAGTATATGGGCTCAAGTTTCACTATTTTTTATTTTTTACTATCTATTTTTGTGTTCCTATGCACTCTTTTCGTCTAGCCATAATATATTTAATTAAATGTTCCCTTTTTAATGTGTTTAAATTCTCAATCAATATTTTGGTCAATGTTGATATCTACTTTTTTTTCAATTCTCTTTGCTATTTTTTTGGTTTTATCCTATCATTATTTTTAATAAACTTTCTACCATACTCTACTAGTTTAGAATTTATGATTGTTCTCTTATATTATTGTTGTTGTTTTGGTTTCTCTATTGTTTGCATCAGGGGAGCTATTGCTTCTGGCTCATTAGTATTGATTATTGGAATTTTCAATTTTCACATTCATGATGGCCATGATGTAGTATCCTTTTCTTTTTGCAGGCTAGTAGCTTGCCATATTGTTGTTGCCATCCATAAGGTGACATTTTGTAGTCAATTTTGTATTATAGCCCTATTTTATTCAAGGTATATCTGCTTTGGATGTTATGATAGTTTTCTCAAAAAAATTCTTATTATTTTTAATTCTGAGTTGGAGCCTTTTTGTTGCTTTGTATTTTTTTTAATTAGTTGAGAATGAATTTCTTGCATAAAAATGTGCTTGGCATTATTTTTTAGCTAGGGATTTAATTTGGAGAATCATAAAAGACTGAACTTTGCTTCCTAGAAATTAGCTAAGTCTTTTTAAATCTATTTCTACCCTATATTCTAAAAATTTCTAATATATATTAATATTGTGTTTTTGATGCCTTAATAACTTGGGGTAAAAACTTAAGGATAACAAAAATTATCATGAGAAGCATAATAATAACTTTCCTTAGAAGTTCTACATGAAATATCAATGTTATTGGAGAAAAGGTTAAAGTTTTCAATTGATGTTTTGAATCAAGTTAAAGATTAGCTAGGTATCTTAAGTGCATCTAAGAATAAAGCTTGAGAATCAAAAATAACTTTGGAATATTTTAATTTAATTTTATGTATATATTGTAGTTATTTTTTTTATTTGGGATCAAACCCTATTGGATCTTCTTTTCTTTAGTTTTATTTCTTGTATTCCCTTTTGTGAGTTCTTAGTATGTGGGATTAATCCCTAAGTGGGACTTTATTTTATCTTTTTCTTATCAATAAAATTTATATGTTTGTATTAAAAAAAATTACTTTGTTGCATCCAATATCTAATAAAAAAGATATAAGTGCAAGATAGCTACCCATTCTTAAATAAATTCTAAATGATTAAAGTGATAATATAAAATCACAGGAATATATCACTTCTCATTAAGAGGGACTTATGGTTGAGTAGTTTAGGCATGTAAAGTATTGTAAATATAGATGTTTTATTTATATTAGATTTTATTTAATGGAAATTAAATTTACTTTAAAATTTAAGGAATTTGAATCTAACCCCTTAGTTATTTTAAGTGTATTATCAAATTGTTTAATTTATGTATTTTTCAAATATGCCTCATGTAAGCCATCATTGATATTAATCACCACAACCACCAAATACCATCAGCTATGAGCACCAATAGCTATTACCAATCAATGTCGAGATGGTCAATAATATTCACAGCTTATAACATTAGTCATAGCTAGTATTAAGCAGTAATAGTACCACTATAACAACCACTATTGACTAATGTAACCACCCAGCATCTTGGCATTGCCATCATTACCATTGACCATCATTGCTAAAAATATAATTAATTCATTTTACCTCAAACTATGCAACAAATTATTCTTTTGCATTTATTTTCTCCTAGAATGAAAAATAAATACAATATTTTAGATGCATGAATTTACCTTGTAGTATGCTCTAAATAATTTAAAATTTTAAATATTTGTAGCTTAACATCCCCTATATCTCTTAGCCATGAATTCATTTTTTTTTATAAATTCTAATGATGTTTTTCAGAGATTACATATAGGTCCACCTTTCACTTAGATTTAGGTCTTATTTTAGTTCGTACTAAAGCTCCCTAAATTTAGGATCCAAGGTAGCTATTTCCTTCGGGCCACAAGCATAAATCCTCATCTCTTAGGCATTTCCACAACCTTGAGTTGATGGATTATAAGCCCTAGCAAACTAATAACATTTCAACTCAAATGAATAATTCTCTTCAATTTCAAATTTATAATGCTCAACCATAGGATAGATTGGAATGCTCACTAGGCTTCCTAGTATCATGAGCATTTCCAACTTCCTCCCTTTGGATTCTAAAAATAAGTCTTTCACTTGATCTTTCCTAATTAATTTTCTAAACATAACTAATCCTTTGATAGTCTAACCTTGAAATCTTTTGAGATGATAATTGTTTACTTTAATTAAGAGTATTCTTAGAGAATTCCATTCCTTAGGATGTAATTAACTATGGAGGCTTGCCTCCATAGAGAACTTAATGATCCAGTTTAATATAAACTCTATTTTATTCATCCATGTAAAGTAGGGAAAAAATCTCTAGTATATTCGAAGACCCATCATGTCATAGGAGTCTTTATTAGGTGATTAGGTCCATTGAAGGGTGATATCTCTATCTTTCGAGATAGTACATCATACCTCAATGTCATACTCGATCACTTCAATAAGTACCCCCTACAATCTTTGTGGTATGCCCCCATACATCCAAAATTAAACACCATAATAATCTAACATCCAGTCTAAAATTTTACACCATAAAATAAAAAAAATAAATATATCATAACAAAGCACCAACTTAACATCCTTTTGTATGAGCAAATGTTAGTGTGGTGTGGCAAAGTTATGTTTTAATATTTATGTTGTGAATTAAATGATATGTTTAAGTAATTAACCAAAGGATGGTTTTGATTCAAGTATTTAGTGATTTGAATGGTGAATTCTAATTTATAATTTTAATTTTTGTTTTGTTTGAATTAAGCTTAGTATTCTAAAGAATATGAAAAAAATTAAGTTACACTTAGGATGAAACTTACTCCTTTTAAGCACTTTACCTTGAGGTTAGTTCTAAAGATGTATTTAATGATTTTCATCGTCTTAATGAAGCATTAAAATTTATATTAATCTCTAAGTTTGGATTAAACTTATACAAAATTATGATCACATGAAAAACACTTTAATGTTAATAGGGATAAGTGATGACTCACATAATGATGTCCTTCAATTTTTTATCAAATTAATATGTCATTTTAAAAACTATTTATTCCATCACTCGTAGTATTTCATTTTAAAATAATGATGTATTTATTTTATCCTTTTAAAATATCAATTTTTTATTTTTTATTTTTTAAAATAAATATGAATTTATTTCATCATTTTGATATTTATTTTATTATTTTTATAATTATTTTTTAAATTAAGTACTTAGTTTTATCAATTTAATAATTCATTTTTAAAATAATTATGTATTTATTTTATTATTTTAATATTTCATTTCTCTAAAACTCATGTGCTTTTATGTATCATTATAAAGATGAATATGCATGAAATAAAAATTTGAAATCTTTATGATATAAAGTTTAAAAATAATTTATATTTTTACATGTATTTTTCTACACCGATTTTTAACTATATGCCATTATTTAACCTCAAAGACGAAGTATCTACAACCTCTTTAAGACAAGTAGCCCTGCGCCTATGAGTGTCCAGATAATATATCTTCAAAGAATGTATATTACATAGATGAATTATACAAAATGGTTTCATTTCATTTTATTAATTTAGACTTATAAATATTCTTATTTAGATTATAAGAATATTATTTTCGATTTAATAGTAAAAATTGTCTCATTTCTTTTATATATCATGCACCTAAGGCATTTATCTTTCAAGATAAATTTGGATAAGTCATGAATTAGCCCAAACATTTATAAGTGACAAATGGTATAAAATGGACATCATAAAGTGATATACTTGAGCTATCCAATCTTAAGATCCTTCATATGAAAATGATGCCACTTAAGCATAATGAACATTTCTTAATTAATACATTTTAGTTGTAATTATTTAGAAATATTGAGGAGAGATCAAATCATGAAATTATCCCCCACACACTATCTAGCTATTAATGAGATTTAAGAGTGAAATGGTGTTTTTTATGAATTAATTAGATTTCATAATTATTTGATCCAATAAATACCCAAGAAAACTTAACAATTATTAATCACAATCTACAAGCACAAAAATTATGAGAAAATTCATGAACATACAAAATAATATAAAAATTAATAATGAAAAATTCAAGGTATTTAGGCTAATATTTTGTGACTTATTAATGGATTAAGAAAAATATTAATTAATTAATTCCTCATAAAATACCCAAGACTATTAGAGATTTTAATTTCAATGATTTAACTCTCTATTAGTTGAGTTGAAGATTAGTGCAACTAGTTATGAATTTTCTAAATCCTTTTTTTTTTTTTTTAAAATATTTTTGGTCCAAATGAATTTATCTTTTCACCATTTCTCACATATCTTTTTTTTTTTTTTAATTAAATTGACTTTTTTAAATAGCCAAATTAGCTAATTAAGGTTTTAAAATATGAATCTCCTAATGTACTCACCTAATTGATATGAAATAATTATAAGGTAGAGGTCATTCCATGGAATGTTCACCAAAATTTTCAAGTTAATTGACCAAGTAATTATAGCTTAATTATAACTTTGATAAAAATATTCTAATCCAAATTTGTCTCTATCTACTTGATTAAAAATTAAGGATTTTAATTTTCTTAGATTCTCCTCTATCTAAGCTTTCCAATGAGTATTTATTTATCTTTTTTAGATTTTCTATAATTAGTTACAATTTTAAAAGTTTTTGCTATCTAAATCTATTTAAAACCATAATTAAACCATTTACACAGTCACTATTAATGTGGTCGTGCTTTATGTGTGATGCTATAGGCTTAGTTATTAAACCAAACCCACATGGAAACTAACTCTAATGGTGATGCATGTGATTTTGTCCTGAGTCATTTGATCAAATGAAATGACTCTAATTAATCTTGCAATTTTAAAGGGATTAAATGTGAATTAACATGAGTGCCCATTCAAATCATGTGAGATGGATGACAAATGATTCATCATTTTCCTGGCGAGAGATGAAGTTCATTTTTCTTTTGCCTCTTGATTCAAGCCAACCATGGATCGTTTCACGATGAAATCATATCCATTAGGATAAAAATAAAAATTTTAAGGTTTCCTATAGTGTGATCTACACAAAATGAAAATTTTTTTCACAAATGACCAACACCTAAATGTCAATTCTATGGATTTATGAAATTTATCTCACTGGAGCTAAGACTGGTGGTGAAATGGTAGCTTTGCCTTGAATAGGTGAATGCTTGTAGTTGAAGTCCCCCTCTTCTTCCTCATTGTTCACTATCGAAACAACATGCTGCTATAAGCTCATTGGAGTTGGTCTATGATGGCTTTCTTATGCTCGAATTGAGTGGTTCTTGATTTATTTTGACTCACCTAGGTACGGGGAAGGTATGGGAAGAGTTAATTAGACTTTAGAGAATGTTTGGTGAGGTTGGGTGTTTGGGTCATTTGGGCTAAGAGGAAGCATTATATGGGTGGCAAAGTGCATGAGAGGCTCAAAATAGATCAAAGATCCTCTTTGGGGATGCTCTAAAAGTGTGTGAGAGCTTGAATGGGTGAAAAGGTGTATACCCTTCTCCCTTTATGAACCACCATTTTTGGTGGGTTTAGTCTATGGTAGCCATCCAAGTAGTGGGCAGGGTTGGAATTAGCTTTGGATTGATGTGGTGGACCTCTTCTAATAGATAAAGAAGTTTGGTGGCTACTGATGAAATGGATAGCCCATGATTAGTGGACTAAAGGCTAACTATTTTGAAAATGAACTTTCCTTAGTCAATGACTGATAAAATGTCCTTGGGTCAGCTTGGGTCAACTACAAATAGCCCAAGGCATGCTAATGTGACTATGTTGGATAATGGTAGTAATTAGACCTTCTTATTTTGAGATTTTGTCTTATTTGGAATCATTAATTTACTTAGTTTGGGCTAAATAGGGTTAACCTTGGTTAAGTCCATGTAGGTAGATCAAGGGACATGTGAGGATGAGTCATACTAAGTTTGGCCAGATTTGGACCTAATTTGGTAATGTTTAGATCATTTGGACTTATATAGATCAATTTAAATTCAATCGGATCTAGTTGATCAATTGACAAAATTAAGCCTAAGTGTTTAATTTTGAATTATGCTTAAAATGATGATTTGAAACATATTGGTGTAATTGGTTTGATTTAATTTGAATTGGATTTGAATTTTACTTATTTGGATTCATTTGGGCCAAATAGGTCATGTTGACCAATTCAGTCAAATTGGCCAAATTTGGGGTAATTGGGGGTTGAGTTATACTTATTTGCACATTTGGAATTGACTATAGGATTCAATTTGATTTAATTTTACTAGGATTGGGTTTTTATTCAACTTGACCATTTAGGTCAAATTGGACTAAGTTGGCCAATTGGGTTAGGTGTATTAAATTGACTTCAATTGGTCATAAAGAATGTAAGTGTTGATTCAATCCAATTTGAAAGTGATCAAGAGTTGGTTCAATGAGACCCTTTAGGTCAAATTGGGTCTAAGGGTTAAATTTGGTTAATTGGGATCTATTAGGTATTGGATGATGAACAATGGTCATCTTTGGACTGATTTTAATAATTGGTTTGGTCAAATTTGAGTTAGATCAAGATATGGCTCAACTTGACCCTTTAGGTCAAATTGGTTTAAATGGGGTGAAGCAGCTCAGTTGGCCTCAATTGACTTACTCGACTTCAATTAGATGTTGGTTTAGAGTTTAGAGAAAAGGTGTCTACAAGGACAACCTGAAAAGAGGATCAATGAAAGTTACTTAGAGATGATTCATAACAGAGTTATGAAGACAATACCAGGGAGGAGCCTCCTATAAATGTGTAAATATATGTGAATCATGATGAGAAAAGGAGATTTGAGAATTAGGTCTCACCCCAAGGTATTTGAGAATGTATATGGACCCTCTAAGTGGGTGATGGGTCACACTATAGAGGACTCACATGGTCATGGACATACCTTAGATTTACAAACCCAAAAGGGAAACTCACTTATTTATACTATGGTGCTATCCAATCTAAAGGGAAACTATTAGGAGAGAAGCTGCATTGGGGTGATCCAAACTTAAAATATTCACTCATAAAAGAGCTATGAGGGCATGATCTTAACCTTAAATATATATATATATATATATATATATATATATATATATATATATATATATATATATATATATATATATATATATATATATATATGTGTGTGTGTGTGTGTGTGTATGTATATATATGGGTGGACCCTATTAATGTGTGATGTACCACACTAAAGAGGAGCCACGAGGGCCTTAGCCTGCCTTAGGTTTACTAGCCCAAAGGAATGGTCTGTGCATCTGTAAAATGGTGCCATCCAACTTAAAAAGGAATCTACATAGAAAGGGGTCATTGGAGAGAAAAATCCAATCCTAAGGTAGCCACTCAAAAAATGGGCCACGAGGACAAGATCCTAATCTTAAACATATATATGAACCTTATTGGTGTGCAATGAGCCACACTAAGGAGGAACCACACAAACTTTGTCCTACTTTAGACTTATTGGTATATAAGGGTAGTATAGGGATTGCATAGTAGAGTCTATCCAACCTAATGGTTTCCCATTAATGTGCATTGGCTAAAGTAAGAAGAACACATCAGGGAATTATATCCTCCTAAGTTGAATCAACCACCAAACCATGTAGTGAGTCAAACTTGAGCTATGGTTACTTCTATCAAGGGGCCTTGAGGTCGTTATCATAACATGAAGTAGTCTATGATATACTTGATGAAATTTTGTTGATGCTATCGAATAAGATACGTAATGGGAAAGGGGTTGTAAGGGAGTGATCTTAATTCATAAGATATATATGTATTTATATAAATGGATCTTATCAGTGTACGATGGGCCACACTAAGGAGGATCCATGTGTACTTTGGCCTACTATAGAATTACTAGCTTAAAAGATAGTGTTCATGGTTTGTGATTTTTGAAATAGTCCTAAAGTTGAACATGGTATGATTTACAGAAGAATGTGATTTTAGGGAAGATAAAATGATTGGAATATTTTGAGTAATGTGGACCCAATTAATGTATATGTTAATCTGGATGTAAAAACATAATTTTATTGATAAATTGTATTTTTAGATACCACTATGCATAATATTTTTTCAAATATAGCCCATTCATAGGTAGGATTGGGTGTTTGCCTTTTGTGGTTGACCGGCTACTATGATCTACCCTTGTAAACCATTTTGAAAATAAAAATTCCTTCCCATATTGGTTCAAGCTTACCTTAAAACTTACGATGAGAAAAAATCAATCTCCTAAGAACTAAAATGAGCACTCTGATCTATAAAGCTCTAAGGGGACCAAGTTATCCTGAGCTTGAACTATCTGCACTTTGTATAGCTCAAGATTTTGACAAGCTTGGAGGAGTCTCCTCAAGACCTTTGCATTCTTCTAATCATAGCTTTGTATTTTCCTAGGTTGTGTTCTTATTGCCTATGGAAACCTTTAGTGATGGTAGATATACTTCTACGGAGAACGACCTCAAATTCATACACAAAGGAAATGGAGTTAATTACATCAAAGTCTTGTATGTGGTATGATAGGCTCATAAAGCTTCAACTAACTATTCTTGTCATTACCATATGTTTTCATCAAGCATTTTCTTTAGGATTTGGATGAGAGTTCTATTGAAGGCCTTTTTAAGCCCATTCACCTGGGCATAATATATGGTGGAGTATCTCCAATTTGTATTGTAGCACCTTACAAAGATATTAAGCTTAGTATTCTTAAAGATAGTACCATTATCATATATGATCTAATAAGGTACATTGTATTTATAGATAATATGATTCTTGATGAATTGAAACACATGGTGAACATTGACTTCTCTCAATGGAATCAACTGCGCCTATTTGGAAAAATAATCCATCACTACTAGAATGAAGTGATGACCCTTAGAAGAAGGGTCGATCAGACCCACTATATCTATACTCTGACACTTGAATGGCCATGAAGATTTCATCAGATAGAGGGTTCATCTTAACACTAGAGTATCTTCCAATTATGGGATGAATCCTAAAAACTTCTCTGTAGTCATCCAAAAGTGCATTTTAGAGGGTTCTTCTATAGGTTATAATGTTACAACCATTTAAAAACTACTCTTAAGTCATATAAATGGCCTTCTTTATAATGATCTCCAAAGTCAATGCACATGTGAATTTGACTATTTTTCCTTTTAATAAGTATGACAATATCTAACTAGGTGGGGCACTTTTCCTCTCAAATTAATTTAGCATTGATTAAGTTTTTGGCCTTCAAAATGGTTTATTGTTTAATGTCTAATTGTATGCATCTAGTTGCTTGCTTTATGGGTTATCCTTCTTTATTACAAATGTTGAACACGGTTATCCTTGGTGCCCAAATTAATTTCCTTCATCTCATCTATGATTGACTTTATTTTCTTTTTAGTTCTATCAGTGCATCTCAAACTTGAAGGTTATCTAGATCATCTAAAGTTTCAAAACAAACTTTTTCAAATGAATTAAGTTTATCCGTAAAGACACTATTGGACTCCAAGTGCATAGTGATGGAAATACTCATCACCATCTAATAACTCAACTATAACAAATCCTAGCCCTAATCTTATTTAAGCTTTCTTACCTTTATATTTCCATAATTTTTAAAGTAATTTGATTTATTCTTGTACCATGTGTGACGTATAAATCCCTGCTTTGCTATTTTATGAATATAAGGTGAGTACAAATTTAAAAAAACAATTTTATTATTTCTTTGAAAGATTCATCCTCAAGTTCTACATCAACTCTTGAACTTGAGGATGATGCTCCTAAATAGAACTTCTATGGTTTAGTATCCTTATTCAATTTTGGTGCACATTTAACTACCAAACCCTTAACATTTTCTAGCTAGAGTGCTTATATACTAGTTAGGCCTCTCATAGAAAGGCAAATTTGAAAGTTCATTACAGATCCCATCACTATCTACCTTATAATTGCTTTCCTAGGAGACTCAATTTTCATTACTACTTGGTTCCACTATCACTACTGGAAGGAGGCAAGTAGTGAACTAACTATATAAGATTCATTCTTCAATTTTAAGTTTGTAGAATATTATGTTTGATTCGGTGAAACATAGAATGGTCTTGCCCAGTTTGAGTTGGTGAAACATAGAATGGTCTTTCCCCAACTAGTTCCTCCTCAGAGCCCACCTTGTCCTCAACCTATGGGAGGTGGGATATCCCACATACTCATTGTAAAGAAGAGGTAAGATGTGGCTTGTAACCAAAGTCAAAATCTAGCGCCCTACCTAAGTCTTGGTCTCTTTTCTTTTCATTTCATTTTTTTATTTCTTTTTTCTTTTTCTACTTATTTTACTTCTTCTTTTTGATTAATATTATTTTGAACATCATGGGAATACATTATTTACTTCTTTAGGAGGTAGTAGGCTGTATCCTCATATATCTCGACCATATGTATTGAGAAGGGTTTGAGATCCACTTTGATGCAAAACTCTAGACCAATGTGCATTAACTTGATACACTGATGTAAGGAAGGTGGTACCATCTTATTCTCATAAAGCTAAAGTTATCCAAGCAAGGAATTAAAACATATATAAATCTATGATGTGGAACTTTGCTTCAGTCCTCAAGTCCTCGAGCTGTAATAACAATGATTGAGCCTAAGGCCCTCAAGCCTTGTTCATTAAATCCTTTTAGCATCATCTCTTCGAACTAAGGCTACTGATGCTAATCCACAAGTAGGCAAGGGTTCTTAGACTCTTTATATTGAACGATGCCCATGGGTCAAAATGTACTCTAGTCAATCTGAAGTTGTCTATGTTTAATAATATGTATAATGGGTAGTTATGATCCATAGTTCATAAGACCAAGTCTTTATCTGAAATAGTAACTCCCAAAACCACCCTTGAAATAGCAAGCTTCTTCTATGATTATGGAAGTAGGGGCTAGTTGAGCTAAGCATATCTCAAGATCTAGCAAGGCCTTGATTAAGAACTCCCTAATCTTTTTAGATAAAATGAGAGCATGATATATACTTAACTTAGCTAGCAATATTTTGTGATGGGCTAGGACATTGTAGTGAATTTTGGGTTGATTCTCCTCAAGTGTGTCCATTCTAGAGCACCTTGTGGAGGGACTATTTGCACACTAGTGTCAATGGCCTGTTTACCCTAATCTTGAGTTACTATTGTATAAGGTAGAACATTGCCACTACTAAGGTTGACCTCGATGATCTCTTTAGCTAGAGTAGATGTAATAGTATCTACCTACTAGTCAAGAGCACCTGAAACTTCTCTTGATGAACTTTTATAGTTAGATGACTCTAACTCTATCTCAACATGAGCACCTTGAAGAATTAAGATAGGGATTTCAATGTTAGAGTCAAAGTTATTGAAGGGAAGGGAAAAATCATAATCATTTTGATTATTAAGACTTAATGAGTTATCATTAAAGATAAGATCATTAGAATTATCATGCAAAGTGAATATAAAATTGGAATATTTCTTCATTGGTTTATCTGTCTTAGGTGGTGTAAAATAAAAGTTGTATAAGGTGAGCAGCATGAGTAGCTTGATGCCCCCATCCATAAATATAGTGCTTAATATTTTTTTAAAGGATAATTTCATTAATGTAGGAATGAGGTTACGTCAGCCTATCCAAGCCTTTATTGCATGGGACATTCAAAATTTATCCATATAAGAGTTTTCTCAGTTGAACATTAGAGGTTGAGGATACAAGTACTTGTATAGTAGATTCCCCTTCTTGGGCCAAGTAATTTTGTTTGGTTTCCTTCATGGAGAATGTGTGTGATCACAATATTCTTATCTCTCAGGATCAGTCTGATATATGCTAAAAGGAGGGTAGTGTACCATAATTCTTTGTGTCCTCGATTCAATATCTTAACAAGTTGTAGTGAGACAAATTCAATTTAGACACCTGGTATTCCAAAAGCAGGAAGTAGGGAAAAGGTTAAATTAAGAGCTAATAGTTCAACCAGGAGGATAGGTTGAGCCATACTAAAAAAAGAAATTTAATAGACATTTTCCAATTTGAATCCCAAAAAAAGCCACCAATCCTTACATAATTATCCTTCTCCATAGAAACCATCAATATTAATTTTGATAGTACCCCTTAGTGGTTTGAGCCAAAAAACCATCTTATAAGTGGGCTTAGCTAATTTTTTGATTTGGCTAAACCATATAAAAATATCTATGTTCTTTACTTTATTATGCCCTGCATCTTACTTTACTTTTCTTCAACTGTTTATTGATTTCCTCCCTTAAATATAATCTTTTAAAGTTAAATTTTTTATAAAGTTTTAAAATTCATTTTTTAGTCTATATTTTTTTTGAATACCTAATTCACCTCCTCTTGGGTGCCACAACTTAATAACTCTATTTTTCCTAGGTTTCTTAATGTGTGATGTCCTGATGTAATGCCTAAATGTCTGTAAGCTCATTAGGATTTACCCAACTTAACAATCAAACTACTAATTAATAAAACTCATAACCTCACTTCAAAGCCTAGGGATTAATCATCTAAAAGATTTAAAAGTAATTAGATTTGTGATGGATGTATAAGAACCATGCATACATATTACTTTCTTTCTTAAATATATGGGATCTTCCCTCATCACATGATCATGGGGAACTCAAGTCCATTCTTAGTAACTCCTTGAGTGAAGAATATCCTTCTCAAAGATTAGCCCATAACTTGATTTCATCACGCATATAGACATACTTCCTCACCCTAGTTTAAGTCAAAATTTGAGAGTCTATAAGTTTCTAAAAGATGAATTCTTATTGCATTAGTTTGAACATCACTAAAACCTATCAGTGTCTAGATTCTAAGGAGTGAGTTTAGACTATCAGGTTTCTATTCCTAATAAATAATAACCTAACCATCTTGCATTCATGAGACTTGGCCACATGATTTTAATTCATAGGAGTAGCCCTTCTACAAGGTTGTAAGTCTAGAAGAGTTAGATAGATTCACTCTCTTTAGTGGAAGTAAAATAATATATCCTAATTTCCATCTTGGTAGACTAGGCTAAGGTTTTAGCTTGTGATAGAGCAGCTTAGTATTAGGATCTGAGTTAGCTTGTTTATCCTTTGTTATAGGTGTAAATCCTTTCCTCTTAGGCATTTTCATAATCTTGTGTTATTGAGATATAAGTCCTAGTTTTCTAATGAAACATTTTATAAAAATTAATAATTCTCAATTTCAAAAATTAAAGTCTCACCATAGAATATATTGAATTACTCATTAGGCTTCTTAGTATCATGAGTACTTCCTACTTATTTTCTTTTGTGATATATTAAAAACTATTTTTAATTGAGTGCTTCCATTTGAATTTAAAAATTACCAATCCTTTGCTCCAATTATTGAGGTACATAGAGACTATGATTGACTATTTTAATCAAGAGTATTCTTGAGAGATCCCCATATCTTGAGATGTATTTAAGTATGGGGCTTCCCTCTAAAGAGAGCTAATGAAGCTGGCTTAAAGTAAAATCTATCCAAATTCATCCATGTAAGGTAAGAAAAATATATCTTGTACATATAGACCCAACGACCTTAGGAGTTATTATTAGATGATTGAGTTCCTTGTAAGTGATATTTTTACCTTTTGAAGTAGTATATCATTCCTTGATGCCACCCTTGATTGTTTCAATAAGCAAATAAGCGTAAGATCTATGTGATGTCTCTACAATAATTCTAAACATCCTAGTATGATTGCCTTAATATAAAAATTGCAACTTGTGTTAAATCAATTAAATAATTGGAAAATCAAGTGTTTTCAAATTTTAATGTCTGTAATCATCTACTTATAAATATCATTTATAACATATTTGTCCATAATAACTTTTTAATAAGAAATATAAGTTTAAGCACCTAATGAAATTAACAACCATCAAATAATTATCTTCTTAGGGTACTCTTGTTCTTTTTTAGATTTTGAAAATGATGTTGTGAGTTTTTCTCTTTATTAATCCATTTAGATGTTGATGGAGAAAATATAGAGAAAATGAAAACATAAAGCTACCATTATTTATAGCAACTAGCTAACAAGACCCCTTTGTTATCATATGGAAAAGTTTTAAATGCATCATCTCTAAATTCTTCATCTTACAAACATTTCTTCATATGTTGTTATTGCTTTCCATCTATATGATTTGTTATGTAGAGAGTGAATACTAGTATAGTTTCTAAAATTTTTAAAATTTCTAAATTTAAGCATATTTTATTATTTTAATATTTTGAAGAAAAAAGAAATCTTAAACTAGCTCAAAGCTTCCAATATGTTTTTATTATTTTGAGGATTCTAGAAGCATATAGTGCTAATACATATGAAATTCACCTGATTCAGCCTCATAGCTTTCAATATTTTAAAAAATGCATCTTTAATTTTTAGTTTATGCATGTCCAATATAATTATAAATTCTTATATGATTTGAAAAAAAAAATTATTTTATGAATTTATAAAAAAAATCTTTGTTTCATTCTTTTTAAAATGAGAATAATTATAATAAATGAATGTATACTGATTTCTATGAGGAGTTGGATCTTATAAATTAACACTATCATCAAAATTATCTGAATTCAAACTCTAACACAAATTATAATGAAAGTCATATCTAAATCTTAAAGCTTTTGCTCCAAACAACATAAGGTTTTTTTGAATTATCACGTTTAGGTTCACTAGTCTATGATGTTTAAAGAACCTAATGTAATGGGTATAACTATGATGATTTCTACACATTCAACATTGATTTTATATATGTTATCAAATTTGGACCTTCTAGTAACAGCATTATGCTCATCTTAAATTAAAAAATCGAGAAAAAAATTTCTTCTTAAATAATTTTAAAAAGTTGGTTGTCAAGGTATTTATAGGAATAACCTTTCTTTGTAAGCATGTTAAACGTAGTGTAACTATGTTGAAAGGATGTTATAGATAAAAGTTACCTAACAAATTATTTATTTTAAATATTTTAAAATTTTAAGATAAAATATCTATTACATAGTGGAATTTATTAGTTTAGTATAATGTCTTAAAAGTGTTATAGAATTAAATGATACTAACACTAATATATTAATCAAAGTGGTGTTTTAAAACAAGGTGAGTTGGGGGACACCATGTAGATCATAGGAGTTACTCATTGAAATGATCGAGTATGCTGTCAACGAATGATGTACTCTCTCAAAAGAGAGAAATGTTAGTCTACGATGGTCTCGATCACCTAATAAAGATTATTAAGTATGATGGGTTTATGTGTACCAGAGATTTTTTTCCTACCTTACATTGATGAAGTAAGAGATGTTTATTTTAAGTTGAGTTCTTAAGTTTTCTATTAGGGCAACTCTCCATAGTTAATTACATCATAAGGGATATGAATCTCTTTAGAAAACTCTCGATGAAGGTGATCGGTTGTGCACCCCCTTTCCATGTATTGGGAAATTATCTCCTATATTCAAATGGAATAGATAATATGCATGCATGATTGTGTTTCTCCAATCACAAACCTAACTATTTTAAAATCTTCGAGTTGATTAATTCCTAGGCATTAAATTGAGGTTAAGAGTTGTATTAATTTTAATTCAAGTTGATTTTAAATTGGGATAGAAAATTTAAATCCTAAAGAGCCTACTAAAATTCAATCCATACAATAATCATCACACTTCAAGAAACCTAAGAAAAGGTTTGCAATTTCTAGTGTGCACATTGAGTAAATACACCAAATAATTCAAATTGACATAAAAAAGAGTGGGTTGTCAAGCTCAACCCTTATACATCCTAGATTATAAGAAAAATTACAACAATATAAAGAAGCCTATGTGGGTCTTCAAACCTTCTCTTGATCTTTGATGTATTGGGTCCTCTAGGTGTGGGGAAAATTTACGACACCACATAAGATTTTAGAGATTTCTTATTTTGATGATCAATTATGTCATTAAGGAGTGAACATATTATCTTCAAAGATAAACATGCTATCACATAATGGATTCGATCACTCAATAAAATACTCCTGTTGTCCTCACTTTTGGAGTGAGGATTGATCCCTCCCATCTTAGATCTAGAAGCCTTCTAGACATTTAGACTTCCTTAATGCTAGGAAACTTCTAGTGATTAAGAGAACACTAAATCTAGACTTAGAAACTTATAGGGCATAACCCTTAGCCTAGAGTTTACCTTATGACAAATAGGTTTCTCCTACCCTAAGGCTTGAACCAAGACTCATGTCCATCCACTCATCCAAACATAAGCTCATGTGGTTGGAGCTAAAATAACTCAAACCTATTCAATTAATCTTAATTGAATTTGGTTCCCCAATCTAGGGTCCATACCAAATCAACTTGGACCTTAACTCGAGTTTACCTACCACAATCTTATAACTCCATTTAAACCCATTCAAGCAAACTAAACTCAATTTGATTTTTTATAACTCTAATTAATCAATAGATCATTTCAAACTACTCCAACATTTGCAATCAAGCTCATTGAACCAAATGAATTTGATCAACCTAAGTTAGCCCATTTGACCTAAAAGTTTCAAACCTAATCAAGCCCAAATCAATTACAATCAAAGCCACAAATCAACCTCAAATTCATCATTAAACATAACTCAACCATTCATAACTCCAATTAGTCTAAGTTGACTTGACCAAGACACTTGACCCAAAGTGACCTAGAAGGGATAATTAAGCCAAACTCCAATCAAACCCTCATTGGATCAAACCAAGCCATCCAATCCCTTCATTGATGATTGTAGGTCATTATTGAACACTGCACTGCAATCAATTGAACCTAATCAAGCTAATTTGATACTTTGACCCAACTTGAACAATTTGACCCAAGGGTTCCATAATTTAAATCAATTTAAATCAATTCTTCTAGTCAATTATAAATGACCAATTGAACATATACATAAGCCATGCTCAAACCAATTTGATTAATTTGGTCAAATTGGTCAACATGACCCATTATACTCAAATTGAACCATATGAACAAAATCCAAATCTAAGCCATATTGAATCAAATCAATTGCACTCACTCATTCCAAATGATCATTTAAACTTACACGAACCCTCATTTTAACCTAATTTGGTCAAAATGGTCAACTTAGCCCAGCATAACCCATTTGACCTACATGGGTCAAATTGAGCCAAACCCAACCAAACCAAACCCAAAAAAAATGACATGTTTGGTCTTTGGGTTTACTTGGGGAACCCATGGTGAACCCCGTTTGGGTCAAACCCATTAAACAAAACCCTCCAAATGGGACAAAATCCCCATTTAGACCACCTTGGAAGCATCCTTTGGCCTTTCTTGGACAAAGGACCACTGACCTAACCTCCCCCATGGTTATTGGGTTTAGCCTTTGGCCAAGAGGGTAAATTCAGCCATGGGAAACCATTGGTCCACCTATGGAGGAGTATACACCTCATGGCAACCCATTACACTTCCTTAACCTCATGTACTTATCCACCTCAGCCTCTCATACTTATCCACCTCAGGTCCCTACTACCTTATCCACTCTGTGCGCAAGCTGAACTAATCCCAACTTTTTTGTTCAGGGAGGAGAGTACTCCTCTCCATCCATTCAAACTTAAGAGATCTTCCCTGAGCATTATGAATAGTCCCTCTCCGGAGCTGTCCACTAGACCAAGGCCGGAGACTTGAGATCTCTGTCTATTCAAACTCCTCAAACTTAGGCCAAACTTAAATTAACTCTTTCCACACCTTCACCTCACTCTGGTGAGCCAAAATGAATCATTTTTTGAGTGATTCAACTATTGGATGTCATACCTAGAGAATAATTAAAAAAACCAATGATAAAATAAAAATAAAATTGATTTAGATAACTCAAGTATAACGCATTAATCCCTTTATGTGTTTAACAACATAAAATCATTATAGAAATTATGATTATCCCATAAGTGTGGGGAAATAATAATAGTATTTAAATTAAATATTTTCCTCTTTTAATTTAATTAGATCTTAAGCATGAGCCTAATTGCATTAAACTCCTTTAGGTGCATTGCTAATTTATTTTCCTAAAACATATCATTAAAGGCTAATGATCAGGTAGTTAATTAAATTAAAGAAGCTTGGGGAAGGGTAATTAAGTTGATGTGAATAATGGCTTGAACCTAATCAACTCATAAAACCTATTTAACTTCCTTCTTTAAATTTGTTAAAAAAGCAACATTGGAAGGGTTGAATTCTAAGTATCATTTCTTTTCTTTAAGTTTTAACAAATTAAACATCAAAATTAAATCTTATAAAAGCTTTGGTTAGTGCTAAGGGATATTTTTTTAGCTTGATTGCTTGTAGGATTCAATGAAATTGAGTATGTTATGTGGTATAGTTTAATTACTTCCTTTCAATTATGATAAATGTGCATGCAATTTGTTTCATGTGTTCATGTTGTAAAAGAATATGATTGCATTTATGTTGCATGAGTTGGATAAATGTTATTATATGGTGTGGTTATTATCACTAATAAATCTCAAATTATTTTTGGAATTATAAGTTAATAATAAATAAAATAGTGTGAAGTTTAATTTAATATTTGCTCTAAATACTTAATGAAGTTTCCATTTAGTTACAACTTAAAGATAGTAATGGATATTTTTATCTCTATGTTTTATGTGTATGTTTTCAAGTATTTTGGTTAGCAAGTAAATAGATTGTACATCCCGGGTACATGAGGCTTTAAGTAGCCCCAAAGTGGTTTTAGATAATCTCATTTCCCTAGTTTAATAATGACACGTACTTTTTAATTTCATTTATATGTATGCATGTGGTAGAATATAGGATAAAACTTTTTGTTTCATGTGATTAAACTCCACATGAATAAAAGGTTTTACAGCTTTTGCATAATTTTTTTCCATGTTTATTAGTATGTTTACATGTATTTGAATTGGAAAGTATATAGTTTGGACAACCTAAGAATACAAGGCTTTAAGTAGCCCCAATGAGGTCTTAGATAATCACACTTCTCTGGTTTAATAATGGCACGTACTTGCTTAAATTTCTAATACATGCTTGCATATGTTTAGTTATGAGATGAAATCTCCATTTTCTATCAAATTCATGCATTAACATTCATCAAGTGTGAAAAAAATATGGGTATATTGCTTTCATATATATATATATATATATATATATATATATATGTGTGTGTGTGTGTGTGTGTGTGTGTGTGTGTGTGTGTGTGTGTGTGTGTTTGTGTTAAATCAAGTATTAAGAAGGCTAAAGATGAAAGAATATGAATGTTATTGGTAATGAAAAAAAGTAGTGGCATATTACTCATATGATGGTGACTTAATTTTATTAATCCCAAGATGCCTTACATTTTTGAATAAGTTTCCTTAAAACTAATCTAAACTTAGCTTAATAAAAGAAAATTCATAACTAGTTCACTAATAGTACTAAAGTTATAAGAATTTACTTTTAGAAAATAACTTAGGATAGAGATGAAGGGGCCAAGCCTTCTTCTTATTTTTATAATATTTAAATGTTAAGTAGGTAAAATCAATCAATCTACTAAAAGACTTGAAGTGAAACCATCCCTAATGATTAATTTAAATAATTCCAAAACTTTAGATAATCATACTTCTGAAGCTTAACCAAGACATACCAAACTAAAGCCTCAGTATGCAGATTAGAATGCTAAGTCAATGATTCTAGTATTAAGTTATGCTAGAGTATGTTATGGTGATGTGTTTTATTTTATGTTGTAATATTTTAGACTAGATGTTTGGATTGTTCATGCGTAGACTGTATATTAGGTTGTTAGTAGCCTAATTATGTTTTATGTAGGGGATTGTGCTAAAGGGTTCGTTGTAATATTATATAGTTGACCTTTGAGGGCAATCCCTAATAGTGGAGAACACCTCTTCTAGTTGATTTAGCCCTTAACTTAATTTCATCATGCATGTAGGAAAAATTGTCCAAAGCTTTGGTCAAAAAATAAATGTGTCAAATAATTTTAAAAAATTGCAAATTTTTAACATTAGTATCTTAAATAGCTTGTTTTAGATTCATTTATATGATTTGGGGTTGAGTTTAATTTAGATCAATATTTTAATTTTATCTTTGGAATTTATTTCTTCATTTCATTTCTTTGATTTAATTTATGTTTAATTTGATTTGATTTATTTGGATTGAATTGGTTAACAATTATTTGATTAATGTTCATGTCCACTTAATTTATGTTCATTTGGTTTAAATTATGCTAACCTAACACATTTAGGTTATTGTTTTAATTCATTCTTAATTTCCATTGATTATGGAATAATATTTTCTTAATTTATTGATTATGAACTTAATGAATTGTTTGTTGTGAGGTTTAATTAAGTTTTACATTTTTACTGATTCCATTAAACCCCAAGTTTGTATTTAACCAATATTCTTTAACATTGGAATATTTGAAAAGTATCCTTAAGTGTTCTATTGTTGGTGAAGGTGTTTCAAACCAATTTTATCAATTTAATAATTTTGTGACTTTTTAATTTATTATTTAATTTATATTGACTTATTGACTTTGAACTTCAATAATTCCTAATCCATAAGTTAATTAGGTTTGAAAATTTTATGTCAAGTGGGGTTCCGTGCTAGTTTGATTTTCCTAGAGTTTCATTTTAATCATATGCATGATTAGGGTGTAGTTATGATTTTAATTATTTTATTAATATCAAAATCATGTCTAATTTAATTAGGATTATATAGGATTTTTTTCCTAGATTCCTCTCTATAAAATGCATCTCTAGAGGCTTCAGTTGAAATTTTTGGAGTTTTGGTTGATTTAGAATGATTTTTCTAAGTTTAGGTTAATTAATTGAATTAGTTAAATCCATTTTGTGATTTATTAAGTTTCAAGTGTTTCATTGATGTGTTTAAGTTCATTTGCGTTTATTATAGTGATTTAAAATGATTTGATCAATTTTGATGATTTATTTTATTTAAAATTATTTTTTTCATTAAAATTGAAGTTTGAAGTTTGAAATTTAATATCTTCTAATTTACTAAGAGATAAATCATGAAAATTTCTTCTAAGGTGTATTCTAAACTCAGTTTTAATTCTTCAATGTTTTACTTCAATTGGATTAATGGTTTGAGATTATTTTGAATTTTATTAATTTCATTTAAAGTCAAATTAATTTAAAATTACCCAAAATTAATTGGGAATTTTTGGGTTTAATGGATTCTACTCATTAAGATGAATCCATAAAGCCCGCATTTGAATTCTTTGGATTTATATTTTATTTTATATGATCTTTTGAGGTTTTCAACATTTTTTATAAATTATTTAATTTATGAAATGATAAATTCCCATTTTAAACGGTGCTATTGTGGCGTTATTGACACATGGTGTGGCACCATTGGGCCATGCGAGATCCATGCGGACGCCACGTCAAAAGTGGGGCCATGCGAGATTGATCCGGATGGTCATGATTTCGCCCGTAGTTTCTTATAAGGATTTAATCAAACCTTCTAACTAGATCTCGATTGTCTATTCAAAATAGAATGAATGGATGGCAAAGATCATTCCATGTTCTTCCCTGATGAGAGACAGATGTCATTCATCAAATCTAGTGGATTTCTAGTGATCTATGATGAATTTCAATGCACTTTTGATTGTAAAATGATCAAGAATCAATTTTTAATCAATTTATATGGTTTGATCCCCTTGGGAATCAAAATCTCTTCATAAAAAACCATACAAATTTGATAAAAAGGTCAGTTGTGAGGCATACCTCATCGGCGGTGATCCCTGGTGGTCGTCGTGCTCTTAGTACCTTCACCTCAATGGGATGAAGCCATGGATAGGATTTGGTGGCTTGCCTCCTCACCAAATGTCATGGAGACCAAGAATGGGCCGTTTCCATCAGTTTGGCTATTCAATGGCTCGTGGTGATGAGCCTTGGTGAAGATTAATTTAAGGTCACCTTGACCTCAAGAACATGTTGGGAAGGTCAATTGGGCATAGAATGAACTCCATCTCATTTATCCATTAGAGGCCGAGAGGTTGGATGCCAGCTTTGGCCGAATTCTAACTTGCCAGCAATGAGAGGTTGGGGGAATGCTCCTTTTCTCCTTCTCTTCAACTTGTGGATGTTTTGGGATAAAAATTTGGAGAGGAGAGGGCCTCTCTCCTCTCTTTCCATAGATGGCTAAGAGCCATGTATGGGGAGCTTTAGGTAGCCAGAATCCATCCACTAGTGGTAAGGGGCTTGGCCAGAGGGTGGGTTTAGTCACTCTTGTCCTTGTGAGTGTGTTGGATGAAAGGTTTGAGGGGAGGAAGCCTTTTCCTCCCTTCTTTACTGAGAGAGACCTCCATGGATTCTCATTCTTGCTCTTTCCTTTTTTTCTCATGGAAGAAGACAAGTATTCCTTTGCTAATGGGCTAGCCATAAAATTTCAACCCTTGGAATCATCTTCCAAGAAGTGGCCAAAAAATTGGATAGAATCAAAAGCCATTAGGATGATGAGGGGAGGAAGAATCAAAAAGGAATCTTGGCTTGGAAAAACATTTTTTGGATACCTCCTCTCAGTTTAAATTTTCATTTATGGATTTTGGCATCACCACCACATCCCTTAGGCTAGTGTTTGGCTACCCAAATCAAACCTAATGGGAGTTTGAGGATAAATCCAAACACATTTGAGTTGGATTGGAGGTTTGAACCCAATTCATGTCATTTGGATTCAAAGTGTTTTAACTTTATTTATTTTGATTTAATTCATATAAATTTGAGTTCAATTATCTTTAATTGATGATTTATCAAGTTTATATTTGATTAATTCCTTTAAGATTTGAGTTGATTTTGGATTTCATTTCACTTTAACCCATTTCAGTTTAAATGGGTTAAGCTTGATTTTAATTGTCCCATTTGGTTTAATTTAATTTTGTTTAGACTCTAATCATACTTGATTACATATATGGAGTGATTTAGAATATTTATTTCAATTGGTTTGAGGTTAATTTTAATTTTGACCCATTTCACCCAAATTGGGCTTAATGGTTAAGTTTATGTCATTTGGGTCAAATGACCAATTTGACCAAATTAAATCTAATGATTGGTTGGATTATGTTTAAGGATTATTTTTAAATGATTTTTAATAATTAAATTGAGTTGATTTCAATTTGATTTGGGTTTGAAACCAATAGGACTCATTTAGGCCCATTTAGACTAAGTGGTCTAGTTAATCTAAGTAAGGCCTAAATAAATATAAATTTCTTTAGACTCATGATTAAACATATTTATTTTATCATTTGGATCATTTTTCAAACTTTGGCGGGTTGACCTTTGCCTTGGTGGGACCCATATAAGTCAAAACTATGCCAAAAGGGTTGACTAGATTTGACTTTGACTTAGGTTTGAATTCATTCATTTGATTTAATTTAAATTTATTTTAGTTTATTTGGATTTTTTTTAGTTAATTCAAGTTTTGAATTTGGGTTGAGTCTACTTAAACCCATTAGGTTAGATCAAACCCAAAGAAGATGCATTAGGTTGCTAGGTATAGTGTTCTAAGTGCTTAATTAGGAGGCTCCTAATTACAAATTTAAAAAATGTTGTTAACCTCATCCAAAATTGAGGTCAACACTAAGCATCATAGAGTCTCATGAGTCTATGCCCTATAGCCTCCACTCACCTTAAATCCTATGACTTAATTCTAATGCTAGTACAAAAATTACATTTTGAAAATTCCAAGAAAAATAAAATAAATTTCTAACTAAACCTACAATATAGAGGTTAGCTATAATACAAATTCACACCAAGCAGACATGATTTACCCAATTGAACTTAGCACCAATGGGTGCTAAGCCTACCTATCTTATAAGTTATGCTTAAGGGATAAGTAACACATGTAAGCAAAAATATTTGATATAATTTATTTATTTATAAAGGTCCCTTCCTATTGAAGACTTCATTAGTCTAATAAATATAATCTTATAATCTAGACTATACAAAAGTAATTCTAACTTCGAGTCTAAAATAGTACTCCATATAATAAGAAAAATAGTAATCAAACAAGCACCGACCTCACCAAAGTCTTGGGCTGGTGACCTATCAATCTAGTGTGTGCTCAAAGGTTAACTTGGTAAGACAAAGCTAGGCTTTAGTATTTTAATTGAATTTTGAAAATGAGATTTAATTTGTTACTATTGGGTGCTTCTACTTTAAATGATTAATGATTCAAAGATATATTTTTACATTCTAATTTGATTTAAGTTCAAGTTTGATTAATGTTTTGAAGAGTAAGAGGAACAATGGGCCATACTTGGGGTAAGCCCTACTTTTCTTTACACCTTAACTATAAGTTAATTTTAAAGTGGAATTTCCTTATTTTAGAATTTTTAATGAAGCATTGCATTTTAATTAGCCTCTAAATTAGAGTTTGATTAAAATAAAAATATAATCATATGAAAGACATCTTAAGATTAATGGACATAAGCCATGACTTCCTTTTATGATATTGCTTAGCCTTCTCCATCATCTTCAACATATTTATATGTTTATTGTTGCTGCTATTATGAATGTTCCTTATGTGGTAGTTTTTCTGAGGCTGATTTGGTTCCTTGAGGCTTCTGTCAATCTTGTTGTCCCCGGTTTTGTTTTTTGCAAAGCTTGGATTTTCTCAATGGATCATTATCCCATTTTTGTGATTGTGGGTAATTTTATATTCGATTTTTGGTTTTCTATTTTCCTTGTCCGGAAGATGCCAACATATGGATTGTTGTTTATCCTTGCTGTGGTCTTCTCTCCATTTGTTATGTTGTCATGCCTTTTTTAAATATCATTTTTTTGTTATGCTGGAAAGGCATCAATGGTTTATCTTATAAGCATAATGGGATTATTGGCAATCCTATTGGTTATTATTGTCACTATCCTTGGCGGTGTTGGATTATGGTGATTAAGCACCCACATTCGTCGATTTCTCCAATGTAATTTGCTTGGGGTGGGGTGCTATTCATTATCTATCCTTCCATTTACTTTATATATAATTTTGGGTGGTGGTTGGTCTTAGCCATCCCGTTTTATTCATCTTGGATTGTGGGTTCGGTTTACCTTGTTCGATGTTGTTCGATTGCTTGGTGGACTTTGCTTTGAACTGCCTTTTTGGTCTTTTAGTTGCTTATCATCGAACTAATGTGATCTATCATATATGCTACTATTTCTTTCATCCTCTCTCTGATAAACCTGCATCTGTTGCTCTATTTATATTAGATGGATGGCATTATGACATGCTAGCTGGTTTTTGTTGTTTTGATTATTTCATGTCCTGGAAATTTCCTGGTTTGGTTTATCTGGCCACCCTTGTTGGCTCCTTCTATGTTGGCTGCAAGATTTCTGGGTCCTTCATTCAGCAAACAATTACTGCTCTTGATGCTCTGATGGTGATGGTTTTGGAGATTTTTTTTATACGTGTTGCCTTCAAGATAACTGCTTTTATGGCCTAATATCTACTATGATTGGGAGGTTTTATGGCCAGTCTATAGTCCTTCCCTGTCTTGAATGTTGTCGTCTTCATTGTTGCTATCTTGGCTATTTTTTGCTTTGGTTATCCATTGTCCTATCTTTTTTGCATTCTATCTTACATTGTTGCATTACTTGTTTTACTGTTGGGGTTGGCTTTCTGATGCGAGCTATTTTACCTGCTCATCATCTCACGAATCTTTGTAATTTGCATACCGTTGTCTCTATTCCTATCTCATCAGTTTGGTTTATGCAGTTTTTTTGTCTATTCACGGAAGAGTGGTGTTATGGGAAGTTGCTACCTTTTGTTGTCTTGTTCTCTCGGTTATGTTGTGGATTATCGAATTTTGACCCGGTATCGCCATGGGAGTAGCTCTAAATGTCCTTACTTGTTGTTAGTCTTGGTTGGTTCGCCCTTTTTTTACGTGTTGAGCTATCTTTGCCTTCCTTCCAATTACTCATTTGGACATAAAAAAGGGGTTGTTTCACCTCGAAAGTTTCAATTATATATCTTATGATGGGAAGGTCTGAACTATAAGATCATTGACTTGATTGGCATGATCACAGCAATTATCTCATCTGCTATTTTTTTGGTGGTGGTTTTATATGCTGGTTTCACTTGGATATGAGGCTCTAGCTAAGATGACTTATTCCCCTATGTTTATATACTCTCATGTCAGGATGACTATATTGCTGATATCTTTCTTGAATGAGACAACTTACCATTTAGCTCTTTGATTACCTCTATTTTAGTTATGATTGTGTTTAGGATTACAGTAATAAAGTTCATAAGACTATCAACAACTGGTGTTACCTCCTCAGTTTGTTGGCTATGATACGTGATGGTTTCTCCCTTTAGTATGGTAGTAGCTCATGTGATGTAACCCTTCTAATAAAGTTTGGATGCTCAATTTTGCATCCCAATTTGGTGTGATTGAGAGCCTTCTTTTCAACTTTCCTATTATCGCTCCTCTTTTATTGTTTTCATTTATCTCTATTTGTATTATTTTACCCGCTTTAATCTCCTCTAGTGTCACTTTGCGTGATTCTCCCTTGTTCTCTTCTTGGGTTTGCTCCATATTATCAAGCTCTCTTACAACCATCGAGCATTGGCCTTAATCTTCCTTTTATTACTATGTTATATTGTATCTTTTGATTGCTTTAATGTTTTCTCTTGCTTTTGGATGTACTTAGATGGGGATTTACTCAGTCGATTGTAGCTCTTTTGAGCGTAGATCGAGTTTATCCTCTTTAAGGATCTTGTAACCTTTTTTTTGTGGCAATAAAATACCCCCGTATAATGGGGTTTCCTGAAATATATATATATATATATATATATATGTTTACATTTTTATTACAAGTATTAAATATATATTTTTTATGGTCATTAATAATGCATAATAAATTAATTTTTTTCAGATATTTAACTCATTCATTCATGCATGCATATGTATATTTTTCATTAATCTTAATTGGGATTTACATAAATAGTATGAGCATAAATATATCTATGTAAATCCATATATATATATATATATATATTATTATTATTATTATTATTATTATTATTAAGAAGGAATAAGACATTTAATTCACCTACAATTCTCTCTACAATCTTTAGGTATGTGCCATTATTAAACTAGAGAGTTAAGTATATAATATTTCCTTCAGGCCAATAGCTCTATGTCTTGAGTGTCCTAACTATATACCTTAAAGATGTATTGATGATGTATATCACTAATACATATTGATTTACTTTATTAATTTCTAAACTCATAAATACACTTCAATTGATATAAAAATATATTTTAAAATTTACTAAGGATAATACAATTAATGAGTATGATTACATAACTTTAATTTAATAGTTACCATTTAAACATGGAAGCAAAGGAATAGGAATCAAGCCCATAATTGCAAATTAATGAATAAAGATAAATATATATAACAAAATAATTTACTTAAGCCATTAATCCTTAAGGAAAATCACATGAGTATAACACCATTTAAACCTAATTAATCTTCTTCCCTTTTAATTAGCACATTCATATTAAAGTTAATTAGATTTATTATGGGAGAAACATTCAATAGCTCTATCTATTCATTAAGTGATTTAAAAGAAAAAAAATTATTTTATGAATTACTTAAATTTTAATAATTATTTAAGCCAATTATGCTCAAGATGCCCGTGAAATTTAATTCGATATTAAATATGAGCCCAATAATTATAAAAAAAACAAATATTAATTTATAAGAAAACATACTTATATTTTATGCCTAATTAATTAAATAAAAAAAAATCTAAAATCATCAATTACACACAAAATTTTCCAAACCAATTGGCAATTTTGATATCATTTAACTCCTCTATGTTAGTTGAGCACCACAAGGGGTTGATTGTCATTTTTGAAGATTTATGTAATTAGTTATGAATTTTCTAAATTGTAAACTAATTAATAATTTTTTAATTAGTAAAAGCCCCTTTAATGTGGATTTTAAAAATTAATTAAGGCTAGAGGTCCTAATCATTTTATGTGATCATCATTAAGCTCTTTTAACATTTCATGTATCCAAAATAATTTTCATAATTTTTCTTTAATTATTAAATTAATAAATCACTAACATGGACAATTAAAGTTTGAAAGTATGTATTTTCTAATCCAATTGTCCAATTAACTTAAAATAATTTTGAGAGGCAGAGGTCGTCCATTAAATATTCACCAAAAATTGTTAAGTCATTTGGATAAGTAATTAAGGTTAAATTTAACATTAATAAAAATATTCAAACCTCTAATTAATCTTAACACACTTAATAAAAATTAGGGCTTTTATTTTATTTCTTTATTCTCCTCTATTTAAGCTTTCCAACAAGCCTTCATTTATATTATTTAGATTTCTTTACAATTAGTTAAAGCCTAGCCATTTAATCGTAATTAAAATTTACTTAAATGACTTACACAATCAGTGGCTGAATCAGTCATTTGTTACCCATGGTGCCATTAGATTGGTTATTTAGATCATCCCAAATAGCTATTGACTCAATGATAATGGATGTGATTTCATCTAGAGCCATTTGATAAAAGACTGAATGGTCTTGCTTAGTTCTACATTTTAATAGATTTTAAATAAAAATTATAATGCTGTTAAGTACCACCATTCATCCTAATCATGCGAGTTGGATGACCTGTGATTCATCCTCTTCCTCTGATGAGAGATAACACCAATCATCTCTTGTTGCTTGATTTGAGCTAATTAAGCTTAGATTTAAACAGGAAAAGAATGTAAATGAATAGCGAGGGGAATGCTATGGATCTCTACAATTTGATTAAGATGAAATTCACAATCATTTCAAAAAGCACTAACATTCCTGTGGCCATCTACGATTTAAGGGTCATACCTTATTGAAGCTAAAGATTAGTGGTGGAATTAACTGAGGTAGTTTTTCCCTAAAGAAGCAAAAATTTACTATTGAAGCCCCCTCTTGCCTCCTAATCAGTGGCTCTTAGGACCAACCTCTGCTACTTGCTCGTTGGAATTTTATCTAACACTTATCTTCGATGCTCTAATCGAGTGTTTATTGATTTAATTGATTTCACAGGAGTGTAGTGAAGGTATGGGAAGAAAGAATTAGGCTTGGGTGAAGTTTTGTTGATGTTGGATGAGAGAGCAAAGTGTTTGTCTCACCAACATTAGGGTGCATAGATTACTCTAAGGAAGGCATAGGACTCTCTATGAAGGTCTTGTGAGGGTGTGTGTAGTTTGAATTAAGTTTGGAATAGTATATCCCCCTCCACATGTGGACTACCTAAATGGTTTAGTTTAGCCTTAACAAGCCAACCAAACAATAAGTTTTGTGGAATTGGCATGACTGATGAGCTGGAGTTCTTAGAGTGGCTGGTCAAGTTTGGTAGGCATTATTGAAGATGACAAGTCATGGTGGTTGAACCAAGGATTGATAATGGTGAGGGTGACTTGTCCTTGGTTAATAATTATAACAAATAGCTTTGGGTCAAGCTCAATCAGGATAGGTGAGCTCAAGGCATGCTAAAGAAGTTTCCATGGCCAAAGCGAGGGATTAGACTTTTCTTTTGTTGAATTATTTCCTATGTAAAACCTTGAACCATGTTCACTAAAGGTTGGGTCCATTTTAGCACGTGTGGGGAGTCTAAGGATAAGTCATACCAAGTTTGGTTATGTTTGGACATGGTTTTGATGGATTTGGATTATTTGGACTCTTATTGGTCACTTTGAGTTTAGGTGAATTAGGTTGACTAATTAGCCAAATTACGCCTAAAGGGCTATTGACTTATGTTTAACTGATGATCAGATAAGTGTTGGTGTAATTAGTTTAATTCAATTTGAAGTGGAATATAATTTTTCTTATATGGGTCAAATCAATTAATTTAGTCAATGTGACCAAATTGGCTAAATTAGGTGCAATTGAAGGTAGAGACATGTTCAATAATGTATTTGGAGATAATTGTAGCCTTTAGTTTGATCTAATTTGGATTGGGTTGAGTTTTTGTTCAATTTGATCCTTTAGGTCAGATTAAGCTAATTGAACCAACTTCATGAACTTAGATAAATTAGGTTCGATAAAGGATTGAGATATGCTTGATTACTAATTTGGGGGATGATTGTAAGCATAGGTTTGCTTGAATTTGGGTTGCATTGAATTTTGGTTTAACCTTTAGGTTAGATTGAGCTAATTGAATCAACTTGGTTAATTTGACTAAAATTAGTTCACTTGATCATTAAATTGTGTTCAACAATCAATTTAAGATTGGTTGTAGTTGTTGGCTTAATTAGATTAGGTTTGGATTAAGTTTTAGCATAATTGTGTCATGTAGGGTCAAATAGTTCATTTGGTCAATTTGAGTTAATTGGCCAAAGTGAATTCAATTGAAGGTTGGGTCATATTTAATAATGTATTTGGACTATTTTGGAATGATTAGTTTGGTTCAATTTTGGCCAAAAAATTGAAATTGAGTTTTAGTCGTAAAGGGTCCATTTGAGTCAACTTGGGTTAAGCTGACCAAAGAGTAAAATTAAGCTGCAATTGGGTATGGGATAGGCCCAATCATCCATTTGGAATTATTGTAGGATTATGGGTTAGTTCAATTTGATTTACATAAGTTAATTTTGGTTTGGATTGGCTTAAGTCAAATTTAGTCTTGAAATGTCCAATTGACCAAAATGAATTCAATTGAAGGTTGACTCAGGCTACATGAGTCCACTGATCAAATTGAACTCTAATTAAGCTTCAATCTAGTTTGTATGATGGTTTAGGCAAAGTTAATTTTAAGTACTTTGAATCAATTTTGGGTTTAGACTTTTAAACTTAAATGGGCTAAGTTAGTAAGCTGAGTTGATTAGTTAGATTGAATCCTAATTGAGTGTGATTTGGGTTGTGTTTAAGAGCAAGATTTACTTATAATCAATTTGGCTTGAAGTGTGAAGATTTGAGCTAGTCAGGCTACATGGGGTCCACTAGTCTAATGAGGGCTCTAATGAGGGCCTAATTCCTATGGGTCCCTGGTTTGTTTGGGTTTTCATCTAATCACTACAAGTGTCTGAATGTTTAAGTGAAGGGAAACCTTAGTTCCTAGATTATATCCTAGGTCTATGGAATGATGGATGTTAACCTCACTAAAAGTAGGATCAATAGTAAATTTCTTTTAATAATGTAATATACAAAAAAATTATAAATTTCAATGTCTTAAAAAATATATATTACCTATTTACACTAATTTTAAAACTATGTAATTATATCTATAATGTGTTTAAATATACAAAAATATGAACAAGTGTTTTTTTTAATTTTAGAAAAAAGAATTAATTTACTTTTAAAAATATAAATAAAATTGTTTAAGAAATATTTTTTAATTTTTAATTTTTATTTAAATTAAAATATAATGCAATTATTATTTAGATGCCAAAGATATCTAAAATCCATTGTTTATATGTTGTAGGTCTCAAAATATGTCAATCAATTTCAATAAATTTGTTAATACTTTACCTCATGAGAACTTGAAAAAAATTTTGCCCAAGCCAAAATATTTATTATGTTCCAAGATATCCTAATTCATAAGATATTCATTTAAAAATATAGGATGTTTAGCTAAAAAACTATAAGATAAGTAATAAAATACAATAATAAATTCACAACCTTTTTAGAAAATTTTTAAGGCATATCTTACGATGACATTTAGAACAATTATTAATTAATGTTAGAACAATGTTACACAAACAATATACATTAAACATACTTCTTTTTCAACGAGAAATGAATTTATGTTCTACCTGAATGAGTTTAAATTATGAGTTAGATGAATATGATTAGTTGATACTTACAATATTCATTTAAAAATATGAGACATCTAAATAAATTTAAGAAAAATAGTTAAATCATACATTTAAAGAAATTGAGAGACAATTTTAATAAATATTCTAAATATTATATAGTTTTTAGTTATAAACGACAAACTAAAAAAAATTAATATATTTCAAGATTATTTTTAATAAGGAGGAGTTAGAGCTATATCTTTAAAGAAAAGTGTCTAACGATGAAAATGATAATGAGATAAAATTATACTCATTTATTAACTAATCATTTAGATTATTGTGGTTAAATTTCTATTCAAGTAACAAATTTTCATCTTTCTCTTTCTATGAATAGGATAATATTGAAGTACTTAAACTGTTCTTTCTTAGTTATTGTTTATTATGTTAAGAAAATCATTAATATTGATTCTTTTATTTTCATCACTTTCATCTTTAAAACAAGGGTTTTATTAGTAAATTAAATTCATAAATAACTCAATTTACCAAGTTAAACTCAAAATAATGTAGAATCAACATTTATTTAATAATTTATAAAAAATGGCCTAATTTCAAATATAGAGTGAAACTTTAATATAAGGTCAATTATTGAAAAATATTAGGATTCAAGAATCTGGGGTCTAAAAGTATTGCAAATGTAAAAGTATAGAATACAAAGTTTTTGTTTGATGAGTAGTAAGTTCGATGCAAAATTTGATGGTATTTGGAACTTATTCTTAGTTCATTATTTTATACTATAAATCCTTTGATAAGGCTAATTTTCAAATATGCAACTTATAGTTCTTTGGATACTTTATGTGGTTTTTGCCCCTATTATCTCTTTTCTTTGGTGCCATTACCATTTATAAATATTTTTTTATAATTATTCATAAAGTCTTTCATCAATTTCAATGGTAATGACTTAATGCAAAGGGAATTTATATCATGGTTGCATTCAACAATTATAATTAGAAATGCGTTGTTGAGTTTGTGCTCATAAGATGCATCAAACATGTATGTTTGTCTCATTAAGATTCAATAAGAATAACTAGATTATTGTAATTTGTTGACAACCAAGAGATGTCTACAAAATGTTTACAATATCATAGATGAAATTATATAGCATTATTGAAGAAAAGTGATAATAAAGTTCTAGAACAAAATTTTCTTTTGGAGACTATAAACAAACCACAAAATCAATCATAGTGAATTGTTAAAATACTTAATATTTATTAAATGCTAACTAATGTCCACTACGCTCTCTAAATATATAATAAAATAAATCAAAACTCTCAATTTACTCTCAACCCAAGTTGCTTTACACTTTCTTTATAAGAAGGAAAAAAACTTAATAATCATTCATCCATTCATTTCCATCATGGAGAAGAAGAAATACAATCACTATAGTAGTGACCAAAAAGCATAAGTAACATGCATTTACCATGAAAAAAAAAAAGAGAGAAATATAGTGATGGATGTGGTGGATAAAATATGAGAAAGACAAATGATATAGAAGTTATGAAGAGAAGTTGACTATTGCCAAAAAATACCCCTCAAATGACTCAATCATCAAGGAGGTTAAAGAAAAACACACATCTTTCTCTCTTTCCATCTAAGGAAGGGTTGCTTTTCTCATTTTTTATGTGGATCTTCACTATTTTTTTCAGCAAGATGTTACACATGGTGAGAGAGGGAGTGAAAAATAGGAGAAGGAACTCATGCTTTCTCTCTTAACCTCTATTTTTATTATCTCCTCTTACCATTCCTTATATCTCTATTTTATCTTTTCTTGTATATATCTTTATGCTATCCTTATAAGGTGATCCTTTATGCCAATTGGTTCTATCCCTTCCTTCTTCTATAGCCTTTTCTATTCCACCATATCATCTTCCATTGGCTCTCTTTTTAATCTGGAAAATGATGAAGAAGAAAATTAAGGTTTTCATGGAGCCATCATCATCACTTTTTCTTCCATGTGATGTTGTATGTAGAGAGCACATATCCTTCACTCTATCACCAATAAGTAGAAGTTATGAATTGGTTAAGTATGATGGAAAGTATAATTTTTAAAATGTCAAAACTTCTCAAAGTGGTTTTATTTTTAAATACATTAGTTTAATTAAAAGAAAAATTGACTATTTAAGTATATTTTATTATTTTTAATTTTTAAAAAAAATAAAAATGATTTTAAATTAGACCATAACTTCCATTAGTTTTTTTTAGTATGAGGGGTTGAGAACCTGAAAACCTAATATACATGAAATTCACCCTTATTTGTCGTCATGGCTAGCCATTTACAATAGTTGGATGAAAAAGTGTCTTTAAGTTTCAATTAGAGCATGTCCAATATAGCTAAAAAATTCTTAAGAATATTAAATATTTTAATTTAAATTTTTTTAAAATAGAATTTTGTTTGACTCTATAAAATATAAAAATGGTAATAATTAATGATTGTGTCGGTGAAATCATTACGGGCCAATACTTTGAAAATGTATAGTGTCATCATTATTATCAAAATTCATACTATCACAACTTAAATGAAACGTAAATTATATCCAAATTTGATAATCTTGCATGATACAACATTATAATTTTTTGAATGGATCATGTTCATGATTTCTCACCATTATTTATAGATACAACTAGGACTATGTCTTTTGATCCAACATTGATTTAATATATATTATTAGAATCTCCTCAAATTAACAAGCATTTAATAATTTGCAAATTCATGTTCAAGTAATTGTGTTGAAAGGTGTTATAATTTAGTAAAATTCCACAAATAGACATTTTGCTAAAATATATCTAAAAAATTAAAGAAAGATCTAACAATTGATTATCATGATGCCATATTAACGATTCCATAAGTGATGCCATATATATATATATATACATATATATATATATATATATATATATATATATATATATATATATATATGTTTGATTAGATGAAAATATTGTCAAAGAATTCTTTTGAATTTTAGAAAATAGATTTAGTTTACTCTTTTTTAAAATATAAATAAATCCTTCATAATTTTTATTTAAATTACAATGATAAATGAACATTAATTTGATGCCAGAGAAATCCCAAAATTCTCAGCTTATCATTTGTAATTCTAAAAATACAAGTTAATCAATCTAACAAGACCATAAAGTTGAACACTCATTCCAGCAAAACTAAACAAAATGATAAGGCAACTAATCATAAAAAAATAAAAACTTAAATGAGCTTATTAGAAATTTTAAGGCATAACTCAAGATTAAAATTAAAAAAATCCATATCAAATAGTAAAAAAACTACATCATACATCATACAATACAACAAACATAATATATTTTTAACTACAAATGAATTTAATCAATTGCTCCATATCAAATTTCTCTTCGCATGAGTTTAATTTTGTTCTAAATCAATTATAATTAGTTGATATTTAAAAGTTTCATTTAAAAAATAAGAAATATCTAAATAAATGTAAAAGAAAAAATTTAGTCTGCACAACTAAAAAATGATGGGCAATTTCAATACACATTCTAAGTAGAAATAAGTTTAGTGAAAAACAATAAATTATATAATACATATTAAAAATTTTTCTTCTAATATTCTACTAGGATATGATTCCAAATTTATTTTTGGACTACTTGATCCTTAATTTCAAGTGACACTAGAAGTTTATGAACAAAATAATAGAATTTAGAGCCCTAAATTTATTAACAATATATCACCATATGAAAAAAAAAAATCTTATTTATACAACTTTGCTTTGATCTCAAATGTCAAAATAATTGACTTCTAGATCCACATCACCATTTCAAGTTTGATTTTAGTAAGAATGGATCTTCTAGCCTTATCATTAAAGCAAAGTATCCAAGAGGTAAAGGTAATTCACATTTATTTAACGACCATTTTTAAAATTATTGTCTATCCTTTCATGTGGCCTATTTCTTTTAGATCAATGCATTTGTATCTTTTTTTTTTCATCTCCCTGTTCGTATAGGGATAGCTTGCATAGATAAAATTATATAAATCACTCTCCATATTTCATTTATTAATGTTCATTAAGAAAATCATTAATAAGATAATTTCAACATTTATCACCGCTTTCATTCATTATGTAATAGTCTTTCAATTAAAATTAAACAAGAATTTTAATACACAGTTGATTATGTTAAAAACAAATCTTTATCATTTTGAAACAAAATTAATTTTTTTGCATCCAATATTTTAAAAAATATATATAAGTGGAAGATAGCTGCCCAATCTTAAATAAAATTTAAATGATTAAAGTGATAATCTAAAATGATAGGAAGGTATAACTTCTTATTAAGAGGGTATTATTGTTCAATACATTAGGAGTGTAAAGTATCAATATTATAGAGGTTTTATTTATGTTAGCTTTTGTTTGGTAAAAATTAAATTCAATGTAAATTTTCAAGGAATTTAAAACAATCCCTTAGTTCATTTTAGTGTAATATCAAATCATGTGATTTGACTAATTTTTAAATATGTCAAGCAAACCATCATTGATATTAATCACTACCACCACCAAATACTATAAGCTATGACCACCAATAGCTACTACTAGTCGATGCCAAAATGATCACCTATTTTTAGTGCCTTTAACATTAATATGAGCTATTATTGACCTCCAATATTATTATTATAGCCACTACTATTGACTATTGTAAGTACCCACCATCTTACCATTACCATCTTTATCATTGATTGACATTATTAATATTTTTAAAAATAATAATTTTACCTCAAATTAACCACTAAAGAAATATTCTCTTATATTTTTTTCTACTAAATAAAAAATTAATAATATATTTTAGATAGATAAATTTGCCTTATAATAACTCTATATAATTTAAAATTTTAAATATTTGCAACTTAAATGGCCCCTAGATCTCTTAACAATGAATTTGTTTGTATTTATTTAGAAAAATATAATAACTTTTTGTGGGAGATTACATATTGTACACTCAAAGCCTATACATTTCTTAATTTAACAAGTATATCTTTATCTAACTAGAGAACATGTGTATCTCTGATTAAATTGAAATTTTAAAAAGAAAAAAAAAAATACATTTGCTTTTTATTTCAATTTTTGACAACTAAGAGAGAATAGGAAAAATGGGTAAAAGAAAAGATTAATTTTTAAAATGTCCATTCTTAAGGTGTTATGGATGGAATTGGTTGGTTTTTAAGAGAAGGTGAAAAGTTGTGGGATACCTAATTTAGATTGGAGATACATTGTATATTGTTTCTCCATATATCATTTAACTTAGAATGATAAATAAACATACAAATTAATTAGCCAAAATGTTGATAAACAAATGTGCCAATATAATCATGTACTAATGTGAGAAAATTAAACATAATAAAGTGGTAACATGAGAAAATCAAGCCAACCTAAGAATGTTTGATCCATTATAAAGCCATAGAGGGTTTCCCAAGCATAATCACAATGTAAAATTTCAAAGTTTAAGTTCTAGCAAATCAAAGCATTTTAACAAATTATCATTATGACTTTAATTAGTAAGGAGATCAACTTCCATCATAAGTATTCTCTAATGTAATAACCTAACAAAATAACAATTTTGGCTTGTGATGCAAAAATATCTTTCCTAATACCTCTATCTAAAGAGATATATCTAATAGTAGTGAAATAATAATTGAAAACTTATTATAATTAACGTGATTTAAATTTATGTAATTGATTGTTTCTACTTATTATAATTAACCTAACAAATAAACTCTTCCAAATGAGTATTGCATGAATATGGGAGACTTTTATGTTCTCTTCCATAAGAACAATGTTGGAGAAATAATTTTATCAAGATTGACAAATATTATTAAGGTTTTGTTAAGTAAGATTTGTTTAAATAGCCTTAATACTGTTAATTTATTGTCTCAAGAAAATTTGAACAATACAAAAGGACCCCTATATTGAAATTGTGTATCTTGTTTTAAAATTTTAAGTGAGTTGGTTGACTTCGAAATATTTAATAATTAAGCAACTTTATAAATTACTATGTAAATTATATTTAAAGTCGTTATTAAATTCAGTTATAACCATTGTAATAAAAGCCCAATAAAAGAAACAATTGTTGGAAAATTCTTAATTTGTGTCCAAAGAAATATATAAGAGATAGAAAATGTTTTGTTTCATAAAGTAGATTCTCAATAGACTGGAGTAAAATCAAATGTGATGATGAAATCTTTGGCAACATAAAAAATGATGTTATAAATTGATAATTCATAAGCAAATGATTCACATAGTAAAATTTTCTAGAAAATAGTTTATAATCATTAAATTTTATAATTGTTTTCTTTTTATCTTATTTCATGATATAGTTTAACTAAAATTATGGTTAATAATAAAGGTATATATTTAAGTTAATTAAGTATATTGATGATCTAATAGTTGATGTCAAAATTAAAATAGAGGCAAATGGTATAAAAAAATAGGAGTCAATATAGATATTCCTACATTAGAAGTAAAAGTTATTGTCTAAACTAATGATACATTAGATTTCAATTATTGGTTGTATCATTAATTAGATTTACTTTTTCTTATAAAGTAATAGCATGAAATATTAAATAAAGGTTACTTTCAAACCTAAGACGCTCAAATCTCTTTAATATGAAAAAAATGCCGAATTTCCAAAATGGCATCATAATATAAGATATCGCCATCAAATTTTAGCTATTTAAAATAAAATTGAACAAGAGAGCTTACAATTTTTAGTTAACTCCAATATCTTTACAAGTTGGAAAACTCCACGATGAAACTATAGCTTATTTTTCATCAAATACATAAAATTGGTAAGTAGCTAAGAGTAAGATGGCATTAATTTATATAAGATGATAGACTGATTTAGAATTTTGAACATCATAAGCATGTAAGTCATATAATAAATGAAGTAATCATAAGACATGCATGACTTATAAAGTACAAAATGCATTTATGCTTTAGGGCCTCATAAATGCACTAAAAGCATGTAAGCATATGTTTATTTTTTTCATTTCTTTTATTATAAGAAAATAATTTTGATCATATAAAATACCTATTAAAAATGATTTAGTGCCCTTCGTCAAAAGTGATCTTGTGATCTCACATATTCTTACTGTTGTTCCTTTCCTAAGATATATTTTCTTTTGAAATGGTAGCAATTATTAATATGTTCTACTTCAATAATAATACTATCTAGCAAGAAAGTCATTAATTTATTAAGCAACAAATTATTTTAAAAGGATGCTTATGAACTATGAAATATTTTGCAAGTGTTATAATATGGACAAAACCGTATAATTAATGGATATGGATAACACATATGCAAAACAACACCAAAACAAAATACATCTATTATTAAAAATATATGATATATACATACATTGGACATGTCATTGTTTTATTATATCTTAAAAATTAAATGGAATATTTTAAAATTAATGAAAAAATTAAATGTTAAAAAATAATTATCTTTTATTATATATTCCATAATACATATAAAATTAACATTTCATATATATGCCAAAGTCTTTATTTATTGTACACTCTCAAATAAATACATCATTTTACCAATAAATCCTTTTTTAGTCAAAATCTATTAACCATAACATTTTTCTTAGAAGCTCCATTGCCATAAAGAGACACTATACTTTTAGTAAAAATTAGAAGAGAAATATCAAAAATATAAAATAAATATAATAAATAATTTTATTTTCATGATTTCTTATAAAGTTATTAGGATACTCATGACGAACAAAAATGCTCATTTTTACTTTATTATTATATTTTTGCATGTGCTCGCCATGCCAAACAATTGTGTAAAACCTGTTGGGCATGTGTCAGTGCCCAACGTGTGTCAAATATTATATACCTATATTAACAAAACATTTAGAGCATCATAGATGAACTCTGT